>CM062816.1:141521785-143924595 GCA_031772625.1 Pinus tabuliformis
AATGACAGTCTCATAGAGGTGGATCACAAAATCCTTGGTTCAGGAGGAACCATGATCTCTTCAAGCCTTTCCGAGAGCTTATCTCGTGGGATAGTGTCGAAATATTTTCTAAAGTCCACAAAAAAACATAAGAGATCGATTTTATTATTGCGACATTACTTTGTGATGTTCCTAAGAGTGGCAAGGTGGTCAATGGTTGAGTGATGTCTCCTAAAACCAACTTGCCCTTTAGCTCTTTTACCCTAGTTCTCAAGCCAAAGGCTAATCTTTTTTTCCAGAATGAGCCCATAAAGCTTTGATAGGATGTGACTAATCATAATGGTCATGTAGTTAGAGGGAACGCTTTTGTCCCCATTTTTTAAGATAGGAACAATAAGGCTTTTCATCCAAAGCTTAGGGAAGCCATGCTTTACAGCCAAATTGAGAATCTTGTGGAGATGAGGAATGAGGATATATTTTCCCATCTTAATGATCTCAGTTTGGTAACCTTCAATATCTTTGGCCCTCCCATTAGTGAGCTTGTAAATCCCAGACTCAACGTCTTCCAGAGAAAAAATATCATCCTTAATAGGAGAGTTTAATATGGTGCCCATGGTGTCTGAAGAGTCATACAACTTCTAAATATAGTTATGCCAATTTTCTGTGGGGAATAAAATGATTATCTTTAGTTTTATGAACAAGCACATTCCACCAAAAAAATTTGGGCACAAATTTAGGAAGTTGGAGAAGATGCTCTTGTCTCTTATTAATATATGGTCTCCTCTTCCTCTTAATGAGAGATTTGTATATAATTATATTACGGAGCTTTATGCTTTCATTAGGAGTGTCTCTGATTGCTTTCGTGGGAATTTTATAGTCTTTTTCATACTAAGGATTGGAAGTTCTATTATTTTTCTTATACGAACTCTTACTAGAGAATTTTCTTATGGTGATGGAAAGGGTAGTAGTAAAATGGTAATAGATTTGATCAATGTTATTAGAAGTTAGGGGACCTAATTCCCTTTCAAAATCCATTAAGGAAAGGTCGACATTACTTCTATCGATGTGAACATGACTTTTTATTTCATTTTTCTACTACAAGTGGGTGGTATGCATAATGTTAAGTGATAAAGACAAAGGTTTATGGTAAGAGGCAGACCCGTACCTGTTAAGAAGCTCAAACTTTGTAATATGGTTGAGGACATGGATGTTATAAATCACATAATCCATGATGTTGCTACCCAGCCCATGGAAACAGGTCATCTGACCGGAGAAAATCCATTTATTAATACCATTACAAATGATTAGGTCATAGGAACTACAAATTTTGAGGAGCTTTGTGCCGAATAAGTTCTCAATTACGCCTTCATATTTTCTCTTCAATCTATTAGCTAATTTACTATCCTTATCAAGCCACATGGGGTCAGGGTTAGAGTTATTTCTTAACATAATAGCTTGGTTAGTAGCAGTTTGAGAATTAAAGTCCCCAAGAAAAATGATATTTCCTTCATTCCTTAGGTTGTAGATGTATTTTTCATAAGGTAATGAAAGGACCATTATTATCCAGATTGTTTTTCTTATAGGATGTCAAGTAGATAGGGGCAAAATAGTAGATTTCAAGAAAGATCCTATTGGTTGTAGAATTAGAGATCTTGATCCAAATATACTGATAGAAAGGGTCAGGTTTATGAAGTCGGATGTGAGAGGAAACAATGTACTTAATATAATAGGATATGCCACAGAAACCTCTCCTGGAGGATTTATTATTCCAAGCAGAACAACGAATGAACCTGTTAACATAAGGGACCCCAGATTCGTCATGGTCCCAAGTTTCAACTAAAAGAATAAGATCAATATCACTCGGGATCCAACTTAGCATAGGAACTTTACACCATGGAAAACCACGAAAATTCCAGAATAAGAGGATCGAGAGTGATGTTATTTCCTACTTATCACTCATGTTTGGGACTCTGTCTCTAATAATAGATTTTCTATTTCTAATGATTTCCCATTTCCCTTATTTTCTTGCCTCCTTGACCTTTTGTACTTATTCTTATTTTTATCTTGGTCTTCTAGAATGAGATCTTGATTTATAAATATTCTCGTTACTTTTAGGCTTGGGACTTTCCTAAGTATATCTAATTTATGGTCTTTATAACTAATCTTGACCCAAATTAGTTTATATTTATGCTCAAGTATCTTTCCCAGCCTTATTGCTTCAATGAGATAAGTTGTTTCAATTTGATATTTTGTCTTTAATCATTATTTAAGTAGTTCTAAAGTGTCTTCATTTTTTTGTTCTTCTATACCAACAATTATAAGGTGTAAGGCTATTTTGTGGCATTCATGGTCAAGTACAATTAGTTTATTAATTTCTAATTTATTTTTTTTGTTATTTAGGGATGAGTTATTATGTAGTTTTTCTTGTAGATGTTTAATCTCGCTTTTCAAAGTGTCTTTTTCTTTAAGCATTTCTTGTTTTTTATGTTCGATTTCTTGAAATCTACCTTTCATTCCTTGGAGTTCAGTCTCGAGTGAGATTATTTTTTTTTCTAACCTTTTGTGGTTATTTTTAGGCATTGTAGTTAACTCTAGTTTAAAATGGTTTTCTCTTTCTTCTCTTCATCTTTCTAAAGATTCAATGTACTGATAAGGACCCTCTAGGGTAATTTTACTTGGGCTCCCTTTCTTAGAGGGGGGTTTAGAAATATGAGAAGAAGTACCGATAGTGGAAATAAGCAAAACTTAAAAAGAGGAGAGTAAGTGGGAATGTATGCACCAGTCAGAGTTGTTTGTAGCGGTGTTTGTAATGCAAATTTAATTGGATAGAATGTTTGTTGGAGAGACTGTCGAAGAAACCGCCACAGAGAGATGCAAGGCGTCAAAATTTATATGTTATCCTCATACACAAAGATCGGTCATTATATGTGTTGCCTCAAATCTTCAGGAGATTTACTATGTGTATGGTGTAGAGGCGTAACTCCTAGAGAACACAATAGAGACGCAACTTCAGAGGTCACAGAAGAGGTCTAACACAACATTTAACTTTTAATTAAAATCCCTATCCTAAAGTCAGAGTGCAAATGCTCGACTGTTCCCAAACAGAGAGACCTGGGCACCAGGCGAAAAAGACAAACCCTAGTGAAAGAAATTAGTATCCTCACAAGTTTGCATAAAATTTAAAAGTAAAATAAAATAAAATAAAAACATAAATTTAACAATTTTATTTATAATTACAATTAATTAATTATAAGTAATAGTTAAACTAGTGTAAATCTATCTTAATTTTGGATGTACTAAATGCTAAGAGGGATCAAATATCTTGATGTGAAAACTTCCTTAAGAGTGATAAGTCATTTGATCCCTCTTGTCACTTGTGCGATCCAAAGTAAAGATGGATCTAGAGTAATTTTATTTTATTTCATTTTTACTTTTATTTTTATTTTGTTTTGACCAAGTCAAAATGTTAAACATGACATTACAACATCTCTACCCTTACTGCTCTAGAGAAATTTTTATTTTTTATTTTCTTTTAATTATTTTATTTTATTTTATTTTCACCAAGTCAAAATCTTAAATAGGGAATTACAACTTCTCTACCATACAACTAGAGGGCTCCTCTTGGCTCAACAAATTTTAATCTAGTTTTACATTGGAGATAACACTATGAGGAAAAGCTTTATAGGTTCACATTTTTGCGATCAAATATTTAGGTTATGTGAAGAAAAATTAAAATTTATGAGTAAAGTTTTATAACTCAGCTACTAACTTGGAGGAATGGTATAAGGATAAACATTTTTAAGCAATGTCTTACGAATTATTTTGGGATAGTTTTGTATTGAATTAAAAACTAGTGCAAACATATAAACTAAATCATTAATAAACATCAGTAGACATCAATCTATAATAAGCATCAAATGTTAGGCCACTATAATACTAGTGATTCCCCCATTACTATTGTCATTGTATCCCTTATTTTTATTATTGTGCCCCTGTTGTCCCCATATTGTTATTAGTATGCCCCATAGAAGCCGACTATTTTTATTCTTGTGCCCTTATGCTATTATTGTTATGTTGGCTTGATTATATTGTGACCCCTTAAACTCTTATATATAGAAGAGAGATTTAGTCATTTTTATCATCCAAGAATTGTTCATTTGTGTAATGTAAAGGAGGTCTCCCCCTCGAAGAGGCTAAATTATAAGGCGTTGCTCTATCTTTTATATCTTTTTGTGAGTTGGTTTCCTAACATTTGGCATCAGAGCTTCGGATTCTAGGGTTTCGCTGCTCCAAGCAGGTCATCATGGTAGTTTCGTTATAACATTTTTTCTGCGACATTTCAGAAGCTACAAAAAAAGTCATTGGAGGCAAAATTGTTCTGAACTTTGGGTCCAAATTTTAGGGCTTGTCTCACTATATTTGCAGAGATGTGATCTGAGGAAGTTAGGGTTTTTGCAGACTCCCAATTACATTCCAAACAGGTGACTTGGGGAACATCGTCATAACTTTTTTTTTTAGCATCATATTGCAATTTCGTAAGAAGTTTTAGAAAGAGGGTGGTCTGTAGTTTTCTGTGTATCAGTTTCAGGTACTAAGGTCGAAACAGTGAGACATGGCACGTCAAACGAATTTTCTCTACTAAACTAGTTTATACTCAGGTCACCGTGGGAGATTTGGCATAACTCTTCCTTGGAGAAACCAATCTTGATCAGGCTTGCGGGTTAGAAAGAGGACTCAAAGAGCTACCACAGATGAGATTTTAGATATTCGAGATCTCCAGTTACAAATATATAGCATATTCAATATCGAGCTCTTACAAAGTGAAAAAAAGGTGTGTAGTTTATTTATTTAATTTTGCATAAGATTGGTTTGAAAAATTAGTTTGAAGGAATTCAAAGGGAATAGTGAAGAATTATTAGCATTAATTAATGCCCAAGAGAAATAAAATGGAAACACATAGTAAGCAACCTAAAAGCTCTAGCATGACTCATGAAGAAGAGTAATAAATGCAACATGATATATAAAAATTACAAGACCAAGTACAACAAATTTCACTCTCACTAAAGGTAAATGAAGCCAAGATGAATGGCGTGGAAGCTAATGTGAATGTCATGAAAGTTAATATGGATGGTGTGGAAGATAAGATGGGTGGCGTGGAAGTTAAGATGGATGGCATGGAAGCTAAGATGAATGGCATGGATGCTACGATGAATGGCATGGACGACACGATGGAAGAATTGAAGATAAATTTGAAAAAGTTGCTACAAGAAATGGTCACTAATGATGAAAGGGTAGTAAAGGAAACTCACGATGAGAACAAAAGAAATGTTAATCATGATTTCATAGACTCTAATGTTGGATTGAAGACCCACGATGTTCCAAAAATCGATATGAGGAAGTTTGATGGCAAGGATCCCGGAACACGGATACTACAGATGGAGCAATTTTTCGATCTCCATAATGTGCAAAACACACAAAAGGTACGTATTGCAACTTTATATTTGGAATCAAATTAATTTGTATGGTATCTATAGCTTTGCTCTCATAAACAAATTGTCACTTGGGAAATTTTTACAGAAGAAATGATAGCACATTATGAGGATACAAAAAGAAAAACCTTTTTTAGCCAATTGATAAATCTCAAACAAAAGGGTTCAATAATGGAGCACATTGAGGACTTCTAAAAATTGAACATAACGGTAAAAGATATTCTAGAGGAGCATAGGATTGATGTGTTCATAGGAACTCTAAAGGATAATATCCAACATGAGGTTCACCTTTAGGAACCTGATTCATTGGAGAAGGCATTCAGGTTAGCAAGAAAAATGGAAAGCAAAATTATGGCAACCAGGAAACCTACCACTCACAAATATAAAGATGGAAGTGTTGTTGCCTCTAGCCTCCCACAACCTACAAGGTTGACACCGCAACTATTGGAATAAAAAAGAGAAAAATGGCTTTGTTGTAGTTGTGATAGAAAATACACTAAAGATCAGAAGTGTGCTGAGAAGAAATTATTCTACATAGATTGTGAAGTGGAGGAAGAAAAGGAACAAGAAATGGCCAAAGAAGAGGATATACTCTAGGAACAAACCCTAGATAAAGAAGAAATGTATCTAACCATATCTTGTAATGCATTAGTTGGAATTACCACTCGTCAAACTATCAAGATAGAAATACATATCAAGAATAAAAAGGTAATAGTGTTGATTGATTCAGGAAGTACCCATAATTTTATTCATTGTATGATAGCAAAGGAATTGAATTGCTTCTTATATCCAACACCAGAGTGTCAAGTGATGGTTGCAAGTGGAGGAACCATAAATTGCTCTGGAAAGTGCCATAATATCAATCTATCCATGGGAGAATATGTATTGAATATCCCAATGCTTTCCATTCCAATGGGTGGTGTTGATGTTGTACTAGAAGCCGAATGGCTATAATCCTTGGGTATAATAGCTTTTAATTTTCAAGAACCTTTAATGAAATTTTGTGTGGAAGGAAAGGAAGTTGAATTAAGGGGTATTGTAGGGAAACCAGGAAATATAATCAACTCTATCAGTATGAAAAATCTTCTAAAGAAGGAACAATGAGGTGTAATTTCAAAATTATGTTCGCTAGAGGTTCCCACATCAAAATCATCTATTTCTCCAAATCTCCAAAAGGTCTTGGACAATCATTCCAAGGTATTTAAGACTCTCAGGGTCTCCCACCTATTTGTATCATGATCATGCTATTCATTTGATTCCAGGAAGTGTTCCTCCAAACATCAGGTCATAAAGATATCCCTATGCCCAAAAGAGTGAAATTGAACGTATGGTTGCAAAAATGCTAGAGGTTGGTATAATTCAACCTAGTCAAAGTTCTTTCTCTACTCCAGTAATATTGGTGTACAAGAAGGATGGATCATGGCGAATGTGTCTGGATTATAGGGAGCTCAAAAAGCTCACTATTAAAGATAAATTTCCCATTCCTATCATTGATGAATTATTGGATGAATTGCATGGATCAATTTACTTCACCAAGTTGGATCTTCATTGAGGATATCACCAAATTAGAATGAAGACTGTATACATTTTGAAAATAGCATTTAGAACTCATGAGGGTCATTATGAATTTTTGGTCATGCCTTTTGGCCTTACCAATGCACCTTCTACATTTCAAGGTTTGATGAATTACATTTTCAAACCCTTCCTTAGAAAATTTGTGTTAGTATTTTTTGATGATATACTAATCTACAACAAGTCTTGGAAGGATCATGTTGAACATGTTGACAAGTTGCTCAAACTATTGGAGGAGAAACAATTATATGCAAAAAGCTCCAAATGTTTCTTTGGAGTACAAGAGATGGAATATCTGGGTCATATTGTATCTCATGAAGGCGTTAAGGTAGACCCTAGAAAAATTAAAACCATTAGGAATGGAAATCCCCACATCCATAAACCATATGCGAGGATTTCTTGGGTTGACAGGGTATTATCATAAGTTTGTTAAGAATTATGGGAGATTAGCAGCACCTCTAACAACATTATTGAAGAGAGATGCATTTTCATGGACTCTAGAAGCAACAAAGGCCTTCAAACATCTTAAAGAGGAAATGTGCCAAGCACTGGTCTTAGCTACACCAGACTTCACAAAAACCCTTATTGTCGAATCTGATGCTTTAGGAAATGGAATTGGTGCCATTTTAATGAAAGATGAAAGACCCATTGCTTTTGAAAGTCGTCTAATCAAGGGAAAGTATTTACACAAAGCTATTTATGAGAAGGAAATGTTGGAAATACTACATGCACTTAAGAAATGGTGACCCTACCTAATGGGAAGACACTTCAAGGTAAAAACGTATCATGATATTTAGAACAAAGATTATCCTTTGAAGAGCAACAAAAATGGGTCACAAATATGTTGGGTTATGACTTTGAAATCATCTACAAAAAATGAAAGTAAAATGCTGTGGCAGATGCACTCTCAATAAATGATGAGGATGTGGAAGCATTGTTGTGTGCCATTTATATTATCCAACTAGATTGGATAAACGAGGCAAGGGAGGAATGGAAGAATGAAAAAGAAGTGTGGGCACTCATTCAAAAGTTACAACAAGATCCCAGTATATCTGATACATTTAGTTGGAAAAATGATTCATTATGGTACAAAGATCGCTTATACCTATGTAAGAATTCCTAACTCAAATAAAATATTCTTATGGAATTGCACACTTCTCCCTTAGGAGGGCACTCACACTACAAGAAAAAAGGACATTGGTGAGGGGTGAAAAATGTCACCATAAGCTCATTGGTGATGGTGAAAAGAGTGTTTGTCACCAAAAACTCAACATCACCAAAGGTGGCATCACCAAAAGTATAGGTGTTTTGGTGACATTCAAACTACGTCACCAATAATAATTTATAATGATGGATAGTGACCGTCACTATTTCATATGAGCAACGGTGACAGACCATAGCCTTAGTCACCAAAAACTGAAAGTCACCAAAGGTGGCGTCGCCAAAAGTATAGATGTTGTGGTGACATTCAAAGTCCATCTCCAATAATGATTTATAATGATGGATAATGACCGTCACCATTTCATATGAGCAATGGTGATGGAACATAGCCTCAGTTACCAAAAACTAAACGTCACCAAAGGTGGCATCACAAAAAGTATAGGTGTTATGTTGACATTCAAGGTTCGTCATGAATATTGATTGTAATGATGAATAATGACCTTCACCATTTCATATGAACTACAACAATTTATTGTGATGGATATTTCATGGCCATCACTATTGGTGCATATATGGTGACATTCATTGACCATCACGAAATGTCAAATTGTCAACAATATAGGTGTTGTGGTGACATTCAAGGTCTATCATGAATAATGACTGTAATGACGGAAAATGACCATCACCATTTCATATCAACAACAATGATTTAAGATTATGGACCTTTCATGGTCGTCACTATTGATGCGTATATATGGCGGCATTCGTTGACCGTCACCATTTCATATTTTGGTGAGGGTTGAAAAATGTTACCATGAGCTCATTGGTGATGGGCAAAAGAGCCTTCGTCACCAAAAACTGATCGTCGTCATTCCATATGGATATCAGGGCATGATGGAATCGAACCACCAACCTCCTGCTTGTAAAGTAGATGCTCTTTCATTGAGCTAGCACCCTTTGAAGAATTAGACTTTTAAAAATTATACCTTGAAACTTCATAAATTGTAAATTCTACAACTTTCAATAAATTAAAGTCTAGGAAATATTTTACTAAACAAGCAAAGCAGCATCGAGGTTACAAGTCCCTACTTAATGGTTATGGAAGATATTAAATGTGGGTGGAGGAAATAATAATTACATATAAGAGAATCAATATGTTAAGTTGAATACTCAATTAGAAGTGAAACTTTGAAGATATTTATAACATATAAATCACCTATAACTAGAAAATGCACCAAATATTGCAAAAGAAATGTCATAAGTGGATAGCATATAGAAGAAGAGCATTGATGAAGACAGGTGCAATATGTTACAGGTTAAGTGAAATAAAAATATCAATGTTGTTGTTGTTGGGTGTTTAGATATTTGAATGATATCTAAACTTCTGTGCAAATGTAACATGGATCTTCCCCCTTCACCTAAACTAACATGCAATTTGGAATTTCACAAGTCCACACTCAAAACACAACAACAACTAACAAATAAAAAAAATTGATGTGGATAGAAAGTAATAGCATCACCTTCATTCTTAAGCTACTTCTGTTTATTTGAATTTGACTTGTGTCATTCTTTATCTAACAAGGAATCAAAATAATCACTAGTATTAAATTCATCCAACACGTACTTTGGAGATCCCACTGACATCTAAATTTTTGTTTCCATGCCTGAAAACCATGGAGATCCATGTCAATAGTAGAATAAGATGTGTGCCTGTTTCTCAAGAACACATTCCTTATTAACCATTGTTACATGACAGAAACCAAAGAGACAAGACAATATCAATGTACACAAAATCCCCTACTGAAATATAATCATAACTTAGCTAAGATGTCCTAAAGATGTTTTTAATTCATAAACTTTGTATTTGGAAATTATGTTTCTTTATATTTAAAAAACACTACGTTGTAGAACATTTCAGTCTATTTATCTAGGCAATTATATCGTAGCATATGTCACGCGGTAGAAATCTACAGTACCTAAAGTAAAAAGACAATTTTTCTCAAGAAAATAGATTTAGAAAAGAGCTTTGAAAACTATATGTTTGTCATCAAAGCTTTAATTAGTTTAACAACAAACAAGTTGGAGTTTGAAAATAAAAAATATTTCATAGGAAACGAACAGGACAGTGGCCAAAGTCGTTATTCATAAAAATAAATCTAGAGTCACTATTGCCATTGTAGATAACTGAAATTTGGGCAGTGGTCTAATAATTAGAGCTTATTTGTGGGGAAGACTCGTCAATACCATCATTCTTTTTCCAGAATTTGTTGTGTCTCTGGATCCAAATCAGATAGCTTTCTATTCTCAAGTTCTACCTTTCAAGTACTAATCTTTGTCTCACCCTTTAAAACACAATTCTACCGCTCCATTTGATTTTGTTTTGTCAAGAGAATTGGTAGGACCTTCCCATCCTCTATTTTACATCAATCAATAACCATCCATCAGTGACATAAAGAATAAAATATACACAGCAAAGGCCAAATATGTGCTAGTTGTATACCTATGTTTTATGACTCATGTGACCTTACTGGTGCAAAGAGCTCACCCTGAAAAAATAACATCCACGTGGAACTTACAAAACATTTTAAAATCAAAATCCATGTAAACCAATTAAAATATGAACATCATTTTAATCAACAAAATCTATGACTTAAAATAAAAGTGGCCTAGAATTTAATGTTATATCAACCATGTCAAGTAACTAACATCGGATGAGAAATACAGGCCATGCGTATTGGATTAGTGAAATACTTGATCTGATAAAGCTCAAAATCAAAAAGATGACTTACAACTAAGAAACGAAAATAAATGGCTTACAATTAAGTAATGAGGTTGCCCTTTCAACCATTTCATTAAATGACTCTTCTTTATGTCACAGACCATTAAAATTTTTCTGATACCAGGTGGAGGTGGTATTGTAACATTAACGACTGATAGAGTCGGTGTCCATAGCTACTTCTCAAGATCCACTCCATTACCATCATTTGGGGCTAGATAAGATTCATGCAAAAACCATCAACATGAAAATGAAATTTACATCCTTGTAAAAAAATGGGAGGAAAAATATTCCACAAATTGAAACAAATTGTAGGATAAGTCATTCCTGCAACATGATTATCTTGTCATGAAAAATAAGAAAATAAATTAGGAGAAATGTAATTTTTGCCACATTTTGACAATCATTTCCTTTTGCATATTCTATGAGAAATTGATGAAAAAAGTCAACTAAAACTTGTTAACATCAAGATTATAGTAAAACATAAAGGAACTACTCCAACACATATAGAATCCTAAACATAAGTATCTATTCATATAAGTATTTATTGAGATCATTGTATTTTGTGAAAATATGGAAGTCAAATCTTTGAATTAACACAATTTATGGTACCACTACCTTACGAAGTCCATTCATTCGAGTATTTACGAAGTCCATTCAAAAATTTCTTCAAGGCTCAAAGTTCAAACAATTAAAATGTAGCCTAAAAAATCTCAGATTTGAAAAAGAGATAACCCAAAAGTATAGAGTATATATCTCACATTTATATATCCTAATTTCCAGACATTGAAATGACACTTTTTATTATACTATTGTGAATTTAGCCTAAAATGCTATAAACAAGTATTGATGGTTATTTTTGTTAAAAATTGAAACTAGGGCCAAATTCCACTTTGAATGGCTCCTTTGGGGCTAGATAATTGTGGCATTGAATTCTTATTTTTGAGAGGACCAAAATCGATCTATAGATCATCAAATTTGGATAAGTAGAAGTGGAATTTTTTATTTATGTTTCTCTCATGTAAATTATTTAGGTCGGCCTCAGCTATATGTCAGCTTAAGAAGATCAAAAGTCACATCCCCTCAACTCAATTGAATTGTATATATAGAGGAGCATTCCCTCTCGTTTGGGGCACATCAATCAAAATAAAAGGATATCTTTGTGGCAGTGAAGATTAAGGAGGATAAATTCAACTATAGGTCAAGGGGACCCAAAAAACAACCACATAAGAAGGTACACTTATATGTAACATAAGTTTCATTTAGATTAAGGTGCATGAAACACTTTCAAGCTAAACAAACTTCAACGGTAAATCTCACAGGTGACATACTACAATTTGACAATTAGTAGTCGACATTGTTTCTTCAAGTCCATAACTGAATGATTAATCATTCAGAATTGGTTAAGGTGCAAAACTTACAAATTCACTTTAAGGAAACTTGTTCCATTTAAAGAGTCATAAAAGATAAATTTAAATTTAAGATGTCACCAGCCAGAAAAAGTATTAAGTGCTCAATAATCCAATAATTGTAACACTTTCAAGACTTTTTAAATATTCATAACAGTGACAATCGTGAATCATTGGGATAATGCATTCCTTTAAATTATAATCTCAATTGTGCACATTATCTTTTTGATGTATATAGAGCTTTACAAGCTAAGTCAGTTTATTACCAAAAAACTAGTTTCATCAACATTCAGAAAATGAAAAGGAACATAGAAATGAACGAAAGGAGATATCTACCTTGCAGGATAGTTTAGAAACCAAAGCACATAATTATAGAATTTGGACATAGCATTAACCACACTTTTGGGACTTTACCTTCCTAAATAATTCACTTTCTTGTCTTCGACACCCTCTACAATGAGGGAAACTTTAATGACTGTCAAGCTTTAGAGTTATAAAGATTATGTGAAAGTTCTTGTAGATGGAGATCTTGCTCCCTTATTTAAATCACTGGGTAAAACTGCAAGTCACACATCAACAAATATCGATGTTACTGATGTGAGTATTTATTCCTTTAGGTATCATGAAGTCTATGGGTGCTACACACACATGCATATTTATATGTGTGTGTGTGTGTGTAATTAAGCCTATAGGTTGCATGTAAGCCTTTCAATGCTCTTTACACCAGATGTATTCTTACAATGGTCAATGGATTGTAGGTAAAACCATTGGATAACAAAAATCAATGTTGGATAAAGCGAATAAAAATACCAACTTCAGAATAGAAGATGACAGCCCCCAAAAGTTTTCCACCAAATCTGCATTTTCTATTAGACCTCAGGATATATAGTAGTTGCAAATATTTGCATGTCATAGTTAGGATAGAAAGAAACAAAGATAAATTACAAGTTTCTATCACTGATTATCAACGCATAGTGATAATGGTTGTAAGGTGACAAGAAACAATGCATATCTAATTCACAAATTGTACTTATGTATGCTTCAAGACTGAACTCATAGGCATTTAATTGAACTCTTACACCCATCAAATTAATTCATGCACTATCAAGCAATATCATCAGTGGTATATTTCCTTATAAAATATTATGCCTCATACCTTGAATTCGACCTAGAGTTTAATGCACATTCTAATCATAAGAAGTACTAATCCCAGATAAAATGGGCAACTGACTTAGGGACTAAGCTTTTCCACCTAGCCATAGATTTGGTAGCACTGTGGTCTTTCTTGCTGCCCAATCACCCCTGAGCTAGATTCAAGGGCATAAGGAGGTTGCTCAACAACAAAAACAATAAGGAATTCAAAAAAGGATCTCCACCCCGAGCTATCAAGGGAAATGTTGAATATGTAGTTTAACTCATCGACAAAATTCTTGATTGGGATTTTTTCTTGGAATGAAATCATTTCAACGTTTTCCAAACAAGATCACAATAAAGAGACTCTGAATCTTTACTTTTAGATGAAGCTTTAAATTTTAGGGCCAGACCAATTTACATTGACAAGTGGTCTAAATCCATATGCCAACTTGATGTGTTTGTAGTGTGGTGTGCAAGTTCAAGCTAAGGTAATCAAAGTGGGATTTGAATCAAATGCCTTTCTAGAGATTGCTCTTATTGAAATGTATGTTAAGTGTGATAGAAAGGAGGATGCAATCCAAGTGTTTGATCACATCTGCGTGCCTAATGTTTTCACATGGAATTCTTTCGTCGTCGGATATGCCCGATGTAGTAGGTTAGAGCGTGCAAGGTAATTGTTTGATATTATTCTTGAGAGGGATGTGGTCTCTTGGAGTAAATTGATTGGTATCTACAGCCAACATGGGTATAGTGAGGAATCCCTCGAACAGTTTCATGAAATTCATAGGTCTAGCATGAGGCTGAATTATATTACCTTCAATAGTGCCCTCAATGCTTGTAACCTTACACTCCATTGAGCAAGGAAGACATCCACATGGCTTGATAATCATAAGTGAACTTGAATTGGATGTATTTTTTGGGATTTCCCTTGCATACATGTATACTAAATGTGTTGGAGTCTAGATGATGCACACCTTCTATTTGCTAAAATGGTTATGCGAGATGCCATTTCATGGACAAAAATCATTACGAGTTTGGCACCTTAGAGAGTGCACACCAATTATTTAATATAATGCCTACACGGAATGCAGTTTCTTGGAATGCAATGATGACAACATATGCCCAAGTTGGGTATGGTGAGAAAACCCTAAATATTTATATAGAAATGTTTTTGGCAAGAATGAAAATATATTGGGTCACGTTTGTTAGTGTTTTAAGTTCATGTGCCCATTTAGCAACTTTGAAGTAGGGCAGGCAAGTCAATGTACACATTATCAGAAGTGAACTCAAGTCAAAATAGGAAGCTGCCTAACTTGAAGACTACCATGCACATTGAACTAGTGGGCCATGCAATCTAGAGAAAGTTAGCTATTGTGGGGTTTGAACCTGCAACCTGCCAATGACAACACCGACATATGAGTTTGCAACGGAAGTGGTATTCCTAGTGAGAGATTAGAGTTTGCAAGGGAAGTGTTTGTTAAAATTCCACCAAGGATATGTGTTGAGGCAGTACAAATGGTCTTACTCTCAAGTTTCCTCCCCAAGTTTAACAAAGGGTGGATCAGCTACACAAGTAGCACGAAATGCCCCTATATTCAGACATTCAATTTTATTTCAAGTTTCTCAAAGCTCAAACATAGCTTTGTTCTTATTAAATATCCACTTAAGATGTCATATGATTGTTGCATCTTATCAGTTTACAATTTGGCACATAGCAGTCGCCAAGAATTTTTACAAAGATCCAAAATCATTGTAGTCTCTTCCAGCTTTTTCAAAGAAAACTTTCACCAAGTTGGTCATATTTCTATTTCGACAAAAATGAAGACCCCCTCTTCAGGTCTATAATGTATTTCATTATTGGAATGGTTCATGGCTATTGTCAAAGCATTGCAATGTCTGTCAGATTGGTAAAAATCTATGCAAAATAAATGTTTTGTTGCACTAATTTCATAGGTATGGACTTGAATTCCATCTGCATTAGTGTAACTACTTCCTGGTTCTGGTGCAAACAAACATATTATTAGCGTGGCACTTGAATTTTGGCACTCATATCAAAGTGGTGGTTCCTTGATATTTTATATTGTGAATGGGTGACTGAAATATAGGACTCTTGACCCACATGCAAAAATATTTCATTTCAAGGATTTGGAGATATACCCAATGTGTATATTTTAGACTAGGATGTATAGGAAGTAGCTGCCAAGATTCGACAATGAAGCACTAGTCATGTCTTCATGATCCAAATGCAAGAAGTTTGAACCCACATGTCCAAAATCTCATTTTCGGTATTTGGATAGATATGTAGTATGTATATGTGGTAGGATGAGTAAATATATATGACATATACTCGGTGGTTGTGGACATACAATGAAGTCCTAATAAAGCACACTATGAAAGACAGACTACTATAGTGTCTAAGAAATTATTCAACCTCTTGTCTTGTCGAGAACCAAGAAAAAAAATGTATGAACAAAGAAGTTGAATGCATATATATTTTGAGCCATGATTGTCCTAATTTTGGGTTGATTTGATATGTACCATTCTAGACTTTGCAATAGAATGAAGTAGTGAAGCTGAAAGGGGAAGTTTAGAGTAGGTAATGAGAATATGATGAATGATGTCATCATATCAAGGGAAAAATCTTCCCATAGCAGGCTTCAAAACTAGGTGGATATACAAAAATTACATGGGTATATGCTTTGTTATTATGGGAAGTATATATTGTCTTAGCATGCCTTAAAATGATGTGGTAACTTTCAAGACAAATGAGTATTAGCCTTTCCTACCTTGTTATTTTGGCCTTTTTGGGTTGATGGCTACCTCAAGTCTTTTCGATTAGAGTGTTTACTAACATAGCCCAAGGCACAAGGAGATGCAGTGACAAATTGTGGGAATGCCTCAATTCCAAATCCTTTCTATATCAATTCAAGGCATTGTCAGCTAGATGGATTCAAATTGCAATTCTATAACAATACTGTGAGGATTTAAGTGAACAACCTTTACTATAAGTTTCTCATGAGATGGGATCATCATCAATCCTCCCCAATCATCCTATCCTAAAAATCTCAAGGGCTTCAGTGTCAAAGGCATGAAGAATTATGCAATTTTTGTCAGCAACTTTCTCCAGTTATCTAACTGCAAGAACACTCCAGATTGTCTACTGAAGTGCAATATTCCGTATATGTAGAGCTGCAATGAGCAGTCACCAGTGCATGTTTGATAGGACATTTTTCTATCCCCTTCTGAATGAGACAATATGGCACCATGGATATGACGACTTTGCTCACTTCTCCTAGTTGTAGTGCTATAGTTTCATTAGTTGGATACTCACACACATATTGACCCATTTGGATGCAAAGTGTGGGCTAAGTTGGGAATTGGCTGTTATTGGCACTTTTTGATGATGTTCAATATGACCCGAATGTGGTCTATCAACATGCAGTAGATGTAACTGACAAAGTGAGGGGTACTTCTAAAGATGGCTATTAAGGATATGAGTTCTATCAAGGCACTATATACGTAAGAGTATGCAAAAATCATGGTGAGGAGTCATACGATAAGGACTCTCGAAGAGATCACAATGCAACAAAGAGAATAGTCCTTGTGACTGGGCTTGTGTCTTCGTCAACACTTGTGGAAGCAAGTCTTATTTCACTTGCTTTACACAAACAACATAAATAATCTAGTTTTTGAATTAGACAGTTCGGGGAGGAAGCCAACTTGCAAACCTTCTACCTATGCACTTTGAAGAATTCAAACTTGATCTATTCTCTTATAGGATGTTGGAGAAGGCCACTAAAATATTTTCTACTACAAAAAGAAGGTGTGGACATAGTGCTTGTCGGACTATATATGCTGGGAAGCTTACTGATGGTCACCTTGTTGCTATAAAATGGATCCATTTTGGGAGTTCGCAAGGAGTAAATCAACTATTAAATGAAATTAATATCTTCTCAACAATGAAACAAAATAAAACTTAATACCAATTCTTGGTTTTGTTTATTAATTGAATTTGTCTCTACGTGAACTGAGGGTTTATATATACTAATGTTGATGAAGTAATGATATAATTGCCTACATTGTTTACCTTGTTGTTAAAGTATGTTAGAATTATAGAACCAAGTTAGTAATAAGCAGAGTTCATCTCTGTTCTACTTGTGATTATCATATCAGGTTGAGTACTCCCTACTTACTGTTGTTATTCTGCTAGTATCAGATTCTGCAAATCAGTGTTCTAGAGATTAGATTATTGCATACAGGGTACAAGAGCTATGTGCCATCATTTGTAGAGCAATGCATTCAAGAAAGATACATAAAGGGTTGTGAATGAGTTGAAGTCATCTGCTCATCAGGTAGTGAACAAATTGGATAAAAGAGAGCAGCAGCCAGATTCTCAGTTGGAGCACTCTAATGAAAACCATAATTCCCTAGACTCTATTTATTCTCAAGCATAATTACTGGATCAAATTCAAAGGTTGTATAGGATAACATGACAAATGTTATAGATCAATGCAATTCCATTTTTTTGAGCCATCTCATTAGATAATTGGCATTCAATTTAAGTTTCATGAATAGTAGTTTGATATGCAGAAGACTGTGGATACTAGTATGGTTGATCTTCAAAATTTCTATGTAAGATTAGGACAAGACATAGGGTACCTTCAAAAATTAACTTCACAGATATAAAATCAAATCAATGAAGTGGCTAGCACTATATCATCTCAATTAGACAATATTCAAAATAAAACAGATGACATTGGCAACGCAGTGACATTGTCATTGGGTCAACATAAACTATTACGGTATGACCAAAGTCTTTCTTTTCAAGGCCTTGATACTCTTACACAAACTCAAGCTAAAGCATTTGAATAAAGAAAGTATTAGTGCAATAGCTTCTTGAATGCTTGCCAACACTAGCTTGAGTTCACTACTTACCAAGAGGAGCTTTAGCCAACTCATAATTGCCTAGCACAAGGATCCTATATGGTTTTTTCAACTCAGGAACCATTTGAGTCAAAGAAAGCCACTATGGTCATGGTTTAGAACAAGTTATACTCATTGCAAAATTCCATTCTTCTTGAATCTCGGGCTATTAATACCATAATCTTCTACTTGATTATGATGTGTGTGCTCTATATGTTGATAAAATCGAAAGAAAACCAATAAGCTCAGATGTGTTATGTACTCTGTACTTTGCATATCATTTGCCATTCAGTTCATCATAGCCCATTTTAAAGGTAGTGCCTTTCACAACAAGGTCAGATTGGCTCAAAAGACATTTTATGTAAGAACAACATTTTCATACACTCTTGCTCTCTTGGGAGTTCAATATTTTTGACTCGTATACCGTCAGCAACAATGGAACCCAAAAGACAGCGCATAAACTTTTTTAATGTGCTAAATATTGAAAGGCACTCTTGCTAAATATTTTTCACTTCAATGTTTCCAAGTTAATATACATGTATATTAGGAATATAACACCCCCTGGGATCACCATCATTGATGCATTAACACACATGATATTGACCGATAAACGTTTCTTGGGAGTTCAATATTTTTGACTCGTATCCAAATAATGGAACCCAAAAGACAACACAATAATTTTGATTAATTAACAATATATGATAGGTTTAAGATTCCTATGGGATGGAATATATGGTTGTAGGTTTCCTGGAGAATTAATAGTATTCATCCTGAAGATGAATCCAGTTGAGGATTCAAAAAATCAGCCATTTTGGAAGATGAACACTGGTAAATTCTCCGGAAAAACCTACAACCTAACAATAAATGATTTTCTAACTCATCAAGAGGCATGATATAAACAAAATGAACAACATGACAGACTCAACACATACTGAAGAATGGCATCACATGATTGACAGGTTGTACATTGATTACCCAACCCACTGTATGTGAAGCATCTCAAAGGAACAAAATCAAATTGCATACAACATACTATTTCAGGTTCTATATGTTTCACAATGGAATTTCTTCTTTGTGAATCATATGGTACATACAATCAACCCTATAGAAGACTTGATGCCTAATTTTCCCCACATAAGAATTCTTGCAAAATCTATTAAAAGTTTCAAAATGATATGCTGACTAGAATAGGGGCTAGATTTTCTATAATGTGCCCATAATAGATCACTAGTCTTCTTCGCTTGTTAACAAAAAAAAATCCAAAATTCTTCTCTCTTTTACCCCATTTTGTTTCATTTTGTAATCTAGAATTTACAAGAAAATTTTACTCGATATAAGAGTCTGTTTGAACAATAAAAATCCCAAAAAATATATCATAAACTTGGCTCTACTTCCCTCAAGTAAATCATGTGAAATTGACCTAAAAATACTAGGGCATTTTGCTTGTAGGGGCCCTTGAAGTGTGCTTTGTTGAAAGATCTTAATAGGGCAAAGATGGTAAAAGTTATAGACCATTAGAGTTACTCATCCACTAGGTGAATAAATATTCACTTATAAAAGTTCCCTACTTCTCAATAATCATAGAAATAGACATTACATTCTCAATTCCAATGGAAAGCTAATAAACATTATCCAGATTTGGCTTCCATAAATGCTTGTTATCTCTTTTTTGTGATATGTTATATAATTATTTATGTTTGCTTGGAATTTTTGCATAATTGATTATAAGTGTCATACTATGGTTTGTTAATATTCTGAACAATTTTTTAAGTAAAATGATTAAATTGGTTTAGATGTACACTCCAACATGCACATGCAAAAAAAATAACTAAATAGATCACACATAAAGCTAATGGAATTTATGAAGTCTTGCAAAACTAAAAATCAACATGTATCCTAGGGTTTAGCAAAGAAAATTACCTTAAGATGTTGAAAAGAGCATCGAGGTCCACCAAGCGTTGTTGTAAATCTCTATAAAGGAATCCCAAAAATTGTAAAATCAATGTACAAATTATAAATTTCTTTGATCACAATCCAAAAAAATTCAAATAGATTACATGAAACACCATTGAAAGAATTTGTATCCCAAACAAAATGGGTAACTACAAAGAATTATTTCTCATAAAATGTAATAAAGCATCTAATTCACTGAAGTTTTGATTTCATATTGTCACTTTTCTTCTCATAAAATGTAATAAAGCGTCTAACTTACTGAAGTTTTGATTTCAGATTGTCACTTTTCTTCTCATAAAATGTAATAAAGCATCTAACTTACTGAAGTTTTGATTTCAGATTGTCACTTTTCTTCAAGTTTTTATTTTTTAGTGTGAGAATGTATCTGGTCATTGAATACAATGGACCTGTATGTTATAAAAGCTGATTTTAGTGCCAGTGTGGACTGAGGATGGAATGCTATTCTTTGGTTTGGAAGTGGAACCTGCCTTTCACGATGGGAATGGATAGGGTATTGGTAGAAAATTGGTTATTCATTATTATATAAATGTATTTATTAATTGTATGTGGGTATCATTCTAACAATTTTAAATTGAAACTCTGGGGCATCACACCTACTTCATTGCCAAACCTGAAAAGGTGCTTGTGTCTAGACAATTTATAAGTTCTAGAGAAAGCAAAGTTTGTTAGGATGCTTGTTATCATGCAAAAAACAAGTTATATGGTACTAAAATTTCTTCCTTGAGGTCAAGTAGAGATTTGACAATAATATATTTGAAGCTCCATGCCCAAGATATTTTAAAGAAGATGTATAAGTGTCAAATGCCACCATTCCGGAATTGGAAGTACCGAAGGAATCTCAATTCTCAAAAGCATTTCATTTTTGAAGAACTCCCATAGTGATAACAATAACAGCCTGCAAAATATCCTAACATGCATCGACACAAACAAATCATTTAACAAGCAGATGTTAAGTGCTAGAATAATGCAAAAGATTATGAGAGATGCTCCAAAAATGGTTTTGATTTGCCATGTTATAGTTGATGTACCTTGGTAATAATCAAGTTGAAGTCAAGTGGAGGGTTTCTCAGGTTAACACTATTGAGTTTTGGTATGAACTGTGTAAAAATATTTAATCTGACACATTTTGCTTGAAGAGTTCACTTCTTTGATGATGAGTGAAATGTTAACTCAAAACAAGTTAGATGAAAACATCTTCATAGACCCAACTAAAAACTCAAATAAAAGTAGTGGTAGTTATATTAGTAATAATGTTGGTTACAATAACTAATCTTCAGAAAGAGTTATAAAGTTTTGACCTCTTGCTAAGGTATACATGAGAGCATATACGCCTTGGCTCTCATTGTTAGTGACCCTCCATCATTTTACCTATATGGATTAATTAAATAAAAGTTTCAACTTCTACTTGCTTTCCCATTGTATGGAACTTGCCATTCCTAATGAAATAAGTGGTTGTGGACCTTGAAGGTACACCATATAAGAAAATTGTGGTTGCTAGAAGTTCAAGGTATTTCAATTTGTTTTATTTCTGCAGATTTAATGCCACTGAATTTCAATATGTAATCGAGTACATGGTGTGGATGTTAGCCATGCTAACTGAAATATACGCCTAGCAAAGCAAGACTACACAAATACAGACTTTCCTGTTTCGTTAAACATGTAGGATGTGAATATGTAATAAAGGCTATTCTAATTGAATCTCGTGGATTGATTGAATCATGGAAGGGATTTATATTCTTGCAACTGATGTTGAATGGAGCCAAAGTAATGGTCATCATCTTCACAATTTTAACTATTGAAATTTTGTAAAAATTGGAAACTAGGGCCAAATTTCACTTTGGGAAGGTCCCTTGAAGAAGATAATTATGGCATTGAATTCATCTTTTTGAGTGGACCAAAATCAACCTAAAGTTCATCAAATTTGATTAAGAAAAAGTGTGTTTTTGAATTTATGTTTCTATCATATAAAATCATCAAGGTCGACCTCAACTATATGTTGGCTCAATAAGCCCAAAAGTCACGTCTCTTCAATCCCATTGAATTGTATATAAAGAGGTGCCTTTCAACCTCATTTGACACAACTCAAGGGCTATAATATATCTCTCAGAAAGTCGTAGCTTGAAGGAGCTAGGAGGACAAGTATTGGGTATGTTTTCGGTGTGTTCTTCCTTCCATAGGTTCGATCTTGAAGCAGTATGGCAGTCGTAGGTCAGGGCAGAGAATTTTGGTGAGATTTCTCCTCTATTGAAGGATGCATCTTCTTGTAATCATTTCAGGAGGGCCGCAGGATTTGTGAGTCTTGGACAGGGGGCCGAAAGGCTGTTCTAAGGAGCAGAACAGGCCGCAGTACAAGTAGACATGAAACCTTGATGGAGGTTGTTTGTAGCACAAAACCTTAGATCAGATTTGCTTAAGGAAGAACCGCAACAAGTGTCTCAAGATCTGGGCTAATCTACAAGCCCTACCTGTAGATATTCAACCTCAGAACTCGTCAACTCTTTGACCAGGCTTCACTACTCAATTTGGGACTACCTTGGACTCTTTATAATTAGCAAAGGAAGCTACTTGAAGCAAACCAGGACTGAGCTCATTTTGGAAGTTGGAACTTATTGAGTTGCAACCTTGAATACTATTATCTGTTGGTTAGGGAAAAATTGTCTGCTATTATTTGAAAACAGAATTGCAAACTTGCCTGGGCTGTATATTTGACACATTGTTAGTGGTTCTAGTCATCATATTGACAAGTCAACCTTGACATTGATTGTACTCTCTTTCTCTCTTTCTCTGTTGAACATTTGATACTGATAATAAGAATATTTTATCAAGGGTTTTCCCCATCTTCAGGTTTTTCCCTAGCTTGTGCCAATTATTGTGTTCTCTTGTCTTGGCTTCTCTAATGATTCAATCATATGTTCTTTCTCAAGTTGTTATCAATGTAATAATGATTCGGTGCTAATGAAAGTTAAATGGACTAACAAATTGGCTAATATAGAATTTGAAGTATCTATCTTAAGCAAAACCATGTCATCCTAAACTCAATGTGGTATCAGAGCTCAGGTGAGGACAAGCCCAAACAAGAGTGAAAGAGAAAGCATCACTAAGTGAAGTTTGTTGATCAACAGTCGAAAGAAGGATGAATTCATTGTTTAGAATCAGAAATCAAAGAAAACTTGTATCAAACCAAGTGTCCACAAGGTCTAATTTAAAGCTCCTTTATCTTGAAGAATATGTATGGAAATATCCAAAATTGAGGTTGTAGATCTATGGTTTGTCAGAGTTTCAGAGAAGGTTGAAAAGAAGGTCAATTTCATAGTAGCATACCTAGAGCCAAGTTCCTATTTCAAGTCAAGATCCAAGTGGTTTATTTTAGAGCATTCTGATCAAAGTGAATGGTCCAAGACAGAGAATTCGATTATCTCTAAATATTTGTGGTCCTGGGATGCTAACACACAACAAAAAAAGTTTTCTTTTGTTTTTCTTCTAGACTAAGGAGATGTATATTTTGCAGACTTGTATTTCTCTAAGGTGTATTCCTTTCTCTTGCTGGTAAAGAATCAAAGTATTTTGAGGACATCCTCTTGTATATCCCAGACTGAAAAATATCAAGCAGTCCAATTGGGATATGGTCATCCTTGAGGTATAAGAAACAAGTCTCATTGACAAGCCCCAATTAGGGCATCAATTGCAGAACACTGAAGTTTTTTTATTTTATAGACATAAAGACCTAAGACACAACATAATTCTCTTGCTTATGGGAAACTATTTTTCAAGGTGAAGAATGAATTTTGTGTCTAATCTATGTGGGTTTGGATCTGAGAATATTCTGTAGGTCTCTTAAGCTAAGTCTCATCTTCTGTAAGTTCAACATAAGAATATATATGACATCATTCTTGTGCAATTGTGAAGGATCTGTGACAATTCTTCTGTATTGTCTAGGTAGCAAAACGTTTAGGGCACCGATTCAGAAAAGAGCTTGAGGTTTAGGCCACTGAAAGGCATTCTCCAGGCTCAGCCTCCATTGTATAATTTTTGATTGAGAATCATCATGGAAAGTGATTATCTTCCTATAAAAAAGTAAGAGACATGTTGAATTCATTCTCTTGAAACTTGAATAAACAATTCCTAAAGAAAGCTATAGTGCACTTTTGGTAGAAGGAAAAATTGAAGGCTAATCTCAATGAATGTATATGTATCCCTGATACGACCTTTACAGTAAAGATACTTAAAGGATAGTTGCAATATTATAGCTGAAATGACTTCATCAATATTTGCAGTGTTACTACAACAGGTCAAGCATCCTTTCACAGTAGTAAGGGAAGAGTAAATTCATCATTGCCCTATAGAAATTGCTTAAGACTATCAATTTGACACATCACCATTGTGATAGTAACTGTTTGTAGGACAGTAATCCTAAATTTTTCATGATAGTCCACCTGTGGGTCTAACTGAAGAATACCTGCAGTAAGGAAGTTCTGAAGATCACACTATTTCACTAGAACAGATATCTTCTAGAGTTTGTTGGCATGGTATTGAATGAGTTGTTTGTAGATCAAGGCCATCAACCTGAAGAGATCCATAGAAGCATCAACCAGCCTAATCCTTGTGATGTACTGTTGATAGCAAGATACTTCAAGTACAAAAATGATCATTACACTCGAGGCATAATTATCATTAATGCACGTGGAACATAGAATAATAGCCAAGTTGTTTCAGATGCTTTTGATTAATATATAATTCTAGACCAGAGCCTTTAAGTTTAGAGATAGTAGAAGCTCCACTGGGAGTGTTCATGACAATAATAAATAAGACAATATCTTTGACTTTAGTGTCTATAAGAACTTAATGAGTTAAGCAATCAGCAAAATGTTTTTAAACAGAGAAGTGCAGGAGGAATGGAGGAGCAATGACAATAATCATTTAAAGTAATGATGGTGGTATTTGATGTACTGAATTGTAGAAATAATCGAAGGAGAAATGATGGTGTATGGGAGCAAACATTTACATCTTTATCTAGCAGCTGGAGGAATGGAAGTTTATGCAGCACCTTTATATTGGTACCCTTGAGTATCCTTGGAAGTCTAGCAGCTAGGAGAAAAAGTGCATGGCACTTTTGGAGATATTCCTTATAACATCCCTTATTAGCATGAAAGCATATCAAATCCTATGTCTTCAAAAGCATGATATGAAGATGTAACTATGAGGACCCTGATCTTGACATCCTAATTATGTTATATAGCTCCTTGATGCATTAACCAAAGATCTTATGAAAGAAAAACTTATGAATATGGATGCCTGGATATCATGGGCTGGGTAATTTAATTCATTGGTCATCGTCATCTAGCAAAGGAGTATAATTCAACTATTTATTCATTTTCGTTGGAGAAGTAACATGATGATTCTACAAAGCTTTCTTTCTATTCTGAGGTAAGCTTCTTACAATTTTGTTGTTGCAGGTGCATTATGGAAAGTCTCTCTCATAAGAAGCTCATTAGGAAAGGCTTCAGAACACCCGATAGTATATCCCAATGACACTTCCTACCCTATGTTTGTTGACAAAGACAAGCCATGGCAACAAATTATGGTTGATGACTTTGTCACATGGACCTAAGGAAAAGGGTCAGGTTACAAATGGCTTAGTGATTATGCTTTGGCATTGTCGCTTTCCCTATATTCAGAGGGAGTTATTGAAAAGATATGTTGATTGTAAATATGCAACTATTGATGATGTTGGATTGACGATGCTCTTGTTTATCAATGTAAGAGGGAGTTAACCTTTAAAGTCAAGATGAAAGACCTAGCCATGTTGCACTATTTCCTGCACTTAAAGGTCTGATGAGTTGGAAACACTGCAAGTTTTCTTATGTATATCTTGTGGGATCCCTAGTATTCGTAACAAACAACATAACAGTCATATGCCTCGCTATGAAGAATCTGAGTCGATCTATGGATAAAGCCTCATATATTGGATATTATGATATTGGCTTGGTTGGCAGTGTGATGGATGGAAAAGCACATTCAGTGTTGTATCTCTTGATTTGGTTGCTTTGGAAGCACTATTGAGGTTGGATGTATATAGGAGCAAGTATGGTTTATTATGAAGCTAGTTGGTTGAGGAAGCTCTTCAGTGAGCCATTTGAGCACGTACTAGTAACCACCATTGTATATTGCGATATTTTTGAGTCGGGTTCATTTTTCATGGAATCCATGTTCCACGACAGCTCCAAGTATTGGGTACTGCCTTATTTTGATATGGTACATTGGAGAGATACCAAGCTCCATCATTGTTGGTTGGATGAGCATATTACTGTCATCCTCTTGGTAAGGTCAAGATTATCTTTCTTCGGGGAGAGACTGGGAGTCGTGGATAGACCCTACTATGAGGGTCCTAGTTGAACATTGAGCTCTAGGAGCTTCTAGGGACCTCAGGTGCTTATTGAGCTATAAGCAACCATAGAGTGAGTGCTTCACCTTCCCCTATTGGCGTGTTGTGTATAGGGTGAGTTGTTCACCTTCCCCTGTGATATCCCATGGTGGTTGACATGTGTGTAGGGTGAGTGGTTCATCTTCCCCTACTATTGATGACATATGCATAGGATGAGTGGTTCACCTTCTCCTATGGCATATGAGTAGGATGAGTGGTTCACCTTCTCCTGTAGATACCCCAGTGAGAGATGCATATAGGCATCTGTTGACATGTTGGTGGGATGTGGTTCATCCTTTCCCCACATGTAGGATGCTTGTTCCCTACGATTTGTGGTTGACATGTCGGTGGGATGTGGTTCATCCTTTCCCCATGTGTAGGATCCTTCCTACTATTGTTGTTTTTCATGCATGTAGGATGTGGTTTATCCTTTCCCTACGATGATTGTGATATGTGTTTGCAAGATGTGGTTTATCCTTTCCCTACGATGATTGTGATATGTGTTTGTAGGATGTGGTTCATCCTTTCTATACGTGTGATTATGACATGTGTTTCTAGGATGTTGTTTCCCCTTTCCCTACAAGTGGTTGTGAGAAAGATGTGATATATTCTTTTCCCTACTGATGTTCTTGCATCATCCTACCCATGTAGTCTAGGACACATGGGAAGTACCTCTCATCTAGCCAATGAGTTGGGAAAAATGGTTTGGGACCATAGCACTACCGATGGACACATGTATTGTCATACTCCCTATGTCTAGGATGAATGATGTTTCTTTAACTTGATCACTTGGGATCGAGTCTGATTCACCCTTTGGTTATATGGACTAAATTTTGTCAGTGGAGAGTGGCAAGGTCTTGTGACTCACTCTCAATTAGTTCTTCTTTATTATTCATATCAGTGTTCAGCAGAGCAGACCAGAGAAGAGATACTGAGATGGTTCATGATGACACGATGGCATGATTGATGTTGGATGGATTGGCAAGTGGAATTCTCCCTAGTTGAGAAGGAGTGTTAAAATTGAAAACTAAGGCCAAATTCCACTTTGGGCAGGTCTCTTGAAGAAGATAATTATGGCATTGAATTCCTCCTTCCGAGAGGACCAAAATCGACCTAAAGCTCATAGAATTTGGTTAAGGAAAAGTGTGTTTTTTAATTTATGTTTCTATCATATAAAATCATCAAGGTCAGCCTCACCTATATGTTGGCTCAATAACCCCAAAAGTCACATATCTTCAATGTTGAAGGAAATGTAACTAGGCCACGTCTTCATAAATGTAAATTTGATATTTGTACTTAGTCAAGAAAAGAGAAATTATTTTTGTATTATTTGCCAATGAGTTTCTTGCTCATTGAAAATAGGTCAAGCACATTTTCAAGTGCTTCTAGAGAGTCAAAGTCAAATGTAATTATGATAAGACCCTTTAAGGGCATGTTACATCATGTATGACATCATACAATCTCAAGGGAACACCTCAAAGCATGGTCAATTCCTCTCCTAGCATCAACGTGGTCTCCAAGTAGCAAAACGATGGGTAAAAATTAAATTATAATGCAAACTGTAAGTCAGCCTAAAGAGAAGGGACAAACCTCTATTTATAGAGGTTTTCCACTCCTCATTCAATGTGGAACTTGGCTCTGAAATCCACAAGCAAAGAGAAACAATAAGGTGAAAATAGGAAGTCTATAAGAGGAGAAAGACAAGAAGAGAAAACAGTGAAGGTACAAGGTTGTCTTCTAGGGAATCAATAGCCACATTCAAGGAAGAAAGGACCTGTCTGTGGTCAACTACAATAGGAAATAAGAATAGAAATATCTTTGTTTTTTGGCTAATACACAAGGTCTATTAGGTCTCCCCATCCAATGAAGAAAGGAGGATTGTTCTAGGGTTTCTATCTGTTGGAAATAATACTGAGGGGGGGGGGGGAATCAGTATTATCTAGCAATTTACCAAATCTTCCTTATTTGATCTTTTGAAATATTCTTGCATATCAGTACCATAAAACAATGAGCATGAATAAAGAAAATAGACAGTCACACCAAAGAACACAAGATGTAAGGTGGAAACCCAATGCGGGAGAAAAACCACCTGCTGCAATAATGTCTCTATCTTCTTTCAAGAAATTCTTTTTACAATGATTTTGTACTGGTGCAGTCCTTTACCAGCACGCAGGCTGCAACCTGCAAAGAGCTACAACTCTTTCTTGTTTTCCAGACTTCTCCTGGAAGGGAGCTACAACCCCCTACTTCTTTTCAAAATGATCAACAAGTATACAACAGATACAGTCTACTACAGATATCAGATCAGTAATTACAGAAACAACCCAGAACATCTTATGAACAGAAATATATAGTTAACAGATCATCTTGAGACAGGGACGCATATTTTCTTTCTGTGGCCTGCGACTGGACGCAGTATACCTTATGCTGTTCTGCGTGCAGACGCACTGTTCCTTTTGCTTGTCTGCGACCGACGCACACATCAACACTATCGCGCCGCGTCTTTTGCTTCAGAGACGCACCCAATACCACAGTCGCGCCGCGTCCTTCGCTTCAGAGACGCACCTGATCCTTTACTGTACTGCGTCCCGGCGCACTTTCCCTTCACTGAATCTGCGTCCCTTTAGATATAGAAGATAAGAGGACTTCAGAACCAACCCAAACACTCAGATCCACAGATCTGATCATGCGCCATATAGATCGTAGTCCATTAGAAGATTTACCCTTAAAGATATGGACTAGATCACACCAAGAGATGATCAACTAAGATGATGCCTAATCCACATGAACTCCTTTGCTTTATATAGGCAAGCTTCTCCCCAAAGCGTGGAACAATACCACGAGCCGACACCAGAGAAACACGCAACCGTCGGCTAGATACCACACAAGAAGCCCCCACGAGTTTTTCTCTACCTTGAAATGTGTGCACTGGGCGGACGCACCTTCTGAACGGCTGGCCGGCGTCCCTAGACGCGGGTTCTGTATGGAATACCTGCGGGGACGCGCTTGCTAAACAAAATTTCCTGCGTCCTTCTTGATTTACCACCTGAAGGCGTTTGCCATCAAGTACAACACCTGAATCATAATGCCAACAAACTCCCCCTTTGGACTTGATGGCAACCACATAAACTTTCAGCTTCATCATTCTCCCCCTTTGACATCAAGAGCAAAGGGTATGCTCCCCCTATGCTCATGCTTCTCCAGGATTGTAACCAGAAATCCATCATGAAGAAGACAGAGACATATTGCAGCTATTTCCAAGATCTCCTTCTCCATAATGCCAACAATGCATTATGTGCTCCCCCTGAGCCTATACCATCAATAGGAAGATGGTCAACAGTGAGATGATGCATCAACAACCCCCAGCTTTTGCCTGAGGTATTCAAAAGTGTCCCTGGGCAACGGTTTGGTGAAAATATCAGCAACTTGTTCCTTAGAAGGAACATACTCCAACTTGACCTTCTGTTCAAGTACTTGTTCCCGGAGAAAATGGTACTTGATTGGTATGTGCTTGGTTTTTGAATGCATAACCGGATTCTTTGAGATGCTGATTGCACTTGTGTTGTCACATAAGATAGGAATAGGAGGTGTACAAGTGATTTGATAATCCTGCAAAGTCTGCATCATCCAAAGAAGTTGGGTGCAACAAGATGCAGCCGCAACATATTCCGCTTCAGCTGTAGACAAGGCAATTGAACTCTGTTTCTTGCTGAACCAAGATACCAGTCTAGAACCCATAAAGAATGCACCACCACTTGTGCTTTTCCTGTCATCCACGCTTCCGGCCCAATCTGCATCTGTATAAGCATGAAGAGTGAGATCTGGATCTCTAGGATACCATAGGCCATAATTTTGAGTCCCTTGAAGATATTTGAAGATTCTCTTTACTGCTTGAAGATGAGTCTCCTTTGGATTTGCCTGAAACCTTCCAACTATTCCAACTGCATGCATGATGTCTGGTCGGGTACCTGTCAAATATAGTAGACTTCCAATCATAGATCTGTAGGTTGGTTGATGAACTGCTGCAGATTCGTCATTTGCACTGAGACTACATCCTGTGACCATGGGTGTACATACTGGTTTTGCATCTTCCATGCCATATTTCTTCAAAATCTGCTTGAGATACTTGGTTTGAGATAAAAGGATTCCTCCTTTCTTTTGTTGGATTTGCAAACCAAGAAAGTATGTCAGTTCTCCTAGCAAGGACATCTCAAATTCTTTCTGCATGACTGAGGCAAAGCTTTGACTCATAGCTTCTTCATTACTGCCAAAAATAATGTCATCTACATACACAACAAGTATTAGTAATTTGTCATTTTCAACTTTTATATAAAGATTGCTATCTGCTGAACCTTTTGAGAAACCTTGTTGATGAAGATATTTGTCCAACCGGTAGTACCAAGCCCTTGGAGCTTGTTTGAGACCATAGAGAGCCTTTTTTAATCGGCATACAAGATTTGGATCGTTTCCAAGAATGAAACCATCTGGCTGTTCAATGTACACTTCTTCATCCAAGTCTCCATTCAGAAAAGCTGATTTCACATCCATTTGAAATACTTTGAAGTTCTGACAACTTGAGAGAGCAAGAAACATTCGGATGGCCTCAAGTCTTGCAACAGGAGCAAAAGTTTCTTCAAAGTCTATTCCTTCTTGCTGTGCATACCCTTTACAAACAAGTCTGGCTTTGTTTCTAATTACTTCTCCATTTTCATTCAATTTATTTTTGAACACCCATTTTGTTCCGATAACATTCTTATCCTTTGGTCTAGGAACTAGCTCCCAAGTATTGTTCTTTTCGATTTGCTCAAGTTCTTCATCCATTGCTTTCACCCAACATTCATCTTTGCATGCTTCTTTCACATTTTGTGGTTCAGTAGAGGAGAGTAATGCCAAATAACTTGAAGCTTCTGCAACTGTTCTTCTAGTTTGTATACCTGCTTCCTTTTGTCCCATGATCTGAGATTCTGGATGGTTCTTTTGAACATATCTGGATGGAGTCTTTTCTTCTATTCTTGTTCTTTCTTCTGCTTCTTCGTGAGGTCCGTCTTGAAATTGTTCTTGCGGTTCTTCTTCTTCATCATTCTGTCTTTGAGGGTAGCTTTCATCTTCTTCAATGTCTTCACGATGTATTTGCCTAGGAATGTATCCTTTCTCATCAACCACTACATCAATGCTTTCAACAATTCTGCCAAGTCTTTTATTGTAGCATTTGTATGCTTTGCTATGTGGAGAGTAGCCAAGAAGAATTCCTTCATCTGCTCTAGGATCAAGTTTGCCAAGCTGCTCCTCAGTATTTTTGATATAGCATTTGCTCCCAAAGATTTTGAAGTGCTTTACTGAAGGAGTTTTACCACTCCAGAGCTCATGAGGAGTTTGAGTGCTGTTCACTCGAACATTTGTCTTGTTGAGAATAATAACTGCCGCATGTGCAGCTTCACCCCAGAAGGTTGCAGGAGTTCCTGATTCATCAAGCATAGCACAAGCCATTTGCTGGACTGTTCTGTTCATTCTTTCCACTACTCCATTTTGCTGAGGAGTTCTAGCTGTAGAAAATTCTCTCCTTATTCCATGTTCATCACAGAAATCGAAAAATTCATTTGAAGTAAATTCTCCACCTCTGTCGGATCTGAGGCACTTAATCTTGTGACCTGATTCATTTTCAGCCAAGGCTTTGAAGGATTTGAATTTTTCGAAAGCTTCATCTTTGTGCTTCATAAGTCCCAACCAAACAAACCTGGAGAAATCGTCAATAAATAATATCAAGTATTCCTCTCCTCTAGGTGTTCTTTTTCTGAATGGTCCACATACATCTGTATGTACTAGCTCCAGAGGCATACTGGCTGATCCTTCTTTCTCTGGAAAGTTAGTTCTAGTCTGTTTTCCAAACTGACATGATCTGCACATGGTGTTGTCAGGAATTTTGATATCTGGAAGATCGCGAACTGCCTGATATTTGCAAGCTTTCCTTATTTGTGAGAAACTTAGATGTCCCAATCTTCGATGCCATAACCAGTGCTCTTCATCCTTGCTTAAATAGCATTGTTGTTGTTCTTCATCAAAAATGTATAGATTATTTGAAGTTCTTTTTCCTTTGAGAACTGTTTTACCTGTATCAAGATCACGAACAAGACATCCATTTGATCTGAATATAACCTCGGTTCTTTGATCACACATCTGGCTTACACTTAGAAGATTATGCTTTAGTCCATCAACAAACAAAACATTTCCAGCCTTAACATCTTCTTTTAAAGGAGCAATACCTTTTCCTTTTATAGTTGCAGGAGTATCATTTCCAAAAGAGACTTTCTTTCCCTTTTCTAAATTAGAATAAGATTCAAGTTTTTCTTTATCACCTGTCATGTGCTTTGAACATCCACTGTCAATGTACCATAGATTTTCTTGTCCTTCTGCATAGAATGCTATCCCACATCTTTCTGTTTGAGGTTCCTTTATTTTCCATGTTTTGGTGCCTGAGGTTTGTTCCCTTTTTTGTTCTTGTACCTTTCTTTCCGGAAACCTGCTTCTGCATTCAACATCTTCATGTCCAAAATTATTGCAAATAGAGCATTCAACTTCATTTTCAAGAGCTGAAAAATTGTTATAGGTCCTTTTTGTATTCCCTGTCATGCTTCTTTGTTTTTGAGCTTCCCTAGTCATGATTGTTTTATACGCAACACATTGGGCTGCTTTGTGACCAAAGTTATGGCAAGAAAAGCATTGTCCATTGAAGAAGTTTCTGCGATTATTGAATCTACCAGCCGACTGATTGTAATTTCTATTTTCATCTATTCTTGAACCAAATTGAGAAGGTTTTACCTGTGGCTGGTTGTGGCTTTTGTTCACCCTTAAGCTGGATTGCCCCTGATAGTTTGAAGTTTGTCCCTGCTTTACCTGATGATCTTCCTTGTGTTCTTGCTCATTTCTTCTTGCGGCATCAAGATAACTTTTTGAAGTGGAAGCTTGAGAAGTTTCTCCATTGTAGCCCAGACCTGTCTTATTTAGAGGAGATCGCTGCACACTGATAATCTCATTCAACGTTTCAGATCCTTTGACAAACTTGAGATTAATAGTTTTTGTTTTCTCAATTTCTTTTCTAAGACCAACAATTTCACCTTCTAATTTTTCAAGATGTTTTTCCTTTTCATCAATCTGAAATTGTAGAGTATCAATAATCATGTTCTTTTCTTCTATACATCTCTTGAGTCTAGTAATTTCATCATAAAGGTTATCCACATCTATAGCATCCTCATAATTGTCATCTTCAAATGCCATTAACAATCTATATTTGTTACCTTGTTCATCTTCATCACTGTTTGATAAGCCATCGCTATCTTCATGGGTGTAGTAGCTTTTCTTATTTGTACCCTGTTTCTTGTTCCATCTAACTGGTTCCTTTCCTTTATCCTTATAAGAGCATTTTGCAGCATAATGACCTACTCTTCCACAAGCAAAACATTTGAAAGGTAGCTTACCTCTGAACCTTCCAGAACCCCTTTGAAGATTTCTGACAAAGTTTGATTCTTCTTCCTCTTCTTCTGGAACATGACATGCTTCATAGTGATCTTCTTTGCCTGATGCTTTAAAAGCAGCTTCCCTTCTATCTGATGGACCTCCCTTTCTCATTTCATAAGCAGTTAGAATTCCATGCAGCTGAGACATAGTGAGAACACGGAGATTTTCCTTTTCTTCTACTGCAGATACTTTAGATTCAAACTTGGGAGATAAAGATCTTAGAATCTTTTGAACTACTATAGTCTCTTTTATTTCTTCACCCAAATTTTTCATACAATTAACAATCTCATCTACTCGAAGAAAATAATTAGCCACACTTTCATCATTATACATCTTGAGAGTCTCATATTGAATCCTGAGAGTTTGAAGTTTAGCTTCTTTTACCTGTTCATCTCCTTCATAGCTAGTGATCATTTTGTCCCATATCTCTTTTGCTGATTTGAAGTGCATGACCTTCATGAACTCTGTTTGAGATATACTTCCTAATAGAGTGCTGACTGCTTTTGCATTTGTTTCATACTGCTTTTTCTCAGCTGGATCTGTAGGAGTAACTGAAGGAAAGGCATAGCCTGATTCTACAATGTTCCAAACTTCTGTACCAAGAGATTGAAGATATGCAGTAACTCTTACCTTCCAATAATTGAAGTTTGTTCCATCGAAGACGGGTGGCCTGATTGATGCTTCTCTCTCGTAGTTGCTCATGATGAACGATCTACCTTCAAGCGATCAAGCTGTTCTGAAGGACCTGCTCTGATACCAATTGTTGGAAATAATACTGAGGGGGGGGGGGGAATCAGTATTATCTAGCAATTTACCAAATCTTCCTTATTTGATCTTTTGAAATATTCTTGCATATCAGTACCATAAAACAATGAGCATGAATAAAGAAAATAGACAGTCACACCAAAGAACACAAGATGTAAGGTGGAAACCCAATGCGGGAGAAAAACCACCTGCTGCAATAATGTCTCTATCTTCTTTCAAGAAATTCTTTTTACAATGATTTTGTACTGGTGCAGTCCTTTACCAGCACGCAGGCTGCAACCTGCAAAGAGCTACAACTCTTTCTTGTTTTCCAGACTTCTCCTGGAAGGGAGCTACAACCCCCTACTTCTTTTCAAAATGATCAACAAGTATACAACAGATACAGTCTACTACAGATATCAGATCAGTAATTACAGAAACAACCCAGAACATCTTATGAACAGAAATATATAGTTAACAGATCATCTTGAGACAGGGACGCATATTTTCTTTCTGTGGCCTGCGACTGGACGCAGTATACCTTATGCTGTTCTGCGTGCAGACGCACTGTTCCTTTTGCTTGTCTGCGACCGACGCACACATCAACACTATCGCGCCGCGTCTTTTGCTTCAGAGACGCACCCAATACCACAGTCGCGCCGCGTCCTTCGCTTCAGAGACGCACCTGATCCTTTACTGTACTGCGTCCCGGCGCACTTTCCCTTCACTGAATCTGCGTCCCTTTAGATATAGAAGATAAGAGGACTTCAGAACCAACCCAAACACTCAGATCCACAGATCTGATCATGCGCCATATAGATCGTAGTCCATTAGAAGATTTACCCTTAAAGATATGGACTAGATCACACCAAGAGATGATCAACTAAGATGATGCCTAATCCACATGAACTCCTTTGCTTTATATAGGCAAGCTTCTCCCCAAAGCGTGGAACAATACCACGAGCCGACACCAGAGAAACACGCAACCGTCGGCTAGATACCACACAAGAAGCCCCCACGAGTTTTTCTCTACCTTGAAATGTGTGCACTGGGCGGACGCACCTTCTGAACGGCTGGCCGGCGTCCCTAGACGCGGGTTCTGTATGGAATACCTGCGGGGACGCGCTTGCTAAACAAAATTTCCTGCGTCCTTCTTGATTTACCACCTGAAGGCGTTTGCCATCAAGTACAACACCTGAATCATAATGCCAACACTATCCACATGTGAGAAGACTTTAGAACTAGACTATTGCAGACTTGATAGCAGACAAAGGCAACATATTGAGAGACCTTACTTACGTGTATAACAAGGTCTACAAGGTCTCCAAGGAAAGCAAAGAAAGTTCTCCTTATAGCAAAGAAGATAAGCTCTAATATTCTAGGGTTTCCTCACTTAGAATAGTAGAAAAGGACAAAGTACTAAGGAGCAGAAGTATCGGAAGACAGAGGTCCATGTGTCGGAAGCTATAGTGAAGAAAGAGGATGGATTTGACTTGTTTCTTAGTGGATTCTATAGTCAAGGGTCTAGGGTTTGGTAGTTGTTATAATAAGAAGCTTCAATAAGAGAAATCTTACAAAGGGTTTCCCTCTCAAGAGTGGATAGGGTTGTCCCTGGTAGAAAGCCAAAATTTGTGTTCTTGATATTTGGTTTTGGTAGAAGTTTGATGAAGTACACACATATGCACTAATAAGAAGAACAAGAAGCATAAGCTAAACTAGAAAAAGTAAAAAGACTTCACAAATTGTTATCAAGTCATGGAGAATCATCACAATGCTACTTTTCCCTAGATTCTCTAACATTCAACCCCATTGAATTGTATATAAAGAGGTGCCTTTCAACCTCATTTGACACAACTCAAGGGCTCTAATATATCTCTGAGGTAGCCGCAGCTTGAAGGAGCTAGGAGGACAAGTATTGGGTATGTTTTTGGTGTGTTCTTCCTTCCATAGGTTCGATCTTGAAGCAACATGGTAGTTGCAGGTCAGGGCAGAGAATTTTGGTGAGCTTTCATCTCTATTGAAGGATGCATCTTCTTGTAATCATTTCAGGAGGGCCGCAAGATTTGTGAGTCTTGGATAGGGGACCAAAAGGTTGTTCTAAGGAGCAGAACAAGGCGCAGTACAAGTAGACATGAAACCTTGATGGAGGTTGTTTATAGCACAAAACCTTAGATCGGGTTTGCCTAAAGGAAGGACCGTGAAAAGAGTCTCAAGATTTGGGCTAATCTACAAGCCCTAACTACAGATCTTCGGCCTCATAACTCGTCAACCCTTTGACCAAGCTTCACTACTCAATTTGGGACCATCTTGGCCTCTTTATAATCAGCAAAGGAAGCCACTTGAACTAAACCAGGGCTGAGCTCATTTTGGAACCTATTGAGTTGCAACTTTGAATACTATTGTCTACTGGTTAGGACAGAACTTGTCTTCTATTATTTGAAGACATAATTGCAAACTTGTATAGTTTGTATATTTGGCACATGGTCAGTGGTTCTATTCATCATATTGGCAAGTCAACCTTGACATTGATTGTACTCTCTTTCTCTCTTTCTCTGCTGAACATTTAATATTGATAACAAGAATATTTGATCAAGGGTTTTACCCATTTTGGGGTTTTTCCCTAGCTTGTGTCAATTATCGCGTTCTCTTGTCTTGGCTTGTCTTCTAATTCAATCATATGTTCTTTCTTAAGTTGATATCAATGTTATAATGATTCAGTGCTAATGAAAGTGAAATGGACTAACAAATGGGCTAATATGGAATTTGAAGTATTTATCTTAAGCAAGAACATGTTATCCTAAACTCAACAAATTTGGATTGCCTTAAGGTTCTGGGGATCATTTTCTTTGATCTAGAAACAAAGCTCTCCATCAATTGAATCAAGGTAATATATAAGTATGGTTGCCTCTATACTTTTAATATTTGCATGGTGATTTCTGCACAATCCGGTTAACCACTTATTAAACTCTTCTATAATTTGAGTATGATTTCATTTAGAACTACTAATAGAAACCAATAAGTATCTATTATCTTTTCGTTCTCCCTATTTCTCAAAGAAAGCATTTTGAAGGGGCCATGCATTGAATTAATTATCAAGAAATCCTTTCCACCATTCCACAACACCATCTGTTGAGCTAATTTGTTTACCGAAATTAACACAAATATTTCTTATCAATCCGGATTGTTTATGCTTTGAGGCAAGTTCACTATATGTGAAGATCAGATATAATCAAACCTTGAAAGATAATTTATTCAAAAACTTAAAGCAATACATCCTACAACTCTAATTCAATTAGTTTGAAAAGAGGAAAAATATTTAACTGGTTCTTGACTCAAGAAGTCCACTTCTGCCTCAATTACTACTTAATGAATTAGAGATTAAACCAATAACTTAAGATGGATAAATTATTAATGAAAGAAGGCTCCTAACTTAAGAGACACATAATGTGTTTTATCATAATTCATTCATCTTAATACCAAAATCACATAAAGAAACTACTTGCAAGCAATCAAAGGAAACTAGTTACAATTCATCATATTAGTCGAAGGGGTGCTCAACTTGAACACTTTGTTTTTCCAACTTAATAAAATGATGAATAAGCTAAGATATAATGAAATCAATCACCATAAATTAACCATAAAGCAATCTGAAATAAAGCATGAAAAAACAGTTCTACAGTAACCAGATTACAAGAAATAAAACTAGTTAACAAGGAAGTGTACATAGCTTGGAATGGGGGCCCTCCACCCTTGCTTTGCACACTTGAGAAGTGATATCAGAAGCTCAAATTTAGTCACACATCCATAGCATTGAACATAAAAATAATAATAGCACAAGTCTTCAAATTAACTCTCCAATCCAAAAGCGTCTCAGCATAAAAGTATAATAAGTCAATACCTAAGCCATCAAAGTCTTGGCTCTTAAATAGAAGTCTCATGAAACAAGCTGATCTATATTCAATCAAACAAACTCATCTACTCTTATCGAACTATATAGGTCGAATTCATCACTCCCATCCCAAGAGATATGATCAATCCCATAGAATCTCAAAACTTCGCTATTTCTATGGGATTTCTGAATGACTAGTCATGATTGACTAGCACTAAATGGGCCTAATAAAGCTTGTTCTGTTCGAGCTAATCATAGCTGGCTTAGTCCTAGTTCCCAAGCTGTCCATACATGCATTCAATTCATGCCCAAGTGTCCTCCAACCATATCAACCATAGAGCTATTACGGGAATTTTTGAATCTGCCAATTTTGCACTTAAAACTAAACTTTCATAAAAACTTTAGAAATTGAAAAATTAAAATTAAATACCTGAATGGATATCAAATATATATCAAAATGGGATGAATGAAGGGAAAATGGATGGCAAATATATGGATTAGTAAGTTTCTTACAGCAAAAATAAGACCAAAACTAAGGCCCAACACCATCCACAGGAGACAATGTAAACAACTTTGTGGTGACATCTAAGTGTCTCGCTCCTCCCATTTTAAATCACACTCCTAATTTTGGCCAATGATCCAAGGCAAAAAGAACATTATTTTCTTGGAATGTAGGAATGTTATCAATGGAATTTTCTATAATTTCATTTGGAGCTTCATTAATTTGAGAGAATTCAATTGGTTTGTAGATCATATTAGCTTGATATGAAGATTTAGAGTGCATTGTTGAACCTAGTTTATAGATCTAGCAACAATGAAACAACTCGGCCTTTAGAATAAGTTGATCTTGGTCTTCCAAAATACTGGAACCTTCAAAAACTTTTGCTACTCTTTGCTTAAGGATACGGCCTTAGAAAACGATGATCTTACCCTAACTAAATAATTCCACCCCCCTGATAATAAATCCACCTCCAGATAGATTCAACCTCTTTAGAAATATGGTCACAATAATTGATGGGCTTGGCCTTCCAGTAATTGAGTTTGTCCTCCAGATAATTTTGGTAATTTTGAATAGTTTTTTCCTCCAATCCAAATGAACTCGACCTCCTAATAAATGTGCCCTTGGCTGCAAACAGAAATGACGTTGATGGGCCCTTTGACTAGCTAAAGAGTAGTGAGGCCTCAGGTTCATTCTAAATTTTCCCTTCTCATCACAGTGCACCGACCTCAGCTACCTAATCAGGCCAGTTGAAACCGTGACTGTAGGAGTCCAAGGACTTGCAGGAGAGAGATCAGATTCCTTCTACTTACCTACCATTGTGGGTGTTCAGAACCCCAACATATGCCTCATCTTTTCTCATCTTTTCTCTTGAGGACACGAAGAATGCACACCTATGTTGCTAGGATCATGCACCATCGAACGCTAGATGAATTGAGTATGGTGAATATAGATGGACGATTTTCAATCATTGAGTTTAGATAAAAATAAATGCATGACTTGGAGTTTACCTTCTAAAAGTGGGGTAGAGCATAATTATACCTACATAAATAAAGCACTTGAAAGTAGGTACTAGGGGGGGAAATGTCGACCTCCATGAATTATGAATTAGAGAAAAGATGTGAAGGTTTAAAAAAGTGAGATAGTTCATTAAAAAGGAAAGATAAAGAGATGGATTTCCCTCCTAATGGAATATAAAACGTTTTCTTCCCAATGAGATTTAATTTCAAAAAAATTGTTATATATATATATAAGCTGTTCATTTCAATTTACAAAATTTCAATAACATATATACAAGGAGTTCATGTTCTATTGTATTCCAATATTTCCCCAAATCCAAAATACAACTAAGAATAGAAGTTAAAGAAACGAGTGAAGAGAGAGTACCCAAAGGCGGCACCATCGAAGTAGTGGCTAAGTGGAGTTGTGGCTGATTAGATTTTTGCTTTGTGGAAACCCAATCAATAATCATAGGAACAATCACAGTGATTTCGGAAGCCAAAGACATCAAGATAGTAGGTGTAGTTGATACATTTACAGAAAGGACAGAAGGAGTTGTTATCATCAGGACAAATTCTTTCCTTTTAATCTTGGGAGACAAGGGCTTGTACTTTCCTTTGATGCCATGGAACCCCATTGAACAGTTCATAGCCTTGTGGGCATGCTTGTGACATATGGGATATCTAAAGGGGACACCTTCATAGTGTAACTTATGAAGATATGTGATGCCTTGATGTTGGAGGTTCATTTCACCATAAGTCGTATGTGATGTCCAAATTTATCAATACCCTCGCCACCTTCATCTCCATGGAGTCTTTGAAAGTGAGGTCAACCTACAAGAATTCCCCTAGCTTGTTTCCAATTTCCCTAAGAGCCTACTCTAACCAAAATTATACTTTTAGTTTCGGAAGCTAAACCTAGATAAGGGCCTTGTCTAGCCTCTATCCAAGTGGGATCAAAAAGATGGGTCCAATGATTAAGCATGAAAAGAGTGGAGTCGATACTCCAAACCTTATTCAAAGCCCAATGAACCTATTTAGACTTGTTTAAAAAGAAAATGAGCCAACCTCTTACTGGTATCTAAAAGTTGGTAGTCAGTTGAATGAGACCCCTACTCCTTTATCATCCATTATGATATTGTCTTCCCACTAAAATGACAACCACGAGCACAACCCATCAATGCAAACTCATACATTTAAACGACTTCGTAAATCTCAATCCCGACACCCAGAATGAAGGAGAGTTTGCCCTTCTTTTCTTTAATGGAGGGGTTCCTTCATTTTATAGCAGCACATGGGGGTTTGGGCTTGGGGAAATGAGTGGGCTTTTATAGAGGGGATTGTGGTCAAGGGAGTAGGTTTCAATGGTATTGGTGGGGGGACTACATTGTGAGAAAAAAAACGAATGGAGGCAAGCTTTCCAGGTGGAGGAGCAATTTCTAAAGAACTAAAAGGAAGAAATCCTTCAAAACCGACAGGAGAGATAAAGCAATCTAGAGGCAAGGAGGGGGAAGAGAGCCCATGGGCAACAAGGGTAGTCAGGTCTGTCAATAACAATGAAATATTTTCGTAAAGGTAGGGCTCCATAATGGAAATCAGTAACCCATGAGGAGCAATAAATGGGGAAAATAACCACAAGGAAAAAAAATCGGTTGGCGGCCCATATGCAAGTAGATCATCGAAAACAGATAAGGTTGGGGGAGATGGAAATAAGAAACCATCCGAGGAATGTAAACTCCAACGAATGGAAGATTCTAGAAAATCATTGATGCTAGTGTGAGGACTTGAATCTTTAGTTGTACCCATGTCGTTACTTTGAATAGAATCCCACCAATGAAAACACTCTGTGAATGAATCTCCAGAAAGAGGTAAGACCACATCAACAACTAGAGTGATAAAACCCTATACCATGCTTTCTTTAAGCCTCAATCTACCAAGTGGAGACACAAAACCCTATGTTATGCATCCTTCAAGCCTTCGAGCCACAAAACCATGTGCCTTAGAGATAATATTGTTTCTATAAAGAAGAGAACCAGAGATAGGCTCATGAATACCATCAATATCTATTGGAAGTGTTGCAATTAAAGCAATAATGAATACAAAAGTTGTGGTCAATTGGATAGGGACCATCAAGATGTTGAACAATGCAATGTAGAGATGGTTTTTAGTCCTAGTGTGATCTAGTCACATAAAAGACCCCATCAATTTGTGCTTTGAGATTCTGCCAAGATTCAATAAGTAATCCAAAGTGAGAGGATTTGCTAATAAGGTGATAGTGCCAACAACCCTGAGTTGACCTAAAGTGACATCTTGTGATCCTTGCACAACTAGGGTGCCAGTTTGAGCATCAAAAGGAGGCACAATTGCACAAGTGGCAACATATCACATTTAGGGAACTTGGCCAGAAATATTTATGTGTATTTCCATTGAGGGTACCTTTAACATTTCCCAAGGCACAAATCACATATTTGGAGGAATTTTGGATAACTTGTCACATTCCACTAGATTCATGCATGGAGAGGTGCTCATATCCTTTAAGAATATTTTGGAGGATTTCGTGGAATAGTCAAGGGTCACATGTATAAAAGAAGAATTCCATTGTCAAGAATATGAAAATTGGCATTTTTATCACATGGCATAAAGGAGAAGGACAAAGGTGAAGAGTACTCCATCTAGAAAGATCTAAGATCTTGTTTATGTCCTCTTTCCAAAGAAGACAGGGAAAAGTCTTTTGTGCATAATATTCGACAATTGATCCTTCAGATGTAACTAGGGAAGAATGGAAATCATAATAAATTGCATAGCATGAGCAACTTCCAAGCTTGTTTCAAGTTCTATTGAAGAGAGTGAAGTTGATGTTATGGGTTCATGATCTTGCATTTCCTTAAGAATTTCCTGATTAAAATTTACTAGAGGGAGCTACTTACTCAGAAGAACTCTGGATTAATCATCCTTGAATTTCCCCCATATGAAGATTGCTTCCCTTCCAATCCTCCACAAGGCACCTTACGATCAAACTTATTAGATGTGACTCACGTTCAAGATTAATAGCTCCAAGAGGGCCTTGAGGTTGGCCTAGAATTCTATAGAAAATATTTAAATTGTTTAATGTCCATTTTAAATTTTAAATTGATGCACTTTGCAGGCAACAAGAGTCTCAAATTCGCTTGCACCTTTGAGACAAAATTGCTAGAGAAGAGGAACTTTAAATCATTATTCCATAAAAAAATTTAATAGTTTTCTTAACTCTATCGTTTCGATAATATGCCAGTATTTTCTAGTTTAAATACCATCAAGTTAACTATGGATGTCATCCTCCGATGTTCAAAATTAATGAGAAAAATAATCAAAACAATAGGCACAAAGGCAAGTCACCTTTTCTCAGGAATCTCTAGCATCCTCCACGGTGGATTTTTGATTAGTGAGACATGTTCCACTAGGGCCACAACAACCACATTTGGTACCTTGAATTGCCACAAAATATCTGCCTTTAATGAATCACTTATGAGATAGCCATCCTTGCTTCTTGCATCAGTTTCAACCTCTAACTCATCAGTAGTTGCAACTTCATAAGGAGTTATTCGCCCATCAAATTCACGGTTTTGTTTTTCTAATAGGTCTCTTCTTTTAATTACCCACTGCATCTCATGAATCTATTTCCATCTACTTTTGAATAATACACATTGTTGTAGTTCCTGTACATAAACAAAACAAATTCCTTTGAAATCAATAGGTTGATAGAAAACATTAAAAATTTGAAATTTGAAGCTTGTGCTAAAAAGAAGATGAAAATTCTAGACATATGTTAAACATTGACAACAAAGGTTTCTACATTAGATATTATAATCATTAAGCATATCACTTGCAGAATTTATAAAGTAATAAAACTATAAAACATGGCCAAGACTATGAGATTGTAGAGGATTAGAAACCCTAGCTCACTATGTTTTTTTCCTCCATGAAAGCTGCTCAATCCATAGCTTCATGGGTTCAACAAAATGCTAAAGTTTAAGTTTGAATGAAATATAAAACAACCTTACCTAGATACCAATAGTAAAGAAAAATGCTTGTGTGAAAGATATAGGGAAAAAATATGAGGAAAAGAAAAGTAATATACTAAACGGTTCATTTAAGTCATTTTTTCTTCATTTCAAGGTCTCCAGTAACATTGATAGTGAAGGTCTCATTTACAGGTCATTTTGTTTGGCTACGGGTCTCTAATGAATTACAATATTGAACTTTAACATGGGTTTCCATTATGAAACAATTTTTATTTTCCTAACAGATGTTGAATGAAAGTATTGGTACAAATATTCTTCAAGCTAACATCCCACTCTACCTCCACTATAGAATGACATTATTTTGAAGTTAATGTCGGATATGAACTAGAGATTCAATCACAATTCATCAGAGAAACCCTAACTCATATTCACCACTAACACAAGTACAACATTGAGGCAAAGAGAAACATGAAATGACTGTAAACATAAATATGGAACAAGGCACTTTTAGTACATTTCAAGGAAGTTAAAATCTATGAAGGATTTCAAACACTATCCCTAATCATTTTTCATTGTTATCATTTTTTAGATATTTAAAAAGATCCTAAGAAATAGTCATGATTTTTATACTTTTGATTTCTTTGATTTCCTAAAAATATGGAACAAATTTGTATACTTTTGATTTTTTTGTTTTCCTGAAAATAAGGAAATAGGGATTAAAAATTGTAAGTATTACCACCAATAGAATACTAATGGATAACCAAGTCTAAGATAGTCAAATATCATCAAGAAACTTGGTAACAACCATCACACTAGTTATTGGAAGTCTATGTACATTCTTAGAAGTAATCCAAAACCATGAATTGAGTTGAAACAAGTGGTCAATATACGCATATACAACTACAAAAACAAAGGGACTAAAATGCATATACTTAAAAATTATCTCCAAATATTGCTCAATGCTAATGTCTGGAATTCAAGTGCCATGGAAAACCCACAACGTTGGTGGTGATAAGCATTGACTTGAAGATGTTGATTGTCTCTCATTCCTAACCACAATGGATGAGAGAATTGAAAGGATACAAGGACTACTTGGTTCTGTAGAACTAATATCAGAAGCTGAAAATGAGTATATGTCATACCGAATCCTTCTTGGTGAGACGCACCTCATGATAGAAGCCATTTGTGTGCAAAGATACAAGAATTTATGTTTCAAAGGGATTCTGCTGAGAACAATAAAATAGGTAAAGGTTGATGGCATCAAACTCTACCTACCTACCTACATTGTTTTTGGCAAAATTCACATCGATATCTAACAAAAGTGCACCACTGACCTCAGTCACTATCTTTTCCTTTCAAAGAGACCAGACACGGTCAAAGTGGTTTGCTATTTTGTGAGTGGACCTAGAAATACAAATAACAAAAAAAAACAACACAGATAGATGGTCTTCCATATATAGATGAAATCATAGACTTTTGTTTTACCAAATTTGGGGCAAGATTGCCCAGAAAATGGTTTGTTATTTTTCAAATTCTCATTATAATGAAACCCAAATGAGATTAAAAAAACCATAATAACTACAATAAAATTACACTATAACTAATTACAATAAAATTACACTAAAACTACAACTTGTGATGGATTGAGAGAGAGTTAAATAGAGTACCCATGGGTTGCCCAATGGTGGACTGGAAGTGGGTGTCTAAAATCCTGGACACCTCATTACGAGCTTTGAAGGCTTCAAAAAGTGTTCATATAGCTCTTGGACCACTACTCCAAATCCTTCTGGGTCCTTGAAATAATCATGGCCAAATCTGAGTCTTTGGTATACCAGCTACTAACCATGGAGGAGTTATCGTCCGTCTGAGGTTTTGGAGACTTTGCATTCTAATGATGGACTACCTCATGCTCATATTCAATATATGTCGTAGTGGTGATAGTGGTGGTATCTTCACACTCCTGCACTAGTGCCTCCGCCTTGGCCTCACATTCCTGCACACGCCCACGCTCCTCCTGTGAAATGCTAAACCTCATTGGTGCCGTTGCTGCCCTCATTTCCCTCCTTTTCCAATCAATAGGATTTTTTTGAAAAGTTGAACCCCATTTGCACCATTGCTGCCCTCATATCCCTCCTTTCCCTCCTTTGTCGATCAACAAGATTTTTTTGAAACGTTGAACCTCATTGGCACCGTTGTTGCGCTCCTTTCTGTCCTTTGTTGATCAACAGTATTTTGCACACTAATAAACCTCAAGTCATTTAGCCATGGTCATGGAGTATCATAATAATTAGTATATATTATAAATATATAATAAGAATTAGTATGAGTGAAGGGCATAATAAGAATTAGTGTGATAAAAATTAATGTGAGGGAAAGGAAAAAAGGTTTTTATTTCTAAAATGAAGTATCTTATGTTTAAAAATTATGAATTTGGTATTATGTTTTTTTATGTTTAAGGGTTATGAATTTGGCATTATGTTTTTCATGTTCAAGGGTTATGAATTTGGCATTGAAAAATTACATAGATCTTTTCTAAATAATCTTAGGGGTATATAGGATATCAATTTTATTAGGAATTTTTTCACACCATGTATAGGAGTCAAGGAATGTACTATGAGTAGGGGAGGTAAACAAGGGCATTAGGTCTTATAAGAAGCTTTTTAGTATCAAGGGCTATGAGTTAGACTTAAAAACCACATAGATCTTCTTTAATGGATATTTGGTCTTAAGTCGGGATATGGGCATTATATGAGGTATTTCTCAGTACATATGGGAGTTAGTATCTATGTTATGGTTAGGAAAGGAAACCAAGGGAATTAGTCACTAAATTAATATTTCTCATGCTAAATTTCCATGAACAAGACCTCTAGCTAGGAATATAGGCATTCAGTGTGTTTCGCATAATAAGAATGGGTCTCATGACCTTTACTATGGTCAAGGAAGGAAATTAAGAAAAGGGACTTAAGTCCTAAATAATGAGTGTTGTTAAAAGGGTTTCAAATCACCACATTAATTATATTCTCTAAGGGAAATTCATTCATTGGCCTCTAGGAGGGATGTGTCTACCATTCAAAGGTTTTACACACCACGATTGGGTCTTGGAGCCTCATCATTGCACCTTAATTAAATTAGGAGGCTTTTAAATAACATATGATGCTTACAGGTGTAGGCTTTGTCAAAATAGGGACATAAGGGGCTTATCCCTTATTTGAATATTTTATGATTAAGATTTGTGAAGTAGTTCTCAAATAACCACACATGTCCTCTATAGGGGATCTTAGGCCTCTGTGGGGGATCTTTAGTGACATTAATATGTTTCACATGGTAAGAATGGGTCTTCGACTTGTACCATGGCAAAGGGATGAAAGCAATGGCCTCAAGCTCAAAATGAAACTTATTTGGCTTACACTACATGAAAAAGACCATAAAGAACAATATAAACCTTCTTTGAGGGATTTTAGGCCTCCATCTAGGATAAGGGTTCCATTATGAGGTTTTCCACATCATATATGGGAGTTAGGGCCTATATCTTGGCATGGTATATCTTGGTTAAATACTAGATGTGCATAAGGACTCATGTGCTTGGTATGTCTTGGTTAAATACTATATGACATAAGAACTCTCCCATATAGGTACTCGATGTATAGAACCGTGACGGTTGTCCATAAAACCTGGTGGTATTGATCAACATCCGATATGGTCTCTTGGAAAATGAAAATGAGCCATGATAACTTTATAGGGAGGTGCAAATACCTTGATGGATATGATGTTGAAGCTTGCTGATTGATTTCTTTTAGGAACATATTGATTGATGTTTGCAAGCTAAAGAACGTGGAAAAGGGAACTCTAAGTATTATGTGAAAATAAACCAACTAAAGGGATGTTGATCTTAGAGGAAGCAAGTAGTAGTATTTGATATCATGACTAAAGGTTTTTATGATTTGCTAACTCTAATATTGATGGTTTTTTTGAGATGTGATTTGGCTACATGTTGTAGGAGTTCATGCTAGAAAGATAACAATTGAGATATAATATCTACAGTTATTTGGATAAACTCTTAAGAAACGCAAACTGAAGCCTTGGAAAATTAGAAACCTTGAACGCTTGAGCTAATACATAACCATGTTTTGGAGAAACAAAATATTGAAATTATGCTATGATTCAATGGGCTTGTGGAGCAGTGTAAATTGGAGCAAAATTCTCTTACTCCTAACCATACAAATTCATGCTATGCAGCATAGTCTGCGAGATATCTTCAATCTAATGTAACTGTCCAGTATAACAAAACTGCCATTTCCAAGGACCAAAACAAGAAAGCTTTTTGATTTCTTAATTGACATAGCTTGCACAACTTAAATAACCAGTTATATCTATTAATGAAATGATGTTTTTCTTTATTTACAAGTGAAAGCACAACTTAAATAATCAGTTGTCTATGTTAATGAAATGATGTTTTTTTTTTATTTCCAAGTGCAGTATTAACACATGCTAGATAGTTCCAAGGCATGCCAAGATGTGTTAGGTGCCAAGGTGTGGCGTGAATGCATGTTAGGGAGTGTGAGGGGAAAGTGCCAGGGAAACACAAGGGAGCACTCATTTCAAATGCATGGAAATGAAGTGTCAATGAGTTTCATGTGTGCTAAGGAGGGAGTGAAAAGGTATGTTATCCAGTGCCAAGGAATCACAAGGGAGAACTAGGTCAAAATGTTTGAAAATGAATGAATAAGAGTGTGTGCCAAGGAGTGTCAGTGAATTCCAGGTGTCCCAAGGATGAAGTGTGTTAGGAGAAGTTCAGAATATGACTTGCAGGAGGCAAGCCTATGGTTGTGATAAGGCATGTACAAAGTAGTTTCAGACAAAGGGAGAATTTGGGTTGAGCATAACATTTTTTGTCAATGACTTGGTTGGGTTCCCAAGTCGGAAAAAAAGTAAAGCTATCTATAAGGCCATGATGGCTAGGAAGTACTAACACATGCTAGACTGTTCCAAGGCATTTTAGACATGCCAATTGCTAAGGCATGCCAAGAAGTTCTAAGCGCCGGGGTGTGGTGCCAACACATGCTAGGGAGTGTTAGGGCCATGTTCGAGGGAAAAACAAGGGAGCAGTAGTTTCAAATGTATGGAAATGAATGAATAAGAGTGTGATAGAGAGTGTTAGCGAGTATGAGGTGTGCTAAGTGTCAGGGAGTGCTAGGGAGTGTCAAAGCATGCCAAGAAATTCAGGGGATGTGAACATGTGCTACATAGTGCCAAGGGATTGTTAGGCATGCTAGGTGTTATTGTATATCAAGATGTAAACTTTGTTTCTTAGTTGTTTTATGACCATGGTTGTATGTGAGTCTTGTCTTTGTAACTTGTTAAGTTGTATGAGTTGATATTCAACACGAGCAGCCTAAGATAAGTTATATGAAGTTCTTAGGTGAACAAGGCATAGTCTAATGGTAGTAATTGTAACCTGGTCAAGTTTTTTTTATAGTTGAGGCAAGATTTGGTTCAGTTCCCATGTTGTAAAAATGTAAGGGCAGTTTTGAGGGCATCATAGCTAAGGAATGAAAAGGTGTGCTAACACATGCTAGACAGTGCAAATGCATGCCAAGGAGTGTTGGGGAGTGTTAGGGCTAGGCACAACATTATTTTTTGAATGACTTGGTTGGTTTCCCAAGTCGCAAAAAAGGTAAGGCTCTTTATAAGGGCATGACAACTAGGGAGTGCCAATATGTGCCGGGAAATGCCAAGAAGTGCTAACACATGCTAGAAAGTTAGAAGGCATGTTAAGCATGTTGTTGGGACTTACATTTTGATTTTTTGCGAGAAGACAAGACAGGAACAAGTGCCAGGGGCATCAGTCGAGTTGCAAAGCTAACAGCTGAAGGGGGGAACTGGAACCATGAGTGGTCTGACAATTATGGAAAGCCGGTGGGGGAGAGAAAGAGAAGTCAAGAAAGTAGAGAGCAAAGGAAGCTAAAGACAAAGTCAATCGAGTAGGAAATAAGTGGAATTGGTAGTCTAGGTGCGGAGCATAGGATAAAAGGCAAATGAAAGGATGGGAAAGGGTTGGTGAATACTAGTCGTTGATGAACCAAGCGAGCTAGGAACCAATGTAGCCTTCCTGAGTTGTGGAAGGTGGGTAGACCCTTGCTCTGTTGGTCTCTAGTCTATGGGATGGGTCATTCTTGTTGTTGATGATCAGGCTTCGAGCATTTTGTACTTATTTATGTATTTATTTCTATGATTCATCATGAAAGAGACAGTTGAGTTCTATATTGGTTCTTTAAAAAATTTAAATATCTATCTATATGTTGTATGATTTCTTAAGGTAATGTGAGTAGAATAGTATGGTTGGATTACAATAGGTACTTAATTGTTATGAGTTAAGATTGGTTGTGGGTTGCAGTTCCCTTGGTGCCTCATTCTACACCCTCACACTTCAGTCACGACACACCTTATGTGAGACTCCTTACCCTCTCTTGGTAAGGTGAAAATGTCAATGTTGTTCTAGACTACAACGAAGCCTTGTTGGCCCCTTGAGCATGAACCTAGGGTCTCTTCCCCATTCCCATTTTCATGCCAACACATGCCAATTCATGCCAAGTGCTAAGGCATGCCAAGATGTGCTAGGTGTTAGGGTGTGGCACCAACACATGCTAGGGAGTGCTAGGGAGTGTCAGGAAACACAAGGGAGCACTAGTTTCAATTGCATGGAAATGAATGAATAATAGTGTGATAAGGAGTGTTAGAAAGTTCCAATTGTCCTATGGAGGGAGTGACAAGGTATGTTAGGCAGCACCAAGGCATGCTACAGTGTTGGGGAAGCATGCCAAGATGTATAAAGTTCCAAGGTGTGCCAATGTGTGCTAGGAGTGTTAGCGAGTGCTAGGGAGACACAAGGGAGCACTAGGTCAAAATGCATGAAAATCAATGAATAAGAGTGTGTGGTGGGTAGTGCAATGAGTCCCAAGTGTGCTAAGGAGGGAGTGATATGGTATGCTAGATAGGGCTAAGGAATGCTAAAGTGTGAAGGCAACATCTAACCAAGATGTGCTATGTGCCAAGGTGTGCCAATGCGTGCTAGGAAGTGTTACAAAGTGCCATGTAAGCACAAGGGACCACTAGGTCAAAATAATGCATGGAAATGAATGAATGAGATTTTGTGAAAGGAAGTGTTTGTGAGTTCTAGGTGTGTTGAGGGAGTGGTAAGATGTTATTTGCAGTGCTAAGGCATGCTAGAGGCCAGGGAAAAGATATGCCAAGATGTGCCAAGTGTTAGGGTGTGTGAATGCATGTCGGAGAGTGTTAGGTAGTGTCATGGAAACGAAAGGGATCACTAGTTTCAAAAGAATGGAAATGAATGAAAAAGTGTATGTGACAGGGAGTGTCAGTGAGTTCTAGGTGTGTTAAGGAATGATTTACAAGGTGTGATAGGTAGTGCCAAGGAATGCTAGAGTGTTAGGGCAACATGCCAAGATGTCCCAGGTGTTAGGGAGTGTCATGGAAACACAAGGGAGAGCTAGCTCAAAATGAATGGAAATGAACAAATAAGATTGTGTGATAGGGTGTGTCAGTGAGTTTCAAGTGTGTTAAGGAGGGAGTGACAAGGTTATATGCTAGGCAGTGCCAAGGCATGCTATATTGATAGGGCATGTCAAGGAGTGGTAGGGAGTGACAAATCATGCCAAGGAATGTAGGGGGTGCTAACACGTTCCACATAGTGCCAATGGATTGTTAGATGTGCCAAGTGTTATGGCATGTCAAGATGTAAACTATGTTTCTTAGTTGTTTTATGGCCACAGTTGGACATGAGCCTTGACATGGTAACTTGTAACTTGTTAATATAAGTTGGATAAGTTGGAATTATATATGAGTAGCCTAAGATGAGTTATAGTTAGTTCTTAGGTCGATAAGGCATAGTCTAGTTGTAGTAACTGTAAGTTGGTCAAGTTTTTGTAGTCGAGGCAAGACTTGGTTGGGTTCCCAAGTCCCAAAAAAAGTAAGGGCCGGTAGTTGTGAGGGAATTATAGCTGAGTGTGAGGGCGTGCAAAGGAATGAAAAGGCATGCTAACACATGTCGAACATTTTCAATGCATGTTGAGGAAATTTACAGAGTGTTAGGGCATCACAAGGGAGAACTAGGTCAAAATACATTGAAATGAGCAAATAAGTTTGTGTGCCAAGGAGTGTCAATGAATTCCAGGTGTCTCAAGGACAAAGTGTATTAGGAGAAGGTTATAATAGGAATTGTATGAGTCAAGCCTATGGTTACAATTATAAGAAGTTTGTCAAAGCAATTTTAGACAAAGGGAAACTTTGGGTTGGGCACAACATTGTCTTGCCAATGACTTGTTTGGGTTCCCAAGTCAGAAAAATAGTAATGCTATCTATGAGGGCATGACAGTTAGGGAGTGATAAGGTGTGCCAGGGAATGCTATGAAGTACTAACACATGCTAGAAAATTCCAAGGCATGTTAGGCATGCTAAGACAAGCCAACTAATAAGGCATGCCATGATGTGCTAGGTGCCACAGTGTGGCACGAATGCATGCTAGAGAATATTAGGGGCAAGTGCCCAGGAAACACAAGGGAACACTAGTTTTAAATGCATAGAAATGAAGTGTCAGTGAGTTCCAAGTATGCTAAAGAGGGAATGACAAGGTATGCTATGCAGTGCCAAGTCATGCTAGAGTGCTAGGGAAGCATACCAAGATGTGCCAAGCACCAAGGTGTGCTAATATGTGCAAAGGAGTGTTAGGGAGTGCTAGGGAAACATAAGGGAGCACTAGGTCAAAAGGCATGGAAATGAATGAATAAGAGTGTGTGACAGGGAGTGTCAGTGAGTTCCAAGTGTGCTAAGGAGAGAGTGACACGGTGTGCTATGCCGTGCTAAGTCATGCCAGATTACTAGGGTGACATGTAGCCAAGATGTGTCAAGTGCCAAGGTGTGTCAACATGTGCTAGGAAGTGTTAGGGAGTGCCAGGGAAACATAAGGGAGAACTAGGTCAAATTAATGCATGCAAATGAACAAATAAGGGTTGTGACAGAAAGTGTCAGTAACATATAAGTGTGCTAAGGGAGTAACAAGGTATGGTAGGCAGTGCTAACGCATGCTAGAGGTTAGGGAAACATGCCAAGATGTGTTAGGTGTTAGGGTGTTCCAATGCATGCTAGGGAGTGTTATGGAGTGCCAAGGAAATAAAAGTGATCACTAGTTTCAAATACATGCAAATGAATGTAGAAGAGTGTGTGATAAGGAGTGTTAGTGAGTTCTAGGTGTGGTAAGGAGGGAGTGACAAGCAACGTTAGGTAGTGTCCAGGAATGATAGAGTTCTAGGGAAACATGCCAAGATGTGCTAGGTTCCAGGATGTGCCAATGCGTTCTAGAGAATATTAGGAAGTGCCACAAAAACATAAGGGAGAACTAGTTAAAAATGCATGGAAATGAAAAGATAAGAGTGTGTGATAGGGAGTGTGAACAAGTTCCAAGTGTTCTAAGGATATGCTAGGCAGTGGCAAGGAATGCTAGAGTGTCAGGGTGCATCAGGGAGTGCTAGGGTGTGCTAGAGAGTGCAAAGAATGCCAAGAAATGTAGGGGATGCTAACACGTGCCACATAGGGAAAAGGGATTGTTAGACATGCCATGTTCTTTGGCATGTCAATATGTAAACTATGTTTCTTAGTTGTTTTATGCCCATGGTTGGACGTGAGCCTTGAATTGGTAACTTATTATGTGGGGTGAGTTGATATTAGACATGAGTAGTGTAATATGTGTTATAGGCAGTTCTTAGGTGAGAAAGTCATATTCTAGTTGTAGTAACTATAACTTAGATAAGTTGTTGTAGTCGAGGCAAGACTTGGTTGGGTTCCCAAGTCTCAAAAAAAGCAAGGGTAGTTGTGAGGGCATGATAGATAAGGCGTGCTAGGGCATGCCAAGGAATGAAAAGGTGTGATAACACATGGAAGACAATGTTAATGGATGTTGAGGAGTTTTAGGGAGTGTTAGGGGAACACAAGCGAGAATTAGGTCAAAATGCTTGGAAATGAATGAATAAGAGTGTGTGCCAAGGAGTGTTAGTGAATTCTAGGTGTCCCAAGGATGAAGTGTTTCAATAAAAGTTCAAAATAGGACTTGCAGGAGGCAAGCTTATGGTTGTGATAAGGCATGGACAAAGTGATTTTAGAGAAAGGGAGACTTTGGGTTGGGCATAATATTGTTTTTCTAATGAATTGGTTGGGTTCCGAAGTCACAAAAAATAGTAAGGCAATATATGACGGCATGACAACTAGGGAGTGCCAAGGTGTTCTAGGAAATTTAAGGCTCCCAAGTCTTAGAAAATGTAATTCTAGTTGTGAGGGCATGAATGACAAGGTGAGTTAGGGAATGCTAGGGCATGCTAACATGTGTCAGATAGTATGAAGGCATGTCAAACAAGATAAGATGTGCTAAGTCTTAAGGCATGCGAATATGTGTAAGGGTGTGACAATGTATGAGGAGGACTGTCAAGGAAACAAAAGGGAGTAACAAGTTAAATTACAAGGAAATGAACACATAATAGGGTTAATAAGTCATCAATTTACCTTTTCCATGAGGGGAATGCTAGGCACACTGACACTAGGTGCCAATAGGTGCCAAGTTTTAGTGCATTCTAAGTGCCAAATATTCCTCCGTTGCTTCTCATCTACTTTCCAATAATTGATATCAAATAAATTTAATATTAAACCATGCCAAAGCATACCAACTCATCTCAACTCATGCAAAACATGCTAAGACTTGCCAAGCACCAATGTGTGTCACGCAGTGTGATGCATGCTATGAAGTGAAAAAGCATGTCAAAGAGTTCTAAGTTGTGTTAGAGAGTGCCAATGCATGTTGAGGAGTGTTAGGGAGTACTAGGACAACACAAGGGAGCACTAGGTCAAAATGCATGGAAGTGAATGAATATGAGGGTGTGTCAGGGAGTGTCAATGAGTGCTAGTTGTCATGCCAAGGAGGGAGTGACAAGGTATGTTAAGCATGGGTAAGGCATGCCATGGAATATTAGGGCATGTCAAGAAGTGCTAGAGTATGCTAGGTAGTTCTAAGGTGTGCTAACATGTGCCAAATAGTGCCAAGGCATGCCAAGACATGTTAGGTGCTAAGACATGCTAGGATGTGTAGGGTGCCAGAGTATGCCAATATGTGTCAAGGAGTTTCAAGGCAAAAAAAGGAATAACCAAGCTAAAATGCAAGGAAATGAACACATAAGAAGGTTAATAAGTTGGGACTTTATCTTTTTCAAAAGGGGAATGTTAGGAATGCTAATAATATGTTCCAATACATTTGAAGTGACAATATGTGCCAAGTGTTAATGTATGTCAATGCAATATTATGCCAAGGTGTTCCACGGCATGCTAGGGACTATAGGTCATGCCAACACATGCTAGGGGAGTTCTATTTTATGCTATGCATGCCAACATGTGCCTGGGCGTCCTACTCATGGAAAGATGTTCTGGGTACAAAGATGTTCCAAGTGCAAATATGTTCGAAGACATGTGAGGTGTTGTTGAGGCCCTGAAAATCGGGTCGACAACAAGGGGAATACCCGCCTGGTCCGGACCTTTGTTGGTAGCTCCTTATCCGTTTGGTATAGTGGGTCCAACTGGGGATAATGGGACCAGTTTCCCAATCTATGAGTGTGTGTGTGTGTGTAGAATTTGATGTTGTTGATCTAACAGTTACTAATTAAGATATTCTAATTCAAACTTTAATCTAATTCTATGCTATTGTAACCTAATAAACAACACATCTAATTCTATACTAACCCGAGATGTAATTATTGTATTATGCGATCTAAAGAGATTTCAAATAACAACTGGTAATAGAGATCATTCAGTGATTATAAGAAAGGAAATCAATAAAGATGAACCACTTCGCATAAAAAATTAGAGGAAATAGTTGTGAAAAACATATTGCATAAAGACCTATTCATACATTAAGCATAAATAAATAGCTATCACCGTACAAAAGTGCCACATGATAACTCAGGTATTCATGCAATAATACATAAACAACTAAAAACCATATATCACTTTAACATATAAGCAGAAATGGTCAAGAGCTAAAAGTACCATTTATGACTAGTCCTACTCATAAGCTTCAAGCGACAATGATTTATCTCTCCTTGCTCTAACATCCACTAAGAGTACAGAAGTGCAACATCAGTAGCAGATATCAAATGCAAACATCAACAAATCTTGATCCATTCATTCACCAAAACCTCCTCTGAGGGTGGAAAAGTGCATGTTCTGAGGACAAGCTTTTGATAAATTTCTGGGCCCTTGTCTAAATGCATGAGAAGGGTTTAAATAATACTAACTAAATAAATTAATTACACAGATTCAGGATACAGTTTAAATGATCGCCCTTTTTCTAAGAAAAAAATAAAACAAAACTATTTCTAAAATTAAATCAAATATCTAACTATTTCTGCATTTGCTCCTTAATGTTGCAAGCATTCAGTATTTGCCTGAGAGAGTCGGCTGACTGTCATCCGCTTTTCTTTGAGCTAATCAAATAGAAATGGTAAGAGTTGGCACCATCTTTTCAGCAAAATCGATGATATACTGGAGAGTCATCTTCTAGCTATGTGGCTTCACCACGGATGCTCAGTAATAATCCAAGTTCAATTTGGTTAACCCTTGAATCGTTTCTTCCTTTTCTTTAGCTTTATGTTTCTAGTTTGTTCTTTACCATTGCTTTCTTGCATTTTTCGGGCTCACAAGTGACTGAGCAGTTAGAGGCTTTGCTTCTCGAACAATTTTCTCAGCAATGCACGATTAGCGCTAGGTGCTAATCGCGCATTAGAAACTGCCTCTGTTCTTTGATCCGGGCTTCTCTGATGCGTTTTTCGCCTTTGGCACCTTTTTCTTCACTAGGTATAAAGCTTCAAAATTTGTAAAAATAACACTTTCGTGAGCTCTTGACCTTGAGCGTTAAACTACTTATTGATATCAGCATCGTTCAATACTCATTCAACCATGGCTGTAAATGAAAGATTTGTAATGGATGGCTCAACAGTGTTCTGTGATTCTGCGGCTCTATTGCATGTGGGCATCTTTTCTCTGTCTTTGAACATTGGAGTTTTACCCTTTTTCCTCATAGCTTCCTGCACATTGCTTTGTGTAACTTTTTGTTTTTTGTTCCTGCAGTTCACAAGTGAGGAGAGAGTAATGATAATAAAAATCGAAAGGAAAGATTTAAATGCTACGGATATGAAAAAACATGCCACCTGATGTAATCTAGCTCTTCGAAAAGCACAAAACCATCTTTCATTAAAAACTGGCATATAATTCATTAATTATCATTAAACCGCGTATCGAGTTCTTGGTTTATGGAAAACTTTTCTTGAACATTGAGCTAGGAAAATTTGCGATGGAATTTTTCTAAAATCTACATCGCAGTATCGCATTTTGGAATTTCATCTTGTTGTGATATCGCAAGGTTGCTTGATCGCGCTATCGGAAGATCGCGGATCGCAGTATCGCAGTATCCAAAATCGCAGATCGTTGTAATCGTTATGCGTTTTTCATGCAATTTTGCGATATGCGATATGCGATATTGCATATCAGTGATTTTTTAAGGTTTTCCAATGTGAGTTTTTATTAATGGATGTGATGCGATGGAGTTCGCGTTGCAATGTCGCAGTTTATCATTTTGACTCATAAGGAAATTTCCTATCATTCTTTGCGCGATGGGATGTTTCTTAAGGAGTATACATAAGCCTTAAATTGATTTTTTGACTTTTTTACTAAGGGTCCCCACTTACCTAGTGTTATTGCTAATACTAAATAAGGAGGGGGGTTGTTTGTGGCCACAACAATTGGTGATTCACTTGGAAGAACTAGTTATGTCTATTTTTCTATTGAATGTTCTAAACTTCCAAAACAGAAAATTTTTCAGGAAATTAAATTTTATTATGGAAAGATAAAGTACATTATGCTCTAAACTGTCAATGATATTTTGTTTCAACCATTTTCCACTTTGATTATCTGCTTCCTCGGGCTAGTCCTTGTATTTACATTAGTCATTACTTGGTCTTGTAAAGATAAAACAAAGTCTCCTTTGTAAACCAGTTTTAAATATGCTCATTTGTCGTAGGAAGAGCCTCTGCTGCAAGCAGGCATTTATAGCCTCAATAGGGTTACCTGTTACCCAGCAATGATCCTGTATCCTACTTAAGGCAACCTACAACTTTCAAAGAAAAATCCATATCCACACTTATTGCTTTGATTTTCTTTTTTATTCTTAAAGAACAATGTCTTGGTTTGGTAGCCAAATTATGACACAGTCATTGACTTGCTTTATAACTTTGCTGAACAAGTTGGCTCGTGATGAGACCCCTTGTCTTTTGATTGCAAAAATCTTAAGTCATTGCCCTGTTGTGGTGTACAGTATTGGCAAAGTCAACAGTTATAATATCTGTGATTATGATATACCAGCTCGTGATGAAACCTCTTATTCTTCAAGATAAAGTGTATCCTTGGGTTGTTCCTCTGAAAGTTGTAATTTCCTTAGTAGGGAGGAAGTCATTGTTTCCTTAAGATAGCTTTGGACGACAATAATAGAGTTTTTGGAAATATTTGTTCTACAGAGAATCTTTATTTTGTTATTTATACCTTTCATTGTACTAAGATAAAACAATTTCTTCACTAAAGGTTGTTTTCATCAAACTTTTTGAAGTTGAAACTAGTATCATATATTGAGCTAGAGTCTTTAACTGGATCTATCAATAATAAAGATCAATTTTCCAAAAGATTTTCTATTTATACAAGCGAAAAGTTCAAAATATAAAAGAGAATTAGTGTCTTTTTCGTAAATGCCTAATGTAACCACTCACAACTGGTTTTATTATGAAAAAGAAAAACAACTACTCTACAAAAATAGAAGAATAATCTTCTATGGAAAATATTTCTTGAGAATTTGTCCATTAACAGGCCAAGGATCCCTCTTACCTGCAAAATCCTGTAACACAAACGTTGATGGACCTATGACTTCTACAATTTTAAAAGGACCAAGCCACATTCTTTGAAATTTTGTATGTTTGCCCTTTTCTTCATGAGCCTTGTCCCACTTTAAAACTAAATCTCCCATCTGAAAATATTTTATGGTCATTATGCTCAAATCAAAAGAGGATTTTACCAGTGCTTGATGATGAGCATGCATTTTCCTAGCCTATTCTCATTGTTATTATAATTTAATTATTTCCATTTATCTCAGCTGTAAGGAGGAAGTGGGTACTTCATCAATGTATTGAACTAAAGACAAAGGGGGAATTGCTAAGTGAGTCGGAAGAACCACTTCTTTCCCATAAACTAAATTAAAGGGAGAAGTGCTGATAGACACTTTTTGCGTTATTCGGTCTGCCCATAAAGCATATATCAAAGCCTTGTGCCAATTCTTATGATTTTGGTCAAATGTTCTTTTAATAATCCTGATTAGGTTTTTATTTTTTGAATCATCTAACCCATTGCCTTGTGGGTAGTAATTGGCCGAATATTTAAGTTTGAATCCTCTTTTAAGTGCGACTTCAGTCATTGCATTTCCAGAAAAGTATGATGCATTATCAAACATTAAAGCGGATGGAAATCCAAACCTGGTGATTATAAATTTATCTATGAACTCAATGATATTTTCAGCATTAGCCGTCTTGAGTGGAATTGCTTCTACCCACTTAGTAAAATAATATGTTGCTATGAGGATGTATCTATGCTGCTTAGAAGAGTGAGGAACAATCTCACCTATTATGTCCAATCCCCACTGACTAAAAGGTTGCTCGATGTTTACTAGTTGTAGTGGCAAGGATGGCTTCTTTTGTCTTCCAGCAGTAGTTTGGCAGACTTGACATCTCATCACGTAACTGTGCGAGTCTTTAAATAACATGGGCCAGTAATATCCTGCGTGTAAGATTTTATGTGCAGTAGAATCTCCAACATATTTTCCGCCCGCAGGCCCATCGTGGAGTTCCTGCAAAACTTTTTCAGCTTCATCTTTCTCAAGACACCTAGGAAGAACATAATCATAATTTTTGCTAAAAGGAATATCATTTATGACCTGATATTGTTTGGCTTTCAACCTTAGAGCTCTTTTCTTAGTATGATCGAGGTGTGAAGGAGCATACCCATTCTTAAGATAATAAATGATATCAGCGTATAATGTGTAGGAATTTACAGGGTAAGTTCCACAGAAACAATACCAAAAGGACACCGCTCACAACCAGATCTCAAATCAATACACCAGTATTTTTGACGTGATTAAAACCCTCAGAGTGCAAGGAGGGAAACAGTCCACGGCCTGTCCCAACGTGGGTACTACAGGCAATTTATTAATCAAAGAATGAAAATTTACATAAGCTTCTCTCATGCAAGGATTGCCCGAACAATGACCCTCCATGCGTTTTAAATAGAACTCATGGACCAATCGGGTGTCAAGCCACGGATCAAGTGTCGGTAATACCGAGGTGAGAGTGAACCGTCGGATCACTACATATCGTGACCGTCGGATTGTAAGTTACAAAATGTACAACGGTAAAGAAACACACTTTACCTAACTCTAACCTAACTCTATAGTAGACCAAGTTGAACTTAACTATATCCTATGTGTCGGACTATCCTAACATAATGAATCTGCATCACTTAAGCTTACCTCGCACATTTGTACCTCTTCAGATCGAATTTCAGAAATTTTGCGATGCTCCAGCTAGCATTTTGCAGAAGCCTTGACCTCTTACAATGTTTGATGGTTTAATCTCAATGTCATATTCCTGTAAGGGAGTAACCCAATTGGCCCTTTTCTCACCCACATCCTTCTATACCAGAAGATTCATTATCGTTGGAAATGGTACTATAATCTTAGTATGGGTTTTGAGTAAGAAAAGTCTAAAGTATTTGACCGCTTTGAAGACGGAATAAGCCTGTTTCTCCACGTCTAAATAATTTAATTCAGCACCCTGTAAATTTGAACTGAAAACGCAATTGGAGCTTCCGCTTTTTCTTGATTTTCTTGAGTTAGTATCGCAGCATATGACTTATCTGAGGAAAATGTGTATAAAATAAAAGGCTCTGAAAAATTCTGAGTTGCTAAAGATGGAGCATTAATAATAACTTGTTTGATCAAGTTGAATGCTTCATGTTCATCTTGGCCCCATTTAAAATTTGAGTTCTTTTTAATCATGGTTTGCAAAGGAGACATGATTCGTGAAAAATCTGGAATGAATCTCTTTACAAAGTTGATCTGACCAAGGAAAGATTGCATGGATTTTTTGTTGTGAGGTAGGGATATTTCAGAAATTTCTTTGATTTTGTCGAAATCGATGTGAATACTGGATTTTGACACTATGAATCCTAGAAGTTTCCCTTCACTTAGTGCGAAAAAATATTTCTTTGGGTTAAGTGAAATTCCATACCTTAAACACCATTGAAAGATTTGTTTCAAGTCTTTGAGATGGTCGGTTTGCTTCTTCGAATACACTGTTATATCATCCAAATAGATTACTACAGATTTATTGACTAAACCTTTGAATGCGATGTCCATGGCTCTCTGAAATGTGGCACCAGCATTAATCAAACCAAATGGCATCTTTCGATATGCGTATGTGCCCCATTTAGTTCTGAATGTGGTTTTCAATTGGTCATCAGGATGTACCAACACTTGATTGTATCCTGAAAATCCATCCAAGAAAGACATTAATTCTGAGCCCACCACTGCCTGCAGTATCTGCTCCATAGGTGGTAAAGGAAAATTATCTTTTTGACAGGCTTTGTTAAGGTTTCGAAAGTCAATGCAAATCCTAATATCTCCATTTTTCTTTCTAACAGGTACCATATTGGAGACCCATTTGGAATGTCTGACGGGAAAGATTATTCTGGCTTTCAATAACTTATTGAGCTCAGTTTTTATCTGGTTTTCTAAATTGCGTTGGATCTTTCTCAGCTTTTGTTGGACAGGTTTTTCATTATCGATCATGGGAATAGTATGTTGGATAATGGAAGTGTCGTATGTTTTCAGCTCATCATAATTTCAGGAAAAAACATTTTTATATTGTCTCAAAAGACGAATATATGCTAGTTTTTCTTCAAGGGTTAGGCCGAGGCCTAGATTAATTTTTTGTGGTTTGGCATCAGTTCGTAGGTTTACTAATTCGTAGTTCAAGGTTGAACTTTGGAGTTTTGAATTGGTAGACCTCTTAAACCGATCCTTAAAATCGTACAAGTCTTCTAACTTGACCACCGACTTAGTATAACACTGTTAGTGCTATCTTGTTGCAATTGTCGATCATGTTGGTCTTCGTCAATTATTTGATTGGAGTAGGATCCTTCAGATGTGAGGAAATTTACAATATCAGGATCGTCATTGAATACTCTCCAATTTTTGATGTTATCAGGAATGGATGGTCTAAAGATTAATTCTATTGAGAATCTATCTGGACTAAAATATTCTGAAGGAATAATCTTAGAAGCTATGTTAGCCAAAAGGTCTGCACTTGCGTTTTGGAGTCTGGGGATTGAAGAGATATTAAATGCTATGAAATGCTCGGTCAGATCTTGAACTAAGGATTGATAATGTCTTAAATGACCTGATAAGCAATGTATAGTGTTATGTACCTGTTTAACTACAATCTCACAATATCCAAAAACTTGAAGATACTTGACGTCTAACCCGATTGCTTTGTACAAGCCTTGGACCAAAGCCTCATATTCTGTTGTATTGTTGGTGCAAGCAAATTCGAGTCTACATGCCAGCATGATTTTATCTCCTTCTGGACTAATCAAAATGCATCCTACTCGTGCTCCTTCATTAGATCTAGAACCATCAAAAAATAATTTCCAAAACAAAGGTTTATTTACAGGTTTATCTAAAAAATTGACACATTTCGAACTATCAGTTCGAGAAATTTTTTTGACTTGGGACAAAACAGAGTGTTCTAAATAGGGTGATGCATGAGCATTGAAATTTCCGAGGAAAGAATCTACCGAGTAATTTCCAATAATGTTGTTTTTATATGCTACTGGTTCATTTTCCCCCTCTACCTCCTTTACTATGTATTTCTAGTGTACTTCTCGTTCAACTTTTATTTGATTCGGTTTACCATTGTAGGACAGCCATATGTGCGACCAGTCGGTTGTGAAGTATCCATGAAGTTTTTCTAACGAATCCCTGCTAAGAATTAAGCCATATAATTCAGGAATGTCAATAACTTGACATACTTTTGGGTTGGATGACAGCCTTATGGTTACTTGATTTAGTTCGCTAATCACTTCAACTTGAGATTGATCTAGCTGAACTATGTGCACTGTGGATTTCTGTGGTTGAACTTTTAACTTGGCACATATGGATTTGGGTAAAATATTCGATGAAGCACCAGAATCTACCAAACAATTGTGCACATTTTTATTGAAGATTTCATAAGTAAGGATAAACGAGGGAGTGTGAGAACTTGATCTTCCTCTAATTAGAGCGATGTCGTTCAGATCAATATTATTGATCGCATTAGTTGGAGGTCTTCCCAAGTTATGGGAAGCTTGAGAAAGTATAGTGGCAGGCAAAGGTGCAACTGGCACGACATGTAATTCTTTCATCATTATCTTCTGCTGATGCTTCAACTTGCTCAGTTCGTAAAGGGTGATGTTAGCCCTAGTCTTCTTCATGTCTTCTATAATATTGTACTCCATTTCATCCGACACAATAAGTGTTTTAGATGGATTTTTTTCATCTGTTTGGACTGGGCTAGTTTGAGTCGCTCTAGATGTCATTTTCTTTGTTGCGACTTTATCCTTTATTGCAGAGCTTGCGCTCTTTGGCTTATGGATAATTTGGGGAGGATGAAGCTGATTTTTGCTTCGTGTGCTAACTGGAAATACTTCTTGATCTTCTTCTTGTGGGAGGATGAAATACCACATTCCTTGTAATTCCACAACTTCTTCTTCATCAGTCTGCCCTTCAGTGGTGATTTCCTCTTCCTCTTCCTCGGATTCATCATTTGAAATAGCATTGGGTTGCTTTGCATCCATTGAAGGACCTCTTTTAAAAGCTCTGTAGGGCTTTTTTGAAGAAGTTTCTGCTACTTGCTTTTTTATGTCGACCATTTCATTGGGCATGGTGTTTAGAACTTTCTACAATCCTTCCAAATCGAATGGATATTTTGCTTGTTTCTTCTTGGAGTCTTCCTTGAAGGTGACTTTTTTGGATTTACATTCCTCTATCGTAGATTTATTTTCGAGGGCTATTATACATTTTTCTACTGCTATTGCTTCTTTCATGTTATCGGCTATGTTATTGGCCTTGTCCACGAAGATTGCTATGTTCGATGGTAGAGTGGTGATATACCATTCACATCGTACTTCTTCATTGGGCTGGGAAGCAGTAGGAATTTTGTTGAAACGTAAATTGGAATCCTTGATAGGCTCTCTAGTTTGGCTCTAAGGTTGGATATGTCATTGATTAATGTTTCCATAGACCTGTCATCACCAAAATTGGTTAGGAATTGCTCCTGGAAGATGTCCCAACTAGTGATGGATTCGGAGGGTAATTAAAAATACCTTGACCCGGTTGTTCCTTGCAGAGTATAAGGAAAAGGCCGAACAACAACATCTTCATTAGTAACCCCATTGAGATTAATGGATAACATGAAGTTGTTTATGTGCTCTTCTGCTAGCATGCTTGCCTCGGGATTAAATTTAGGTAGCCATTTCTTAGGATGGGCCGGTATTTGACTCAAGGGTACATGCAATAAGACTGCCCCAGGGTTATTGCATGGAGACTCGGCCATTGTTGAACTGCTAATAGAGGAAAGTGCAGAAGATGATTCCTGTGGCTGGGAAGATGAGGATACTACGATTGTAGATGATTGAGGAAGAGTTGTGGGGGTTCCAGTTGATGGATGGACAATGATCTGGAGTGGTGGAGTGGATGGTTGACTTCGCAGTGAAGAAGTTGAGATGGATGATGTTGATGAAAGAGTCTCGCTGTCAAACTCTTTAGGTGATTTCCTCGCTCTTTTCCTGGTGGGAAGAGGTAATTCAGTTGGCTGAACGCCAAAATTTTCACTCTTTAGATTGGTCAGGGGATGAGCAGGAAAGTAATGGGAAGTCACGCTGCCTTGAGATTTATCAGACCTTTGACGAGAAATTGAAAATCGTTGAAGTTTGTGAATCAAAGATTCGACTTCAGGAAGTTCAATGGTAGATTGTTCTGAAATGTCAGGGTGTGTAGCAGCAGTTGATACTCGAGCGACTTCTAACTCTGGATTTAAGTGTAATGGAGAAGTTGGGGGAGATGGTGAGGGAGATTTACTCTGAGAATGGTATTCAAATTTGGATTTACTTTCCATTCATAGTTCAAGACCTCCTTCTAGCGCCAAATATGTTGAGGCCCCGAAAATTGGGTCGAAAACAAGGGGGATACCTGCCCGGTACGGACCTTGGTTGGAAACTCCTTATCCGTTTGGTATAGTGGGTCTAACTGGGGATAATGGGACCAGTTTCCCAATCTATGAGTGTGTGTGTAGAATTTGGTGTTGCGGATCTAACAGTTCCTATTTAAGATATTCTAATTCAAACTTTAATCTAATTCTATGCTATTGTAATCTAATAAACAACACATCGAAGTCTATACTAACCCGGGATGTAATTCTTGTATTATGCGATCTAAAGAGATTTCAAATAACAACTGGTAATAAATATAATTCAGTTATTATAAGAAAGGAAATCAATAAAGATGAAATACTTCGCATAAAAAGTTAGATGAAACAGTGGTGAAAAACATACCGCATAATGAGTTATTCATACATTAAGCATAAATAAATAGCTATCATTGTACAAAAGTGCCAAATGATAACTCAGGCATCATGCAATAATACATAAACAACTAAAAACTATATATCACTTTAACATATAAGCAGAAATGGTCAAGAGATAAAAGTACCATTTATGACTAGTCCTACTCATAAGCTTCAAGCGACAATGATTTATCTCTCCTTGCTCTAACATCCACTACGAGTACAAAAGTACAACATCAGTAGTAGATATCAAATGCAAAAATCAACAAATCTTGATCCATTCATTCACCAAAACCTCCTCTGAGGGTGAAAAAGTGCATGTTCTGAGGACAAGTTTTTGATAAATTTGTAGACCCTTCTTTAAATGCATGAGAAGGGTTTAAATACTACTAACTAAATAACTTAATTACACAGATTCAGGATACACTTTAAACGACCACCCTTTTTCTAAGAAAAGGTAAAACAAAACTATTTCTAAAAAATAAATCAAATATCTAACTATTTCTGCATTTTCTCCTTAATGTTGCAAGCATTCAGTATTTGCCTGGGAGAGTCGGCTGACTGTCTTCCACTTTTGGTTGAGCTAATAAAACAGAAATGGTAAAAGTTGGCACCATCCTTTTAGCAAAATCGATGATATACTCGAGAGTCATCTTCTGACTATGTGGCTTCACCACGGATGCTCAGTAATAATCCAAGTTCAACTTGGTTAACCCTTGAATTGTTTATGCCTTTTCTTTAGCTTTATGTTTCAAGTTTTTTCTTTACCATTGCTTTCATGCATTTTTCAGGTTCATAGGTGACTGAGAATTTAGAGGCTTTGCTTCTTGAACAATTTTCTCAGCGATGCGCGATTAGCGCTAGGCGCTAATCGTGCATCGGAAACTGCCTCCATTCTTTGATCCAGGCTTCTCTGATGCGTTTTTCCTTTTTCTTCACTGGGTATAAAGTTTCAAAATTTGTAAAAATAATGCTTTCATGAGCTCTTGACCTTGAGTGTTAAATTTCTTATTGATATCAGCATCGTTCAATACTAATTCAACCATGGCTGTAAATGAAATATCTGTAATGGATGGCTCAGCAGCGTTCTGTGAATCTGTGGCTCTGTTGCATGCGGGCATCTTTCTCTGTCTTTGAACATTGGAGTTTTACCCTTTTTCCTCATAGCTTCCTACACATTTCTTTGTGTAACTTTTTGTTTTTCATTCCTGCAGTTCACAAGTAAGGAGAGAATAATGATAATAAAAATCGATAGGAAAGCTTTAAATCGTAAGGATATGCAAAAACATGCCACCTGACGTAATCTGTCTCTTCAAACAACACAAAACCATCTTTCATTAACAACTGGCATATAATTCATTAATTATCATTAAAGCACGTATCCAGTTCTTGGTTTATGGAAAACGTTTCTTGAATATTGAGCAAGGAAAATTTGTGATGGAATGTTTCTGCGATCTACATCGCAGTATCGCATTTCACAATTTCATCGTGTTGTGCTATCGCAAGGTTTCTTGATCGCGCTATCGCAAGAGCGCGGATTGTAGTATCGCAGTATCGCAAAATCGCAGATCGCTATAATCGTTAAATCGTTATGTGTTTTTCATGCAATTTTGTGATATGCGATATGCGATATCGCATATCGGCGAGACTTTAAGGTTTTCCAATGTGAGTTTTTATTAATGCATGCGATGCGATAGAGTTCGCATCGCAATCATTTTTACTCATAAGGAAATGTCCTATCATTCTTTGCGCGATGCAATGTTTCTTAAGGAGTAAAAATACATAAGCCTTAATTGATTTTTTGAATTTTTTACTAAGGGTCCCCACTTACCTAGTGTTATTTCTAATACTAAATAAGGAGGGGGGTTGTTGGTGGCCACAACAATTGCCGAGGAATGTAAGTGTGTTCCAATGTAGTTTAAGGTGTGCCATGAGTCTTGAGGAGTGCCAGGTCTCTCTCATTAACATAATTTACAAAGATTGATTATATTGTATTAAATAATATAGTTCCTACACACACTAGTGGAACTTTATCAAAAGGGAATTTGATAGATAATAAACCTAATAGAGATGAATCACGTGTTGATTAATAGGAAAGCTATATTCTTATGACTTTAGGGAAATGATACACACTAATTACTTCTTAAAAAATTGACTGACTCTAACCACCATGGCCTTGGAAACATAATGAAAGGGACTCCAGAACAATGGTCTTAAATTGTTATCTTTTGATAAAAAAATATAGTAATAGGTACATAGCATCATAAAAAACTCATTGGACTGATCAACGATGATGAATTTTTTTTACCATCACCAAAAGTAACCAAAAGGATCATTGGTGAGGGTCAATAAAAGATTGTCACTAGAAGTGTCACCAAAAAGAGAATTAGTGACAGGCCTTTAATGACCCTCACCAAAAGTGTCACCAAAGAGAGAATTAGTGACGAGCCTTTAACGACCCTCACCAAAAGTGCCATTGAAAATGGCTTTGGTGAAAAAACTTAAAGGACCATTACTATATACACTTACAACAACGATTTTTTAAAGACCGTTAGAATATGTGACATTGGTGACAGACCTTAAAGGCCCATCACATGCATGAAGCATCATCAAAATCTCATTGGAATGATCAATGATGATGAACATTTATTGTCCATCACCAAAAGTAACCAAAAAGATCATTGGTGACGATCAATAAAAGATCGTCACTAGAAGTGTCACCAAAGAGATAATTAGTGATGGGACTTTAGCGACCCTCACCAAAAGTGTCACCAAAGAGAGAATTAGTGATGGGCCTTTAACGACCCTCACCAAAAGTGTCATTAAAAATGGCTTTGGTGACAAACCTTAAAGGACCATCACTATATACACTTAAAAAAATGATTTTTTAAAGACTGTCACAATATGTGACATTGGTGACGGACCTTAAAGGTCCATCACAAGCATGACCCTCACCAATGACCTTTTCTCTTGTAGTGTCAGGATTTTTAAAAACTTACCACAGGGTTTGGGATGGCCTTAAATTGGATAGCTTGTGGCAAAATTTTTTGTTTTCCAACAAAATAAAGTTGAAACAATTAAGATCCCAGGTCTATTAAAACCTTTATCAATTCCAAGCCAATGTTGGGAGGAGGTTTCAATCGATTTTATCACAGGTTTACCTAAGTTTGAAGGAAAGAGTTTCATCATGGTGGTAGTTGACAAACTTACCAAGTTTGCACACTTTTGTTCATTATCACATCCATTTAAAGCCAGTACAGTTTCTACTACATTTATGGAAACAATTCAAAAGCTACATGGAAACCCAAAGATTATTCTAGGTGGTTGAGATCCCATTTTCACTGGAAATTTTTGGTCAGAAATATTTTCTTGTCTCAGTACTCATTTAGCTCATAGCTCATCTTATCATCCTCAATCTGATGGGAAAAATGAGATAGTAAACAAATGTTTGGAAGGATATCTTCGTTTCTTTGTATCTGATAAATAGACACAATGGGTCAAATGGTTTCCCTTGGTTGAATGGTGGTATAACACTTCCTTCCATACTGCAGCAAAAATGACCCCATTTATGGCACTTTATGGATATCATCCACCATCCATCACATCATATTTAAGAGAAAATTCTAAATTTCAAGCAGTGGAACATCACATCGAGCATCAAAAACAAGTTCTGCAACTCTTAAAGGATAACCTCACATTGGCGCAGAATAGAATGAAACAATAGGCAAATCAACATCACAACAAAATAAGTTTTGATGTTGGTGACTGGGTGTTGCTACGACTACAACCATATAAAAAAATGTCCCTCATGAAAGCTAAGAAGGATAATAAATCATCACCAAAGTATTATGGTTCGTACAAGGTGTTGCAAAAGATTAGTACTATGGCATACAAATTGGATCTTCTTGCAGCTTCCTGAGTGCACCCATTTTTTCATGTTTCATGTTTAAAGAAGGTTATAGGTGACAAGCTCCTAGTTCAAACAATATTTCCAGAACTTGATAGGGAAGGAAAAATCATATTGGAACCGAAAGCAGTCACAGAAGCAAGAACTCAACAGTTACGAAATCAATCAATTTCAAAGTATCTCATCAAGTGGAAGAACTTGTCCACTGAATATTCCACATGGGAGGATGAGAATTTTATACAGAAGCGTCCATAACTACTTAAGCATTGAGGAAAATTCTTTTCAGAAGGAGAGGGGCATGTTAGGCCCCTATAACACTAGTGATTTCCCTATTACTGTTGTCTTTGTATCCCTTATTGTTATTATTGTGCCCCTATTGTCCCCATATTGTTATTAGTATGCCCCATAGAAACCCACTATTGTTATTTTTGTGCCCTTATGTTATTACTGTTCTGTCAGCTTGATTATATTGTGACCCCTTAGACTCCTATATATAGAAGGGAGTTTTAGTCATTTGTATCATCCAAGAATTGTTCATTTGTGTAATGTAAAGGAGGTTGCCCTCTCGAAGAGGCTGAATTCTAAGGTGTTGATCTATCTTTTCTATGTTTTTGTGAGCTAGCTTCCTAACATCGAAATGCTTAGCTCATCATACACATAATGTTGTTAAATTGTAAAAGATCATAAGAATTGACTAAATTATAACTTTTTTTATAGTTTGAGGGATGCACTTTAGTTGTCCATCATGGTGATATTAAGTATTGTGTAAACTAAGAGATCCAAGGTTCAAATCCCTAGCTAGCTCATAGGTCGCAGTAGCCTTGTGTCACGCAAGCAATTTTCATTAACCTACTTCCATTCATGTTGAGTTTGATAGAGAGGAATTGGAAAGAAATTTTATGGAGGTTAAATCGTGTAACACATCACCCCACACTTATCTTCTTTTACAAGCTCTCCAGGGTATAAATGAGTTGAGAGTTACTATGCATGATCCGATATCCAAGTTCTAGTTATAGAAGTTGGGCCTACTACCTTTAATATTTAGTGCAAGCTCTAGGAACACCAAATCACCTAGACGTCAAGCAACATCTACTGATCAACTTTTCTTGGACTAGAACTACCTTTTTGTCTCACTTCAAAGCCCACTCACGTGCATGCCAAGCTCTCCATGCCACGAGAAGGCTCCAACCACACGCACCAATCATCCTCCATGTGGCTACAACCAAAATGTCTCAGTTAAGAGACTGCGGCCAGAAGCCCTATTCTGAATTTTCAGGGGTAGATCTAGGTCAACTGCCCAAAACTACCCAAAATCTTCCAAAAATCTATAATTAACTTGTAGCAGTCTTCATTTACTATTCTTAGCGTTATTCCTACTAGGAATTATCAAATAGAGGAAAATAATTTAGGAAAACTCTTGGTATACAAGGTACCTATAGGTCATGAACGCATGAATTCATTAATTTCCTCAAAGAATCATCAAGAATGCTTGTTCCACCCTATTACTAGTTGCAATAACACACATTAGCTCATGCATTCATACAGGATAACTGAGATCCCATCAAACCATCGAATGGATCCATAACTAGAGCATATCATATGATCATAAATATACCATGCATGTAACCAAGATTTAACAAGATTAGAACCATGAGAAATTGGTCATAAACTCTTACATATAATCATAATGTGTTCTCATTAATCTCAATAAGATTCAACCCATATTAACATATGCAAATGCCAACCAAGTCAGGGAATTCAATGTACCACCTGACCATAGATTTGGCTGAACCAAATATCTCCTTCAACCAATCACCTGCATTCCATATTCCAATCATAAATGTGGGATTTCATGGGATAAAACAAAACAAAACCAACTAGGGAATCTAGAGGCTAAACCACCTCAACCCTCAACCATAGTGATTTCACCTGAACTGGTCTAGAAGTCACCAAACCAACACAAGCGTGGATACCTCATAATTTCTTCACCATACCCAAAGAAATTTTCCTGTCTCTACCCACCTGTCAAGGGCTACTTGGAGAAACATATCTCCACTCCTAACCCTTGGGATTTTCATGGGACTACCTCACCCGGATCCAAAATATTTCGACAATCTAAATCTCAACCAAGAATGAATCCTATCACACCATGGCTATCTAGGAAATGGAAAGGCAAGGTTGTAACCATTGTCAATCCAGAAAAATCTGATTCCAATGATAGGAAAGTAATCATGTAAACCAAATGCATGCATCATGCATTCAAATTCCAACAAGGAAATTACACATGAAGGTTGTTACCTGCAAAATCTTTCTGTTGTAGATGCAATCCAAATATTCTCTTTGCACTCCCTTGCTTTCCTTTGCTTTTCGTTTGCTTTCTTGCTCCCTTGCTTATTATACCTCTCTTGGAGTATGATTTCCTTCCTTAGCTAAACTAAATCTATCCAAAAATGAAACATCTAAAAGATGTAAATTGTTTTGCAGATGCCTTTTTATCATTGATGCCTAGTGTCTCATCCTTTACTTTCCCTATTTTCTTTCATTTTCCCTTTTTTTCTCTCTAATTTCCCTTACATGCATATTATGGTCCCTTCATCTTCATTTTCTTGTAATTTCCTTTATTTATTTTATAAATTGTCATTTATTTCATTTTTCCTTTTGTCAATGCAAATGCGAATTTCCATAGCCATTAATAGACCACAAGTGATGCCCACTATAAATTTTTTCCCTCCATTCAGCTTGGAATACGTGTCCCATGACCTTGGTCTTAAGTTTTCCTTTATAATGTCCTTCTATTTACATATAAAATCAACCCGTGGTTGTTACAAACCCCTCCCCCTTGGGAGAACACCATCCTCTTTTTTTAATGAAACTTATGACCAACAAAACACTAAAAAAAAACATATTTCTTATTGGACCTTTATAACACAACTCGTTGTAGTATTTACAACAACATACTTATTAGAGATTTATGACACAACTTTATACAATATTTATAATGACAAACATATACATATATATACATATACCAAAAACTCATTTTCTTCAACCTGCAAATAAAGAAGGTATAACACTTGAGTGTAATCAATCATCTCTCATGTAGTTTTATTGGGCCCGAAGTGATTCCATTGTACTTTAACTTTCTCTATTGCTTGGTTATGGAGTATGAGTTGTTTTTGCTACAATATGCATTATAGCTCTGTCTAGAACTCTCCCTCTAGTTCCACCTAAAATACAAACCAATCAATCACATGATCATCATCATGTACATATCTCTTAAGCAATGAAACATGGAAAACATCACAGACTCTGATCGATGGCATAAAAACAAGTATGTAGGTCACTGGTCCAATCCTTTGAAGGATCTCAAAAGGCCCACAATGGTGAGGTGATAGCTTGGCACATGACCCAATCCTCAAGGAGCTCTTATTAGGCTTGATGCGTAAATACACGTGCACCCAAACCCAAAACTCCTTGAATGCTCTATGCTTATCTGCATAACTCTTCTTCCTATCCTATGTAGCCTTTAAATTCCTTTTAATAACTTACATCTCTTGCTCCATCTACACCAACATATCTATTCCAATCAACATCGTGTTCCCTAGATTACTCGAGCTGATAGGAGTATTTAAACTCCAGTCATAGAGAGCCTCAAATGAACTCATCTTCAAGGATTCCTGATACCCATTATTATAACAAAACACCACGAGTGGAAGATACTCCTCCTATTTCCTCTGTTGATGTATGACATACATCCTCAACATAGCCTCAAGGATTTGGTTAACCCTCTTTATTTGTAAATTTCTCTAGAGATGATAAGTTATATTAAAAACTAATTCTATCCAAAATATTTCAAACAACTCCTTCCAAAACTTGGAAGTGAACTTGGAATCTCTATTTAATATAATATTCTTGGGAACTCCATGCAACCTCATTATCTCCTTGATAATATCTGAACCGCATTACTAGATAAAGTAGTAGACTTTACTGTAATGAAATGAGCTACCTTTCTCAACCTGTCAACCACAACCATGATGGAATCATGCTACCTTGATGTCCTAGGAAACCCTATAATGAAGTTCATGGAAATGACCTCCCATTTCCATTCTAGAATCAGAATAGGCTACAACAAACCTATTGGATGCTGGCATTCAACTTTCTCCTATTGACAATCCAAACAATTGGCAACAAATTCAACCACCTCTTTCTTCAAATTCAACTAATAATAGAACTTCTTAATAGCTATAAAAGTGTTCTAATATCTTGGGTGGCCTGAATATGGATTGACGTGAAACGCACTCAAAATAAGCTTCTTCAACTTTTCGTTATCTAGCACAAAGATCTTGTTCCTAAATCTAACCAAATCATCCACTATGAGGTGATACACCTCATCCTGAGCACCCTAACCCTATTTTTTCACTTTCCACTTAAACTATTGATACTTCTTATCCTACTTACCTGCACGTACGATTCAATCTTGTAAATTTTTCCCATAAGAGCTCACAACTAAAATTTGATTCACCTGCACTCTCCTACTGAGAAAATCTATAACCCTGTTCTCTTTATCTTTTATATACTTGATTTCACAATTAAACTCACTTAGAGTCACCAAACATCTTTCTTCCCTTACATTCAAATTTTGTTGGTAAAACAAATACCAGAGTAAACCACTATTGAAGTTGCATGTTTAGCATTAAAACTATTCACCATCCTTGGAGACAAACCATGACTGAACATTTCACATTATATTCAGGTTAGTTATTTCAGTTACAACATAATTTTCATATAGTTTATCTTGAGTCATTTGTAGGTTGACTGGAAAATGAAAAATATTTCAGCACAACAAATTTAATGAAAAATGAAAAATATATTGACATATACAAATATGACAAGGTGTAGGAGAAAGAGTAATGAGACTAAATTTTGTGTTCATCAGCATAAAAGTTATAAAAATATGACAAACCCATAATGCAGAGTATCGGCTAGTATGGCAACCTAGAGATGAAAAAGAACATAACTCGTTTTTAATGGAACATCAATCCTTTTCTACAATACCAATTCTATGAGGGAAGGAATTCATATAAATTTTTATACATTCATCCCAAAGCCAAAATAATGTCATAAAATGTAGTTCCTCAATCAAAATTAATTGGAAAATTAGCCTCATATCTCCAATTTATGTACAACTAAATGATCACCTGAATTAACAAGGAGAATTCACAAAAAAAATTCAAAAGGTTGTCTAGGATTTAGAATAAATTGATGACATGTGGAAAAAAATAGTGGAAAAGAATTTAGCGATAAACGACAACAGTCCTTTTCTCAACCAACTATCAGTACATAAACTTGGAATGGCAAAAATAGTTTTAGAAAATCCTTTATGCTTTTGTTTCTTCCACCATTTATCATATCAGTTGAGACATGAAACCAATATAGATGAAATTTAGGTCAAATCTCTAGTGAATAAGATGAATATCATCATTGTTTTTGAATCCTCTTATTCTTTTCATTTCTATCAATTTCATTTGAAGAGGGAATTTCTATCAATTATTTTCTCTTACAACATTTTCATAATCACTATGTTTCTCTATAACCTACTTATGATTCAAATGCTCAAGACACTTCATTTTTATTTCATATTTTCGTAAACCCACATTATCCTTCCCTTTGTCAACTACGACATGTTTTCTGATAGCATCTTCTCCCTCTGCCTTGTCCATCATTTTGTGGAACATCTGCTCAAATCAATGTCCAAACTTCCTTTTTATCCTTTTAACTAAATGTTTAACATTTCCATTAATTATTTTAGGATGTCTATGAGCGTTTCCAACCTTTTCAAACTTGAAATGGATTAAAATAATTCTATATCCAATTCAAAGTTCAGTAGACTTTATAGTTTTCAAGATTTAAGGATTTGTAGGATTGCACCTTTGTTATCTTGTATCATGGTATGGGATTGGCATTATCAAAAGAACCAAACCCCTTATGTGCCTTGACATTGGTGGTGGTGATTATTTAACTACTCTTCCAAATTGTATGGACAACCTATATAAGCTACATAATTTTCATGAAAATGCGCATTACTTGTTTTTATTTTTTCCCTAGACAACCTATATAAATGCAACCTGTATAAACTCAACATGTATGAGGCTCACCATTTTGAAAGGAAATTAACAGCTCAATCAAAACTTTACTAACGCAATCCTATAGCTTCCTTCATGCATGAAGAGTGTTTTATATAGGAATAGCAATATTGACAAACTCGGAACCATTCCCAAAATAGGAGAATCACTAACTATTACTAAGGCAACCCTAGAGATTCTATTGAGATGTCAAATTATTTTAGTAAGGAAAGCCTAAAAATTCCTTCATGATTGGAGATTTTGATGATTATGAATAACAATATTAATAAACATGAGGCTAAACAATTTAAGGAAAACAACAGGTTATAGAAAAGAACTAAACGAGATCAACATATTAACCAAAAAAGGAACCAGATGTCACTTTTTTACTTGAAATTCCTCCTAGAGATTCCTTCATGCCTAAAGAGTGTTAACCATAGGAATAACAATATTAAAAAACTCATAACCATTCCCACAATAGGAGAATCACTAACCATTAGTAAGGCAAACCTAGAGCTTCTATTGAGATGCTAAATTCCTTTAGCAAGGAAATCCTACAACTTCCTTCATGCCTGGAGATTATTATGATTAGGAATAGTAATATTGACAAACATGAGGCTAAACAATTTAATTCAAACAACAATTTATAAAAAAGAACTAGACCAAATCAACATCTTAACCATAAATGAACCATGTGTCACTTTTTTTCATTGAAATTACTCCTAGAGCTTCCTTCATGCCTCAAGAGTGTTATCTATAGGAATAACAATATTGACAAACTCAAAACCATTCCACACTAGCATAACATATTAGTTTTTTTTTTTAATAACATATTTTATTTTTTAAAGAGAAATCTTATATATATATATATATATATATATATATATATATATATATATATATATAGATATATTATATTTCTATTTACAAAATATGATAATAATAACACTATATGTGTGTGTGTGTGTGTGTATGTGGTTATTAAATAATTTATAAATAATGCCAAAAATTCTTAAACAATTTTTATATGATTTTATCTTATTTTAAGTTTTTTAACTAATTTCCTTTTTATTTACCATGTACTTTTGATTTTAAAATAAAAACAAAGTTGATTAAAATTATAAAATGAACTTTTAAAATTAGAAATTTATGATTTTTTAATTCTTCGAGTGGGAGCATTATTTAGGACTAAATTTTATAAAGAGAAAATTTTCACATTTATTTCTTTACAAATGTCTCTATTTTCTAGTTCATGTTATCATTTTGTCTTTATTGTATTTCTAAAATTTAAAAGGGGAAAATATAATATTTTCTTTTTCCACACTCCAAAAATAAGATCATATCATTATCAATTTTATGTTTAAAATAGTATTCCTTTTCTTTTTTTTCTAGAATGATTTATAACGTTAAGGTATATTTCTTATAGGTGGTGACTTATCTAATGATAATGAAAGTGTTAATTATTAAAAATAGTTGTTCATGATCCAAGTATTAAATTTATTTAAAATTTTCATGTTTCAACATCATTTAGTTTGGAAGACATTTACAAAAGTCAATATTGGCACAATTTCATGCATACATGAACAATTCATAATGAATCATTTACATCATACTTTAAGAAGATTGTCAAAGTATTTCTAATGTCATTAAACATTGAGAGAATCAAAAGAAAGAGTTGTATTAGAGATCTTGAATCAAACTTGAATTTTGGATACAATCCTCAAATATTCTATGGTAACCATCATGAATATAAAATTGTACAAGAACAAAAAAAATTATAGCACAAAGGGATCTCATGGTTCTTAATATAGTTAAAATATATCTATTTATGTAAAATTACCAATCATGGCCAAAATCTACTAAACCTACACATTACTACCTCAAATTTAAGTAATAAAATTAATTCATTTACCTTCCACCACTCTACCATCAAAGTTGGCATTTCATCCAATTTATTAGCAATATACAGGCTTGGAACAATAGGGATTATCGCTAATGGAAGAAGACATAACCCAAAACTGCCCTCCCACCCCCATAATCACAAAGCTAAACAAATGATAGAGACCTTATAGATTCCATAATAATATAGTGTGATTGGGTCCTCCAACTACTTACCCTCATATTGTAGGCATTGAGATGTTATGATAACCACTTTGGCTTGGTTTGCATTCTTGAAGGAAATAATAGAATCCAAAGCATTTACTAGAATGATAATGGATTTCTCCACAATAGTCCTCACAAGTATTTGATAACCTTACTTATAATAATGAATTAAATTAAAAGGTGTGGGATTTCCCACTTAAGCTCTAGAATATTCTTGAATCACCTAGAGAGATTTAGATCTTCCTAAAAGTATTCAAATATAACCATATTTGCTTAAATCAATTCAAGAAAACATGAAGTTTCACTATATGACACACATTTCCTAGAATCTAATTACTTCACATAAAACATATGTTGATAAAATTCTAACTACACACTCTGATCTTTGTAGATTGGAATAGATCACTTGTGGTTGCTAGTATTGTAGACTGGAACACGGGATATAAAGAATACCAAACCTTGCCTTTCTATATTGTATGGGGAATTTGGAAATGAAAGAATATGTGTGTTTTTAGAATTATTCATTGGACATTAATCAAACCAATATTAATATATTTCCATACTTCAAAGAGACTTGTCCTTAGGTATCCAAGGGATTGAAGAGATGCATCAAAGAGGTGGGCATTTGGCATTGATACCTGATGGGTTTCTTTTATGGGGCTACAAATAATAACATTTGTGGGAGTGGTGGATATATATTTGTTAAGCTTGGACAATACTATAATTTCTATTGGTTCAATGGGATGGGCACCAACTCGAGGGTAGATACCATTGCACTCTAAAGAGGGAATTTTTTATGGATACATTTTTTTTTTAAGTTTAGAAACCCTGGTAAATCTTACTAGTCGCTAATATGCAATGTATAAAATGTTTGAGGATAATTTTGTAAAAATATTCAAATTTATAATTATTTTATATAGTGTTTGTTAAATTTTGGCAATTTTTAACGTAAAATAATTTTATACTATAAAATATGGGCGAATAATATTTGTAACAAAATGGAAATTGATGAATCCTTTTTTTGGAAAAAACATGGAAAATTAGCCCACTTACGAATATTAGCCCCTAAAATTTTCCTTGACTCTAGGGTATATTATATTGTGCAAAATGGTTATCCATAGAGGTAATGGATGTATTTGGTGACGTAATACAGTTATTGAGTGGGATGTAGACAAGACTTACTTTGATCCTCCCATACTTGATTAAAAATATGTTTGGAATATTTGATGGGTTGAATTTTAGTCATATATTCTGGGAACAAAATAGGGCTACATGTGCATTATCCAAATTTGGCCATCGATATCTTCCTGGAGAGATAATATACAATGCATATAATAATCACTATTATCATCTACAATGCACGAGGCTTTTCTTGTTTATTGTCATTAGTGTTTCTGGAAATAATTTACGTGTTGCAATCATATGTAGATATGATATTTCTATTTAAAATATGTATATGCTGTTTTTGGATGATTTTTTATAGATGCCATAGGAGATACATTGGACATATTGTTAAATAGTAGTATCTTTGGTGATTAATGCAAGAATGAAGATAAATATTAATATATCTAAACAATATTATTAATAGAAAGCATGCTGATTTTTCCTTCTGAAGAAGGAGAAGAAGAAGAAGAACCAAACTACACACTCCAAAATGAATACTCTCTACTAATTCTTAACAAAAATTACAAGATACTTCAATATGACAGGAAAGTGAAAAACTTCCAAAATAATAATTGAAACACTTATACCCAATTCCTCACCTATAAATCCTTCATCACTAAGTGCACATAAAATCAAAATAGAAACCTATATCCCTCTTCAATTTCTCTAATAATATCACCCTAAGATTTGAATAGTGTAACAATATAATTTCCATTTTCCCATCTCTAGAATGTAGTAACACATTAAGAGCAAGGTAATTGAGTTCCATAGAGAAAAAAGACCATTGTAATGCTGTAAAGGCTTTACACCTTATCCATAACAAAATCCTTCCTCAAGGCATTTGCACCTTATCATTATATATTTTAACAATTACTTTTATATGAGGAGCATATATATATATATATATATATATATATATATATATATATATATATATATATATATATATATATATATATATATCTAGAGAGAGAGAGAGAGAGAGAGAGAGAGAGAGAGAGAGAGAGAGATGTGTATGTATGTATGTATGTATGTATGTATCTATATATATATATATATATATATATATATATATATATATATATATATAATTTAATAACTTAAATATTATAATGAATAGATACAAAGTTTCATTGTTTATTCTTTTATTGTTTGGGTATATATTGTGTATTAAGTTTTTTAAATTTATTAGGAATCTATTAAAATTGCAAATATGAGTCATATAGTTTGCATATAAGTGTCTTAAAATGTAAAATAATTGAACTATACCAAAACCACAATCAAATAATTTTTAAATTATATTTGTTTTATTGTTAAACAACATATTTTATAATCTCTCTCTCTCTCTCTCTCTCTCTCTCTCTCTCTCTCTCTCTCTCTCTCTCTATATATATATATATATATATATATATATATATATATATATATATATATAGATATATATAAATATATATATATATAATAATAAAAAATAAGTATAATTTTTATTTATAAATAATAAAAAAAACACATTAACGTTTATATTAATTTCATACATTTTTAAACCTAAATACTTTTAATTACAACAATTTTAAATTACTTAAATAGATATTCCAATTTTTCATATTCACACTAAGATTCAAAAGCTTAAATAAAATTCGAAAAAAAAATGACTTTAGAAATAACAAAAAGGTAGGCGATAAAAACCCTTAGCCTTCCTACAATATGATGCATCTAAACTAACCTAGGTCCATCTTACCCCAACATCTATCTAGCGCCAAGATGGATCAAATATCTCGAGGTGAAAACATCTTTTTTAGTGCACAATTTTAGGGAAGGTTTGCACCTCGAGAGATTTGATCCCTCTCAGTGCTTGATAGGTTCAAGGTTAAGATGGATGTAGGTTAGTTTCAATTGACCGTGATCACAACAATTTTAATTTTATCTCTTTCTTTAATGTTATTTTGAATGCAAAGTGACAATTTAATAGTGTTGAATGATAGAAAATGTGAATAATAAAAATGTAGTCAACTTATTTCCTTCTACTATTTTTATTTCCATGCCTATTATTTTTTCCATCTTTTCATATTGATCATAAGAAAAGGGTGGTTGAAATTGTATAGCACTCAAATATTTAACTCAATCTATTGTAGTAAATAGCATATTTTGTGTCTCTTGCTCTCCAATATTGTTAGTAGCTTTCTCCAAAGTCAATCATTGTGACTTATGGAGTGTTAAACCCTAAGTAATTTTCAATGGTATTTCTTTTCTATTACCTTATTTGAATGAAAAGTGACTAACAATGTTAAATGACAGAAAATGAGAATAATAAGAATGTGGTCAATTATGAATAGTTTATAGTTACACAAAGCAAACATTTCAAGTAAGATGAAAATTGAAGTATTTATTTATGGCTTAATCTATATCTATATCTCCCTCCATATTTCATTCTCAGTCTCTCTATCTCACGTCCCAAACACACATGCTCTCTCTCTTTCCATATCTATCTATATCTCCCTCTCTCCATCTCCTTGTCCTTCCCTTCTTCCGTCTCTCCACCCTCCATATATCTCTATCTCCCTTCATCTATCCTTCTTTGTCTCTCTATCCCATCCCCCAAACATACCCACTTTCTCTCCGTATATATTTATCTCTCTTTCCCTCCTCTCCATCTCTCTCTCTCTCCCACTTCACTCAATCTCTCTCTCCTTCTCTCTCTCTATCTTTCCTTCAAATCTCCTCTCTCCCTCACTCTCTATCCATCTCTCCCTTGTAACTCACTCTTCCTCCCCACCTTTCTCTCTCTATGCCTTTCTTCTTCCCTCCTTCCCTCTGTTATCAAATAGGGTTAGGAATAAACATCTACATACAACAACATATAAGGGACAACACAAGAATTGAATATCACATAGACTTCAATAAATTCACATGTAATTTCTACCATTCAACACATAAGAATTAACAAATTCATACCAGGATTAATTCACTATAGTAAAGAATTTTTTTGCAACAACGACCATACACTTTCAATGTAGCAACGACCATACCAAATAAATGTAGGGTTTGAAACTTCAATGCACAAATCACCAAGTTTTCTCCAACGATGAATAGGGTCTACATTCTAACATATCCTAATGGGCCAACAAAACATTGTTTAAAAGCATAAAATAAAGATTCAATAAGTTAGTCAATACATATATCCACACATTCAATTGCAGGTATTCACATTGAGATTGACACACCATTCAACATAGGTATGAACACAAAATTATAAGTGCACAATTCAACGTAGACACAATTATTGGGTATCAGTTATATTTTACCGAGAAGAGACTACATAAATAATGATTGGGACAATTATTAGATGGGGGAAAATGGTAGTAAATAGGAGTTACATAGAAAAAAAAGGCTAAATGAGACTTATACCTCTAATACCATATTAGCCTAGGCTTGGGTAAATCCAAAAATGAATTGATTTAGATTAGGATAAATTTTTGATATATACATTGAGAGGGATACTATTGGAAGTCATATTTCAATGTCTCTTTACCTTCTATATTTACAACAATTTCCTAATCCCAAAGTTTAGGTATCAACAATATGTGTAATCGTTTAATATCATGATCATGAGTATGTGTGCCTACAATTGGTAAATACCTTGAGTTTTCTCTCAACGTCTCAACCAATTTACAATTTTATTTCTAGGTCTCTAGATTGTGTTATGATAAAATATTATTTGGGTTGTTTGTGTTCCATTGGTTGTAGAGGAGCTAGTCACAGGGAATTATCTTGAGAGAGTATTATCTTAAGGAATTTTACAAGGAATTTCAACTAATTATTGTACGTTTGTTTTTTAAATATATCTTTTTAAATACTTTTTTTAATATGTATTGCTTAATTGATATATGTATATATTGGCGAATGGTACAAGGTAGATATACATTATTGACTACCACAAATAAATATGCAATTTTCATTTTTCAATAAATCAAATAATTTCATATTTAGAAAATTGGATGTTATTTTCCTATACCAATAGGAGTCATAATTTTGAATGACTAAGGTTAAGCCTTGTAATATTGTACATACCTTTGCTTTCTGCAAATGTTTTCCATATTAAAAAATTAAAAATTTTAAAGAGGGTATGTCCTAAAAGAGTAATCAAAGGACAAAAAGAATGAAAAGGTCAAACAAAATGAAAATATATGAACCCCAAAAGACAAAAAGAGACCATGAAAGAGTGCAAGTAAAAATGCCACTACTATTTACATTTTATGCATAAAATGATTGTGTGCAGCTTATTACTTATGCTAGAATCCATGATAGTCAAAATGTTTAAACTTGGATACTTCATGCTTTGAATTTTATGTTCATAGGTAGTGAATAAATCTGACCAAACAGTGTAATCTTGGTAGATCATTAGATAGGTAGAGTGAATTAAAGGAGCTCATCAGTTTAATCTGAGCCCTTGGATGATATAAGGTTATAATTAGATAGTTTATTTTGTAAAGAAAAGAAAAAGATTGATAAGGGTTTGCTAGCCTAAATGCACCCAAATAAAGTGAAGAAAAAATGGTAGGATGAGTAAGTGGGTAAGTAGTAGAAAGGTTGCAGAAATGTCATGTAATTATACAAATGCACTTATGTCATCATCTTAAATGCAATTTTCAAAAATGCATAAGTAGAGGACAAAGCAAAGGTAATGGTTCACAATGTGATTTATTTAACATCCCCTCATTCATTTTAACCCCTATAACATTCACTAATTTCCCTTTCAAGTTGTCTTCCCTATCTAGCCTGAATCAACAAGAGCGATAGCGTCTGCAATTATTTTGATCCATACTCTGTAGTTATCTATGAATCTACACTAACGTTTGCTTGCTTTAAGGCTTGCCTACTTATATAAATCTAAAAGGCACTCCAGCCGCCTTCCTTTTCGCTTTTTACCCCACTTTCAATTCCCTTCAAGTTAGCCCAATTGTGCAGCACCTTTTCACAAGTGATGGTTAATTAGAAGCTCTGGCTTTCTCCCCCTATTAACATGCGTGCAGTCATCTCTCAGTCGCGAGCTCAACTTAGCCAAGCTGGGCTGCAATAATATCATATACAAAGATGAATGGTCTGGCGATCACCCAAATTGATTAATTGGCATTATCGTACAGGCTGGACACCCTTTCTTTAGGTAGGGATAGACACACGGACCCACACGAATTCCCACCTGTATTTTTACTACCTCTTTTCCAGGTACGCATAGCACAGGAACGAACAACTCTCAGGCAGCCTTCTTAGCAAGCACGAGCTACGAGCAATCAGACATTGCGCAGGGACCTAGGTAGGAAAGCAATAATAAGCCAGTACCATTACGGAGGGAAGACCAGCCTTGTAATTCACTTACTTACACCGCTCTCTCTTACCGGACCAGAAACAGGATACTCTTAGCCAAGCCTTCTCATTGATGAAGACCTTCGGGCAGGATGATTCTCCTCCTTTTCTTTTCTTTTATTGGAAAGGCATGCCCAAGAATCATGAAGTACTATTGTAAATTGACTAGAGGGAAAGGAACCCTATAGAGAGTTCGGGTGCTTGCCTACCAATGTCGGAACCCGTACGATAATAGAGAAGTTGCCGGCAAGGTCCCGGAGGGGCTTGCGCTTCCTAGTGCAAGGAAGTCCCCTTGTAATAAGGAAGGAAGCAACTAATCGAGTGACCCACCAAAATGCGATAAGGAAGGTCATGGAGCCAGTCTCTAAAGGTGAGTTAATACGTACGCCAGGTGGTGAGTTGAGTTGGTTGCTGCTGCCGGAAATAAAGTAAAGCAAGTAGGCAATTCATATGGGTGAGGAATCGAACTCTCGACAAGGGGGCCGCCATCAACGTAGTCGCTTGTCCGCATCGGGCAAGGTGAATGAGGCGGTTTTCTAATATATGTTCGAAGCAAACTTAGTGCCTTCGCCAAACTTGGTAGGCGAGAAAGAAACCTCTAAATCACTGGGATAAACTCTTGGCATCTCCACGTGGCCTGGACTAAGACTACTAGCATCAAGTGCATCAACTCTAGGATCGACAGCATCGAGTATCCCCCCCATTGAGTAGCCCCCTGTGATTAGGCCCTACCATTGGATTATAGCGGATTAGAGCTTCCATGGATTCCCATTGGCTTATTCCCATTAGAGCTCCCATGGATTCCCATTGCTTATTCCTCCCATTGGATCACCTGCGGATTATTCCATTGGATCACTGCTGGCACTCAATACTATTAGCTGTAGTCTGTAGAGTAGCTGTAGTCCCCACATGCACTAAGAACTACCATTAGTCCCATGCCCTACTAAGGCCATAGAGAGTGAAAGCCAAGTGAAAGTCTCCATTCTTTTCATTTGAAACTAAGTCCCCTTCCTCTCCTTATCAGTCGAGCCCCCTAAAGGGTCCTTGCACTAGGAAGCGCAAGCCCCTCCGGGACCTTTATCCCTGAGCGTCAGCGAAGAACTTAAGCCAATCCAATTTGAGCAGCCGGGTATCGAAGCGGAGTAGCCCAGTTGAGTAGGCCTAGCGTATTGTATCATCAGATTGCATCGTCCAATTATTAGCCAAGCCCGGTGTATTAGATCCCAGTTGAGTATCCCCGCCCAGCAATCGATTCCATCCTGCGACTTCATTATAGATCAACTTCATGAGGATGCCAACCCACCCCCGAATATGTTGGCAGTTGCGGATTGAACTGAACGCGTACTGAATGCGGATGGAAATGAATGCGTGGATGGTGTGGATGCGGATTGAACTGAATACGTGCGTGCTGCGCCTTGGGTGAGGTGGCCTGGGCAGGCGTACTGTGAAAGCGTGTATGCGTGGATGCGGGGTGTGGATGGGAGACTGAGAGAAGGGGAGAATGCGGACTTAATGGGTGGTAATGATGGGGAATGTAATTTAGCCTCGATGGGGAACTTAGCCCTCGCTCGACTCGATGGGTCCGTGATATGTGTATTGATGTGGCCGTGAGCTGGGAATGGATGGGTACGAGCTATTGGCGGGTTGGAACTCGCTCTCCCGTAAGATTCATCAGTGGGAACGCCTTTATAATAAGAATCATCAGTTTAGAGAATCCAATCAATCAATCAATTGGCCTCTTCAGAATAATCCTCAGTTGATAGAATCAAATTGAATCAATCTCCCGTAAGATGTTTCATTTTTTCAGGTTGCATTATATAAGTTATTATACCACAATTGGCTCAGCAACTTCTGATGTTGCACCATCATTCATTCAATCATTAGCAGTGGGCTCCTATCATTGCTTCCCATACTGACACTATGGGAGACTCTCCTTTGTCTGTCACACGATCCTATCTTCGACAGGTGAATCGTAAGCATCGTGCATCGGTTCCAAAACCTATGATAAGACATCCCCAAAAAAGACAAGAATACATCCAATAAGAAGGCATCCTCCATTGGTTCCAAAACCTACAAGAGAATACATCGAATCCTGACATGGAGTACCGGCATGGAGTACCAGCAGCATGAATTGAAACCTGGCATTGACGAGTACCAACATCGAGTGGCTCAACTAGCAGCATTGAGTAGCAGCATTTACACCTGGCCCGAATCAAGTGCCAGCAGCGAGTACCAAGAATGTATGGACACAAACCTGTGCACAAACCTTATCAGTGGCTATCAACAATGATTGTTTCTAAGTGAGATTAACATTTAAGAATGGTTTGATTCATTCGTTCATAGCTCCATTTCACGTGGTTGGAAGAAAGTATCAAAGTACCTCTTCCTTATCCTTTTTTTTTTTTAATTGGAAGTATATCTGGATACGGGTAGAATTTCATGGGATATAGTGAAGACTGAATATACATCCGAATCTTTTTTGTCGGATTGATCCATATAGATCAATCGGGAATAATTTAATAGATTTTTCTACAGATGGGAAACTTCCAATGCGATTAGATGAAAATGAGGGAGCGTTTACAATCCCTGAATTTGGTAAGATACAATTTGAAGGATTTTGTCGTTTTATCGATCAGGGCTTGATGGAAGAACTTCATAATTTTCCAAAAATTGAGGATATAGATAAAGAAATTGAATTCAGGCTTTTTGGTAATGAATATGAATTAGCAGAACCTTTCATCAAAGAGAGAGATGTTGTATATCAGTCCCTTACATATTACTCTGAATTATATGTACCAGCAAGATCGATTCGGAGGAATAGTAGGAAGATACAGAAACAAACTGTATTTCTCGGAAATATTCCTTTAATGAATTCCCATGGAACATTTGTAGTAAATGGGATTTACAGAGTCGTAGTTAATCAAATATTAATAAGTCCTGGTATTTATTACCGTTCGGAATTAGACCATAATAGAATTAATTATATATATACTGGCACTCTGATTTCAGATTGGGGAAGAAGATCGAAATTAGAGATCGATGTGGGAGAAAGGATATGGGCTCGTGTAAGCAGAAAACAAAAAATATCTATTCCAGTTCTATTATCAGCTATGGGTTTAAATCTCGAAGAGATTCTGGACAATACTCGCTATCCCGAAAGATTTTTATTTTTATTGAAGAAGAAGGGGAGGTGGGAGCGGGAGGAATATCTATGGTCGAGGGAAAAAGCCATTCTAGAGTTTTATAAAAAACTCTACTGTATAAGTGGCGATTTGGTATTTTCCGAGTCTCTATGTAAAGAATTGCAAAAAAAAACATTCTGAAAAAGATGTGAATTGGGAAAGATTGGTCGACGAAATCTGAACCAAAAACTGAACCTTGATATACCCGAACCCACTCCCTTCCCCCCCCAGGAGGTATAGATGGATAGGCCCGCCTATTCCTCCGGGGGCCTTAAGAGACAGATGAAGCAGAAGTTTCCGTCTACGTCACTCCATATTTCCGCAACTCCATCGGAATACGAATGAGATCAGAAACGCCATCATTGAGGCAGACAATGCAATAGCTTCGGTTAAAGCGAACCCCGAAATGGCATGACCAGATAATTGTTTAGCCAATGATGGATTTCGCGCCACGGAATGGATCAAGGAACTAAGAGCGTTTCCAATACCGGCAGCAGCTCCCGCTAAAGCAATTGTAGCTGCTCCAGCACCTATTAATTTCGCACCTTCCAGCATATTGAGAAGGAGGTTTCTGTCTTGTCAGTTCTTTTCCTAGTCTTTCTCTTCGGATTTGGTTTCTCTTCGTTGATTCTTCCCTCTTTCGGCGTTCCTTTCATCAATACCTACCTCAACTGGCATCTCTGGCTATAACTGCTCTACATATCCCCATCCACATAGCATCAATCAGGGTCTTACCACACCCTAGCTCCCACAACACCTCCCCATAAATGCTATAGAACTGTCAAAGCCACATGGCACGAATCAGGGATTGTTACATCAACAGAACCGCACCATTCTAGAGAGGGGAATAGAAGCACAGAGAGTGGATAGGATGGGTATGATTGGATAAGCTTAACCTGGACCTATGGCTATGGGTATGGTTGGATAAGCTTAACCTTTACCTATTCATGGGTATACCTCTATTCGTTCGGTAAAATATCTCTATCCAGCTTCCAGCTTCCAACTAATATATTCCAGCTACAGGCTTCGGCAACAGTCAATACCTCACTGTCGTTCGGCATGGGGGGGTAACGGTGAATCGGCCCATGGACTGTAGCTACTTGCTTTAGGTGAGACAGGGTAATCAATCAATCTTATCTTCCAGGGTTGGTGATACTTGCTTGAGGTGAGGCAGGTTAATCGTACAAGGTCAAGTTGGTGATACTTGCTTGAGGTGATAAAGTCTTACTCGTATAGGTGTCAAGCTTCCCGCTAATGTATTCCCGCGAAGCTAAAAACTCAAAGCAACTATTTGGTCTGGGTTTGAATCCCTCAATTCTTTTTTTTTCTTCAAGAGCTCACCAGGTGAATTTTGGAGTTCCTCAGCCCCAACTAACCGGAATCCCATCCAATAAAATGGAAGAATTATAAATCTCCAAGATAATAGATAGGAATACTGCAAATAGAGCCATTGCAAAACCCATAAGAGGAGTAGTTTCCCATCCAGGAGCTACTTTACCATATTCTGAATTAAGCGGTTTTAAGGTCGTTCCTACAACTATAATGAGTTTCAATACTGGCTTGAGGCAAGAACTTATTCCCCTCCCTGGTTCGGACTCCCGTTAACAAATTGATCATTCTTTCAACAGCAGGAAGGAAGGTAACAAACTAGAAGTAGTAATGGAAGGGGGAAGGAAGGAGCCTCTCGCCGCCAGAAGCCTTTCTTCACCCAACTCAAGTTTCATTTTACTTATTGGGTGGCCCCTCTCAAATAAGTAACTAAAGGGCCCTGCCGGACCTCTCCTTAACAGTCGAGTGTGCTTACGCACCCTTTGGTCGAGCGCAACCTCACTGTCATCTGTTAACATATATAAGATCAATGGTATACAGCCCCCTTTCAATCTCCTTTAGGGATAGAGATTGAAGTGCCGCGGAGATAGAGAGTGATCTCTACCCATTTCATTGATGAAGCCGGGAAGATGAAAGTAGCATAGTTCTTTTAGTCAAAAAGGCTCAAAGAATTTCTCTGACTTCTGGTGGGATTGGACCCTCGACTTGATGACTTAAGAAGAAAAGGTGTTAAATTCACTTATAATTCATTCATCCCCCTCAAAAAACCCCTTTTCCTAAGGTTAAGTTCTTTTGCTTAGGAAAACCTCTTTATAAACATGTTTTATGCAAAAACCCACCAAATACATTTATCCTAAATTACTAAGTGTATGGAAAGCACTTAATGTTCATATACCTAAGTACAATGCCCCTTCCACTCATTACACCTCATATTAACTTTATTATATAAAATTTCCGAAAACCCATTGTCCCATATATATTTAACTCCTTTATATAAATTAACCCCGCCCCTTAGTTTATTTATAAACTATATTACTACCCCATATCCCACAAAATATATTAAATCCTACCCTTAGTCCTTAATCCCTCATTAAAGTGACCCCGACAAGATTAAGTATTAAGTTAATCATATATCACCGGTGATTAGACCCATGGGCCCCCCAATTTTTTTTTGTATAAATCGCCACGCAACTTCACCTCCCGATCACCATACGATATCCCTCCCCCTCATCCAATGGCTCGCATCCATATCAGGTCGACCCGATGTCCACCCTTTACCCACCCGATAAGGTGGGTTTCCTCCCAGCCCCTGATGCTATGTGTCAAACATTGAATGGCATCGGGCGACCCCTCCCAAATACCACCCACACCAAAAAAGTGGTGTGATTGACCTCCCAAACTACTTCCCCCTTTCAATTGAAAACTATCACTATTCATCAATCAGTGAACCTACCAAAAAATTAACCATTATTGCTATAAAAGCTTGCTTACCCCTCTTTTCACTCTTTTCGTGCAAGTGTTATTAAGAGTTCAGAAAAGCCGTTACAACCCCTGCAAAGAGAGAAATTGGTCACTAACCTCTACCATTACTCCAGAGATGCTGTAAACAACCTAGCTCAACTTCGTACCAGAACAGTAAAAATCTCTGTAGCCACCATCAACCACCATTTTTCAGTCAATTCCACACAATTCCAACTATTTAACCATGGAATTCCAACTCCATTGTCAAATTTAGAGTCAATTCACTCTCATAACATTGTTAATTAAGTAAAAAACATAAAATTACTTCCATTTTAACACTTTGACCCATAACCATTCTGCAAAACCTTCGTTGCCCTAAGAACTTTGAATTACCCCCCACACTTAAATCCATAAGAACTGAGTATGGCTGCCCCAATCGCAATGGATGTAAGACCTATCTCCACACCTCACTTAAACCTGGATCACATTCCTTTAGCTGATAAATATTTCTAAATAAAAGATACCACTTCCTTAGAACCCCTGCTCAAAGTACATTGCCAAAGCAGGGACAAGTATCTCAACCATGCTGATGAAATTGGCCTTTGGGAGTCAAATTTTCCCAAATACCAGTTCCCCCAAGTCCACATTTTCCCAGAGATTCTCCAGTATTGTCACGCTGATTACATCCCCAATTAAAGAGAAGTCATGTCCCCAAACCAAACCATACTTTTCACCATCACTGCTGAGTCTATTAGTGAAATGTTGTAGCTCCAGATAGGGCTAAACCTAACTACCCTCTCAATTGGAGACCTGTTGGACCAGTATCCAAAGCTCAGTTCTGCAAAATTGCCCCAATTGTTCGAGACCTTCATTAGAGAAGAGAAACGCATCCCTAAGGACTCCCATCCATATGTATCAGTCATTTTCTCTCCATGGGGCCAGAATATTGTGGCCATGACATCTTGTGTTTTGGGTTATTCCACCAGTGAGTACATTGATGAAATAATCCTTGCCTTCATGTCCATGTACACTTTAGGGCAGCCTCCTATTATCATTTATGACTATGCCCAATTTATAGCTGATAGGATGCATGAGAAATTCCTTAGAATGAACAATGAAAGATTTTTCAAGTATTCTTCAATTTTATACCATATGTTCTTATATTACCAAACTAATAAGTTCCCATTCACCCTTCAGAAGCTAGACACAAAATGTCAACCCAGGTCAGTCATTTTTTGGACCCCATTGATCCACCAATACCAATCTCCATACCCTTACTCTGATTTCATTGATTTATTTGTACATCTAGTCATGGCAATGTTGATTGGAAGCCCTCCTCCTAGAATCAGTCCAGAAATAAAGAGATTCCTTCAATTGTCTAAACAAACCAAAGTGGGTGACTGGTACCTTTACCAGAACCATATAGAAATCAGGATATATGGTTGCATGCTTGCACCATATAAGTTTCCAAGATACCTCCACATGAGGTTGTTTGCATTAGAATACTATAGACAAATCATCGATGTAGATTAAGTAAACCTCGCCAATGCCAAGAAGAAGTCCTATTTCAAAATAAAATACCAACTAGGCCCCTTCATATGAAACTCTAGGGAGGCAAGCAAAGAAGCAGACCTAATTCTTTAGAGAATGAAGTTCAAAGGAGTTTTGTTTGGAGATATGACCCTTTCGAATTCATCACAAAGAAGAGACAAAAGGTCAAGTTAAGACCTTTCATTCACTATCCCATACTTGAAATAGAAGCTTATGCAAAACAAACAGAATGGGTGGAAGGTACCCTAGTGGACCAAGATAGCACCAGGGTAGACATAGAGAGTGATCTCATTGATCCAGAATGACAACTTGATGAGGGTTCTTTCCTGCAAGTATCAGAGCAATCAGACAAACCAGAGACAACCATGAGTACCCCTCCAGTTATGTAGACTCCTAAAAATGAGGAGAAGAACCTAAAGAGAAGTAGGGAGGAGGCCACTACATCAGCAAGAGAAACCTCATGTGCTCAGCTAGAAACAAGCCAAGCAAAAAGGAAAAAAATGAATCATGTCTTTGAACAAGAGGATACAGAGGGCTCAGCTGAGGTCATGAATACAGAAGAAGAAAGAGGTAGGCCTACGATTCCATCTAAAGGCATGCAAGAGCCTTCCACATCACAAACTCAGATGTTGGAAAGGCAGCTTAGTGTCGAAGTGTCTTCCTTTAGAATGCCTACTGACAAAGACCAAGATATCAAGGAAAGATAAAAAGAAATCAAAGCTAGAAATGAAAGGCTTAAGGCCCAAACATATGTGCAGTACTTGAAGCTGACTCCCACTAATCAAACAAGGCTAATGTCATCCTTTGCCGTTAATGAGGGAAAGCTACAAATGACTTTTGTTAAACCCACGACTCAGTAGCCCAAGACAACATCAGATTTTAGAAGGTGGATTTTGAAGTGTTGGCAAGGGATATTCATCCCATAGACTAGATTGAACTACATAAATAGGCTAGAGAGATGATATACTCCACCCTAACAGTTAAAGCCATAACTTCTCATTAGCTACAGAACTCACTAAACAACATCTCAACACAATTCCAGTCAGAGAAGGCTTCCTCAAAGGCCAAGGATACAAGGATCAAGTCCTTAGAGGACTTAGTGATTAAATTGGGACATGATCCCAAGGATATAAAAGACATTGAAAAACTTATTAAAAAGAAGAATGATGATATAGTTGCATTGAGGAAACATCTAAAAATACCTCAGCTGCAACATCCACAAATATTGGAAGTCCTAGAATCCCAGCAGGGGCATGAAGAACTAATGGGCTTAGTCTTAAAGCTGAATGATTAACTAAAAGAGATAGAAAAAGGATTGGATTCTTTAATCCAATTAGAAAAAGCAGATGTGGCCACTTCTTCAACAAATGTTATCCCTATAGTCTCTGCAGCAGTGCCATCCAAACTAGCAGCATATTTGGCACCTACAACTCCACTTGCAACAACCTTGCCAGTAACAACATAATCTACATCAAACGTAGGTGCATCAGGAGAGAAAGAAGCATAACTTGTCAAGGCCATGGAAGAGATGTCTATCAAGGATACTGAAATGAACAGGTTATGAGAAAAGGTTGCAAGTTTGGAACAGACTGCAAACTTGCCGAACTGAAGCAGAAAGAAGAAGCATAAAAAGCCCAAAGAATGAGTGAAAGGATCAAAGTCTTAGAGAAAGACTTAACACTGGAGAAACCACTTGGGAAAACCAAGGAAATTTTGTGGGACAATATCATTGACTCCGTCAAGGATATTTGGTCCTCAATTCAAGTTATTTTTGAACAAACAGAGTTGGTAAATATAGCTACGGAAGCTATCCAAAAAGTGAAGGAGGAGTTAGGAGATAAGCCAGAGGATGCCAATAGACTGATCCACTTCCTCAACAGCAAGAATAGATATGAGTTCCATGAGATAAATATATAAGATAGGATTGTGACCATTTTAGAAATAAGGAAGGTCCTCTCCAAAAGGAACCTTATGCTTAACTTAGAAGAAAAGTGTCACAATATGCAGGTAGCCATTGATAGGTTCATGGATAAATTCCAGATTTTAAGGGAGAAAGGTCTGCCCAGTCTTATGGTTATCAATGACAAACTCATGACATAGTTAGACTATGATACCAGACTCAGAAAGTTGGCAAAGGAGAAAGCCAACTCTTCATCCATAAAAGCATTTCCAACAGGCAAAGTGTTGTACAACACATTTGAGAACTTGTTTTTCCCTAAGCATGAGATAAAACATTTGTTCCTCACCAAGCCCAATTTTTCCAAGTATACTGAAGCTGATGAAATCTACAGAAGGATGCTGAATGTAAAATTATCTGATCCAAAATAGTGGGAGACAATGACTAAATTACTGTGATAAATTTACAGCAAAAAGTTACTGCACAGTAAAAATAGGGTAGCTAGGTAAATAGGTGAAAACAACACATCAAGGTTAAAGAGTATCAGATGAAAGGTAAAAGTTAAAGAAGACTCCAACGTGAGACACTACAAGAACAAGCTAGCATAAAGGGATACACTTCAACAATAAATGCCATCACAACCATAATAAAAGGGACAACATGAAAAAAGTTCATTAGCTATCTCTATCTTCTTGCAAGAAGATATTTGTATTTCCTAGATTAAATCTCGTGTTGTTTTGAGATATTTTGTAATAATTTTTTTGTATAATACATCATAAATAGAGGTATGTAGGGTGGTTTCCAAAAAATTTCTATAGACTTCTTGTTCTCAATTCTAAAATTCTATTGTATTTATGATTGGATCAGCTAGCTGGATCAAGGAATAAAGATCAGATATTTCACTGGATTCTTATGTAAAGAAAAGTTCAAATAAGTATTCTCTCATGTTCAATGTTATTTTTCTTTAAGTTTTTTTCCACAATCTTACTTGTATCTCTGAAAATCTAAATGCTATAACATGGAATGATATATCAAAAATTTCTTAGCTGAACTATGTTTTGACTATTATGCATATTTAATGTTTTCCTCACTAATCTAAGTTAAGGAATTCTTGATTTATCCTTAGTTTAGGTAGTCCTTAGTGATCTATAGCAAAGGATTATTAATTTCCCTTTGTTCTTGATTATCCTGTATTCTTTAGCTTAACCCTAGTATTAGGATTCTTAAGTGATCTCTCACCTTGGTTAGGATAATTTCACCCATTCGACCTAAAGATTTGCACTTTTCTTTTCTATCCTGCCCTGTAAACATTCCCTTTAATGAATTCATCCAGTTCTGTTATCCATTTGTTGAATCCATAGCCCAATGGCTTAAAGACCTTGCTCTATTCATCTGTTCCAATAATTCGACCACCCAACATTCAATTCAAAACCAAAACCCCAATGAACATTAAGAACTAGCCTAAAATCCCAATAAAACAAAGCTAAATTTCATAGATAGAGCCCTCTCTAAGTCATAGATTGGCTAGAGCCTATAATTAAAAGATTAGTTTTTGGTTACCTCGATTTATTCATTCTTATGATAACTTCTAAGGAAAATTCTGAGTGGTAGCATGGTAGCGACTCCACCGAGGACTTCAAATCCGTAGTCCTAATAAAAGTTTAAGAAATTTCTAAATTTATATTTCGAGCCTCTTAAAGAAATTTAGTAGAAGTTATTTTAAAAAAAAAAATCTCACAAAAGAAAAAAATTAGAAAAAGTTTTGAAATTTTGACTTCAAGGAGAACTCATTATACTAAGGCTACCCCAGATCCAAACTTAGCCCTAGTATTGACAATCCCAACCTAATTTCAAGAAGTCCAAAAAAGAAGAAAGTTCAACTAGTCACACACCATTAATTAAAGGTAATTCATGTCCTAATGACTGGTTGTTTTTAGAAGATCTTCCCTTTGATGAGCAATTTGATTTGTCATTATTTAAGTGAAATTCCGAAAGTGAAATTCATGATATTGTCCTAGATCCCAAGTTTATTGCAGACCTTGAAGTCCAAAAAGCCAACAAATCAATTGATGAGTACATTTTGAATTCACCACAATCATCCCTTAGTACTACCAAGATCCCTAAGATTTTTAAACAATTGTCCACTACTCTTAGTTCACCATTATTCCCTTTGACTTCTGAAGTCCATTCCCCACCTCCATTCATACCCTCACTCCCTTACCAACCTAGCACTGCTCATTTAGCACTCACTAGTCCTAGTTCATCCTCCACTACTATATCATCTTCCAATACCTCAACCCCACATCTTAGCCCTTCCCAACTTATAGTCATGGCAAATAGATATGCTCCCCTTGTCTTACCTGCTCCACTTGGTGCCATGCCAGCATACTACCAGAGTAAAGTCATCCAATTAGATGGCATAGGACACTACACTGCACAACACCATGTTAATAAGATGACAGACTACTTTGAACTTCATGAAATTGATATTGTGGATGTCCAAATGAGACTATTTGCTTAGAATTTAGCTGGTGATGTTGGTAAATGGTTTAGATCATTGCCTGATAATAGTATTGATATTTTAGAAGTATTTCATCAGCAATTTTTGAATAGATGGGAAAAGAAAAAGAATCCTCTATAGATCCTTTCAGAATATGAAAATATTAGAAGGGGTGTTGAGCATTAGAAAAGGTATGTAATTTCCACCTATTTCATTATTTTTTTCTTTAATTCATAATTTCCTTACATTATGATATGGGAATATGAAGGATTATGATAAAGTTAAAGAGATTTGTGAGTAACTGAAAATGACTAAGTATTACCTTTTTCTATGCAGAAAATGAAGAAAATGGGAGATCGCCATTTCAGAGGAAAAGACAAGGCAAAATCAACTGTTGTCCCTTTGACAGGGAACCGCATCCAAACGAGGCAATCCAGATCAGAGTGCATAAGCCAAGAAAAGGAAGAATAAATGCCATATCAGCACAAGAGGACAAAGAGATAACTGAAGGATAACGATATGGCGAATCCCTCAGGATCCTTTGATCCTGAGGGATCGCTACCTTAAGAATATCTATATCTTTGGTATTTCTGCCTGGACACTATAAAAAAGAGACAACGCTGCTAGTCCAAGGGGGGAAATTATTGTTGTTTTATAGAATTTTCTGTTGCAAATTGAACTTTGATCATCGACTCTCTTTAAAGAGTGATTATTGTAACTCTATTTTCATGATTAATACATAAAATTTGTTGTTGTTTCGTTCTTTGATTCTGAAGTAACCGCAATAATGCGTCCCTGGTGTTAGGGTCCCACCCTAACCCCATTATTTGTGTAGTAGGATTGAGTCATAGTTATAGTTAAGTAAAGAGTCAATAAAGTCGATATTAATAATTGTAAGTGGTTAACCCACATTTAATGATGGGACCATAGTTAGTTGCAAATGGGCCATGGTATTAGATAGATGGTATTAATAAGAACCATGATATTGAATGTACGAATCATATATAAAGGATAGAGACTCCATGTGAGGAGCATCATGTCTTATTTTGTAATCAAGCTCGGCTATATTGGAGGTTGCCCCCTCGAAGAGGCAAGTGAAAATTGCTTTCTGAATAATAAAATACTTGTTGTTGTTCCTCAATGTTATAGGTTTTGGGTATATTTCTTTGCATATTTGGTATTCTGGTATTGTCTTGCAGGTTAAGAGAATAACAAGTGGTATCAAAGCACTTCCCAGGGCCGATGGGATCTCCATTTTTTAGCAAAATATTTTTGTTTATAGACATGTTCCGACATCTTTAAACGACAAGATCTATCGTTGAGTGCATAAACCTGCGGATTTGGGGAGGCATGCATGTAGGAAATACAAGAGGTGGTCACTCTTGCTGGAATCCCTTGTAACGCCTGTGGGTACCCCTTCGAGTAGTAGAGCATTAGACATAACCATGCATGGACTATCTTCCAAGTACCCTCTGGGTATATCAGAAGCCCCCTAGCTCCTTTGAAACCTCTCCATAGATAAACCGTCGGCCCTCTTGCTGCTACAGAACACCGAGGATAGCACTCGAAGAGATTACTTGCCCGTATGATAGGGTAGTCAGTTTGTGATGAGCCCCGAATTGGGTAACTTATTGGGCTCATTTTGCCTAATTGTCCTTGTTCAATCCTCCATTTGTCATATATTATGCATGTTTTTCTAGTATGTTTATGTTATTTCAACGAATAAGGGTGGTCACTCTACCAAGGAGGCTAATACGTGGTCATTTTAGGTTTTTTGGACAAATTTTGGAGCAAAACCAAGCAATTATGGCCCAGGTGACAGCCAAGCTTGAGGTGAGGATTCATAGGGAGGTTTTCTGTGGCATTAAATGGCCCTTCCTCGAAATCTCCACCCTCAACTCCGAGCTCAACAGGCCACCAAAACGAGTTCTAAAGGCAGCCAAGCAGCTTTGGGAAGAGTGACTGTTTACTAGCTGTTGGAACATCCGAGTCCCTTGAATTTAGCAGGGCTTCTAGCCCCCTCGTATTGTATAAATAGGAAGGCCTCAGCCTTCGTAGTTACTTTTTGAACTGTTGGTATTTGCAGTATAGTTTTGTCCTTCTTCAATGCGTTTTTCTTAGCTACTTCTGTACAACTTTCTTGTGATGATTATTTTTGAATAATGAGAAGCAGCTCTACTTGGCATCAGATCTGAGTTCTTTATAGGAGCCTGCAGCTCTTGGGGTTGGGCACAACTAGAGTGCTAAGGCCTCCTTTATGTATTGTTATTTTTCCTTTATGTATTTGCAAAATCATTTCTGTTAAGTAGATTAAATCTCGCTGATTAACTAGGTCACTGTTAAGGGTTAGAAAGATTGTTGATGTTTAGATTTATTTGATAGGTTGTTAATAGGGAAAAGCTTCAAAAAGGCCATCAAACATCTCTGATTTCACCTCTCCCTCAGTGGGATTAGGAGCTGGGATCAGGATGACCTTGCTGCCCACAAAAACACTGATTTTGCTTTGCCATGTAATCACTAGTGTTTGATTTTCATTTGTAGAGGTTGGTTACAAGTTCAGACTTTTACTTGCTTAGTTTCATGAGTTAGTATACATGGTTTCATTACAGTTCAAACTTCTATTCATTCTCTTTACTGACATCTACACCAGATTAGGTCAACGTGACTAGGTCTTTGATTCTATAAGTCTTCGTCGGTTCAATTGGAAAAATGACTTGCAGAGCACCTGTATCACTTCTCTACTTGCCCATACTCCATCAAACCCATCTGATCCATCCCTCAGCTCAGCTTCTAGCCTTACGGTTTCCATTTTCTCACATAACCCTAGTTTTTATGCATCATTGCTTCAATCCTCGTTGAACAAATCCAGCCATCTACATGTGTCCTCAACTCCATCCACCAAGTCCTGGACCACCTCCAGCCCTTATCCTACCTCCATACCCACTCCTTCATCTTTCTTCATCCATCCATCCTCCAAAATCCCATTTTTGAAGATCATGTGGAAAAGTTACAGACATCCTGTAGAAAATCACAGACATCCTGTACAACCCCTGCAGACTTCCTGTAGAAGCTCATGAATGAGGTTTCTTGATAGCCAAACTCTGTGAAACTCTCTAGAAGGGTGTTAGGGACCCCTTAGGCCCTCTAAACTTTCTAGACCTCATCCAAGCATTTCCTCTGGCCAATCCACCTCTGCACAGTCAAAACAGTCAAATCGCATGCATGATAATTCTGGAAACTTATCCAAAAATACAAAAAGATGTTTTTTTTAGATGTTACTGTAGAAGTAGCTTAGATACATGTATTTACCTTCCTAGAAGTCAATGGCATTTCTTCCAGTAGCTTGCATCCTCTTTCTTGCATCGGTAGGGATAGCTTGTAAAATTAGGGTTTGCTAGGGTTTACATTTCCTTTAAGCTTTCTAGTTTCTTTCTGCAAGTAGATCAGCCTTCTTTAAGTTAGCTTTCATCCATCAGTTAAAAAACTTCTTCTTAGAGCTCATAGAAGTTGGCTTAAGCTCCTAGCGGACTTGTGCCACCTGACCAAGTGACAGCTGCGGCAATAGCTAGTACTTGTGCATACAGCACCGTCGCTTCCAAGTTTGTTACGAACTACCGGGTTGATAAAAGTAAAGAAGGGAGTCCCAGTAGTTACAGCATTATTGATGCAATACTGGAGCTCACCACTCTTCTTGGCGCCGTTGCCGGGGAAGCGTCAGAGTATTGGTGATTGCTGCTTTTCTTCTATTTTCCACTACAACCTTATGCTAAGTAGTTTATTTCAGTTCCATTTTGCAATTTCATTTCTGCAAAAGTAAATTATACATTTCCTACTTTCATAGATTAGCCTTTCAATTCTGCAATTTCAATGTTGCAAGCGTAGTATAGAATTTCAATTCTGCAAGCATAGTCTAGCATTTCATTGTCGCAATCTTATTTCAGCAAAGTAATTTAGTCCTTTCCTGCTTTCATTTGAATTCCGCATTTTCATTTCTGGAAGATAGATTTTAGTTAGTTGCAATTCCATATGTTTCAGTTTTGCAGGTACAAGCATAGAGAAAAACAAAAGCAACCAAAAATCCTTTCATGCCTCGTAGGAACAGAGATAATACGAGAAAATTCCTACCCACCACCCCCACCACTTCACTGAGTCACCCTTCTCTCTTCTTTGGTGGCAGTGATCGAGAAGAACCGATAGGTGAACCTCCTGAGATATACAAAGATCCTATAATAGAAGAAGAGCAAGAAAACATTCATTTTGAGACCATGGCTGACAACAGAAATGGTAGAGACGATGACGAGAGAATAGAAGGTACCTTCCCCATCCGACAGACCAATGAGGACATGAAAATGAAGAACATAAGTCCCTCAGCCTTACCTCATTTCCATGGATTGACCATTAAAGACCCTGATACCTTCCTATTTGAGTTTGTTGTCCTTTGTCAAACTCATGACTATGCAGAAGATGAGCAAAAGTTGAAAATCTTTCCCTCTACCCTCAAGGATGCAGCATTACGGTGGTTCATGGGGTTACTTGGAAACAGTATCACTACTTGGGCTCAGATGCAACAAGCCTTTAACAACAAATATCGCGATTACTGTAGGTCAAAGGAAACCAAGGGAGAAATCTTTCGGATGACCACTGGAAATGATGAGTCTTTATAGGACTACGAGGAAAGGTTCCAACTCAGCTATAAACGGGCCAGGTGCACACTTAACCCTGAATCTGTAAAGCTGATTCTGCTCCGAGGAGTCCCTGAAGACCTTCTAGATATCCTTCACATGCTAGCTAGGGGAGACATTTACCAACTACCTTATGAGGACATAAATACTGTGTTTAGAAACCACTCTAGGGCAACACGAAAAAGAGGTAGGGTGAATCCACTTTCAGCTAGTACTACCTTCTCCAAGCATGAATTTGCTAATTAGATGGAAGACCTCAAAAATGAGATGAGACAAACCATTGCCATGCAACTTGATACTTTTTGAATCCAAAAAAACAAAGAGGAAGCTGAGAGGGATTTGGCCATTTTTTGTTTCAGATGTACGAGGAAGCACCCTAAGAACGAGTGTCCATTGCACTCAGTAGAGGTATGTTTCATTTGCGAGGAGAACCACCCCACAAACCAATGCCCAACCTTACCTGGATTCAAAGCCATGTACCAAGGGACTGAGGCACCCACTCAACCACTCTACCTCCTCAACCAAAGTAGGCCGCATGGTCCCAGACCTTACCGACAGGGGATGCAGGGGACATCCCAAGCTTATTATAGCCCCAACCAATCTACTCACATGCCTTCTTGGGGTCCCCCTGCTCATCCTTCCTGTTCTGCACCTCCTCCGTGGTCTTATCAACCTCAATACCATACTCAGCCCACTGCTCATCCGTTTCACTCACATGTCCACTAATAGCGTCAGTGAAATGCACCTCAACTGAGGTGGAGGCCCCAATACAGCTCTCCTCTCACCATTCTGCCTCCACCACCGGCTCAGCCACAACCATTACCTCCTGCTCCTCCAAGACAACCCCAGATGCCTGCTCAACCGAACCCGAACCCAAACAACCGATAGGCCCAACAGGTATACACTGGGGAGACAACATGTCCTACCTATGCTGTGGAGATCCAGGAGATTAACCCGCGATTCGGGAATACCCTTCCAGATCTCCAACCTCCTCCCCCAGAGGACGAGGAAGAGAAATAGGAAAGTGAACCCAAATCCATTCCACCCTTTCTTGAGCGACTAACAGTAACCACGCAACCAAACCCAGAGGAGACTGAACTTCTGGGAGAACTGAAACAGTTGTGTGTGAAAATACCACTTCTCCAGGCCATCAAAGATGTACCGATATACAACAAATTGATTAAGGAGAAGTGTTTCAGGCACCTAGGTAGGCGAAAGAGAGATGCCTCGACTATCAATGTCATCGGACAACTGTCCGATCTAATGTTGGGGCAAGTAATCTGTCCAAAGTATTTGGACCCTGGGAGTCCTGTAGTTGATGTCCACATCAATGGAACCATAATTCCTCATACCTTGATTGATCTAGGGGTTGCCATTAATGTGATGACCAGGGACACCATGCTTAAACTCAACCTTCAGAATTCCTTAAGGAAGACCTCGACAGTCCTACAGCCGGCAGATCGCTCCATCGTGACTCCCGAAGGGATCGTGGAATATGTCTTGGTCTCTGTTGACTCTTGGGAGTACCTTGCGGACTTCTTGGTCCTTCAGCCAAAGGAAAAGCTCACTGGATATCCCCTCATTTTCGGAAGGCCTTGGTTAGCCACTGCGGATGCTTACATCAGTTGCCGAGCTGGAAGTATGACCATCAAGAATGGGCCTATGTCCAAGCAGCTAGTCCTGTAGCCTCCTTCCCAACCTCTGCTAGAACATGACTTACCACTCTGGTTGGAAGAAGGATATGAGGATGAGGTCTACTCTGCACCATTGTGCATAGTAGAAACCACTAGGGGAGGTCCTGAAACCGAGGATTATTTGATTGAGACTTTGATTCAAAATCCACCTCCCAGTGCATTGTCCTTAGAGGAATTAGTGGAAGATACCCAAGCCAGCACAATAGTGGACCTCTGTGTGACTGATCCAACCTCTCCCAGAGTTAAGAATGTGGAGTTTGGTCCCGAAAGAACTTTAAAGATCAGCTACTCCCTATCTCCTTCCTAGGAGAAGGAGTTGTGTAGCTTACTGAAAAATCATTTAGGTGCTTTCACTTGGAGATATAAGGAGATGAAAGGAGTCCATCCTTTAGTCTGTACCCATCACATCTACATTAAAGAAGATTGTAAACTAGTCAGGCAGCCACAGAAGAGAATGAATCCAGCCCTTAAGGACGTTGCCAAACAAGAATTGAAAAAATTATTGGATGCCGGATTCATCTACCCTATCTCTAATAGTCAGTGGGTGTCGCCTCTAATGCTTGTGCCAAAAAAGAACAGGAAGTGGAGAATCTGTGTAGATTACCGAGAACTTAAAAAAGCCACCAAGAAATACCATTTCCCTTTGCCTTTCATAGATCAGGTGTTGGATGGACTGGCAGGGAAGAAGTTCTTATCTTTCCTAGATGGGTTCAGCGGGTATAACCAGATCCAAATCAACCCGGAAGACCAAGATAAAACCACCTTCACCTGTCATTGGGGTACCTTTTCCTACCGAGTCCTTCCCTTTGGGCTATGCAACGCACCTGCCACTTTCCAGAGAGCAGTATTGAGCATCTTTTCTGAGTTGGTCCGTGATTCGGTAGAAATCTATATGGATGACTTTACTCGTTATGGGTCCAACTTCCAAGATGCATTGACTAATCTGGGAAACGTTCTAACCAAGTGCATTGAGATGAACCTATCCCTCAGTCCCAGAAAATGTGAATTCCTAATGACTGAGGGGACCGTGCTAGGTCATACCATTTCTTGGCAAGGATTACAGGTGGACCCTAATAAGATTGCTATCATCCAAAAGGTTCCACCTCTTCAAAAGGTAAGAGATGTTCGGAGTTTCCTAGGCTTAGCAGGATATTATCGAAGATTCATTAAAGACTTCAGTAAGCTAGCCTCGTCGTTGTTTTGCCTCTTAGGGAAAGATGTTGAGTTTAAATGGACTGACAACTGTCAAGGGGCACTGGATGAGTTGAAAGATAAGCTGGTGTCCGCCCTGATCTTGAGAGGTCCAAACTAGGCCCTACCTTTCGACATCCACACTGATGCCTCAAACAAAGCCATAGGGGCAGCCTTAGGACAAGTTGAGGAGAAACTCCCATATGCCATATACTTCATCACCAAAAACCCGTCCAAGGTAGAAATGAACTATACTGTAACCGAGAAAGAGTTCCTGGCTGTAGTCCATTCCCTAAACAAGTTCAGACACTACATCACTTGTTATCAAACATTTGTACACACTGATCATGCTGCGATTAGATATTTAATGAATAAGCCTGATGTCAATGCTCGTATCATTCGATGGTTACTTTTGTTGCAACAATTTGATTTGACTATTGTCGACAAGCCAGGTAAGGAAAATGTTGTTGCTGACTTCTTGTCAAGATTGGACTTGCCTGCAGGTGAAGAAGGAACAGTGGATGACCAGATGCCAGATGAACATATGTTTGCTATCTCAGTACTCTCTCCATGGTTTTCTTATACAACAAATTACTTGGTCTCAGCACAGTTCCCTCCACATCTATCCTCAAAGGAGAAGAGCAGAATTGTAAGGGAGAGTGCCCCGTTCACTTGGATCGGGGGCAACCTATTTAAAATTGGCCCAGATTAGATCTTGAGACGTTGTGTTAGGGAGGAGGGAGTCTTCAACATCCTCCTAACCTGTCATGACGGACCTTGTGGAGGCCACTTTGCAGCCAAAAGGACTGCCTTCAAAATTCTACAGGCAGGCTACTATTGGCCTACTCTTCGTCAAGATGTCAGAAGATACATCAGCCAGTGTGACTGATGTCAGAGGATGGGGAAACCGACTCCAAGGGATGAAATTCCTCTCCAACCTCAAGTGACCTTCGAGCCATTTGAGAAGTGAGGCATGTATTTTATGGGTCCTATCAACCCTACTTCAAAGCAACGGTCTTACATCATTGTGTGCACCGACTATCTGACCAAGTGGGAAGAAACAAAGTCAATCAAAGCAGCAATGGAAGAAAAGGTGGTTGAGTTTATGAGGGAAAATATCTTATACAAGTATGGCTACCCAAAGAGAGTTAGTCACAGATCAAGGAAGCCAGTTCACCTCCAACCTTATTGAATACTTGCTCGCGCATCACAAGATCAAGCACAAGACTTCTACCCCCTATCATCCTCAAGAAAATGGGCATGTGGAAGTCACTAATAGAGCATTGGAAGGGATTTTGACTAAGGTTGTGAGAAACAACAGAAAGGATTGGATAGATCGCCTAGTTGAGGCCACCTGGGCCTACAACTCCACTTGGAAGACTACAATCGGTTTCACACCTTATGAGCTGGTCTATGGGAAGAATGCTTTGCTGTCCATAGAGTTCGAGTACAATACATTGAGGGTGGCAGCTCAGCTGGACCTAGATCTCAGCCATGCTCAACGTGAAAGATTTTTGTAGCTGAATGGATTAGATGAACAAAGAATGCAGGCCCTCCTCCACTCAGAAGTAGTTCAACTCCAGAGGAAGATATGGCATGACCGACACCTTATTGAAAAGAAATTCCAGCCGGGAGATTGGGCACTGCTGTATGACTCGAGATACAAGGATTTCAAAGGAAAGCTGAGGAAAAGATATTTAAGACCATATACAGTGGAGAAATGCAATGACAATGGTTCAGTATTTATCATGACCATTGATGAAGAAGCCATCCCCATGCTTGTCAATGGGCATCGATTGAAAATCTACAAGAAACCCCTTTCAAAGCAGAAGTTCATTGAAACTATGCAAAAATCAGTGCTGGTAGTAGAGCAGGGTTCTGCCTCTATTCCGGCCACACCTTGATCATAAAAAAAGGGGGAATAAAAAGATCCCTGGGTGAAAACCTCGCTAAGGTGCCCAGGGCAGACAGTGAGGGTGAAAACCTCATGGAGGCACCCCAGTTGTCTCTCAGAAAAAAAAGAAATGGAATAACAAAATATCCTTGGGCGAAAACCTCTCTGAGGCACCCAGGGCAGATAGTGGGGGTGAAAACCTCATGGAGGCGCCCTTGCTATCTCTCAAAAAGAAAAAAGAAAAAAGAAAAAGAAACAGGTCTAATCTTTGGAATTATTGCAGGTTGCAGGGAATACAGTGCAGATAAAGAAGGTCGCGCAAAATGAGGACAGGGGTCTGTACCAAGCTACCAGACATCCTCATAGACACCCCCTCCATGGCCACTCACTTTTTCCAGGATTTGAACACATTCGGGTCGAGATTCAACCTCCTACAGGAAGTTCTCAGCTTTCTACAGGAAGTTTTGGGGTTTTCCACAAGAAGTTTCGCATTTCTACAGGAAACATCCTGTAGAGACTTCGGGCAGGCCGAAATCAATTCTGGAAAGGGATTTAAAGCTTGAAGTCTGTTGATGAGACCTGCAGCCACTCCTCTCTTCTATCCATCACTGGTTTCATCTCTTTCCACCGCCATTACAACAATCTAGTCCTGTATTCCTGCACAATCATGCAAAGAGACATGTTTTCTTCAGATTGCAATTTTTTTTCAAGGAAAAATTCAAGTAGACGAAGGCTCGAAAACTCTACCTATTAAAGCTTTATCAGGACCCCTCAATCATGAATAAAACCCTGCTCATTTCAGAATGCATCCCAGGAGGAGAAACAGCTATAGGATGTCCGACAGGAATCCTGTAGCAATTGATCCGCCTGGAGTACACACTATGGAATCAATAGAAGCTGAAATCAACGCAGGAGGCATGTAACCAACTCCGCTTGAACGTGAGCACCTCCTCGACCACTGAGAAAAGACAGAGTCGTGCATGCAATGTTCACCACCAGAGGATCAGGTCCCGAAGCCTTGCATGTAGCATTAGCCAATGAACCAAGGAATTCCAGTGCCTATGCACGAAGCAGTAGTGAGCAAAGCCATCGTTCCACATCTGAAAACCTGCAGAGCATGTCCATGGCCACATAGGTAAGTGCCTAACCTTATTTCGTCAAAGTGCATAGACTATACTATGAAAATTTCATGTTTGTGAATGGTGTAGATTGAACAAATTTGGTGGCTAGTCAATTGGCCACCCACAGTCAGTCGAATGGCCTCATGAGATCTGAACGAGCTCGGTTACGCTCGAATCCACCAAAGGGACGTGGAGCCGACACGTGGGAAGCATGGAAAATTTTAGGGGCTAATCTTCGCCCAGTGGGCTAATTTTCCATCATTTTCCACAAAAAAGATTCGCCAATTTCCAATTTTTATAAAAGACAATTCGCCCAAATTTTAGAATATAAAATTATTTTACCTTAAAAATCGCCAACATTGTATAGAGGCTATATGTAAAATCCTTATAAATTTGAATAATTTTACAAATATAACAATAAAGATTTTATAGTTTGCATATTAGGGATTAGTGAGATTCGCCAATGTTTTTAAACTTCAAGAAAAATTTCCATCCTTAAAATTTTCCTTGGTGGGAAGTGTCCAGTCAAGGAAAATCTGCGGATTTGCAGTGAAATCGGCAGATGGGTAGTGATGATGGCGGGTAATGGTAGAGATAGAAAAATGGTGGTCAGTGACACACCGGAGAATGATGGCCATTACGTTGGCCAACGGATCAGCTTGGACACCTCACCCCCATGCAATGAATTGTGTCGTAATTCAAAATCCTTCAGCCATAACACTCACATTAACCACTATCATTTACTCTTGCAATCGGTTTTCAGTAACGTACGCGTCCTCCTCGTCTGCAGTTCGTTAGCCTGAGCTTCTCGGCCCGTTTCAAACTCCTCCCGCGTCCCAGGCTTGCTTAGAAGTGCCATGACATCCTCCAGAAGCCGGCAAAGCACTCTATAGGAAGGAGCCCTACAGGAAGCACAGCATAGCCCCTGGAGCAGAGAGACCCGGATCTTCTGTGTTGGAATTGGAGTTTTGAAGAGAGGTAGGCTCGAAAAACGCCATACCCATGCATGATATTTCGAAAGGTGGTAAATTAAACTGTTTGGAGTAGGAGAATTATGACAAGTTTGCCTATGGGTGAGGAATGGTGGTTTTCCTGTGTGATACACGAAGTTTTTTTAGTTGGTTCTGTGTTACATTCTCCTCCACGGTGCTTGTTAACAAATTCCTCTGTAGAAACGATAAACCATTGTAAGGGCTGACCTGTGCATAAAGAATGTGACCTGTATGTGATTGGTGTGACAATTAAGCTCTGCACTCTGTCTATGAGAGCCTAATTTCCTTTTGACAGTCAAGTTTTGGGCAGCAGCAGCATTATAACTAGGGGATTGGTGAGAAGCGAGATACATACATCTGAGAAACCCTGTCCTGAGAATCAAAGGAGTAAACCATACACAAAATTCCCTTTATGATCAGAACACAAGCCAAAGTAGAGCATTTTTACCATGCCAGGAGGGTTTATTAGAAAGGAACCCTCGGATTCTAGGAAATTGCGAGAAAACCCCGAGGTGGTAGACCTATTTACTCGTGCCAATTGTATGACCTTCTGTGACAAGATTCAAGGTCACGATGATGAGGTAACAGAAGAATTCCTAATGTCTCTGCAGCCTAAATCCAAGATACTGGCCACTGTAAATTCTAGAGGATTGAGCTTAAAACTCACCCCACAACTCATTAGTCGAGTCACTAATTTGCCATTGGGGATACCCTGGAGTAAAGAGGAGAAGGCACTGGGCCAAAAAGATAAAAAGGCATTCTTCCTACCAGAAGAACAGTTTTCGAAGGATAAAAATGGGGTTCGGAAAGCCAGCCTATATCTATTTTGGAGCGAGGCCAGCCTTCATATCATGAAATACATTACCTGTGAGGGGCAGTTCAGTATTGTATATGGTTATCACTTCTGGTTGTTAACTGAGCTCATGCATATGATGGATTTACCCACAGAACAAAAGTTAAGCATCCCATATTTCCTCCTACAATCATTAATGGAGTGTGGCTCAAAAATAAAGGAAGGGACACCGGACCATCTAGCTCATCATGGGCTTATCAAGCTTCTAGTAGAAGATGCCCTCCACACCTACACTCTATCCTGGGAGACTTTCTTCCATATGTCCAAGAATGATGATATCCAGATTCTGGCCGCGGAACTCACTTCATCCAGCAGTGAGGAAAGGGAGCACATTGAGGTAGAAGAGAAAGCCAAGGGTAAGGATCCCTAGGACAAACCACCACAGAAAAATCAAAAAGAGAAACAAAAGAAGGGCCAAGCTGCTGAGCCCAAAACTGTAGGTGGAATAAAGGCACCAATTCCAAGGGAGAAATGGTTGCAAATCAGGGAAGAAAGGATTGAAAAAGTCCAAGAAAGTGAGAGCACATCCAAGGAAACCACAGAAAAATTGAAGGAGAAGGTACCCCCAGCCAAGCAGACCAAAATAGTCAAAATTGTTTCTACAGGAAGCCCAAAAACGGCTTCTACAGGAAGACAAAAAACAGTTAGCACAGGACTTTCTACAAGAAGTCTGAAGACAGAGCAACAGAGGGAAAAATCACCAGAAATTTTAGCTAGGGATGCAACAGTTGTGCTGGGCACCCTAAGCACATCTCCCAAGCAGAAGGGAAAGTGAAAGAGGGAGCCTCCCCTGTATTTTAAGGCAAGAAGGAGTGTGCGGATTAAGACTGGAAGACCACGGCCACCTTCAAAAGAACCAATCACAATTGTAGACACCCCTACCACACAAAAGGAGAGGTCCCCCTCTAAGGTATCCATCACTTATGAATGGGGAAACCCGAAGACATCCACCTGGAGGGAAAGAATGAAAATGTAGGACACAAAGGCCTCTCTACAGGATGCTGAGACTATTCTACAAGAAACACTGGCTAGGTTGAAGGAGACCGAAGCAAGGGAAGGTGAGGCAACTAAATCACCATAGGAGGAAGAAACGTTTGAGAACATTGTGGAACCTAGCCCCCAGCCCAGCTTGGGCTCCTACTATAACTTCTTAGAGGCCAGAAAGATCATTCCTCAAAAGTTTACAGTGCCACTTTTCCTTGCACTAGAAGAAGAGAGAGTGAGGACCCACACTTGGATGAAAATCGCTAAGTCCAAGGGTGTGGCGGATATAGGTCCTTTGGAGGAACAACTCAAAGAGGCAAGAAGGGAATTGGCTCTGGTACAACATGTGGAGAGCAGCTAGCAGGTCATGCTACAGGAAGAAAATGAGCTTCTTAGACAGTAGCTACAATTACAGGGACAAAGGAAGGAAGGCAAGCCTCATATCTTGGGAGAACAACAGCAACAGGAGGAGCCCACAATAGCCAAAGATACGCCTAATGAATAGAAGAGAAAGGAAGGGATGCAGACTAAAATTGAGACACTGAATTGACAGCTACAGGAAAAAGAATTGGAGATAAAGTCTCTGAAACAGCAAGTACAAGAAAAGGAGGCCCAACGGGCCTGCATGGCCAGCTGGGCAATGGAAGCTCTGCAGTTTAGGCAGCCTACCAAATCCTGTGCCCTATACCTCAAGGATCAATGGTTACAGTTTCAGATCAATACCTTGGCCCAAAGGGGCATCACCCCATTCTAAAATTATCATCAATTTGCAGCTCTATGTGGCAGTAATTCATCTGAGGATAGGGCCAAATTATCAGAGTTCTACTTGCACAACTTCCCCCTTCCGAATATGAACGCATGGGATCCCAACACGGTAATAGGAGATATCCAGGTTATGGCCATGGCCTCGTGGATGAGCCATGAGGAGAAGAGAGCAGTATAGGTCCACAATATCATAGGCAGCGAGCTCAATGAGCCACTCATGATCAGAGTAGAGCCGGATGACCCCTCAACAGTGATAAGCGCCCACCAGCACTTGGCCAACAGTCCTCAGGATCTACCAGAATACATTGGGCAACAGGCTCAAGCCATTGCCCACTTTGAGGACATGAAGACACTGTTGGGAGAAAACTGCATGCATGCTTGCACAAGGTGGTGGAACACACTGCCTCACAGCCTGAAGATAAAATAATACCACTCTCCCACCAAGATGATGGAAGCCTTGGCAAGGGTACCTCTCTACAAGCAGTTGATGCAGAATTTGTAGGCCAATTGGATTGGCCTAGAATTCAATCCTCCTTTACTTTTGGGATTGCTAGAAGGAGTGAAGGAACAGGAGGAAGGTAGACAATGGGAGAAAGTGGAAAGGAAGGCAGGATTCCATGACCAAGAAGAGGATATCATAGCAGAGGCTTGGGACGTGAGGGAGGCGATCAAAGCCATAAAGTATGATGAGCTGGACTAGTTGCTCAGAGGATGAGCAACCCATTTAGCAGGGGGGTGATGATGAGCCCCAAATTGGGTAATTTATTGGGCTCATTTTTCCTAATTGTCCTTGTTCAATCCTCCATTTTTCATAGATTATGCATGTTTTTCTAGTATCTTTATGTTATTTGAACGAATAAGGGTGGTCACTATACCAGGGAGGCTAATACGTGGTCATTTCAAGTTTTTTGGACAAAGTTTGGAGCAAAACCAAGCAACTATGGCCCAGGTGATAGCCAAGCTTGAGGTGAGGATTCGTAGGGAGGTTGTATGTGGCATTAAATGGCCCTTCCTTGAAATATCCACCCTCAAATCCGAGCTCAACATGCCACCAAAACGAGTTCTAAAGGAAGCCAAGCAGCTTTGGGAAGAGTGACTATTTACTAGCAGTTGGAATAGCCGAGTCCCTTGAATTTAGGAGGGCTGCTAGCCCCCTCATATTGTATAAATAGGAAGGCCTCAGCCTTCGTAGTTACTTTTTGAACTGTTGGTATTTTCACTATAGTGCTGTCCTTTTTCAGCTCGTTTTTCTTAGCTACTGTTGTACAACTTTCTTGTGATGATTATTTTTGAGTAATGAGAAGTAGCTCTACTTGGCATCAGATCCGGGTTCTTTATAAGAGCCTGCATCTCTTAGGGTTGGGCCCAACCCGAGTGCTAAGGCCTCTTTTATGTATTGTTATTTGTCCTTTATGTATTTGCAAAATCATTTCTGTTAAGTAGATTAAATCTTGCTGATGACTAGGTCACTGTTAATGGTTAGAAAGACTGTTGATGTTCAAATTTAGTTGATAGGTTGTTAACAGTGAGAAGCTTCAAAAAAGGGCCATCAAACATCTCTGATTTCACCTCTCCCTCAGTGGGATCAGGAGCTCGGATCAGGATGACCTTGTTGCCCACAAAAAAACTGATTTTTCTTTGTCATGCAATCACTAGTGTTCGATTTTCATTTGTAGAATTTGGTTACAAATTTAGACTTTTGCTTGCTTAGTTGCATGAGTTAGTATACATGGTTTCATTGCATTTCAAACTTCTGTTCATTCTCTTTACTGACAGCTAGATCAGATTAGATCAACGTGACTATTGATTTTACAAGTCTTCGTCGGTTCAGTTGGAAAAACGACTTGCAGAGCACCTGTACCACTTCTCTACCTGCCCATACTCCATCAAACTCATCTGATCCATCCCTCAGCTCAGCTTCTAGCCTTACGTTTGCCATTTGCTCACATAACCCTAGTTTTTGTGCATCATTGTTTTAGTCCTCGAACAAATACAGCCATCTACATCTGTCCTCAACTCCATCCACCAAGTCCTGGACCACCTCCAGCCCTTTTCCTACCTCCATGCCCACTCCTTCATCTTTCTTCATCCCTACATACTCCAAAATCCCATTTTTGAAGATCTTGTAGAAAAGTTACAGACATCCTGTACAAAATCACAGACATCCTGTAGAACCCCTGCAGACTTCCTGTAGAAGCTCATGAATGAGGTTTCTTGATAGAAAAACTCTGTGAAACTCTTTGGAAGGGGGTTAGGGACCTCGTAGGCCCTCTCTGAACCTTCTTGACATCATCCAAGCATTTACTCTGGCCAATCCACCTCTGCACAGTCAAAATAGTGAGATCGCATGCATGATAATTCTGGCAACTTATCCAAAAATACAAAAAGATGTTTTTTTCAGATGTTACTGTAGAAGTAGCTTAGATACATGTATTTAAATTCCTAGAAGTCAATGGCATTTCTTTTAGTAGCATGCATCCTCTTTCTTGCATCAGTAGAGATAGCTGGTAAAATTAGGATTTGCTAGGGTTTACGTTTCCTTTCAACTTTCCAGTTTCTTTCTGCAAGTAGATCAACCTTCTTTAATTTAGCTTTCGTCCATCAGTTAAAAAGCTTCTTCTCAGAGCTCATAGAAGTTGGCTTAAGCTCCTAGCGGACTTGTGCCAGCTGACCAAGTGACAGCTGTGGCAAGAGCTAGTACTTGTGCATACAGCACCGTCGCTTCCAAGTTTGTTACAAACTACCAGGTTGATAAAAGTAAAGAAGGGAGTCCCAGGAGTTGCAGCATTATTGCTGCAATACTGGAGCTCACCAGTTTGTACGGCTAAGGGTATAGTTGATCCTCCTTAGTTAGTGCCCTGAAACATTGGGCCAGGTACTACTATCAGACCCTTATGTATATTGCAATCTGTAGCACCTGGCACTCCTCGAGACCATAGTTCCCTTCTCTATCTCTAGATCATGCATAATCTTTGCCAGATCAGATCTCAACCATTTAGCTCTCTCAGATCCATCAGATCTACCATCCAGATATGAGTAGTTGTGTGGGTTCCTATACCTGGGCGTGATTTTTGCATGACTTTTGGCAACATTGACATTTTGGACCCCCCGGGGCGCTTATTGGTGACTTAGCCCATAAGAATCAGGACGACAAGCTGAGCAAGGTGGTACCATTCAATTGTTAGTGCCACAAAAAATTCGGGCGGTCCCAAATTTCAAGTACATCAGATCTGTGCATGGTAGAAACTAGAGCTCAAGTTATGGCCCATGAGAAGATCAAAAAACTTGAACAATCCTTGAAATACATCCAAGACGAGCTGGCGAAAATAACTACAACACTCTCTATGGGCAAGGCGGAAGCCCACGAGGAGGTGTATATTGGCAATGAATATAGTGAGGGTGAGTCTAGCCACTCTCTTCACCTCTGGGGCACCCACCAACAATCACGTCTGCAACCACCCAAGCTGGATATGCATAAATTTGATGGCTCTCACCCGATAGCATGGATAGCACAGATGGAGCAATATTTCAATCTGAATTACATTTTGGATAATTCCATTTAGATTATGGTTGGGAGCATGTACTTGGACAATGAAATATGGCAATGGTAGCAATGGCATCAACGTTACAATGGAAGGCCCTTGACTTGGGACGCATTCAAAAAAGCTATTATGGAGCGCTTTGACCATGAGTCTGCTTTTTTGGGTCATCTCACTAAGCTCCGACAGATTGGCACAATGGATGAATATATTACAACCTTTGAAGCCTTAGCTTTACACACTCTAGGTCTACAAGATGAGTTCTACATGGAATGTTTTATCAGTGGTCTTAAAGAGGCCATACAAGCTCACGTCCGACTACACCACCCTCCCACATGGTCGGAGGCTTGCAAGGTAGATCGTGAAGCTGAACGTGCATTAGCGACCCAGTCCAATCACTCAAATTTCACCTCGAAGGGTCATCCCCCATAGGCCCACAGCACTACCCAAACACTTAAGGTTCAAAAGGTGTCACCTGCAGAGAAGGAAAAAAGAAGAAAGCAGTGATTATGTTACTACTGTGATGAAAAATACTCCCCCGGTCATAAATGCAAGGAGCCCAAATTCTTTCAAATTGATGCTACTAATCACAGCTCATCGGAGGAAGCCCCACCACTTGAGGAACCTGAGGAGGAAGAAGAGGACAACGAGAAGGACCATGTCCCTGAAGAACCAATTATTTCGTTGCATGCTTTGGCAGGGATTTCTTCTCCTCAAACTCTCAAAATCAAAGGTTTTATTAGGCATAGGCCAGTGGTAGTCTTGATTGATAGTGGAAGTGCACATAATTTTATCCATCAAAGACTCATGGAAGCAGTGCATTGTTTTGTATGAGCCGTTTCTAACTTCCAAGTCCAAATTACAGATGTGCGAACAATGAAATGCCACAGCCGCTGTGAAAATGTCAAACTTCAAATGGGGGATTATCAGTTAAAGACACACATGTTTTCCATCCACATGGGAGGGTGCGACATTCTCCTTGGTGCTGAATAGCTTCGCACACTGGGCCCAATCACAGTGGATTTCCAGGAGTTATATATGAGCTTTAAGCAGAACAACCACACACATACCCTCTGCAAACTCCAAACGAGGGTTTCCTCTATCAGCAACTCACATAGGATCGAAATTTGTTAAAAAAGGGCCATCATGGAGTTATAGCTCAACTTGATGCCATCCAGGCTGTCGAACCCAATTCTCTTCTGATTCATCCTGAGATGCAACAAATCTTAAATAATCATCTATCAGTCTTTGACAAGCCTGATGAGCTTCCACCCTCGAGAGGGGAACATGATCATAGCATCAATTTGATCCCAGGGGCCCAACCATCAAATTTGCACCCATATAGATATCCATTTTCCCAAAAGAATTAAATAGAAAAGATAATCAAGGAACTTTTGGAACCAGGCGTCATTCATCCCAGCATTAGTCCTTATTCATCACCGATGGTCATGGTGCTCAAGAAAGATGGGGAATGGCATATGTGTCCAGAATTCAGGGCCCTCAATAAGTAGACAATAAAAGATAAATTTTCCATCCTGGTTGTTGATGATTTTCTAAATGAACTAAATGGGGCTCACTTCTTCATTAAGTTTGATCTTCGTTCAGGCTACCACCAAATTCACATGAAAGAAGTCGACATTCCAAATATTGCTTTCCGAAATCATGAAGACCATTATGCGTTTCTGGTCATGCCATTCAGTTTTTGTAATGTCCCATCTACTTTTCAGAGCCTTATGAACCACCTGCTCAAACCATATCTTAGAAAATGTGTCCTTGTTTTCTTCGATGACATCCTCATCTATAGTTGCACTTGGGCCACACATCTTCAACATGTAGATCAACTCTTGTACCTACTTCACGAGCATAAATTATTTGTTAAGATGTCCAAGTTTTCTTTTGGCATGGAAGAAGTTGAGTATTTGGGCCACATTGTGGGGCGTGAAGTGTCAGGGTGAACCCCAAAAAGATCTAGCCAATGCATGATTGGCCTAAACCTAAGAACTTGAAGAGCCTGAGAGGATTTTTGGGTCTCACAGGCTACTATCGCAAATTTGTCTACAACGATGGTCACATTGCGAGGCCCCTCACTCAACTCCTCAAGAAAAATTCATTCCTCTGGAATGATGAAGCACAATAGGCCTTTACAGTTCTAAAAAATGCCATGCGTTCCACTCCAGTCTTAGCGCTACCCGACTTCACCAAATCTTTTGTCATGCTTCGGGTATGGGTATTGGGGAAGTCTTAATACAACAAGGTCGACCCTTGGCCTTACAAGCCAACAACTAAGTGGGAAGAATCGGGGACAATCTACCTATGAGAAGGAGATGATGGCCATCTTACATGCAGTAGATACTTGGTGATCTTACTTGTTGGGGTGACGCTTGCAAATCTGCACAGACCATCAAAGTCTTAAACATTTTTTGGAGAAATGCCTATCCTCACCACAACAAAATAAATGGCTCACCAAATTGTTGGGATATAATTATGAGATAATTACAAGAAAGGGCAGGAAAATATTTTATTAGATGCATTATCTCGCTAATTTGAGGATGAAAGTACCCTACTCGCCATTTCCCTTCCCATTCCAGAATGGATTATAGAGGCTCGCAGAGAATGGATTTTACATCCCTAGCTCTCTCAACTCATTACTCAATTGTAGGCAGATCCAAATTCCACCAAGGGCTACTCATGGCGGGATGAGATTTTGCGCTACGAGGACAGAGTCATACCATCACCAATGTCCACCCTCAAAAGCAGCATTTTGGTGGAGTTGCACTCATCCCCCACTGCAGGACATTCAGGCTTTTAGAAGACGTATGCTTGCACTAGAAGATCATTTTTTTGGACAAGAATGAAAAATGACATTCTTACTTTTGTAGCGAAATGTGACGTATGTCAGTGCCACAAAGGAGATATTGTCGAAACACCAGGCACGTTACAACCATTTCCCATCCCAACATCAATATGGATGGAGGTTTCTATGGATTTCATTACATGCCTTGCAAAGTTAGAAGACAAGTTAGTCATCATGGTGGTGGTGGACACACTTTCTAAGTATGCTCATTTTTGTGCCCTACCCCACCCTTTTACACCAACTTTGGTCACTCAATATTTCATGGATCAGATCTTCAAATTGCATGGCATGCCCACTTCCATTGTGTTTGATAGTGACTCGGTCTTCACCAGTAATTTTTGGCAGGAACTATTCATGCTACAAGGTACCCAACTAAAGCTCAGTACTTCCTATCATCCACAAATTGATGGTCAAAATGAAGCAGCCAACAAATGTCTGGAAACCTACCTTAGGTGTTTCACTTTAGAAAAGCAACATCTCTGGGTACAGTGGTTACCTCTAGCTGAATGGTGGTATAACACCAACTATCACGCCACCACCAAAATGACTCCATATGAAGCAGTTTATGGTCAACTCCCTCCTTCCCCTACTTCTTATATCAAGGGGTGCTCAAAGGTACAAGAAGTGGATCAACTCCTACAGAACTACACAACCATTCTAGCCCATCTTAGAGAGAATCTTCATCAAGCTAAAAACTGCATGAAGCAACAGGTAGATCAACATCGATCAGAATGCCAATTTCAAGAATCAGATCAGGTATTTTTAGGGCTACAACCATATAAGCAAACATCACTCAAAGATAAGGGGTGTTAGAAACTATCTCCAAAGTTCTTCGGGTCGTATCAAGTACTTCAGCACATTGGAGAAGTGGCCTATAAGCTAGCTTTCCACCCACTGCAAAAATCCATCTAGTTTTCCATGTCTCATGCCTCAAGAAAGTGATTAGGAACAATTGCAAAATTAAAACTAGTCTACCTGAACTGGATGAAGAAGGGTCAGTCTGGCTCCAACCTGAACAGGTCCTGGACACACGCGTGTTATAGAAATTTTTGGGCACTGCAACCCCAGTCATAAATGTCCATAAGCCAAGGGCTCCTAAGTCCCTAAAAGTATTGTTCCAACCCCTAAAAGAACAAGTTCAACTGATTATATCATCTCCCAGAAGTTCCCCATGAAAAACTACTCAGAACTGGTCAAAACTCAACCATCTCATCTACTCCATGGTCAAAGTGTACTGCCTCCCACCTAAATGCACACAGGAGGTGCGATGCATACTAAAAATCCCTTCTATGGGCTGCAATGGGAGAGAGTGGACAAATGGCAGAGTAAATTTGCGAGGTGGAGGATCATGGAATCTTCCAGAAACTTCTCCTGTGACACTTGCCTCTCTGCATTCACCCATGGATGAGTAAGAGATTATCAATCTCCAAGCTGAATCAAGAACTATCAGAAAGAGGACACTAATCAAATCTCAGAAGCTGACTCACCTCCCTACAATCATCTATATATGGATCCCTCATCCCAGATATCTAGAGGCTGGAATTTTGTATCTTGTAAGGAAGTGTTGCTGGTTTCTTGGTGTAACATCATAGTGTTGGGTGATCTAAGCTTTTCATGAGGCGAAGAAGGGATTTCTTGCTGAGAGGATGATGCCAGGCTAGAACAATTGGTTGTAATCCTCTTTGCTATTCTTGATATTAATAAAGCTATTCAAGTTTTCCTCCACCTTCTTGTATGATTGATGATATATGAATTTGTGTGGTCAATATATATCTGGTCCTATATTGTTTATGATAGTAGATCTCTGTTCTTGGATAGTGTTGTGTCTCTTTGATTCCACAGGTGCTCTTTAAAGGTGGGTAGACGAGGAAGCGAGTGGAAAAGATCTATCAGAAGGGAGAGGAATCAAGTAAGGAACCAAGCGCAAGACAGAGGTTGGTATCCTTTGTTCCCCTCTTATCTACTTCTCCTAAAGGAAAACGAAAGTAGTTTTAGTTTTTTTGTTTCTAAGATAGCTACTAGTCTTAGTGGGACTAGCATCTCTTCATAGACACTAGATTTCCCAATAACAAAATGGTGAATCCACTGAGGACGAATAGATTGTTTGTTTCTCTATATTTGTTTGCTTTATAAACTTACAGACGGAGCCTGAAGTCAAGCCAGCTAGCCTTCAAACTGCATTTGCTATGCAAGTGCAAAGTAGATCAATGCTGCTTTAGTCTATCTCCAAGTTTTGTTTATGAACTAAAAAATCGATTTACAAACTCTCTAATTACCCTTGTGGTGGCTCTAGTAACCTACTTAGATCTATCCCTGTGATTTATTTACTGATTACCACTTGCTCGACCTAAATCCCTGAACTATGCTGCAAACTTTGATTAAGAACTAGATCAAAAGTCTCGCACTGTACCATCACACCCTCTCTTCAAGGATATCAGTATGCATTGCACTTCCCATGTTCTGTAGGTGGGATGCATACTGGAATCCCTGTGTAACAGGTGTTCTGGTCAGAAAAGGCTAATTTTGCCTCTAGACTTTGATTTTTCTTCACTCTTTTCAGCTCTATTCAGAAGTTTTGTTGTCTGTAGTCAGTACACCTTTGCTGGAAACCCCCTTCCTTGCCATTATTCCGCCTCCATTGTGCAAAGAACTATAAATGTTTTTATGTATTGTGAGCCATTTCCAGGTGTGTTTTACAAAGAAGTAGCGTAATTGAATAGTCGTTTCTTGATTTGGAAGTGTCGCAAGTGTTGTTTTCAGTCATACAAGAGAATCTAATTGTTCTTGATAGTCGATTACACTGTTACTCTTGTATTTGATTTGAATTAGTAGTTTTTCAAGTGTCGAAAGCAAGTTTTCAATTCCGAATCACAAAGTGTCGTCATTGTCTTCATTTTGTCTTGAAAAGAAGCTTTTTAGTAATGTCGCTTTGAAAAATAATTCAGATTTGTGCTTAGCTTTCTTTTTATCATTCACACATTAAGAAGGCTGAAAACAAATACATGCATGTGCATTTTCATTTAGACTGTTTGTTGGTTTGATTTAGGACATTGCATATAGTGTGTGCTCTCTGATCTATGTTGAAAGAATATCATCTCTCTTTCTTTAGTAGCTAGGATTTTCATTGCAAAAAGAAGATTAAACGATTGTTTATCATCTTAGATTTCATTTTAGGAATTGTATATCTACATCACACGTGAACCTGAAACGAAAATTTCTTAAGCAAGATCAATTGTAAGATAAATTTAATGAATCTAAAAATGCTTTGGAACCTAACGGACAACATTTAGAAGTCTAGGCTAAAGACGTATTCCGGCGTCGTAAAGCCTGGTAACTATTTTTTTCATTGATGGTTGGGTGATTCCTCCACTTTGAGACGATAAGTGCCAGTAAGGACTTGTGCTCCCACATACCATCAAGTGTATATTGGGAGACCACAATAGGCTATATCCTTTATCCATATGAAGCTATGTCTGCCGCCCTATCGATCGCAATGCACTGAACATAACATTCGGGAAGATTGATTGCCGTACCATAAAAAATATTCTGCAGTTTTGTGATTGCTTTGGTAATCCCTTTGTCTAGATTTCCAGATTAGTCTCTTTTGTTCCTTTTCAGACTCCTTAAAGGAAAAGGTCCATTTGAGCACTTGTCACTTCAAGCTCCTTAAAAATGAAAGGTGACTAGAGTCATCTTTTGCTTTTTCTCGACTCTTAAAAATTGAAAAACAAGTTGTGTCAAAGCGTCTAAAATTTATTTTAATCGGAATAAACATCACCTTTCCTACGTTGGCCTTAGGTCAAGAAAAATGGAGTCCACCAACCAAGGAGTTCCCCTTGGAGGAAATCCTAGTCCTTTCTCCTCTTGGGGAGATGTTGGTGCACCTCGTATGGCCGCATTGTCGCTTCTAGGATTGACAATCGGCCTGTCGTATGTCTCTTCTCGACCTTTGTCGTTCAGAACACCGTGATTCCTGAGCAATCAAGCAAGCAACTAGACGATACCAAAGCTACCCTCCAACCTTCTACTTCGTCTGATTCTCCCTCTCCTCCTTCTTCGCTTGATGAAGCTGGTAAAGCCAAATTCAAGTAACTAAGAAGAAGAAGGAGAAGAAGAAGAAAGAGAATAAGAAGAAGGAGACAAAGGTGACAAGGGGCAACCAGGCATCATCTAGTGAAAATCCACACACTGCACTATCAAAGCCTAAATCTCCATGTGTCATTTTCAAAGGAGATCACTATCAACGAGATTGTCCCTGCATCCCTCGGATCTTAAGGGACTGGTCTCCTCATTTGCACAATCCGGTGTCAACAATCTCTGATGTTCATGTTGAAAGTACACCGTCAACTAGTGAAAGCAAAGCGTCCGGACAGAAAAGGAAAAGTAAATTCCCTTGCAAACTGTGTGAAGGCGATCACGCCGTCCATCATTGTCCCTTCCTAGACGAGGCTAAAAGAGTTTTGGACGACCGTCCGGTTTCACTGTTACAACTTCCTCCTGGATATAAGAAACTCTTTCCAAGTCCATTGCTAGTTGAAAATCCGACTGACATGCCATTGTGGTCAGTCGAAGCATCTATCATTGAAGATAAACTATCTGAATTCACACCAAATGAAAGTCAAAAGGTCGAGGCGGAAGTTGACCCGCTCTTGCCTTGAGAAGGTCCATCTTGAGATGATACAGTCACCGAAGAGAACAAGAGCAACACCGTTCAGATTCTCTTCGTAAACACAGACTCTGATGAACATGGGGGTAGTCGACCCATTCCTTTACCGCAGGAAGGAAGTTCGTCAGATTCATATCTAGCCGTCTATTCGGTCCCACCTCCAAGAAACCTAGTTGCTTCCTTCGATTGGAATCTACTAGGCAGACCCTGTTTACCGGCTAGTGTACCATTTCGAATCATTGCTCAAATATACAGAATGGTCATGGTCGGTACCATCATAGATGAAGGGGCTTTTGTGAGTATCCTTTCCTCAACTGCTTGGAAAGCGATTGGTTCGCCATCGCTTTTGCCTAAGATGAGAAATCTAATAGGATTTGACAAAGGAACCAGTCGACCATTAGGGATCCTTCCCAATGTGCCGATACATTGAGAAGGAAAATCGTTCACCTGAACGTAATGGTAGTCCAAGGACCCCTGGATTATAATCTACTCCTTGGACGCAACTATATTTATTGCATGGGAGCCATTGTCTCCTCACTCTTTAGAGTAATGTGTTTTCCGCATGAAGGAAGAGTGGTCAAGCTCGTAGACCATCTTTCATTCCCCGGTTCGCACATAGAAAATTGTCAAATACCATCCCCGAATGGTCTTTTCACGCAAGGAATGTCTCATCAATCCCCAATCTTTCCACCTAATGAGTGCGAGTGATTCGGGAGGACATGACTGAAACCTAGGGGGCATGCACCCTGGTCTATTTCGGCACGAAAACCTTGGGTATAGGTGGTGAGCTCTATTATTGCAGCAATAATGCTGCAACTCCTGGGACTCCCTTCTTTACTTTTATCAACCCGGTAGTTCGTAACAAACTTGGAAGCGACAGTGCTGTATGCACAAGTACTAGCTCTTGCCGCAGCTATCACTTGGTAGTTGGCACAAGTCCACTTGGGGCTCAAGCCAACTTCTATGAGATCCGAGAAGAAGCTTTTTAATTGATGGATGAAAGATAACTCAAAGAAGGCTAATATACTTGTAGAAAGAAACTGGAAAGCTGAAAGTAAAACACAAACCCTAGCAAACCCTAATTTTACCAACTATCCCTACAGGTGCAAGAAAGAGGATGCAAGCTACTGAAAGAAATTCCATTGACTTCTAGGGAGATAAATACATGTATCTAAGCTACTTCTACAGTAACATCTGAAAAAAAAAACATCTTTTTGTATTTTTGGAATAAGTTGCCAGAATTATCATGCATGCGATTTGACTGTTTTGACTGTGCATAGGTAGATTGGTGAGAAGAAATGCTTGGATGAGTTCGGGAAGGTTCGGAGAGGGCCTAAGGGGTCCCTAACACCCTTCTAGAGAGTTTCATAGAATTTGGCTATCAAGAAACCTCATTCATGAGCTTCTACAAGAAGTCTGCAGGGGTTCTATAGGATGTCTGTGATTTTCTACATGATGTTCAGTAACTTTCTACAGGATGTTCAAAAATGGGATTTTGGAGGATGGATGGATGGAGAAAGATGAAGGAGTGGGTATGGAGGTAGGATAAGGGTTGGAGGTGGACCAGGACTTGGTGGATGGAGTTGAGGATAGAGGTAGATGGTTGGATTTGTTCGAGGAGGATTGAAGCAATGATGCACAAAAGCTTAGGGTTATGTGAGAAACTGGCAAACGTAAGGCCAGAAGCTGAGCTAAGGGATGGAGCAGATGGATTTGATGGAGTATGGGCAGGTGGAGGAGTGGTACAGGTGCTATGCAAGCTGTTTTTCCACTGAACCGATGAAGACTTGTAAAATCAAAAGCCTAGTTACGTTGACCTAATCTGATCTAGCTGTCAGTAAAGAGAATGAACAAAAGTTGAACTGCAACGAAACCATGTATACTAACTCATGCAGCTACGAAAGCAAAAGTCTGAAATTGTAACCAACTTCTACACATGAAAATAAAACACTAGTGATTGCATCGCAAAGCAAAATCAGTGTTTTTGTGGGCAGCAAGGTGTCCCTGATCCCAGCTCCTGATCCCACTGAGGGAGAGGTGAAACCAGTGATGTTTGATGACCCTTTTTTTGAAGCTTTTCCCTATTAATAACCTACCAAATAAATCTGAGCATCAAAAGTCTTTCTAACCATTAACAGTGACCTAGTTAATCAGTAAGATTTAATCTACTTAACAGAAATAATTTTGCAAATGCATGGAGGACAAATAACAATACATAAAGGAGGACTTAGCACTCAGGTTGGGCCCAACCCCAATAGCTACAAGCTCCTATAGCGAACTCAGATCTGATGCCAAATAAAGCTGCTTCCCATTACTAAAAAATAATCATCACAAGAAAGTTGTACAACAGTAATTAAGAAAAATGAGTTGAAGAAAGGACAACACTATAGTGCAAATACCAACAGTTCCAAAAGTAACCTATGAAGGTTGAGGCCTTCTTATTTATACAATACCAGGGGCTAACAAACCTCCTAGATTCCAGGGACTCAGCTGTTCCAACTGCAGTAAACAGTCTCTTTCCAAAGCTGCTTGGTTGCGTTTAGAACTCGTTTCGGTGGCTTGTTGAGCTCGGAGTTGAGGGTGGAGATTTCGAGGAAGGGCCATTTAATGCCACAAACAACCTCCCTATTAATCCTCACCTCAAGCTTGGCTGTCACCTGGGCCATAATTGCTTGGTTTTGCTCCAAAATTTGTCCAAAAAACCTAAAATGACCATGTATTAGCCTCCTTGGTAGAGTGTCCACCCTTATTCGTTCAAATAACATAAACATACTAGAAAAACATGCATAATATATGAAAAATGGAGGATTGAACAAGGACAATTAGGCAAAATGAGCCCAATAAGTTACCCAATTCGGGGCTCACCATCACCCCCCTGCTAAATGGGTTTCTCATCCTCTGAGCAACTAGTCCATCTTATCATCCTTTATGGATTTGATCACCTCCCTCACGTCCCAAGCCTCTGCTGTGATATCCTCTTCCCGGTCGTGGAATCCTGCCTTCCTTTCCACTTCCTCCCATTGTCTACCTTCTTCCTCTTCCTTCACTCCTTCTAGCAATCCCAAAAGTAAAGGAGGACTGAATTTCAAGCCAATCCAGTTGGCCTGCAAGTTCTGCATCAACTGTTTGTAGAGAGGCACCCTTGCCAAGGCTTCCCTCATCCTGGTGGGAGAGTGGTATTCTTTTATCTTCAGGCTATGAAGCAGTGTGTTCCACCACCTTGTGCAGGCATGCATGCAATTTTCTACCAACAATATTTCCATGTCCTCAAAGTGGGCAATGGCTTGAGCCTATTGCTCAACGTATTTCGGTAGATCCTATGGACTATCGGCTAAGTGCTGGTGGGCGCTTATCACTGCTGATAGGTCATCTGGCTCTTCTCTGATCATAAGAGGCTCACTAAGCTCTCTGCCTATGATACTGCGGACCTCTGCTGCTCTCTTCTCCTCATGGCTCATCCAAGAGGCCATGGCCATAAGCTGGACATCTCCTATCACCATGTTGGGATACCATGCGCTCATGTCCGGAAGGGAAAAGTTGTGCAAGTAGAACTTTGATAATTTGGCCCTATCCTCAGATGAACTACTGCCACATAGAGCTGCAAACTGATGATAATTTTGGAATCGGGTGATGCCCCTTTGAGCCAAGGTATTGATATGAAACTATAACCACTGATCCTTGAGGAATAGGGCATAGGATTTGGCAGGCTGCCTACACTACAGAGCTTCCATTGCCCAGCTGGCCATGTAGGCCAGTTGGGCCTCCTTGTCTTGTATCTGTTGTTTCAGAGATTGTGTTTCCAATTCTTTTTCCTGTAGCTGCCGATTCAGTATCTCAATTTTAGTCTGCACCCCTTCCTTTCTCTACTGGTCATCAGGGGTATCGTTGGCTATTGTGGGCTCCTCTTGTTGCTGTTGTTCTCCAAAGATATGAGGCCTGTCTTCCTTCCTCTGTCCCTATAATTGTAGCTGCTATCTAAGCAGCTCATTTTCTTCCTATAGCTTGACTTGCTGGCTGCTCTCCACATGTTGTACTAGAGCCAATTCCCTCCTTGCCTCTTTGAGTTGTTCCTCCAGAGGACCTATATCCGCCACACCCTTGGACTTAGCGATTTTCATCCAAGTGTGGGCCCTCACTCTCTCTTCTTCTAGTGCAAGGAAAAGTAGCACTGTGAATGTTTGAGGAATGATCTTTCCGACCTCCAAGAAGTTATAGTAGGAGCCCAAGATGGGCTGGGGGCTAGGTTCCACAATGTTCTCCACCTTTTCTTCCTCTTGTGGTGATTTAGCTGCTTCACCTTCCATCGCCTCGGTCTCCTTTAGCCTAGCCAGTGTTTCCTGTAGAATAATCTCAGCATCCTGTAGAGAGGCCTTTGTGTCCAAAATTTTCATTCTCTCCCTTCAGGTGGATGTCTTCGGGCTTCCCCATTCATAAGTGATGGATGCCTTGGAGGGGGACCTCTCCTTTTGTGTCGTAGGGGTGTCTACAATTGTGATTGTTTCTTTTGACAGAGGCTGGGGTTTTCCAGTCTTAATCCTCACACTCCTTCTTGCCTTAAAATACAGGGGAGGCTCCCTCTTTCGCTTTTGCTTCTGCTTGGGAGATGTGGTTAGGGTGGCCGGCATAGCTGCTGCATCCCTAGCTAAAATTTCCACTGATTTTTCCCTTTGTTGCTCTGTCTTCAGACTTCCTATAGAAAGTCCTGTGCCGACTATTTTCTGTCTTCCTGTAGAAGCAGTTTTCGGTCCTGTAGAAACATTTTTCACTGTTTTGGCCTGCTTGGTTGGGGGTGTCCGCTTCTTCAATTTTGTTGTGGTTTCCTTGGATGTGCCCTCACTTTCTTGGACCTTTTCAGTCCTTTCTACCCTGATTTGCAACCGTTTCTCCCTTGGCGTTTGTGCTTTTATTTCACCCAAAGATTTGGCCTCAGTAGCTTGGCCTTTTTCTTGTTTCTCTTCTTGCTTTTTCTGTGGTGACATGTCCTGCGTTTTCTTACCCTTAATTTCCTTACCCTTAGTTTGCTTCTCTGCCTCAATATGCTCCTTTTCCTCACTGCTGGATGAAGTGAGTTCTTCGGCCAGAATCCAGATATCATCATCCTTGGTCATATTGCGAAAAATCTCCCAGGAGAGAGGGACAATATAAGTATGGAGGGCATCTTCTACTAGAAGCTTGATAAGCCCATGATGGGCCAGCTGGTCTGGTGTCCCTTCCTTCATTTTTGTGCCACACTCAATCAATGACTATAGGAGGAAGTAGGGGATGCTTAGCTTTTGTTCTGTGGGTAAATCCATCTTATGCCTGAGCTCAGTTAACAACCGGAAGTGATAACCATATACAATACTGAATCGCCCCTCATAGGTAATGTATTTCATAATCTGAAGGCTGACCTCGCTCCAAAATGGATGTAGGCTAGCTCTCCGGACCCAATTTTTATCCTCTGAAAACTATTCTTCTGGTAGGAAGAATTCCTTTTTTGGCCTTCTAGCCCAATTTCCTTTCCTCTTTATCCCAGGGTATCCCCAATGGCAAGTCGATGACCCGACTAATGAGTTGTGGGGTGAGTCTTAAGGTCAAGCCTTGGAAATTTACAATGGTTAGTATCTTGGATTTGGGTTGCAGGGACCTTAGGAACTCCTCTGTTATTTCATCATCGTGACCTTGAATTCTGTCACAGAAGGTCATCCAATTTTCATGGGTAAATAGGTCTACCACCTCAGGAGTTTCTCTCAATTTCTTGGAATCTGAGGGTTCATTTCTGATAAACCCTCCTGGCATGGTGAAAAATGCTTCGTTTTGGCTTGTGTACTGATCAGAAGGGGAAATTTGTGTATGGTTTCCTCCTTTGATTCTCAGGATAGGGTTTCTCAGATGTTTGTATCACCCTTTTCACCAATTCCCTGGTTATAAGGCTGTTGCTGCCCCAAAACTTTACTGTCAAAATGAAATTAGGCTCTCACAGACAGAGTGCAGAGCTTAATTTTCACACCCACCATATACAAGTCACATTTTTTATGCATAGATCAGTCCTTACAGAGGTTTATCATTTCTACAGGAGGGATTCGTTAACAGGCACCGTGGAGGAGAATGTAACACTGAACCAACTGAAAAAACTTCGTGTATCACCCAGGAAAACGACAATTCTTGACCCATAGGCAGACTTGTTTTAACTTTTCCTACTCCAAAAAGTTTAATTTACCACCTTTTGAAATTTGATGCATGGGTATGGTTTTTTCGAGCCTACCTTTCTTCGAAACTCCAATTCTGACCCAGAAGATCCAGGTTTCTCTGCTCCGAGAGGGTGTGTTGTGCTTCCTGTAGAGCTCCTTCCCGTAGAGAGCTTTGTCGGCTGCTGGAGGACATCACAACACTTCTGAGCAAGCTTGGGACGCAGGAGGAGTTTGAAATGGGCTGAGAAGCTCGGGCTAATGAACTACAGAGGAGGAGGACGCGTACGCTACTGAACCAGTTGCAATAGTAAATGGCAGTGGTTAATGTTAGTGTTATGGATGAAGAATTTTGAACTACGGCGCAATTCATGGCGTGGGGGTGAGGTGTCTAGGCCGATCCATTGGCCAACGTCACGGCCATCATTCTTCGACGTGTCTCTGACCGCCATCTTTCTATCTCTGCCATTACTTGCCGTCATCACTGCCCGTCCATTGGTTTCACTACAAATCCGCCGATTTTCCTTGACTGGACACTTCCCACGTGTCGACTTCACGGCCCTTTGGTGGATTTGAGTGTAACCAAACTCATTTGGATCCCATGAGGCCATCCGACTGACTGTGGGTGGCCAGTTGACTGGCCACTGAATTTGTTCAACTCGCACCATTCACAGACATGCAAGTTTCGTAGTATAGTTCATGCAATTTGACGACATAAGGTTAGGCACTTACCTATGTGGTCGTGGACGTGCTCTACAGGTTTTCGGACATGGAACGATGGCTCTGCTCATTGTTGCTTCGTGCACAGGCACTGGAATTCCTTCCTTCATTGGTTGATGCTGCATGCGGGCTTCGGAATTCAATCCACTGGTGGTCAACGTTGCATGCATAGCTCTGTCTTTTCTCAGCTGTCGAGGAGGTGTTCACGTTCAAGCAGAGCTAGTTACATGCCTCCTGCACTGATTTCAACTGCTATAGACTCCATAATGTGTATACCAGGTGGATTAGCTGCTACAGGATTCCTGTAGGACATCTTGTAGCTGCTTCTCCTCCTGGGCTGCATGCTGAAATGAGTAGGGTTGCATTCACGATTGAAGGGTCCTGATGAAGCTTTAACAGGTAGAGTGTGCAGGCATTCATGTACTTGATTTGTCCCTTTGAAAAAAATTGCAATCTGAAGAAATCATGACTTTTTGCATGACTGTGCAGGAAACAGGTCCAGATTGTGGTAATGGTGGTGGAAAGAGATGAAACAGGTGATGGATGGGAAAAGGGGCTGGCTGCATGCCTCATCAACAGATTTCAATCTTTAAATCTCTCTTCAAAATTGATTTTGGCCTGCCCAAAGGTTCTACAGGATGTTTCATGTAGAAATGCAGAACTTCCTGTAGAAAGCATTAAAGCTTCCTGTATGAGGTTGAATCTTCACCCGAATGTGTCCAAATCCTGGAAAAAGTGAGTGGCCATGGAGGGAGTGTCTGTGAGGATGTCTGCTAGCTTGGTACAGACTGTTGTCCTTGTTTTGGATGACTTCCTTTATCTGCACTGCATTCCCTGCAACCTACAAAAAATTTTCAGAGATGAGGCCTCTTTCTTTTCTTTTTCTTTCCTCCTTTTATTTTTCTCTTTTTTTTTTTTTGGAAGACAGCAGGGGCGCCTTCATGAGGTTTTCACCCCTACTATCTGCTCTGGGCTCCTCAGAGAGGTTTTCACCCAAGGATATTTTTATTCAAATTCTTTATTTTCTGAGAGACAGCAGGGGCACCTCATTGAGGTTTTCACCCTCACTGCCTGCCCTGGCCGCCTCAGAGAGGTTTTCATCTAGGGATCTTTTTATTCCTCTTTTTTATATTTTTTTCTTTTTTTTCTTTTTTGTTTTTTTCGATGATCAAGGTGTGGTCGGAATAGAGGCAGAACCCTGCTCTATTACCAGCACTAATTTTTCCACAGTTTTAATGAACTCCTGCCTTGAAAGGGGTTTCTTATAGATTTTCAATCGATGCCCGTTGACAAGCATGGGGATGGCTTCTTCATCAACAGTCCTGATAAGGACTGAACCATTTTCATTGCATTTCTCGATTGTATATGGTCCTAACCATCTTTTCCCCAGCTTTCCTTTGAAATCCTTGTATCTTGAGTCATATAGCAGTGCCCAATCTCCTGGCTGGAATTGCTTTTCATTAAGGTGCCGGTCATGCCATATCTTCCTCTGGAGTTGAACTACTTCTGAGTGGAGGAGGGATTGCATTCTTTATTCATATAATCCATTCAACTGTAATAATCTTTCACGTTGAGCATGGTTGAGATCTAGGTCCAGCTGAGCTGCCACCCTTAATGTATTGTACTCAAACTCTATGGACAACAAAGCTTTCTTCTCGTAGACCAGCTCATAAGGTGTGAACCTGGTTGTAGTCTTCCAAGTGGCGTTGTAGGCCCAGGTGGCCTCAACTAGGCGATCTGCCCAATCCTTTCTGTTGTTGCTCACAACCTTAGTCAAAATCCCTTCCAATGCTCTATTAGTGACTTCCACCTGCCCATTTTCTTGAGGATGATAGGGGGCGGAAGTCTTGTGCTTGATCTTGTGATGAGCGAGAAAATCTTCAATCAAGTTGGAGGTGAACTAGCTTCCTTGATCTCTGACTAACTCTCTTGGGTAGCCATACTTGTAGAAGATATTTTCCGTCAGAAACTCAGCCACCTTTTCTTTTGTTGCTGCTTTGATTTCCTTCATTTCTACCCACTTGGTTAGGTAGTCGGTGCACACAATGATGTAAGACCATTGCTTTGAAGGAGGGTTGATAGGACCCACAAAATCCATGCCCCACTTCTCAAATGGCTCAAAGTTCACTTGAGGTTGGAGAGGCATTTCATCCCTTGGAGTCGGTTTTCCCATCCTCTGACATTGGTCACACTGGCTGATGTATCTTCTGACATCTTGATGAAGAGTAGGCCAATAGTAGCTTGGCTGTAGAATTTTGAAGGTAGTCCTTTTGGCTGCAAGGTGGCCTCGACAAGGTCCATCATGACAGGTTAGGAGGATGTCAAATACTTCCTCCTCCCTAACACAACGTCTCAAGATCTGATCTGGGCCAAGTTTAAACAGGTTGCCCTCGATCCAAGTGAAAGGGGTACTCTTCCTTACAATTCTTCTCTTCTCCTTTGAGGATAGATGCAGAGGGAACTGTGTTGAGACCAAGTAATTTGCTATATCAGCAAACCATGGAGAGAGCACTGAGATAGCAAACAAATGTTCATCTAGCATCTGGTCATCCACTATTCCTTCTTCACCTGTAGGCAAGTCCATTCTAGACAAGAAGTCAGCAACAACATTTTCCTTACCTGGCTTGTCAAAAATTGTCAAATAAAATTGCTGCAACAAAAGTAACCATCTAATGGTACGACCATTGACATCAAGCTTATTCATTATATATCTAATCGCAGCATGATCAGTGTGTACAAATGTTTGATAGCCATTGATGTAGTGTCTGAACTTGTTTAGGGAATGGACTACAGCCAGGAAATCTTTCTCGGTTACAGTATACTTCATTTCTGCCTTGGATAGGTTTTTGCTGAGAAAGTATATGGCATATGGGAGTTTCTCCTCAACTTGTCCTAAGGCCACCCCTATGGCTTTCTTCGAGGCATCGGTGTGGATGTGGAAAGGTAGGGCCCAATTTGGACCTCTCAAGATCAGGGCGGACACCAGCTTATCTTTCAACTCATCTAGTGCCTCTTGATAGTTGTCAGTCCATTTAAACTCAACATCTTTCCCTAAGAGTCAAAACAAAGGTGAGGCTAGCTTACTAAATTCCTTAATGAATCTTCGATAATATCATGCTAAGCCTAGGAAACTCCGAGCATCTCTTAACTTTTGAGGATGTGGGACCTTTTGGATGATAGCAATTTTATTAGGATCCACTTGTAATCCTTGTCGAGAAATGGTATGACCTAGCACAGTCCCCTCAGTCATTAGGAACTCACATTTTTCAGGACTGAGGGATGGGTTCATCTCAATGCACTTGGCTAGAACTTTTGCCAGATTGGTCAATGCTTCTTGGAATTTGGACCCATAAGGAGTAAATTCATCCATATAGATTTCTACCGAATCATCGACCAACTCCGAAAAGATGCCCAATACTGCTCTTGGAAAGTAGCAGGAGCATTACATAGCCCAAAGGGAAGGACTCGGTAGGCAAAGGTACCCCAAGGGCAGGTGAAGGTGGTTTTGTCCTGGTCTTCTGGGCTGATTTGGATCTGGTTATGCCTGTTCAACCCATCTAGGAAAGAGAAGAACTTCTTCCCTGCCAGTCCATCCAACACCTGATCTATGAAAGGCAAAGGGAAATGGTCTTTCTTGGTGGCTTTGTTAAGTTCTCAGCAATCTACACAGATTCTCCACTTCCCATTCTTTTTGGGCACCAGCACTAGAGGCGAGACCCACTCACTATCAGAGATAGGATAGATGAATCCTACATCCAATAATTTTTGCAATTTGTCTTTGACAATGTCCTTAAGGCCTGAATTCATTCTCCTCTGAGGTTGCCTGACCGGTTTACAATCTTCTTAAATGTAGATGTGATGGGTACAGACCAAAGGATGTACTCCTTCATCTCCTTATAGCTCCAGGCGAGAGCATATAAATGATTTTTCAGTAAGCTACACAGCTCCTCCTGGGAAGGAGATAGGGAAGAGTCGATCTTTAAAGTTCTTTCACAACCAAACTCCATATTCTTAACTCTGGGAGAGGTTGGATCAGTCACACAGAGGTCCACTAAGGTGCTGTCTTGGGTATCCTGCACCAATTCCTCTAAGGTGCAGTAGGAGGTGGATTTTGAATCAAAGTCTCAATCAAATCATCCTCGGTTCGAGGACCTCCCCTAGTGCTTTCTACTGTGCACAATGGTGCAGAGTAGACCTCATCCTCATCTCCTTCTTCCAACCAGAGTGGTAAGACATGTTCTAGTAGAGGTTGGGCAAGAGGATATAGGACTAGCTGCTTGGACATAGGCCCATTCTTGATGGTCATGCTTCCAGCTCGGCAACTGATCTAAGCATCTGCAGTGGCTAACCAAGGCCTTCCCAAAATGAGGGCGTATCCAGTGAGCTTAGCCTTTGGCTGAAGGACCAAGAAGTCCGCAGGGTACTCCCAAGAGTCAACAGAGACCAAGACATCTTCCACAATCGCTTGGGGAGTCACGGTGGAACGATCTGCCAACTGCAGGACTATCGAGGTCTTCCTTAAGGAGTTCTGAAGGTTGAGTTTAAGCATGGTGTCACTGGTCATCACATTAATGACAACCCCTAGATCAATCAAGGTATGGGGAATTATGGTGCCATTGATGTGGACATCAACTACAGGACTCCGAAGGTCCAAGTACTTTGGACAGATTACTTTCCCCAACATTAGATCAGACAGTTATTCGATGAAATTGATAGTTGAGGCATATATCTTTTGCCTACCTGGGTGCCTGAAACACTTCTCCTTAATAAATTTTTTGTATATCGGTACATCTTTGATGGCCTAGAGAAGTGGTATTTTCACACACAACTGTTTCATTTCTCCCAGAAGTTCAGTCTCCTCTGGGTTTGGTTGCGTGGTTACTGTTAGTCGCTTATGAAAGGGTGGAATGCCTTTGGGTTCACTTTCCTATTTCTCTTCCTCATCCTCTAGGGGAGGAGGTTGGTGATCTGGAAGGGTCTTTCCGGATCACAGGTTGATCTCCTGGATCTCCATAGCATAGGTAGGACATGTTGTATCCCCAGTGTATACCTGTTGGGCCTGTCGGTTGTTGGGGTTCGGGTTTGGTTGAGCAGGCATCTAGGGTTTTATTGGAGGCGCAGGAGGCAATGGTTGTGGTTGAGCTGGTGGTGGAGGCAGAATGGTGGGAGGAGAGTTGTATTGGGGCCTCCACCCCAGTTGAGGTGCATTCCACTGAGGCTGTGGCTGTACTTGTGAGTGAAACAAATGAGCAGTGGGTTGGGTATGGTATTGAGGTGGATAAGACCACGGAGGAGGCGCAGACATGGAAATATGAGCAGGGGAACCCCAAGAAGGCATGTGAGCAGATTGGTTTGGGATATAATAAGCTTGGGATGTCCCTTACATCCCTTGCTGGTAAGGTCTGGGTCCATGCGGCCTCCTTTGGTTGAGGAAGTAGAGAGGTTCAGTGGGTGCCTCAGTCCCTTGGTACATGGCTTTAAATCCGGGTAAGGCTGGGCATTGGTTTGTGGGGTGGTTCTCCTCACAAATGAAACATATCTCTACTGAGTGCAATGGACACTCGTTCTTAGGGTGCTTTCTCGTACATCTGGGACAGAAAATGGCCAAATCCCTCTCAGCTTCCTCTTTCTTTTGTTGGATTTGGAAAGTATCAAGTTGCATGGCAATGGTCTATCTCATCTCACTTTTGAGGTCATCCATCTGATTAGCAAACTCATGCTTGGAGAAGGTAGTACTAGCTGAAAGTGGATTCCCCCTACCTCTTTTCTGGGCTGCCCTAGAGACGTTTCTAAACACAGTCTTTATGTCCTCATAAGGTAGTTGGTAAATGTCTCCCGCAGCTAGCATGTGAAGGGTATCTAGGAGGTCTTAAGGGACTCCTTGGAGTAGAACCAAGTTTAGAGATTCAAGGTCAAGTGTGCACCTATCCCATTTATAACTAAGTTGGAACCATTCCTCATAGTCCTCTAAAGACTCATCAATTCCTATGGTAATCCGAAAGATTTCTCCCTTGGTTTCCTTTGACCTACAGTAATCCTGGTATTTGTTGTTAAAGGCTTGCTACATCTGAGCCCAAGTAGTGATACTGTTTCGAGGTAACCCCATGAACCAGTGTAATGCTGCATCCTTGAGGGTAGAGGGAAAGAGTTTCAACTTTTGCTCATCTTCTATATAGTCATAGGTTCGACAAAGGACAACAAACTCAAACAGGATGGTATTAGGGTCTTCAGTGGTCAATCCATGGAAATTAGGTAAGGCTGAGGGACTTATGTTCTTCATTTTCATGTCCCCGTTGGTCTCTCGGATGGGGAAGGTACCTTCTATTCTCTCGTCATCGTCTCTACCATTTCTGTTGTCAGCCATGGTCTCAAAAGGAATGTTTTCTTGCTCTTCTTCTGTTATAGGATATTTGTATATCTCAGGAGGCTCACCTATAGGTTCTTCTGGATCACTGCCACCAAAGAAGAGAGAAGGGTGACTCAGTGAAGTGGTGGGGGTGTTGGGTAGGAATTTTTCGGTATTATCTCTGTTCCTACGAGGCATGAAAGGATTTTTGGTTATTTTTTCTTTTTTCTTTGCTTGTACCTACAAAACTGAAACATATGGAATTGCAACTAACTAAAATCTATCTTGCAGAAATGGAAATGCCGAATTGAAATGAAAGCAGGAAAAGACTAATCTGCTTTGTTGAAATCAAATTGCCAGAATGAAATGCTAGACTATGCTTGCAGAATTGAAATTGTGGAATTGAAAGGCTAATCTATGAAATTAGGAAATGTCTAATTTACTTTTGCGGAAATAAAATTGCAGAATGGCACTGAAATAAACTACTTAGCATAAGGTTAGAGTAAGAAAATAGAAGAAAAGCAGTACTCACAAATACTCTGACGCTTCCCCGGCAACGGCGCCAAAAAGAGTGATGAGCTCCAGTATTGCAGCAATAACGCTTCAATTCTTGGACTCCCTTCTTTACTTTTATCAACCCGGTAGTTCGTAACAAACTTGGAAGCAACAGTGATGTATGCATAAGTACTAGCTCTTGCCGCAGCTGTCACTTGGTCAACTGGCACAAGTCCGCTAGGGACTCAAGCCAAATTCTATGAGCTCTGAGAAGAAGCTTTTTAACTGATGGACAGAAGCTAACTCAAAGAAGGCTAATCTACTTGCAGAAAGAAACTGGAAAGCTGAAAGGAAAACGCAAACCCTAGCAAACCCTAATTTTACCAGCTATCCCTACCGATGCAAGAAAGAGGATGCAAGCTGCTGAAAAAATGCCATTTACTTCTAGGAAGGTAAATACATGTATCTAAGCTACTTCTATAGTAACATCTGAAAAAACATCTTTTTGTATTTTTGGAATAAGTTGCCAAAATTATCATGCATGCGATTTGACTGTTTTGACTGTGCATAGGTTGATTAGCGAGAGGAAATGCTTGGATGAGGTCAGGAAGGTTCAGAGAGGGCATAAGGGGTCGCTAACACCCTTACATAGAGTTTCACAGAGTTTGGCTATCAAGAAACCTCATTCGTGAGCTTCTACAAGAAGTCTGCAGGCGTTCTACAGGATGTTTGTGATTTTCTATAGGATGTTCTGTATCTTTCTACAGGATGTTCAGAAATGGTACTTTAGAGGATGGATGGATGGAGAAAGATGAAGGAGTGGGTATGGAGGTAGGATAAGGGTTGGAGGTGGACCAGGACTTGGTGGATGGAGTTGAGGATAGAGGTAGATGTTTGAATTTGTTCAAGGAGGACTGAATCAATGATTCACAAAAACTTAGGGTTATGTGAGCAAATGGCAAACATAAGGCTAGAAGCTGAGCCGAGGGATGGATCAGATGGATTTTATGGAGTATGGGCAGGTGGAGGAGTGGTATAGGTGCTCTGCAAGTAATTTTTTCACTGAACCGATGAAGACTTGTAAAATCAAAAACCTACTTACGTTGACCTAATCTGATCTAATTGTCAGTAAAGAGAATGAACAAAAGTTGAACTACAATGAAACCATATATACTAACTCATGCAACTAAGCAAGCAAAATTCTGAACTTGTAACCAACTTCTACACATGGAAAAGAAAAATCAGTGTTTTTATGGGCAGCAAGGTGTCCCTGATCCCAACTCCTGATCCCACTGAGGGAGAGGTGAAACCAGTGATGTTTGATGGCCCTTTTTTTGAAGCTTTTCCCTGTTAATAACCTACCAACTAAATCTGAGAATCAAAAGTCTTTCTAACCGTTAACAGCGACCTAGTTAATCAACAACATTTAATCTACTTAACATAAATAATTTTGCAGATGCATGAAGGACAAATAATAATACATAAAGGAGGCCTTAGCACTCATGTTGGGCCCAACCCCAAGAGCTGCAGGCTCCTATAATGAACTCATATCTGATGCCAAATAAAGCTGCTTCCCATTACTCAAAAATAATCATCACAAGAAAGTTGTACAACAGTAGCTAAGAAAAACGAGCTAAAGAAAGGACAACACTATAGTGCAAATACCAACAGTTCCAAAATTAAACTACGAAGGCTGAGGCCTTCTTATTTATACAATACAAGGGGGCTAACAACCCTCCTAGATTCCAGGGACTCGGTTGTTCCAACTGCTGTAAACAGTCACTCTTTCCAAAGCTGCTTGGTTGCCTCTAGAACTTGTTTTGGTGGCTTGTGGAGCTCAAAGTTGAGGGTGGAGATTTCGATGAAGGGCCATTTAATGCCATAGACAACCTCCCTACGAATCCTCACCTCAATCTTTGTTAGAAAATTATATATTACGGAGCAATGGAACACATAAAATATTGCAGAAATATAAACACAGAAAACGCACAAAACAAGAGAGACACATATATACGTGGTTCACCCAGTTTGGGCTACGTCCACCCCGAACAACCAGTCCTTCCTTTCTATTATCCAGCAAAATGAAGAGATACAACCTACAGCAAAACCACTGTAATATCCTCTATTTTCTCTCACAGTCTCACCTCTATGTTTCTCACTCACCGAATACACATCTATCTCAGCCTCAAATACAATGCCCTCATATAAAGAGAGGGGTTTCCTTATAGGGAAAAAAACCCTAAACTAAACATAAGTTCTACCGTCAGATCATCCGCCTAATGAACGGCCCAGATTGACTAGAAATTACTATACTTTTACAAGCCAATTTTACAGTTGTTTTTAGCTTCGGGGGCGCTGCCCTCGAAACCCCCCACGGCAGCGATCATTTTACGGGCGGCGTTGCCGCCCCATTTTGAACTGGGGTCCAAAATGCCGGTACTATAGAAGATAATCAAGCTCCACACCCAACAATCTTGGTTGTCACCTGGGCCATAATTGCTTGGTTTGGCTCCAAAATTTGTCCAAAAAACATAAAATGACCACGTATTAGCCTCCTTGGTAGAGTGACCACCCTTATTCGTTCAAATAACATAAACATACTAGAAAAACATGAATAATCTATGAAAAATTGAGGATTTAACAAGGAAAATTAAGCAAAATGAGCCAAATAAGTTACCCAATTCGGGGCTCATCAATAGGGTAGGCTTCCGCGAAGGATATATGACTGGTTTATGAGATTAAACTAGAATAAGATTCCTCCTTCAAAGTTATGTGAGTGGAAGCAAGTTGCACCACTCACCTTTGTCTATTTTGGTAGACATCGTCAAGGAAGTGTTTTTTCTGCAGTGCAGATAGAACAATCTTTGGTAACCTAGAAATTTTTCTCTATACCTGGGGGCATGCAAACCTTTTGGCGTGCAAGCGAAGAGCGACCATTTATTTTTTAAATTTGTAGGTCCTATAACCCTTTAAACTCATAGCATTGGTCATTTCCTAACTTGCGTAAAGAAAGGATGCAGGGCAAAGCTTTGTAAGGTGCAAGCTCCATAAAAAATGGCATCTTAGATGAGACATCCGTATTATACGACTAGATCGAGCAGTTTTTGTGTGGAGTTCAAGCTCGTTAAAAACTAAACATAAGCAGTGAGCAAATGTTTCCCCCAGAGTTTAAGCTCATTCATTAAAGAATGAACCGATTTCTGGTAAATAACCATTGTGAATGCATTATCATCAGCCTTTGAAGCGTTAGTCGTGTTCTCATCATCACCTCCACTCTGTATTGGCCGATCATTCACCTCCATTTGATTGTTTATCCTTTTTGAGGAACAGCTGCGAAGAGTGATCCTGTTAGCCATCCTTGTGACACTGTCGTGATTGGAAAATTCCAAACCTTACCTGGAATTATTTGCTACCTGAATTTAGCACTCGTTCCTCGAAAAACGAGTCTACTTTAAGCTCTTTTCATCTGACTCGTAAAATATGAAAATATTGCCAAGTAATTGGCCTCTCCATCTCGTTAAAGTGATCGGAAGTGCTATCCCTCCTCTAGATTTTAATCTTTTTGGACCTGAGGGATTATTACACAAAAACATCGAGCGCTTGTTTTGTTCGACTCGTTAAAATTACCGAAAATTCATCCCTTTTGTATTATTTTATACTTTTTTGAACTTAAGGGATTATATGACGAAAAAGGATTGTTGGAGTTCTCTTTACGTCCCTTTCAGACTCTCTAAAATTGAAAAGGACCGAGTTATCTTTGTCGTTAAACTCGTTAAAACCGAATAGCAATAGACTTGTCCATACCGACAAGAACGAGTTTCACTATCGCTAGGCTTGTTAAAACATAGGGATGGGTTTGCCCAAAGGGCAAATTATAGAACAAGAATATGTTATCCTCCTCAATCTTGACAAAAATAAAGAGGTACAGGTCAGAAATGACTGGGGAAAAATTGGGAAGAAAACTTGAAGAAACTTTATTGGTAGCAAGTCGCTCTTGAACATGACACTTTCACTCCGCATCGGAGTTGGGTTGGGTTGTTCCGTTCACCGGTCATATCACCATTGGTCCATCACACCATCCACATTTGGGGTTAACGCTACCAATACATCATGTCAGTGTCGCCTATATGTTCAAGATAAGTCGCTCAGAGAATTCACTTGTGTCTCATCCACTGCAATACATTCACGCTCCATTCTTTCATGACCGCCACAACCCTGTATCATCAGACCGTTTTCACCTCCAAAATCATTGCTCCATTCCATGTCATAGATGTGTGATTCACTAAGGCCCTCCTATGATGGATCGCTTCTTGTCGAAATCAGCTCATTATCCGGGAAGTCGATCTAGGAACAACCCTTTTAGTACTTTGAAGCTTGCATGCCTTAATGGCAAGTTTCTCACTTCCGACAATAGGTTTACATCAATGGCCTTCGACCAAAAGATTTTGTGTGGTGTTCGGTGCTAGGTCCCTTATTCACACCACGTGAATTGTACTGTAGTACCTTGAAGGTCATCATCATTATCGGTGATTCCTCTCGCGCCTGTTAACAACTTACATCATTGGTTGGTAATCAGGCGATGTCTTTCCATGTTCGACTCCAGAACATCTCTCACATGGATCGACTTGTACTTTGAGTGAAGATCGAACGAGATTGAAGACCCCGGATATTGTTTCATCCATCCGGGATGTGATATATATTTAGGAAAATAAAGGCATCGAATGTACATCATTGTTGCACAGATAATCATCTAATCTAAGAAATGATGGCTCTACCAGAATCATCAGTCTACACACAGACGATTGCCTGTCTTATGTACATGAAAATGAATTTATAAAGCTGAGCATGGGAATGCCCGCCTCAGATAGATCATGAAAATATTATGAAGATAATGTATTGTATTGTATCTTATTACAGGTCGCCTTCCAGCTCAAAAAAACTTCAGATCCTCATGATAAAGCATTTCACCCGACATCAAAAAGATTAACGACCTCATGCTTTAGCGGGCAACTGTTATAGACATTTTTGGGCACTGCAACGCCAATCATAAATGTCCATAAACCAAGGGATCCTAAGTCCCTAAAAGTATTGTTCCAACACCTAAAAGAACAAGGTCAACTGATTACATCATCTCCCATAAGTTCCCCATGAAAAGCTACTCAGAACTAGTCAAAACTAGACCATATCACCTGCTCCATGGTCAAAGTGCACTGCATCCCACCTAAATGCACATGGGAGGTGCGATGCATACTGAAAATCCCTTCTATGGGGTGTGATGGGCGTGAGTGGACAAATGTCAGAGTCAATTTGCGAGGTGGAGGATCATGGAATCTTCCAGAAACTTCTCCTGTGACACTTGCCTCTCTGCATTCGCCCAGGGATGAGTAAGAGATCATCAATCTCCAAGTGGAATCAAGAACTATCAGAGAGAGGACACTAATCAAATCTCAGAAGCTGACTCACCTCCCTGCAATCATCTATATATGGATCCCTCATACCAGAAATCCAGAGGCTGGAATTTTGTATCATGTAAGGAAGTGCTGCTGGTTTCTTAGTGTAACATCATAATGTTGGGTGATCTAAGCTTTTAATGAGGTGAAGAAGGGCTTTATTGCTGAAAGGATGATGCTGGGTCAGAACAATTGGTTGTAATCCTCTTTTCTATTCTTGATATTAATAAAGCTATTCAATTTTTCCTCCACATTCTTGTATGATTGATGATATATGCATTCGTGTGGTCAATATATATCTGGTCCTATATTGTTTATGATAGTAGATCTCTGTTTTTGGATAGTGTTATTGCTGGTTTGATTCCATAGGTTCTCTTTGAATCTGGGTAGACGAGGAAGCGAGTGGCAAAGATCTATCAAAAGGGAGAGGAATCAAGGAAGGAACCAAGCGCAAGACAGAGGTTGGTTTCCTTTGTTCCCCTCTTATCTACTTCTCATAAAGGAAAATGAAAGTAGTTTTAGTTTGTTTGTTTCTAAGATAGCTACTAGTATTAGTGGGACTAGAAGCTCTGCATAGACACTAGATTTCCTGATAACAACGCAAATGGCACCTGCGTGGCCACATGATCAAGGAAGTCCTCGTCATGTGGAAAGACACATCTCCGGAAGATGCAACCTGGGAACCAGCCACTATTCTTCAGTAGTTTCCGCAGCTTCAGCCTTGAGGACAAGGTTATTCTTATGGGGGAGGGCATGTTAGGGCCCCACCCTAACCCCCTTATTTATGTAGTAGGATCAAGTCATATTTATAGTTAAGTAAAGAGTCAATAAAGCCCATATTAATAATTATAAGTGGTTAACCCATATTTAATGACGGGACCACAGTTAGTTGCAAATGGGCCATGGTATTAGATAGATGGTATTAATAAGAACCATGGTATTACATGTATGAATCATATATAAAGGATAGAGAATCCATGCGAGGAGCGTCATGTATTATTTCGTAATCGAGCTCGGTTCTATTGGAGGTTTCCCCCTCGAAGAGGAAAGTGAACATTGCTTTCTGAATAATAAAATACTTGCTGTTGTTCCTCACTGTTCTAGGTTTTGGGTATATTTCTTTGCATATTTGGTATTCTGGTATCGTCTTGCAGGTTAAGATCATAACACTTGGAGGCTAAGGGCCTGACCCTAGTGGATCACTTGCTTTCTGTACCATTATTTTCCGATTACAACTCATTTGTGGTTTGATTTCTTTTACTTGCTTCATTCAGTAATTTGTCGTTCCTTGACATTTCATTTAATGGCTCAGTTATATTCAACTCGTACTTGAATAGTAAGGTTATCATTCACAACTGAAATGTTATGTTGTTCATTCTAAAATCATATCGCATTACTGTCCCCTTACAAATTGACATTACTATATAACATTGTTGTTCCTTTACATATTAACATTATTGTTTGATTAAAGAGTAACATTGCTGTTAATTTATATATTGGTACTGTTGTTCATTTAGCCATGGTTTATCTATAATTGTGATTTCCATTCATTTAGATTACTGTTCTATTACAACTGCAATTGATATTCTATTATAACAGTGGTTAATACTTATTACATTAAATGAATATTACTGGCTCCATTATTCGCTGTAGGTTTGCATTTGATTTAGTTTGTTGTTCAATCTTTCGTATACTTACTTAAGTTTGTTGTTCCATTCTTGGTTTTCTGTTCAATTCAATTACTAGTTAAATATTGTTGCTCAATTCCTTTAGATTATGATTGCTGCTTAATTCATTCCTGTAAGTTAAAGCTTTGTTGTTCGATCTTTTCAATAGATTATCTGTTGTTCCCTTTCATGTTAATTGAATTATCATTTCAAGTATTTGCTTTGGTGTGAACAAAACGATCTCCAACTGTAGCGAACATTGACTATTGCTATCCAGTTCCTAGATTGAAGATCTTCTCTTTGATTGCTTCTCATTTGCATCAGTTTACAAAGGAAAGAGTTATCATTACTGCATCCTTGACTGATGATTGATGTAGCTTCTTAAGTGAATGATTTAGTTATAAAGCATTTCAATTTCTTGCCATTACACTTAGAGTTTGTTTCCAGCATTTATTTACTTTTGTAAAAGCACTATACTACTAGCATTACTCTTGACAAGTGATCGCCTCAGATTGAGTACACTCTTGAGATAACAAATCGTACCTTGATTGATAATTAATGTAGGGTAAATAGAGGTTAAAAAGACCCTTTTTACTGAGCAACATTTTGGCACCATTTCCAGGGAAGAGTGTAGCCATTTGTTTCTTTTGAGAGTAGTGTAAGTACCTGCTAGGAGAGAGTTGGGTTTTAAAACAGAACGTGAGAACCTACGTACAAAGCATGTAACAGCCCTGCTCCCCCACCCGCTTTCCTACAAATTTGTTTTTATTTTTGGTAGAAATCAACATTTGATTTGTGTGCATGACTAAGCAGAAAAAACCTGAAAAGAATCTTAAACCTTTACCCAAGCCTGATAATGCTAAGGGGTTGGTGACCCTAGGTCGATTGACCATTATAGACGAAATCCTTAAAAAGGCAGAATCTCAGCCTTTAGTAGGACCTGGAAAAGCTACTTCTAGACAACCTACTAGTTCCCTTCAGGCCACAGGATCACCATCTGTAGCCTTCACTGAGGTGCACAACCAAACAGAGGAGCAAGATTTTCAAGAAATTGAGAATTCTAGCCGAAAATCATTGCAAGAAGGGAACCTTAGTAATCTCTGTGAAGGAAGAGGAGAAACAGGGGAAACTGAAGAGCCAAAATCTCCTCTTGGAATAATTCAGCCATTAAGTAGTCCAGATAAGGGAAGTGCTATAAAAATCATCTAGAATGAAGCTAAAAAATCTGAAGAGCTAAAATTCCCCCAAACATTAATTCAGTAAGGAACTTTCATCATCCCAGACATAGCAAGCATTGTTAAGGCCATTCCTGTTAATGACATCCTTGCTCCTTATAGCTAGCCTAGGAATACCCTCCTAGAAAACCCAAAAGGTTCTTGGCACATATTTGACCAAATGGCCCACAATAAGCAAACACCCCAAACGTTTGCATTGTAATATCCCATTGTAGATACTACAGTTAATGTGCCTATGAAGGCCATTCCTCTCTAGCACATCCCTACATTCCATGGCCTAACATCGGAAGATCCAAATGCATTTTTGTTTGAATTTGATGTGCTGTGCAGAGGGTACGCTATGCCACCGATCCCCAAAAGCTGAAATTATTTCCCTCTACATTAAAAGGGGCTGCTTTACGATGGTTTATGGGATTAGGTGGAGGTTTCATAAACGACTGGGATTAGATGAAAGGTGCTTTCTTAAAAAAATATCAGGATTATTGTAGGTCTAGAGAGTTAAAATATGAAATATTTCAGATGGTAGCTAGACCTAATGAGACATTAGAAGAATATGTTGAACGTTTTCAGTATAATCTTCAAAGGTCTCCTTATGCATCATTACCCTTACCTGACAATGTATTAAAAACAACATTAATTAAAGGCATGAAGGAACAATGGGTTGAAACATTAAATAATATGGGAAAAGGAGATATTTATCAAGAAAATTTTGCTAACATTATTTACTTATGTATCAGGTGTTCGCAAGGCGACACAAGGCTAAAACCAGTGGAACACGACAGGTTTACAAGGAACAACAAGATCTCTGAAGAAGGAGTAACTCGCACAGAAATTGGAAATTTATTGGAGAATTGCAAAACTGATATATTGGGGACTGTGACAATGAAGCTCGATATTATGCAAGCAAAACAGGAACAAACAAAGGCAGAGCAAAATCTAGCAATATTCTGTCCCAGATGCAGAAAGAAACACAGCCACAAAGAGTGCCCATTAGATGCAGTTCAATTTTGCACTATTTGTACTAAAGACCACTCTACAGAGAGTTGCCTCTCACTTCCTGGTTTAAAAGTAGTATACAAAGAAGTAGAAGAACAACCAAAACTGGTGTACCTACTTAATTAGGGCTGTCAATGGCAGCTGCGACAATCAGGTATGTTCCCCAATCCATATTCTTCTTTCCAGCCTCTGTAATATCATGCTCAGCAATATAATACAATGTGGAAAAATCAACCTCCCTTCTCAAGTTGGTCACAACAACCATTTCCTTCATCATCTGCATGGCCGAAGCAAACAAGGCAATCTAATTGGCCTAATTTTCCCTACGCTCTACCATATTGGCAAAACAATGCATATCCAACACGATGGTCCCATCCCACTTTGCACAGTCAAGCCTGGTAGACAAACTGGAAAAGACCGATGAATCAACCAGTAGGAACCATTCCACTCCCTCAACCTACATTTCCAGCACTACATCAAAACCCCCAATCCAACTTAAGACCACAACTCCCAGCCCGACCCAACCCAAACCCAAGTAACATACCGGTTCAATCAATTCAAATAATTGAAACACCATAACTAGAAACCGATCTAAGGGAGTGCAAAGACCTTTAATTAAGGTCTAGGTGTATTGTAGGAAGTGAGGGAGACAAATAGGCCCAAGTTTAAAATCAGTTACCTGCAGAACAACCATTACAAGAAGAAGATGTGGTCAAATAATAGACTCATGACCAAGCAACCACATCTTCTTCCCCATTCCCAGAATGATTAATCATATCATGCCCTATAGAACATCCTGACTTTGATATTCTAGGAAAACTAAAGAATTTGTACTTTAAAATCCCACTCCTCCAAGCTATCTAAGATATCCCAATATATGCAAAATAAATTAAAGAACTATGTATAAAAAACCAAGGAGGAGAATAACAAATAACCCAACAGCACAAGTAGTTGGCACCCTATCTGATCTATTATCAGGGAGAGAAGCACCTGTCAAATATGAAGACCCAGGAAATCCAATCGTGACAGTGCAAATCAATGGGAAAACCTTTTCAAATGCCTTAGTTGATTTAGGGGCTGCAATTAATATTTTAACAACCACCACTTGTCAAAAAACTGGGCATTACATCAGTAGAACCAACCTCCACCTTATTAGAATTGGCTGACCGATCAGTGGCTATGCCAAAAGGTACACTATATGACGCATGGTATCTGTTGATTCTTGGGAATATACTGCTGACTTTCTGATAATAAATCCAAAAAACTGACTTGATGGACACCCGTTGATTTTAGGTTGACCTTGGCTTGTGACCGCTAATGCTTACAGGTTACTGACAAGGCAGTATGACCATAACTAGAGGGAGTAAAATCAAGAATCTAGCCCTATACCCTCCAACCTAGCCAAGTGTAACAATAATAAAAACTAAAAAACATCCAGTATCATACCTCACCGAAAACATTAGATCCCCATTAACCATAGAAGATGCCCTCAATTTTAAATATCAAATAGAGGATGATGTCATTAACAATTTCATTAACCAAGCTAAATCTAGATCCCACATACAATGTCACATGATAAAGGCAGTATTTGACAATGAACTAGAAGAAGATCCTCTCAAAGACATCGATGATCAAACAATACCCACTACCTCTGTTTCAAATAGCAAAACTATAGAGATTGAGTCAGGAAAAACCTTAAACATCAATAATAACTTGACTCCTAAACAAGAAGAGAAGCTGGTCCAACTACTGAGAAAATATAAGGAAGCTTGTGCTTGGGATTATCTAGACATGGAAGGAATTGATCCCCAGCTATGTACACACAAAATTTATACAGAAAAGGATGCGAGACCTATTCACCAACCTGAACGGAGACTCAAAACGCACCTGAAAGACATTGTGGAAGATGAATTACAAAAACTTTTGGATGTAAAATTTATTTATCCAATCATCGATAGCAAGAGGGTCTCTCTACTAGTTGTGGTGCCAAAGAAGAATGGAAAGTGGAGGAATTGTGTAGATTATAGATAATTAAACAAAGCCACCCAGAAACATCACTTTCCCCTTCCATTCATTGATCAGGTATTAGACACATTAGAAGGAAAGAAATTCTTTTCTTTCTTGGATGGCTTCAGTGGATACAATCAAATTCAGATTGCCCCTGAAGACCAGGACAAAACCACTTTTACGTGTCCTTGGGGAACATTTGACTACAAAGTCCTACCCTTTGGCCTATGTAATGCCCCTGCCACATTTCAAAGGTCCATCCTCAGCATCTTTTCAGATTTAATAAATGAAGGGCTCGAAGTATACATGGATGATTTCAAACCATATGGAGATGATTTTGACCCAGCACTAGACACATTGGAAAAGGTGCTGCAATGATGTATTTCCACCAAGCTCTGCTTAAGCCATGGAAAGTGCTATATGATGATGACCGAAGGGCTCATCTTAGGTCATTATATCTCAGTAGCTAGAATACAGGTAGATCTGGCCAAAATTAAAATAATTTTGTTAATACCTACTCCTACCACACAAACAGAGGTACGCATTTCTCTTGGATTTTCCAGTTATTATAGGAGATTTATAGAACATTTTTCTCAGATAGCTGCACCTATACATGCACTGATATGGAATGTTGATTTTGTTTAGATATATAAATGTGACCATGCTTTTGAGGAACTAAAAATCTTGTGTCAACAGCGCCAGTGCTCAGAGGCCCAAATTGGGACTTGCCATTTCAAATTTCATCAGACACTTCGGACACAGCTATTGGAGTAGTCCTTGGGCAGGAAGAAGACAAAAAACCATATGCAATATATTATATCAGCAAGAATTTGTCTCCTGCCGAGTTAAATTTTACTGTTACGGAAAAAGAATTCTTAGCTGTAATACATGTTGTATATAAATTTAGACATTATATCGTTGGATATCCTGTTGTTTTATATACAGATCACTCTGCCATAAAATATGTAGCAAATAAACCTATTACAAACGACAGAGAAACAAGATGGTTGATTTTATTGCAAGAATTCGACGTCACAGTAAAAGATCGACCTGGGAAAGAGAATCCTGTAGTTGATTTTCTCTCATGAATGCCGAAACCAATGGGGCAGCAGCAATAAAGATAAATTTCTAGATGAACATTTATTCACTGTTACTGTCAAAACACCCTAGTATGCTAATATTGAAAATTATTTAGCAGTAGGAAAATTACCAAATCATCTGACCCCTAATGAACGAAAAAAGATTGTGCAACGTAGTACCCGATTTTCTTAGATTGGGGGTTACCTATTTCATACAGGGGCAGATATGAAGAAGATGCATCCGTGAAGACGAAATATTTGACATCTTGAAAGCCTATCATGACGGACCATGTGGCAGACACTTTGCAAATTGAAGAACTGGTCACAAAGTTATGCAAACAGGGTATTATTGGCCCACAATCTTCAAAGACGTGAAAAAAATTATTCAAGCCTGTGGCAGTTGCCAAAGAGTAGGACACCCTAGACAATCTGACGAAATTCCTTTAAACCCACAGCTAATAATCAAACCATTTGAGCATTGGGAGCTCGATTTTGTTGGTCTTATCAACCCATCATCAAACCAAAAAACATATATTCTGGTAGCAACTGAGTATGTGAAACAATGTAAACTTTGAAACGGGAACTATAAACTCAAAACAGGAACTCTGGCCCAAAAACCCCAAAAAAACCACAAAAACAGTGCTCAAAATGAAAAGTGTGTATACTGGAACGATGTTTTTTTTTTTTACGTGTCAATTTTGCGGCTGTTTTAAAAATGGCAGTGACTACGAAATTTTCTACGAAATTTTCCTGCAAAATATAGCTTCAGAAAAAAAGTGTTGATACTGGAATAATGATTTTTTTTTTAGGTGTCAATTTTGCGGCTGTTTTAAAAATGGCAGTGACTACGAAATTTTCTACGAAATTTTCCTGCAAAATATAGCTTCAGAACGAAAGTGTTGATACTGGAATCGACCCGCCGCCGGTCCGGTGCGGCGGGGCGGCCCGGGGGTGCCGCCGCGTGGAATTGGTAATGTGGATCGTCATTTGATGCGTGGATTTGGTAAAACCCAAGCTGCCCGTCAATGGAGAATGTCTGCGTCTTTTCACTTTGCCGAGTCTCTCTGTCGCGTACTGTCTCTTTGTCCGTTGTATCGCACCTACAAGCTGACGTCCACCCTCGAAACCTGTAGTCGGGGATGCGAAGGAAACCTAACGTCACCTTAAAATTTTCATCAAAACTATAATGCTAACTATATATAATTGGAGTACAGACAAAATAATAGAGCTCGACCAAATATAGATATCGTTGCTCAAACATTCACATAATAAATAACAAATTTAATATATACAATTAATTTTTGAAAAACATGCTGCTTGGACCATTGTTGACCTAAGAGGCATCCTTCACAGTATCATATAATAAAATACAATATATTACAATAGTCTTTAAGAGTCCATGAAGTGTAATATGGTCTTGAAATACACTATACATGTGAGGACTTCCAACCAAAGGGCGTATGCATCACTAAAGAACTTATCCAATCCTAATATTTGTATTGTTCCAAAGCATAAGGGTTCAATGAATATGCACGGTTGTTTTTTAACTAAGCGCAACCATATCTATGAGAATCCTCCTATTTGAATTCTCTCATGCATCCCCCTAGCAACTTCCCCTGAATCCTTCTTCTTATTCCAAGAATGGAGGTGAGACACCTCTTTAGTCTTCCTAGTCAGAATTTGCCTCCAAAATTTCTTAGGAGCTAGCTTAGAGAGGTGTAAGAGATTCCCTTGTCTTTGACGAATGTATTGCCTCTTTTTCCTTTTAGTTAGGGCTTTATATATTTTTATCTTGTCCATTTTAAGACATTCATCAACAACTTCCTTAATTGCTCTCCTCGCACTTTTACACTCTTTGTCATACCATGGATTGGTTTCGCTATTTCTTTTATTATTTGATATAGGAAAAATAATTTGCAAAATTTGATAACTAATTCTCTAAATCCCTTTCCAAGACTAACACTTGAAAAATCAATTAGGTAACAAACATGTTATTAGATAGAACTATTTGTTTCTTTATTTCACCAAACCAAATTGAAAAAATAATTTTATAAATTAAAAATCAATAATACAATCTTAGAAGCAGTTTAAACCTATTATTATAATCATGATGTGAAATTGAATAGCTAGATTCTTAGCACATCTAATATTCTCTTTTATTCTGCTATCAATGATATCATATTTTCCAACGTTTGATACATTGTGCAAGGCCTATCTATATAAAAGGATCATGAAATACAAAAAAAAGGAGAACCTTTTCCCACGAGCATGTGTGTGCTTGAAGGAGTGGAAATGCCATTATAATGGCTTATTTAGTGCTTCAAGGACATTATTATAAGAATGTATGACTCGTAGATTTTGTCTAAGTTATATAAAGGTCATAATTACTCGCATCCCAATCTAAGAGCCTCTCTAAAGTTTGAATTTAAGAAAGCACTGCCTCCATTTATTTATGTAATGAGCATATATGGAGTACACCAGTAGAAGGTATGCTTTTCAAAGTTTTTCAATTTTTTTTTCCTTTTCAGGAACAAGATCATCTCATCTGTGATTTCCCCCATTGGTAGCTCTCTCGACGAAATCCTTAATCTTGAAGAGGGGCAATTACTTGAGTATTTTTGGCTCAACTTGCTCATGGGCTGAAGAATTTACATCTTTTTGCCAATTTTCTACTGCAATTTTGACTACATTTATCTGATAGGAACCTTCATAACCATCCTTTCTACATAACTTTGTCACATTGCATATGTACATTTTCATTTGAGCTACAAAAGGTTATGTGAAGGTAATGATTCTATTATTCTACAATTTTATATGTTTTTCTTACAAAAAAAAAACTAATATGTGAATATTACATAAATTGACAAATTTTGTAGCTCCTTTGTCAATCTATAGAATAATAAATGGTTAGTACATATCTTCAAGGAAGAAAGTCAAACCAAGAATGTATACAGATGGAAAAAGATGGAAATATTGTGAAACACCTATCTATCACATTAAAATAAGTGATCGAGTCATCACTATGGCATTTTCAAAGCCACAATCAACTAGTCATGTGCCATAACATAATGATAGAGTATATGAGGATTGTTACATCAAAGAATAACCAACATTAGGTGAGCATGATATCTTCTTGGGATCAATAAATTTTGAATAATAACACATTAATAAAGTATGTGTTCATATGAACTCGGTGAATCATAACTGAGGAATAGGTATTTGAATATGAAAATTAGCAGTAGAAAACTTAATCATCATTTTTTCTCTAATCTATAACATTTTAATCCTTAAGCGTGTTATCTAAAAAACAATAAATATTGATCTCACAAGACAAAGTAAGGGACACATAGAGATATTGAGTCTTAAACTAATATATGGCTTATTTTATTTAATATAATCTTAGACCGTTGATCTTTTTCTTCCATTACACATTCATGAGTAATTGAGATCACTTAGAGAAAGTTTCTAAGGCTTGTGTAATTAACTATAGGTCTCCCTAACAATACATATGAAGTTGTTGTTGGGCCCGCGGTTTTGTCTGTTTGGTGTGCGTCCATCAGTCATTTTGTTTTAGATGTATGTTTGGTGTGCGTCCATTTGTCATTTTGTTTTAGATGTATTCTCTGGTGATCCATAAAGTTAAAGTCAATTTGAATTGATATGATTTGTTCATCTCGTCAGTTCTGTACCAATTCAATTCGGAGTTTACTCTTTTTCTACTGCGTTAGTGTAACTGCATTGATCATTACTTATTCCTCCATTCATTTGTAAATGATAATCGTCTCGATGATAGGAAAACTGGGCAGCTCGCACAACAGAAGAGTAGGTTTCACCCGCGTTGCCTAACGAATTGGCTGTCGTGTCAGAAACCCTGATGATTTCTTTAGACTGATCAGTGTTTCTATTTTCTGAACCAGATTTAGAGGTCTCTCCAGAGTGAAGATGGCGTTGTCGTTGCTTGGTTCTGGCTTTTTTGTTCTGAAACCAGTAGAAGACACTAGCGTCCCGAATTTCTCCAAATTCTTGCAGCTGATCTCTGATTCTTTTTATTTCCTCTGGGGTAGGGTTTGTCACCCCAGAGTTAAAGATGGACTGTAAAACCCGGATCTGTTCTGGTTTTGGATTCTATCTGGGCTTTGATTCCTGCTGACTCCTTTCCTTATTCTCTGATGATATGCCTGCACAAAATACAGCTTTCAGACCTTGTTCCACACATTCTAATCAGTTTTAAAACAATGTTCAGGTGAACACATATTATTGAGCGTTTTGTCGGCCCGTTAATTCGGCTCACCCTTGAAAGAAGTGGGAAATTCTATTGACTGGCAGACTTAAACCACGAAAGCAAGTTATGCTTGATCAAAATGCGTATCCAGAGTTTAGTTTGACCCTGAAATTTCCCTATTCGAAGCTAAAAATCAAATTTCATTCCACCAAAACCCGGTTGCTATAAAAGGATTTGTGTATAGCCACAACGGGATTCTCTTATTCATCTAAAGAATGTTCGAACTCTGTAACTAAATATGGGACATAAAACGTTATACTGCATTTATCATTCGCTGAAGTCGTATTCTTTCGGCTCCATATTTGATCTCCATTTATAGTGTGTGGAAAAGGAAAGAGCGGGCGCTTTAATCTCGAAAGATTTGTGCCAATTGAAAGCTTTGGCAGTTGGTAGAGGCTTGCACAACGAATATGTATTCACTAGAGCTACGGGTCGATTCCCGGAATCGACCCGCCGCCGGTCGGGCGGCGCGGGGGTGGCGCTGCGCACCGCAGCGCCACCCCCGCGCCGCCCGACCGGCGGCGGGTCGATTCCGGGAATCGACCCGTCATGATCGTTTGTTTGTTTCCTGGACTATGACCCATCGGATGAAGTTGTTCTGTAGTATAGTTTCTAGGATCATTCCAATAACGAACAGTATGCAATTCAAAATCGAATCAGGAATGGAAATCCAGCATTGACGAGTATCGATACGCAACTCCAAGTCGAACCAAGATAACAACACCAACACCAACATTGATGAATACCGTTTCATACCTGGAAAAGTGAATAAACAATGTTAAAAGCACAGCAGTGAAGTTAAATATTTTGAAAACTTCTCAAAATATAGCAGTATGAAAATCTGTATGGCATTATGCATACCAGGTAATACATAGCTCCATTCTGCAGACATTCCATGGTGAACCCCCATTCATTCAGTAAAATCGGCTGGCCTGTGGAATGAAGCAAAACTGCATTTTCCCCGAACATAGCCTTAACGTTTATCGGTCCCACGGGAACCTGACCTGGAACATTATTTATGACTACAGTTATTGAGCGACCGTACATCAACTCCTCGCCAGTCCCTGCAGAGAAATATTCTGAGACGTATATATATTACATCACAGGAACAATATTAATTGTCTAAATGGCATTTGTCAAGTAACTTTTAGGTGTTTGTTATGGTATCGAAAAACAAATATTGAGTCACAGAAATAATCAGGGAACCAATCTACAAAATTGAAAGGCCTTTCAAAGTTATATATATATATAGGATTTCAATGTTTGTTCAAAAGCTGACGCGAGAGGCATATTCAAATGTACATATGAAAATAGTGTTTTGGTGGTTTCAATACATGTACCTTCATTAAATATTCCTCCTCTTGCTGCTGTAGTTGCTACTGCGTTAGTGTAACTGCATTGATCATTTCTATTGGTGAAACGAATAGAAAAAGAGTAAACTCCGAATTGAATTGGTACAGAACTGACGAGATGAACAAATCATATCAATTCAAATTGACTTTAACTTTATGGATCACCAGAGAATACATCTAAAACAAAATGACAGATGGACGCACACCAAACATACATCTAAAACAAAATGACAGATGGACGCACACCAAACAGACAAAACCGCGGGCCCAACAACAACTTCATATGTATTGTTAGGGAGACCTATAGTTAATTACACAAGCCTTAGAAACTTTCTCTAAGTGATCTCAATTACTCATGAATGTGTAATGGAAGAAAAAGATCAACGGTCTAAGATTATATTAAATAAAATAAGCCATATATTAGTTTAAGACTCAATATCTCTATGTGTCCCTTACTTTGTCTTGTGAGATCAATATTTATTGTTTTTTAGATAACACCCTTAAGGATTAAAATGTTATAGATTAGAGAAAAAATGATGATTAAGTTTTCTACTGCTAATTTTCATATTCAAATACCTATTCCTCAGTTATGATTCACCGAGTTCATATGAACACATACTTTATTAATGTGTTATTATTCAAAATTTATTGATCCCAAGAAGATATCATGCTCACCTAATGTTGGTTATTCTTTGATGTAACAATCCTCATATACTCTATCATTATGTTATGGCACATGACTAGTTGATTGTGGCTTTGAAAATGCCATAGTGATGACTCGATCACTTATTTAATGTGATAGATAGGTGTTTCACAATATTTCCATCTTTTGCCATCTGTATACATTCTTGGTTTGACTTTCTTCCTTGAAGATATGTACTAACCATTTATTATTCTATAGATTGACAAAGGAGCTACAAAATTTGTCAATTTATGTAATATTCACATATTAGTTTTTTTTTTGTAAGAAAAACATATAAAATTGTAGAATAATAGAATCATTACCTTCACATAACCTTTTGTAGCTCAAATGAAAATGTACATATGCAATGTGACAAAGTTATGTAGAAAGGATGGTTATGAAGGTTCCTATCAGATAAATGTAGTCAAAATTGCAGTAGAAAATTGGCAAAAAGATGTAAATTCTTCAGCCCATGAGCAAGTTGAGCCAAAAATACTCAAGTAATTGCCCCTCTTCAAGATTAAGGATTCCGTCGAGAGGGCTACCAATGGGGGAAATCACAGATGAGATGATCTTGTTCCTGAAAAGGAAAAAAAAATTGAAAAACTTTGAAAAGCATACCTTCTACTGGTGTACTCCATATATGCTCATTACATAAATAAATGGAGGCAGTGCTTTCTTAAATTCAAACTTTAGAGAGGCTCTTAGATTGGGATGCGAGTAATTATGACCTTTATATAACTTAGACAAAATCTACGAGTCATACATTCTTATAATAATGTCCTTGAAGCACTAAATAAGCCATTATAATGGCATTTCCACTCCTTCAAGCACACACATGCTCGTGGGAAAAGGTTCTCCTTTTTGTTGTATTTCATGATCCTTTTATATAGATAGGCCTTGCACAATGTATCAAACGTTGGAAAATATGATATCATTGATAGCAGAATAAAAGAGAATATTAGATGTGCTAAGAATCTAGCTATTCAATTTCACATCATGATTATAATAATAGGTTTAAACTGCTTCTAAGATTGTATTATTGCTTTTTAATTTATAAAATTATTTTTTCAATTTGGTTTGGTGAAATAAAGAAACAAATAGTTCTATCTAATAACATGTTTGTTACCTAATTGATTTTTCAAGTGTTAGTCTTGGAAAGGGATTTAGAGAATTAGTTATCAAATTTTGCAAATTATTTTTCCTATATCAAATAATAAAAGAAATAGCGAAACCAATCCATGGTATGACAAAGAGTGTAAAAGTGCGAGGAGAGCAATTAAGGAAGTTGTTGATGAATGTCTTAAAATGGACAAGATAAAAATATATAAAGCCCTAACTAAAAGGAAAAAGAGGCAATACATTCGTCAAAGACAAGGGAATCTCTTACACCTCTCTAAGCTAGCTCCTAAGAAATTTTGGAGGCAAATTCTGACTAGGAAGACTAAAGAGGTGTCTCACCTCCATTCTTGGAATAAGAAGAAGGATTCAGGGGAAGTTGCTAGGGGGATGCAGGAGAGAATTCAAATAGGAGGAAACAAACTAGAAAAAAAGGAATGAAAATAGAAGTTTAAGAGAAGAGAATGGGATAAAATGAAGTGCGACGAGTATATAGACTAGATCAACTCTTAAAAAAGGTGGATCCATTTTCAACATTGTCCCTCCTAACGTGCGTCTAGAAATAAAACAATTGCATGTGAAGGTGGGAGAATAAAGTATTCATTGTTTGATTCGAAATTACTTGAAGATTTGGGTAGATGTGTTCTAGATCCGCGCAGCGCCACCCCCCGGCCGCCCTGCCCCACCCGACCGGCGGCGGGTCGACCCCGGAATCGACCCGCCGCCAGTCAGGCGGGGCGAGGCGGCCCGGGGGTGCCGCTGCCGCGGAGGGGGCGGGGGAGGGGGAGGGGGAGGGGTGGCCGAGGAGGGGGCGGTGGCGGTGGAGGGGTGGGCAGGGGGGCTGGGAGGGGGCGGTGGTGGGGGATGGGTGGGCGGGGAGGGGTGGGCAGGGGGCCGGGGAGGGGGCGGTGGCGGGGGATGGTTGGACGGGGTGGGCGGGCAGTGGGCGGTGGCGGTGGGCGGGCAGGGGGCAATGGCGGTGGAGGGGTGGGCAGGGAGGGGGAGGGGTGGGCGGGGAGGGTGTGGGCAGGGTGGGCGGGGGGGCAGTGGCGGTGGCGGTGGCGGGGGATGGGTGGGCGGGGTGGGGGCGGTGGCGGTGGAGGGGTGGGTGGGGGCGGTGGCGGTGGAGGGGTGGGCGGGGGAGAGCACAACTGTGATTTTCCCATTGATTTTTAAGTTAATCATTTTTTTTTGAAAAAAAAGTAGTTATTATTATCTTTTTGACATGAAATTCATAAAAAAAACTATTATTTGACCATTTTTAGTTAATATTTTTGTATAAAAATTGTGATTTTGACATGTTAATTCTAGCAAAAAATTATCAAAACGTTTAGTTTTTTTGTTATATTTATGTTAAAAATGGTTATTTTTTATGTCCATTGTTAAAAAATGTTGTTTTTTAGAAACAATTATTTCATGTGGATTGAAAAATTAATTAAGGGGGTTGAAAAGATGTCAAATATGTAGATTATCTAAAATTCAAACTATCGACTTTATAATTTAAAAACGCAAAACAATAAAAAGCCCACAAAAAAAAAAAAAAAAAAATTAAGATAGAGAACAAGAAAATATGAATACAATGACGACTTCAAAAACTATCAAATTTAGAAAATAATTTTTTACATTTCACACACTAGAAAATTTAAAGTCAAAAAATAGTTCTTTTAAAAAAAGGGTGTGATGCAGAATACACACTTTTTAAAATCAGGATGAAAATCACTACCATTCACCGAGCCTCACCCACTTAATGCACATGAAAAAAATTAAAGTTCCAAAAAGCATGTTCTTAAAAAAACATGTGTATTCTGCATCAACACTTTTGAAAATCGGGTCATTTTTTTGCCACCTCTACAAAACGAGTAACAGTATCAGTTCCCGTTTCAAAGTTTACATTGTTGTGACCAAATTGGGTGAAGCAGAGGCACTTTCAAGAGCTACAAAGGACTCTGTCATTCATTTCCTGTTCCAAATATTTGTGTCATATGGCATCCCAAAGACATAATCACGGATGGAGGACCATAGTTTGTAGGTAATAAAATCGCTACAACATTTAAAAACTATCATATTCAGCACAAGATGACCACTCTGTATCACCCACAAGCAAATGGTGAAGTAGAGAGCATGAATAAAGGTATAGAGGCAATATTAAAAAAAACCATTGTGTCACACAGACACGATTGGGTTACAAGATTGTTGGAAGCCTTGTGGGCATACCAAACAATGTGGGGAAACACCAGCGGTTATTCACCATATCATCTAGTATTTGCAAAGGAACTCATCTTTCCAATAGAATTCAAAATACAAACGTTGAGAACGGCACAAGAGGTCGGTCTAGATTTAAATGAGGCCCAGACCAATAGACTATAGCAAATCAACGAGCTAGATGATATTAGAATCTCGACTCTTCAATACACTGCATTAATCCAACAATAGAGAGCAAAATGGCACAATGCCCTGATCAAAAAGAAAATCTTCGACGAAGGAGGCACTCCTATACGATTCCATCTTTCAGGATTCTCCAGGAGAACTTTAGACTCATTGGCTGGGACCGTATGAAATCTAGAAAGTGCATGAAAATGGCACCATTACTTTGACTACTATTAACGGATCAGAGCACACCTTTAAAGAAAATGGCCACCGAATCCAACAATACCACAAACTGCCTACTCGGGAATCCTTCTACCAGCAACTTTGGGAAGATTCTGACGTGCAGAGTTTGGCTGAGGAAAAGAACTCTTCCCCACCTTTGGTTCACTAAGTAATTTTATTGTTTTTTAACCTTTTACATAACTTTTTTTGTTATGTTTGTGTAAATTTCTTTTTGTATATATTTCTGCATTTCTGTAAAAAAAAAATTACATTTTGTTGTTCCTTTCCAAAGGAGAAGCACTTTTACGTTTTGTTGTTCCTTTTCGAAGGAACAACACTTTTGAATTTTGTTGTTCCTTTCCGAAGGAACAACACTTTCACCATTTCTTTGTTCCTTTTCAAAGGAACAACACATTTGCATTTTTCTGTTCCTTTCCGAAGGGATAGCACTTTCACCGTTTTGCTGTTCCTTTTCGAAGGAAAAACATTTTTTTTGTTTTGTTGTCCCTTTTCAAAGGAAAAACATGTTCGCATTTTGTTTTTCCTTTCTGAAGGAACAAATTTTTTTCCATTTTGCTGTTCCCTTTCGAAGAAACAACACTTTCGCATTTTGTTGTTCATTTTTGAAGGAACAACATTTCCGCCTTTTTGTTGTTCCTTTCTGAAGGAACAAAACTTTCACGTTTTGTTGTTCCTTTCTGAAGGAACAATACTCCCACACTTTTACTATCCCTTTTTGAAGGAATAGCACTTTCATTTTTTGTTGTTCCTTTCAAAAGGAACAACTCACCCACATTTTTGTTGTTCCTTTCCGAAGGAAAACATTTCTACATTTTTGTTTCATGCTTGATTTATTTGCTATTCCGATTAAGGAACAACTGTTGTTCCTCTTAAGGAACAGTAGTTCCGAGTATGTTTTTCTTTTTCTTGTTGTTCCTCTTAAAGGAACTGCAGTTTGTGTGTGCAAATATTCTTTTGTTGTCCAAACAACAGCTGTTCCATTTAAAGAACACCACTTTTTGAGTGCATTTTTCTTCTTTTTGTGTGTATGTGTGCTTCACCATTTAGAGGATTTTTGTGAACAATGGTCATTTAAGGCACAACTATACATTTATTCATGAATACAAAAACTAGAGGATACTAAAATCAACAAATCAAAGAAAAATTGTTATCTTTAGAAGAAATTGCTTTGAATTGATAAGAGAAAGGAGGAAAGGACACAACTATTTATATCACTTTGATGGATTTATTTTCAGTAATGTCAATGTGATTGATTATTTTTATCATGATGCTTCTTTCCAAACCCTCATAATTATCTTTGATCATATTTATTGAATAAGCATAAGGGCATATTTTTCTCTATTGAGATGTTCAGAGTTCTTCCACCATCCCTACTCTTAAGGAGTGTTAAGCCACCATCCATATATAAATAGGAAAAGTGCTATATAAAATAAAAGAAGGAAAACAAAACATACATATCTATATGATTACTAATATGATTTTTCATATGAAGGATAGGGGGTCTCATCAAGAGCTAGCCTACAATGATCATAAGGAAGAAAGTGAAGTGCCATTCCCACTATGGCCACCACACCAGGGATATGATCCAAGAGGCACATCATAAAAATAAAAGGTCCTTGGAATAGGAGGTCTCATCACAAGCCGACCTGTCCACCTTTCACACCTTCCTGGTGAATGACATTGTGATTCACCTGGTTACCAGGCCAGCAGAATGGCCTCCATTCTGACATCACACACCACTTTGCTAAGCATACAAAAAGGATTATGGTTCCAAGGGTGAAATAAGCAACTCTGTCAAGGTTATGGACACCTGTGGGCAGCAGAGCTCTGCTAATTGTATTGAAGTCATATTTTTCATGCACCAATAGACATTATAAACCCTTCTTCTTATATCTTTATAGTGATTTCAAATGAGATTATATCAATAACCCTTTTGAACCTTTGACACATGAAATTCATTTATAAATCAATCATAATGGTTAAAGTGGATAATGACCGCATAAGAAATTTTACTCACGTCAGCTGTCCTATTCTCTATTTTTCGCATCATGTCACGACATTTCCATATTTATTAACAATTTCATTATAAGCCTCAATTTCGGTAATCCGCTTATTTATGTCAACATATCATATATCTATACGTTGTTCCTTTATTCCACTATACAATTGCATTTCAGCATGTTGCCCCTCTATTTGACGGTTGAGGATGGCCTATCACACTTCGGGGGTGCGGGTGATCTCCATAATTCACTGACATACATGTCAGCTCATTATTCGAAGGTATTATGACTTCACCAAAGCTTGGGAATTGCAAGCCTAACAGTATTTTGTTTCCTAATATGCATGGCTTGCTGTTCCAATGCCATTTCCATGTTTTTCTCTGCAAAAATTAGCAACAAGTTCAAAATTTGAACAGCTTGTTGTTCCATCATCTTCTCCATGTTTTCTTAACAGTAAGCTAAAAATTTGAACATCTTGTTGTTCCATCGTCGTCTCTGTGTCTGTATAGTGTGCTAAGCATGAATAAGATGGGAGGAAGATCAATTCACAGTGAGCCACAGGTGTTAATGGTCTCTGGCGCTACACGATAAATCTTATCAAGGGCAGGATGGATAGCCTACCTTAACTGCCTACAACAATCTGACGAGACAGTGGCAATCGAGTTTTTGTAGAATTTGTAGGAAAATCATTCCATGGTGAGAGGGAGTTAGATAGCAGTTACAGATTACCTAATTGCTGAAGTTCCAGTACTGCCAGCCGTTGGACCTATGTGGACTCTTAAAAAGGTGAGATTACTAGATTCCATAACCATCTTCTAGGATGAAGGGAAGAACCTTACTGTCAAAGGGAAAGGAGTCCTTCCGGCAACCCTGGGAGAGCCTTGGGTAGAATTGGTGAGAAATATACAAAGCTACATCACTTGCGATGACAGAAAAGACGTGGTAAGACCACGCCATCTCAAACTATTAGCTGTGTTAAAGCAAAAATATGCTATGAATTTGCCTACATTCTTAAAATTTTTATTACATGATGTTGCCCAAACCATGAGAAAATATCACCATGTAGAATCAGTAGTAAGCCATCATGGTTTAATCCAGTTGATACCCAGTTACAGTCCTGCCCAATAGCAGAGCAGTTGGGAAGAATTTATTTTCTCAATAGATGGGGGACTGGCCTTTCCAGTCCCAAAATGAAAACATATTGCTAGCACATCAAGTAGACCTCCGAAATGAAGACAATCTGTCAGATTGGCAAGGAGCAGAGGAATGCTGGAAAATTCCCAGGGAAGCATTAGCCAGCTGGTAGAAATACATGATTCAGAAGATGAGTAACCCCCACAACTTGAAGGGGGAGAAGTTGAAGAAGAATTAGAGGAAAATGAAGAAGGAGAACTAGAAGAGGAAACTAATCTAGTTAGGAAGAAGGGGAGGAAACAGAACAATGAAGTGAAAGTCCACTGCGAAACCCTCTGCAAGAAGATGAATTGGCCCAAATTTTGGCCAATATGGGTGAATATGTCCAACCTCACAACCCACTCAACCCCGACACTGAAGAAAGGTCGCAAGAAAACTTTGTCCATGATAAGAGTGCATCTGAGGAGATGTGTGACGAGGAGGAAGAAGAAGAACAGTCTCAGGAACACTCTGCTCATGATAAGAGTGTATCTGGAGAGATGTGTGATGAGGTGGAGGAAGAAGAACAATATCAGGAACACTCTATTCCCAGTCAGAATACACTCAAAGAATTGCATGATGAAGAAGAGGCAAAAGAAGAAGCTGCCTAGGAGACAACAAAACAAATCAGGGTTTCTCCCTCTCAAAAACCTGATCAACAGAACACTGAAGAAGTGTCCCAAGAAGGAAACATGGAAATTGGCCAAGGCGAGGGTATAATCCCTGAAGTACAAAGCCCAAGGCCAAGAAAATAAATGGTTGTTCCTCCTAAGGAAACAAGGGAAATTAAAAAGTTGAGAAAGGAATAGCAGAGACTCTTAAATATAATTAAGCAACTTCGACAACAAATAAGGGTTCTAAAACTAGGGAAAAGCTCAAAAATGACCTCTGGATCAAAGCATGCAACCACCAAGGTAAAACCCCATAGAATGAGGACCAAAAGAACTCAAATTGAACCCATTGTTATTCAGGATCATAAGGAACAACATGTGGTTGTTACAAATACAGAAGACAAATGAACAACACACCCGTCTGTGATAAGGAAGTCTAGACATAGGCACTGATAATTGGTGAGAAGGAAACGCATACCATAAAAACCAAATGTCATAATAAGGAGATCCAAGTGGATCTCCAGCCCAAAATTGTCATGATGGATAATGACCCGAGGATAATAACTCTGCAAAAATATTCGGCTCAAGCCCAACAAACGATAGAAAAAATCATAGAGGAAACTGTTCCTCAAGAAAAATATCAGAAGTTACAAAAACAGCTAAAGAACATCAATGCATAGGAAAGCCATGCCTCTGATGGATGGCGAAGGGTAGAGGAAAGAGTCAAAAAGGTAACCCATAGACTAGGCACAGTTATACATCAAATGGATACCTTATGTCCCCTATATATTGATGTTCTAGTTTGTAGGGCACCCGCCAGAAACTATGCTTTGTTTCTAATGGAAAGATATTTACAATTGAAAATTAAGGCTATCAAGGTAGGCATGCCTATAGAGATAAAAACCATTGATGATTTCATAAATTATTGTAAGCATTACGGGGCGAAAGTTCAGCGATTGTTATGTGAATTTTATTTGCACAATCTTGTGTTAGATGGAGAAATAGAACAAAACCCTAGCCCTTTTGTGGGTGATGTCCAACTTCAGGCATTTATTTCTTTTGGTGTTAATCGGATAAAGTGGCTTAAAGCCGACAATGTCTTCCAGAGATAGGAGAATGGGTTAGATCTGCGGTTAAGAGGTGAACCTAGAAACCCATTGAAATTATGGAATAAACATAGGAGCTTAATGAGAACGTAGGCCATGATCTAGACATTGGGACCTATTCACACAACAGTCATCCAGCAAGGGGTAGAATACTTCTTAGCTATCAAAGACTTTGCCATAGCAACAGCCAAATTCCGATACCAGGCTTATAATTCGAATATCCAAAATAGAGAACCATTCAATTATGTGAATTTTAAGCTAGCTGCTAACCGCTTGGTTATCTATGGTGACCTCATCTTGAGAGGAGGCCCATTTTGGTTAGGCTGTAGGTTCTGAAGTCCAATCATTTGGTATCCTGCACCAGGGTATAGAGCCTTATATGAATTTCCTAAAGGTTAGATAGGGCATATTTTTGAAATCTTAGCTAAGAATCATGGTTGTAGACCACTTACTGAGAATCCTTCTCTAGCCTATTCCCTAACTGCCTTGCATGTAAATTACAATGTTTTCATGAGGGCATGAAAAAGGGTAGGTAGAGGGGTGTGTTGAGCATTAGAAAAGGTATGTAATTGCCACTTATTTCGTTATCTTTTCCTTTAATTCATAATTTCTTTACATTATCAGATGGGCATATGATGAAGGATTATGATAAAGTTAAAGAGATTTGTGAGTAACGTAAAATGACTAAATATTACCTTTTTCTATGCAAAAAATGAAGAAAATGGGAGATCGCCATTTCAGAGGAAAAGACAAGGCAAAATGAACTTTTGTCCCTTTGACAATGAACTACATCCAGACAAGGCAATCCAGATCAGAGCACATGAGCCAGGAAAACGAAGAAGAAATTCCAGATCAGCATAAGAGGACGAAGAGATAATTGAAGGATAACAATATGGTGAATCCCTCAGGATCATTTGATGCTGAGGGATCACTACCTTAAGAATATCTATATCTTTGGTATTTCCACCTAGCCACTAAAAAAACAGACAACACTGATAGCCCAAGGGGGCGGATTATTGTTGTTTTATAGAATTTTTTGTTGCAAACTAAACTTTGATCATTGACTCTCTTTCAAGATCGATTGATATAACTCTATTTTCGTGATTAATAGATAAACTTTGTTGTTTTTCCGTTCTTTGATTCTAGAGTAACCGTAGCAGTGCGTCCCTGGAGGCCAAGGGCCCGGCCGTAGTGGATCACTTGCTTTCTTTACCATTATTTTTCGATTTCAAGTCATTTGTGCTTTTATTTCTTTTACTTGCTTCATTCAATAATCTATTGTTCCTTGAAATTTCATTTACTGGATCTGTTATATTCAAATCGTACTTGAATAGTAAGGTTATCATTCACAACTGAAATGTTATGTTGTTCATTCTGAAATCATATCACATTGTTGTCCCCTTATAGATTGACATTATTGTATAACATTGTTGTTCCTTTACAGATTAACATTACTGTTCGATTACAGAGTAACGTTGTTTTTCATTTACAGATTGGTATTGTTGTCCATTTAGCCACGGTTTATCTATAATTGTGATTTCCAGTCATTTAGATTACTGTTCTATTACAACTGCAATTAATGTTCCCTTATAACAATGGCTAATATTTATTACATTGAACGAAGATTTCTGGCTCCATTATTCGCTATGTGTTTGCATTTGACTTAGTTCGTTGTTCAATCTTTCATAGACTTACTTAAGTTTGTTGTTCCATTCTTAGTTTGTTGTTCAATTCAATTACTAGTTAAAGATTGCTGCTCAATTCCTTTACATTACGATTGCTACTCAATTCATTCTTGTAAGTTAAAGCTTTGATATTCGATCTTTTCAATAGATTAGTTGTTGTTCCCTTTCCTGTTAATTGAATTATCATTTCACGTAACTACTTTGTTGTGAACAGAACGATCTGCAACTATAGCGAACATTGACTATTATTGTCTAGTTCCCAGATTGAAGATCCTCTCTTTGATTTCTTTTCATTTGCATCATTTTACAAAGGAAAGAGTTATCATTACAGCATCCTTGACTGATGATTGTTGTAGCTTCTTAAGTGAATGATTTAGTTATAAGCCATTTCAATTTCTTGCCATTACACTTAGAGTTTGTTTCCAACATTTATTTACTTTTGTAAAAGAACTATACTACTAGCATTACTCTTGACAAGTGACCGCCTCAGATTGAGTACACTCTTGAGATAAAAAAATCGTACCTGGATTGATAATTGATGTAGGGTAAATAGAGGTTAAAAAGGTCCTTTTTACTAACCAACAACGGGACCCAATGAAGCTATTCAAGATTACTACACTAGATTTCACAATATATACAATGCAATTCCAATTAATATTAGACCCCTGATGGTTTTGACATAGACATGGCATTCTACCTCAGGGAAAGAAACCCCCCAACCATAGAAGATATGAAAAGTGTAGTTGTAAGTGCAAAGGCTAATTTACTAGCTAAAAGAGCTAGAGTTAGGAATGAAATAAGAGGAACAACTAAATATGAGCCTTCACCCTATAATATTAAAATAGATAGCTTAGCGAAAGGCATTGAAAATTTAATCGATAGAATAGAGAATATAGAGAGGAAACCTCAGTGGGATAATCAATAGGAACCTCCAGTTAAAAACCCGAACTTTAGAAAGAACCAAAACCAAAACATTTGAAAAAATGGACCTGATCAGAATATTAGGCCTCCTTTCTAAGAACATTATGCAGAAACATCCCATCTTGAAGACCCAGAGCAAGACACACAGATTAACCTGATGGGATTAGATGATGAAGGTGTTGTTTTTTTTACCCAAGATGACTAGGAATTGCATATGCTGTAGCAATTGCAAATCCAGTTTGGAGAGTCATTTGATTATAAACAAGGTTACGATTTTTCCATCTTTGAAGTGCATAAACAGTATAACCTAAGGAGTAAAAATACTTCTGATATCCCTGACCAAACCAAGAAAACAGTGCCAAATCAACCCAAGAAAATCAAAGAAGCCCCGGTTTCTAAAATCCTGTAGATTATCCCTATAAAAAACTAGAATCCTTCTCACCCCACCATTGTAGATATAACCCCTAATCAACCTTCTGATGATCAGCCCTCCACTTCAATTCCCCCTAAAAAACTAGTGGACACACCTCAAAACACCAAACTTGAAAACCAACAAAAAGAGGTCCCCAATAGGGGAAAAGAAGACCATCCCACTCAAATCCCTACTGTGAAAATTCAAAACCCTCAAACAGAAAAATGCCCTTTGCCATTCAATTTGGGAGCAGAGGTAGCTAAGTTAAAGATTTCAGTCCCTTTAATAGAACTAATCAAGAATGAAACTTACAAGACACAGATAAACCAGACTCTAAACATTGTTGAAAATGGGGAATCTGTTAACCTGTTTGATGACCAGCCAGAACTTATATTTGGTCCAGATGTTAATGGAAAACAACTAGAAGGAGGAATACCACCTTTCTACATTAGACTTAGCGTCCATGACAAAATTATTCACAATGAAATGTTGGATTCTGGGGCTTCCCACAACTTAATGCCCAAATCAATAATGGAGAAACTAAACCTAGACATTACAAGGCCTTACAAGGACTTATTTTCATTTGACTCAAGTCATGTAAAGTATCTGGGGTTGATTAAAGACCTTTGTGTTACCTTAGTTTAATATCATACCAAGAGCATCCTTATGAATATTGTGGTTGCTGACATCCCAATGAAGTATGGCATTCTGTTATCCAGATCATGGGGACCCAAACTTCAGGGATCTTTACAACTTGATATGTCATATGAAACAATTTCTATTTTTTGAAAACCCAAGAAGCTATACTGAGAAACTTTAATGAAATACATGGTGAGTAGTCAAGATCAGCCCAAAACATTCCTATCTACTCTGTACATTCAGACATTGATTCTTTTATCTTGTATAATGTTGATCAAACACAAGAAACTCTTTTAGATAGTGTTGATACAGAACCAAAAAAAATTTCAGTTTCAAAACAAGAGGAAACTGTCCAAACTTTAGAACTTTCCACTAAACAAGGTAGTCAAAATGAGGAAAAGTTTGTGGCAGCAGATGATGAGAATTATGAACATGAGATATTGTGGCATATTGAGTTTGATGGGTCAATCAATAAGTTTGGAGTAGGAGGGAGAGTTTGGATATACAATCTGGAGAATAATCACTCAGAAGGCCATGCATACAGACTAAATTTTAAATGTACTAACAATATGGCCAAGTATGAAGCACTAATTTTAGGTCTTAAATTAGTTAGAAATCTAGAAGCTAGAGGAGTTTCTGTCATGGGAGACTTTGAACTAGTTATAAAACAAATTGATGTTGTATATATGAAAAAAGACTCTAGATTAGGGTTTTATAGAGGAACCATTATAGAAATACTAAACACTTTCTTAGAAACCAAACTTGCTGTAATTCCTAGAAAACATAATATGTAGGCTCATATTTTAGCAATGTTTGCTAGCACCTGCAAGTTACCCTTTCATCCTAACCATCGATACATTGTTGAAGTTAGGCACAGACCTACAATCCCAGATAATTTGAAGAATTGGAAAATATTTTCTAATGACAGACAGATAAACAATTTTTTAATCTCGGAAGAAGAATTTGTAAATAGCAGTATAAATATTGACACATCAATAGATCCTAACATTAAAAACAAAATAGAAATAAATGAGATAGAAGGTGAAGAGATAGATAGATTTCATCCCACTAAATTTACAAAATCAGACATAGAAAACCTAAAAAAAGTTGAGATTGATGAAATAATTAACGAAGACACCGAAGTAATCAACCTCAAAGACAATTTCTTACCTAAGGGATTAACCCCTTTGGAAGACTTGTTTGATTCAAATGATGTTCCTAGAAAACCTAAAATGGAACCTTTGACATCTGATATAGAGGAGTGTAATCTAGGCACTAATGAAAATCCAAAATTGATCAAACTTTCAAAATCACTACCTCCAACTAAAAAGGTGAAATACATTGAGTTATTAAAATAATTTCAGGATGTCTTTGCTTGGAGTTATGAGGACCTAAAATCCTATGACACCAGCATCATACAATACACAACCCCTATAAAATAAAGTCAAAAACATTTCAGACAAAAACTTAGAAGGATAAATCTTGTCTTGTTACCTTCAATTGAAAAGGAAATCCAGAGAATGTATGATGCTAAGATAATCGCACCAATCATACTTTTTGATTGGGTTTCTAGCTTGGTGCCAACTAGGAAGAAAACTAGTGAGATCCGAGTGTGTGTGGACCTTAGGAACCTCAACAAAGTATCACTTAAAGACAATTACCCTCTCCTCGAAATGGATCACATTTTACAAAAGGTAGTTGGATCAACCAGAATCTCATTATTGGATGGGTTTTCTGGTTACAATCAGATCTTAATTCATCTTGATTACCAAGCCAATACTACCTTTACTACTCCTTGGGGCAAATTCATGTATGTGAAAATTCCTTTTGGACTAATGAATGCATGAGCCACTTTCCAAAGGGATATGGATATAGCCTTTTCCAAAGAAATTCATGATTTCCTTGTGATATATCTATATTACATTACTGTGTTTTCAAAATCTAATAGTCAACATTTGGATCATCTAAGGCAGGTTTTTATTAAATGCAGGAAAGATGGAATTTATTTGAACCCCAAGAAGTCTTTGTTTGGGTTAGAAGAAGGAAAGTTACTAGGTCATATAATTTCAAAATATGGTATCAGAATAGACCTTGCAAGAATAGAAGCCATCTTACAGATACAACATCCAAGGAACATTAGGGAATTACAAGCTTTCTTAGGGAAAATTAGCCCTCGTAAGATTTATTTTTAATCTAGCATAATTAATTAGATCACTAAACAATATGTTGAAAAAAGATTTTACCATAAAATGGACTGTTGAGGCTAAGAAAGCCTTTGATGATATCAAACTATCCTTAACTAAAACACTGGTTTTTATCAGCCCAAGATTTGACAGAGATTTCATCTTATTTTCCTTCACTTCTAAGCACACGATTGCTGCAGTTTTACTTTAGAAAAATGACCAAGGCTATGAAAAACCTATTTCTTTCTTTAGAAAATCCCTGAGAGATGCCCCCTTAAAATATAACATAATGGAAAAAGAAGCTTTTGCTTTGGTCAAAGCTATTAAGGATTTTAGGGTATACATTTTATATTCTCATATAGAAGCCTATGTTCCTAATTCAGTAGTCAAAGACATCCTAACTCAGGGTGCAGCTCTAGGCCTGTCCTCAGAGCAAGATGTTGTTGTCGATAAGGACAAGACCTGCCAGCAAGAAGTCAATGGAGACCTTCTCGAACCAACATGAGTGAAGGACCAATATAAATGATGTGATGATAGACATGATACTGACAACCAGGGATGGCCGACTGAAAAATGAGTCAAGAGACACAGTAGAGAGACCGACTCAAGCTAACTTCCCTTGAACAAAAGCACAACTCAATGTGACTATGTGGCAGCAGATGATGATTCTGTATAAGTTCTTCATGCAGGAGGCATGAACAAACACTCCATATGATTAGAAGAGATAACCAAATGGGGGAGAACTGACTCAATAACAAGGTTAAGGCGTACCTAAGTCAAACTAAATCCCACCCAAATGGAGGAGACTTTGTTTTGAGTGCTTTGTTCAAGGGCGACACGACTGACTCTAGCTGCCAATAATAAATGCAAATATTGTCCCGTTCCCGCTCTTTTTTGGAATATATAGTTTTTTGTCTTTTTCTTTTAATCTAGAAAAAGAATAAAAGAATGCTATGGTACAGTGGAAGGAATGAGTGTCGGTGAAACTGATGATCTAGTTCCTGGGATTGGAATGTTCGTATGCTCAATGCAGGGAGGTGAAAACTAGTCAGTGACAGTCAAAGGTGTGTTCCTTCTATGGGTCAAGGTGTGTCAAGTTGTAGAAGTTAAAGGTATGCAAGTTTGATTTTGCAGTCAGCATGGTCAAAAGTTGGCTTAAACACGAGTCGAAGTGAAGCCGGGTCGAGGCCAAAAGGTGCAAATGGTCAAAATGCAATGCAGTGGTACGGCTCAACACAAAGGAGCCTCTAGGGTATAAGTCCAAAATGAAATGAAGAAGCAAAGAGGAATGTGGCTTCATCACATAAGTCATGGCGGGACTAAAGAGGACTCCCGAGCCTACTCATATCGGAGCAGCATGGGCAACAAATGTTAGTGAGGTGCTAAATACGATGCCCATGTAAAGGATGGCTTCTACCATCATGTCATGATTTAAAAAATCGGTGAGTGAAGATGGCTTATGAACCATAACACGATGGGATTGACCCTATGGCAGATGTATCGACAAATGGAGGCTAGTATGCATAATGCAATGGAAAAATGGCTTCCCTAACCTATATGCCAGTGAGAAAACGATAATTGCCATGCCAGTGAGAAAATGATACCTGCCATGACGGGTCATCAGTCATGGAACCGTCTTGAAACTATCGAAAAACATCCAAAATGTCCTGAAAATCAAACCATTCTTGACATTCCAAGCTCCTAAGTTAAAAGTTACATGAGGCCAAACAAAATAAAATTTTGAAAAAATTTAGTATTTTCAAAACCTATAAAAGAGTTTTTTGGACTTACCATTTTCACCATTTGAGTTTGAGAGCAGAGAAGTGGAGCAAAAGAAGCAAGTTTTCCATATGCCAAATTCAACCGCTCAGATTCTTCCAAAATCCCGAGGTAACTCTTATAGTTTTCTTGCAATCCATTGTGACTAGTTTTAGAATTTTTAATTTATGTTTTACCGTTGAATTTTTTGCCAAAAATTTCACCGCGGCGTATATGCAGGCCCTATACATGACTGTGTGCAAAGGTACCTGCGTATACGCCGCAAACATTTTAAACAAAAAACTAACGATTGAATATCATTTTTTCTTCAGGATGCTAGTCACTTGGCAAGAAAGAGAGGATACCGTAGTGGATGATGAGGTCATGAACGATCCTGATGCTTTGGATGCCCTACAGGGATGCGGTTTGCTTAAATTCTTCAAACTATCGAATATGAAAGCAAACACACGTCTGCTTGAGATGCTCATTGATTACTAGAATATCGAGGGGGTGCCTTTATGATTGACCAGATGCCACTCAGGATAGAATTGGAAGATATCTATTTCATCACATGCCTTTCCCGAAGGGGAGAGGTAGTACATTCCTGGGGCAGGACACGAAGCAGTGTCTCGATCAAGGACTACGAACAGATATATTGCCTGGGACATCCAAAGAAGGTTGGAAGTTAAATTTCCATCACACATGTGGCGAGTCTATCGCTGAGGATAATCATGTTCACCATAGCTAGAGTGAACAGATCAGCTTCTCTGCACTAGGCATCACGGCTAACCATGAGCTTGGCAGTGGACTATCTCACCACTATATTTGACTAGTGTACTCCTCTTCTAGCGAGCTTAAAAATCCAGCTCACTTCCATCTAGAGAGGACAGACCAAAAATTTTTGATATGGGACTATTCTGTGTTCTTTCTTTTTTGAGAGGGTCCCTGCACTCCTCCCTAGGGTAGTAGTTTCCATCAGCACCCCACGAGATCCACACATGGGCAAGTGGGCCGACCTGATGAAACGTCTAGGGTATGGGGACGTCCCACAGATTGCATTTGACGATGACTTCTTTTCCTGGTGGGATGAGCAGATCATCGCCATAGATGACTACCCTTATGCTAGGTTGGATTTCTGATGAGATCTCGATCTAGCATTACCATCGACTGCAGCATGGGGCGACATTGGTAAGTATTTTTGATTTTATGATTTTTTTAATTTTTTTTTTGGATTTTTCAAATATAATAATTAATTTTGAAAAATATATTTTATGGGATTCAAATGACTAATATGATGATCATGTTCCAGATACTGGGCTGGTACGACCAGATGGGTTCCCGCGGAATGGATGGCACGGCCGAGGAGCTGAAGAGGTAGCTGCTGATAGAGAACGCCTTCTACATACAGTTCAATAACACTTGGTGAGACTAACTCGCCAAGTACCGATGGCTATCGTAGAGGACCTTCCTGAGGATATGCAGTGTCATGTGGTTGGCATGCCATGTGATTAGGTTTGCACTTTTAGGCATGTAGCCAATGCGATAGCTACCTACTTAGCCGCTCATCCTGAGCCAAGGCATTAGATATACCGGACATGATTATGGGCATTTGAGTCCCAATTTTGTATATTTTTTGGACAGACTTATGTACACTCGAGATGTTTTATGATATATATATATATATATCTAGATATATATATATATATATATATATATATATATATATATATATATATATATATATATATATATATATATATATATACAGTTCGATTTTTTGATGCTTGATTTTATTGTGATGAATGATTGATGTGCCAGCCTAATGCTTGATTAGCGATAGAATCTGCTAACCAGTTATGAGATCTTGGAATGTGCAAATAATTAATATAAGTAAATGATCTTTGCGACAACCTCACCCTTAAATACTGGTGATATAAACATGGATCCCTTACCTGATAAATGTTGTTCAATTGTGACACTATCAATTGTGAATCAAGATAAACTACCAATGAGTCAATTTCATAAGAAATTTCCTCGGAGAGTAAATTAATGAAGGCAATATACTCAGCCATATTATTTGAAGCGGGACCAATGCATACGCCCCTTGATACCATCAATTGATCAGTTGGATAGTAGAGTACCCTAGCTGTGGAAGCGAGATTCCGAGTGTGCTGACTAGCACCATCGGCGAACCCAAAATAGACCAAGTCATCCATCAACGCCTGTCACAACAGACCAAAAAGTGATGATATAAAAAACTCTCAATGAGATATGTGCAAATATACATAATGTACAAAGAATCCATTGCCTAACTCCTACTTAAGCAAAGTACTTCTTTAGGTAGAGCCCGTTTCATGGCTCCGCCAACTTGTTTCCCTCAAAATCGATTAACTCATATAACCCTTTTTCTAAAACTCGTTTAATAATGAAGGGATCGTAGCACATAGGCTTAAACTTTCCTGCCCCCAAGATGTCCTTATCTTGGTCATAGACCAAGACAAGGTCACCTTCAGAAAAGACTCAAGGACAGATAGATTTATCATACTGCGTTTTAACCCTTTTCTTATGAGTCTCATTCATCGTGGCGGCATCTCGACACTGCTCATCGAGATGTTCCAAAAGAAGGAGGCGCTCTTCGAGACTCAAAGTCTCTGGAAGGAGCTCAACAACTAACTTAAGAGATGGAATTTCACATTAAATAGGGAAGATAGATTCCATCCCATAAACTAACTAAAAAGGTGTAAAACCAGTAGCAGCCTTCACGGAGGTCCCGTATTCCAAAAGAGCCGGATACAACATAAGATGCCAATTGGACCAATTTTTGTCGATTGTCCATTGCAGGATCGTCTTAAGAGTTTTGTTGATTGCCTCAACCTATCCATTGGCCTGAGGATAATAAGGAGACGAATTCTCCTACGGGAAACCCAATTTTAGAGCCAATTCAGACATCAGTATTCTGGAAATGACTGCCATGATTAGTGACAATCTCTCTCGGGATACCGAATCTTGAGATAATCTAATTAAAAAGGGACAATGCTGCCGTGTCACTATCATTTTTATAAGTCGGCATGGCCTCGGCCCACTTCGTAAAGTAGTCTACAACCACGATAATGTACCTATGATTCGTTGTTGAAGGCGGATTACAAGTTGTAAAATCGATACCCCACTTAGTAAAGGGACCGACAGTGACAACGGGAAAAATAGGAGCTGGATGTGCTGCATCTTTCGAGTATAGATTTGATAGGGGTGATAGCGTTTGACCGCTTCAACATAGTCTTTAAAGAGCGAAGGCCAAAAATAGCCAGAACGCAAGATGGGCTGGGCTGTAGCAAGCCCTGATAGATGACCACGACAAGCTCCACTGTGGTAGTCATTTAGCACTAACTCTACTTCCTCTAAGGTTAAACAATGCCAAAGGATTGAATCAACCCCTCAACGATATAATGTATCACCAATGATAACATAATTTTTAGCCAGGTGACGTAACTTTTGACGTTCATCCTTGGAGAAAGTAGAGGGAAACTTCGAAGTTTGGAGATAGACAATGATATCTCCATACCAAGGGTCGAGTGAAGAGATGAGGAATAAATGTTCATCGGGAAAACTTTCCTCATAAATAGTATCCTCTCCACAAGGCATCTTGGAAATTAGCTAAGCAAAAACCATGGATTTCTTAGACTTGGCAAACATGAACTCGAGATCAAATTCTTGCAAAATGACTATCCATCGATTATATTTGCCCCCAATCACTTGCCTACTAAGGAAAAATTGAAATGGATTGACCGTTGCTAAGACAAAAGTTTTGCGTAGTAGGATATAATGACGGAGCCGTTGGACAGCACGAACAGCTGCCAAAGCGAACTTCTCAACTAGAGAATAGCGAAGTTCAGGACCTATTGAGCCTCAGCTCAAATAATAAATCATATGCTCTGTGAGAGCATCGTCTTCCTGAATGAGAACCATACCAATGGTTGATTCTACTGCAGCGAGATATAAAAAAAGTCCCTACCATAATCTGGTGGACTCAAAAGTGGGGCAGAGACTACTGCCTTTTTAAAAGCATCAAACGATCACTACGCAAAGTCATCCCATACAAATGGAACTCCTTTGTGTAGCAAACACATAAACTCTTTAGTGATCTCGACATAATTTGCTATAAATCGTCTTAGGAATTAGCCTTCCCTTGAAGACTTTGAAGTTGCCGAATTGAGGACGGGGGAGGCAACTGAACTATTGCCTCAACCTTGAAGGGATCAACTTGAATCCCTTCATTTGACACGATGAACCCTAATAGCTGACCTGACATAACCACGAAAACACACTTGTTGGGATTCAACCAGTTTTTATAAAAACGACATCGCTCAAAAACCAATCGAAGATGACTAGGGTGATCAATGTTCTTTCGAGAATGAGCAGCGAGATCATCCAAGTACACTTCGATGATATGTTTATTGTCGTGGAAAGCATATGACATGGCTCACTGAAAAGTGGCTCCAACATTTTTAAGACAAAAAGGCATCTTTCTGTATGCGAAGGTACCCCAGGGACATATAAAGGATGTCTTATGTTGATCTTCAGGACGGATAGAAATTTGATTATAACCATAAAATCCATCCATGAAGGAAAAAATCTCATTACCTGCACACTCGTCATTAATCTGATCAACGAATGGTGTGGGGTAATTATCTTTTGGACAGGCCTTATTTAGGTCTCTAAAGTCGATGCATACTTGGATTGTTCCTTGATTTTTATCCACAGCCACAGGGACTGGATTAGAAACCCAATCTGTAAGAGGAACATGGTATATAAAACTTGCCTTGAGCAGCTTCTCAACTTCAGCTTTAATTACTGCTGCTTTCCTAGGATTAACCGGTCGAAGCCTTTGACAGACCAGTTTGGCATTTTCATACGTCTTGATCTCATGTTGAACTATAGAAGGATCAATTCCAGGCATTTCTTCATAAGACCAAGCAAATACATCTCAAAATTCCTTGAAAAGGTTGGTGTAAATTTGAATTTCTTCAGGGGAACATTCGATTCCGATGAAGATATTCTCGATCAATTTAGGGTCCCTAGAGATGTTTATAGATATCATTTTTGAAATCACCGACATATTAACTTTGGCACAAAAGTGTGCTAGAGCCAAAGGATTTGATACCATACAAACATCACTAGTAAAGAGCTCGGAGAACCTAGATTCTACTTCCTGCAATGGAGGAAGAAAGTATGAATGATGGTGTAAGTCTTCCCAAGGTCGATCTATACCCATTATCAGCTTGAGGATTGCTTCTTCAGAAGGTAAAACCAAATCTAAGTAGTCCAAGACAGAGGTAGAATCAAGGCTCCAGGTTGGGGCCACATCACCATCTAACTCCTCTTTGGAAAAACGAGTAGATTGGTCGTCTGCAGAGTTAACGATAGACTGATATCTAAGCTCAGCTGCAGACATAGGGAATGCCATTCCATTTACTTTTCCTTCAGCTAATGTGGTCATAGGTGAAGGCAAGGTCCAAGAGTCTGAAAAATAATGAGTTCGGAAGTACTCTTCTCCAGGAGACTCCTTAAATGATGAAACAACATTGATTCTAGCGATAGGAGAGGGAAAATTAAAGGTACCCATCAATGAATAATACATACCACCTCCTAAATTCTCAGTAGGTAGACGAGGGTTATCCACTAAAGGAACAGTAGAGACAGAATTTTCTTGAGGATCGACCAGACAATAATCCGATTGACCCACCTTAATGATTTTCCCTTCATGAGGAAAGCAGATGACACGAAACAGAGTCGAAACAACGGTGTCGATTTCGTATACCCAATTCCTTCTTGAGAGGAGATTGTAATCTAGGTTAGCATCAATGACTTCTACTTCAATATTGAAGACCTTCCCCCCAACACATATAGGAAAGGCTGGGATAATCCCATGCGGCTTATGAGAATGTCCATCAAATGCAGTCAGGACGGTAGGTGAAGGAACAGCCGAAGGTGATCCAATAGCCTTCCAACATGACATCGACATAATGCACATGGAAGCTCCTTCATTAATAACAGTATGAAAAATGTTAATCTTCCGGTATGTAGACTTTATTTGAAAATCCATATGATGAGGGAGTCACTTTTTGACATTTAACATGTCGAAAGTGAGCACTAAAGAGTTAGTTGGATCAACTGCCCAATTGCCGAGAGTAAAGCACTTCATTGAGCTGGACATGACTGGAGAACCTCTAAAGCGGACATGGCACATGGAATCTGAGCCAGATCCTCAACAATGGAGTAGTTCTAGGTGGCCCTAGCATTAGGATTAATAGTCACACGTTTAGCAGAACCTTTTGGTATCCATGGTATAGTCTCAACAGGGGGTTGCTCAATATGAAGGTCGATATTTCCAGGAGCAATTTTATCCTTGGAAGTTTCGGCTTCACCATAATCCCGTGACTGAGTAGCCACATGGACGTTAGAACCCATCTTGAAAATATTTGATGATTTTTCCCCTTCCTGGATGCCCCCTACGGAGGTACCCGGATTTGAACTTGCGCCAGCAAGCAATTGCTGCCCTTGGGGAAAAGGGTTGGTTAACACAACTTGAGAACTAGAAGCCCCTTGCTGCCCTGGCAAGTGCTAAGCATCCTGAATATTTGGGCAGAGATGAGTTAAATGTTCTCCACTGCACAACTTGCATGGAAACTTGACTTTCTTTCTAGACTCATTTCTACCACCACTAGCATTATTCCCGGATTTATTCGCATCAACCTCCCTATCCTGGTTATTTTTCTTACCTCATCCTTTCTTTTTCCCATTGGAATTTTGATTTCCTTTGGGGTTATCATAATGGACGGCATTAATCGAAGAGGGTTGGGAAGCCATAGGGTTAGACAATGTGACTTGGTTGTTAGGAGCAGTTTTCAAAGACAACTACTACAATTGGCTCAACAAGTTCACCTCATTTGTGTCTACCGATCCAGCGATACCATCCACATGGGGACCTGGCTTCGACTTGGCTATATCAACCTTAGACCCAGGAGCATTTGGCAAGTATTTATGTAGGATCCCAGACTGAGAGTAGATCAATTCTAATTGCTAGGCCTTAAAAATGGCTTGCTCCTCAGAATAGACTCTAGACATGGAGACATCCTTAGAGATCTCAGGTTGTAAAGATTTCAAAAACAATTCGAAACAGTACTCATGAGGGATTTTAGCTTTAATGAGCCTCTTTCTCTGTCTCCATTCTTGAATATGATCAGAAATGTGAGTTGCCGTGTCCTGACGAAAATTGGCCAGATGTTCAGTTCCGGCATCATAACAAATATGCAACTGGAAATGATTTAAGAAAATCTTAGCTAAGTCAGCAAAAGATGTAAAACTGACCCCTGGCAACTCTATATACCTTTTGGTCGCATTACCCGTCAAGGTGCATTGATAACGTCTCAACCTAACCGAGTCATCGATAAGGGAGTTAGATGAGCACCACAAATGGAATGTGGTTACATGGTCGCCTTGGTCTTCACCGCTCTTCCCTTCGAATTTTGGAATGTCCGAAGGGAGTTTGGTTGGGATCGAAGGCCAGGCCAAATTGTATTTGATTGGATCATTTGTTAATTTAGTGAGATCTGGCAAGTTCAAAGTTTCCAGGAACGGAAACCTAGGAGGACCTTGGCGATTCCACCCAGGCTGGGCGGAGCTCCCAAAGTTCTAACAAGATTGGCCTGAATTTTGGAAGGCACCAGGCTTCCTGAAGTAACCAGCTGAACCAAAAGGCAAGCCTTGTGATCCATCAAAATTCGGAGTTTTACCAACTCCGGCCGCAAAACCTCCATAACCGGCGAAACATCCTCCTAAAGGATTATAAGGAGTTGACAACTCCTGATAAGGATTCCAAGGAGAAGCTAAAGGAGGAATACTTTGAAACAAACTAACTGTGGAGTACAACCTATTCCCTTGTTGGCCAAGAAACGGATTCCCAGTTCCCATGCCTCTAACCACAGGGTTAGTCCAACCTTGAAAGGATTGCTACTTTGTCCTACAGAAGAGAAAGGCATAGATCCAATTGTTGGGTTGGAGTGTGGTATATGACCACTTCCAAAAGGAAAACCATGGAATGAAGCCGATCCACCCATCATGGATGTGGCAGCACTAAGCGAAACTGATGGAATACCCTGTGAATGGGTGCCAAATGGGAAGAATCCAAAACTAAAAGCATTGGTTTGGGAATTTCCACTCGTGGAAGGAATGGAGGTAGACCCAACTAAAGATGTGCTAGAAAAAGACCCAAACAAAGAAGCAGAGGAGATGGAAATCATTCCTCCCCCTTGTACTGATGTTGGAGTCTGCATAGCTGTAGCATTTGTAGTAGAAGCCATGCTTCCAATAGTGGTCATCGACGGTAAGTTCGTGATGTGACCTGGACTTGACGGTCTATGCATCGGAGTCCCAACGTATTTTAATACTTCCGGATGGCTAGATGGTAGGGGAGAATTCAGAGCCACTAACGACTCTGAGAGTTCTTCTACCTCTATGTTATTCTATGTTTGAAAGAGAACTCGAGAAAGAACTGGAGTGTTCCTCTCTTGTTCTATAGAAATGCCAGGCCTTGCTTGAACACTAATGCCCCCGAGAGGAGGATCAATCCCTGATGCGTCAGCTTCCATGGGACGAAACTCACCAGCAATATTACCTCTGCACCTTCTAGGAGAAGGCTCTAAACTTGGTGGTGAAAGACCGTGAAGTCTTCGAGACCGTCTAGGTGATTGGTCAGCCACTTTGATTTTTTTATTAATATCTAAGTAAAGACTCAAAAAATTGAAAGCTAGGCCAACTATGAGCATGGAGCACACACTATAAAGTCCCTAAAAGATATCAGCTAGTCAAACAACTTCCAAGTATTTCCACTCCAGGTGATTAGGACCGGACACCAAAATACAAGAAAGTGAATTAAGGGGCCTTCCAAAGATAGTCTGGGATAATGACGGCACAGTCCTATCAGCGAAGGTAACAGAGGAAGTTACAATGACCTGCTAACAACAGCCTACACCGGTGCAAGCCCCCAAGCTTCACAAGGGTGCCCTCCAGTAGTACCATTGAGAGTGATGCAACGTCGACCTCAAGTGCCACAAGATTCCCCTCCACACACACCTATGTAGGTCCCTAGGAATAGCAACTATGGATACAAACTCTTTGTAGAAGCCAGGCAGAACAGTCGTGAGATAAGATCGGACAAGTAGGAGAGGGGCTATCTCTCTTCCCTGTCTTGAAAAACCCTCGTGCTTAACTCCCAGATCTGGAGCTTTCCTGATCTTCCTAACACTATTGGATTTTCACTGACTATTCAGACTCCTATGTTCGACAGTTTAAATGGCCTTGGAGAGTTATCTCTCCACTCGCCTAATCCAAGGCCCTAAAATATCCTAAAACTTGTTGGTGTGTCTAACTCGACAATTATAAAATGTTCTAGTATATTTTAATTAGCGCCTGTTTTTAAATGGGCTATTCTTTAAGTCAAGGGATAAGCGAAAGTGAAATTAGCGGTGTTTTTATGCAAAAGAAATTAATAAAAAACAAACTACATGCAAATGCACTTGTTTTCGCTTTTCAATGAAAGAAATTTCTACTAGGTTCAGAGGAACTTCAAATAAAACAATTTTTTCTTTTATTTTCTTTAATTCAAGCTTCACACTCACAAAATCTAACAAAACTATGAATGCCTAAAAAGATGCACAAATCTATCCTAATGCAACAAGTACATGCCGATGCAAAACTCCAAACTACTCTCAAATCAAGGAATGAAAGTTACTTGTTATCATTTTTTTAATTTGCCACTTACAATGTTTAGATAGGATATAAGTTGTTGATGCTTATTTCGTCCAAACACTAAAACTAAGTTCCAAGACAAACAAAAAATGCATTTTCACTTAATAAAAGGAAACCAAACCAAAACAAAGTTCAAGAAATAAAAACCAAGTTTTTCAAAAAGTTTTCTTCAAAAGCAAAAACAAAAAATGTCTTTTCAAAAATGCTCTCAACAAGACTGAAACTTTATGATTGAAGAATAGGTAAAAAACACTTTCGAAAGTTGACAACACAAAATGGATGAAAACTTATGGAAAAAAATGTGTTTAAAGATGCTTTTAACAATCAAAAGCAGCAATGAAAGCTTTGGCAACAAAGACCAAAATATCAAAAAGACAATTTTCAAGAAAGTGCAAATCAACAACTTTCATGAAATAAGAAAAGTTGATGGTCACAAATAGTAGTTTTGTCAAGCAAACAAAGAGGTCACCAAAACAAGATTTGACACAAAGATTGAGATCAATCTTCCTACCTCGACGAATGAGAGCAACCAAGATTTCCAGCAAGAAATCTTGCGTGTTTAAAACAAAAAGGATGACGCTTGCGAACACAAAAACAAGACCAACACTTCTTTTAATCAAAGAGAATTTGAAATGAGGTACTTTCTATAAAAATAAAGACAAACACAGAAAAGTAACTGTTCAAGATTGAATCAGACCAGCACACAGACCCTCAGAAACAAAAAGATTTGAAAAGTCTTGAAAATTTTAAGATATACGCGACTGTACTGATGTACAGAAGCATGTATACGTGATTGTGCCTAAGGAAACCTACATATATGCTAGTTCACTTATGGAAATATGCGTATATATGCTCTGTAAACAAGAAAAAAAACGTATATAACAGAGTTCAAGAAAAACAAAAAAACAGTCTGAAGAAACTGATCAAACTTTCAATGCAAGTTCCTACAAGAACAAAATACACAGTAACAACAAGCAAACAGATAGTTGAGCCCTGAATGTCTTGAAGACACCCAAACTAGGAAATACAATAGTGTTTTCCCCAGTGGAGTCACCAATTCTGTTATGGGAAAAGTTCCCCTAGGGTCTTCGGCTGATACCCTAGTAGACTGAAAGTTGTCTATACAGAGAAACACACATTCCACACATCCATGATGCTAATATAAGAAAACTATATGATAAGGGGCATACCTAGGGGTCCCTCGTTTGAGAAGATCCTTCTAGGGTCCAAACCCTTCTTGGATGTCCTTTTGCTCCTTCAACCTACAAAACAATCAATTCAATAAAGTACAACAGTATATGGACTAAACATCATAAAGAAATCATCTTCATAATATATTGGAAGGTAGTTAGTTATGCAATTAAACAACTATTTATACATGAATCATAACATGGATATCATAAACATGAAGAAGATTTATATCAGGAACAAAGACAAGTGTTTCTTTTATTATAGACAAATAAAGTACAGAAAGGAATAATTTCACCTGATTCATCCTTTTGTAGGCTCCAAGAGGAACCGTCCTCTAGATTCATCCAGTCTTAAGCCTTTAACAAATTCCTTACATGACTTACTCCATGATATCACAAGCAGTAGATAGACATCATCACACAAGGAAACAAGGGTTTCCTGTAAATGGGGGAAGTGCAAGAGGCACTAGGATCTTCAGACCTGGTCAAGAAAATCTTAGGATAATAACCTTTCTCTCTCTTCTCTCCTCCCTTAGGCCTTCCCATTGAAGCTTTTTTATACTTCTCCCAAAGTAGTTTTTTAGTTGGGAATTTATTGGGAACAATTGGGCCACGGGCACTAACAGGTGATCAGAAGGTAAAACCCACAATCTTTGCCCGAAATTAACTAGATTTAATTTTTCTTAAGTGTTTTAAGACATGTACACGGGTTGGTTATACACATACCCACGTATACACATGTTTAGCGCAGGGCAATGTCACGTATAGGGAATAAAACATTGTTTTTTTTTAATTTTGGACCAGGTCTGGAAGGAGGGGTTGCCCTAGGCCATGAGTGCAGCATCACAAACCCCAAGAGTGAGATTTGGAGCTATAACAAGAGGAGAAAATGGATTGCTACTATTCTAGATTATGACATAGAAATCAAATCAACTAAGTTGCTCAAGGGCCAAGATTTAGCCAAGCTCATAGCTGAATCAAATTGTCGGACCCTGGATATAAACTTTATTGCACAAATAGATAATGAAGAGGAGATGGCGACTCCACTAATCAGCCAGACCTTTATTAAATCACCATGGTATGCTGATATCATTTATGTTTTACTGAATTTACAACTGCTCCGAAATTATCTAAGACCAAAAGAAGATTTTTAAAGATGAAATCCTTAAAATTTTGTATATTAGACAATGCTTTTTTTTGGAGAAATCATGAAGGTATTCTTCTCCATTGCTTATTAAAATATGAACCTGACCAATTATTACAAGACTTTCATCCAGGTGACTATGGAGGACACCTTTACTAGAAAACCATTATTGATAAGATTCTGAGAGCTGGTTTCTATTGGCCTACCTTGTTTTCTGATGTAAAGAAACATGTGACCTCTTGTCACAAATGTCAAATTTTTTAGGGAAAGAAAAAGCTTCTACCATTACCCCTCAAGTCAATCTCTGCTAAAACGCCTTTTCAACAATGGGGTTTAGACTTCACTGGAGAAATTCACCCACCTTCCTCTGCACAACACAAATGGATCCTCAAAGCCACAGACTATTTCAAAAAATGGATAAAGGCCATACCTTCAAGGAAAGCCATTGACACTATTATCATAACCTTCCTTGAAACCAACATTCTATCAAGATTTGGATGTCCAACTAAGCTCATTACTGATATTTCAGCAGCCTTTAAATCCAAAAGAATGATATATTTCTACAACAAGTATCATATAACCCTAGGCCATTCCACATCCTATTATCCTCAAGGAAATGGACTCACAGAATCCTCAAACAAAACTCTGGTGAACATCATCAAAAAGTTGTTAGAGGGAAATAAGAAAACATGGAATAAAAAGTTAGTGCATGCCTTATGGGCAGACAGACTAGCCACTAAGAAATTAATTGGTATCTCTCCCTACCAACTAGTTTATGGGATGGAAGCTATGTTTCCATCCTCCTTGGGAACACCAATAATGAAGTTGCTTTAAGAATTGTAGGTTGAACCAAAAAATTCATCTTCAACAAACCAGGGAGGAAGTATACATGAGATCTTAGGTTGTGCAGGGAAGGATTGAAAATATTTTTGATAAGGGAACCAAGGCTGAAGATTTCTACCTTGGTGACAAAGTTCTAAACTGGGATTCAAGGAGGGAAGATAAAGGTAAAAATGGGAAATTTTATTTCCTATGGAAAGTTCCATATGTCATTTACGCTTTGATAGGTAATAATTCTTTCTTCCTAAGAGAAATGGATGGTACAAAAGCAGAAGGTGGACCAATGAATGGTCGACTGCTCAAACACTATTTTGAACCTAACTACTGATTTTTACTTCCAATTGTACATATTTCATTTTTCTTCAAAAAGTTTAGTCTGGATTGGATGGTGATTTTGAAGTTGAAGCCCGAAGCGAAGGCCCTAAGCTTTAAGGATTCTCTATCATAAGTATGAATAATGCAGAAGGCATAGATGATAGTTTTGCAAGGTAACATCAACAACAATTCAGAGGTTACTAATCTAGAAAGTTCTTGACCTTCCATTAGGAAATGCCATCCCCAAGTGGAGCCACTATTAGGTTCCTATACTAATAGGAGTCATAGTTTTGAATGACTAAGGTTAAGCCTTGTAATATTGTACATACCTTTGCTTTCTGCAAATGTTTTCCATATTAAAAAATTAAAAAATGTAAAGAGGGTATGTCCTAAAATAATAATCAAAGGACAAAAAGAATGAAAAGGTAAAAAAAATAAAAATATATGAACCCCAAAAGACAAAAAGAGACCATGAAAGTGTGCAAGTCAAAATCCCACTACTATTTACTTTTTATGCATAATAAATGATTGTGTGCAGTTTTTTACATATGCCACAATCCATCATAGTCAAAATGTTTAAACTTGGCTACTTCATGCTTTGAATTTTATGTTCATAGGTAGTGAATAAATCTGACCAAACAGTGTAATCTTGGCAGATCATTAGATAGGTAGAGTGAATAAAAGGAGATCATTAGTTTAATCTGAGCCCTTGGATGATATAAGGTTAGAATTAGATAGTTTATTTTGTAAAGAAAAGAAAAAGATTGATAAGGGTTTGCTAGCCTAAATGCACTCAAATAAAGTGAAGAAAAAATGGTAGGATGAGTAAGTGGGTAAGTAGTAGAAATGTTGCAAAAATGTCATGTAATTATACAAATGCACTTATGTCATCATCTTAAATGCAATTTTCAAAAATACATAACTAGAGGACAAAGCAAAGGTAATGGTTCACAATGTGATTTATTTAACATCCCCTCATTCATTTTAACCCCTATAACACTCACTAATTTCCCTTTCATAACAAAAATATTAATACCTCTAGTTCTTTTAGTCAAAAAGGCTTAGAGAATTTCTCTAATTTCTAGTGGGACCGGACCCTCAGCTTGATGACTTAAGAAGGAAAGGCGTTAAATTCCCTTACAATTCATTCATCCCCCTCACAAAACCCCCTTTCCTAAGGTTAAGTTGTTTTGCCTAGGAAAACCCCTTTATAAACATGTTTTATGCAAAAACCCACCAAATACATTTATCCTAAATTACTAAGTGTATGGAAAGCACTTAATGTTCATATACCTAAGTATAATGCCCCTTCCACTCATTTCACCTCATATTAACTTTATTATATAAAATTCCTGCAAACCCATTGTCCCATATATATTTAACTCCTTTATATAAATTAACCCCGCGCATTAGTTTATTTATAAACTATATTACTACCACATATCACAAAAATTATATTAAATCCCACCCTTAGTCCTTAATCCCTCATTAAAGCGCCCCCGACGCGATTAAGTATTAAGTTAACCATATACCGATGTGATTAAAACCATGGGGCCCCTGAAATTTTTTTGTATAAATCATTGCGCAAATTCACCTCCCGATCACCATAAGATCTCCCTCCCCCCTCATCTAATGGCTCGCATCCATATTGGGCCGACCCAATGTCCACCCTTTACCCACTCGATAAGGTGGTCTTCGTCCCAGCCCCCAATGCTATGTGTCAAACATTGAATGGGATCGGGCGACCCCTCCCGAATACTGCCCACACCAAAAAAGAGGTGTGATGGAATTCTCAAACCACTTCTCCCTTTCAACCAAAAACTATCACTATTCATCAATGAGTGAACCTGACAAAGAATTAACAATTTTTGCTATAAAAGACCATTTAAGAGTTTAGAAAATCCATTGCAACCCTTGCAAACACCGAAATTGATCACTGACCTCTGCCATTACTCTAGAGACGTTGCATATAGCCCAGCTCATCTATCAGTCTATACTAGAACCGTACGAACCTCTGCAACCACCATCAACCACCATTTTCAGTCAATTCCACCCAATTCTAGGTATTTAACCGTGGAATTCCAACTCCATTGTCAAATTTAGAGTCAATTCACCCTCATAACACTGTTAATTAAGTAAAAAAACATCAAAAATACTTCCATTTTAACACTTTGAGCCATAACCATTTTGCAAAACCTATGTTGCCCTAAAAACTCTAAATTACCCCCCACACTCAAATCCATAAGAACTGAGTATGGTTGCCCCAATTGCAATGGATGTAAGGCCCATATCCACACCTCACTTAGACCTCAACCACCTTCCTTTAGCTGATAAATATTTCCAAATAAAAGATATCACTTCCTCAAAACCCCTACTCAAAGTACATTGCCAAAGCAAGGACAAGTATCTCAACCATGCTGATGAAATTGGCCTTTCATGGTCAAATTTTCCCAAATACCAGTTCCCTCAAGTCCACATTTTCCCAAATATTGTCCACTATTGTCATGCCAATTACATCCCTAGTCAGAGAGCAGTGGTGTCCCCAAACAAAACCATACTTTTCACCATCTCTACTGAGTCTATTAATGAAATGTTACGGCTCCAACCACGATCAAACCTAACTCCCCTCTCAATTGGAGACCTGTTGGGCTAGTATCCAAAGGTTAGTTTTGCAAAATTGGCCCAATTGTTCGAGACCTTCATCAGAGAACAGAAAAACATCCCTAAGGACTCCCCTCCATATGTATCAGTCATATTATCTCCATGGGGCCATAATATTGTGGCCATGATATTTTTTGTTTGGGTTACTCCACCAGTGAGTACATTGATGAACTAATCCTTGCCTTCATGTCCATCTACACTCCAGGGCAGCCTCCTGCTATCACTTATGGCTATGCCCAATTTATAGCTAATATGATGCATGAGAAATTCCTTAGAATGAACAATGAAAGATTTTTCAAGTATTCTTTAGTTTTATACCATATGTTCTTATATTAATAGCCTGATAAGTTCCCATTCACCCTTTAGAAGTTGGACACCAAAGGTCAGCCTAGTTCAGTCATTTTTTGGACCCCACTGATCCACCAATACCAGTCTCCATACTCTTACTCTGATTTCAATGATTTATTTGTACATCCCGTCCTGGCAACGTTGACTGGAAGCCCTCCTCCTAGAATCAGTCCAGAAATAAAGGGAGTCCTTCAATTGTCTAAACAGACCAAATTGGGTGACTGGTACCTTTACCAGAACCATACAGAAATCAAGATATATGGTTGTATGGTTGCACCATATAAGTTGCCAAGATACCTCCCCATGGCGTTGTTCACATTAAATACTATATACAAATCATGAACGCAGATGAAGTAAACTTCGTCAATGCCAAGAAGAAGGCCAATTTCAAAATAAAATACCAACTAGGCCCCTTCATATGCAACTCTAGGGAGGCAGGCAAAGAAGCAGACCTAGTTCTTCAGAGAATGAAGTTCCAAAGGAGTTTTGTTTGGATATATGACCCTTTGGAATTCATCAAAAAGAAGAGACAAAAGGTCGAGCTAGGACCTTTCATTCACCATTCCATACCCAAAATAGAAGCCTATGCCAACCAAACAGAACAGGTGGAAGGTACCCTACTGTACCAAGAGAGCACTAGGGTAGATATAGAGAATACTCTCATTGATCTATAAAGACAACTTGATGAGGGTTCTTTCCCGCATGTATCAGAGCAAGCAGACCAACCAAAGAGAACCATGAGTACCCCTCTAGTTACATAGACTCCTCAAAATGAGGAGAAGAACCTAAAGAGAAGTAGGGAGGATGCCACTACACCAGGAAGAGAAACCTCATATGCTCAACCAGAAAAAAGCCACGCAAAAGGGTAGAAAATGAATCATGTCTTTCAACAGGAGGATACAGAGGGCTCAACTCAGGTCACAAATACAGAAGTAGAAAGAAGTAGGCCTACCACTCCATCTGAATGCATGCAAGAGCCTTCCACATCACAAACTTAGATTTTGGAAAGGTAGCTTAGTGTTGAAGTGTCTTCCTTTAGAATGCCTACTGACAAAGACAAAGATATCAAGGAAAGATACAAGGAAATCAAAGCTAGAAATGGGAGGCTTAAGGCCCAAACATATGCTCAATACTTGAAGCTGGCTCCCACCAATCAAACAAGGCTAATTTTCAGCCTTTGACATTAAACAGGGAAAGATGCAGATGACTTTTGTTAAACCCATAGCTCAACAGCCCAAGACAGCATCTGATTTTAAGAAGGTGGATTTTGAAGTGTTGGAAAGGGACATTCATCCCATAAACCAGATTTAACTACACAAACAGGTTGGAGAGATGATATACTCCACTCTAATAGGTAAATTCATAGCTACCCATCAGCTACAGAACTCTCTGAACAACATCTCAACACAATTCCAGTTAGAGAATGCCTCCTCACGGGCCAAGGATACAAGGATCAAGTCCTTAGAGGACTTAGTGATTGAATTGGGACAGGATCCCAAGGATATAAAAGCCACATAAAAACATATTAAAAAGAAGAATGATGATATAGTTGCATTGAAGAAACAACTAAAAATACCTCAGCTACATCATCCACAAAAATTGGAAGTCCTATAAGCCTAGCAAGGGCATGAATAACTAATGCACTTAGTCTTAAAGCTAAACAATCAACTAAAAGAGACAGAAAAGGAATTGGATGCTTTAGTCCATTTAAAACAAGCAGATGTTGCCACTTCTTCAACAAATTTTATCCCTACAGTCTCCACAACAGTGCCATCCGCACTAGCAGCGTCTTTGGCTCCTACAACACCACTTGCAATAGCCTTGCCAGCAACAACAGAATCTACATCAACAATAGGTGCGTCGGGAGAGAAAGTAGTAGAACTAGTTAAAGCCATGGAGATGTCTATCCAGGCTATTGAAATGAATAGGTTAAGAGAAAAGGTTGCATGTTTGGAAATAGACTACAAACTTGCCCAACTGAAGCAGAAAGAAGAAGCACAAAAAGCCCAAAGAATGAGTGAAAGGACCAAACTCTTAGAGAAAGACTTAACACTGGAGAAACCACTTGGGCAAACCAAGGAAATGTCGTGGGCCAATATCATTGACTCTATCGAGCATATTTGGCCCTCAATTCAAGTTATTTTTGAACAAACAGAGTTAGTAAAGATAGCTACAGAAGCTATCCAGAAAGTGAAGGAGGAGTTGGGAGATAAGCCAGAGGATGCCAATAGACTCATCCACTTCCTCAACAACAAGAATAGATATGAGCTCCATGAGCTAAATATAGAAGATAGGATTGCGACCATTTTAGAAATAAGGAAGGTCCTCTCCAAAAGGAACCTTATGCTTAACTTAGAAGAAAAGTGTCACAATATGTAGGTAGCCATTGATAGGTTCATGGCTAAATTCCAGATTTTAAGGGAGAAAGGTCTGCCCAGTCCTATGGTTATCAATGACAAACTCATGACACAGTTAGACTATGATACCAGACTCAGACAGTTGGCAAAGGAGCAAGCCAGCTCTTCATCCATAAAAGCATTGCCAACAGGAAAAGTGTTGTACAACACATTTGAGAACTTGTTTTTCTTTGAGAATGAGATAAAACATTTGTTCCTCACTAAGCCCAATTTTGCCAAGTATACTGAAGCTGATGAAATATACAGAAGGATGATGAATGTAAAATTACCTGATACAAAATTGTGGGACACAATGACTGAATTATTGTGATAAATTTACAGTAAAAAGTTACTTCACAGTAAAAATAGAGCAGCTAGGTAAATAGGTGAAAACAACACATCAAGGTCAAAGAGTATCAAGGTTAAAGAGTATTAGATGAAAGGTAAAAGTTAAAGAAAACTCCAACGTGAAACACTACAACAACAAGCTAGCATAAAGGGCTACACTTCAACAATAGAGGCCAGCATGACCATAATAAAAGGGACATCATGAAAACTGTTCATTAGCTGTCTCTATCTTCTTGCGAGAAGATATTTGTATTTCCTATATTAAATCTCAAGTTTTGAGATATTTTGTAATAATTTTTTTTTGTATAAATACTTCATAAATCGAAGTATGTAGGGTGGATTCCAAAACATTTCTATGGACTTCTTGTTCTTAATTCTGAAATTCTATTGTATCAATGACTGGATTAGCTAGCTGGATCAAGGAATAAAGATTAGATATTTCAGTAGATTCTTATCTAAAGAAAAGTTCAAATAAGTATTGTCTCATGTTCAATGTTATTTTTCTTTAAGTTTTTTTTCCATAGTCTTACTTGCATCTCTGAAAATCTGAATGCTATAACATGGAATGAAATCACAGAAATTGCTTAGTTGCACTTTGTTTTGACTATTATGTATATTCAATGTTTTCCTCACTAATCTAAGTTAAGGAATTCTTGATTGCTCCTTAGTTTAGGTAGTTCCTTGTGATCTATAACAAATGATTCTTAATTGCCCTTTGTTCATGATTATCCTCTGTTCCTCATCATAGCCCTGGTCTTAGGATTCTTAAGTGCTCTCTCACCATGGTTAGGAACATTTTACCCATTCGACCTAAAGATTTGCGCTTTGCTTTGCTAGCCTGCCCTGTGAACATTCCCTTTAATGAATTGATCCAGTTCTACTATCCATTTGTTGACTCCATAGCCCAATGGCTTAAATACCTTTCTCTATTCATCTGTTCCAAGAATTCCACCACCCAAACTTCAATTCAAAACCAAAATCCCAATGAACATTAATAACTAGCCTAAAATCTCAGTGAAACAAAGCTAAATTTCATAGAGATATCCATCTCTAAGTCATAGGTTGGCTAGAGCATATACTTAAAATATTGGTTTGTGGTTACCTCAGTTTATTCCTTCTTCTGATAACTTCTAAGGAAAATTATGAGTGATAACATTGGAGAGAGGCCATATTTCACACCCAAAATAATAATTTTATTATTATTATTGCATATAAAAACTTAGGTACAATACATCTATATGGTTTTATGAGATCGAAAATATTTCAAACTTGGAGATATAGTTTAAGAGAATATATCAACAATCTCAAATAGAAATAAACCAAATTTACTAATGAAACATTAATTCTAACACTCTCCCTTAATGCACACATAATAGAGAATAATATTGAAAAATGTTGGATGACGAGCTCTATTACAGTTTCGTGAACCTTCTCGAACGTTGATGCCACCCTAATCTCCTACCGCAGTGTAGTTGTTGGAGAGTTAAGTGGTAATCCATGCAATCAGCCTAGTTCTCCTAATAATGTCAGCCCTCGAGCTAGCCTTGTTCTCAGAGCCCAGTGGTAGGCACGAATGTAAGGGAAAATTCTCCCTAGAGCAACCAAGAAACCTTGATTCGTGATCCCAATGAATAAATTAGAGAAATATCATAGCTATATGAAAGACCATGCTATGATCTACAAGTTTATTGGCATTTGGCCAATGGAAAAGAACCTGATCAAATGAATCCAGCAGAAATGGTAGCCAAAATGCGATATAGAACTAAAGCTGGGAGGCAAAGGTTTTTTTACAACAATTTTCTCGAATCTGCAAGATAAGGAAGGAGCTATAGAAAATTTCCATTATTTCTACCACAATGAAGGTCTTCTCATGAGATAATAGGAGGAATGCTACAAACCAGACAGAGAGCAATTCCTGGTGGCTCATGTCTAGGTTTGCCTCTTTGCCTTACTTGTGGATTTCTAGGACCTTGAAATCCTAGAAGGTATCGAAAACTCAATTTACAAATTTGTGAAAATAGTAGAGTCTACTCACAGTGAAAGATATACCTCCTATGCCTGCATCTCTGTTTATATGAATATCTCAGAACCCCTCCTAGAATCAGTGGAATTGGAATACCAAGATGAGGTTTGGTAACAACCTCTAGATTATGAGCACATACCATTTCGTTGTTGCAGTGATCATGAGTATGGTTATCTATTCAAAGAATGCCCACTGAACCAATCTAATTTGGAAGAGATGAAGCTGTCACAAGAAGAAACCTTAGAACAAGACAAGAATGAGGGGTTTAAGGAGTTTCCCCATGAAAAGAATAACACAAAGGTGCAACAGAATCAAGGCTCCAACAATCAATAGAAAAGGGTAAGCCATAACAAGTTTGAAGTGCTGCAGGAGGAAGGGGAAACCTCAAAAGAGGAAGAACTACTAGAGGACCTGGACCAAGACCGAGAGTCATCCAAATCAACAACCACACCAAAGTGAAAAGCCCAAACAAAACTGTCAGACAAAGAGGAATAAGAACAATCAATTCATCTTACCGAATTGGAGGTCTATGTATCCAAGGAGGAGCCGAGCATGTAGGATGCAACTCTGAAAAGGATTTTGAATGAGTGGCGGCACCTAGATGAAATATTTATAACAGAAGACCAAAATAAATTCTATAGAGAAACATTCTAGCAATACATGGCTAACCGAAGCCAAAGACAGTCAAATCTAGTGGATCAACCTAGGATGCAATTGGGAAGTTTACAGAAGTAGCAGAACCACAGTAAAGGATGGAAGAAAAGGGGAATGAAAAACCTTCAGGAGTCAATGCAAATGGTGGGCGAGATACTAGTTAAATTTGGAAGGGTAATACCACTATCAATGGTATTCCACCAACTACGCAAAGTTTCTAAATGATATTAATCTCTTGGAATGTGAGAGGCCTCAATAGCTAAGGTAAGTAGAGATACTTACAATATCACCTACAAAAGGAGAAGCCTCAAGATAGTGCTCCTCTAGGAAACCAAGGTAAAATAGAGAAAATACTTAGACGAATCCATCCTGAGTATGAAGCGGTAGCAATAGATGCAAAAGGACGTGCGGGAGGTATTTCCATACTATGGAATCCTACAGAGGTGATGGTCGACTTCTGGATGGGCATGCTACACATCCTGTAAGGGCGCTTTCGACACATTGGAACCAAGGAATGGGTTTTACTCTCTATGGTCTATGGTCCTCACACTCCAGAACAGAAGGAAGCTTTCCTACAAAGCATAGTGAACTTAAGTCAATTACACACATAAAAACTTTGGTTGATAGGGGGAGAATTTAACCTGATAAACTCACTAGCAGAGAATAAAGGGGGTATAAGAAGAGAGGAACCATAAATGGAACTATTCATGAACATGCAAGCAAATTTTCATCTGGTGTGAATTCCAACCATTAACAGAATACACACTTGGAATAATAGGAATGGAGGAGCTCACCAAGTGGCCTCTCGGTTGGATCCATTCTTGACATCTCAAGATCTGATTAGTAGAGATATTTAATAACGAAGCCTCGATTTTACCATGCTTGGGCTCCAACCAGTGTCCTATTCAACTAGAAGTAGACTTGAAGTAGGGGCATTGAAACCAACCTTTTAGGTTTGGATCCTTTTGGCTGTGTGACCCCTCCTTCCTTGATAAAGTAAAGCACTGGTGGAATTCGAGTTCGGAACAAGGAAGAAATATCATGCACACATTCTAGCTTCACTTGAAAGAGTTAAAGCAAAAGATCAAGAGATGGAAAAAAGAGGAATTTGGTCATGTCCAGTAAGACCAAGAATAGCTCTAGGCCTGCATTCTAGAGGTACAATAGAAAGTGATAAATAATGGATGCTTGGGTTCCTTAGTTGTGGAAGAGGGAAATCTCTTAACCAATATTGAAGAAAGGAGGAAGAAAGAAGAAATTTTATGGAAGCTAAAATAATGGGTACAATGGCTCTGGGAAGGAGAAAGGAACGTTGATTTCTTTCATAAAGCCATGATACAACATAGACAACATAATGGAATATTCTCACTGCTAGACCCAGGAGGGAATAGATTGGTACATAATGAAGATATGTAAAACCTATTGGTTAACCATTGCCAAAATATCTTGTTAGAGTCGCTCCCTGACAGATCGGAAGCTATTGATCAGATAACCAGACACATACCCTAATTGGTTAGCAGAGATCATAAGATGGCACTCATGTGATTTGTTACACTGGAAGAGGTGGAGGAACTGGTCAAAGGTTTGGCCAAAAACAAAGCACTCGGGCAAGACAGATTCACTATAGAATTCTTCTAGAAAACTTGGTTGATTATGGACAAAGACATCCTAGAGGTGATAGAAGAGTACAAAAGGTCAAGGAAGTTACATCCAACCCTCAACTCTAATTTTATAGCTTTAATCCCTAAAACTAAACATTATGAATAGCCTCAGGGCTTCAAGCCTATATCGTTATGTAATGTTATCTATGAAATCCTCTCTACAATCATTTTTAATCAGCTTAAACCAATTCTCTCGACTTTAGTATCCCCAGAGAAGACCGGCTTTGCCAAGGGTCACTAAATCCTAGATGGTATAGTTATGGCTCAAGAAGCCATCCACTCCCTCAAAAGGCTCTAGTCAAAAGGCATGATGATTAATTAGATCTATATAAGTCTTATGACCATCTGAGTTAGACGTACCTTCTATGTATCCTTCAAGCCTTTGGCTTTGACCCCGGATGGATTCAGTGTATATCCTCCCTTATATCCTTTCTGGTGTTCTCTATTGTTGACAAGGTTAATCCTCTCTACAAATAGATATGATCGCTCTAGCCAAATGAGTAGGTCTAGCAATTTAAGTTACAATCAACTACATATCTTCATAGGTTACAATTGAGAAGAAGAACGAAGGATATGGCCTACCTTGTTCAAATGCTACTCAGTTTCCTTTATTGAGGACCCTGAACTACTTGTGTCACAAGCTTGTTCCTACTTCTCTCATTGTTTATGAACCTGCGCAAGTGATAAAGACACAACAAGGCATGCCAAAACAAATAGAAAATATAATAGAAACCTACTTAACTCATCAAGGAATGTCAAGCTAAATCATACATGGACATATGCATTTTGGGAAGATGAACCAGAAGTTGTGTATTATTAGAGAATAAAGGGAAGCTTACAACCAAAGCCTTGATGTTGATAGGCTCTCCTTGAGTGGTAATCCAAGTCCAAGCCAATAAATCTCCAAGCACTCCTTCTCCAAGTCAAATGAATAGCCTCTAGGCACAATATTAGCATAAGGGTACAAATAGACATAGACCAACCATTTGGGAATGTGAGAGGATGAATTTATAGGCCGGGAAAGGGAGTTAGGACCTCTCCAAAGATAGTAATATGCCTTCATCTCAAGGAGGTAGCTCATAGGTATAAGACCAAGGGGCCAAGTTAGGAGGATTTGACCTCATCTATGCCAAACAACCTCCAGCCCGTCACTCTGGAATCTGCTAGATCACAAAGCTTCTCATCCTCTTTCAGAAAATTACCTCTTTGAGATTATCATGGGTATGCAAGGGAGCAGAGTGATGCCATCACTGGTTAATAGTGCAACATGTGACCATCGTTTTTTTAAGCCTTATAAGGGTGATGATTCTCCATTTAGGGTTTTAGAGCTATTTCTTCAGGGAAATATCAAGGTATTTTCCAATCAATGTCTTAGGAGGAATTTGACTTGTATACATGAATAAGTATATTGCATAATTGTCATGTGTCAGGCACATCAGGGTATGTCATAGGGAAGTGCAAGAGGTGTGACTAAATACTGTGTATCAGATTCCCCGTAAAGCATGAAGTCAGAACGAGGAGTGATGGCTGAGATGCTTTACGAACTTTTGCAAGGAGGAGGACACACACTGTTAGGAGACCTGCAAATCAAGGACACATATACATACACATATCTGAGTTCAGGACATGAATATACAGCATGGGCACAACCATCTAGATGATGAAGACTATATTAAAGGATCGATGGTATGGGCGAAGCCATCCGGATAATGAGGATCATCATGAATATAAAGTCCCATAGTATGGTCACAAGTATCAGTATAGCAGAAATATGTATACAATCACGAACAACATATAAGTCCATACAACTTGAATCATATGAGACAAGACTTAGGGCCTTGCACTCCATCCCGACCTAATCAAAGTACAAATTTTAACATGCAAATGAATGTGTTGAAGTCGAACATGCTAGAAAACCACCTAATTATCGAACAATGATGTGGACCTTTTGTAGGTATAAGAGTAACCACCAATAATGACAATGGCTCTCAAGGTACAATAGTACAATCTGTGAATGTGAAAATGAAGTTGAACTCGAACACTCGTGGAATCACCCAATCAAAGGCCAACGATGAAGACATGTCATCGGATGCGAAGAACTTGCCATTAGGGCATGCAAGCTCTAAGGTACTAAAAGGGAGTTTCTAATCCATCATCCTGGATAATGAGCTGAAGTCAACGGGAATCGGCTTGAAGAAGGAGGAGCAATGATGAATCCCCCATCATTGACATGAAACAAGGAATAAAGTAGGATAATTTCAATACTGTAACAATGACTCAAATGGTGTATAGGTAGATAACTGCATATTGAACTTCTCTTGAACACTGGTGGTAAAACTCTGGAGTGCATCAACGTCTGACTCAAAATAGGACTAAAGGTCATGATGACAAAATTTAATAGTAAAATGAGAGGTAAAAATGGATCACCCAAACTTGAGAGGATAAGTGACTGAGTGAAGATATCCCAAACCCGACACGAGAGAAAAAAAGTGTCATGTTCAAAAGCGACATGCTTCCCACACAACAGATGTTTCACTTACACTTTGTCCCCATTATTTCTAGTGATTACCCCAATTTTTTTTATCTCAATCTTGAAGGGGATAGCATATGCTTGTCATGTAAGTTCATTCTTTGAATGAATCCATCCTAGTAAGTTTTACAAGCCCTAGGAAGGAGAAACTCGGTCTCATCATGGTGACGAGTCTTTTGTCATAAAAATTGTAATGAGTTCGATAGAATAATAACTCAGTATCTTTTTCATATTTAGAGAGTTTTAAAAAGAGATGAAAAAAGGAAACTCCACCAACTCCCTTTTCGTAATTTGTCTCTCGAATCCGGAAAGGTAGAAAACAATATTTGAGAGAACCTCCTAGCCACATTCGACTAAGGTGTTCCTTTTTCGTAAATATTCAATCTCAGCCTAGAAAAGGGGTAAATGTATTCTGAGGTGGCATCAATTCATATAATTTAGCAAGTTTGAAAGGACAAGTAATTTGCAATATTTTCATATTTTTGAAGTTTGAAAAGAGCTAAAAGAGGACTCCTCCTGGAGGAAATGAGTGGTATAAAAGGATAGAAACTAGTCCGGTCATGATGGAACTACACAAAACACGTAATGGTCAAGAGGCTGGCTAATAATACCACTCATCGTAGATGTTCCTCAACCAATGGTAAAACAACCAAGTGAAAGCGTACAATCGGTCAAAGAGATGGTGATGATGGAATGAAAAAACCAAGGCTTATCTGGAAAAATTTGGCTGATAAAAGTGGCAATCACGAGATGTAAAGTGGGAACAATTTCATTTTTACACCAGCTTAAAACAGAGACGAACTATTCTTGGATTTGGTTCATTTTTACACAAACTTGAAATAGAAAGAAACTGTGCTTGAATTTGGTTTCATTTTTATACAAGCTTGAAATAAAGATAAACTATGCTTGAGATAAGTTTACATGCCCCCAGCATAATGACTTGATTCGAGGTACATGCCCCCCAATCTTAATTTCATTCACCTAAGTGGATGGAAAGAAGGTTCACTTACGAGATCAAGTGAAATACTAGACTGGGATTTTACGAGATCTAATCAAAGACTCAAATTGGAAGGGAGTTTGTTTCATTTTTCAATGAGCTTGACATAGGAAAAGAACTATGCTCGTGACACTTATTTAATTTTTTAACGAGGTTGACATAGCAAATTAACTATCCTCATGGAACCTACTCCATTTTTTAACGACGTTGACATAGTAAAGAACTATCCTCATATCCCTTGTTTCATTTTTTGAGGAGCTTGACACAAGACAAGGAACTCTACTCCATGGTCCTTGTTTCATTCTTTAATGAGCTCGACAGAAGACAAGGAATTCTGCTGCACATTCCTTTTATCACAACCCAAAAGATGCCATGGCTTCTAAGAGGTTCTCATTAGATGGGAGAATAACACTCTGGAAGGGATACATGGCCAGGGATCTGAATGAAAAATCGAGCTCCAATGCCCCCAGTACATGGTGTATTACATCACTGACTAGATCACCTGTAGATGTGGGCATGGAACAGGTGTCCACGTAATTAACCTATGGTGGGGGTGATACTGCTTGCATATAAGAACCATTTAGCGATAATGGTTGAGTGGGAGTTGATTCAATACAAGTGAATGTAAGTTGATCATTGATCACAATTCTTCCTTCATGCAAGAAACACATCACTCGAAAGAGGGAAGACACAAGAGCTCCCATGACATAAACATAGTCACAGCCAAGGCGTAGATTAAAATCTAAAGGGCCTTGGACAACCATCACGTCTATATAGACAGTCATTCCTCCCAAAGTAATATGAGACTTAGGAAGGATCCCTAATGGTTGATTGGTCCCTATGTTAAAAGATAACAAATTCTGGGTGACAGGGAAAAGCTAAGAAGAACCTAAATCTTATCAAGTAGTTGAGAACAGAATGCTAACAAATGCACCCTCGTCTATAACTGTGCTAGGTACGACCATATGGTAAGCCTGTAAAATCTAGAAAGGCACATAAGAAAGAAGACAATATCTTTCTATTTGAATCCAATCAAAAGAAGTGACTAAAATAATCAGAGGGGGTGTCGTAGGAACATGAGAGAGACCCTTTTTCTCTATGGGAAGAGGAGAAATTCTGTCATGAACCTTGAGAACAGGATGATTTACCTCAAGTTCATTCAAAACCAAAGAAACTAGAAGAACTTGAGCAGTATGAGGTCCACTCTCTACCTGAAAGGTACAGTTAAATAAAGATGGAGTCAAGTCCACTAGTTTCTCAACCAATGGTTGGATGAGAATGGACTCACAAGACTCACTTTCAGAGAGAGTGGGGTTGACAAAATATGACTTTTGATCAATCACTGGATGAACTAGTGAAGGATTATGGGAAAGCTTTCGATAACCAACTAGAAGATGAGGCTGGGAAGTAGTAAGGTTTTCCAACTATTTGGAAGCTTCATCCATTAAAGTACAAAGGTGAATGGGATGATTACCTTCACATAACTTACAGGGAAATTTGACTTTTCCATTTTCCCATAGGATTTATTGTTACGAGTTGAAGGTTTGTCACTAGCGTGATCTCTAGAAGCTGCTGACAAAGTTCGATGTGAACCTGTAGACCACACTTCTAATACCTTGGGAATACCAGGACAATACTGAAGAAGGTGGTCACCTTACATAACATGCAAGGGAATTTTACTTTCTAGGGCTCGTTGGAAGATTTTTTTACATTAGTCGCATCAGTAACAATGGCTGCTTGGTTGTCCCCTTGCTTATTTGGCTTCTTCTTCTTCATCCTTTTCTTCTTCTTCTTAGATTCCTGGTTATTAGAATCCAAAATTTCACTAGGTGAAGAGGAAGGACGGGGTGAAGAAATAGGTGAATAAGGAAAGTGGTCAACTTTAGAATCAACATGAGGTTGATGTTGTTAACGTGGAGGAGAACTTGGTTGAAAATTCATTTCGACACTCAGAATCACCGAGGTTGAAAATAACCAAAATGGAAGACCAATGGTCAATCCAAGGAGGGACAACGTTTCCATATAAGGAGCACCAGCATTTCCAAAGGAAGGAAAAGGACTAGGATTCCCATCAAAGGGGTTTCATTGACTGGTAAAGTGAGGAAATATTTCCATCAGTATCAACCTAAGGTCTACTAAGGAGTATTTCCATGGGAAGGATGTTGTTCTATGTTAATTAATTTTAGAATTTGAAACAAAAACTTTGCCTTTTCACGTTTTAAGAGTCGAGAAAAGGATGAAAAGTTGACTCCAGTCACTTTCATTGGTTTAGCGGGCTTGAAGGGACAAGTGCTTGGTGATCTTTTCAAATTTAAAGAGTTTAAAAATATCGAAATGGCCACTTAGGTAACTCTAGGCAAAAGGAGTACTAAGTAACCGTGAATTACAATATATACCTCAGCAAATAAATTTACCAAGGACTTGACATATGTGCAGGAAATCTCCCTCAATGTTGTGTTCGGTGTATCACATTTACAGGGCGGCAGAATCAGCTTCCTATGGATAAAGGTTTGCAACCTATGAGGCTCTCCCTTTATATAATCAATGGTATGGGGAGCATAAGTCTGTGCTATCATTGTCTAATGAAAAAGCGAATGACAACTGCTAAGTTTTATAGACATTGGGACACATATCTATCCTAGACCACTAAGTATGAATGTTAATGTTTCAAATGATCCTTAGATTAATTGATAGATTTTAAAGTTGATCTTGAAATTATGTTTCGATTTCAAGGCCTTACCAATGTTACCTGTTCCTAAAATACAGTTAAGTGATGAAATGAAATCCTTCAATTTGATGAAAGCTATCTATGTAGGGAAGAAAATTACCCAAATCATGCATCAAGCCAATGATCAATGCATCAACAACAATTTCCAATGCTTAATACAAAAAATTAAATCTAATCTTTCACTTCACAACAAATGCAATGCCCAAAAAAATCTTAAAGTAATTTACCTTAACATGCAATGATATATATTTTTTTCACTTTAGTTCAATCAATGTGATCTAGTGCAAAATGTAAAAGCGAAAGCAAGAAAGCCAACAAACATAAAAATCTCTTTCACATTAATGATTTGAATGCAACAAAAAATTCTATGAAAACTACTTAAAAGATAAACACTTTCACTTTCGCTTTTTCGAAACAAAAACTCAAAGAAAACACTTCCCTCTGATTCAAATGAGACAATCAATTTGTAATCTATTGTTCATCAAATAAAACTTAAACGACTTTCATAGTTTCTAGTCAATACGAAATTAATGAAAACAACTTAAGACTCAAGAAGGAAAATTCATTTGCAAAGGAGGCCCCAACACACAAAAGACTCTTTAACATAGGTAATCGATCTCTGATGAGAATACCAAGGAGTGGATGAAGGTTGAGCTAGAAGACCTAGAAACCAGAAAAGGCTAAACAAACTTCAAACACATCTAAACCAAGTTAAGAGGTGATTGTAATCAGACAAGAAAAGAGTCAACTAAAATCGCATTGGTAAATAATTGGGAGAAGGCAAAAAGAACTTAAAAAAAGAAGAAAAACCCTAAATTTCTTTAACTTTTTCTATCATTGCACCTGTTAAGAGAAACACAACGATCATCACTATTGTAGTCAAAATATTTGTGATATCATCATGACTGTCAGGGCCAAAAATGCGATGAGAAAGAAAAAGAAAGAAAGAGCACAAAATCTTCAAGAACAACACAAGTCAACAACCTTCAATCATCTACTAGAAAGTGATAATGGTTACAAACAAACAATGAAGTCTGAGAATGGATGGTTGATCAAACTTGTCAAAAGAAAACGTGAAGAATTGGAAGGAAAGGATCATAGGCTCCCAATGGAGTCGCCATTGTGTTGACAAGGTTAATCCTATCTGCAGATAGAGAGGATCCCTCTATCCCAATGAGTGGGTCTGGCAACTGAGGTGACAATCAACTAGACATCTTCCTAGCTTACAATTGAAAAGAAGAGTGATGGAGATGGCCTACCTCATTCTGATGCCATTCTGATTTCCTCTAATGAGGACCCTGAAACTCTTTTGTCACTGGCTTGTTCCTACTTCTCTCAGTGTTTATGCACCTGCACAAGTGATCAAGACAAAACAAGGCATGCCAAAACAAATAGAAAATCCAATAGCAACCTACTTAACTGATTAAGGAATGTCAAGCTAAATTATACATGAACATATACATTTTGGGAAGATGAACCAGTAGTTGTGTACTATTATAAGATAAAGGGAAACTTACAACCAAAGCCTTGATGTTGATTATCTCCCCTTGAGTAGTAATCCAAGTCCAAGCCAAGAACTCTCCAATCACTCCTTCTCCAAGTCAAATGAATAGCCTCTAGGCACAATCTTAGTGTAAGGGTGTAAATAGACATAGACCAGCCATTTTGGAATGGGAGAGGATGCATTTATAGGCTAGAAAAGGGAGTTAGGACCTCTCCAAATATAGGATTAGGACCTCATATAAAGGAGGTAGCTCATAGGTATAAGACCAAGAGGCCAATTTGGGAGGATTCGACCTCATCTATGCTAAACAACCTCCAGCTCGTCGCTCTAGAAGCTTCTAGATCACAAATCTTCTCATCCTCTTTAGGATCATCATAGGTATGAAAGGGAACATAACGAAGCCTTCGCTGGATAAGTACACTGCAGCATGTGACCATCACTTTTTTAAGCCTTATAATAGTGATGATTCTCCATTTAGGGTTTTAGAGTTATTTTTTCAGGGAAAGCTCAAGGTATTTTCCAATCAATGTCTTACGAGGGATCTGAGCTATATACATGAATGAGTATATTGCATAATGGTCATGTTTCAGTCACTTCGGGGTATGTCACAGGGATGTATAGGAGGTGTGACTAAATATTGTGTAACATCTCTCCTCCTCAATGGCTCCCCTACTCAGACATTTAATCCCTCTCGGGGGCTCAGACAAGGAGACCCGATGATGAGCCTTAGTATTATAACAAGAATTTTGCAACTCCCAACGCTACCAACTTTAATTATCAACATGGGTTTTGTAAAAGCTTAAGAGGTATCGACACTATATGTGTAGCATACAATGTGTCATTTCTTCGTTTTCATGATGTAATGGAGTGTAGGTAGTGAAATCAAATCCTAAACTAATTGCAGAAAATGAAATGATCGAAATGGAAACTTTAACCTATTGCAAAAACGAAAATACAAGGAAAGAAGCCTATTATATTTGCAATTTAAATATCATCAACTAAATTTCAACCATGAAATTTCAAAGAGTTTATATCCATTAAAATAGTTCATTAGATGTGGCAATCACCATTGTATTAACCATTTCGTAAATCTATCCATTAGCCCAAAACACTGAAATGTTTTGGATAGGTAAAGAGGAAAGTCCTAAGTAAACTTTAGTCTTACCTAATCATTTATTTATATCCTAGGGGTCTCGAATCAACCCTAAGGGATAATAACCAATCCTCTTGAGCTAATTTGGGCAAGTATAAACATGATAGAAGGCTACTACAGGAGATCTTGTAGTTACTACAAGAAAGTGCAGATTTACTACAGGAAACTATAATTCACGGAATGAACAAGAAAATAAAATCGAAATTTGTTAGGGAATAATTCTTTTATTTAATAGTATGTCGTAGTTCTCCATTCCAAGTGGAATCACTCAAAAATACCTCTGTTAACCCATGCTAAAAAATAGCAAAAAATTACTAGTCTAAAATCTAGAAATTCGAGAACTAGTGAGCTAGTACCTCTATCAAATGCCAAACCTAATAGAGTGAAAATACAATGGGGTGAATTTTTTTATTAACTAGAACTTTTTTTTGAACTAATTCAAGTGGAATCAAATCAATTGAAGCTCATTAGCATGCACTAACAAATAGTGGAAATTTATTGTTATTTGTCACAAAGGACTTTCAAAAATCTAGATTTGGGAATAGGCAAACTAATCCGAGTAACTCAATGATTACTATGACCTTCAAACGTTTCTCCAAGGATGAAATGATACTTATTATCCTAAGAAAGAACTTACTTCAACCATTCAACCCAATGCTACAATGATAAATCATCAATATTAAATGTAGAAAAAGAAAAAAACCAAGAATGAGAGATGCATGCGAATAAGAAGTGAAATGAAGAAACTTAAATGATAAAAAAGGGCTCTAAGGCTCCTAGGATGGCGAAGGCCAGGGAAATTCAGAGCCCTATGAATGAGAACAATAGTTAGAAGCTGAACATGGCACCAATCTTCATTATTTTCGTCAATATAATTACACCCCCCCAAGAAATGAAATTGGAGGTGCAAAAATATGAGTTCTCTCCACAAGAAGACCAATAAAAATCCACCCCTAGAGGAAAATACAACTTGGTAATTATATGAAATGTGTAGGAATCATTCCCCATGAAAGGAGGAAGCATACCCCACCAAAATCCCTTAATTAGTGGATCTGGTTCCCAATACTAGGAATTTGAATTAAAATACAAGGAACACATTCCTAGATTTTCTCAATCATTGGAGCTCCAAAATCTAGGCAATTATTTCACAATATATTCTTGATTTATTATTTAATATTTATCCACCTATAGTAGGGAGAAAGTCCCTAAATTATCTCCTCCTCTAGAGGTTCATAATTTTCCCAATATTCTCACAATATTCCACAAAAATAAATAATAGTATGCAAAAATACACAATTATCCATAAACCTTCCTAATGAACATATTAAAGTTAAAGATACATTATCTAATGAAAAAATAGAGGTTTAATGTGTTGAACGATATTTAGATTCGCCTTAATTTATGCCTAATTTAGAGGCTCGTCATACCCCCATGATTAAAGTGTTGATCATCCTTTGAGAAAATTAGTGATCTCATTTGGCCTCATTCATGGCCCTGGTGGCCTCTCTCTTGTGCATTCTTTAGTCCTTTCTCTTCAGAATATTGGTTGTAAGTTCTGCAAGGACAAGCACAAAAAAGTAGTTTTCCTTTTCATGATTTTTTAACAGTATTTAAAGCAAAAAAACATAGTTTTCCTCTTTGCAGGTGAACTCTCTTGGCTTGTATATCCACTTCATTCATATCCTTTCCCTTAAAACCTTCATTCGATTTTCACTCATGTTTCCAAATTTGTTTGTGCATAGAAATATCACATTGTTTCTTGAAACCATTACCCTACCTTCTTCCCCTTATTCAATATGGGTTCTTGAATATTTTTTAGTTTGGCAAGGTCTCCCAAATCCTTTCCAACCTCTTGCTTCCTTTTTTCACCATTTGGACACCACTAAAACCTACAAAACACCTTTAGATGAGAACTAAGACATCTTATAGTAGTTCCTATAGTAACTACAGGAGACCTTGTAGCAGCACCTTTAAACCTATTTTGAGAAAAAATGATAGTTTGAGACTAGGGTAGGCCCTCAACCTGACTTCCCTCTCTTTCTCCGCTTTCTATAACATCTTTTAGGCCTTGGAAAAAAGCTAGAAAGAGATTAGAGACCTCTTATAAAGCCTCTTTTCATCACTGCAGTTTGAGTTTTATTTTGACGGTGAATTCCTTATTGTCTTTTATTGCCTTCTTCTCTTTTGTGGCCTAGATTATTGTCTAATGGCCTTGGAGTTCAATATTTTTATTAGGTCTTTCTTAGGCATTTCCATATTGGGTTTTAGCATAATTTGTTGCTTGCTCTATGTGTTTTTTAAAGAAATTTTCAGTATGAGACAGAGTGTAGGGTTTGTTGTGGAAAAATATTATTTTTTTCTTATGAAATGGGATGGATAAATGATGGATAGATAGTGGATACGAAGTGGATGGAGGGCTTGGAGTGTTGTGTTGACTTGGTCTTTGCACAAATTTCCTCTTTTAATTGTTGTCCCCATTCCTCAAAATCATCACCCTTCCTAATTTGGTTTTTTCACACTACATGAGTGAAGAAGTTAGTTGTATTACCTAGTTGAAGGTGGCCAACACTGTTGACCCATCATTAACATATAAAACCTCATCTCTCGTGCACTAACAACAAATTTCTAACTATAATATGCAGAAGAGAAGAGGTCGAGAATATTGCATACCTGTACCTAATTGATGGTTGTTAGAGAGGCATGTGTGTTGCTTTTTAGTTGATGATTGATCCATGGTACTCTAGAGGTGATAATTTCCTTTGGTTTCTTCAGCACATGTTTTCATATCTTGGTGATTCTAACCTATATATTCCAGTTTCGGTGAGCAAGCTATCTTAGTCAAATTTTTCCTTCTTGGAGTGATGGGCTAGGTCTTGGTTGATGTTGTCCTTCCCCACATTTTTCACAACTATCATACCCCTTACCAACACTTCATTTCACCTTCACTACCTTCCTATAGCCTTTAGCTAGTTTCCTGTAGAAAACTAGGACATCCTATAGTAAACTAGGATATCCTGTAGTAACTGTAGGAAACCCTTTAGCAGCCTGTTTGAACACATATTTCCCAAATTGTATACTGGTTTGACATGAAATTTTCTGAGAAAGTTTCCATCATCCTTATGTGTCTCTCCATAAAACAATTTTTGCCAATGGATGCATGAATTCCGAGAAAAATAGAAAACGTTTCTGGGTGATGGAGGTCGATTTCTAAACAACTATGCATGAGAATTTGATGAAATTTCTTGGGCATGTTACCATCATCCATATGCATCTCCCCCTGAAACAACTTTGAAAATGTACGCAAGAATATCGAGAAAATTAAAAAATGGTTATAGGTGATGGAGGTCGATTTCTCAAAAAATATGCACTGGAATTTCCATAAATTTCTTGGGCATGTTACTATCATCCATATGCATGTCCCCCTTAAACAACTTGGCAAAAAGATACATGGTTTTCAAGATATCACAAAAATAATTTTCTTCTCTATTTATTTTTGTTTCTTGTACTAACTACATGATCTTCCTATAACCTTTTAGGACAACAAGAAAAATGAGTGGTAAAAGCTTTGGAATGATGCGTGGATGGTGGAAATAGATGAGGGTGATGGACTGGCATGGCATTGGTCCTATTGGAGCATTTGAGAAAAGGAGGAAAAAGGCAAAATTTGACTTATTTTGACTAGGCTTGTGACCAACTTTTCTTTTGGTGGCTAACTTGTTTTTATTTCTTGCAGAGGTTGGAGAGCACTTTCATTCATGACAGAGAGAGACACATGGATCAGCTATTTTTTTATTTTTTTTTTCTCTTCTAGGGCTACTAGCCGCCTCAATGAGGTTTTCAACTAGTAGGTCTATTTAGATGCCAAAAATGAGATTTTCACCTACAATGTTTTCTTTTTCTCATTTTTTCTCTTTTTTTCCAACCTATTGACCATCTCATGGAAGTTTTCAATCAATAAGCCAATCTCAAAAACCACAAAGGAGGTTTTCACCTGAGATTTTTTTTCTTATTGCTCATTTTTTTATTTCTTTTCCTATTCTACTCTAGGAAAAACAAAATCATTTTCAATTGTTGTAATACTTCCAATGAAGCTAAGCGCGCATCAAGATGAAAAATAAATTGATGTGTAGGCTTTAAATATATTCTTTGACAGGTACTTGAATATGAGAGAACAACTTCTTTGATTGAAATGAGATTAGGAATTGTTTAAGAAGAATCGGTTGCTACAACTTGACACTTTGTTGGAACCATATTTCAATATAGTTGTGATGCCCCTAATCCACTTGCTAATTTCGATCATCTTGGAAGTCTTCTTGTTGCATGAAATTCATATCTACTTCTTTTTTCTTATTATTCTCTTGAACACATAGAGGATTTGATGGTAAACATGAGGGAACTTTCCCAATCTTTGATTCTGATTTTTTCTCTTCGTCAAGAGCAACCCATGAATCTTTGGTATTCTCATTTGAATCTTATTTTTCTGCATCTTGTCCTTCAATGATGTCAAGAGAACCTCTTTTTTGTGATACTCTTCTTGAGATAAAATGAATATCATTTAGATCAAGAGGAGATGTTTGGAAGTGTTGTACCTCAGCATTGTAAATGGGTTGAGCTACTTCATTGTGTGGGTTCGGAAATGGTGTTATAGGAAGTTGAGTGAGAGTGGATATTTGAGATGGATGTGGTTAGGATTGTGGTTGTGGTGTAGGTGGATGGTAGGGATAACATGGAGTTATGTAGGATATTCAGGCAAATATTGAGTATATAGTGGATGCTTCCCACAAGTTCGTTGCCAAACCTTTTTCCAAGATTGGTTTTGGGGTTGAGATGGCCAAGGTTGCGAAGGAAAGGGTGTGTTACAATTACTTTGAGATGGATGTGCATTAGCTTGAAATCGTGAATTAGGATATTGAATCATATGAGGTTGAATAGGCTGACATGGTCCTCTTGGAGGTACATTCCATAGTAGCATTGGCAATTGACTTGCTCCATTTTTGTCTTGGTAAACTTCCTTCAACCTTGGTAACAAAAATATCAGCATCATGGAAAGCACAAATATCATCACCATCTTTTGGCTCATTTTGTATTCATAGCTTTTCTACTTGTTCACTTAGATTGCTAAGAATTTTTGTTTTGAATTTATCAAGCAAATTTCCAAGTTTAGCTTGAATTACCGATCTTGATGTTGATTGAATTACTCTTACCCTTCCTATTGATATGTATTTGTATGTTTCATAAATTTCTTGAAATAATAATTGGTACACATCATCTCTACTCATGAGATCAAGGAGATCAATCCACTCATCCCTAATTGTTCTAAGTAAGACAGTTTTTAGTGTGTCATATCCTAAACTAAGTATCTTTTCCCTCTTAACATTATATATGAACCTGTCTATTAGATCCTCTAGAATCTCATCTTATTTTTTAGTCATTCTGAATATCTATATTTTGAGATGATGATATTTATCTTTTTCTAGAAATATATTTTGCATCTCACTCCATAATCCTATTGAATTAGTCCCTAAACTCATGAACCATTTAAGAGCTCTATCCTTCAATGTTGCCAGAAAAAATCTAAAATTTTGAGTGCTTAGTAAGAAACCATAATATCTACAAAGGATGTCATTCTAAGAGAAAGGTTCACGGATCTTCTAGCATTAGGCCATGAAATTGTGGAAGAAAAGATGGAGGGATGTTCTTCATGTGCACACTATTATCAGTATATTGAATGGGAAATATGAGAGGATATTCCTCATTGTCATCATCTCCATCCATTTCGTATACATTATTTTCCATATCTTCTTCTTCTACTTGCAAAAGTGGATGGTGATGTGGCTCTTACTGCAGCACGTGATCAAATGGGGGGTGGGTTGGTGTTGGAGAATTGTTTTTGTTTTTATGAACGAATGAAAGATCTAATGCAATGCACTTTTCTATTTTTCAAATGAAATATTCCTAATGCAAATATATATATATATATATATATATTGCAAAAATTAAAAATAAATGAATCAACTAGAGATGAAAAGAATGCATACTTTGACACCTCCCTCGCAGTGGTGCCAAAAAGTGATGAGCCTTAGTATTGCAACAAGAATGTTGCAACTCACAAGGCTACCAACTTTAATTATCACCCTTAGGTTCATACAAACTTAAGAGGTATCGGCACTATATGTGCAGCATACAATGTGTTATTCCTTTGTTGTCATGATGTAATGGAGTGCGTGTAATGAAATCAAATCCTAAACTAATTGCAGAAAATGAAATTCTCAAAATAGAAACCTAAACCTATTGCAAGAAAGGAAATAAAAGAAAAGAAACCTATTCTAATTTCATAACATAAATATCATGAACTAAATATCAACCATTACATTTCAAAGAGTTTAGATCCATTAACAAAGTTCATTGGATGTGGCAATCATCATTGTATTATCCATTTCACAAATTTGTCCATTAGCCCAAATCGCTGAAATGTTTTGCATGGGTAAAGAGGCAACTCTCAAGTGGTCTTTATTGTTCCCTAATCATTTATTTAGATCATAGGGGTCTATACTAAACCCTAAGGGATAATAGCCAAGATTATTTAGTGAATTCTAGAAATTATATACATTTTGGAATTCTACTACAGGAGATCCTCTAGTTACTACAGGAAACTGTAGATTTACTACAGGAAACTATAATTCACCAAATTACCAAGAAATTAAATCCAAATTGAATGGTAATTTTTTTTATTGAATAGGATGTATTAGGTCTCCATTCCAAGTGGCATCACTCAAAAATACCTATGTTAACACATGCTAAAAAATAGCATAACATTACTAGTCTAAAATCCAGAAATTCGAGAACTAGTGAAATAGTAAATCTATCAAATGCCTAATCAGATCAATTGAAAATGCAATGGGGTGGTTTTTGTTATTAAATAGAATTTTTTTGTGATATAATTCAAGAAAAATCAAATTGATTGAATATTTTTAGCATGCTCTAAAAAATAGAATAAATTTATTGTTATTTTCCACAAAGGACTTCCAAAAATCTAGATTTGGGAATAAGAAAACTAATCCAAGTAACTCAATGACTACTATGAAATTTCAAAGCTATACCAAGGATGAAATGATGTTTTCTATCCTGAAAGACAACTTACTTCAACCACTTAACCCAATCCTACAACAAGAAATCATCAATCGTGAATGCAGAAATAGAAAAAAACAAGAACAAGAGATGCATGTGAATAAGAAGTGAAATGAAGAAAAGTAAATGATACAAAATGAATTTGAGGCTCCTAGGATGGCCAGGCCCAAGGAAACTCAGAGTCCTATGAAAGAGAAAAATATTTAGAAGCTAAACATGGGAGCAATACTCATTATTTCCATCAATACATTTATATCCCTACAAGTGGAGCTACAAAAATGCAGGTTCTCTAAACAATAAGACTAATAAAAATCCACCCCTAGAGGAAAATTTGACTTGGTACTTATACAAAATTATTAGGAAGCATTCCCCATGAAATGAAGAAGTTCTCCCCACCAAATTCCCTTAATTACTGGATCTGGTTCCCAATACTAGGAATTTGCATTAAATGACAAGGAACACATTCCTAGATTTTCTCAATCATTGGAGCTCCATAATCTATGAAATTATTTTAGAATCTCTTCTTGATTTATTATTTAATATTGATCCTCATGTAGTAGGGAGTAAGTCTCTAAATTATCTCCTCCTCCAAATCTTCATAATTTGTCCAATATTCTCACAATATTCCACAAAAATAATTAATATTAGGCACAAATATGAAATTATCCATAAACCTTGCTAATGAACATATTAAAGTTAAAATACATTATTTAGTAGAAAAATAGATATTTAATGTGCTCAAGGACGGTCATATGGGCCTTAATTTATGTATAATTAAGAGGCCCGTCATACCCCACTGTTGAAAGTGTTTCTCATCGTCTGAGAAACTTAGTGACCTCATTGTGCCTAATTCATGGCCCTGGTGGCCTCTCTCTTGTGAATTCCTCAATTCTTTCTCTTCAGAATCTTGGTTGTAAGTTCTATAAGGAAAATCAAAATAGTGTAGTTGTTCTTTTCATGATTTTTTAACAGTCTCTTAAGAAAAAAAACATAACTTTCCTCCTTGCAGGTGAACTCTCTTGCCTTGTAAATCCATTTCATCCATATCATCTCCCTTGAAACCTTCATTCCATTTTCACTCATTTTCCAAAATTGTTTGTGGATAGAAAAATCACAATGTTTCTTGAGATCGTTAACCTGCATTCTTCCCCTTGTTCAATATGGGATCTTGAATATCTTTCATTTTGGTAAGTTCATCCACATCCTTTTCCAAACTCTTGCTACCTTTTTCCACCATTTATACACCTCTGAAACCTTCAAAATGCCTTTAGATCAGAACTAGGACATCCTATAGTAATTCCTATAATAACTACAGGAAACCTTGTAGCAGCCTGTTTAAATATGTTTTGAGTAGAAATGGTAGTTTTAGTCTATGGTAGGCCCTCAACTTGACTTCCATGCCTTTTTTTCCTTTCTATAAAATCTTTTAGGCCTTGGAAGAAAGATAGAAAGAGATTAGAGACCTCATGGAAAGTCTCTTTTCAGCAATACAATTTGAGTTCTATTTTGATGGTGAATTCCTTCTAGCCTTTTGTTTCCTTATTCTTCTATTTTATGGCCTAGATCATTACCTAATGGCCTTGGAGTTATCTATTTTGATTAGGTCCCTCTTAGGCACTACCTATTTGGGTTTTAGCACAATTTATTCTTTTCTTCCTTCTTGTAGCAACATTCTTCCTTCCTGTAGCGGTCATTCCTTCTCTTTTAGGGTCTTCTAACTGTATGGGAATGATGAGAAACGATGTAGAGGGTTTGGAGGATGATGTTGGGTCTCCGATGGAGTACTATAGGTTTGTCAAAATGGAGAGGATATGCTCTATGTGTTTTTTTAAGGAAATTTTCATGGTGAGACAGAGTGTAGGGTTTGTTGAAAAATATTATTTTTTTTCTTATGAAATGGGATGGATGAATAATGGATAGATAGTGGATATGAAGTGGATGGAGGGATTGGAGTGTTGTGGTGACTTTGCCTTTGCACAAATATCCTCTTTTAACTATTGTCCCCATTCCTCGAAATCATCACCCTTCCTAGTTTGGTTTTTCCACACTGCATGAGTGGAGTTAGGTGTATTAACTAGTTGAATGTTGTTGATACATCTGACCCATCCTTAGCTTACGAAATGTCATCTCTCATGCATTGAAAACAAATTTATAACTATAATGTGCACAAGAGAAGAGTTCAAGAATATTGCATACTTGTAACTACCTGATGGCTATTGGAGAGAAATGCATGCTACTGTTGAGTTGAATATCGATCCATGGTCATCTAGAGGTGATAATTTATTTTGGTTTCTTCTACATAGGTTTTCATAGCTTGGTGATTTTAACCTCTATCTTCCAGTTATCATGAGCAATCTATCTCAGTCAAATCTGGCCTTCTTAGAGTGATGGGTTGGGTCATGAGTGATGCTCTCCTTCCCCACACTTTTTACAACTGTCATACCCCTTACTTGCACTTCATTTCACCTTCCCTACCTTCCTATAGTCTCCATCTAGTTTCCTGAAGAAAACATGGACATCCTATAGTAAACTAGGATATCTTGTAGTAACTTCAGGAAACCCTATAGAAGCCCGTTTAAACCCATATTTCCCAAATGGTATACTGGATTGACGTAGAATTTTATGAGCATGTTGCCATCATCCCTGTGTGCCTCACCATAAAATAGTATTTTTGTTTACTGTAGTAACTACAAGATATTCTTCTAGAATTTTAGGACAGTAAGGAAAGTGAGTGGTAAGAGATTGGGAATGATGAGTGGATGGTGGAAATATATGAGGTTGATGGATTGGCATTGCCTTGGTCTTGTTGGAGAATTTGAGCAAAGGAGGAGAAAGTCAAAATTTGACTTCTTCTGACTGGGATTGTGATTACCTTTTCTTTTGGTGGCTAACTTGTTTTTTTTGCTTGCACAGGTTGGAGAGAACATGCATTCATGAGAGAGAGAGATACATGGAGCAAATATTTTTTTTCCTTTTTTTTTTCTTCTAGGCCTACTAGTGATCTCAATGAGGTTTTCAACTAGTAGGTCTCCTTAGGTGCCTCAAAAGAAGTTTCCACCCAGGATCTTTTTTTTCGCGTTTTTTCTCTTTTTTTCCAACCTGTTGACCATCTCATGGAGGTTTTCAATCAATGATTCAATCTCAAGAGCCCCAAAGGAGGTTTTCACCTAAGCTTTTATTTTTTCTCTTATTTATTCTTTTTTATTTCTTTTCCTATTCTACTCTAGAAAAAACAAAATCATTTTCAAGTGTAGGAATACTTCCAATGAAGCCATGTGCACATCGAGATGAAAAATAAATTGATGCTTAGGCTTGAAATATATGCTTTGATAGGTACCTAAATATGAGAGACCAACTTCTTTGATTTAAATGACATCAGGAATTGTTGAAGAAGAGTCAATTGTTGCAACTTGACACTTTGTTGGAACCATATTTCAATATAGTTGTGATGCTCTTGGTCCACTTACTAATTTGGATCATCTTGGATGTCTTATTCTTCCAATGAAATTCATATCTTCTTCTTTTTGTTGATTATTCTCTTGAACACATTGAGGATGTAATGGTAAACATCAGGGCACTAATCCAATCTTTGATTTTGATGTTTTCTCTTCATTAAGTGAAACACATGATTCTTTGGTCTTCTCATTCGAATCTTCTTTTTTTCATGTTGTCCTTCAATGATAGCAAGAGAATCTATTTCTCGTGATACTATTCTTGAGCTAAGATTAATACCATTTAGATCAAGAGGAGATGTTTGGAAGTGTTGTACCTCAACATTGTAAGTGGGTTGAGCTACTTCATTGTGTGGGTTCCAGAATGGCAGTACAGCTAGTTGAGTGGTAGTGGATATTTGAGATGGGTGTGGTTGGGGTTGTGGTTGTGGTGTAGTTTGATGGTAGGGATAACATGGATTTGATTATGTAGGATATTGATGAAAATATTGTGGATGCCTCCCATAAGTTCGTTTCCAACCTTGTTGCCAAGCTTGGTTTTGGGGTTGCGATGGCCAAGGTTACCAAGGAGAGGGTCTGCTAAAATTACTTTGAGATGGATGTGCATTAGCTTGAAATTTTGAATTAGCATCTTGAATCATATAAAGTTGAAAATGATGACATGGTCCTCTTTGAGGTACATAACATTGATGCATTGGCAATTGACATTCTCCATTGTCCTCTTGGTAAACTTCCTTAAACCTTGGTAATGAGGGGGAATATTAAACATCATGTGATTCTGCATGGACAACAGAAGTATCAACGTCATATTTTTACTCATTTGATATTCTTAACATTTCTACTTGTTCACTTAGATTGCTAAGTATTTCTGTTTTAAAGTTATCAAGGAAATTTCCAAGATTAGCTTGACTTACCGATCTTGATGTTGATTGAATTACTCTTGCCCTTTCTCTTCATGTTTCTTTTCATGTTTCACAAATTTCTTGAAATTATGGTATACATCACCTCTACTCATGTGATGAAGGAGATCAATCCACTCATCCCTAATTGTTCTAAGTAAGAGGGATTTTATTGTGTCGGATCCTAAATTATGTAGCTTTTCCCTCATAACATTATACATGAACCTCTCTATTAGACACTCTAGACTCTCGTTTTCTTTTTTATTCATTCTAAATATTTCTTATTTAAGATCATGATATTTTTATTTTTCTAGAAATATATTTTGCATCTCACTCCATGATCTTATTGAATTAGTCCCTAAACTCATGAACCATTTAAGAGCTCTATCCTTCAATGTTATAAGAAAAAATCTCAAATTTTGAGTGTTTAGTAAGTAACCATAAGATCTACAAAGGATGTCGAATTCAAAGAGAAAGGTTCATGGATCCTGTAACCTTAGACCATGAAATTTTGGAAGAAAGGATGGAGGGATGTTCTTCATGTGCACGCTATTATCAGTATCTGGAATGGGAAATCCGAGAGGATCTTCCTCATTGTCATCATATCCATCCATTTATTATACATTATTTTCCATATCTTCTTCTTCTATGTAAAAAAGTGCATGGTGATGTGGCTCTTACTACACCACGTGATCAAATCGGGGGGGGTGGGTTGGCATTGGAGATTTTTTGTTTTTGTTTTTATGATTGAATAAAAACACTAATGCAATGAAATTTTATTTTTTTGAAATGAAATATGCATAATGTAAATATTTTTTGCTTTTGCAAAAGGTAAAAAGAAATGAATCAACTAGAAAAAAAAATGATGCATACTTTGAAATCTCCCCAGCAACAATGCCAAGATGTGATGAGCCTCAGTATTGCAACAAGAATGTTGCAACTCCCAAGGCCACGAACTTTAATTATCAACATGAGGTTCGTACAAACTTAAGAGGTATCAGAACTATATGTGCATCATACAATGTGTAATGCCTTTGCTATCATGATGTAATGGAGTGCATGTAATGAAATCCAATCCTAAACTAATTGCATAAAATGAAATGTTCGAAATAGAAACCTTAACCTATTGCAAGAAAGAAAATACAAGGAAAGAAACCTATTCTAATTGCATAAAGTAAATATAATGAACTAAATGTCAACCATTAAATTTCAAAGTGTTTACATCCATTAATAGAGTTCATTGGATGTGCCAATCATCATTGTATTATCCATTTCATAAATCTACCCATTAGCTCAAATCATTGAAATGTTTTGCATGGGTAAAGAGGCAATTCCTAAGTGGTCTTTAGTGTTCCCAAATAATTAATTTAGATCCTATGGGTCTCGATTCCTACCTAAGGGAAAATAACCAAGCTTCTTCAGTGAATTATGGCAAGTATATACATGTGGGAATGCTGCTAGATGAGATCTTGTAGTTACTACAGGAAATTGCAAATTTACTACAGGAAACTATAATTCACCAAATGACAAAGAAAATAAAATCAAATTCAGATGGGAATTTTTTTATTTTATTTACTAGGATATCTTAGGTCTCCATTCAAATTTGAATCACATAAAAGTACCTATGTTAACACATGCTAAAAACTAGCAGAAAATCAATAGTGTAAAATCTAGAAATTCGAGAACTAGTGAACTAGTAAATCTATCAAATGCCTAACCTGATCAAGTGAAAATTAAAAGAGGTAATTTTTGTTATTAATTAGAATTTTTTTGTGATCTAATGCAAGTGGAATAAACTTGGTTTAACCTTTTTATAATTCTCTAAAAAAATAGCATAAATTTATTGCTATTTGCCACAAACGACTTCCAGAAATCTAAATTTCGGAATAAGAAAACTAATCCAAGTAACTCAATGATTACTATGACCTTCCAAATTTGTTCCAAGGATTAACTTATGCTTGTGATGCTGAAAAAAAACTTAATTCAACGATTTAACTCAATCCTACAACAAGAAATCATCAATACTAGATGCAGAAATAGAAGAAAACAAGAACAACAGATGCATGTGAATATGAAGTGAAAGGAAGAAAAGAAAATGATACAAAAGGGCTCTTAGCATCCTGAGATGGCCAAGGCTAAGGAAAATTAGAGTTCTATGAAGGAGAAAAAGATTTAGAAGCTGAACATGACACCAATCTTCAATTTTTCCATCAACACAATTACATCCCTCGAAGAAATGAAAGTGGAGCTGCAAAAATACGAGTTCTCTCCACAAGAAGACAAATAAAACTCCACCTCTAGAGGAAAATTTGACTTGGTACTTATAAAAAAATATTAGAAAGCATTCCCCAAGAAAGGATGAATCTTTCCCCACCAAAATCCCTTAATTATTGGATTTGGTTCCCAATACTAGTATTCTGCAATAAATGACAGGGAACAAGTTCCTAGATTTTCTCAATGATTGGAGCTCTAGAATTTGTGCAATTATTTCAGAATATACTGTTAATTTATTATTTAATATTCATCCTCTTGTAGTAGGGAGTAAGTCCCTAAATTAGCATTTATATTGTTTGCCTGAGCATTTTTTATTGTTGTTTTCCCTCCACTCTGTTGGATAATATTAGGCACAAATATGCAATTATCCATAAACCTTCCTAATGAACATATTAAAGTTAAAAATACATTATCTAATGAAAAAGGAGAGGTTTCATGAGCCTCATCATTGGTTAACTATATGGGCCTTAATTCACCTCCTAGTTTAGTCAAACCAACTATTCTCACAATTTATTGCATACTTTTCATTATATTTTGTTTATGAGATGAGTTAGAGTTGGATATTTTGCTTTATAGTCTAACGTGCATTTAATGAAGGATTAAAGGATAAAAGAAAGGAATTTTGGCAAAGACCTTCGTAAAAAATCGAATGGGACAAGGGAGAGGAGTTATAGGAGGTAAATCCTCCTCATTTACTACCCCTCCATTCGAATATTCCTCCATCAGCTCGAAGTGCAAACAACCACATCGTGAGGACTAGAAGGCAACTGAGCAAGTGAAATTCAAAGGACCAATTTATCTTGAGTTTGGGAGCTGAGCCTCCCTAGTTTTAAGGAATTCGTTGGTGACTTCATATGTATAAGTAGAGAGGCCTAGGACCTCAGTAGGTTTCAGATTTTTTATTGTAAAAACTCTACTTTATTTTAGAGATGCAAGACTTGTGCCAGCTGTGGATGTAATCCATTGTTTTGATAATAAGAATGAGTTTTGTTTCAAGCCAGAAATCAGTTAACTAAGAGGGTTGAAGCTCTTGGGTTAGGTCCCAACCCTAGCAATTGAGGCTACTATTTACTGTACATTTATGCTAGCGTAGATTCATGGTTTAATCATTCATTTACCTAAGTAGTTGCATTTCCATTAAAGCAGTGTAGTGTAGATTGGTTGTGTTTTAGTTTGCTTCTATTTGTGCCTTCTTTAAATTAGCAGGTTAGCAAGGAGAAAATGATCACCATAAGGTTGTCAGCAGGTGTCTCGCCCTCACCTCCTCCCTTTGGGACCATGAATTGAGGAAGAGACCCTTGAGTAACCCCAAAAACACAGATTTCTAGTTCTTGCATGAGCTTTGGAGTTTGTTGTCTTGATTCAGTACTTGGTTCATTTCATTGTTATATTTTTCCATCACTCCCTTTCTATCATGAGAACTAACTTGTATTCTCATTTCCTTCAACACTTTCTTCATGCATAATATATGCGGAAGCTAATAAATCACGTCTTAATCCAATTATACTATAGATTTACTTATTGTCTAATCCACAACAAACCTGACCAATCACTATTAATTGTGTGTCGCATAGCCAACCTATTCATTTCAACGTTTGACTTCATGCACTCCAAATCTCCACCATTGATCTGTCTTGCTTAATCAAATGGCTATCATGTCACCCACTCACTAACTAGCTTGGCCAATCTCCACTATTGATCAATCCCGCATGATCCAACGACTATCGTGCAATATCGCGTGAATTCTTGCATGACTGATATCTGATCGACGGCATGTGAGAAAAGTATTTTTATCATGCTACATGTCACTCACTTGGGCTAATTGCATGAAATTCAGGAATGTCGTTTATAGCTTTTTGGGCGCGCGAGATACTTCTTACCACCTATATTCATTTCAACATTTGACTTTAGTCGCTCCAAATCTCCACCGTCAATCTGTCTCACTTGATCCAATGGTCATCGCATCACCTGCTCACCAACTAGCCTAGCCTATCTCCACTGTTGATCAATCCCACATGACCCAACAACTAGCGTGCAGCCTCGCATGAATTCTTGCATGACTGATATCCGATCGAGAGCACACAAGGAAAGTGATTTTCCTATGCTATGTGTCACTCACTTAGGTTAATTGCATGAAATTTAGGAATTCCTCTTTCAACTATAAGGGTGCGCAAGAGACTTCTTACCTCCTACGAAGACTGATCCATCATTCCACATGTTTTCCCCCTTTCTGTTGACACATGACTTAAAGTGATCCATCCATCTATTAACATAATCTCTTGTGATAAGATCTCTACCACTCGTCTTCCATTAATATTGTTCATTTATTCGACTGATCCAACGGTCCCTATGCACTACTTATTAATTATGTCCTTTCACTGATTTCGATCTTCGATTTCTTTTCCACTTAACTCCTTCCCGAACTTTGTTCTGTGTATCATTTAAATGCTACCACTCATGAGATTTGATCTGGTTATTCAATCAAACTCCAATAGTGTCTAATCATCACAAACACCAAAGAAAGTTAAAATAGATTTAGTTTAGTTTCTTTGATTACACATTAGTTGGTTTGATGCTATTTACTTCTGTAACTTAGATAACAACATTAGGTTAGTGTTGATTCAGAAATTTTGCTTAGCATAGTTGTTTAAATGGCTGATTAGGATATGGTGTGATTTAGCATTACATGTTGTTTTCTTCATTACTGTAGTAGAGTAGCTCTCTTAGAATAGATTTTCTCTTCTTCCTTCAAAGAATTAAGCTTCTTCTAACTCTATAGGAGTCTCGCTTGGAATGCATGGGGTCTCTCACCAGATGAACAGTGACAACAAGCATGACCTTCACTTCTACTTATGCATATAGCATTGTCGCCTCCAATTTTGTGCGAACCCTAGGTTGATAAGTAAAGTTGGTAACCCAGGAGTTGCAGCATCCTTGCTGCAATACTAGCGCTCATCACTTTTTGGTGCTATTGCCGGGGAGGTGTCTAAGTAGAATGTGATTACTGCTTTCTTTTCTTCTATTTCCAGTCTACTTTCTTTTCTTCTATTTCTAGTCTCCAATCTTTTTCCATTATTTTTTTTCTACAAAATTAATCTAGAAGCTTCCTTTATTTTAGTTGTTATTATCTTCTTTCCTTTCCATTCTGCAAGTATAATTTCAATTCAACAAGTAGTTTTTTCTGTCAGTAGTTTTCCATTCAATCAACAATTTCATTTCTGCAAAGTAATTTCCATCTAAAAAAATCTGACAAAAACCAACCCAAAAAAAGTTCCTTTCATGCTTCATAGGAATAGGGACAATTTAGGGAAATTCTTGCCAAATACACCCACTAAATCCAACAGCTAAATTTCTCTCTTTTGTGAACTGGAGGAACCTTTAGGTGAGAAACTTGACATATTTGAAGAACCTATAAGAGAAGAATAAGAAGAGGAACCCATTCCTACTGAACCAATCACTGAAAATCGACATGATAGAGGAAATAGAGAGAGAATTGAGGGTGCCTTCCCCATCAAGGAAACCAATGGGGACACTAATATGAAGAATATAAGCCCCTCTTCTCTACCTCATTTCCATGGCCTCCGTCCAATGCACACGAATAATGCATCGAAAGGCCCCGAATCCGAACCCCCCGCACCGGCTCTATTGCTGGTTTTCAAAATGGAGAAGGTAGAAGTGGATATTTGATATACACTAATACCGCGGGCTTGGATGCTCCTAGGCGGGGTGGTGTAACCGGAGAATCTGAAATTGGCTCTACCTCTGATGCTCTTTCTCTCTATGCTATTGGTGCTTTCTATTCTTATGCTGGCTCTGGGTCAACTCGATATGCGAACTCCGATTGCCACAAAGTCATCCAGTGGAACCGGAACATGAATAGGCTCTGTGATGAGAGGAGAGGGAAAAGCAGCAAGAGCAAGTCCAGGAGCAGGAACATACCTTCCAGGAGCCCTCGTATGGTTCCATATGACCACAGAGGACCCTGAACCTTCCCTATTTGATTTCATTGTTATCTGTCAAACCTATGACTATACAAATGATGAGAAAAAGTTAAAATTGTTTCCATCTACCCTCAAGGATGCAAAATTGCGCTGGTTAGTGGGTTTACCTAGAGATAGAATCACAACTTTGGCCCAGATGCAGTAGGATTTTAACAACAAATATAGGGACTATTGTAGGTCAAAGGATACTAAAGAAGATATTTTCAGGATGACCATGGGCCAAGATGAATCCTTAGAAGACTACAAAGAAATATTTCAGCTCAGTTACAAAAGGGCTAGGTGCACACTTGACCCCGAGTCACTAAAGCTGGTCCTACTCAGAGGAGTAAGGGAAGATCTTCTGGATACCTTACATCTATTAGGAGGAGGAGATATCTACCAATTACCATATGAGGATATCAAGACTATCTTTAGAAACCATTCTAGGGTAGCCACGAAAAAGGGTAGGAGTAGTCAACCTATGGCCAGTACATCATCTTCCAACTGATCCATCAAGGGTGAAATTGGAAATATGCTAGAAGATTTCAAAAGTGAGATGTTGCAAACCCTTGCCTTCCAATTGGACACCATGAATATCAAAAGGAAGCAAGAAGAAGTAAAGAGAGCCTTGGCCATCTTTTGTACTAGATGCACCAGGAGGCATCCTAGGAATGAATGTCCATTGAACTGTCTTTACCCGAACTCAAAGTTGTATATCAAGGAGCTAAAGGGGTCATTGAGTAGCTTTGTTACATCAACCAAAGGAGACCTCCTATGCCTAGACCATACAAGCAGGGTATGAACGGGTCATCCCATGCATGTTAAAACCCCAACCAAATGACATCTATACCTTCTTGGGGACCCCCTGCTCATCCTTCCTAGTCTACACCCCCTCCTTGGACCTATGCATCTCAATATCATTCCCAACTAGCCAGCCATTCATTTCAACCTTACATTCCACCACAACCTCAGTGGAATACCCCACTCCAGGGGTGGAGGCCCTAATACAACAATGCTCCAGCTTTATTGCCTAAACCGCCTACCCAACCAAAACTCCTACACTCTGCTCCACCCAAGCAACCTAAGATGCCTGCCCAGCCAAATCCAAACCCAAACAATAGGCAGGCTCTACAAGTATACAATGGAGAGACATCATACCCAGCTTATGTTGTAGAAATCTAGCAGATCAACCTAATATCTGGGAGAATTATCCCAGATAACCAACCTCCCTCTCCACATAGGTAGGTAGAGGAAGAAAGAGAGGAAAGCAACTTTAAAGTAAATCCACCCTTTCCTAAGAGATTAGCCCAACTATTCCATCCTATGTCAGAAGGAACTTAACCTCTGGGAGAACTGAAAAATCTATGTTTAAAGATATCACTTCTCCAAGAAATAAAATATGTTCCCATTTACAATAAGTTGATTAAGGATAAATTATTCAAGCATCTATGAAGAATAAAAAGGGATTCCCCTACCATTAATGTCATTGGGCAGTTGTCTGACTTAATGTCGAGACAGGTAATATGTATAAAGTATTTGGACCCTAGAAGCCCTATAGTAGATGTGCACATCAATGGCACCATCGTCCCACAAACTTTGATCGATCTTGGGGATGCCATTAATGTGATGATGAAGGATACCATGCTCAAGCTCAACCTCCAAGGGTCATTGAGGAAGACCCCAACAGTTTTACAACTCGCAGACCATTCCACAGTCACCCCTGAGGGAACTGTGGAGGATGTGATGGTCTCCATGGACTCTTGGTAGTACCCTGCAGATTTTATAGTTGTCCACAGCCAATGCTTACATTAGCTACAGAGCTAGGAATATGACCATCAAGAACAGGCATATGTCCAAATAGTTAGTCCTATACCCTCTTGCTCAAGCTATCTAGAGTATGATTTACCTTTACGGTTGGAGGAGGAGGAAGAAGATGAAGTTTATTCAGCCCAACTTTATCCTTTGGAAGCAACCATAGGAGGAGGGAAACAAGATGAGGATGACTTAATTGAACACCTGCTCCAAAGTCCAACTCCTAGTTCATTACCATTAGAATAAGAAGTAAGGGAAACCCAGAAAAATCATCCAATGGACTTATGCCTAGATGATTCCAACCCACTCCATGTAAAAACTATAGAATTTGGCCCAGAGAAAACTTTGAAAATTAATCTATCTCTTTCTGCTCTTGAAGAGGAAAAGATATGTAACATGTTGAGAGGAAACCTAGAAGCCTTCACGTGGAGTTACAAGGAAATGAAGGGATTGAACCCATCAGTGTGTACTCACCACATATACATCAAATAAAGTTTCAAGTCAGTCCAGCAACCACAAAGGAGGATGAATCCAGCTCTTAAAGATATAGTCAAAGAAGAACGGTAAAAACTGCTAGATGCAGGATTCATTTACCCTATCTCTGATAGTGAGTGGGTCTCTCCTTTAGAGTTTGTTCCCAAGAAAAATGGTAAGTGGAGGATTTGTGTTGACTATAGGGAGTTGAAAAAAGCCACAAAGAAGGATCATTTTCCCCTACCCTTCATTGACCAAGTGCTAGATGGCCTGGCAGGGAAGAAGTTTTCTTCTCTCCTAGATGGATTCAATGGGTACAACAAAATCCAAATCTGCCCAAAATACCAGGATAATGACACATTCACCTGTCCTTGGGGTAGTTTTGCCTATATGGTCCTTCCTTTTGGCCTATGCAATGCTCCTGCCACTTTCAAAAGAGCAGTCTTGAGTATTTTCGCCGAATTTGTACATGATGTGGTGGAAATTTATAAGGATGCTTTTACACCTTATGGCTGTGATTTTCAAGAAGCCCTGACTAACCTAGTGATCTAAAAATGGGGCAGTAAAGGATTCTTGTTAGCTTACAAGAACCTCTCCCACTTCCAAAGCTTAAATATTTCCAAGACCTTATGATTAACCAAATGCAGAATTAATAATTCTTGAAAATAGGTGTATGCTTGTGTTTGGTTTAAGACTATTTATTTGCTTTAAGTTTATTTGCTTCAACTAATATAAAACATATAACAACAAATAAAGTAGCAGATACAATGCAGCAACAAGCAGTCACACATAACAACAATATAATATGGATTTCGCCCAAAACTCTTGGGCTACGTCTCCTTGAGCTCTAGTCAACTCAACTAGGCTCTCTGGGATAATGACATCAGTTCTTCTACAAGCTCCACACTCAACTCTATTGGTTTACACAGAACACAATGGGTTTAGAAAACCATCTCATCCCTGGCTCTGAATCTCTCAGGATTTCTGGCTCTTGACTTTGGCTCTAGCTTTGGCTCTTGGCTCTGGCTCTGGCTCTAGCTCTAGCTCTTAGCTCTAGCTCTGGGCTCTAGCTCTGGCTCTTCAACTCTGGCTCTGGCTCTGGCTCTGGATCTTAGCTCTAGTTCATGGCTCTGGCTTTGGCTCTAGCTCTCGCTCTGGATCTTTGGATCTGGCTTCTTTGAGCTCTCTTTTGGCCTCTGCGTGCCTCTGTAGTTCGCTTGACCTCCAATCGACTCTCAACAACCTTCCAGCAACCTTTAGCAACAACTCGTTGCTGTCAACTGAGCTCTCTGGTTTACTCGACCTCCAAGTGACTCCAAAACTCTATGCACTATCTCAGATAGCCACTACCTCATCAATTGAGTTCTCTGGCTTCTTTGAGGCATTCTTCTGGCTCTCTGGCTTCCCTAGCCGTTTCTCTGCGTGTAAGCAATCCTCTGTGGCTCTGCAGCTTCTTCTAATCCTTGTCTATTCGACTGGCCATCTGGCTCTATGGTTCTATGGCTTTGTACATTCCCAAATACATCATTTTTTGCAAAACCACCTACTTGCAGCGTGGCAAAATGATCAGGAGCTGTTGCAAAGGATTCGGGGCCTTCCTTTAGGCAAAAACCCGAAAATGGGATAAAATTCCATTACAGAGAGATTTACCGGAAATACACTATCAGGCATGAAATCCAGACTTCAAATTCCATGAAATCACCCCTATAAACCCTATCGGGTCCACCTTTCATTGGCACATCGCATCGCATAGGTGGATTGGCCAAGACACCAATACACGGGAAATACATAGAAATCCTGAATTCCTGGATCTCAAAATTTATGAAATCGGGTTTATAAACCCATCGGGTCTGCACTTCATTGCTTATTGCAATCGCAATCACATTACCCTTGGCATCAAGGATGGCTGATCACTAATCACTGATCAAATCCTAACCATTGATCTACTCCTTGATCGGACTGCCGATATCACATCGCATGTCACTATCGCAATGGCCCTTTGTATCGAGGATCACGGATGTCCCGACCACCGATTGAATCTAGACCATTGATCTCTTTTCCCGATCCAATGGTTGTCGTGCGATCACACAATGGCCCATCACTTTATTGCATATCACAATATCACTGTTGCAGCGGCCTCGGGGGTCTGTACATTGCTGATGCCAATCGCCAATCTACTGATCCGTTGATCGTTGATATCACATCGCATCGACATATCGCAATCAACCCTGTCTAGGTCTCGATATCACCTATAGCCTACCTCCGACCCGATATATCAGAGATCACTGATCAAGGGTCCTTCCACCCTTGTGTTAAGTCCTCCTCTTTAGCCTTCCGATGTGATTTTCCTTTATAAAGCCTTTATCCCATTTTTAGAAGAAATGCCTCCTTTTTCAAAGGACAAAGGAAACATTCTTTCTGTGATAACTTCTTCACCCGAAGTCCATTTTATCCCATTCAAATTGAACTAGATTCAGAATGAAAAGATCTATGTAATGGGACTATTTCCAAGAGCATCCTTGGACTTTCATTTTCCTCTTTGAGGAACACTTTAGACTTAGAATTCTATCCAAGATCCATTTTGGATCACGCCTTCCCACTAAAAGAATGTTTGGTCTCCAAAAGATTGATATACTAATCTGAACAGTAAATGTGGGTAACAACACCCTCTTCTTTTAGCCTTCATACACTTGCCTTGCATAGTGCCTCTGAACCAAATTCCTAGATTTTCTGGTCCTCCTGGGAAGAACTATTTTCCTCCTTGACTTCATGCAGAACTCCTGCTGAGATGGTCACAAAAGGTAGTTTCAACTTCTCTACCTTGATCATTGATCCAAGGTGGCTCAAACAAATGTGAAGTACATCTGCTCCACAAAATTTTCATTTGTACCTCTTTGAAAAGTTGTCAACAACAATTGTTAACAACAACAGAAATACAGACAACAACTAGATTGTCTAAACTCCTGCTTCAACAAAAGAAATAGATTTCACATCTTGTGAGCTCCTCCATGTCTTACATGTGCATACAAATGATGGACTAAATAACAAGCCCACAAAACACGCCTTTAAACAAATGACCCTTCGAGTCAAGCATGTAGAAAAAGACCTTTAGGACTCTTTTTCAAAAGATGAACCACTTCATCATTAACTCCATCTTGGAGACCAAGTTAACTTTTCCCATGTCAACATTACATGCATGTTTTCAACAAAGTAATCAACCCTTCAAGTTAATCACACACACATGTCCAGGAATAAGGAAAACATCGACGTGCCTATGTTCATGCATATCATGCTCATACATGCATTTCATCTTTCAACTTTCGCTTAAGCACACTGTACTTTCGAAGGTGAAATGAACATAATGTTGCAGCAGCAAAGTGAGTCTCCTACTCAACTTTTTCCATTCACCATCTTGGTAAAAACTTGCAACTTGCATTCCATTAACAAAGAAATATAAATGGATGCATCAATAAACATGCAATTTTAATTGGATAATAATTCTAACCATTTCTTACCAACCCATTTCAAAGGTCTTTCCTTTTTTTGCACATCAGCATCAACATGTGAATCATCCTGAAACACAGCATTCATGGAAACTTCCTTTCCATCCTTGTCATTCTCTCTTTCCACCTTCTTCAAGTTTCATGGAAGCATTGTTGGATTCAGAGTCCAATACCTCTCAGCAAGATGCCCTTGCTTATGGTAGTAAGTGCAACACATGTGCATCCTCTTGACAGCATGATTTTCCTTGTCCAATGGACCATTGGCTTCTTGCTTTGTTTCCTTCAAAATTTTCATGCATGTGGCTATCCTCTTCCAACATATAGAAACAATATGGTTATCAAAACCGCAAAAGGAACATGAAATTCTTTTCCCATATCTATGTGGAAATTTATCATGCTTTGCAAAATCAAAAGGAATATTATTAAAACTAGATCTATACCTTTCTCTTTCACCTTTATTTCCTTCATGAAGAGGTGAAGCAAATGAATAAGTGGCTCCCTTTGGAACACCATCAATCTCCTCAAGGTTTTTAGAGTTTCCACAACTCTCTGGTTCAAGTGTGTGCTTCTGAACACCTGCATCCTGCAAATGATGTTTCAAGCTATTGCATTCTTCCTTAATACAATCTTCACACTCTTGAGGTAGAAGAACTGAAATGAAACTCCTTCTTGGAATTGTTTCAATGGAATTCATGGCCACTTTGGAACTTTCTCCATAAGATTGTCCATAGCCAAGACCCAAATACTTAGTCCTTTCCTCAACCATTATTGGCTCAACAATACCTTGTGCATGTTTACCCAAGCCTTTTCCCTCATAGCCCATCTTGGACATTAGCTTGGAACCTATGTCTCTGGTATGCTTTCAAAAGAACCAATACAAGCATTATTAGAAGAATTTGAAGACAAACTGGAATGGTTTACCTCTTCTAGAAGCTAATACTTGACTAAGGCTTCTTTGGAAACAAAGAGTTGTGACTCCAACTCATGCAACCTTTCCAGGTTCATATTTGCAATATGAAGCTGCCTCTCAATTTCCTACAATTTGTCAGAAAGCAACTACTTCTCTTCCTCCATGTAATTCAACTGCTCTCTAAGTATGCTACTCTTCCTTCCATCCTCATACATTTCCCTCACCTTGTCCATCATGATGAACAAGTCTTGCCTAATGTCTCCATCAAAGAATCTTCTGATGAAGGAGGAATTTGATGACTCACTTGTAGAAGTTTTCATTATGCAAAATGAAAAAAAGAACTTCAAACAAGATTAACAAAGTGCTTATCCAAGCAAACTTTTGCAACAAACCTCTTGTGCTTCAAGGATTTATTTGCGGTCCTTTGGGATAAGAAGAATGCCTTTATCCCTTCTTCCTTCTTGTCCTCTCCTGGACTCAACTAACAATAGCTTTCCATTCACCTCTACAAACTCAAACAATAGTTAATCTGTAAACAAGCATACAATCAATTAGACAATCAATCCTTGACTACCCAAACACCTTTCAGACAAGCAATCCTTTGATATGTCAATCAATCATTCTAATCTGATACAACTTGCTCTGGTATAACCATCTTTGATATCACCTTCTTAAATGTGGGGTTAACCAATGTTACACTCTGATACCACCTGATCTGAAAATGGGGCACTAAAGGCTTCTTGTCAGCTTACAAGAACCTTTCCCACTTCCAAAGCTTAAATATTCCCAAGACCTTATGATTAACCAAATGCGGAATTAATAATGCCTTAAAATAGGTGTATGCCTATGTTTGGTTTAAGACTGTTTATGTGCTTTAAGTTTATTTTCTTCAACTGATATAAAACATATAACAACAAACAAAGTAGCAGATATAATGTTGCAATAAGCAATCACACATAACAATAATATAATATGTAGTTCACCCAAAACTCTTGGGCTACATCTCCTTGAGTTCTATTAAACTCAACTAGGCTCTCTAGGATTATGGAATCAATTCATTTACATTCTCCACGCTCAACTCCACTCATTTACAAAGAATACAATGGGCTTAGAACAACACCTCATCCCTGGCTCTGAAGCCCTCAGGCTTTCTAGCTCTCGGCTCTGGCTTTGGCTCTCAGCTCTCGCTCTGGCTCTGGCCCTTGGCTCTAGCTCTTGGCTCTAGCTCTGGCTCTGGCTCTAGCTCTAGCTCTTAGCTCTGGCTCATGGCTCTCGCTCTAGCTCTAGCTCTGGCTCTGGCTTCTCTGAGCTCTCCCTCGACCTCTACGTCCCTCTGTAGTTCTCTTGAGCTCCAAGTGACTCTTAGCAACCTTCAAGTGACCTTTAGCAACAATTTGCTGCTGTCAGTTGAGCTCTATGGTTCACTCAACCTCCAAGTGACTCAAAAACTCTCTTCGCTATCTCAGCTAGTGACTACCTCATCATTTGAGCTCTCTAGCTTCTTTGAGGCATTCTTCTGGCTCTCTAGCTTCCCCAGCCATTTCTCTACGTGTAATCAATCCTCTCCGGCTCTGTGACTTCTTCTACTCCTTGTCTGTTCGACTAGCCATATGGCTCTATGGCTCTATGGTTTTCTGCAATCCACATAATTGTCTACAAAATGCCCACTTGCAGCGTGGCATAATGATCAGGAGCTGTTACAAAGGATTCGGGGCCTTCCTTCAGGCAAAAACCTGAAAATGGGATAAAATTCCATTACAGAGAGATTTACTTGAAATAAACTATCGGGTGTGAAATATGGACTTCAAATTCCATGAAATCACCTCTATAAACCCTATTAGGTCTACCTTTCATCGGCATATTGCATCACATAGGCGGATTGGCCAAAACACCAATACATAGGAAATACACAAAAATCCCGAATTCCCGAATCTCAAAATTTATGAAATCGAGTTTATAAACCCATCGGGTCTGCGCTTTATCGCTTATCGCAATCACAATTACATTGGCCCTAGCATCGAGGATCACTGATCAAATCCTGACTGTTGATCTGCTCCTTGATCGAATGGTCGATATCACATCGCATGTCACTATAGCAATGGCCCTTTGTATCGGAGATCACCAATCTCTCAACCGTCAATTGTATCTGGACTGTTGATCTCTTTTCCCGATCCGATGGCTATCGTGTGATCGCATATCAGCCCATCGCTTTATCACATATCACAATGTCACTGTCATAACGGCCCCAGGGGTTTGTACATCGTTGATGCCGGTCCGCCGATCGCCGATATCGCATGTTGCATATCGCATCAACATATTACAATCGACCTTGTCTGGGTCTCAATATCGCTTGCAGCCTACCTCCAACACGATATATCGGAGATTGTTCATCAGGGGTCCTTCCACCCTTGCGTTAATTCCTCCTCTTTGGCCTTCCAATGTGATTTTCCTTTATAAGGCCTTTATCTCATTTTTAGAAGAAAATGTCTCCTTTTTCAAAGCAAAAAGGAAACCTTGTTTTTGTGATAACTTCTTCACCAAAAGTCCATTTTAGCCCATTCAAATTTCAATAGATTTAGAATGAAAAGATCTATGAAATAAGACTATTTCCAAGAGAATCCTTAGAACACTTTAGACTTAGAATTCTATCCAAGATCCATTTTGGATCACCTAGGCAAAGTATTGCACAAATGCATTGAAATGAACCTGTCTCTTAGTCTAGAAAAATCTAAATTCCTAATGACTGAAGGGACTATGCTAGGTCATTCAATATCTCAACAAGGACTTCCAGTGGACCTGAACAAAATAGCAATCATCCAAAGGGTCCCACCTCAACAAAAGTATAGGGATGTTAGGAGTTTCTTGGGCTTAGTTGGATACTACCGAAGGTTCATAGAGGACTTCAGCAAGTTGGCCTCTCCTTTATTTGTCTTGTTGGCCAAATATTATGAGTTTATATGGTCAAAAAGTTGTCAAGAGGCCTTAGACATTTTAAAGGGTAAGTTAACTACTGCACCCATTCTTCGAGGCGCAAACTAGGCCCTCCCTTTTCATACTCAAACTGATGCCTCACCTAAAGCCATAGGAGCAGCCTTAGGTTAGGTAGAGGAGAAATTGCCCTATGCCATCTATTTTATTAGTAAGAACCTATTGAAGGCTAAGATAAATTATACTGTGACCAAAAAGGAACTCCTAGCTATTGTGCATTCATTAAATAAATTTAGGCATTACATTACATGCTACCAAACATTTGTGCATATTAACCATGCTGTAATCAAATATTTAATGAACAAGCCAGATGTGAATGCTAGAATTATAAGATGGTTTCTTTTATTACAGCAGTTTAATTGAATTATTGTTGATAAGCCTAGGAAGGAAAATGTTGCTGCAAACATTCTATCTAGGATGAATCTTCTTGCAGGTGAAGAAGGAATAGTGGATGTCCAATTACCATATGAGCGTTTGTTTGCTATTTCAATTCTCTCCCCATGGTTTGCTAATATAGAAAACTATTTGGTATTAGCACAGTTCCCACCAAACTTGCCCTCAAAGAAAAGAGAAAAATAGTCAAGAAAAGTGCTCCCTTCACCTAGATTAGGGGCAATCTTTTCAAACTTGGCCCAAATCAAATTTTGAGAAGGTATGTAAGGGAAGAGGAAGTTTTGAACATCCTTTTGACCTGTCATGATGGGCCTTGTGGAGATCAATTTGTAGCAAAGAGGACATCATTCAAAGTGTTACAAGTGGGCTATTATTGGCCCACTCTTCATTAAGATGTAAAAAAGTACATTAGTCAGTGTGATCAGTGCCAGAGGATGGGAAATCCTACTCCAAGAGATGAAATTCCCCTACAACCTCAAGCGAATTTTGAGGCATTTGAGAAGTGGGGCATGGACTTCATTGGGCCTATAAACCCTCCTTCAAAGCAAAAATAGTACATTATTGTGTGCACTGGTTATTTGACTAAGTGGGCTAAAACCAAGGTGATTAAGGTAGCAGCAGAAGAGAAGGTGGCTGAGTTCCTAAGGGAGAATGTATTCTACAAATTTGGGTACCCTAGAGAGATAGTCACAGACCAAGGTAGCTATTTTACCTCCAACATGTTTGAAGAACTACTCAACCATCACAAAATCAAGCATAGGACCTCCAATCCTTATCATCCACAGGCTAATGGGAAAGTGGAGGTGACGAAAACGGCACTGGAGAGCATCTTAACCAAGGTAGTGAGCAGCAGCAGGAAGGATTGGGCAGAGAGACTAGTTGAGGCCACCTGGGTCTATAATACAACATGGAAGACCACCACGGGATTTACACCCTATGAGCTGGTCTATGGGAAAGAGGCTTTGTTTTCCATTGAGTTTGAATATGACACATTGAGGATGGTAGCCCAACTAGATTTGCATCTCAGTCATGCATAGAAAGAAAGATTGTTCCATTTGAATGGCTTGGATGAATTCAGAATGCAGGCCCTCCTACATACAGAGATAGTTTAGCTTCAGAGGAAGATCTAGCACAATATACATATTAAGGAGAAGCAATTTCAAGAGGGTGATTGGGCATTGCTATATGATTCTAGGTATAAAGACTTCAATGGAAATCTAAGGATAGGATGGTTCAAACCTTATGTGGTGGAAAGATTCCATGATAATGGTTCAGTGCAAATCAAAACAATAGATGAAGAAGCCATTCCATTGCTTGTTAATGGACACCAATTGAAAATGTAGAAGAGGCCTTTATCAAAACAATATTTCATTGACAATATCAATAAGATAGTGATGACGGTGGAGCAAGTTCCATGTCCTCCCTCCTCAGGTCACTGAAAAAGAGAAAAAGAATAAGGATTCAAGTGAAAACATCCATGAGGTGCATGAGTCCCATATTTGGGTTGAAAACCTTGTGAGGTGGCTCAATGATGAAAAAAAGGAAAAAAGATAAGAAGATCCCTGGGTGAAAACCTTCCTTGAGGCACTCAGGGAAAACATCTAGGGTGAAAACCTCTCTGAGGCAGCCTAGGTGTTTGTGTTTGAACCTCTCATGTACCTTCCTTGGCTTGCTATAGTTGTCACACCCTTGCTACCAATAGAGACATCTTACTTTCCTCTATGTGAAATTGTAGTCAAGACATCATCGTACGACCCAATGCTGGGACTCCTACACCAAACGGTCTAAAGTCTAATTGGGGATTCTTATGCAGGAGATCCCCTTACATGTTGGTGGGTCTAGTACCATCAACAAGAACATAGATAGTTGCAGTATTTACAATGACCATCTACTAAAAAATGACAAACATATTGTTTAGAGGAGAATTATAACATAGTTCATTACGATATTTATAATAATAAACACATATACACATATGCACATTTTCTCAAGAAACAAATAAAAGGATGTGATGCCTGCATTCACAACAAGGGAATCTAAAGCATCAAACCTCCACCCTCAAAGTAATACCAGGATTTAAAAATCCACTATAAATTCAAATCTATATGCAATATCCAACATTATAATCCGATGCCACTTTTCCTCTCAATGAATAGTTACCAAATCATTATTCCAGGGCACACCCATAAGATGAATTTGATTCCATCTAGAAATTTTAATGACCAAAACAAATATTTCTTAGCCTTCCCTTCTCTACTACGTAGTCCCTTAGGAACTCCTGTCAGCCCTTCCATGTAGTCAGTCACCTTCCAAGTTACTCAACATCCCCTATCGTCGATGACCCATCCCTTGACAAAGGCTTCCTTGCATCGGATGTTCAAAGAACCAAGGCATATACCTTCCTTGAAACCATAATACGAGTCATAGCGTGCTCATGGAAATCAATGGACACTAATGGGTACTAGTGTCCCACAATGGCCCCACTGCTGAAGTGGTTTATCATCATACTACTGCCTATTCCAATTCCTTTTGTTTCTGTTGCTAATTCTTGCAATCAGTTTCAACCACCCAACTCGAAATTTTTGCTTTTCCTGTACCAAGCACATACTTTCGATTAGATTCAAAATAAATTGAAATAACTTCAAATCATACCTCATTGGTTGCTCGTCAACAAGGTACACTTGCAATTTTGTTTTCTTCCTGTAACAACAAGTCAAACTAGCATCTTTGACCTAATCAACATGTATATACATATCACATTAGGTTAGCTCAAAACAAAACCATCATAGACCAAAATCATAAATCACATGTAACCATCATAAACCAGAATCATAGATTACATGTAATCATCATAAACCACATTCATAAATCACATGCATAAAAACTTAAATAAAATATTCATACTTGTCCTTTAATCAATGCTTAGCTTCTACCTTTCTCCTTATTCCGTACACACATTGGATTGATTGCCGCACCTAACAAACACCTAGTCCCTTCTCCTCAACCATGTGCACATGCACATAGTGTGCATCACACACATACAACCATGCTAGGGATACAACACCATGCAATACATGTACCTATGCCTGAGATACAACACATACAGATACATCTATACCTGATGTACAATGTCACACAATACGTGCACCTACATTAGAGTACAACAAAACACAATACATCTATACCCGATGTACAACACCACAAAATACATGTACCTACACTTGGCATACAACACATACATCTACACACAATGTAAAACACAATACAATACATACTCCTACATCCGGTGTACACCACAACACAATACATATATGTACATAGAGTACAACACAACCGATACACATGTCATGATACCACAACTACACAATGCACATACATAGTACTACATGTACACAACACAAAATGTACGACATTTACATAATACCACATGTACACCACTACCACATGTACCACATGTACAACATGTACACAATACCACCTATCCACAGCACCACCTTCACAACTTTTATACAACATCACATGTACACAACACCATTTTCACAATGTGTACATAATGCCACATGTACATTGCACCACTTGTACAATGTGTACACAATGACAGATGTACACAACACCACATGCACGACATGTACACGATGCCATATGTACACAAAACCATATGCACGACATGTACACAACACCATATGTAAAACTTATACATGACACCACATGCTCACAACATCACATGTACAATAATGCACACAACACCATATGTACATAGTACCACAGGTGCAACATGCACACAAACCATATGTACATAGAACTATATATACAACATGTACATAGCATTGCATATACAACATGTACATAGAACCATCTATATCCACCACTGCATATGAAATGTACACACAACACTATCTACCACCTTGTACATAACATTGCATGAACAACATATACACACATTCTATATACAAAACAACACATGCGCACAACATCACATATGAAACATGTAAAACATATGCAAAACAGTACTACCACACATCCAAAACCACATTGTCTCTACTAGGAAACCTTTCTTTTAGTGTCTGTCTGCCATCCATGCTTATCCTAGCATGCCTCAAATTTCACTGCTTTCCTTTAGCTGATGTATCCGTCAGGGTTACCTGTCATAACATAAACATAGGTATAATACAAGCATATAATATCAATTCATATCCACTTGATAATGAATTCATATATTTTTCATGGCTACTCTCCCCACTTGATTCCGCACAAGACCACGAACCTCATCATGCCACTCACTTTCATGAGAAATCATTCCTCCACAAGAATGATCCCTGACAACCCTGTTAGACAATGAAATAAATACATGGATACATACATACATGTACATAAACATTAGCAAAAAACAATCGTGATCATGTTAGACAATGACATACAGACACACATATATACATATAGACATTAGCATTAAACAACCATGATCCATGATGACCCTATCAGACTTGACATACATATATACATACATATAGATATACATATATAAACATCAACATAATCATGATCATAGCATAATTTCTAGATAGCATGAGGTAAGGTTAAGAGAGCTCCCTTTATCTGTTCACACCTTGCACAACATTGAGAACAATCACTCCCAACATAGCCAAATAATTTGATGCTATAGAGTCTCCAAAATGTCTTCAAAATATCATCCACTTTCACCTTTATCGCCACCATTTCACTCACATGTCACAACTCCAAAGCCATATAGTCTTTCATTACCCTCCATCATCATGATTACATGGGGTTACCTTTTTGTTTTCCAAAAGCTAATGATTTCTAGTATTTTAAGTGAATTTATGGTTAAAACATAGAAAATGACATATACTTGCTAATACTTAAAAATGGCTTGATTTCCATGACATGTGTAGGTCATTTTGAAGCTTCGAAGGCACCCTTATGTTGCCTCCAATGCTCAAATTCGAACTCCCTTCAAGATATGGAGGAAGATTTGGATAAAGGTCAAAGAGGATATGTGTCTCATCATTACCTATTTGAGTTGTAACTTTGTAGGTGTCTCATCGTTACCTATTTTAGATTTAACTCTTGTAGAAAACTAATAAACAAATAATACATACTCACACTCATAAAATAAATATCATAAATATAGAAAAACCAGACATGGCCGAGAAGGCATGAGAGACTTTCCTGTAGTCTCTCATTCTCATGAATTTCATTGTTAAAATAATGTTTATGCTACATATAAATACATGAGGAAGTTGTCTCAAGATAATGAATCTATCTTGAACAAACTTGGTTGAGAAAATATCTCAACAACACTCTAATCTAGGAGCCTTACTAGTTGGAGAGAATCTCTCAATCAACTAAGCCTAAACTGACTCCTAACCATGAGGAACAAACTCAATCTAGAAAGGTAGGATTAAATCCTAACTTTCATGATTTTAATTAATTTAATTATTTGGATTTAGAATTGTTTTTAATTTGAGAGTAAGGCTAACATTCCCCCCCTCAATGATAAGTCCAAATTAAGAACCAAGAACCATATTCCAATTTCTCATGCTAAAACTGTTGATCCTCAAAAAACATTTTTCTAAAAAATCACCAAAGCTGGATGCTGAAAAACTCAAATATGAAGAGAACATGAATCAGCTGCATGTCTGATTCATCTCTAAATGTTGCTTGACAACTCCATCACGTGCCAAGCTGCAAAAGGATCCATCTTTCCTTTGCTTGCAATCAAAATCCTTTGTCCACTAACAAAATATTGAGAACGCCCACTGGCTGATGACGTTGAAAAGCAACTCACTGTTGCTTTTGTTGTGTTTGAAAACTGCTCACTGCCGACTTTGCTATCGATCACCCACTGGTGAATTTTTTGATGCTCACTCACTGATGAAAATGCCCACTGGATGCTTCGCTTATGTTGTCGAGACTTCCACTTTGACAACCACTGTCAATTTCATTGAAATTTTCCCCCATTTGTCAACTGAAAGGAGAGACAATTTTCTTCAAATTATTTCTGAACTCCCCCCTTTAGGTGTAGGAGTGTTTCATTGGTGTACTCCCCCATTCAACTACATGAGAGTAACATATTCATTTTTACTGTTGGCTGCAATATGTGTGACTGAATTCGATTGTAAAACTTACACAATCTTCTAACCGTGGATGACCATTCCGAGGGATCAATCCATGAATAATCGATGTTCAATCTACTTGATTGTTTTTGTTCGTTGCATTGTGTTGATGAATTATTTGACTTGCCACAATGGTGACAATGATGGAGATCAAAACACTGATCTTCCAAATGACTAGTTATTTGACAATGAAGGCAGTTTGGTTTGACTGCGACTTTAGTTAGCATGTATTTTTCTTTGTCTTCAAGTTTCTCAGAACTTGCCGATGTGATTTATGCAAGAAACCCTACACTAACAAACTAAATGGGCCTTGAGTAATCTGGGATATACAATTTGGCGTCATCTTTGACATATCCTAAGCCTCATCGATTTTTGATGGCTTGATGATTGGTTTGGAAGAAAGTTGAACTAGATCAGGGACCACTTCGACACTTGAATTTGGTTGGATCAGTGACTTGGAATCATCAACTGTATTTGTATTGTTCAAAGACTTGGAAGCATCACTCTTCTCTAGCAACTCAGTTCTTTGTAGTTGCGACTCCAATTGAAGGAACTCAATCATTTCATGTGCATGTTGAAGATGCACTTGAATATCGGCAAGATTTATTTTGTTGATGTTCACCATGTCGGTAGCTGATGATAAAATCAAATTGTTAAGAATTTGGGACAATTGAATGTGTGTCGCCATGTTAGCTTTGTCACTTTGAATTCAGGCTCGCTTTTACTGTTGCTTATTGTTGATGCTTTAAACACTTGCTACAGTTTTATAACTTGGTTGCTTGAACTTTTGATATCATGCTCACTTGATGACGATCGCTTTTCTTGAATGCTTCATTGACACTTCGTGAATTCTTCAATCAACTTCACACTGGCTTATTTGTTGTAGATGTCGTGCTTTGAAATTTTACACTTGATTTTGACAAGCTCGCTTGCTTGGTTGTTTGAATGACACACTCGCTTTATTTGGTGTTTGAATGAAATTCTCCCTTGATTTATCACCTATTTCTCACTTGGAATAGAATACTAGAATTCACATTCATTTGATGATGATTTCTTGCTAGATGGCTTGCTTGAACTTGCTTGATTGAATACTGACACTTTTTTCGTTCATGAATGTACTCACTTAATGTGCTAATTTTAAGAAAAGGAAGGGTGTCAAAGACTGTCAAAAATGCACCCAAGAGACAAATGACAAGTTCAATCTTGATGACTCAGTCGAAGACTTACTTGACTTAATGTATTCACCTTAACAATTCAAATTAGGGTGTCGGTTACAACCGAGAATGAACCCGTACAATTCAGTTAAAAAATGTTTATCTTCAAGTGATACAAAAAGTGTTGATGATGTTGATGTCGTCTTGGCTTGAAATGCTTGATTTTGTATCGTCCTTAACTTGATTGCTTTGATTACATGATGTGAAATGTGCTTGCTTGGAAGATCATATTATCAATTTGATGATGTGATGCTTTGTGCTTGTGTGCTTAAGCTGGATTATAGGAGCTTGATTAAGTGTTCTTATACTTAAGCTTTTTTATGTGCATGTAGTTGTTTAAGCATAATACAAAGAGATAATCTAAACACAAGTCATGCACACACATTCATTACACACGGTGTACCTAAGATCCCCTTATTCAATTTTGGACAGATCTAGGACATAAGCACCGCAAAAAATTATGATTTTATTAATTAATGAAGTACATCATTCTTCAATGTCAAAACTTTGTCATGTAAACTTCTCAATGAGAATGTCACACTTGCAAACTTTGGAAGAAAATTGTCTTCAAAAAACTACCTGCACTAGCTCCATCGATGTCAAAGTAAAATATTACTTTGGATTACAATAAAGACTTTCACTCAAACAAACTCACTTATTCCTCCAAAATGTACAAAAATCACCTCTTACTTATCACTCCAAAATATTAAAACATACGCTTATTACTCCAAAAACATCACTTTAGAAATAAGAAGACACATCTTATTTCTCCAAAAAAAAAAATTAATAATCAACCCTTTTTCTTTTAACTTCCATTAAATATTTTTTAAATGAATTCACTTTAAAGTCACTCACATTGCCTTTTAAATTTTACAACTTATGAATGTAAAAGTATATTAGCCATTCACTTTAGGCATATAAAAATTTAAGCAGCGTTAATCATACATATCTTCTTAAAAGGTTCTCCACAGTAAGGCTACTTGCAAGATTGGTTGTGTTCGTGGCCCCTTTGATTTCCCATGACAGTTACCCACGCAACTAATGGCTTGGGCCCTGATCCACTTATTTCCTTCCTCCATGCGATTGATCTACAGGTCCAACATCTGAGTTGATAGATCCATGTGGTTTCATGGCGCCTTGGGACAAATATGTCCTCATGGTTCTCCTATATATGCGCATCCATCCTGATATGCTTCCATGGTCTTCGACTGTTGGATTTGTGCCCAGATGCCACCAATTCACTGTCTGGTCATACAAATGAAGCCCATCAAGTACACAAGGGATGAGTTCATTGATTATGTGGCTTTGGCTCTTTTACGGGTTGCATACAGGTGGCAGATTCCCCACACTAAGATTGCTACAACAATGATATCAGTCAGTTGTTCGACGTCACAGGCTTGGGAAAACAATGGCCTTTCGGCCCTCCATGAAATAATATAACTTCGCAGGCTTCCAACTAGATATATTAATCGCACAAGTAATCAGCCTCCCTTATGACACATCAATTTGTTCGAATAAATTCATGGCTGGATTACGGATTCTCTATATCCACTACACTGATCATGCAATGAAATACTTTGTTCTCTCTATCAACTCTGATGTTTCTAAACGAATACCAAATCCCACACTGCAAGACTTTGCTGAAGTCAACAATAGCTTAATCAGAATCTGAAGCTTGTGCCACATGTAAGTAGCAGTCTCTTTTCCGCTAGTTTCAAAAATTCAAGAGCTCGAGACCAATTCCCCAGAGTTTCCAAGAAAACCTATAGCTCAATACGGGTTCCAGTGCAAGCCTTCCATCCTAAGTCTGAAATATATTAAGATCACATACATATCCATTTCACAGAAAATCAAAATCAATGACTTCTGCAAAACCACATGATGGTGGGAAAACCAGAAATAATGTGAATTACAAGATGTTGCACAATTTTCCAGCCTAAAGAATTAATTAATCAATTCTCCAAAACCCTTTCGAGTGCATCATTACGTAAGAAGAGTTGACATCATTGGCTCAATTTAGCTCCGTAGTTGTTTGTGTTCCCGCAGGTTGCAATCTTGCCCACCCAAAAAGTGATTGTTACAGCAGACATCACGCTTGCTCTATGCAGCAGCTATACGTCAATTTGGACCCATGATTCTCCTTACAACAAAGCGCTTCACCATAGAGATCAACTCATTAATTAAACACAAACTAGTAATTTCTTTAGTCTCATGACCCTTACCTCTGATACCACATGTAGAAAACTAATAAACAAATAGTACACAGTCACACTCATAAAATAGATATCAGAAATTTAGAAAAACCAGACATGGTGAAAAAGGCATGAGAGACTTTCATGTAGTCTCTCATTCTGATGAATTTCATTATTAAAATAATGTTTATGATACATATAAATACATGATGAAGTTGTCTCAAGATAGTGCATCTATCTTGAACAAACTTGGTTGAGAAAATATCTCAACAACGCACTAATCTAGGAGCCTAACTAGCTGGAGAGAATCTCTCAACCAACTAAGCCTAAACTGACTCCTAACCATGAGGAACAAACTCAATCTAGAAATGTAGGATTAAATCCTAACTTTCAGGATTTTAATTAATTTAATTATTTGGACTTAGAATTGCTTTTAATGTGAGAGTGAGGCTAACAACTCTATGAGATTTTATAGGGATCTAGGGAGAGAATAATGGACCTCCATTAATGAGGTAGCTTCATATGTTCTTGTATAAATAGGAGAGCCTTCTCCTTTCAGAGGCATGTGTAAAGTTGGAGATACTCGGGTGTACAAGTTAAGATTACTCATGTTTGAATGGAATTTATATTTAGCGCCATGCTGATGAGTGATGTTCACCTCTTTCTGGTAATTCTTGCATTGGGAGCCTCTCAACTTTCCATCTCTCATGCTTTTGGATTGACCACATACAAGTTGTGACATTTATTGTTTTTCATAGATTATGATTTATTTCTTTCATAGGTTAAGATTTATTGCTTTCATATCTTTTCTTGTGTGAGAGGTTAAGAATGATTTTTTTTGCTTTCGTTTCATGTCATGTGGTTTTAATTATTCATTTCATAGGATAATGATTTGATAATGCACACATGATCCCTTAGAGTAGATTTCATTTCATGCCATTTCAATTCCTTCAAGCGTGATCGATTAAGATTTCAATTCCACGTGATGTAGTATAATTGTACTGTAATTTCTTTTGAATTGATTGTTGAATTAGAATAAGTGAATTTGGTTTGTAGTTATTTGGTTCTGTATTTATATTGATCTAAATTAAAAGTTAATTTCTAGCATATACAGTGAATGCATGCTTCGTAATTTTTACGAAACCCCCTAATTGACAATTAAATGATAGGTAATTAATTTTCCTCAACATTTTGGCATCGTTGCCACGGAAGTGTGCATAGGAACTAGCTTTTAGTCTAGAGTTCATTTTTCAGTTTTTTCTTTTTTTTTTGCATGATTAAAGCATGCAGATGCATAAATAATTTAGATGCATATCATTTTTATTAAAAAAAATATAAAAAAATCGATACGAACTATCTATGGATGAAAGATCTAGAATGCAGATTAAACATTCTTTGGAGCACAAGGACTACATTGAGGAATGGTATTGAAAAAGGATTGCACCATGACGTTCATCCATCCTTCAAGCGATCTTTGGACAAATCTAAAGGTAAAAATGACTTCTCATGTCCTCATACAGAATCAGCTACATTTTGCAAATTTGGATATGAACATTTTAGAAAGTCTAATCTGTAAATGGCTCCATTGGAAACATTCATATGCTTAAAAATAAAAAATAAAAATCTTTCAACTAGAGAAATTCGAAAAAATAAAATCAAGCTTGATTTCATTTTTTTTAAGTTTTTAGACTTTAAAATCTTTAGATTTTTATTTATTTTCTTGCATTTTTTCATTAACCTCACAAAAATATTTTCAATAAAATCATGTTTTGATTTTCAATAATAAAAAGATCATGTTAGATTTTCATTAAAAATAAAAATAAATAAATTTATGTTTTTAAATAAGGGAAATGTAATTTTATTTAATAAAAATTATCATTTTTTAAGAGAATTGAGAAATTGACAATTTAGGCTCTCATGCAACCTGTAAAAAATAAAAAAATTGCGTTAGCTTGGAATCAAAATTAAAAAATACATCATAATATATATATATATATATATATATATATATATATATATATATATATATATATATATATATATATATATATATATATATATATATATATATCTCTCTCTCTCTCTCTCTCTCTATATATATATATATATATATATATATATATATATATATATATATATCTATAATTCTTGCTTGAATGGTTGCATATTTGGCACAAAACTATGGTGAATTTGATCTTCTGAAAATCTCATAATTGATTTCCAATGTTCTCCACTTGTGCAGACCTTCATTCACTTCATTCTTGAATTGACATTGAGTAACTAAATCCATAAATCTGAAATGACACCTAATTCTTCAGATTAGAACTTGTAGCTTCATGATCTATGATATCTGCTTAACCATACTGCATGATTGGCATGGAATTTTATTTCACCTGACATCTGTAATAACAAAATAACTCACATTAAGCATAAGAATATACTATAGTGTAAAAATACATATTATTGTTGTTGACTAGGATTGCGTCTTTGAAGAACAAGTGATCCTATAATTACGGAAATTCCTATGATTTCTAATGTGACAAGTGAACGACACTGTGAGGTATCTCATGGTCGTTCCTTACAAACTCCCTGAGATAGTTCTGCTGCTGGTGAGCTATGATTATTTTCTTCTTGTTTATCTCTTGAAGAATCCGCAGCGTCATCAGAATACTCAATACGAAGGAAGCAACAATTGCTTATGAAAATGGGTAGAATAATTGTTATAGACATTTTTCTGCCTTACAGCTCTAAGCATGAAATGTCCATAAACCAAGGGATCCTAAGTCCCTAAAAGTGTTTTTCCGGCCCCTAAAGGAACAAGGTCAACAAATTACAGCTTCTCCCAGAAGTTCTCCACCAGAAACTGCTCAGAATCAGTGAAATCAGGATCATTTCAGCTGCTCCACTAGCTAGCTGCGTTGCATAGAACCCAAGTACACTAGCTAGGTGAGTTGCAATGCACCTAAATGCACTACCAGGGTGCGTTGAGCGGGAAATGACAAATGGCAGTGTCCTTCCGCGAGGTGGACAGACAATGGAAGCTTCCAGAATCTTCCCCAATGACACTTGCCTCACTGAGTTCGACCAAGGATGAGTAAGAGGCTCTCAGTCTCCAAGTGGAAGCAAGAACTGACAGAGAGAAGCCACAAGTCAAATCATAAGCTGACTCATCATCTTTGCATACATCTATATATGGATCCCTCATCCCAGAGATCCGGAGGCTGGAATTTTGTACATTGAAGAGAATTGTTGTTGGTTTTGAGATAGATATCAGAGTATTGGGTGATTTATGCTTTGTTGGAGGTGAAGAGGGGATTCCTTTGCTGGGGGGTTGATGCTGGATCAGGAATCATCGGTTGTAACTCCTCCTGGACCTTCTTGTTATATCAATAAAACTATTTGAGTTTCTCCTACATGCTTGTGTATCAATGATGTTTGTTATATTTGCATGTTTAGCTTAAATCTGATCCTAAGCTATTTATGAATATAAATCCATGTCTTTGTGTAGTTTTCTTCTTCTGTGATCTTGCAGGAACTTGGTGAAGCTGGGCAAGTAAGGGAGCAGGTAGTTGGAAGCTTTCAAAGAGGAGAGAGATTGGATCAAAGAACTAGCGCAAGACACAGGTTGGTTCATCATGTTCCTCTTCGTTTATAGTTCATAAAGAAGAATACGAAAGTAGTTTTCTCTGTTTGTTTCTAAGGTACTGTCACGCCTTAGTGGGATAGGGACGTTCTGAGTAGACACTTTTCCCATTAACAAAATGGTGACTCCGCTGGGGATCGTGTCTAGTTAGTTTGTTTGTGTTTCTCTTGTTGTTTGTTTCATAAACACAGAAGTAGCAATCGAATTGCTTTTTCCATTATCAAATGCAAAGTAGACATCTGCTACTTCAATCCATTCACTGGATTTGTTTATGATTTGAATAACTGATTCAAAAATGATCTGATTACCCTTTGTGATAGCTCTTAGACCTCCTTTGAATCCACCCTCTGATTGTGCATTACTGATTGCTTTTACTCGGCCAAAAACCATAGATTAAACTGCAAACCGTGACCCAGAACCCGGATAGAATTCTCGTTTCTGCCCCAGCGCAGGCTCTGTGAAGAGATTCTGCATTTCAACGCAGTTCCCAAGAGGGCTACCTGCGCTGCAATCCAGTTTCTCTGTGTAACAGGTGCGCTGATCAGCCTAGCCCTGTGCAGCTGAGGTTCTTTGCTTCATTTTTCCAGTTTTGTCTCTGATTTTTGCAGCCTGTGATCAGTGTGTGTCTGTTTAAAAACCCCTTTTCTTTGCCTTAATTCCGACTCCTTTGTACAAAAATACTATATATGTTCTTTGTGTGTTTGTTACATCATTTACAGTTTTCCATTGAAAAAGTAGAATAGTTATACTGTCGTCCTTTGATTTAGATCTGTCGTAAGTGTCGATTTTGATCTTAGGAGAAAATTTATTTGCTGTTGGCAGTCGATTATGCTTTTACTTTTTGCTTTGGTTTGAATTTGTGACTTTCTAGTGTCTAAACGAGTATTTATTTCAAAATCATAAAGTGTCGTAATCTTCTCCACCTTTTGATTTCGAAAAGAAGCTTGTTTGTGTTTGTCACTTGAAAGAAAATTCAGATTTGTACATCAACTTTCTTTTTAGACATCAATATTAAGAAAGTAAAAAAAAATACATGCATATGTGCATTTGCATATTGATAGTCTGCTTGGCTTGATTTAGGAAAAAGTGCATTTACAGTGTGCTCTTTTCTCTTTGAGAAAAGATTGTGTCTTTCTTTTCCCCTTGTAGCTAGGATTTTCATTGTTGAAAAGAGATAAAAGTTTTCTTATCATCTTTAGATTGCATTTTAGGAATTACATCTACATCTCATGGTGATCCCAAAACGAAAACTTCTAAGAAATATCAACTTAAAATAAATTGAATGAATCTAACAACACTTTGGAACTTAACGCACAACATTTAGAGGTCTAGGCTAGAGACGTATTCCGGCGTCGTAAAGCCTGGTAACTGTTGTCCTCACTGATGGTTGGGTGATTCCTCCACTTTGAGACGATAAGTGCTAGTACGGACTTGCGCTCCCATGTACCGTTGAGTATATATTGGGAGACCCCTATAGGCTTAAAACCTTTTATCCATAGGAAGCCGTGTCGGCCGCCCTACTGATCACAATGCACCGAACACAGCATTCGGGAAGATTGACTGTCGTACCGTAAAAAGTATTCTGCATTTTTGCGATTGGTTTGGTACTCCCTCTACCTAGATCTCCAGAGTAGTCCCTTTCGTTCCTTTTCAGACTCCTTAAAGGAAAAGGTCCATCTGAGCACTTGTCACTTCAGGCTCATTAAAAATCGAAGGAGACTAGAGTCATCTTTTGTTTTTTCGCGACTCTTAAAAACTGAAAAAAAAAGTTGTGTCAAAAGCGTCTAAAATTCATTTAATTCGGAAACATACTTCCCCTTTTTATTTTAGTTGATCGAGTAATCCACAATCGTGGAAGAAAGTCAATTGAAACCCCATCGTTCACGGAGGCTTACGAGTCAACCGTCTTTGTCTCTGGAATCGAAACCAGTACGGACAAAGAGAACTCGTTTAACCGGTTCAAAATCTCCTATTAAAGTTAGAACAAGTGTTCCAATGATATCCGAGATTCCGGTTACTCCAAACATTTCTGGAATCCCTGCCTCTACAGAAGAAGTTCAGCAGCCACAGAGGGATAGTGATACTGATCCTAGTCTGGGAGTAAACACTTGTGTTACCGAACCAGTTCCATCTACAATTGGTTCAGAGAGTCTTGCTCTTCTAACATCTGTCGCTGCTGATTTCACCCCTTCTTCGACACCAGAAATATTTTACGGACCTGACGGTCTTCCCCTTCCACCTGGTCTGATTGAAATTGAAGAAATTGTAGAAGATCCTCAAACAAGTACTCCAACGCACTTTGGAGTCGGGATCACTCTATATCCTTCTTCATCAAAAGTTAGTCTACCACCAACGGAAGTTCCTGTAGAATCGCTAGGTAATCTTTTGGATAGACTCCAAATGTCTGAACAACCGTCAACATCTAGGACTATGTCGTCTGACACAGCGATAGCAGAACTCCCTGTTGTCACTCCGACAATGTTCGCCGGCATACCATCTGTCCCGACTAGCTCTCAAACGCTAGAAGGAGCCCACTCAGGGGCTATTTCAACAGTCTGGTCCGTTCCTGTTTGTTCATCCGGAATAATATCTGGAAACTCTTATGTTGAGTCTCAACAAATTGATCCATTTGGAGGTCAATTTGGGCAGTCTGGTCCCCAAGGGCAAACAATCCCCTTGAGTTCTGGATTACCACCGTATGGGGGGCAGTATGCCCTTTCATTATCCCCTCCGGGAGGATATCCATACGGGAGTTCACAACAATATTCAGGTTATACTGGAATTACCTCAAGTGGTTGGGTACCTATACTACCTCAACAACCAAGGGTTGTGTATTCGATGCAACAATGTGTACCTATGTCGAATATCCCGACTACACCAGCTATTCTGATGGTGTCACAAGTTCAAACGCTGCCTGTTGTATGCCAACCTCAGATTTCTCAGGTTGTAATGCAATAGCCCCTTGACCCTATGACTCAACCAGAATCGCCAACTAGTGGGGCGACACAGGTCCAGATGGGTACAATTACCCCACACCTTGGTCCAACGGTTAGTATAGCACAACAACATATGGCTTCACAACCATGGCTGGTGCAATACCAACAACCACAATTCCAACAAGTATACCAAGGTTCTGAGCAGCAAATCTTTGTGAATAGTGGACAGCCGTACATTCAAAACGGTCAAAATCAACCATTTTACAATGGTCATGTCCACCAACCTTATCAGTCATACCAGCATCAAATGCATTATGCTGTCATGCAAAGACCAACTGCGTAGGCAGTCCCATCTTACCCTGGGTATGCTTCACCTAATCTGAATCAGCAGTTACCATTCGTGGAAACTTTAGAGTTACCTAATTTAAACCGGTTAATAAACGATCCAATTGCTTACGCCCCTTGGCGGCCAGCGATTCCACATAAACTTCCATCAGATATTTCTAAATTTAATGGAAATCCGGGTGAAGATCCATCGAATCATGTGATGACATTTCATCTATGGTGTTCATCAAACACCCTAAATGATGATTCGATAAGGCTTCGCCTCTTTCAGAGGACGTTAACGGGTCCAGCGGCAGAATGGTACATTGAATTGCATAGAGCTTCGTTCGACAACTTCAGTACCTTAGCCACAACCTTTTTAACCCATTTTCAATTACCGATAAGGTATGAAATGGTAACGGAACTCCTTACCAACTTCAAACAGACAACGGCCACTCACATATCTGATCATATACATGAGTGGCGACGTCGTCGTAGGATGGTAAAAATGTAAGTTCCCGATCAGCTATTAGCTGAATGGTTTATCAAGTCATTACTACCTTCCATCACGGAAGATGTGGCAAAGGGGGGAGTCGTAACGGAAGACCAAGTTATCGCTCGTGCGCAATATCTGGACATGATATGTACTCAGTCTGGCACGCTCTACGACAAAATACCTGACGCCCCTAGTCCGGAATTCTCAATTCCTCCTCCTCCTAAATCGAACAATGACTCTCACGCGGACGATGGCGTGATTGGCACGACAGACGCGAAATTGACAAAGGCTACGTCCAAGAAGGCCCGTAAGATTTCAGATCAAAATGCAAAAGACGAACTTCGTGCTTCAGAAGTAAATGTCGTATCGACAGATAGGGGCAAAGAAACCAAACAACCAGGAAGCAAGAAGAAAGGCAAAGGGAAGAAGAAGAAACAGGATGAATCATCACCTGAAAAATCTTCTTCAAACCCTCTTTGAAATAGGAAACCAAAAAATCCATGCTATATATGCGATGAGGATCATTGGACCGCAGATTGTCCACACAGAGCTGAGCTTAAGAAATTCTTTAAAAGTTTGAAAACGTCAGCAGTGTTAACTAATCCATTTCCAAATCCAGGAACAAATCTGGTTGAAAGTGGAAATGCTTCCCCATCTCAAGTGCTGATGTTGTCGATTTCAAAACAGCAGAATGATGCTTTGATTTTGACAAGGAACAAAGATTACGGAAATTTGCAGCTGTCGAACAACAAGGATAAAGATCAACCAAGTAGTTCGACAACAACTTCGACAGAAGTTGTACCACCCACCATTCCTGAATTGACAATAAAACCACCGAAGGGATTAGTACACAAGTCGACATTTAATCCCCGTGCTAGAGCAGTGCAGCATTATAACATAGTGGAAGATTTGGCCCAATCGCCATCCGCTATGTCGACTCTTGAAGTACTACAAAATCGCCCTTCCCAAAGGCAGGCTTTATTATCGGCCATTGGCGGGATTGATCCAAAGGATTCCAATCTTGTATCCTTCGACCACAAAGGATACGATCCTCAGTTACCGGCTCAACTAGCTTTCCTTGTTCAAGTGAAAGCCCTCCACAAAACTGTTCATCGAACAATAATTGATGAGGGGGCATCTACATGTATTATTTCAATGAGTTGCTGGAAAACATTAGGATCTCCAACCTTGTTGTGATCTGCGACGACGTTAAAAGCATTCGACGGAAGGACATATACCCCATATGGTATCCTAAATAACTTGAAAGTTGAAGTAGGGGGGAAAACGGTAGAAATTGATGTTGAAATAATCGATGGGAATCTTGATTACAACATCCTACTAGGAAGACCATGGATATATGCCATGGAAGCTGTTGTGTCGACCTATTTTAGAAAGATTTCATTTCCCTTTCAAGGAGGGATTACAATTTTCGATCAACAAAACTTCCTCCCCAATGGTTCTCAAGTTACAGGAAGCATTCCCATGATCCATGGAAGCCCCCATTCGCTTCAGAATATCAGAGTAGGCCTACTAAAAGATCCTATACTAATGGGAACTTTCGCTCTTCCACCTCCAATCAATCTGGCAGAAGTAGTCTCGATAGGAACCTGCAATATGATATCTTCCACAAAGATCTCGGAAAACGATATCAACATGGATCATGCAATGGTTTTTCCCCCAAGCCCAATAGAAATATTATAGCAATCAATGTTTCTAGCATGGGAGGCAAACCCAAATCAACGCTCATCAAGTGTTTGGATATATAGTTCTAGAGAATATGGTACTCCTTCAGATCCTTGGTCGCAAGTGCATGTCACCGACGAGGGAATTCTCCAAGCTATGGTAATTGAAGGAGCACCATGGAATGATTCCCACCATCGTTCCCTTCTTCCGGATTGTGAAGAAGAGACTCAACATGACCTTTATCATCCCTCAGTATTTGATTTTCTTTGAAATACTGTAAATACGGTGGATTCCGAGCGAAACGTATCCAACATTGAAGAGACTATAGCCATAAATATCTCAACTAAAACAGATGTTGTAGAGAATATTTATGTTGGAAAATGTTGTTCTCCTTCAGAACTAGAAGTATATAACGCTCTTTTTCGCGAATTCAGAGATGTATTTGCTTGGTCATACAGTGAAATGCCATGCATCGACTCGAGTATCGTTGAACACGAAATTAAGATGTATCTAGATGTCAAACTGGTACGACAACGGCTAAGGCAGGTGCACCCCAAGAAAGCCGCTGCCATTAAGGCAAAAGTTGAAAAACTTCTCCATGCTGGTTTCATCTACCCAGTTCCTCTAACCGATTGGGTATCGAATATTGTCCCTGTTATGAAGAAACATGGGACAATTAGAGTGTGTGTCGATTATAGGGATGTAAATCAAGCTTGTCCAAAAGACAGCTACCCTACACCCTTCATCGACTAGATAATTGATGAATGCGTCGGATGCGAAATCTTTTCATTCATGGATGGATTTTCCGGGTATAATCAAATAAATATCCACCCACAGGACCAGTCAAAGACTGCATTCATTTGTCCGTGGGGCACATTCGCGTATCGAAAATTACCCTTTCGTTTAAAGAACGCAGGGGCGACGTTTCAGAGGGCAATGAATTATGCCTTCCATGACATCAAAAACATCCTTCAACCATACCTCGACGACCTTCTGGCTCATTTGCGAAAGCGGACTGATCATCCGCAGCATTTAAGAGCAATATTTCTACGTTGCCGACACTACAAGATACGACTCAATCCACACAAATGTGTATTTTGCGTCAGTTTTGGTCGTTTACTTGGCTTTGTAGTCTCCAAGGATGGGATTCGCCTCGACCCGTGTAAGGTCTAGGCAATCATAAATTTGCCTCCACCTTCAAATTTGCTTCAGATTCAGAAACTCCAAGGGAAAGCAAACTTTCTGAGGAGGTTCATTCCAAATTACGTTGAACTTGCTAAAGGTTATACATGTCTTTTTAAAAATGAGGTACCCTTTGTATGGGATCATGTCATGCAAGCTTCCTTTGATGCTTTAAAAAATTCCCTAATAAAATCATCATTAATGTACGCCCCTGATTATCAAAGAAATTTTAACCTGTATCTGGCTGCAGCAGATACGACCATCGGAATGGTTTTAGTTCAAGAAGTCGATGGAATTGAAAATCCTATATATTATTTAAGTAAGAACTTAAATGATACAAAAATCAAACATTCTTATGTTGAAAAACTAGCGCTTGCAGCTGTTCAAGCGATACAAAGATTTCGACACTATGTCCTCTTTCAGAAAACTACCATTCTATCAGATTACAACCCCATGACTTAAATATTGTCGCGACAGTTGCTGGGGGGCAAGTATTCAAAATGGATAGCGATCCTTCATGAGTTTGATCTGGAATTTGTAAAATCCAAGTCAAAGAAAGCTCTAGTTTTTGCAAAACTATTATGCGATCTCCCATCGTCGTCCAACGATGAAACATCCGAAGAATCAATCGCGGATGAGAATTTGTTTCTGATATCAACAAGCAATGAGTGGTATGGAGATATAATAATTTATCTCCAAACCCAAAAATTTAGGCCAAACACATCACACTCTGAACAAAAACATATTTGATACCAAGCAAAAGACTACATGATCGTCGGTGATACACTTTACCGTCGTGGTATCGATACAGTTCTGAGAAGGTGCCTCACCCATGAGGAGGCCGAAAAAGCCCCGAATGAGTGTCATTCAGGCGCCTGTGGGGGGCATCAATCTGGATATGCTACAGCACAAAAAATCTTACGAGCAGGATACTTCTGGCCAACAATGTTCAAAGATTGCATAACCGCAGTCAGAAGTTGCCATGCTTGTCAAATTTTTGATAGCAAAACCAGAAGACCACCCGCACCTCTATAGCCAATAGTTGTTGTTGGGCCATTCACCAAATGGGGCATCGATTTCATGACATGTAGCCCCACCTCGACCAGGGGGCATGGGTATATCATAGTCGCAGTTGACTATTTTACCAAATGGGCCGAGGCGATGCCTACATTAGATAATACTGGTAAAACAGCTACCCTTTTCTTCTTCAATCATGTAGTCGCCAGATTCGGCGTACCACAGGCTCTAGTCACAGATCATGGATTGCATTTTTGCAATCACATGATGGTCGAATTAGCTGCCAAACTAGGGTTTTCTCACAACAGCTCTACTCCGTACTATCTGCAAGCCAACGGACAAGTTGAAGCGATCAACAAGGTCCTGAAGCGTATGTTGCAAAGAATGATCGGAGTTCACAAAAGAAGGTGGCACCTAATCCTGTACTTAGCCTTGTGGGCTTACCGAACATCGGTAAGGAATGCAACCGGGTTCACACCCTTCCAACTGGTATATGGCCTAGAAGCAGTCGTACCAGTCCAGTGTGAAATCTCATCTCTCAAACTCGCAATTGATCTCCTCCCCGGAACTTCAGAAGAAGAGGCTTGTTTCTTGGAATGAATCCAATTGGATGAAACCTGTCGTGACGCCGCTTTGGCTAACGAAGCCCATAAGAAACGACTCAAGGCGCAGTTCGACAAAAATGTCAAACCCCGTGTCTTCTCAGAAGGTGACTTGGTCTTGCTTTATGACCAAGAATCTGATAAATTGGGAGCAGGTAAATTTAAGTCTTTATGGATGGGCCCCTATATTGTTAAAAGAGTGTTAGCAAAAGAAGCCTACGAGTTAATGGATTATGACGGAATTCCACTGGCGCAACCTCGTAATGGGTTGTACCTCAAGCGTTACTATGCATAAATAGTAACCAAGTAACCAATATGCTTTTGTTATATTTTTTTGTTTTCGCTAAAGTGTTTGTTTTGGTCGAGTAATCCACCTTTTTAAATTTATTGCAGATGTCAAACCTTTTGGAGCCATGTGTTGGATATGCCGATGGATCGAGTCGTAGTTCGCGGAACCTGTCCTCCGCAGCCTGGGCCATTTTTCATCCAAGTGACGAGTTAGTAAGTTTCAAAGGTGTATGTATTGGTCAATCAACGAATAACATCGCTGAGTATAGTGCGTTGATAGAACTTCTCTCTGATGACATCACCCATGCTATACGCCGACTAATTGTTAGGCTAGACTCACAACTCGTAATACTACAACTCAATGGTATATATTCCATCCGAAACCCATCTATTTATCGCATGTTCCTAAGGGTTAAGATTTTGGAAAGACAATTTGATCTTATTCAACACCAACATATTTCGAGAAACTTAAACACATTAACCAACTCATTAGCAAACTATGTGTTAGATAGAAATTTGCAACATTTATAAAAAGAAACACATCATCAATGTTTTACATGTGGATCATATAGCTCAACCAAAATAAAACCCCAAAAATCAAAAATATATATAGCTGTTTATGGTTTACATATAATTTTCTGTAACCAAGACAAAATCGGTCACATGACCCAAAAACTCAAAATGCTAGGGGGCACCCTAGTCTAATGATGCTCGTGATAGCAAATCACAGCTTGTGCAATCATGCGTAAGAGACAAGTCCATCGTCTAGGCACCAGTAGTATGCCGCTGTAACTGCAAAGGTAGCTCGTCGATCCTCGCACCTGGAATACCGAGAGTAAGGCTCTCAGCCTGCTCCTACACAGCTGTGAGAGTCTCGACCACATCGAGGTCACGAAAAATAACTCTCCCGGCGGCCTCTCCTGCCGTGGCAACAACTGGTACTCTCAGGCGAACTACTGGACGAACAGGACCAACATCTGCATGTACACATGAGTTTGATTAAGGTCTTGATAGAATAAAGCACAAGGACATTATAAACAAAAATAGTAAATAGCGATATGGTCAAAGATTTTACCAATAGCACCCCACTGCTCGCCGTCCGGCAGTACTAAATCTGGATCACCCCGGAAGTCCATGCCAGCATACGGATACTCGGCATAAACCATCTCCTGACGATCAAAGCAACTGAAGAAGGTATCAGAAAATGAAATTTGAGACTGGACAGCATGCCTGGACATATGGTCAACCCATCTCTGCATACGTGGTTCAGTAGGAGAAGGTAAGTCAAGTGCAATGTACTGTGGCTGCATCAGTGGTATCTTCTCCAAGGCAAATGCGTTCAAAATAGAACCGAACCCAAAGTTCTTCAACCTCCCGTTCTTTGTCTTGGTCAACTGATCTTTCATCACAAGAAGTACTGCGTCGCACCAGTTGAATACCTTCGGTCGGAGGCATTCCAAGGCATGCTGCATATAGGATCTGTTGGCTACATGAAGAGATGCACTACCGGCCATCCTACCAAAAGTAAACAGGATAGTCCTAAGGGACCTATCAGTGACATCACGGATGATGATCTTGCCATCTTTACTCAGCTGAGATCCTTCCCTGCAATACTGGCGGACATAATCTCTCAGAGAGTCACCTCCACTTTTCCATTGGCCGATCATTCACCTCCATTTGATTGTTTACCCATTTTGAGGAACAGCTGCAAAGAGTGATTTCACTAGCCATCCTTGTGACACTATCGTGATTGGAAAATTCCATCCCTTACCTGGAATCAACTGCTACCCATTTTATCACTCATTCCTCAAAAGACGAGTCTTCTTTAAGCTCTTTTCAACTAACTCGTAAAATATGAAAAGATTTCCGAGTTTTTGCCTTCCAGCTCGTTAAAGCGACCGGAAGTGCTATCCCTCCTCTAGATTTTAATCTTTTTGGACCTGATGGATTATTGCACAAAAAGATCGAGCGCTTGTTTTGTTCGGCTCGTTAAAACTATCAAAAATTCATCCCTTCTGTATTGTTTTATACTTTTTTGGACTTAAGGGATTAGATGAAGAAAAAGGAATTTTGGAGTTACCTTTACGTACCTTTTCAGACTCTCTAAAAATGAAAAGGACCGAGTTATCTTTGTCGTTAAACTCGTTAAAAAGATTAATAGCGTCAAACTTGTCTTTAGACGAGAACGAGTTTCACTATCGCTAGGCTCGTTAAAACATAGCGATGGGTTTGCCCGAAGGGCAAATTATAGAACAAGCATATGTTATCCTCCTCAAGCTTGACAAAAATAAAGAGGTACTGGTCAGCAATGACTAGGGAAAATTGGGAAGAAACTCAAAGAATCTTTATTGGTAGCAAGTCGCTCTTGAACATGACACTTCCACTGCGTGCCTGAGTCGGGTTGGGTTGTTTCATTCAACGGTCACATCACCATGGTCACGTCATACCATCCACATTTGGGGTAAATTCTACCAATCCATCACATAAGTTTCGCCGACATGTTCAAGAGAAGTCATCCAGAGAAGTCATCCGTGTCCCATCCACTACCATACATTATACTTCATTCTTTCATGACCGCCATCCTGAACCATATATCATCAGATCGTTTTCACCTCCATCAAAATAATTTTCTCCGTTCCGTGTCATTGATGTGGGATTCATCAAGGCCCTCCTTTGACGGATCGCTTCTTGTCGACATCCGCTCATTATCCAAGAAGTTGATCTAGGAACACCCCATTCAGTACTTTGAAGCTTGCATGCCTCAATGGAAAGTTTCTCACTTCCGGCGATAGGTATACATCAATGACCTTCGACCGAAAGATTTTGCGTGGTGTTCGACACCAAATCCTTTATTCACACCACGTGAATTGTACTGCAGTACCTTGAGGGTCATCATCATTATCGGTGATTCCTCTCGTGCTTGTTAATAGTTTACATTATTGACTGGTAATCAAGCGATGTCTTTCCATGTTCGACTTCAAAACATTTCTCACATGGATCGACTTGTACTTCGAGTGAAGATCGAACGATATTGAAGACCCCGGATCTAGTTTCATCCATCCGGGCTACGATATATATTCAGGAGAATAAAGACATTGAAATGTATAGCATTGCAGCACAGATAATCATCCTACCAAAGGGATGATGGCTCTATCAGAATCATCAGTCTACCATCAGAAGATTATCTGTCCTATGTACATGAAAATGAATTTATAAAGTTGAGCATGGGAATTCCCGCCTCAGCTAGAACATGAAAACAGTATGAAGATAATGTATTGTATTGTATCTTATTACAGGTTTCGTCGCAGCATTGGAAGAACTTCGGATCCTCCTAATAAAGCATTTCACCCGATAAACGGCCTCATACTTTAGGGGGCAACTGTTATAGACGTTTTTGTGCCTTACAGCTCTAAGCATGAAATGTCCATAAACCAAGGGATCCTAAGTCCCTAAAAGTGTTGTTCCGGCCCCTAAAGGAACAAGGTCAACAAATTACAGCTTCTCCCAAAAGTTCTCCACCAGAAACTGCTCAGAATCAGTCAAATCAGGATCATTTCAGCTGCTCCACTAGCTAGCTGCATTGCATAGCACCCAAGTACACTAGCCAGGTGCGTTGCAATGCACCTAAATGCACTACCAGGGTGCGTTGAGCGGGAAATGACAAATGGCAGTGTCATTCCGCGAGGTGGACAGACAATGGAAGCTTCCAGAATCTTCCCCAATGACACTTGCCTCACTGAGTTTGACCAAGGATGAGTAAGAGGCTCTCAGTCTCCAAGTGGAAGCAAGAACTGACAGAGAGAAGCCACAAGTCAAATCATAAGCTAACTCATCCTCTTTTCATATATCTATATATGGATCCCTCATCCCAGAGATCCGGAGGCTAGAATTTTGTACATTGCAGAGAATTGTTGTTGGTTTTGAGATAGATATCAGAGTATTGGGTGATTTATGCTTTGTTGGAGGTGAAGAGGGGATTCATTTGCTGGGGGGTTGATGCTGGATAAGGAATCATCGGTTGTAACTCCTCCTGGACCTTCTTGTTATATCAATAAAACTATTTGAGTTTCTCCTACATGCTTGTGTATCAATGATGTTTGTTATATTTGCATGTTTAGCTTAAATCTTATCCTAAGCTATTTATGAATATAAATCCATGTCTTTGTGTAGTTTTCTTCTTCTGTGATCTTGCAGGAGCTTGGTGAAGCTGGCCAAGTAAGGGAGCAGGTAGCTGGAAGCTGTCAAAGAGGAGAGAGATTGGATCAAAGGACTAGCGCAAGACACAGGTTGGTTCATCCTATTCCTCTTCGTTTATAATTCATAAAGAAGAATACAAAAGTAGTTTTCTCTGTTTGTTTCTAAGGTACTGTCACGCCTTAGTGGGATAGGGGAGTCATAAGTAGACACTTTTCCCGTTAACAATAATGAGCTAATAAGAATTAAAAGGAAAAATTGTCAATTTCAATGCAAGCTTCAGGATCTATAGGAAGAAAAAGGGAGTCTCAAAGAAAACTAAAATTACTTGAGGAAGAGCTACACCTAAAGGTAGATGCTTTATCCAAGGTTGAGAAAAACGATTTTGGAATGCCAATGTGTAAAGTTGGAGATACACGGGTGTACAACTTAAGATTACTGATGTTTGAATGTAATTTAGATTTAACACCGTGCTCATGAGTGATGTTCACCTCTTGCTGGTAATGCTTGCATTGGGAGCCTCTCAACTTGCCATTTCTCATGCTTTTGGATTTTCCACCTATAATGTGTGAGATTTATTGTTTTTCATATATATTATTTATTGCTTTCATAGATTAAGATTTATTGCTTTCATATCTTTTCCTATGTGAGAGGTTAAGAATGTTTTCTTTTGCTTTCATTTCATGTCATGTGGTTTTGATTATTCATTTCATGAAATTTCAATTTCTGCAAGTGTGGAAGATTAAGATTTCAATTCCTGCAAGTGTGGTATATTAAGATTTCAATTCCTTCAAGTGTGGTAGATTACAATTTCAATTTCTGCAAGTGTGGTAGATTAAGATTTCAAGCTCCTACAAGCGTGAACGATTAAGATTTCAATTCCACACGATGTACTATAATTGTACTATAATTTATTTTGAATTTATTGTTGAATTAGAATAGGTGAATTTAGTTTGTATTTATTTGGTTTCATAGTTAATTGATCTAAATTGAAATTTAATTTCTACAATATACATTGCATGCATGCCTTGCAAGTTTTACGAAACCCCTAGGTTCACAATTAAATGATAGGTAATGAATTTTCCTCAACATACTCCTCGGATCCATTTACTTCACCTTTCCTATTAGTTTTCTCATGAATGTACTTCCACTATCCATTTACACCAATGTACCAAACCAATCCAACCGATTGTCATATTATTACCTTCAACTTCCCTTACACATGTAGCGAGCTTCATTCAATTCTTATATTACTTGCTAGGTTTCATTCAGCTCATCCTAATATCCACTAACTTTTATTTTTCCCAAGAACCTCAAGACATAAAAGGGAAGGAATAACATAAAAAAGAAGAAAACCATGAAAACCATAACAGTATGACACCACGAAAAAAGTGGCATGGCCATACACTAGACATAAACAAAGTTGCAAATCAAGTGCAAACAGAGCACATAGAATCAAAATCACAAGACTCTCGATAGACACCATGACTCAATCCCCATGGTTCCTAGTGCTTCCAAAGTAAAGCTCAACCCGAGCCTTCTTTAGAATTTCATGGCAATTTCTTTGCCATCAAATACCCTACATCATATTTCCATAAACACATAATTGTTAGTGTATAAATAAATATACCAATATACCAATTAGATTACCTTGTCGTGCCAAGCAGGTTGGTTATAAATGAACACATCCACACCATCTCTCAAGGGACTCCAATCCTTTGATGAATCTAGCGATAACTAAAACTAGTTGTTATACCTATAAAAAAAAATGTTTATGAATATAACACATATCCTCATAATGATAGACAAATTCAAGGTTAAGAAGACTTTATGTATGAAAATCACTCATTCGTTTGGACTTGCGGTTTCCAAACATATCCAAACCAATTTTTTACTCAATTCCTTTCTTTTACCTTTTCCTTGCTACAATTGAGTCTTACTACGCATTTTCCCATCACCTAATTGTTTTTTATATAAGCACATCAACTATTACCTTATGAAGATAATACTAGGTCTGTTTCCTTGCAACTGCTCACACATGTGAGTCTCATGTTCGTAAAATCAATACATCATGTATATTAATTTGAAAACAAACTTTACCATGTCCACCATGTCATACTTCAACAATCAACTCACATACATCAATCATAATACATAATGCTACAACTATAACTATAACTATAACTATGCCAATCCAAATTAGTAGGATACATATAACATCAAGATCTTAATGTAGTAACCCTAATCATCAAGTTACTAACATATAACAACAAAAATTTATATATCATACTCATCATAAAGATGCAAGCTAATCATCAAGCTAACTATCATATAACAACAACAAGTTAACCTATAACATACTCACTAACAACACATAACATAATCATCAAGTTACGTAACCCAAAAAAGCAATAAAAATGCATACAACCACAAGTTACTATCATTAATGACTATGTGACATGTGCATATGACTACACTAATCAAATATCATTTATCATTCATGTAACCATAATAATAATAAAATGAAAATCATATTAGTAACCCTAATTCTTATAACAAACATTTACCAACATACCTGCATACCCAACATATAAACCTGTATGATGACATTCTCTTGCCTAGAGGTCCAATGTTGCAACTTCACTTTGATGGTATGCATCTCCTACTTTATCTCAGCCAACACACTAGCATCATAACATAATAATATCATCATGATGACCTAATTGCATACAATGAATACACAATTGTTGGAAATAATATTGAGAGGGGAGGCTGAATCAGTATTTACAAATCAATAATTTGTTCATTTCCATAATCAGATTTATATACGCTACTTCAGTGAAGGGAACTTGCGTGTGCACGCAATTATTCTTAAGGTAACAAGCATATATCCAGTGAACTTATGATTCATTTAACTCATCATGTGTTGATCTTTAATTAGTGCATCAGTACTTTATTAAGCATTAAACAATAACCATGCACAGTAATAAAATAATAAACAATCACACATAAGCGACACACATGAACACCAAGATTTAAGGTGGAAATCAAATGTGGGTGAAAACCACCTACTGCATTCGTCTTTGTCTTGTTTTAATAATAAGAAAATATGTTTACAATATTGTACTGGTTCAGACTCATACCAGTATGCAGGCACCCACCTACAGAAGGCTACAACCTTCTCTCGTTCTCCAGCTTCTTCTGGAGGGGAACTACAACCCCCTAGTTCTTGTACTAGCCGATATATTTACTAGTACGTAGGCTTCAACCTATAGAGGGCTACAACCTTCACTCATTCTCCAGCAACCACTAGAAGGGAGCTCCAACCCAATGATCAAACCACCAGCCACTATTGGCAGGAAGCTTCTACCTCCTCATAAAAGGCTCCAACCCTGAGTATCCTCTAGGGACCAAGTTTCATAAATTTTCACACTGGATCCATTAGTAAGATTGAAGCTCAAATTCAATCGCCACTGTAATACATCCATCAAATACATTTGCATCAACCAATCACTGAAACTCAATCATCAATCTCTGATATAACTGAAGCTCAATCGTTAATCTCTGAATCAATCAATCACTAAAACCTCTGACATAAAACAATCACTAAACAACTGAATCAAACAATCACTAAACCTCTGACACAACTGAATCAACCATTCATTCAAACTTAATCAAATTCAACCAATCAACTGGAACAAACAGATCACTGTAACCAGTATATAGATATGAACCCAGAACACTGCATCATCATTCAGAGCCAACTGTAACATAAAAAACCATGCATCAGAATGTATACGCTACTTGGATTAACCCAAACTACGTGTATACACTACTTCCATTAATAAAACCTATGTATACCTTCAAAACTACTCCAAATATAAACTTTTGAATCAAGTCTGTACCAACCAGCAATATACTGAACATTTACTGTCAACTTACAGAGCTTTACACAGGAAACAACAGAGATCACTTCTTCTCACTTATAAAATCAATCAATCAAATACTAGCCTCCTTATGCATTTAGTTTTATGTTTAGATCTAAGAAGACTTCATTGACAGACAATAGTAAAACAACATCACTGATATGATAGATCAGTCATTTTTGAACATCAAGCTTTTCTTTTGCATACGCTACTTGGAAGAGCTAAACCAACTTGTACACGCATCTTCACCAAAGCAAACCAGCATATAGATCTGCAAATACTTACTTGTAACTTCGTTGCAACTCCCGACTTCAGACATACCCAAATCATCACATATAAAGGATAAAACATGTGTTAGCAATCAGATCTAGCCCATCCATTATCAAATCACATAATGATAAGTCATTATGATCTTGATCCATCATTACATCCCATCCATCATCAAACGCTCAGGTCAATTTTTAGTCTAGATCAAACAAAGCATCAAAAACCCATAACATGCATATTTACTTTTGGTATAACACTTCATAAGATATTCATTACTTATGCCCTTAGCCCTTTGATCTTCTACTCCTTATATACTTAGATCCTTTGTCAACACCTCAGACCAAAACCACTTAAGACCAATACCTTGGACCAAATACTTAGGGTCAATACCTCACACCAAATACCTTGGACCAAAATACCTTGGAAAAAATACCTAGGGTCAATACCTCAAACCAAATACCTCGGACCAAATACCTTGGACCAATACCTTGGACCAAAATACCTCGAACCAAATACCTCGGACAAAAATACCTCGAACCAAATACCTCGGACCAAAACCTTGGTTTTCCAACATGTACGCTTTTTTCCTCCTGAGAGAGTGCATGTATACGTATAAACTCTTTTTGTTCTATGGACCAATGTGTATATGTTGTTTTGACTAAGTGGACCTGCATATAATTAAACTTCTTTACATCAACCTCTTCCTTTACATTCTTTATCATGATAAGTAGACCTAAGTTCCATCTTCCCGTTCTTCTATACCAATGTCCTGTTACTTCTGAATAGACATGTTACACTGTAATTTTCCATATTACTTCTGAAATGATTCCTTTGAACTGCCATGCATTCTATCAAATTTGATATCTCTCCTATAGATTCATCTAGTTACATAGATTCATCTAGTTACCATATACAAGTGAGTTGTTCTGCTACATGTGGGTTTCCATCAACTACAACACATATATCATAATTCCAACAACAATGCATGTTTATCCTACCATATATGCATAACCATTACAATGAAAATGCATGCATAACAACGTATAGAAAGTAATATGCATAATAAATGTATATAAAAGCATACACAGATGATGACACATTCCATAAAAACACCATCAACCTTCACAAGGAGACATCACTACAACCATGATCAACACCACGCAAATGCAACAAGAACATGAACTACAATCTCAACGAACACATATGCAATCGATGTGAATGCATGAGCGACACAACTCCCATCTAGTGTGAGGGTTGAACCATGCTCTGATGCCACTCTGTAACACCCTCCTCCCACATCTACGTAAGTAACTAGCCAACCAAGTTAAACATGTGACAAGATTATGTTATGATGGGATTCAACCTCCTGTGTTACCTTAAGGAAGTGGAATCGATGGAAACACAACATTCATACCTTCCACATCAACTACAAGACTCCGTAGCACTATCCCAACCACTCAGGTAACTAAACCCTGGCTCCCACTAAGTTTTTAGACCAATTAACCCTGTACGCTCCCATGATATCAGCATGCCACCATCCAGAGGGCTCTGGACACTCCCACAGCATGGCATGCCAGCATCTAGGGACTATTTTTCTTAGTGTTGTACCAACGTCCCTGGGATTTGAGCCAGCTTTTCAGGCCAAGGTCATTGCCTAGAATTGAATCACACCTTCAAAATGTAGGTTTTAACCCCATACAAAAATTACCTACATACGAATTTTAAAACACATAAAATAAACAATGCAAGATCATAACACATAAAGCACATATACACAGAGATTTCCCCTGGATCCCAAAAATGGGACTACCAGCTTGATTTTTCATTATGTTCCTTTCAATATTACAATACATATTTATACATGCCGAAGCATAGAATACCATGGACCGAAAACCATCACTTCCAATACCACGGACCGAAAACCATCGTGTCCAAAAAACATGTGCAAAAATCATGCACAAAACCATAGGTGGGTCCACCCAACCTAACATAGGGTCCAAAACCAAAATTTTCTAGGGCGCTTCCCCGGACCCCATAAAGTGGGGTTACGAGTGCCCTTCAAACCGCCTGTTAAATACGTGGAAAAAATATAACACAACTCAACATTCTCCCACTTTTTCTTTTCTTTCCACGGGGGGCCACAAGAGAGCTTAGTCATTTTCCCAGCCCTGAAATGCCCATTATCTCTCTAGACCAAGAGAACTTCTCAGAGGTCACAGAATTTGTCATTGCATCTTCAGTATTCTTCAAAGTGTCCACCTTTACCAGCAACACCCTTTTGTCTTCTATCATCTCCCTCACAAAGTGATACTAAACATCAATGTGTTTTGTCTTTGAATGATATGCAAGGTTCTTTGCCAAGAAAATTACACTTTGGCTGTCACAGTCTATCCTTATAGCTTCCTATACTAACCCCATACCTGAGCACAATCTCTGCAACCAAACTGCTTCCTTGCTTGCGTCAGTGGCTGCCATGTATTCTGCCTCTGTAGTTGATAGTGTCACTATAGATTGTTTCTTACTCATCCAACTGACTAAACCTCCAAATAGGTTAAACACATATCCACTTGTAGATCTTCTCTGATCCAGATCTATAGCCCAGTTTGCATCAACAAAGCCATGAATATCCAACACTTTGTCCAATCCTTATCTTCCTGGGTAGCATAGACCATAATCACTAGTGCCACGCAAATACCTGAAATCCTGCTTCACTGTTGTCCAATGCTCCTTTCCTGGTTTTGACATAAACCTTCTCAATACTCCCACTGCATGTGCAATGTCTGGTCTAGTATAGACCATTGCATGCATTAGGCTACCGACTGAACTTGCATATGGAACACGGGACATGTCCTCTTCCTCTTCTTGTGTCTCGGTACATTTTTCAATAGATAACCTCACACCTACAGGAATAGGAACCTTCACCAGTTTACTATCCTGCATATTAAACCTCTGCAGTATTATCTCGACATACCTCCTATGGTTTAACTAAAGCTTCCTCTTTGCCCGATCTCTTTTAATTTCCATGCCCAAAATATAGTTTGCGGCACCAAGATCTTTCATGTCAAATTTGCAGGACAACTGGGTCTTCAAGTGTTGGATAATTTCTTTGTCATTTCCAACCAGCAACATATCATCCACATACAAGACCAGATAAATAACACGGTCACCAATTAATTTAAAACACACACAGTGATCTACTTTGCTTCTGGTAAGCCAAGTCCCCATATAAATGTATCAAATTCCTGATACCACATCCTTGGTGACTGTTTTAACCCATACAGAGACTTCTTTAACTTGCATACCAGTTCTTTCTTACCTTTCACTACAAAGCCTTCAGGTTGCTTCATGTAGATTTCCTCTTCCAGATCCCCATGAAGAAATGTTGTCTTCAAATCCAGCTATTCTACATCAAAATCAAAAGCAGCGGCAGCAAATAAAAGTAATCTAATAGAAGTTACCTTGGCAACGGGAGAAAAAATATCACCAAAATCAGTTCCTGGCACCTAGGAATAACCTTTTGCTACCAACCGAGCTTTGTATTTCTCCACTTTTCCTTCTACATTTGTCTTCTTTTTGAACACGCATTTGCTCCCAATGGGTTTCCTTGCAGCCGGCAACTCCACTAGATCCCAAGGCTCATTTTTGTGCAAAGATGCCATTTCATCAACCATGGCCTCTTTCCAGAGTTTTCCATCCTCTGAATCTACTGCTTCCTTCACAGTTCTGGGATCATCGTCAGTAATAGATAAATCAAAATTTGAACAAAAAGCAGATGGTCTATACCTTTCAGTTTTCCTTCTTTCTCAAACTGATCTTCTCATAGCCGGAGTTTGTGGCTCTTCATCTTCTGATTCCTCCTCTGTTGTAGAGTCTGATTCTTCCTCCTTTATCTCAAACTCTATCTTCTCAGGCTCCTTTCGTTGGACTTAATGTTTAATAACATCTTTCACCTCTCTGAACACCACATCTCGACTGTACACAACATTCCATGTGAATGGGTTCCAAAGCTTATAACCCTTTAAACCATCCTTATACCTAATAAAGATGCACTTTTCAGATTTACTATCCAACTTGGTTCGTTTCTCCTTTGGAACATGTACATATGCATGTTATAGACATTTTTTGGAACTGCAACACCAATCATAAATGTCCATAAACCAAGGGCTCCTAAGTCCCTAAAAGTGTTGTTCTGACCCCTAAAAGAACAAGGTGAGCTGATTACATCATCTCCCAGAAGTTCTCCATGAAAAACTACTCAGAACTGGTCAAAACTGGACCATCTCACCCGCTCCATGGTCAAAGTGCGCTGCATCCAACCTAAATGCACACGAGAGGCGCGATGCATACTGAAAATACCTTTTATGGGTTGCGATGGGCGAGGGTGGACAAATGGCAAGGTCAATCTGCGAGGTAGAGGATCATGGAATCTTCCAGAAACTTCTCCTGTGACACTTGCCTCTCTGCATTCACCTAGGGATGAGTAAGAGATCATCAATCTCCAAGTGGAATCAAGAACTATCAAAGAGAGGACACTAATAAAATCTCAGAAATTGACTCACCCCCATTGCAAACATCTATATATGGATCCCTCATCCCAGAGATCCAGGAAGCTGGAATTTTGTATCTTTTAAGGAAGTGCTGCTGGTTTCTTGGTGTAACATCATAGTGTTGGGTGATCTAAGCTTTTCAAGAGATGAAGAAGGGCTTTCTTGCTGAGAGGAGGACACTGGGTTAGAACAGTTGGTTGTAATCCTCTTTGCTATTCTTGATTATTAATAAAGCTATTCAAGTTTTCCTCCACATTCTTGTATGATTGATGATATATGCATTTGTGTGGTCAATATATATCTGGTCCTATATTCTTTATGATAGTAGATCTCTGTTCTTGGATAGTGGTATGTTGCTTTGATTCCACAGGTGCTCTTTGAAGCTGGGTAGAAGAGGAAGAGATCGGCAAAGATCTATCAGAAGGGAGAGGAATCAAGCAAGGAATCAAGCGCAAGATAGAGGTTGGTCTCCTTTTTTCCCCTCTTATCTACTTCTCATAAAGGAAAACGAAAGTGGTTTTAGTTTGTTTGTTTCTAAGGTAGCTACCAGCCGTAGTGGGACTAGCAGCTCTGCATAGACACTAGATTTCCCGATAACAATGCATCACATCCAGATACCCTCATATGTGAAAGAGAGGGTTTCTTACCAGTCCATACCTCTTGTGGAGTCTTATGCTCCAACGCTGACGAAGGTGACCTGTTGACTAGGTAACATGCAATATCCACTGCCTCTGCCCAGAATTCTTGACCTAACCCAGCACCACAAAGCATGCTTCTTGCCCTTTCCATCAATATCTTATTCATTCTTTCTGCAGCTCCATTTTGTTGAGGTGTATATGGAGTAGTCTTCTGCTGTGCTATACCACACTTCTTATTGAATTCTTCAAATTCCTTATTGCAAAACTCTCCACCATTATCTGTCCTTAGCACCTTTATCTTCTTCTCTGTCTGGATTTCCACCAGAGCTTTAAATTCTTTATACCTGTCAAAAACTTCAGATTTCTTCTTAAGGAAATATATCCATTTATTCCTTGAGAAGTCATCTATAAATGATACATAGTAAACAGAATTACCCAGTGATGGAACCTTCACAGGTCCAAACACATCACTATGCACAAGTTTTAATATCTGTTTCACCCTCTTACTACCAAAGGGGAAACTCACCCAATTCTACTTCCCATATATACAATTTTCACAGAAATCAAAATCAATAGAGCTATTACTCATACCTTCTACCATACCTTTACTATGAAGTATCAGAAGGCCCTTTTCTCCAATATGTCCAAGCCTTTGACGCCATAGCATGGTCTTCTCTCCAGAGACCACTAGATTTTCTACTCCACTTTTAGGAACCACTGAACTATTGCACCCATCAATAACATCGCTACCTTGCAGCTTGTACACAGTTCCAATCCGAACTCCTCGCATCAACACCAGTTCTCCCCGAGCCATATTGCAAGTATCCTTCTCGAACATTGTTTTTACACCTGCATCATCTAGCTTGCTAATAGAAATTAGATTTCTGGCTAACATAGGAATATGTAGAACACCTGGAAGCGTTCTAACCCTTCCACCTTGCAACTTCAACTTTACCTTTCTGTGACCAATGATTCTAGCCTTCCTGTCATCCCCCAAGAAGACATCACCACCATCATATTTCTCATACTCACAAAACCACTCTCTATGGGGAGTGAAGTGAAAGGATGCACCTGAGTCAATCAACCATGCCTCATGATCTACATGTGTACTTGAATAAGCCAAGTACACATCCCCACCTTCATTTGAGGTGGTTTTCACATCTATAGAAGGAGCCTCATCAGATCCCTTTCCTTTGTCATAAGCTTTAGATTTACAGTCCCTTTTGTAGCGCCCTTCTTTTCCACATTTCCAGCACACCACCTATACAAGTTTTCCTGGAGATTTAGATCTCCCTTTAGATTTAGATCTACCACTCGATGACTTATTTTTGTTTCTATTCTAGGTCCACCCTCGTATAGACAAGGCATCACCATTTTGGCTCTCCATATTTTTTTGTCTCATCTCCTCCATGAGCAAGGATGAGACTATTTCATCAAAATGCAAGGCAGTTGCATTGCTACCTATTACAATAACCAGACTATCCCATGAATCTGGTAGAGAACACAACAAACCGATGCACTTATCTTCATTTGAAATTTTAATATCGATAGATGCTAACTTACTTACCACAGTGTTAAATGCATTCAGATGCTCTATCACCAAGTCTCCATCTTTCATCCTTAGGTTATACAGCTTTTTCCATAGGAACAGTTTATTCACCAGAGACTCAGATTGGTACAAAATCCATAACTTGTCCCACAAAGCCTTTGCATAGCTTCCCCTGATACATTCAACAATACTGAATCTGAGACACACAATTGTATTGTGCTCTTTTCCTTCCAATCCATCTTCTTCCATTCTTCATCGGACAATCCTGTTGGTTTAGTACCTAAATCTACCACCATCCACTAGTCTTTATCCACCAACAGATCCTTCATCTTGAGTTTCCACAACTCAAAAATCTAACCGTTAAATTTCTCGATCTCTATCTTTCCACTGCTCGCTATCTTCTTTCACCACTAGAATCAATCTCACAGATCTCTCACTGAACAGGGTCTACCACAGGCCTCAGCGAAACCCTTAGCAACAAAGGCCGCCCCTTGAAGCCAAAATAGCTCTGATACCAAATGTATGTTTTAACACCGTCCAGAAATTACCTGCATACGAATTCTAAAACACAGAAAATAAACAATGCGAGATCATAACACATAAAACACATATACACAGATATTTTCCCCTGGATCCAAAAATAGGGACTACCAACTTGATTTTTCATTATGTTCCTTTCAATATTACAATACATATTTATACATGCCAAAGCATACAATACCATGGACCAAAAACCATCACGTCCAACACCATGGACCGAAAACCATCGCATCGAAAAAACATGTTCGAAAATCATGCACAAAACCATAGGTGGGTCCACCCAACCTAACATAGGGTCCAAAAGCAAAATTTTCCAAGGCGCTGCCCTGGACCTCATAAAGTGGGGTTATAGGTGCCCTTCAAACCCCCTATTGACTACGTGGAAAAAATATGACACAACCCAACACAAAACATAAATGTAACAAGAGAATAATGATATAAATGAAATTAGTTAAACAAGCCCTTGACTAGAACCCTACTAGCCATGACAAGCATTTCATCAAACTTATCACAAATATGTAATCTACAGGAGTAAACAACAGATTTATGAATAGGGGTCTCATACTTATTTGAGAATTGTTAAGAGGAATTTTTTCCTTATATCATTAGTTGCAATATCATATATTAGGTCATAGATACAATTCATTCATTTACAAATAAAAACATGAGGATAGCCATACATCATCACTTTCATAATACATGCTTATAACTAGAATATTAACAATAGAAATATCAAGGATACATCATAAATAGAATCCACATGTAAACCAATACATTTATACATAAGATATCAAGGAAAGAACCTCTTATTAATGAATGCGAAATCCAATCCAGTATGGGACTACCACATTCCACCCGACCATAGATTGGCTGACCCAAATATCTCTTCAGCCAATCACCCCCATGCCATACGCCAAGAATGAATGTCAAACTCAAACCAAAATAACCAACGAGGGCATCCCAACGCTAAACCACCTCACCCTCATCAATAACAAGCAGGCTTTACCGTAATCCACATCGGCAAAACAAGCATGGATTCCATCACATTTCTCCACCTGCACCATGAGGAATTTTACTGTCTCCTAGTATCTCAGGCTTTACCTCAATCTACACTAAATCACTAGTCCCTAAAGCTAGACCCACTCTCCAAGCTTTATCACATATCCCATCCCAACATTACTAGGTCTAATGGAGAGAACGCACCTCTAGGATTTATCGTATATCATGTCATTCACTATTCAAGGATTCCTAGGCCCACCAAGGCACATAATACCTAGCTTTACGCAACCCACAGTATGGTTCAGGGGTCACTAGGCCAGCGGATTTACTGCAATCCAAAGTCCAATCTAGGGATCACTAGGCCATGTGTTCTTTCTTACAGAGATCCACCTCACTAGTGTTCGAATCCATCTGAAAATCTATCTCAACCAAAACAATATAACCCCATCACACCATGGCTATCCGTAAACGACAAGGCTAGGCTCAAAACACTTTCACACCTGGGAAAACCCATGCCATGGCAGCAAAGAGCCACATGCAATACCATGCATGCCAAATGTAGCAAGGAAAACACACATGAAAATTGATACCTACAAAGAATCTCATTGTAGTAGCTTTACCCTACTCTTCCTTGCTTGAGCTTTGCTTCCTATTTTCCTTCTTGCTCCAAATTCCAAGTATACCACATTCCTCCAACAGTGCTCCAAGAAAACTCTAAGTGTCCAAGAGTATGAGAGAGAGAGAGAATAGAAGAGAGCTCCACCAAAACCTATGAAAAGCTTTCCCATTGATCCTCATAATCATTTTTATCAATGAGGCCCCTATTTTCTTCATTTTCAATTATTTTCCTTCAATTTCCTCCTCACATGAAACATGTGACCTTTCACCTCCCTTTTCCCCTTATTTCCTTTATTTTCATAAATAAAACTCCAATAAATGCCTCATGCCTTTCCAAAGCCTTTTCCAATTTCCTTAGCCATAATAACTGAGTTAACACCCACTAGGACATTTTTCCCACCATTCGACTTGGAGTGCATGTCCCATGATCGTGGTATTATATATTTTTACATGGATTTTAAACCATGGTTGGTACTGTATGAGAGGGAGAATAGAGAAAGAGATCCAAGCTAAAACTGAAAAAAGGTTAACCAACAAAAGTTGTGAAATTATCCTCAAGAGCCTTTTTATCATTGAAGCCTCTATCTTCTTAATTTTCTTCTATTTTTCATTCAATTTTCATCACATGAAATTATGTGACCCTTCACCTTCCTTTTCTCCTATTTTCCATTACTTCATAAATAAAATGACAATTAATGCTACTTTTCCTTTGCCAATTCCTTTTTCAATTTCCATAGTTGTTAATTAATCACCAGTGATACCCCATCACTATGTTTTTCCGAACATTAAGTTTAAAATATGTGTCCCGTGAACTTGGTTATTATTTTTGCTTTATTAACTTTATTACATGGAATTTTAGCCTGAAGTTGTTGCAAACCCCTCCCCATTAGGGGAACATTGTCCTTGTTGTTTTATGACACCTATGACGAGCAAAAATACAGAAAACTGAAACATATTACCCATGGAGCTTTATAACTTAGCAGAGTGAAATATTTATAATGAACATCTTAATGAAAGAAAAATTGACATAATAAACATGACAACGTGACAATAATGCCACTTATTGGAGATTTATGACATAGCTCAATATAGTATTTACATACATATGCATATATAGACATGAGAGAAACACAAAATCAAATCTTATATCAGAATACGTCCGCTCAACTAGCGAATAGAGAAGGATACATAGCCCACATTTGATCAATCATGTTCCATGTAGCTTCACTAGGCCCAAAGTGCTTGCACTGCATGCTAACTTTCTTGATTACTCGATTCTAGAGCATGAGCATATTTCATTGCGAAATTCACTAAGGTTCTAGCTGGAATTACCCTTCTGCCTCCACCTGTAATATAGACCAATCAATCACATGATTAACTACTTTCACATACTTCTTAATCAATGAAACATGGAAAAAAACACGGACTTTAATTTTCAGAGGTAGTGCGAGTCTATAGGCCACTGGTCAAATCTTTTCAAGGATCTCGAAATGCCCATAATACCGAGCTTCCAACCTGGAACACGAATCAATCCTCAAGGAGATTTTCTTGGGCTTGATGTGAAAGTACACATGTTTCCCAGCCTAATACTCTTTAAACTCCCTGTGTTGGTCTGGATAATTCTTCTGTCTATCATGTGTTTCCTTTAGACTCCTATTGATAACCTAAACCTCCTTTTCTATCTCTCCCAACATGTCCAATCCAATAAATATGCTATTCACTAGATCAGTCCAACCGATAAGAGTATTATAAGTCTACACAAAAAGTGATTCAAATAGACTCATCTTCAAAGATTCCTAATACTCATTGTTGTAAGAAAATTGCATCAATGGTAGATACTCTTCCCACTTCTGCTATTGATTCATGATGTATATCCTAAACATGTCCTCCAAAATCCTATTGACCCCTTTGTTTCCCCATCTATACATGGATGATAAGTTGTTCTAAATTCCAACTTTGTACCCAAACCTACAAATAACTCTCTCCAAAACCTAGAAGTGATCTTGGTGTTGTTGGGAAAAGTATCCAATTTGGAATGCCCCTATCCCACTCTAAGGTGTGATAGTGCCTTAGCAACAAACGAGGTAAACTAATTGAGTATTCTTCTTTATGAAATGTAAATGAGGAAGAAGGATCTAACTAACCTGTGTCTTCCGCTAGTTTGTCGATCCAAATCACTCCTCTCCTCAGTAGCTCCCAGCTTCCTGCTCCTTCACCGGCCCAGCTTCACCGAATTCCTGCAAGATCAAAAGAGAGAGAAACTACACGAAGATACAGATATACATTCATAAAAAGCTCAAGATCAGATTAAGCTAAACATGTAAGCATAACAAAACATCATTGGTACACAGCATGTAGGAGAAACTCAAATAGTTTATTGATATGATAATAAAGTCCAAGAGGAGATACAACCAAGTGAGTTCCGATCCAGCATCTACCTCCCAGCAAAGGAATCCCTTCCTCTCCTCCAACAAAGCATAAATCACCCAATGTACTAATCTCAATCTCAAACCAACAACAATTCTCTGCAAAGTACAAAATTCTAGCCTCCTGAACCTTTGGGTGAGAGATCCATATATAGATGTAAGCAGAGAGGATGAGTCAGCTTATGTTTTGACTTGTGGCTTCTCTTTGTCAGTCCTTGCTTCCACTTGGAGGTTGAGAACCTCTTACTCATCACTAGTCGAATTCATTGAGGCAAGTGTCATTGGATAAGATTCTGGAAGCTTCCAGGGTCTTTCCACCTCGTTGAATGAGCTTGCCATTTGTCATTTCCCGCTCAGCGCACCCTGGTAGTGCTTCCACCTGCGTTGCAGTGCACCTAGCCAGTGTAGTCTCTACATTTCAACGCAGGCAGCTAGTGGAGCCTCTGAATTGATCCTGAATTGACTATTTCTGAGTGGTTTTTGGTGGAGAATTTCTAGGAGAAGCTGTCATTGGTTGACCTTGTTCCTTTAGGAGCTGTAACAACATCTTTAGGGACTTTGGATCCCTTGAATTATGGAAATTTCATGATTATAGCTGTAAGGCACAAAAATGTCTATAACAGTTGCCCCCTAAAGTATGAGGCCGTTTACCGGGTGAAATTCTTTATTAGGAAGATCTGAAGTTCATTCAATGCTGGGAGGAGACCTGTAATAAGATACAATACAATACATTATTTTTCATACTGTTTTCATGATCTAGTTGAGGCGGGCATTCCCATGCTCAGCTTTATAAATTCATTTTTATGTACATAGGACAGACAATTGTCTGATGATAGACTGATGATCCTGCTGAAATCATCATCCTTTGGTAGGATGATAGTCTGTGCTGCAATGCTGTACATGCCAATGTCTTTATTTTTCCTGAATATATATCGCATCCCGGATGGATGAAACTAGATCTGGGGTCTTCAAGCTCGTTCGATCTTCACTCTAAGTACAATTGATCCATGTGAGAAATGTTCTGAAGTCGAACATGGAAAGACATCACTTGATTACTAGTCAATGAGGTAAACCGTTAACAAGCACGAGAGGAATCACCGATAATGATAATGACCCTCAAGGTACTGCAGTAAAATTCACGTGGTGTGAATAAAGGACTTGGCGTCGAACACCATGCAAAATCTTTCGGTCGAAGGTCATTGATGTATACCTGTCGCCGGAAGTGAGAAACTTGCCATTGAGGCATGCAAGCTTCAAAGTACTGAAGGGGGTGTCCCTAGATCAACTTCTTGGATAATGAGCTGATGTCGACAAGAAGCGATCCGTCAAAGGAGGGCCTTAATGTATCCCACATCAGTGACACAGAACGGAGCAAATGATTTTGATGGAGGTGAAAACGATCTGATGATATATAGTTCAGGGTGGCGGTCGTGAAAGAATGAAGGATAATGTATGGTAGTGGATGGGACACGGTTGACTTCTCTGGATGACTTCTCTTGAACATATCGGCGACACTTGTGTGATGGATTGGTAGCATTTACCCCAAAGGTGGATGGTATGGCGAGACCATGGCGATGTGACCGGTGAATGAAACAACCCAACCCAACTCAGGCACGGAGTGGAAGTGTCATGTTCAAGAGCGACTTGCTACCAATAAAGTTCTTTGAGTTTCTTCCCAATTTTTCCCCAGTCATTGCTGACCAGTAACTCTTTATTTTTGTCAATCGTGAGGAGGATAACATATGCTTGTTCTATAATTTTCCCTTCGGGCAAACCCATCGATACATTTTAACGAGCCTAGCGATAGTGAAACTCGTTCTCGTCTAAAGACAAGTTTGTCGCTATTTAATGTTTTTAACGAGTCTAACGACAAAGATAACTTGGTCCTTTTCATTTTTAGAGAGTCTGAAAAGGTACGTAAAGTCAACTCCGAAATTCCTTTTTCATCATCTGATCCCTTAAGTCCGAAAAAGTATAAAACAATACAGAAGGGATGAATTTTCGATAGTTTTTACGAGCCGAACAAAACAAGCGCTCGATCTTTTTGTGCAATAATCCCTCAGGTCCAAAAATATTAAGATCTAGAGGAGGGATAGCACTTCTAGTCGCTTTAACGAGCTGGAAGGCCAAAACTCGACAATATTTTCATATTTTACGAGTCAGATGAAAAGAGCTTAAAGAAGACTCGTCTTTTGAGGAACGAGTGATAAAATGGGTTAGCAGCTGATTCCAGGTAAGGGTTGGAATTTTCCAATCACGACAGTGTCACAAAGATGGCTAGTGAAATCACTATTCGCAGCTGTTCCTCAAAATGGGTAAACAATCATATGGGGGTGAACGATCGGCCAATGGAAAAGTGGAGGTGACGGTGCAAACACGACCAAGGCTTTAATGGTTGATAATGTTACATTCACGGTGGTTATTTACCGGAGGGTAGTTAATTTTTTAACGAGCTTAAACGCGGAAAAACACTTCTCGGTCTTATGTTTATTTTTTAACGAGCATGAACTATGTGCTAAAACTGCTCGATTATCTAGTCATATGATAAGAATGTCTCATGTAAGATGTCATTTTTTATGGAGCTTGCGCCTTACAAAGCTTTGCCCCGCATCCTTTCGTTATGCAAGTTCGAGAACGACTAATCCTACGAGTTTAAAGGGTTAGACCTACAGGTTTAAAGGGAGGACCTAAAAATTTAAAAAATAAATAACCACCCCTTGCTTGCACTCCGAAAGGTTTGCATGCCCCTACGTATAAAACAGAGTTTCAAGGTTACCTCTCAATTTGCAGATAAAACATTTGTTCTACCAGGAAAGGCTTACCTCTTTCAGGTTACCCAAAGATTGTCTCGTTAATCTTTCAAACAAAACACTTCTTCGGCGATATCTACCGAGATAGACAAAGGTGAGTGACAATGAGCACCAAACGCTTAACTTTGACAAGAAAATCTTATTCTAGTATAACCCCTCTTCCAATATGGACGGGGTATAGACTAGTCATATTCTCCCGCGGAAACCTACCCTATACCCAAAATTTTCCTGCCGAAGCAGACCAGGACGCATGCCCCCTGGGTTCCAATCATATCCTTCCGAATTACTCGTGCTCATCGGGAGGACGGACCGTGGGTTGAGACATTTCTTGCGTGAAGAGACCATTTAGGGAAGGTATATGACTATTTGCGATGTGTGATCCGGGAAATGAAAGCTGGTCCACGAGCTTGACCACTCTTCCTTCGTGCGGAAAACACATTACTCTAAAGAGTGAGGAGACGATGGCTCCCAAGCAATATATATAGTCTCGTCCAAGGAGTAGGTTATAATCCAAGGGTCCTTGAATGACCATCACGTTCATTTGAACGGTCTTCCCTTTCAATGTGATAGGCACATTGGGGAGGATCCCTAAAGGTCGATTGGTTCCTTTATCAAAGCTTGTCAGATTTCGCATTTCAGGAAAAAGCGCTGGCGAACCAAGCGCTTTCCAAGCAGTGGAGGAAATGATACTCACAGACGCCCCCTCATCAATGATGGTGCCAGCCATGACCATTCTGTATATTTGGACGATAATTCTGAATGGTATGCTTGCTGGCAAACGGGGTCTGCCTAGTTGGTTCCAGTCGAAGGAGACAACAAGGCTGCTTGGTGGTGGGACCGAGTAAACGGCCGGGTATCTCTCTGACGAACTTCCTTCCTGCGATAAAGGAATGGGGGGATTGCCCCCGTGCTCGTCGGAGTCTGTGCTAATGAAGAGAATTTGGATGGTGTCATCTTTATCCTCTTCAGTGACTGTATCATTCGAAGACAAAACCTCTGAAGGCAAGAATGGGTCAACTGCCGCCTCGACCTTTTGACTTTCGTCGGGTATGGATTCAGCTGGTTCATCTTCAATGACCAGTGCTTCAGCTGACCACTTGAGAGGGCCAGCTGTATTTTCAACTAACAAAGGACTCGGCAAGAGTTTTTTATATCCAGGAGGAAGTTGTAACGGTGAAACCGGACGATCATCCAAAACTCTTTTCGCTTCGTCTAAGAAGGGACAACGGTGGATGGCATGATTGCCTTCGCACAGTCTACAGGGGGATCTAGCTCTCCCTTTTTGTCCAAGGACTTCACTTTCGCTAGTTGACGGTATGCATTCAACATGGCTATCAAAGGTTGATGCCACCAGATTGTGAAAACAGGGAGACCAGTCCCTTAGTATCCGAGCGATGCAGGGACAATCTCTGTGGAAGTGGTCTCCCTTGCATATGACACATGGCGATTTATGCCTAGTCAGTGTTGTGTGTGGATTTTTGTTAGACGACACTTGTTTGCCCCCAGTCGCTTTTGGCTCCTTCTTCTTCTTCTCTTTCTTCTTCTTTTCCTTCTTCTCCTTAGGAACTTGGCTTTTTGTTTTACCAGTTCCGTCAAGCGAAGAGGAAGGAGGAGAGGAAGAATTAGAGGAAGTAGAAGGCTGGTGGGCAACTCTGGACTGGTCTAACTATTGATTCGACTGTTCAGGAATAGTGGTGTTTTGAATGACATTGGTTGAGAAGAGCCAGACCGGCAAGCCAATTGTCAGTCCTGGAACCGACAATGTGGCCATATGGGGTGCACCAACATCTCCCCAAGAGGAGAAGGGACTAGGATTTCCACCAAGGGGAATTCCTTGGTTGGTGGGCTCCATTTTCTCAACCTAAAGATCAACGTGGGAAAAAGGGGTGATTGTTCTGTTTAAAATAAATTTTAACGACGCTTAGACACAAATTGCTTTTTCAATTCTAAAGAGTCGAGAAAAAGCTAAATATGACTCTCATCTCCTTCGATGTTTTAACGAGCCCGAAGTGACAAATGCTTGGATGGACTTTGTTCGTTATAGAGTCTGAAAAAGGTCAAAAGGAACTGCTCTGGAGTTCTAGGTAGAGGGTGTGCTAAACTTTTCGCAAAACCGCAGAATACTTTTTAAGGTACGGGCGGTCAATCTTCCTGAATGCTGTGTTCAGTGCATTGCGATCAGTAGGGCGACCGACACGGCTTCCTAAGGATAAAGGCTTTATTCCTATAGGGGTCTCCCAATATATACTCGACGGTACGTGGGAGCACAATCCATACTGGCGCTATCGTCTCTCAGGAGGAATCACCCAACCATCAGCGAGATCGACAGTCACAAGGTTTTACGATGTCGGAACACGTCTCTAGCCTAAACCTCTATGTTGTGCGTTAAGTTACAAAGCGTTGTTAAGTTCATTCAATTTATTTTAGGTTGATCTTTTTTAGAAGTTTTCCTTTTTGGATCACCACGAGATGTATGATACAGTTCCTAAATGTAGTCTAAAGATGATCAGCAAGCTTTTATATCTTTTCAACAATGAAAATCCTAGCTACAAGGGGAAAAGAAAGACACAATCTTTTCTCAAAGAGCATAGAGCACACTGTAAATGCACTTTTCCTAAATCAAAGCATGCAAACTATCAAAATGCAAATGCACATATGCATGTATGTGTTTTCGCTTTCTTAATATTGATGCCTAAAAAGAAAGTTGTTGTACAAATCTGAATTCAATTTCAAGTGAAAACATAAACAAGTTCCTTTTTCGAAATCAAAAGGACGATTACGACACTTTATGATTTACTTGTTTCGACACTATAAATGCATAAATTCAAACCAAACGACAAAAGTAAAAGCTCAATCAACTGTGAACAGAAAACAAACTCACTCCTAAGATCAAAACGACACTTACGACAGGTCTAGATCTAAGGGTGACAATATGACTAGTTTACTTTTGTAATGGGAAACTGCAAATGATGTAACAAATACACAAAGAACAAATACAGTTTCTTTATACAACTGAGGCATAATTGAGGCAAAGAAAAGGGGTTTCAGATAGGTACATTGACTGATAACAGGCTGCAAAAAACAGAGATAAAACTGAGCAAAAGGAAGCAGGGAACCACAGCTGCACAAGGCAAGGGCTGATCAGCGCACCCTCAGCACAGAGAAACTGAACTTCAGCGCAGGTATCCTTCATGGGACCTGCGTTGAAATTCAAAACCTCTTCACAGAGTCTATGCTGAAGCAGAAATGAGAATTGTTTCTGGGTTCTGGGTCACGGTTTGCAGTTAAATCTACAGTTTTTGGCCGGATAAAAGCTATCAATTAGGTACAATTAGGAGGATGATTTAAAGGAGGACTAAGATCTATCACAAAGGGCTGTTAGAGCACTTGTGGATTAGATGTTCAGATCATAAAAACAGGCCCAGTGAGTGGACTAGAGTGGCAGATCTCTACTTTGCACTTGAAAATGGCAAATTCATTTCGATTCAGCACTCTTGAGTTTATGAGAAGAACAACAGTAGAAACATAAATAAACTAACAAGATACTCTCCCCAGTGGAGTCACCAATTTGTTGTTTGGAAAAGTATCCAATTCGGAATGCCCCTATCCCACTCTAAGGTGTGATAGTGCCTTAGCAACAAACGAGGTAACCTAATTGAGTATTCTTCTTTATGAAATGGAAATGAGGAAGAAGGATCTAACTAACCTGTGTCTTCCGCTAGTTTTTCGATCCAAATAACTCCTCCCTTCAGTAGCTCCTAGCTTCCTGCTCCTTCACCGGCCCAGCTTCACCGAATTCCTACAAGATCACAAGAGAGAGAAACTACACGAAGATACAGATATACCTTCATAAAAAGCTCAAGATCAGATTAAGCTAAACATGTAAGCATAACAAAACATCATTGGTACACAGCATGTAGGAGAAACTCAAATAGTTTATTGATATGATAATAAAGTCCAAGAGGAGATACAACCAAGTGAGTTCCGATCCAGCATCTACCTCCCAGCAAAGGAATCCCTTCCTCTCCTCCAACAAAGCATAAATCACCCAATGTACTAATCTCAATCTCAAACCAACAGCAATTCTCTACAAAGTACAAAATTCCAGCCTCCTGAACCTCTGGGTGAGAGATCCATATATAGATGTAAGCAGAGAGGATGAGTCAGCTTATGTTTTGACTTGTGGCTTCTCTCTGTCAGTCCTTGCTTCCACTTGAAGGTTGAGAACCTCTTACTCATCACTAGTCGAATTCATTGAGGCAAGTGTCATTGGAGAAGATTCTGGAAGCTTCCAGGGTCTTTCCACCTCGTTGAATGAGCTTGCCATTTGTCATTTCCCACTCAGCGCACCCTCGTAGTGCTTCCACCTGCATTGCAGTGCACCTAGCCAGTGTAGTCTCTGCATTTCAACGCAGGCAGCTAGTGGAGCCTCTGAATTGATCCTGAATTGACTATTTATGAGTGGTTTTTGGTGGAGAACTTCTGGGAGAAGATGTCATTGGTTGACCTTGTTCCTTTAGGAGTTGTAACAACATCTTTAGGGACTTTGGATCCCTTGAATTATGGAAATTTCATGCTTATAGTTGTAAGGCACAAAAATGTCTATAACACTTGGTATCTATGTCATATATAATGTTCTTCAGAACACCATGCAACCTCACTATATCCTTGATGAAGGTCTGTGCTACCTCACTAGTTGAATTAGTAGAATTCAATGGAACGAACTGCACTACCTTTGTCAACCTGTTAACCACAACCATGATCGAATCATGTTGTCTATATGTCCTCAAAAAAAATGTAATGAAATACATGGAAATTACCTCCCATTTCCTCTCTGGAATCGAAATCGGCTGCAGTAAACCATTTGTATGCTTACACTATGATAATCCAAACACCTAGCCACAAATTCCACAACCTCTTTCTTTAGATTCAGACAATGGTAAGAGTTATTAACTTTTGCTAATGTCTTTTAATATCCTAGGTGACTTGAATACATCTTAACATGAAATTCCCTCAAGATAAATTTATGAGCTCATTGTTGTCTGTTGTTATGCAACGAAGAAAATATAGATCAGCGACTTCAAAATAAGCCTCTTAGAGAGGGAAACCTCCTTTACATTACACAAATGAACAATTCTTGGATGATACAAATAAAAATACCTTATTTCTATATATAGGAGTCTAAGGGGTCACAATATAGTCAAGCTGACATAATAATAATAATGTAAGAGCACAACAATAACAACAGTGGGCTTCTATGGGGCACAATAATAACAATATGGGGACAAAATGGGCACAACAATGACAATAATAATAAGGTAATACACTAGTATTATAGGGGCCTATCATGCCCTTGTCCTTCATAAAAATTTTTCCTCAATGCTTGAGTAGTTATTGATGCTTCTCTATAAAATTCTCATCCTCCCATGTGGAATCTTCAGTGAGTAAGTTCCTGCACTTGATGAGATACTCTGAAATTGATCGATTTCATCGCTGTTGAGTTCCTGTTTCTATGACTGCTTCAGGATCCAATATGATTTTTCCTTCCTCATCAAGTTTTGGAAATATTTTTTGAACTAGGAGCTTGTCACCTATAACCTTATTTAAGAATGAATCTTGGAAAAATAGGTGCACTCAAGAAGTTATAGGAAGCTCCAAATTGTATGCCATAGTACCAATCTTTTGCAACAACTTGTATGGACAATAATACTTTGGTGATAATTTATTATCCTTCTTAGCTTGCTTGAGGGATATTTGTTTGAATGGTTGTAGCCAAAGAAATTCCCAATCACCTACATCAAAACTTATTTCGCTATGATGTTGATATGCATGTTGTTTCATTCTATTTTGTACCAAAGTGAGGTTATCCTTTAAGAGCTAGAGAACTTGTTGTTGATGCTCAATGTGATATTCCACTCCTTAAACCTTAGAATTTTCTCTTAAATATGATGTGATGGATGGTGGATGATATCCATAAATTTCCATAAATGGGGCCATTTTTGCTGCAATATGGAAGGAAGTGTTATACCACCATTCAGTTAGACGCAACCATTTGACCCATTGTGTATGTTTATCAGATAAAAAGAAACAAAGATATCCTTCCAAACATTTGTTCACTATCTCAGTTTTCCCATGAGATTGAGGATTATACAATGAGCTATGAGCTAACTAAGTACCCAGACAAGAAAATAATTCAAACCAAAAATTTCCAGTGAAAACGGGATCTATGTCACTTACAATAATATTTGGGTTTCCATGTATCTTTTGAATTGTTTCCATAATTGTAGTAGCAACTGTACTGGCTTTAAAGTGATGATATAATGCAAAAATGTGTGCATACTTGGTAAGTCTATCAACTACCACCATGATGAAACTTTTTCCTTCGAACTTGGGTAAACATGTGATAAAATCCATTGAAACCTCCTCCGAACGTTGACTTGGAATGGATAAAGGTCGTAACGGACCTAGGGTCTTAACTGTTTCAAATTTATTTTATTGGAAAACAAAACATTCTGCCACAAACTTTTGAATATCATATTTAAGGCCATCCCAAAAAAATTCCTTCTTAACCCTATGGTAAGTTCTTAAAAATACTGAGTGCCCTCCTAAGGGAGAGGTGTGCAATTCCATAAGAATATTTTGTTTGAGTTTGGAATTCTTACAGAGGTATAAGTGATATTTATACCATAATGAATCATTTTTTCATCTAAATGTATCAGATGTTGATGAGCACTAGTATTGCAGCAAGAACGTTTCAACTCCTCAGGCTATGAACTTTACTTTATTAACTTGGGGTTCGTACAAACTTGGAGGTGAAATTGTTGTATACACAAGTAGATGCAATGGGTCCACTCTTTGTCACTGCTGAGTGGGCAATAGACCACTATGGTTTCTCAAACCAACCTTCTATTGATTTAGAAGAAGTTTGATTACCAATGAAGAAAAGGGAATTTTACCCTAATTGAGAGAATTGAAATATTGTCTATTGTAGTAATGAAAGACTCAAATAAATTATTTAAACACACCACCCATCTAACTATTTCTGAATATATCTTGCTTCAGAGGAATTATAAGCTAACATGTGTGTAATCCTAGCTATCCTAGGCATGCAATCTGACATAATCAAACACTTTACTGATGTGGATATGAATCAACACAATAACTATTTTTTCCTTTTTGTCCTTTTTTGTGAAAATGTGAATGCTAAATCTTCTTGGTGGTAAGTATGTGGGTTAGAGATGGTTGTGAAGGGTCATATAGATTAGGATGCAAACAGGGGTCTTCTCCTAACTTTCTGGATGCATTTTCCTCAAATTGACCTCAAACCGAGCCACTACAGGTCATCCTACAAGATTTCCTAATGCCCCTACACGATCCCTTGTATTCCTACAAGATCTGGCCAAAAGCATAAGGAGGCGTTTGGAAGGTGGTATAAGGCTTAGGGAAGGTGAATGATGGAAGAAATAAGGCAAGGGAGTGGCTAGGAATTCCTCAATGCTAAAACCAAAGTTGGTGAGATGGTTGGGGTTGCTCAACAAACCTACAAAGTTGTTCTTAGGAAATGATGGATTGGTTGACAGACTTAGTGGTTGTTGGTGATCATGGATGAATGAGGTTAGGTTGGGGCTGCTGACATGAGATCTTCTTGTACTATTGACACTCCTGCAATACATACATCATTGGAATTTACCCATGGATCATGTCAAACAAGAAAGATTTCCAATCAACATAAGAAAACAAAATTCCATTATTTAGTTTCCTAGTTCATCCATGGAAATACTTGTAGAATATTGTGAAACACCATGAGATCTAATACAAATCTAGAGATATCAGAAACAAAAATTGAAACCTATTCTTGAAAACTGAAAAGGTGTTGTTCTAATTAACATAAAACCCTAAATTCCATAAGAAATCAGAATTCTATCTCTTTGGTGCTGAATATGAGTTTTTCCTCAAACCATGGTCCCTAAAGGGAGGAGTGAGGCCAAATCCACCTGCTCTCATCCTTTTTGGTATTCCTTTCTCTCTGTAAATCTACTGCAAAATCTATGCACAAATGGAAGCAAACCAATCAAAATTCACTACTACTTGCAATGGAATAATGCCAAAATCAATTCAACAATTAGTCTATAAAATAACCTAAGCATACAAGTACAATGAAAGGAACCTCTACTGCTAGGGTTGGGCCCTAACCCAAGAGTTTCAGTCCTCTGATTCAACTCATTGTTGGATCAAGGAAATGCTCATTCTGATTATCATAACAAAAATTACATAATAGCATTTTTCCACAATCCTCTAACTCGAAAATTCTTAGTTCTCTTACATGAAAACAATGAATCCTAATGAGGCTCTAGGCCTCCTTATTTATACAACTGAAGTCTCTAATAACTTCCTTAAATCTAGGGAGGCTTGGCTCCCAAACTCAAGATGAACTGGTTCTTAACTGCCACTCGCTCGTCTACCCATGATCTCCATGACTCGGTTGCTTGCAACTCTGAGCTAGTGTGATTTGATTTGAGGGATATTCCAACGAGTGAGGATTTGATGAGGAAGATATATCTCTTATAATCTCTCCTTCTTGTCTCATTTGAGTTCCTGCACCTTAATTAGCCAAAACTGCCATGATTTTCTCCCAAAAAGATGTAATCAATGCACATTAGCCCACTAGACATAACATCTTACTTTTACTCATCTCATTAAGCGAAATATAATTAAAACATGTAAGGAATTATGAGAAGAGTTGATTTTAGTAAGCTTAGAGGTGTATTAAGGTCCATATAGTTACCCAATGATGAGTCTCATCATCACCCCTTACTGAAACTCTTTCAAGAATGCTCCCTAGGTTACTCCTTTTTCTTCCATCTTCTTCTTAACTAGGATCGTGATAAGCCCATGATGGTATAGCTTGCTTGCAACTTCTCTTGCGTTCCCACGATGCATGCCCTTTTCCATTTTCCCAAACATTTGAGCAAGAAGTAAGGGAAATTAATCAATTATCCCGACTCGAAGTGCAGTAATAGCCGAAGGTGATATATGAAAGCCAATGTGTAACATCCCTCACCAGTCACGAATTTCTGCAGCATGAACAAGTGGTCTCACCACTTCCCAATCATGGCACTCTGTGGAAGTCCCTTCCTCCAGTCAACTTTAAGCTTCCTTTCAACCACAAACTAGTGCCATCGTTTCCTCCCGAGCCCCTCCTTTTTAAACCAATGCTCCCCTATAAGTGGCAAGCTTATAGCTTGCGCAATAGACTCCCCTGTGACTTCGAACTTCAACGAGCCAGCTTGGCTCGGCCTCCTTTGAATGTCTTCATGAACTTCGGTACCACAGCGATGTCGAACCCATCAAACTTCTATAAAAATGGTAGGAACCCAGATTCTTGCAATAGTGCAAGACTGTTCCGGTATTCTACAGTTTTCTCAATCTCCTGCAAAGGCAATGGCTCAATCCTTACGAGTGCCATATCAAGCTGCACTTCACCCTTTCCAGTCACAACCTTGAAATAATTCCAGCAAGTGACACCAATGCTTGCCAAGAGCTTTATGTCGGAGGTTTGTCACCCTTTGTCTTTTCAGTCCCACTCACTAGGTCATGATGAAAACAACTCTTCGTATTAGGTGAAAATTCTTATCAATCCGTTGCAGGTGAGTCATAATGATTGGGTGTAGTGGAGGTTTATGCGGTGAGGGCGCAATGGTTACAATGATCAGGTTATGGGGTAAGGTAATAATGAATAAGAAATGTGAAATTATTTCAAGGAAGGTGAATATAGGCTATCAGACAATACTATCCCACAGTCTGCCTTGTAATTTAATCGAGACATACTTCAACACTTATTAAAAAATTTAGATTTCAAAACCCTATACACCTTGCACTTAAAAAAAAAATCCTAAGTCAGTAAATGATGAAACAGAGTATTAATTGACACATGGAATGCTATGATATATTAGCACTCATGTGCAGGAAAATAAAGATCCATAAACATCCTTTATAAGACACTCCTGGACTGTGTGAATTTTATTTTACACTTGCTTTCACAATCAATTGCGTTCCTGCACTAAACCTGCTTGCACTTTGCGTCTTGCACCACAGACTTTTACAAAACCAAAAAAATTCTGATAGAACACAATTCTATAGCTGGAATAATTTTTTTTTCCTCAATATACAAGGAAAGTTTTATTTGCCATCCTTTGGTGTTTCACGAGCAATCCAAATTCTGTAATCGATTTATGAGGGAATAAAGAAGTGGGGAGGGGGTAAATATTTTTTTGAATGGGAAGGTTCATTACAGCAAGGATTCCAAAAACAATATCACCAAGGGGGGTAAAAGAAATGGGATGTGGAAAAAGCTTCAAGGGAAAAGAGGGATTTTACAAAATCGGGCAAGGGTAGTTTTCTTAGAAGAAAGAGGAAGGTAATTCATTGGGGATTTTAGAAAAGAAACTTGTGGGAATTTTCAAAATGGGAAATAGAAGAAAGGCAAAGTTTTTACCTTGAAATCTACCTGCACTGGTGCAAGAAAAAGTAATTGCAGTGGGAATTAAGCATTTACTTGAATGAAAATTTCCATGCTGGTTACCCCAAACTTGGGTAAGTGCTCAGTTTTGTGAACCTGCTTCTTCTTAGTGGCGGCCAGCATATCTAAAAAATCAAGTAGCATCCCCTATTTATTAAAATTTTGATCTTCTTTTCATCATGCTGGTTTTTAGGTTGATACTTCTGCAATCATGTCAATCAACTAATTTTCATAATTACAAGATTGTTTTTTCTTTTTATACGTTTTATTTTTGTCATTTTTTTTTGTTTTTATTTTTCTTTTATTATTTTTTTAATAAGGAAAAGAAGGAATCAAATCTTTGATAGGTTGGTGTTACCACTTACCAACTCCTTTTCAAATGGTTGTTGGACTTGCTGCATGAATCTCCTTTAGTAAGGAGCTGAAAATATATCTTCAATCTATGCCCGTTTACTAGGAACACAAAATTTCATCCATCAATAGTTTTGATTTCTATCACTCCATTTCCAAACACTTTGACCACCTCATATGGTCCCATCAACATGTATGGAATTTTTCTTTAAAATATTTGAATCTAGAATTGTAAAGGAGTACCCAATCACCTGGTTGGAACTGCTTCTTCTGAATGGACTTGTCATGAAACTTCTTGCACTTCTATTGAACCAAGATGTTCTACTGAAGAGCATCCCTTCAGAATTCATCTAACTCATTCAATTGTAGAGGACGTCGTTGATGTGTGTCAGAGAGATCCAGCCCCAATTGGACTGAAGTCCTGAAAGCCTTGATCTCGAAGTCTATTGGCAAGAGGAATTGTTTTCCATACACCAGCTCATATGTTGTGTGTCCTGTGTTGTTTCTCCAAGTGGTTCAATATGCCCACAATTCTTCCGGTAATTTCTCATCCAAATCTTTTTTGTGCATATTTACCATTTTTGTGAGGATGGAATCAATCACCTTATTCATGGACTCTACCTGACCATTTTCTTGCAGGTGATACGGTGTAGATTTCTTGTGTCATATTTTGTACTACTCCATCACACCCTGTACTAGATTACAAATAAACTACGGTCCATTTTTAGAAACAATTTCTTTCAGCACACCAAATCTAGTAAAGGTTTCAGTAAAAAGAAAATCAACAACTCTTTCAGTAGCAAAAGAGACAACTTTAGCTTCTACCCATTTTGTAACAAAATCTGTACAAACCAAAATATGCTTTTTATTTGATGATGTTGGATTTATTGGTACTATGAAATCAATGGCCCATTTTTCAAAAGGCTCAATCATAACCTGAGGACATAAAGGAATTTCATTGGTTTGATTAGGTTACCCAACTCGCTGCCAGCTAACAAACGCTTGACATATTGTTTTGCATCCTTAAACAAGGAAGTCAAAAAATAGCCACCTCGTAACACTTTGTATGCAGTTCGCTTATCAGCACACTGACCCCCGTAAGGTTCATCATGGGTAGATTTGAAAATATCAAACACTTCTTCCTCTCTTACACATCTATGGATAATGAGATCTACTCTAGTGCAAAACAGGTCTCCTTCGATCCAGGAATATGTAGCACTTTTCTGTACAATATTCCACTTTTCACGAGCGGATAAGTGAGGTGGTAATTTTCCAGTGACTAAATAGTTAGCAATATCAACAAACCGTGGGGATTTTTTTGACACAGCAAAAAGATGTTCGTCAGGAAAGTCATCATCAATAGGAATTGCCTCACCAGGATTATTTAACCTTGAAAGATAATTAGCTACTACATTTGATTTTCTTGGTCTATCAACAATAGTAATATTAAATTCCTATAACATTGGTAACCACCTAGTCACTCTACCGCTAGTTAGTGCTTTATTCATCAAACATCTTGTTGTGGAATGATCAGTATGCACAAAGACTTCATATCCTATAATATAATGTTTGAATTTATTAATGGAAAAAACTACAGCTAAAAAATCTTTCTTGGTAATCGTATAATTGAGTTCGGCAGGTGACAAGTTTTTACTAATGAAATAAATAAAATAAGATTGTTTGCCTTCTTCTTGTCCTAAAGATGTGCCAATAGCAGTACATGAGGCATCAGAGGAAATATGAAATGGCAGGGACCAGTTTGGTCCTCTCAAAACTGGTGCCTGGACTAATTTTTCCTTTAATGTCCCAAAGGATTGTTGGCAAGTTGTGGACCAAGAAAACTCACTATCCTTGGCCAAAATTTAGAAAAGAGGGGTAGCTATCCTTGATAAATTCTCAATGAATCTCCTATAGTAGCCTGCATGTCCTAGAAAACCTCTCACTTCCCTTTGAGTTTTGGGTATAGGGAGACTGAAACTGACTTCTATTTTTGCAGGGTCAACTTGGATACCTTTGTCAGAAATAAGATGGCCAAGAACCACCCCTGCCTTGCACATTAATCTGCATTTATTGTCACTCAAGGCGAGATGAGCTTCTTGGTAGTGAAGATGCACTTTTTCTAGATTCTTGAGGGCTTCCTGAAATGAATCACCAAACACATAGAAGTCATCCGTATAGATTTCAACACACTCAAGTTTAGCAAAAATAGCCAATACTACCGTTTGAAAGGTATCCTGGGCATTACATAGCCCAAAGGGAAGCACTTGGTAAGAAATTGTACCCCATGGACATGTAAAAGTGGTTTTGTCTTGATCCTCGGGTGCTATCTGTATCTGGTTATATCCGCTAAAGTCGTCTAGAAAAGAAAAGTACTTCTTACCAACAAGGGTATCGAGTACCTGATCGAAGAAAGGAAGGGGGAAGTAATATTTGAGAGTGGCCTTGTTCAATTCTCTCTAGCCAATACAAATGCACCATCTCCCATGTTTTTACGGGACTAATAGTAATGGAGAGACCCACTGGTTGTCATAAATGGGATAGATAAAATGAGCATCTAAGAGTTTTTGTAATTCTCCCTTTACAATGGCTCTTAGAGCTGGGTTCATTCGCCTTTTAGGTTGTCAAACAGGTCAGGTTCGATCCTAAATATAAATATGGTGTGTATAAGTTTCAGGAGGGATGCCTTTCATATCTTCATAACCCCATGTAAAGGCATCAAGATGGTTTCACCACAAATTCACAAGCTTCTCTTGTTGACAAGGATCCAAGTCTGAACTAATATACAAGGATTTACCCGGAATAATGTCAACAAGAGTGGTATCAGGTTCAAGAGTACACAAAGGTGTCACTAGAGATGGTGGTGATGGAGGTAGAGAGTGATATATTTCCTAAAAATCTAGACTAAAAATCTGACTCAATGAATCAAAATTAGGTATGGTGTCTAGATTGTTTAGAAGTCTTGAATCTCACCCTCCTGCGAGGACTCAACATTTTGATGTATCAAGGAAACAAGCTGAGTCTCCTCATCACTACTGTAGTCCAACCATAAAGTGTCTCAGAGCTCCTGAATGGATCTAGTGGGTGAATGCAAGGTGACCTTCTTCCTGGAATCTTGACGGGAAATATACATCTCACCACATCAACATCCAATATAAGCATTGGCTGTAGCAAGCCATCGTTGTCCCAAGATCAAGGGATGTCCTCCCACAAGATTCTTTCGCTGAAGCACAATGAAATCTGTGGGATATTCCCAAGAGTCTACGGAAAGGACCACATCATCCAGCACCCCTTCTGGCTTGATTTTAGATCTATCTGCTAGTTCAAGCAGAGTGGGAGTAGGACAAATATGGACCAATCCAATTTGATCCATGGTTTTCTTGGTCATAACATTAATGGTTGCCCCTAGGTCTATAAGTACATTGGAGACAAGGATAGCACCTATCTGAACAGAGACAACAGGGTTTCTGGGGTCAATATATTTTTCCATGTGCATACACCCCGTCATTAACTCTGTTGCCCTACGAAAAAATTGAATAGTTTGAGGTTCCAATATTCTCCTTCCTGGCTTCTTAAGAGAGAGTTACCTGATGATTCTTATACAAATGGGGATTTCCTTAATAGCTTGGTGCAAAGGTACCCTTATGAAAAGGTTCCTAAGTTCAGAAGCCTGGCTAGACTCAGGAATGGGGTCTTTCTTCTCCACAACTAACCTCTCTCGATAGGGAGGTCGGTTGGAAGAAGATGGAAAGGGATCAGAATGTATGGGGATAGGCTAAATGGTGTGATCTTCTTCAGAATGGTTAGGAGTTTCCTCCTCTCCTTTCTCATTGATAATCAGCATAGGATGCTTTTGATTTTGTGAGGTTACTACCTTCCGTAATCTCAATTGGAGATCATTGACTCCAACTGGCATAGACTGATATCTAGATGAAGAAAGAGGGTTCGTAGAATAGATCATTTGTACTGCTTTATTATTGGGGTTGGATAAGGGTTGAGCAGGAAGCTGACAAGGTTGAAACAGTGGAGCTAAAGGTAATGGTGGCATAGGTTGACTCAGCAGAGGTAGTTATGGTTATGGAATTGGGTAAGGTGCATATGTAGGAGGGTGTGATTACATAGGTGTAGGATAGGGATGATGTGAATGATGTAAATGGTTTATCCCTCTCCATACTTATTGCCAAGATTGAGAGGGTTGTCCATACTTATATTTGTTCCCATGTTGCCATTGTTGAGAGTGACCAGTGTTAGGATAGGAATATGAGTGTGCATTATAACCAAAAAAATGTGGTGGAGGTTCAGGAACCATACTTGCACTTACCTGAGGCTAATTTCTTCATGCTCTCATAGCATGTAGTGATTTGGCTTTAGGTTGTCCTCCCTCAAGTACAACATTAAGCCTAGGTATGGAGGGACATTTTTCTATAGCATGGTTCTCTGCACAAATTGCACATTTATTAGTTTCTTTAATATCGAGAGGGCATTCACTTAAAGGATGATTTCTTCTACATCTTGGACAGAAAATAGACAATGACTCTTGCTCTTCTACAAGTTTTTGCTAAAAATTCAAAGAGTTTATTTGTTTACTAACACTATTCATTATTTCAATTTTCATATTGTCCATTTTGTTTTCTAATCCATTAATCATAGCATCAGTAGATTCAGTTTTTGTGTTTCTATTCTAAATTCCTTTACCAGATCTATATTGGTTCCTTGAGAATTTCCTACACAAGTCACAGATCTCATCAAAAGTTTTTTGAGCAATATCCCCTTGTCCTAACAGATTTAGATTATTCCTAGCATCATCAATAAGCCCACGTAAGAACAAGGTTCCGTACTTAGATCAAATTTGTGCTTTGACCTTTGGAGGATGTACAAGAATCTCTCCAAGTAGTCCTCTAGCATCTCATCATCATTTTCCACAATAGTAAAGATTTCATCTTGAATATCTCTCGTTTTACAATATTCTTGATATTTTGATAAGAACACTCTCTTCATTTTCTCCTAAGAAGTTATAGTGTTTCCTCCTAGTTCCATGAACCAATAGAGTGTTGCGTTCTTGAGAGTTGCAGGAAACAAATTTAACTTCTGGGCATCAGATGAATAATCATAACTTCTACACAAAATATCAAACTCAAATAAGAAAGATTCTGGGTCTTCATGTACCTCACCACAGAAATGAGGAAGAGTTGATGGTGAAATATTTTCATTTACTTGATGGGAATCTGAAAGTGGGTTGTTCCTCATTTACCTGATTTTCACCACTTCAGTCTCCAGGGTCTTCGTCATCTTCCATTGTTTTTCTTCACACAAACTGCTCTCAATAGGCTGAGAAGGTTAATTGTGGATTCCAATAGTGCCCTTATTCCCCTTTATGGGTTGTGTCACACCAGGACCACTACTACGAGAGCCCAAGTGGATTGTTCCTGCATGATAAGTATGATTTTGCTTGGACTTTCTGCCTGCAAAAGAAGGCCCAAAATGAGATTTGGTTTTAGATTTGTTAGTATTTCTTTGGCCCCTAGCGGGCTTTGTACTGCTACCTTTTTAGGTATTCATTTCAAAAAAGTGACAAAACGAAATTCGAATAAAAACTACCATTTTCAAAAAAAAAAAATTAGCACCTATAAATTCCTTCAAACAATAGAAGCACACTGCAGAAAAAATAATAGCAGACTTAACCATATTGGAAAAAAATAAAATTCTTACCAATTCAAATCACCTCCCTGTCAACGACGCCAAAACGTTGGGTGCAGGAATTGTGCTTAAGCAAACTCCTCAACATTTAATTGTCAACCCAAGGGTTTCGTAAACTTAGAGACGAAGCACAGGAAATGCTAGAAGTGGTATGAAATTTTCCTATTCCTAATCCTACTTCTTAAAGGAAATGTTTGCAGAATTAGATAGAGAACAATCTTAAAGGTAATTGACACCAAAGCAACTCTAGTGCTGGAATGTAAAACAACAATTTGCAAGTAAATCAAGTAAAGGATTTCTCACACAACTGGAAGCAATCTTAAATGCTGGAATGAAATGATATGTTTATCTTTAGATAGATAGCTAATAGTCTATCAAGTGGGCCCTTGCAGAGATCTGTTTTCCTCTTGATCTTCCTTCTACACAAAAAACCTATTCTTGTACTATTTCAATTTGCTTGCACTAGTGCAAGTACAATGCCTCTATGTAAATGTATATTTTACCTCCCTTACTGAACATTTATGTCTTTGTGGAGATGATCTAAGCTTCAAGGGTTATATCACTTTGTTTATGTGACAAGAGACCATATCTTGCACCGAGGTAGAGTTTCCTTCACCAAAGTTTCCAATTTACTTTCGAAAATTTTGAAAGATGTGTTGAAAAGAATTGCAATTGCAAATGAAATTATGAGATAAATTATCTATGGAAAAGAAATGCTTTCATTAATTAAACCTTGCAATGGAGGTAAACTTCATGAAATGATAGCAACTCGAATAATCAAAGCAGTAGACTAAGTGATCTGCATGTATCAGCTAGCTTCGGAAATCCACTTAAAATGTTTATGTTCTTTGTTCATAAGTCATAAATTGCAATTATAAAGTGTTTATGATAAATTCATGTAATCGTTCTCAAATCCTTCAGAAATGAAATCTTAATGTTAAGGATGAGTACTGAAATTAATAATATATTTTTCTATAGAAACAACTTAAAATGGTAAGCAGTAAGAGAAATGCAATATTTGCTGTGAAAGGAATAATTGAACCAGAGTGCAGGAAACTACATGCACTGGTAAAGGAAGAGGCTTCCTACACGATCTAAGAAGAAGCAAATCGAGACCATAATTGTGGGTAAAGAAATGCAAGAAATGAATTACAAAAAAGAAATAAACTCAATCAACTTCCAAGCCACAGATGCGCTCACACTTTACTACGAAATAGATTTAAATCAGAACTTCATACGTAAATATAAAAACTATTCACACCTTGTAACGGCAAAGGGAAATATTCACACAATCTTTCCAAATGACAAAAGAACAAGGGTAAATGAGCTGGGTTGGCTGGGCCCTAGCCAACCAACTCATTTCCTATTTAAGAAATGAGACGATTCAACACTCAAGTACGCATGAAAGATAGATTAAACACAACGTACGAATAACATGGCGAGTTCCTTGCATTAATTGATCAAAAAATGTACATAGTAGTGTATGTTGAGCCTAGAGCCGAGGGCGATATCAAATTACATAGAGAATGAAATTAAAGCCTAAGGATCGCTTTCTAGTTCTACCTACAATATATATTTTATAAATTCTTTCGGCCTTAGCCATATTCCACTAATTACAGTCATTTAACAACCAAACATTACAAAATTGGCTATCAGTTAGAATAGAACATGTACTTTGCTATCCATAGACCATCCTTGGAAAATATCCCTAACTGTATGCCACCGATATCCATCCTTAGTTAATCAGCAACCGAACTTGAAGTCATGGATCAAAACATCCACGTGGAAAGATTCAACTCACAGAAATCTCGAAACAATCATCATCGGTAGTGTAGGAATCCTCTTGCACTGATCATGCTAGCTCATTCTTAACAAGTTTGAACTTTTCCTTCATATTTTTGGCGAGGTTGCACTCCCCCATATTTCCTCCAAATTCCTTTGTAGGATTCAGCCCAGAGTGAGGTAACAATGTGATCCTATAGATTATCATATCAGTGATCGGCATGGGCTCAGTCAACCACAAGCACCCGTCATGCACAAGTCACAACAACTACTTAATGACTGTTAGAATTTATAGGGGCGCAGTGGTAGTGAGGCACCCATAGTAGGTTCAACAACCTTACCTTATTTACCCCTCAAATTCATTCCATCGGCTTTAGCACAGTGAAACTAGAATCATTGTAGAATAATGACTTCATGAAGGTATCGGTAGCGAGGTGGGGAAACTGCTCAACGTCTCCCAAATCCCAATCTTCAAGTCTCAGATGTGGGACGTGCACCAAGTGTAGACCTTAAAAAGCGATTTTTTCTAGTAGAAGGGGTGTGTTCAGGAGGAGTTGTCCCTCACCAAGGTCCTTTGGGACCTTCACCTTGCCTTGGTACGGAGGGATGTACACTGGCAGCATCAAAATGGGGTCTACCCCCTCAACAACTATATCTTTCGCGCCCTTGTCAGCCTCCAGGTCTAGCAATTTTCCTTTATCCTGCGCGGTTGGATTTTCTTTCTCCTAAAACTATGTGGTTGCATGTTTCCTTTCTGACATGTGCACCGGCAACATCTTCTTCTATTTATCCTTCTTTAGCTTGGGAAACTCTCTCAGCAGCATAGGCAACCTCAGCGCCTTAGGAACTACTTCAGGAACCTCTATTAGAGAATTATATATTATAGAGAAATGGAACACATAAAATATTGCAAAAATATAAACACAAAAAAAGCATAAAACAAGAGAGACACAGATATATGTGATTCACCGAGTTTGGGCTAAATCCAAAAAGAAACAGCCAGTCCTTCTTTTTGTATTATCCAGCAAACTGAAGAGATACAACCTATAGTAGATCCGATGTAATTCCCTCTTTGCTCTCAATCTCCTCTCTCTTCCTCACTCAGAATACAGATATACATAGACGCAATACAATTCCCTCATATATAGTGAGGGGTTGCCTTCTAGGGCAAAAAACCCTAAATTAAACATAACTTATAACATCAGATCTCCACCTAATGAATGGCCCAGATTAACTACGAAATTATGACATTTTACAAGGCAATTTTACATCTATTCTTAGCTTCGGGGGTACTGCCCCCGATTGCCCTGCCAGAGGGGGCTCCCAAAGGTTGTAGTCGCCCCCCCTGGACCCTCCTGCAGCGAATATTTTACGAGCAGTGTTGCCATCCCATTACGAATGGGGGTCCAATGCGGCAATACCTTTGAATACAGAAGATAATCAGGCTCCACACCCAACAATCTCCCTCTTGGAGACTGATTATAGCAACTCCACCACTGCTTCATTTGCTGGACAATGGCTCCACTTTGGACCTAGTTGTTTCTCACCTTGTTCATCATACTTGAAGACCAATTGGAACTGAGAAAATTCTAAGTTTATCTCTGGTTACAACTTTTTTTAACATGTCTACAGGATTTTGGCTAGTGTGTATCTTTTCCAGCTTCAACTGTCCATCCTCCAATGCTGACCGTATGAAATGGTACTTGAGCTATATATGTTTAGTCTTGGAATGAAATGCAGAGTTTCTTACAAGATGTATGACACTATGGTTGTCACTGTATAATTTGCCCAACTACTGTGTCTTACCCAATTCGTCCAAAAAATTTTGTAACCAAATCATTTCTTTACTAGCCTCTATAACAACAGCATACTCTTCTTCTATTGTTGAGAGTGCAACAACACTTCGCAGTTTTGAGACCCAACAACACTTTGAAGTTTTGAGATGCAACTCACAATTGTTCGACCGACAGTAAACACATACCCTGTTGTGCTTCTCCTTTTATCTCTATCACCCGTAATATCTGCACCAACATATCCCTGTAGAGCAATGTTTGAACCACCAAAGCATAATGCTTGATTTGTGGTACCTCTCAAATACCTGAGAATCCACTTCACCAACATCCAATGTTATTTTCCTCGATTGTTCATGTACCTAATTACAACTCCCACTGCATGTGCAATATGAAGCCTTGTGCAGACCATTGCATACATTAAGCTTACAACTGTTGTTGAATATGGAACTTTAGACATATGATACATTTCTTCCTGAGCCTTGGTACACTCCTCCTTACTTAATTTGAAATGGATAGCCGAAGGTATACTAACTGGTTTTGCATTTTGCATATTAAACCTTTTCAACACCTTTTCTATGTACTCACTTTGAGACAATGTTAATTTGCGATTCTTCCTGTCTCTAGTTATTCTCATACCAAGGATTTATTTTGCAGCACCCAAATCCTTCATTGCAAATGATTTTGCTAATTTTATTTTGAGCACATTTATTTCCTGCATGTTAGATCCTACAACAGGCATGCCATCTACATAGAATAACAATATAATATAGCTGCCATCATTTTGCCTTTTGAGATAAACACAATCATCAGAGTGACATCTAGTATAACCTTGTTCAGACATAACTTGTCAAATTTTAGATACCACTACCTTGGAGCCTGTTTTAAGCCACACAAGCTCTTCTTCAACCTGCACACTAGTTTCTCCTTCCCTTTTACCTCATATCCTTATAGTTGTTGCATATGTATCTCTGCCTCCAAATCCCCATGGAGAAAGGTTGTCTTTACATCTAACTACTCAAGATACAAACCTTCAGCTACTACTAGACTTAAAATAGTTCTACTTGATCTCATTTTAACAACAGGAGAAAATATCTCATCAACGTCTATACCCTTTTTCTGTGCAAACCCTTTCACCAAAAGTCTAGCTTTATACCTTTTTCTACCTCCATCTTCTTCCTTCAACTTGTAAACCCATTTATTCTGCAATGTTGTTTTACCTACAGAAAACCTGACTAAGTCCCAAGTCTAGTTATGTGCTAAGGAGTCCATCTCTTCTTTGATGGTTTTCTCCCACTTCTTTCTGGTTTCTACTTGCACTGCTTCTTCATAACATTCTAGTTCACCAGAATTAGTCAATAATACATAATATAATGAAGGAGAGTATCGTTCAGGGATATACTTATCCTGGTAGATCTTTTAACACCACTTTTAGGTGTTTGAGGTGCTTATTGTTGTTGTGGTTGTTGCTCTGGCTGTTGATCATTATGATTTTCAGGCATCATCACTTTTCCTGTGATCTCGTCAAGCACTGTGTATTATCTTTTTGCCTTTTCCTGTTTCTTTTCCTGCAGCTAATCCTTACACAAAACCTTTTCAGTGAATATGACATCTCTACTCCTAATGGTTTTGTGTTTTTCATAATCATAAAAGCAATAACAAAAATCATTAACACCATATCCAATAAAGGTACATTTCTTTGATTTTTCCTCAAGCTTTGTTCTATTTTCTTTATTAATGTGGACAAAGGCCTCACAACCAAAAGTCCTTAAAAAAGAGTAGTTTAACTTTTTACCTGTACACGCCTCCTCTGGAATACCACCATCCAAGGAACTTGAAGGCCCTCTGTTTATTAGATAAGCAGTAGTATCTACAACATCTACCCAAAGTTGTAAAGGCAATCCTGCATGCAATCTCATGCACCTTTCACGCTCCATGATTGGCATGTTCAGCCTTTCTGACATTTGTGGTGTTCCTGGAACTGTCTTCTCTCTAGGAATTCCATTCTCTGAACAATACCAATCAAACTCTTCGCTGCAATATTCACCTCCATTTTCTGATCTGAGACACTTAAACCTTTTTCCTATATCATTTTCAACCAAAGCTTTCCATTCCTTGAAAGTATCAAATACATCAGATTTATTTCAAATACAATAAATCTAGGTTTTTCTGGTTGCATCATCAATAAAAGTAACATAATAATGAGAGCCACCAAGAGATGATACTTGAGCAGGTCCCCATGCATCTGTATGCACAAGATCTAATTTTTCACTCTTCTTTTCTTTCCCAACTCTAAGGAATCTGACTCTCTTCTATTTTCCATAAACAAAATTCTCACAGAATTTTAAATCAACATGCTTCAAACCTGGCAACAATTTTTGTTAGTAAAGAATCTGCATCCCCCTCTCACTCATGTGCCCGAGCCTATGATTCAACAATGTTGTATCTTCTCCTATAGAGTTTAAAGCATTAACATAATTTGAAATACCATTGCATAAATACAATGTACCAACCTTTCCTCCTTTTATTATTACCAGGGATCCTTTAGTGACCTTCCAGGTTTTATCTGTGAAAGTAGTTACACAACCTTCACCTACCAACTGCCCTGTTGAAATCAAATTTTTCTTCAGATCTGGAACATGCCTTACCTTCTTCAATAGCCATTGATTTCCATTTTGCTATTTTATTAAAATTGTACCCATTACAATGATTTTATAAGATTTATCATCACCCTATCGAACCTGTCCAAAATCTCCTTGAACATAATCATAAAAATGTTTCCTATCAGGTGTGGCATGGAATGAGGCCCATGAATCTACAACCCATGCATCAATAATATTTTCTAATGAAAGAATCAAATCATCTTGCAACACATCACCTGTTACATTCACTTCATGATTATTTTCTTGTTGCACATCTCTTTCTTTTCCCGTTTGAGACTTGCAGTCTTTCTTCAGGTGTACTTTCTTCCCGCATTTCCAGCACACTATCCTCAATCTGGACTTGGATCTCCCTTTTCCTGACTTACTGTGATATCCAAGGCTCTTTCCTCTTTCCATTTTTCTTCCACTAGTCTCTGCAATCAAAGAATTACCTGATGTCTCACCGAAGCTTTTCCGTCGCATTTCTTGTCAGGCGGAAAGAGTCGATAGTGCGGACACAACCAAACTCCCTAGGAGCCTAAGACTCTCTACTGACAAACAAGACAAAAAAGAGCAATCCTTCTCTAAACATGCATTTACTATATAAGAAATCAAGTGTTTAGATCCTACTTGTAATCCAACGCTGTTGCAGTAGTCCAGCCTCACTGATCCGAATGAGCTCCTCCTTCACTTCGAAACCTGCATTCACTAACAACCAAACGATTAAATAACACTTGATAATCTCATAAAATAAAACATGTTTAACACATAGACCAAGGAGTACATGAAACAACTCATAAATAACAAGTTATTGAGAAGAATGGACTCATTTGCATTAATAGGAAACAAAAGGAACAATTACAACCTGAGCCTTGGTGTTGTGCAAGTTCCTCCCAGGGTCCATCAAGAGTTCTCCTTTACTTTGACAAAGCTTACCCACTTCCAAATAGAACAAGCAAAGATGGCAATCTCTCCTCACAAGCTTCTAAATGGGAGTCCTAATTCCAGCAGCATCTACCCTTAGAAATGTTTAGCTTCCAACCTCTCCTCCTTCTGGCCCAATGCTTGTATTTATAGTGCTCTAGAGGAAATTATTCAGGTCCACCATCAATGGGATAATCCCCTCTTTCGATGGGATAGCTCCCTTATTGATGGGATAAGTTCCTCTTTGGTAGGGGTACATGAACCATCTGGAGGCGCTCAATACATGTCGAACAACCTTTTAGAATGCTCTAGAAATGACCACAAGTAACTTTTTAAAGATGAAACTTGTGCATTTTGACCTTTACAGGGGTACGCACCTGCCCCTTTACATATAGAGCGTACAAGTACACAGCTTTTGTGAACATTAGGTGCGTATCCGTAGGTAAGGTTGAGAGAACCTGCGTACCCAGAGATAAACACATTTACAAAGACTTTCTCTCTTTCTTGAAGTTTGACATGGAGAGCAAAGGCATGAGACTTGCCCAGGAGGATAGCATGACTGTTGATGGAGCCATACTAACTGTAAATAGCCATGGTGACATTTTTTAGTGTAACAGATTGCCCCCTAAAGTGCGAAGCCTGTAGTAGATTAGGGTTTTGTATTATCTAGGAAGGGTGAAGCGCTTTATCATTTCAAGGATTATCTCGTGGGGAGCCTGGTCAGAACCTGCAATTTTCAACACAAAATACATGTATAAGATTATATCATCGCAGAGGTACGCATTCCCATACTCAGATCAAAACTTTAACTAACAGACTAACTACTCTGATACAGGAATGATCTTGCAGTACATCATAATCATAGACTTTTGTGACACAGTATGGTCGCAACCATCTGTTTATGATTAGTCTACTAGATAATGAATACAAAACTCCTCGCAGCCTGGATGGTGGAAACTAGATCCAGGGTATTCATTTCTACTTCCCGAATTAGTACGATTCTAGCCATGCGAATAAATGAGTTGATGTCGAACATGGTAGAAACCACTTGATTACTAGTCGATGATGTAAACTGTTAACAAGTGTGAGAGAGACCACCAGTAATGTCAATGGTTCTCAAAGTACCCAGTACAATCCATGAGATGTGAATGAATGAGTTGATGTCGAACATTTCACGGAATCCTTCGATCGAGAGTCAATGATTTAAACTGACGTCAAAGGCGAGAAAACTTCCATTGATGCATGCAGACTTCAAGGTACTGACGATCTCTAAGCCATCTCTCTAGATAATGTGCTGATGTCGATAGAAAGCGACCCGTTGCAGGCAAGCCCACAACACGAAATCATTGATCAAGTTGAAGAAATGTTGCTGTAAGGACTGACTCAGGGATGGTCAAATGGATGACAAGTATTTTGCAGGTGAAAGTTTTTCTTGCAGACCTCTTGAACACATAACGACACGACGGATGGCTTGGTGATGAACGACTCAAAGTTAATCCCCGGAAACTGGCTGAAGACTTTCAAAGTGGTTTGATCAACTGTGAGGTAAAGGATTTCCCAACCCAGGTGAATGAAAAGTGTCGTGTCCAAGAGTGGTAATAAAGTTTCTTCTGAGACAAAAGATAACAAATAGGCTCATTCTTCTCTCTTTTCCCCCACCATTTCTGGCAAGTACCTCTTTATTTTTGACAAGCTTGAGGAGGATAACTTATGCTTGATTATAAGCTCATCCTTCGGATGAGTCCAACCTAGTTTCCATTCGAACCCTAGGAAGGAGTGGTTCGTTCCTGTTTGTAATTGAACAGGTCCTTTACTGTGAAATTTTAACGAGCCCAGTATAGGAGAAACTCGGCGTTTTTCAATTTTAGAGAGTCTGAAAAACTTAAGAAGACTCCAGGTTGAACTTTTTCGTAAATTTGTGTCCCCCAAGCCCGAAAACGTATAAAGTAATACCTGGGAGAACCGCTTGATCTTGCGACCAAGGAGTACTTTCATGATTAGTGTCTCTGACCTGAAAAGTAAAAAGCGATCAAGGACACGTCGTTTTATTTCCGTATTGAGTTTCAAACGACAAAAACCCAACAATCTTTCCCTGATTTTACGGTCAGAAAAGAGCTATAAGGGGACCGTCTTTTAATTCCGTTTTGACGAGTGTAAAAGAAACGCTCGGCGATCTTTTCATATTTTGGGAGTCAGAAAAGAGCTTAAAAGATGACTCTGACGTGAAAAATGATAATTTACCCTAAAGTCCCTTTGTCTTGCACAGAAACAACACATTACTCATACTTGTTTAAGATGGGAAAAAATTCATCGAAAATGTCCTTTCATGGTGAAAAATAAACAAATCTAGCATTTATTTATCCAAAAAACCTATAAAAAGACTTCTTACCATGTCATTTTTACCATTTTACTGTTGAGGTCCAGAAAAGGGCTTTTGACAAGAAACTTCCCGTGGAGATTGCAGAGAATCCGACCGTCAGAATCGAACGCCATTTCACCAGGTATTCTACAACACCCCTCTCTTGTTTTCCATCCGTTTAGAATTCATTTTTAAGCTTTTATTTGATTTTTTGGGGGCATTGGGGTTTCAAGATGCGCCCTTCGGGGTACGCAGGTCATGCACTACTAACCTGCGTACCCCGATATTTTCCCAATGGGAAAATTACGGGGTGTACGCACCCGGCCTTAAGGGAAGCTGCGTCCGGGCGCTCTGTCCCTAAAGGCTGGGGTGCGTACCCCGCAAAACATAAATTGAAACCCTCATACCTCCAAAATAGACCAAAATTTTTAAATTTTATGGATTCGAACTGATGTTTTATGATGTGCAGGGAGCACACCATGCTTGATTGGCGTGAAAGAGAGCACGAGGATGTTGATTTGGCTGCGATAGGTCATCAACCTTCCATTGATGCATTAAAAGCATGCGGACTGTACAAATACTGGGCCATACCTGGCATGAGCGGCCAAGTGCCGTTCCTTGAGTGGATGGTTGAAAGGTGGAACATTCAAGAGCAATGTTTCTACGTCGGAGAGCACCAGCTCGAGATAGAGCCCTCCGACATATATTTTCTCACTGGCTTGCCTAACAGGGGTGAGCAACTTTCTCTATTCGGGACTAGGTCGGGTGGCTAATCCCTTGCTAGTCTCCGACTAGAGTGCTGCAACAACCAAAACCATGAGAAGGGGATAGAAATCAAGTACATATCCCGACCTGAACTTATGGTGATAGCCTTTACTGTTACCAGACTTTGCGGCGCGGCCGCTTTGCACCAAGCCACTGGGTCCCAAATGCGGATGGCTATAGACTGCTTCCGAGGCACCATTTTCAATTGGTGCGATGCTGTGTTTGCTAATTTGAAGGGCCAACTAACCAGGGCAAAGAGAGGACAACTGAAGACCTTTGGATATGGGCCTTTAGTTGTAAGCTTTTCCCTAGAGAGAGTTCCAATGCTGGTCCCCTAGCATCTTACAGTTCCAGTTGGGGCTCCTCGGGAGCCTAAGTTAACGAGATGGGTTGCAGTAATGGCCCGACATCCTGATGAGGGCGCAACAGTTGTTCGATTTCCTGATGGTTACTTTCACTGGCTAAAGAGCCAGGTCTTTGCTATTCAGGACTTTCCTTATGCCAGAATGGATTTTCGGAATGATCCAGACATGGTTCTTCCACAAGGAGAACAGTGGGACGACAAAGGTATTTCATTTTCCACGAGTTTTCAAATTATGTATTTTTTTTGTTTTTATATATCGCCTCAAAACTGACAGCACAAATTTTCAAAATGCAGATGTAGGTCCGCGGCGTCCAGCCAACCTCTGGGCTTTTGAGAGGAGAGTACCAGCTGTACCAGCACCAGCCCCACGAGATGCGGCCGCAGAGACCTTAGCCGAGCTGGAACAGGATCTAGAGCGTCTGACGGCGGATATACCAGAGACCACCATAGATGATATTCCCATTCGACTTCAGCGCTATGTGGTTGCAGTCCCAGGACCTTTTAGGAGGTTCTTGTGTAGGGTAGCGCGGGCAATGGTCTCGTATAGAGAGCACCACCAGTGATTGACTAGTCACTTTTGTAGACACATATGACATTTTGGCTTTTTGTACTTATCATTTTTTCCGATGAAATGTTTTTAAATTTACTTGTATGATTATCGCAAATGTTTGTCTAGCATTCGAGAAGCAATTGCATCTGCTAATGTATTTAAAGACCTTCGAATATGCTGATATTCAATGTAATCAAATTCACGTTCCAAGAGACGCACACTCAAAAACAACCTTAATAACACAGGATTTCTAATGGCATATACCCTATTAAGCTGTAATACAATGAGTTCAGAATCTAACCTCACTATCAAGCGTCGAATTCCAAATGAAATAGATTCAGACAATAATTCAACCACTGCACTGTATTCTGCAATGTTGTTCGTCGTTTGACCGAGGCTCACCCCATGCATAGAAACTAACTCGTCAGAGGTTGAATAGATAACCCAAGCTGCAGAAGAGATATTCTGTGTACTATGACAAGCACCATCGGCAAATCCAATGTACATTTGGAGAGGCGTCGACATCTGCAATATCAAGAGTAAAACCAAGATAAGCCAGAATAACGACGAAAAACACACTTTCTAAGCTAAGCACGCTAACTAAACTAACAAACATACTAGCTAGAAAGAAAACCTAACCTAACTAAAAATTCTCCATACCCACCATTTAAGCATAATACCTCTCTAGGCCCCAAAGAGTCCCCATCAAAATCTAGCAGCTCATAGGCCCTTTTTGCTAGTTTTCGCTTTACAATGTAGGGTCCATGCCACATAGGAATGAATTTTCCAGCACCTAGCTTATCATTAGCTTGATCATATAACAGCACTAGGTCTCCCTCCGAAAAACTCCGAGGGGTCACATTTCTATCATACTGAGCTTTCATTCGCTTCGCGTGAGTCTCGATTTCCAATGCAGCGTCACGTCGAGTCTCATCTAATTGAGCTAAGTATAATAAACATTTCTCCTCTTCGGAAGTGGCTGGGAGTAATTCGACAGCCATCTGAAGTGATGGGATCTCGCATTCAATGGGTAACACAACTTCCAAGCCATAAACTAGCTGGAAAGGAGTGAACCCTGTTGAAGTTTTCACTGAAGTTCGGTATGCCCATAGCACTGAAAATAACATGTTGTGCCAATTTGACCGATGAATACCAATGATTCGTCGGATCATGATAACCAGAACTTTGTTGATAGACTCAACCAAACCATTGGCTTGCGGATAATAAGGAGTAGAGCTATCGTGGCGTAAACCAAGCTGGCTTGTAAGCTTAGTCATCATGATGTTTCGAAAATGGCTCCCATGGTCAGTGATGATTGCTTGTGGGACACCAACCCTAGTTATAATGTGATTGAATACAAAAACTGCAGCTGTTTTGCCGCTTGCGTCGAATGTAGGCATCGCCTCGGCCCATTTAGTAAAATAATCAACCGCGAGGATGATATACGCATGCCCCCCGGCCGAGTGAGGGTTACAAGTAATAAAACCGATACCCCATTTGGCGAAAGGACCAACGGCAATTATAGGATGGAGAGGAGCAGGTGGTGCGCGCATCTTGCGATCAAACACTTGACAGTTGTGGCATTTTCGGACCGCAATGATACAATCTTTAAACATGGACGGCTAGAAATAGCCAGCACGCAACACCTTCTGAGCTATGGCATACCCAGACATATGACCGCCACATGCTCCAGAGTGACAATCATTCAAAACCCTCTCAGCCTCTTCGTGAGTTAAGCAACGTCGAAAAACTAAGTCTGCCCCCCGACGATAAAGTGTATCTCCAATAATCTTGTATTGTTGGGATTGAAACCGAATTTTTCGACGTTCCGCCTTTGAAGCTTCAGGCCGAAATGTTTGGGTTTGGAGATAGATGATTATATCCCCGTACCACGGATCTAAAGTACTGATAAGAACCAAAGATTCGTCGGAAATGGACTCCTCTGCCACAGTTTCTGTGTCAGCACGCGGGAAATCACACATCAATTCCGCAAAAACTAAGGATTTCTTAGACTTGGACTTTTCAAACTCCAAGTCGAACTCTTGCAGGATAACGATCCATTTAGAGTACTTTCCCCCTAGCAGTTGTTTTGTGAAAATATAAATCATAGGGTTGCAATCCGAAATGACTGTAGTTTTACGGAGAAGAATGTAGTGACGAAAACGCTGGACAGCTTGAACGGCTGCCAGGGGAAATTTCTCCACATGCGAATATTTTAGCTCAGTGGGGTTTAATGTCCTACTAAGATAATATATCACATGTTCCGCTCCGAATTCATCTTCTTGAACTAACACCATTCCAATGGTGGAATGCGAAGCTGCGAGGTATAAGAAGTAGTCCTGGTTGTAGTTGGGAGGATGCAACAATGGTGCATGGGTCAACGCGTGTTTAAGTGCATCAAAAGATTGTTGGGCAATCTCGTCCCAAAGGAATTGAGCGTTTTGTTTCAACAACCGTGTAAAACCTTTAGTGTCCTCGGCGTAATTTGGAATGAATTGGCGTAAAAAGTTCGCTTTCCTTTGCAAATTTTGGAGTTGGCGCAAACTCGAAGGAGGAGGAAATTTGATGATAGCTTCGACCTTGGAGGGATCGACGCAAATGCCGGCTTTTGAAACAACAAATCCCAGCAATCGACCCGTCTCTATACAGAACACACACTTGTGGGGATTCAACCGAATTCGATAATGCCGACACCTCATAAAAATTGCTCGTAAGTGGACAAGGTGATCAGCTCGATGTAAAAAATGAGCATGCAAATCATCAAGGTACAGTTGCACAATGTGCTTGATGTCATGAAATGCATAAGACATCGCCCGTTGAAAAGTGGCCCCGACATTCTTAAGCCCAAAAGGTAATTTGCAATAAGAAAATGTCCCCCATGGACAAATGAATGCCATTTTTGGTTGGTCGGCAAGTAGAATATTGATTTGATTATAGCCCGAAAAACCATCCATGAAGGAAAACATTTCACTTCTGGGAAAATCATCAATAATTTGATCGATATAAGGCGTAGGATAGTTGCCTTTTGGACAAGCTCGATTTATATCCCTATAGTCGATACAGATTCTTATTGTTCCTTGTTTCTTGTTGACCGGAACAATATTCGATACCCAATCCCTTAACGGGATTGGATAAATGAAACCTGCTTTCAACAACTTCTTGACTTCTGCTTTAATCGCAGCCGCTTTCCGAGGGTGAATCTGACGCAACCGTTGCCGGACGGGTTTAGCGTCCGGGTAGGTCTTTATTTCATGAACAACAATGGCAGGATCGATTCCCAACATTTCCTCGTAAGACCAGGCAAACACATCGCGTAATTCTTGGAATAGGGCCTTGTAAGTTTGGATTTCATCTTCTGTACATGAGGCACCTATATGAATGTTTTCCTCAATTCCGGGTTTCACTGAAATATCAATGGGAATAGTGCGAGAAATATTCCCTAAATTTAGCTCTGAATCAGAATGTTTCGTGGAATTATGAGCATTTTTGACATATTCAGCGGTAAAGATAGATGAAAAATCATTTTCAAAAGCATCATCCTTAGGTAAAAATGAAGATTTGTGATGGAGATCTTCCCATGGTAGATCATCTACACTTAGGATTTCGCGAAGTTGCTCGTCAGATGACACGACTTCGGGAAACGCTATCCGTTCTAAGGTTGATGTGAAAAGTGATTCTTCACTGACCACATTCATTTGGTCGATTTGGGTTGAACGCGAGTCAGTAAAATACATGACGGCTTCATAAGCAATTTCATATGGACTCAAAGGCATAGCATCACCGAATGAGTTTATCTCAGATTCAGATGGGACAATCCAAGGATCATCATAAATAATGTTGTCTGATGTAATCATATGAATTGATGCAAATGAAGGGTCTGCGTTAATTGGAGGGAAAGGAAAAGTTCCCAGTAAACCGGAATCGTTAACTAAACCTACGCCAACGTCCCTATAAGGGATTGTCATCTTACCGACATGTTGGATACTCTCTGAAGAGGCTGGGTCGGATGAAAAGTATGTCAACTGATCAATTGTCATGATCTTACCGTTATGTGGAAACTTTATTACTCTGAAGACCGATGAAACGACTGCTGTCATAGCATATGACCAACTTCGACCCAAAAGAAGGTTGTAGTCTAGAGGGGCATCAACCACTTCCACATCCAGACTAACGGTTTTACCTTCTAACCCTATAGGGAATTCCTTTAGAATACCAAACGGACGGAACCCACGACCATCAAAGGCCTTAAGGATGGTCGGGGATTGGTTCAACGAAGGAGAACCAAGCGACCTCCAACATTGAATCGACATAATACACGTAGAAGCTCCCTCATCAATCACAGTCCGATGAATAGGCCTGTTTTTGACTATCAATGGAATTTGGAAAGCCATTTGATGGGGTAGACGCGGTGTACTATTTTCTAGATCGAATATTATCATATTCGGGTCCTGAACATCAACAGCTCCGATAGCCGACAAAAGTAATTTTCGTTGTGCTGGACATGATTGCAGCACTTCTAAAGCCGACATTGCTGAGGGTGAAACAACTAAGTCCTCAACAATGTTGTAATTCTGGGCTGCTCTCGCATGTGGATTGAAAGCAGACCTTCGAAGTACACCCTTGGCGGGCGGTTTGATTACTAAGTCCAGGTTAGGTTTTTCGATCTGTAGTGGATCGGAACCAGGAGCTGAGGTTGATGGATTAGAATGAGAAGATTCTGCTTCCTTACCATCAACAGGATTCTTACTACCATAATCTTGCGATCGAGTCACAATCCTCACATGAGACATCATCAAAATGGGTTCTTCACTGGCAGTCAAGGAAGAACCTATCATCTTACTCTCCTGCTTTGGAAATGGATCTTTTAACACAGCAAGAGTGGGAGAACCTTTGACTATTTTCACAACCTCACCCCGATGAGGGCAATCTCTTGTAAAATGATCCTCTTCACAAATAAGACAAGGATATCGAGGTTTGCTCTTTTCATCATTGGTTTCCGACTTTTCCATTTTCTCCTTCGGAGCCTTGTCTACTTTAACCTTCTTCTTTCCTTTCTTATTTCCACCGTTTTTTGATTTGGCCGTAGATGACTCTACAGCGTGAATATCGGCGGAAAGTTCAGGAGAAGACTCTCCTGTCGGGGAATCGGGCAAAGTGATTATAGGAGTAGTAGAAGCCTTGGAAGACTTCTTCTTACTCTTTGTATTCACGATGCCAATCATACCATCAGCGGCATGAGATCCCGAAGGAGCAGCAACGATTTGATTCGATTTTGGAAGATCTGGAATCTTCTCGTGTAACGTACCCGACTGAGTATAAACTAAGTCAAGGTACTGCGCCTGAGCAATGACTTGCTCCTCAGTAACTACTCTGGCCTTAGCTACATCTTCAGTAATCTTCAGTAATAATGATTTAACAAACCATTCAGCTAAGATTTGGTCCGGAATAAAAGCTTTCACTAACCTTCTTCGACATCTCCACTCATGAATGTGATCAGAAATATACGTGGACGTTGATTGTTTTAGTGAAGTTAATAAATCTGTGCCATTATCGTATCTGACCGGCAACTGAAAGTGAGTTAAGAACGAGGTAGCTAACTGGCTAAAATTGTAAAAAGAGGCCCGTGGTAACTAAATGTACCACTTGGCCGTGAGACCAATGAGTGTACGCTGGAAAAGACGTAAGCAGATCGAATCATCCGAGATAGAATTTGAAGCACACCAGAGATGGTAAGTCATCACATGATTGGACGGATCCTCTCCAGACTTACCTTCGAACTTGGGTATATCACTGGGCAACTTATTTGGCATTGGCGGCCAGAACGGAAGATATTGAATTGGATCGTTCGTTAGGCGCGTCAAGTCTGGTAAATCCAAAGTTGCGATAAACGGTAACTGCAGGTTAGGATCTCTAAAACTCTGGGTCACAAAACCAGTCCCAGGAGGAGGATATCCAGGATAACTAGGAACAGGAGTCGCATTAGGGATATTATAGCCTCCTGGAAAACCAGGATTAACTGGACCGTACTGGGGTTGTTGAGGTTGTTGATAAGTGTACCCAGGATATGGTTGATACTGGTAAACCGGCTGTTGGACAGCTTGCCCATGTTGGTACTGTCCCTGGTACGGCTGATGAACAAATTGAGGCTGAGTAGTGGCAACCTTACTTATACCAGGCTGGCCTATAGGCATCTGGACCGTGGTTTGAATCGTAGATCCAGACAACGGTAAAGATGTCTGAGGAGTGGTTGCAGAGACAGTAGAAACCGGAGCTGTCGATACTCCAGAAGTAAGCGCGGTAGATGTAGTAGTAGTTGCAGCAGCCGTTTGAGAAGGAGTACTAGGTGAAATTGGCGGCTGAGTAACTACCGAAGTTACAGAAGTTTGAACACTTGACTGGACGGGTTGCGGTTGCTGGGGTGGACCAGAAACTACGGGTTGTCCAGCTTGAGGTACCAACTGTATACTTGGCTGCAACACCTGTTGACCCTGTGATGGATCCCACACTATCATTCCGGGGTATTGACCCGTAACAGGTTGAGGATACTGAGATCCATAACCGGATTGAGGATAGGATTGATAATTGAAAGGTACAGTTCCCATACCTTGAACATATGACTGACCTTGAGGTGATTGATAACCTTGACTCGAGTACTGACCTTGAGGTTGATAACCTTGAGGTAAATACGGATACTGGGGTTGACCTTGACCTTGAGGTTGATACCCTTGAGGTTGATACCCTTGGAGTTGATACCCTTGGGGTTGATACCCTTGAGGTAAATATTGATACCGAGGTTGACCCTGGGGTACATATTGAGGCTGGGGTTGACCTTGAGGCATGTATTGCACCATAGGTACATACTGACCTTGAGGTTGCTCCCCGGACACGATTTGTGTACCTTGAGGTTGCCCCCCAAGCGTTAACTGAGGCTGCCCCCCAAGCGGTAATTGGCCACCTTGAGGTTGGGAAACGGGAACTGAACCTGACATCATGTAAATGTCTCCTACACCCAATGGTATATTACCATTGTTTCCAGCTAATAACCCATGATCAATGCGTTGAGGAGATGCCCCCCGCAAAGGTACCAGAAAGTGATTGATACCCGGTGGGAACAGAAGGACCGCCGTGTAAGAAAGATTCAGAAGTTTGAGTAAACACGGACGACTGACCAGACATATTTACAGGAGTATAAATACCTCCAGGTGGAAAAGGAGTACGAGGTGTAGAAAAACCTACCCCTGAGTTATCTAAATAATTGGTTAACGAAAGGTACCAAGTAGTACTTCTAGGAGAACTGTAAAAGATAGATTCACGCTCCCTGAGCTCAATAGTAAGTTGATCTTCAAGGTTAGAGACGCCTATTTCTTCCTCTGGAGCAAGTTCTTCGATAGCAATCAGACCAGTAGGAAGATTTTCGGTGATAACTCGTTCTACTCTTGGTGAATCTGGAACATTAGAAGTTGGAGTAACAGTTTCAAATATTTCAGGTTCTTCGCCTGTATCACTAGTAGACGAAAAACTACCAGCAAGCTCAGAAACTGTAACAGCTTCGGGATTATAACCTGTCTCTAGACTTTGGTAATCTGGATGGACTACCAAGGAAGATTCTCCTTTTTCAGGTGAACCTACTTTACTGCCACTAGGAGGAGTTACAAGGACCTTCAAACCTTCTAGATTACTCGGGTCGTCTCGAGGAGGTTCACCCCGAAGTCTACGGGATCTCCTCAACAATTCGGCCACAGAAACAACTTCAGGAGACTGGCCCCAAAGTCTATGGGACTGTCTCAGTAATTCCGCCACAGCTAAAAACTTTTAACTACTACACACGAAAACAAAGTAAAATCTCAAATCAAACCACCTAAAGTCTCTAAAGAACCAAACAAATTTGAAGCACACGCCTAAAGAATCTAGGGCGTCAAACCAAGCACAAACAGTAACCTTCCAGACCGAAAACGCTAGTTGGAGATGAAACCCAACATCGCCGGATTCAGTACAGAAGTGGCGGGTGGAACAGTTACCCCGACAACCTGCTTAATGAATAGACTGGCACAAGTTCCTCCACTTTAACTGTCTCGAGTGAAGTGAACCCCCCGGAAAATAAAAGTGAGTCTAGCCGACGTCTGCTCCAGGTACAGTGGGATCTTCCCTCCACCGTCACCTCGGTAGAATCCTAAAGATAATGCTCACTAAGGCTACCAACTGCAACAAATGCACCTGGGGAAACAGTCTACACTCCGAAAACACGCAAGGGCAGAGTATCAAGCTCAATCCCCTTGCCGGTTCCTTGACAATAATCCAAGGTTTACCGACAAGTGACCCCTGGCTCCTTGACAATGGTTAATCCGAGGTTTACCATTTGTAATACGTGCGTGTCTGGCATCGTTCCCAACGAGGGAGGATTGATCCCCTCACTGGTTCGGACACGAGCTCGTGCTTCTCCTTTAAGAGGAGCTTTCCCAGAGTACAAATGAGACAATTGGATTTATTCTATCACAAGATAAGCTACTTGTTTGGTTTTGTTGTCTTGGAGAGTTAATTTCTCTCCTACTCCAAGACACTAGCCTGATCTAAATTGGTGTTTCAGAGCCCTAGTAAATAAAAGTTACTAAGTTGATTTTACTTTAAGCGTTAATTTTATGGTTTTTCTTAAAGACAAAAGGTAGCGGAAATGAAACCAATGGTGTGTAGACTCGACTCAAACCACTACAAAGATGCACCTAAGATGATTTACGCTGCTTTTCTCTTTCAATGAAACTCCTAACTAAGAGAGTTGGAAAATGCAAATTTTATAGAAAACAACTTTCTTAGTAAAGACAATCAAAGAAACAATTCTCTTTATCTTTCCAAGCATACAAACATGACCACTCCTTACGTGCACGAAAAATTCTTTTTCTTTCAAAATGCCTCAAAGCTACTTGAAACAAAACTTTTCAAAGGAGATGTTTTTGTATTTTCTCTTATTTAATAAAGCATATAAATCTATTTTAACGAAAATCAATCTCAAAAGCTATAAAATCTATGAAAAATTGACTCACAAGCAAATCAAAAAGAAATTTACTCTAAGAAAACCTAACGAGGCAAAAGCCTACAAGGATGATTCTAGGTTGTTTTACTTGACCACAATCAAGTCAAGGACCAGCTAATGCAGAATCAAAAGACCAGTCAAAACAAAACTCAAATCTTTTTGTTCTTTTTGTAAAATGGAATTCAATACTCAATCAACAAGTACTTCGAAATTTTCCAAAGAGACAACTCAAAGGTAAGTTGCTCTCACAGGTAGACTTTACGACAGGTCCGACTCCTAAGAAGGCTAATAAAACCAGAGAGATCTAAGGCTTGACAACTTTTACCGCCAAAGTCACTACAGGACCTACTCAAAAATCAAACCCTAGGGCTTAAACTTCTATGAAATCCACTAAAACACTCAATGCTATCGAAACAAGTTCAGGTGAAGATCTTTGACAAGAGACTAATGGATCTGGGCAGTAAAAACTAAGAAAAAGCAAAATCTAAGAGGAAAAATGCAAAAAATGGAAATTTCTTAATTTTTAGCAGGGTACGCAGGCAACCTGTTAAGCCAGGTGCGGGCCCGCTCTGTGAACACAGCAATAGTGCGTACAAGTATGCACTGTGCAATACTCAGAGGGTGTGTACTACTGAAAAAACCAAGAAAAACTAAATTCAATCTGACCCTAAGCTAACCCACCCAAATACAAAGTCACAAAGCCAAAAACCAGAAAATAAATGACTTTTCTCAGATCAAAGTTGCATACAATGGAAAAGACTTTCACATCAATGGAGTCCCCAGTATGGTCGCCATTTTGTCAGGCGGAAAGAGTCGATAGTGCGGACACAACCAACCTCCCTAGGAGCCTAAGACTCTCTAGTGAGAAACAAGACAAACAAGAGCAATCCTTCTCTAAACATGCATTTACTATATAAGAAATCAAGTGTTTAGATCCTACCTGTAATCCAACGTTGTTGCAGTAGTCCAGCCTCGCTGATCCGGATGAGCTCCTCCTTCACTTCGAAACCTGCATTCACTAACAATCAAATGATTAAATAGCACTTGATAATCTCATAAAATAAAACATGTTTAACACATAGACCAAGGAGTACATGAAACAACTCATAAATAACAAGTTATTGAGAAGAATGGACTCATTTGCATTAATAGGAAACAAAAGGAACAATTACAACCTGAGCCTTGGTGTTGTGCAAGTTCCTCCCAGGGTCCCACTAATTACAGTCATTTAACAACCAAACATTACAAAATTGGCTATCAGTTAGAATAGAACATGTACTTTGCTAGCCATAGACCATCCTTGGAAAATATCCCTGACTGTATGCCACCGATATCCATCCTTAGTTAATCAGTAACCGAACTTGAAGTCATGGATCAAAATGTCCACGTGGAAAGATTCAACTCACAGAAATCTCGAAACAATCATCATTGGTAGTGTAGGAATCCGCCTGCACTGATCATGCTAGCTCATTCTTAACAAGTTTGAACTTTTCCTTCATATTTTTGGCGAGGTTGCACTCCCCCATCTTTCCTCCAAATTCCTTTGTAGGATTCAGCCCAGAGTGAGGTAACAATGTGATCCTATAAATTATCATATCAGTGATCGGCATGGGCTCAGTCAACCACAAGCACCCGTCATGCACAAGTCACAACAACTACTTAATGACTGTTAGAATTTATAGGGGCGCAGTGGTAGTGAGGCACCCATAGTAGGTTCAACAACCTTACCTTATTTACCCCTCAAATTCATTCCATCGGCTTCAGCACAGTGAAACTAGAATCATTGTAGAATAATGACTTCATGAAGGTATCGGTAGCCAGGTGGGGAAACTGCTCCAGGTCTCCCAAATCCCAATCTTCAAGTTTCAGATGTGGGACGTGCACCAAGTGTAGACCTTAAAAAGTGATTTTTTTCTAGTAGAAGGGGTGTGTTTAGGAGGAGCTGTCCCTCATCAAGGTCCTTTGGGACCTTCACCTTTCCTTAGTGTGGAGGGATGTACACTGGCAGCATCGAAATGGGGTCTACCCCCTAAACATCTATATCTTCCGCGCCCTTGTCAGCCTCCAGGTCTAGCAATTTTCCTTTATCCTGCGTGGTTGGATTTTCTTTCTGCTAAAACTATGTGGATGCATGTTTCCTTTCTGACATGTGCACCGACAACATCTTCTTCTATTTATCCTTCTTTAGCTTGGGAAACTCTCTCAGCAGCATAGGCAACCTCAGTGCCTTAGGAACTGCTTCAGAAACCTCTATTAGAGAATTATATATTATAGAGAAATGGAACACATAAAATATTGCAAAAATATAAACACAAAAAAATCATAAAACAAGAGAGACACAGATATATGTGATTCACCGAGTTTGGGCTAAATCCAAAAAGAAACAGCCAGTCCTTCTTTTTATATTATCCAGCAAACTGAAGAGATACAACCTATAGTAGATCTGATGTAATTCCCTCTTTCCTCTCAATCTCCTCTCTCTTCCTCACTCAGAATACAGATATACATAGATGCAATAGAATTCCCTCATATATAGTGAGGGGTTTCCTTCTAGGGAAAAAAACCCTAAATTAAACATAACTTATAACATCAGATCTCCACCTAATGAATGGCCCAGATTAACTACGAAATTACAACATTTTACAAGGCAATTTTACATCTATTCTTAGCTTCGGGGGTACTGCCCCCGATCGCCCTGCCAGAGGGGGCTCCCAAAGGTTGTAGCCGCCCCGCCTGGACCCTCCTGCAGCGAATATTTTACGAGCGGTGTTGCCATCCCATTACGAATGGGGGTCCAATGCGGCAATACCTTTGAATACAGAAGATAATCAGGCTCCACACCCAACAATCTCCCACTTGGAGACTGATTATAGCAACTCCACCACTGCTTCATTTGCTGGACAATGGCTCCACTTTGGACCTAGTTGTTTCTCACCTTGTTCATCATACTTGAAGACCAATTGGAACTGAGAAAATTCTAAGTTTATCTCTGGTTACAACTTTTTTTAACATGTCTGCAGGATTTTGGCTAGTGTGTATCTTTTCCAGCTTGAACTGTCCATCCTCCAATGCTGACCGTATGAAATGGTACTTGAGCTATATATGTTTAGTCTTGGAATGAAATGCAGAGTTTCTTACAAGATGTATGACACTATGGTTGTCACTGTATAACTTGCCCAACTACTGTGTCTTACCCAATTCGTCCAAAAACCTTTGTAACCAAATCATTTCTTTACTAGCCTCTATAACAACAGCATACTCTTCTTCTATTGTTGAGAGTGCAACAACACTTCGCAGTTTTGAGACCCAACAACACTTTGAAGTTTTGAGATGCAACTCACAATTGTTCGACCGACAGTAAACACATACCCTGTTGTGCTTCTCCTTTTATCTCTATCACCCGCAATATCTGCACCAACATATCCCTGTAGAGCAATGTTTGAACCACCAAAGCATAATGCTTGATTTGTGGTACCTCTCAAATACCTGAGAATCCACTTCACCAACATCCAATGTTATTTTCCTAGATTGTTCATGTACCTGATTACAACTCCCACTGCATGTGCAATATGAAGCCTTGTGCAGACCATTGCATACATTAAGCTTCCAACTGTTGTTGAATATGGAACTTTAGACATATGATACATTTCTTCCTGAGCCTTGGGACACTCCTCCTTACTTAATTTGAAATGGATAGCCAAAGGTATACTAACTGGTTTTTCATTTTGCATATTAAACCTTTTCAACACATTTTCTATGTACTCACTTTGAGACAATGTTAATTTGTGATTCTTCCTGTCTCTAGTTATTCTCATACCAAGGATTTATTTTGCAGCACCCAAATCCTTCATTGCAAATGATTTTGCTAATTTTATTTTGAGCGCATTTATTTCCTGCATGTTAGATCCTACAACAGGCATGCCATCTACATACAATAACAATATAATATAGCTGCCATCATTTTGCCTTTTGAGATAAACACAATCATCAGAGTGACATCTAGTATAACCTTGTTCAGACATAACTTGTCAAATTTTAGATACCACTACCTTGGAGCCTGTTTTAAGCCACACAAGCTCTTCTTCAACCTGCACACTAGTTTCTCCTTCCCTTTTACCTCATATCCTTGTAGCTGCTGCATATGTATCTCTGCCTCCAAATCCCCATGGAGAAAGGTTGTCTTTACATCTAACTACTCAAGATACAAACCTTCAGCTACTACTAGACTTGAAATAGTTCTACTTGATCTCATTTTAACAATAGGAGAAAATATCTCATCAACGTCTATACCCTTTTTCTGTGCAAACCCTTTCACCACAAGTCTAGCTTTATACTTTTTTCTACCTCCATCTTCTTCCTTCAACTTGTAAACCCATTTATTCTGCAATGTTGTTTTACCTACAGAAAACCTGACTAAGTCCCAAGTCTAGTTATGTGCTAAGGAGTCCATCTCTTCTTTCATGGTTTTCTCCCACTTCTTTCTGGTTTCTACCTGCACTGCTTCTTCATAACATTCTATTTCACCAGAATTAGTCAACAATAAATAATATAATGAAGGAGAGTATCGTTCAGGGATATACTTATCCTGGTAGATCTTTTAACACCACTTTTAGGTGTTTGAGGTGCTTATTGTTGTTGTGGTTGTTGCTCTGCTGTTGATCATTATGATTTTTAGGCATCATCACTTTTCCTGTGATCTCGTCAAGCACTGTGTATTATCTTTTTTCTTTTTCCTGTTTCTTTTCCTGCAGCTGATCCTTATACAAAACCTTTTCAGTGAATATGACATCTCTACTCCTAATGGTTTTGTGTTTTTCATAATCATAAAAGCAATAACAGAAATCATTAACACCATATCCAATAAAGGTACATTTCTTTGATTTTTCCTCAAGCTTTGTTCTATTTTCTTTATTAATGTGGACAAAGGCTTCACAACCAAAAGTCCTTAAAAAAGAGTATTTTACCTTTTTACCTGTACACGCCTCCTCTGGAATACCACCATCCAAGGAACTTGAAGGCCCTCTGTTTATTAGATAAGCAGTAGTATCTACAACATCTACCCAAAGTTGTAAAGGCAATCCTGCATGCAATCTCATGCACCTTGCACGCTCCATGATTGTCATGTTCAGCCTTTCTGACATTTGTGGTGTTCCTGGAACTGTCTTCTCTCTACGGATTCCATTCTCTGAACAATACAAATCAAACTCTTCGCTGCAATATTCACCTCCATTGTCTGATCTGAGACACTTAAACCTTTTTCCTATCTCATTTTCAACCAAAGCTTTCCATTCCTTGAAAGTATCAAATACATCAGATTTATTTCAAATACAATAAATCTAGGTTTTTCTGGTTGCATCATCAATAAAAGTAACATAATAACGAGAGCCACCAAGAGATGATACTTGAGTAGGTCCCCATGCATCTGTATGCACAAGCTCTAGTTTTTCACTCTTCTTTTCTTTCCCAACTCTAAGGAATCTGACTCTCTTCTATTTTCCATAAACACAATTCTCACAGAATTTTAAATCAACATGCTTCGAACCTGGCAACAATTTTTGTTAGTGAAGAATCTGCATCCCCCTCTCACTCATGTGCCCGAGCCTATGATTCAACAATGTTGTATCTTCTCCTATAGAGTTTAAAGCATTAACATAATTAGAAATACCATTGCATAAATACAATGTACCAACCTTTCCTCCTTTTATTATTACCAGGGATCCTTTAGTGACCTTCCAGGTTTTATCTGTGAAAGTAGTTACACAACCTTCACCTCCCAACTGCCCTGTTGAAATCAAATTTTTCTTCAGATCTGGAACATGCCTTACCTTCTTCAATAGCCATTGATTTCCATTTTGCTATTTTATTAAAACTGTACCCATTACAATGATTTTATAAGATTTATCATCACCCTATCGAACCTGTCCAAAATCTCCTTGAACATAATCATAAAAATGTTTCCCCAACTGCCCTGTTGAAATCAAATTTTTCTTCAGATCTGGAACATGCCTTACCTTCTTCAATAGCCATTGATTTCCATTTTGCTATTTTATTAAAATTGTACCCATTACAATGATTTTATAAGATTTATCATCACCCTATCGAACCTGTCCAAAATCTCCTTGAACATAATCATAAAAATGTTTCCTATCAGGTGTGGCATGGAATGAGGCCCCTGAATCTACAACCCATGCATCAATAATATTTTCTAATGAAAGAATCAAATCATCTTCCAACACGTCACCTGTTACATTCACTTCATGATTATTTTCTTGTTTCACGTCTCTTTCTTTTCCCGTTTGAGACTTGCAGTCTTTCTTCAGGTGTACTTTCTTCCCGCATTTCCAGCACACTATCCTCAATCTGGACTTGGATCTCCCTTTTCCTCACTTACTGTGATATCCAAGGCTCTTTCCTCTTTCCATTTTTCTTCCACTAGTCTCTGCAATCAAAGCATTACCTGATGTCTCACCGAAGCTTTTCCGTCGCATTTCCTGTTAGGCGGAAAGAGTCGATAGTGCGGACACAACCAAACTCCCTAGGAGCCTAAGACTCTCTAGTGACAAACAAGACAAACAAGAGCAATCCTTCTCTAAACATGCATTTACTATATAAGAAATCAAGTGTTTAGATCCTACCTGTAATCCAACGCTGTTGCAGTAGTCCAGCCTCGCCGATCCGGATGAGCTCCTCCTTCACTTCGAAACCTGCATTCACTAACAATCAAACGATTAAATAGCACTTTATAATCTCATAAAATAAAACATTTTTAACACATAGACCAAGGAGTACATGAAACAACTCATAAATAACAAGTTATTGAGAAGAATGGACTCATTTGCATTAATAGGAAACAAAAGGAACAATTACAACCTAAGCCTTGGTGTTGTGCAAGTTCCTCCCAGGGTCCATCAAGAGTTCTCCTTTACTTTGACAAAGCTCACCCACTTCCAAATAGAACAAGAAAAGATGGCAATCTCTCCTCACAAGCTTCTAAATGGGAGTCCTAATTCCACGAGCATCTACCGTTAGAAATGTTTAGCTTCCAACCTCTCCTCCTTCTGGCCCAATGCCTATATTTATAGTGCTCTAGAGGAAGTTATTCAGGTGCACCATCAATGGGATAATCCCCTCTTTGGATGGGATAGCTCCCTTATTGATGGGATAAGTTGCTCTTTGGTAGGGGTACATGAACCATCTGGAGGCGCTCAATACATGTCGAACAACCTTCTAGAATGATCTAGAAATGACCACAAGTAGCTTTTTAAAGATGAAACTTGCGCATTTTGACCTTTACAGGGGTACGCACCTGCCCCTTTACATACAGAGCGTACAAGTACGCATATTTTTTGAACATTAGGTGCGTATCCGTAGGTAAGGTTGAGAGAGCCTGCGTACCCAGAGATAAACACATTTACAAAGACTTTTTCTCTTTCTTGAAGTTTGACATGGAGAACAGAGGCATGAGACTTGCCCAGGAGGATAGCATGACTATTGATGGAGCCATACTAACTGTAAATAGCCATGGTGACATTTTTTAGTGTAACAGATTGCCCCCTAAAGTGCGAAGCCTGTAGTAGATTAGGGTTTTTTATTATCTAGGAAGGGTGAAGCGCTTTATCGTTTCAAGGATTATCTCGTGGAGAGCCTGGTCAGAACCTGCAATTTTCAACACAAAATACATGTATAAGATTATATCATCGCCGAGGTAGGCATTCCCATACTCAGATCAAAACTTTAACTAACAGACTAACTACTCTGATAGAGGAATGATCTTGTAGTACATCATAATCATAGACTTTTGTGACACAGTATGGACGCAGCCATCTGTTTATGATTAGCCTACTAGATAATGAATACAAAACTCCTCGCAACCTAGATGGTGGAAACTAGATCCAGGGTCTTCATTTCTACTTCCCGAATTAGTACGATTCTAGCCATACGAATAAATGAGTTGATGTCGAACATGGTAGAAACCAATTGATTACCAGTCGATGATGTAAACTGTTAACAAGTGTGAGAGAGACCACCAATAATGTCAATGGTTCTCAAAGTACCCAGTACAATCCATGAGATGTGAATGAATGAGTTGATGTCGAACATTTCACGGAATCCTTCGATCGAGAGTCAATGATGTAAACTGACGTCAAAGGCGAGAAACCTGCCATTGATGCATGTAGATTTCAAGGTACTGACGATTTCTAAGTCATCTCTCTAGATAATGTGCTGATGTCGATAGAAAGCGACTCGTTGCAGGCAAGCCCACAACACGAAATCATTGATCAAGTTGAAGAAATGTTGTTGTAAGGACTGACTCATGGATGGTCAAATGGATGACAAGTATTTTGCAGGTGAAAGTTTTGCTTACAGACCTCTTGAACACATAACGACACGACAAATGGCTTGGTGATGAATGACTCAAAGTTAATCCCCGGAACTCGGCTGAAGACTTTCAAAGTGGTTTGATCAACTGTGAGGTAAAGGATTTCCCAACCCAGGTGAATGAAAAGTGTCGTGTCCAAGAGTGGTAATAAAGTTTCTTCTGAGAGAAAAGATAACAAATAGGCTCATTCTTCTCTCTTTTCCCCCACCATTTCTAGCAAGTACCTCTTTATTTTTGACAAGCTTGAGGAGGATAACATGTGCTTGATTATAAGCTCATCCTTCGGATGAGTCCAACCTAGTTTCGATTCGAACCCTAGGAAGGAGTGGTTCGTTCCTGTTTGTAATTGAACAGGTCCTTTACTGTGAAATTTTAACGAGCCTAGTATAGGAGAAACTTGGCGTTTTTCAATTTTAGAGAGTCTGAAAAAATTAAGAAGACTCCAGGTTGAACTTTTTCGTAAATTTGTGTCCCCCAAGCCCGAAAAAGTATAAAATAATACTTGGGAGAACCGCTTGATCTTGTGACCAAGGAGTACTTTCATGATTAGTGTCTCTGACCTGAAAAGTAAAAAGCGATCAAGGACACGTCGTTTTATTTCCGTATCGAGTTTGAAACGACAAAAACCCGGCAATCTTTCCCTGATTTTACGGTCATAAAAGAGCTATAAGGGGACCGTCTTTTAATTCCGTTTTGACGAGTGTAAAAGAAACGCTCGGTGATCTTTTCATATTTTAGGAGTCAGAAAAGAGCTTAAAAGATGACTCTGATGTGAAAAATGATAATTTACCCTAAAGTCCCTTTGTCTTGCACAGAAACAACACATTACTCATACCTGTTTAAGATGGGCAAAAATTCATCGAAAATGTCCTTTCATGGTGAAAAATAAACAAATCTAGCATTTATTTATCCAAAAAACCTATAAAAAGACTTCTTACCATGTCATTTTTACCATTTTACTGTTGAGGTTCAGAAAAGGGCTTTTGACAAGAAACTTCCCGTGGAGATTGCGGAGAATCCGACCGTCAGAATCGAACGCCGTTTCACCAGGTATTCTACAACACCCCTCTCTTTTTTTCCATCCGTTTAGAATTCATTTTTAAGCTTTTATTTGATTTTTTGGGGGCACTGGGGTTTCAAGATGTGCCCTTCGGGGTACACAGGTCATGCACTGTTGACCTGCGTACCCCGATATTTTCCCAATGCGAAAATTACGGGGTGTACGCACCCGGCCTTAAGGGAAGCTGCGTTCGGGCGCTCTGTCCCTAAAGGCCGGGGTGCGTACCCCGCAAAACATAAATTGAAACCCTCATACCTCCAAAATAGACCAAAATTTTTAAATTTTATGGATTCGAACTGATGTTTTATGATGTGCAGGGAGCACACCATGCTTGATTGGCGTGAAAGAGAGCATGAGGATGTTGATTTGGCCGCGATAGGTCATCAACCTTCCATTGATGCATTAAAAGCATGCGGACTGTACAAATACTGGGCCATACCTGGCATGAGGGGCGAAGTGTCGTTCCTTGAGTGGTTGGTTGAAAGGTGGAACATTCAGGAGCAATGTTTCTACATCGGAGAGCACCAGCTCAAGATAGAGCCCTCCGACATATATTTTCTCACTGGCTTGCCTAACAGGGGCGAGCAACTTTCTCTATTCGGGACTAGGCCGGGTGGCCAATCCCTTGCTAGTCTCTGACTAGAGTGGTGCAACAACCAAAACCATGAGAAGGGGATAGAAATCAAGTACATATCCCGACCTGAACTTATGGTGATAGCCTTTACTGTTATCAGAATTTGCGGCGCGACCGCTTTGCACCAAGCCACTGGGTCCCAAATGCGGATGGCTATAGACTGCTTCCGAGGCACCATTTTCAATTGGTGCGATGCTGTGTTGGCTAATTTGAAGGGCCAACTAACCAGGGCAAAGAGAGGACAACTGAAGACCTTTGGATATGGGCCTTTAGTTGTAAGCTTTTCCCTAGAGAGAGTTCCAATGCTGGTCCCCCAGCATCTTACAGTTCCAGTTGGGGCTCCTCGGGAGCCTAAGTTAACGAGATGGGTTGCGGTAATGGCCCAGCATCCTGATGAGGGCGCAGCAGTTGTTCGATTTCCTGATGGTTACTTTCACTGGCTAGAGAGCCAGGTCTTTGCTATTCAGGACTTTCCTTATGCCGGAATGGATTTTCGGAATGATCCGGACATGGTTCTGCCACAGGGAGAACAGTGGGACGACAGAGGTATTTCATTTTCCATGAGTTTTCAAATTATGTATTTTTTTTGTTTTTATATATCGCCTCAAAACTGACAGTACAAATTTTCAAAATGCAGATGTAGGTCCGCGGCGTCCAGCCAACCTCCGGGCTTTTGAGAGGAGAGTACCAGCTGTACCAGCACCAGCCCCACAGGATGCGGCCGCAGAGACCTTAGCCGAGCTGGAACAGGATCTAGAGCGTCTGACGACGGATATACCAGAGACCACCATAGATGATATTCCCATTCGACTTCAGCGCTATGTGGTTGCAGTCCCAGGACCTTTTAGGAGGTTCTTCTGTAGGGTAGCGCGGGTAGTGGTCTCGTATAGAGAGCACCACCAGTGATTGACTAGTCACTTTTGTAGACACATATGACATTTTGGCTTTTTGTACTTATCATTTTTGTTGATCATAAGGTGTCTTTCAACCTATGATCGAAGACGATGTATATTTTTGACACACTCCTATCTATATATATATCATTATTACCGACTTATCTTGTTTAACATATGTGATGAAATGTTTTTAAATTTACTTGTATGATTATCGCAAATATCTGTCTAACATTCGAGAAGCAATTGCATCTGCTAATGTATTTAAAGACCTTGGAATATGCTGATATTCAATGTAATCAAATTCACGTTCCAAGAGACGCACTCTCAAAAACAACCTTAATAACATAGGATTTCTAATGGCATATACTATATTAAGCTGTAATACAACGAGTTCAGAATCTAACCTCACTATCAAACGTCGAATTCCAAATGAAATAGATTCAGACAATAATTCAACCACTGCACTGTATTCTGCAATGTTGTTCGTCGTTTGACCGAGGTTCACCCCATTCATAGAAACTAACTCGTCATAGGGCGAATAGATAACCCAAGCTGCGGAAGAGATATTCCGTGTACTACGACACGCACCATCGGCAAATCCAATGTACATTTGGAGAGGCGTCAACATCTGCAATATCAAGAGTAAAACCAAGATAAGCCAGAATAACGACGAAAAACACACTTTCTAAGCTAAGCACACTAACTAAACTAACAAACATACTAGCTAGAAAGAAAACCTAACCTAACTAAAAATTCTCGATACCCACCATTTAAGCATAATACCTCTTTACGTAAAGTCCATTTCTGGGTTTACCCTAAGAGTCCCCATCAAAATCTACCAGCTCATAGGCCCCTTTTGCTAGTTTTCGCTTTACAATGTAGGGTCCATGCCACATAGGAACGAATTTTCCAGCACCAAGCTTATCGTTAGCTTGATCATATAACAGCACTAGGTCTCCCTCCGAAAAATTCCGAGGGGTCACATTTCTATCATACTGAGCTTTCATTCGCTTCGCGTGAGTCTCGATTGAAAATGCAGCGTCACGTCGAGTCTCATCTAATTGAGCTAAGTATAATAAACGTTTCTCCTCTTCGGAAGTGGCCGGGAGTAATTCGACAGCCATTTGAAGTGATGGGATCTCGCATTCAATGGGTAACACAGCTTCCAAGCCATAAACTAGCTGGAAAGGAGTGAACCCTGTTGAAGTTTTCACTGAAGTTCGGTATGCCCATAGCGCTGAAAATAACATGTTGTGCCAATTCGACCGATGAATACCAATGATTCGTCAGATCATGATAACCAGAACTTTGTTGATAGACTCAACCAAACCGTTGGCTTGCGGATAATAAGGAGTAGAGCTATCGTGGCGCAAACCAAGTTGGCTTGTAAGCTCAGTCATCACGATGTTTCGAAAATGGCTCCCATGGTCAGTGATGATTGCTTGTGGGACACCAAACCTAGTTATAATGTGATTGAATACGAAAACTGCAGCTGTTTTGCCGCTTGCGTCGAATGTAGGCATCGCCTCGGCCCATTTAGTAAAATAATCAACCGCGAGGATGATATACGCATGCCCCCAGGCCGAGTGAGGGTTACAAGTAATAAAATCGATACCCCATTTGGCGAAAGGACCAACGGCAATTATAGGATGGAGAGGAGCAGGTGGTGCACGCATCTTGCGATCAAACACTTGACAGTTGTGGCATTTTCGGACCGCAATGATACAATCTTTAAACATGGACGACCAAAAATAGCCAGCGTGCAACATCTTCTGAGTTGTGGCATACCCAGACATATGACCGCCACATGCTCCAGAGTGACAAGCATTCAAAACCCTCTCAGCCTCTTCGTGAGTTAAGCAACGTCGAAAAACTAAGTCAGCCCCCCGGTGATAAAGTGTATCTCCAATAATCTTGTATTGCTGGGATTGAAACCGAATTTTTCGACGTTCCGCCTTTGAAGCTTCAGGCCGAAAGGTTTGGGTTTGGAGATAGATGATTATATCCCCGTACCACGGATCTAAAGTACTGATAAGAAACAAAGATTCGTCGGCAATGGACTCCTCTGCCACAATTTCTGTGTCAGCACGCGAGAAATCACACATCAATTCCGCAAATACTAAGGATTTCTTAGACTTGGACTTTTCAAACTCCAAGTCGAACTCTTGCAGGATAACGATCCATTTAGAGTACTTTCCCCCTAGCAGTTGTTTTCTCAAAATATAAATCATAGGGTTGCAATCTGAAATGACTGTAGTTTTACGGAGAAGAATGTAGTGATGAAAATGCTGGACAGATTGAACGGCTGCCAAGGGCAATTTCTCCACATGCGAATATTTTAGCTTAGTGGGGTTTAATGTCCTACTAAGATAATATATCACATGTTCCGCTCCGAATTCATCTTCTTGAACTAACACCATTCTAATGGTGGAATGCGAAGCTGCGAGGTATAAGAAGTAGTCCTGGTTGCAGTTGGGAGGATGCAACAACGGTGCATGGGTCAACGCGTGTTTAAGTGCATCAAAAGATTGTTGGGCAATCTCGTCCCAAAGGAATTGAGCGTTCTGTTTCAACAACCGTGTAAAACCTTTAGTGACCTCGGCATAATTTGGAATGAATCGACGTAAAAAGTTCGCTTTCCCTTGCAAACTTTGGAGTTGGCGCAAACTCGAAGGAGGAGGCAATTTGATGATAGATTCGGCCTTCGAGGGATCGACGCGAATGCCGACTTTTGAAACAAAAAATCCCAGCAATCGACCCGTCTCTATACAGAACACACACTTGTGGGGATTCAACCAAATTCGATAATGCCGACACCTCATAAAGATTGCTCGTAAGTGGACAAGGTGATCAGCTCGATGTGAAGAATGAGCAGGCAAATCATCGAGGTACGGTTGCACAATGTGCTTGATGTCATGAAATGCGTAAGACATCGCCCGTTGAAAAGTGGCCCCGACATTCTTAAGCCCAAAAGATAATTTGAAATAAGAAAATGCCCCCCATGGACAAATGAAAGTTGTTTTTGGTTGGTCGGCTAGTAGAATATTGATTTGATTATAGCCCGAAAAACCATCCATGAAGGAAAACATTTCACTTCCGGGACAATCATCAATAATTTGATCGATATAAGGCGTAGGATAGTTGTCTTTTGGACAAGATCGATTTATATCCCTATAGTCGATACAGATTCTTATTGTTCCTTGTTTCTTGTTGACCGGAACAATATTCGATACCCAATCCGTTAACGGGATTGGATAAATGAAACCTGCTTTCAACAGCTTCTCGACTTCTGCTTTAATCGCAGCCGCTTTCCGAGGGTGAATCTAACGCAACCGTTGCCGGACGGTTTTAGCGTCCGGGTAGGTCTTTATTTCATGAGCAACAATGGCAGGATCGATTCCCGACATTTCCTCGTAAGACCAGGCAAACACATCCCGAAATTCTTGGAATAGGGTTTTGTAAGTTTGGATTTCATCTTCTGTACATGAGGCACCTATATGAATGTTTTCCTCAATTCTGGGTTTCACTGAAATATCAATGGGAATAGTGTGAGAAATATTCCCTAAATTTAGCTCTGAATCAGAATGTTTCGTGGGATTCTGAGCGTTTTTGACATATTCAGCGGTAAAGATAGATGAAAAATCATTTTCAAAAGCATCATCCTTAGGTAAAAACGAAGATCTGTGATGGAGATCTTCCCATGGTAGATCATCTACACTTAGGATTGCGCGAAGTTGCTCGTCAGATGACACGACTTCGGGAAACGCTATCCGTTCTAAGGTTGATGTGAAAAGTGATTCTTCACTGACCACATTCATTTGGTCGATTTGGGTTGAACGCGAGTCGGTAAAAGACATGACGGCTTCATAAGAAATTTCATATGGACTCAAAGGCATAGCATCACCGAATGAGTCTATCTCAGATTCAGATGGGACAATCCAAGGATCATCATAAATAATGTTGTCTGATGTAATCATATGAATTGATGCAAATGAAGGGTCTGCGTTGATTGGAGGGAAAGGAAAAGTTCCCAGTAAACCGGAATCTTTAACTAAACCTACGCCAACGTCACTATAAGGGATTGTCATCTTACCGACATGTTGGATACTCTCTGAAGAGGCTGGGTCGGATGAAAAGTATGTCAGCTGATCAATTGTCACGATCTTACCGTTATGTGGAAACTTTATTACTCTGAAGACCGATGAAACGACTCCTGTCATAGCATATGACCAACTTCGACCCAAAAGAAGGTTGTAGTCTAGAGGGGCATCAACCACATCCACATCCAGACTAACGGTTTTACCTTCTACCCCTATAGGGAATTCCTATAGAATACCAAACGGATGGAACCCACGGCCATCAAAGGCCTTAAGGATGGTCGGGGATTGGTTCAACGAAGGAGAACCAAGCGACCTCCAACATTGAATCGACATAATACATGTAGAAGCTCCCTCATCAATCACAGTCCGATGAATAGGCCTGTTTTTGACTATCACTGGAATTTGGAAAGCCATTTGATGGGGTAGACGCAGTGTACTATTTTCTAGATCGAAGATTATCATATTCGGGTCCTGAACATCAACAGCTCCGATAGCCGACAAAAGTAATTTTCGTTGTGTTGGGCATGATTGCAGCACTTCTAAAGCCGACATTGCTGAGGGTGAAACAGCTAAGTCCTCAACAATGTTGTAATTCTGGGCTGCTCTCGCATGTGGATTGAAAGCAGACCTTCGAAGTACACCCTTGGCGGGCGGTTTGATTACTAAGTCCGGGATAGGTTTTTCGATCTGTAGTGGATCGGAACCAGGAGCTGAGGTTGATGGATTAGAATGAGAAGATTTTTCTTCCTTACCATCACCAGGATTCTTACTACCATAATCTTGCGATCGAGTCGCAATCCTCACATGAGACATCATCAAAATGGGTTCTTCACTGGCAGTCGAGGAAGAACCTATCATCTTACTCTCCTGCTTTGGAAATGGATCTTTTAACACAGCAGGAGTGGGAGAACCTTTGACTATTTTCACAACCTCGGCCCGATGAGGGCAATCTCTTGTAAAATGATCCTCTTCACAAATAAGACAAGGATATCGAGGTTTGCGCTTTTCATCATTGGTTTCCGACTTTTCAGTTTTCTCCTTCGGAGCCTTGTCTGCTTTAGCCTTCTTCTTTCCTTTCTTCTTTCCACCATTTTTTGATTTGGCCGTAGATGACTCTACAGCATGAATATCGGCGGAAAGTTCAGGAGAAGACTCCCCTGTCGGGGAATCGGGCAAAGTGATTATAGGAGTAGTAGAAGCCTTGGAAGACTTCTTCTTACTCTTTGTATTCACGATGCCAATCATACCATCAGCAGCATGAGATCCCGAAGGAGCAACAACGATTTGATTCGATTTTGGAAGATCTGGAATCTTCTCGTGTAACGTACCCGACTGAGTATAAACTAAGTCAAGGTACTGCGCCTGAGCAATGACTTGCTCCTCGGTAACTACTCCGGCCTTAGCTACATCTTCAGTAATCTTCGGTAATAATGATTTAACAAACCATTCAGCTAAGATTTGGTCTGGAATAAAAACTTTCACTAACCTTCTTCGACATCTCCACTCATGAATGTGATCAAAAATATACGTGGACGTTGATTGTTTTAGTGAAGTTAATAACTCCGTGTCGTTATCGTATCTGACCGGCAACTGAAAGTGAGTTAAGAACGAGGTAGCTAACTGGCTAAAATTGTAAAAAGAGGCCCGTGGTAACTCAATGTACCACTTGGCCGCGAGACCAATGAGTGTACGCAGGAAAAGACGTAAGCGGATCGAATCATCTGAGATAGAATTTGAAGCACACCAGAGATGGTAAGTCATCACATGATTGGACGGATCCTCTCCAGACTTACCTTCGAACATGGGTATATCACTGGGCAACTTATTTGGCATTGGCGGCCAGAACGGAAGATATTGAATTGGATCGTTCGTTACGCGCGTCAAGTCTGGTAAATCCAAAGTTGCGATAAACGGTAACTGCAGGTTAGGATCTCTAAAACTCTGGTTCACAAGACCAGTCCTAGTAGGAGGATATCCAGGATAACTAGGAACAAGAGTCGCATTAGGGATATTATAGCCTCCTGGAAAACCAAGATTAACCGGACCGTACTGGGGTTGTTGAAGTTGAAGATAAGTGTACCCAGGATACGGTTGATACTGGTAAACAGGCTGTTGGACAGCTTGCCCATGTTGGTACTGTCCCTGGTACGGTTGATGAACAAATTGAGGCTGAGTAGTGACAACCGTACTTATACCAGGCTGACCTATAGGCATCTGGACCGTGGTTTGAATCGTAGATCCAGACAACGGTAAAGATGTCTGAGGAGTGGTTGCAGAGACAGTAGAAATCGAAGCTGTCGATACTCCAGAAGTAAGCGCGGTAGATGTAGCGGTAGTTGCAGCAGCTGTTTGAGATGGAGTACTAGGTGCAATTGGCGGCTGAGTAACTACCGAAGTTACAGAAGTTTGAACACTTGACTGGACGGGTTGCGGTTGCTGGGGTGGACCAGAAACTACGGGTTGTCCAGCTTGAGGTACCAACTGTATACTTGGCTGCAACACCTGTTGACCCTGTGATGGATCCCACACTATCATTCCGGGGTATTGACCCGTAACAGGTTGAGGATACTGAGATCCATAACCGGATTGAGGATAGGATTGATAATTGAAAGGTACAGTTCTCATACCTTGAACATATGACTGACCTTGAGGTGATTGATAACCTTGACTCGAGTATTGACCTTGAGGTAAATACGGATACTGGGGTTGACCTTGAACTTGAGGTTGATACCCTTGAGGTTGATACCCTTGGGGTTGATACCCTTGGGGTTGATACCCTTGAGGTAAATATTGATACTGAGGTTGACCCTGGGGTACATATTGAGGCTGGGGTTAACCTTGAGGCATGTATTGCACCATAGGTACATACTGACCTTGAGGTTGCCCCCCAGACACGATTTGTGTACCTTGAGGTTGCCCCCCAGGCGTTAACTGAGGCTGCCCCCCAGGCGGTAATTGGCCACCTTGAGGTTGGGAAACGGGAACTGATCCTGACATCATGTAAATGTCTCCTACACCCAATGGTATATTACCATTGTTTCCAGCTAATAACCCATGATCAATGGGTTGAGGAGATGCCCCCGCAAAGGTACCAGAAAGTGATTGATACCCGGTGGGAACAGAAGGATCGCCATGTAAGAAAGATTCAGAAGTTTGAGTAAACACGGACGACTGACCAAACATATTTACAGGAGTATAAATACCTCCAGGTGGAAAAGGAGTATGAGGTGTAGAAAAACCTACCCCTGAGTTGTCTAAATAATTGGTTAACGAAAGGTACCAAGTAGTACTTCTAGGAGGACTGTAAAAGATAGATTCACGCTCCCTGAGCTCAATAGTAAGTTGGTCTTCAAGGTTAGAGACGCCTATTTCTTCCTCTGGAGCAAGTTCTTCGATAGCAATCAGACCAGTAGGAAGATTTTCGGTGATAACTCGTTCTACTCTTGGTGAATCTGGAACACTAGAAGTTGGAGTAACAGGTTCAGATTTTTCAGGTTCTTTGCTTGTATCACTAGTAGGCAAAAAACTACCAGCAAGCTCAGAAACTGTAACAGCTTCGGGATTATAACCTGTCTTTAGACTTTGGTAATCTGGATGGACTACCAAGGAAGATTCTCCTTCTTCAGGTGAACCTACTCTACTGCCACTAGGAGGAGTTACAAGGACCTTCAAACCTTCTAGATTACTCGGGTCATCTTGAGGAGGTTCACCCCGAAGTCTACGGGATCTCCTCAATAATTCGGCCACAGAAACAACTTCAGGAGACTGGCCCCGAAGTCTACGGGACTGTCTCGGTAATTCCGCCACAGCTAAAAACTTTTAACTACTACACACGAAAACAAAGTAAAATCTCAAATCAAACCACCTAAAGTCTCTAAAGAACCAAACAAATTTGAAGCACATGCCTAAATAATCTAGGGCGTCAAACCAAGCACAAACAGTAGCCTTCTAGACTGAAAACGCTAGTTGGAGATGAAACCCAACATCGCTGGATTCAGTACAGAAGTGGCAGGTGGAACAGTTACCCCGGCAACCTGCTTAATGAATAGAGCGGCACAAGTTCCCCCACTTTAACCGTCTCGAGTGAAGTGAACCCCCCGGAAAATCCAAGTGAGTCTAGCCGACATCTGCTCCAGGTACAGTGGGATCTTCCCTCCACCATCACCTCGGTAGAATCCTAAAGATAATGGTCACTAAGGCTACCAACCGCAACAAATGCACCTGGGGGAACAGTCTACACTCCGACAGCACGCAAGGGCAGAGTATCAAGCTCAATCCCCTTGCCAGTTCCTTGACAATAATCCAAGGTTTACTGACAAGTGACCCCTGGCTCCTCGGCAATGGTTAATCCGAGGTTTACCATTTGTAATACGTACATGTCTGGCGTCGTTCCCAACGAGCGAGGATTGATCCCATCACTGGTTTGGACACGAGCTCGTGCTTCTCCTTTAAGAGGAGCTTTCCCAGAGTACAAATGAGACAATTGGATTTATTCTATCACAAGGTAAGCTACTTGTTTGGTTTTGTTGTCTTGGAGAGTTAATTACTCTCCTACTCCAAGACACTAGCCTGATCTAAATTGGTGTTTCAGAGCCCTAGTAAATAAAAGTTACTAAGTTGATTTTACTTTAAGCGTTAATTTTATGGTTTTTCTTAAAGACAAAAGGTAGCCGAAATGAAACCAATGGTGTGTAGACTCGACTCAAACCACTACAAAGATGCACCTAAGATGATTTACGCTGCTTTTCTCTTTCAATGAAACTCCTAACTAAGAGAGTTGGAAAATGCAAATTTTATAGAAAACAACTTTCTTAGTAAAGACAATCAAAGAAACAATTCTCTTTATCTTTCCAAGCATACAAACATGACCACTCCTTACGTGCACGAAAAATTCTTTTTCTTTCAAAATGCCTCAAAGCTACTTGAAACAAAACTTTTCAAAGGAGATGTTTTTGTATTTTTTCTTATTTAATAAAGCATATAAATCTATTTTAACGAAAATCAATCTCAAAAGCTATAAAATCTATGAAAAATTGACTCACAAGGAAATCAAAAAGAAATTTACTCTAAGCAAACCTAACAAGGCAAAAGCCTACAAGGATGATTCTAGGTTGTTTTACTTGACCACAATCAAGTCAAGGACCAGCTAATGCAGAATCAAAAGACCAGTCAAAACAAAAATCAAATCTTTTTGTTCTTTTTGTAAAATGGAATTCAATACTCAATCAACAAGTACATCGAAATTTGCCAAAGAGACAACTCAAAGGTAAGTTGCTCTCACAGGTAGACTTTACGATAGGTCCGACTCCTAAGAAGGCTGATAAAACCTGAGAGATCTAAGGCTTGACAACTTTTACCGCCAAAGTCACTACAGGACCTACTCAAAAATCAAACCCTAGGGCTTAAACTTCTATGAAATCCACTAAAACACTCAATGCTATCGAAACAAGTTCAGGTGAAGATCTTTGACAAGAGACTAATGGATCTGGGCAGTAAAAACTAAGAAAAAGCAAAATCTAAGAGGAAAAATGCAAAAAATGGAAATTTCTTAATTTTTACCAGGGTACGCAAGCAACCTGTTAAGCCAGGTGTGGGCCCGCTCTGTGCACACAGCAACAGTGCGTACAAGTACGCACTTTGCAATACTCAGAGGGTGTGTACTACTGAAAAAACCAAGAAAAACTAAATTCAATCTGACCCTAAGCTAACCCACCCAAATACAAAGTCACAGAGCCAAAAACCAAAAAATAAATGACTTTTCTCAGATCAAAGTTGCATACAAAGGAAAAGACTTTCACATCAATGGAGTCCCCAGTATGGTCGCCATTTTGTCAGGCGGAAAGAGTCGATAGTGTGGACACAACCAACCTCCCTAGGAGCCTAAGACTCTCTAGTGAGAAACAAGACAAACAAGAGCAATCCTTCTCTAAACATGCATTTACTATATAAGAAATCAAGTGTTTAGATCCTACCTGTAATCCAACGCTGTTGCAGTAGTCTAGCCTCGCTGATCCGGATGAGCTCCTCCTTCACTTCGAAACCTGCATTCACTAACAATCAAACAATTAAATAGCACTTGATAATCTCATTAAATAAAACATGTTTAACACATAGAGCAAGGAGTACATGAAACAACTCATAAATAACAAGTTATTGAGAAGAATGGACTCATTTGCATTAATAGGAAACAAAAGGAACAATTACAACCTGAGCCTTGGTGTTGTGCAAGTTCCTCCCAGGGTCCATCAAGAGTTCTCCTTTACTTTGACAAAGCTCACCCACTTCCAAATAGAACAAGCAAAGATGGCAATCTCTCCTCACAAGCTTCTAAATGGGAGTCCTAATTCCAGCAGCATCTACCCTTAGAAATGTTTAGCTTCCAACCTCTCCTCCTTCTAGCCCAATGCCTGTATTTATAGTGCTCTAGAGGAAGTTATTCAGGTCCACCATCAATAGGATAATCCCCTCTTTGGATGGGATAGCTCCCTTATTGATGGGATAAGTTCCTCTTTGGTAGGGGTACATGAACCATCTGGAGGCGCTCAATACACGTCGAACAACCTTCTAGAATGCTCTATAAATGACCAGAAGTAAATTTTTAAAGATGAAACTTGCGCATTTTGACCTTTACAGGGGTACGCACCTGCCCCTTTACATACATAGCGTACAAGTACGCAGCTTTTGTGAACATTAGGTGTGTATCCGTAGGTAAGGTTGAGAGAACCTGCGTACCCAGAGATAAACACATTTACAAAGACTTTCTCTCTTTCTTGAAGTTTGACATGGAGAGCAGAGGCATGAGACTTGCCCAGGAGGATAGCATGACTGTTGATGGAGCCATACTAACTGTAAATATCCATGGTGACATTTTTTAGTGTAACATTTCCATGCCAAGGATTGCACCGACAACATCATGAAACTTTAAAGTACTAGATCCAGAGAAAAGGTTACTAATGGTCATAACTAAACCATTACAACATTCTGGCAATGAGCACAGAAATAATAGAGCCTTAACTTCATCATCAAGAGTTACCCCTACAGAACTTAACTGACTGGTAACTGTATTAAACTCATTTAAATGATCAGCAATAGATCCACCTTCTGACATCTTCATATTAAATAAACGCTTCATATAAAATACCTTATTTGAGGCCAAGGGTTTTTCATATATTTTGGCCAATGTTGACATTAAACCCTCTGTTGTCATTTCCTTTGAAATATTAAATGCTACCGATGCCGCTAGGCACAACCGTATTGTTCCAAGTGCTTTTCTGTCGAGAATATCCCATTCTGTGTCTATCATACTTGTGGGCTTCTTTGTCTTTCCGCTCAATGATTGATAGAAATATGTATGATATAGATAATATTACATCTACATCTTCCACAGCTGGTAGTTTGGTCATTGAATTTTTTGACCCTAAACCTACCATCTTCCACCATTTCTCCCACTCGTACTAGGAACCCTTCCCTCCTGCAAGTTTATCAGCCAGAAAGACCTTCGGCTCTGATACCAGTTGTTAGAGAATTATATATTACAGAGCAATGGAACACATAAAATATTGCAGAAATATAAACACAGAATGCATAAAGCAAGATAGACACATATATACATGGTTCACCCAGTTTGGGCTACATCCACAGAGAAACAACCAGTCCTTCTTTTTATAATAACTAGCGAACTGAAGAGATATAACCTACAGTAGATCCACTGTAATTCCCTCTTCACTCTCAATCTCCTCTATCTTCCTCACTCAAAATATAGATATACATAGACGCAATACAATTCCCTCATATATAGCGAGGGGTTTCCTTCTAGGGGAAAAACCCTAAATTAAACATAACTTCTACCGTAAGATCTCCACCTAATGAACAGCCTAGATTGACTACGAAATTACAAAATTTTACAAGGCAATTTTACATATATTCTTAGCTTTGGGGGTGCTGCCCCCAATCGCCCTGCCGAGGGGGGGCTCCCAAAGGTCGCAACTGCCCCCCCAGACCCCCCTGCAGTGAATATTTTACGGGCAGTGTTGCCGCCCCATTAGGAACTAGGATCCAATGCGGCAATACCTTTCAATATAGAATATAATTAGGCTCCACACCCAACAACCTCCATACTCATGACTTCAAGAGAAGATCCCTTAGAGGTGACAATGCCCCCAATACTGGCAGTGTCAGCTCATGTAGACATGAAGCTGTTAATGAGGTTTTGGGATTCTTCAAGTAATCTATCAAACACATAACTAGCAATCAAGTCCTCAAATAGCTCATTGTTCATGCACAATAGATAGTAAAACACATAAATTATCAGAATGTAAAGTGTTTCTCACTGGACGTCCATCTATAATTTATAGGCAATTTTGAATTCAAATTTGACCATTCCCCCCAAAATCCGTCCATAAATGTGATATTGGTGGCATATTTCTAAATATTTCACACTTGATTTCAGCTTTAAATGCCTCAAATGCCAGTCGCTCGCTCCTTTTAACTCTCTTATGGCAATCAAATCATAAACAATGATAGTAATTATCACTTTCTAGCTACGCTATGCAGTCTCTCGTCCTGTAGCACAACCCCCTTTGCGCACCTGCTGGCACTGTGGCAGCCTTATATCTCACTGAGACCCGTCATTGCGGAGCTCTACAACCCAAGAAGTGTAGTTTATATTCCCGCACCTCCTTACAGCTGCCTGGAGCACTAATATTATGCTACCGTCACAGAGTCATCTGGTTGGATCCACGATGTATGTTTTCAATCGGCTGCCATTTACCTTTCCGGGAAATGGATCTCCATTCAATTTCGCAATATGAACTGCTCCACCATCAGTAATCCTTGATCACACATGGCCGCAGCCAATGCATATGAAATTTTCCTGGAAATTTATCAAACTTGTTGTCATATAATAAAACTAAATCATTTACCTTGAAGGTGCGTAGTTTGATGTGCCGATTGTGCCATGCCTTTTCGCGCTCCTTTTGAATTGTTGATGGAATCCAATCAAGAATCTATCTTCCTCTAGCTCTATCAGCTACGAGAACCTCTTTTCTAAGGCTTTGTGATCTGTAATTTCTTTGAACGCCACTATGTGTAGACTAGGCACAATTTACTCCATTGGAATCATTGCTTCTATGCCATAGACCAGCCTGAATGGTGTCTGTCCAGTCAACTTCTTACAAGTAGTTCTATAGGCCCATAACATTGGCGGTACGCACACGTTCTAATCATTCCTTCGTGCATTGCAAACCTTTGTTAGTGCATTCTCCAATATTTTATTAAATGCTTCCACTGTCCCATTAGCCTGAGGATGATATGGCATGCTTTTTTTATGATACACTTGGAATTATTCCATCAACGTGTTGATCGTTTCATTAAGGAAGTGTGTACTGCAATCACTCATCAACACCTTTGGGCAACCAAACCTGGTCCGCACATATTCAAACAGAAACTTCGCTATTGTTGCTCGCATACAATCCTTTAGTGGATGCACCTCCTCCCATCTTTTCAAATACTCAGTCGTGGTGATGATATACCAAACACCCGTCTTCTTTCCTGGAGGTTGAATTTGTCCTACAAAATCAATTTCCCACTTTTCAAATGGTTGCAATGACACTTGCGGATTCAAAGGTAGCTCATCCCTCCCCGATGGCCTGCCCCTCCTATGATATGCATCACATGCCCTACAATATGCTTTCGAATCCTTATGCACTATTGGCCACCACAACCCAACACATAAGATATTTTGCGTTATTGCTTTTCCTGCATAATGGCCTCCCACAGCCCCTCCATGAGCTTCGGCTAGGATGTTGCTTCGTTCAAACTCAGGCACACAACATCACAATATCTCATCCACTCCCATCTTATATAGGTGACTTGCAATAACAAACAAATCTACCACGCGCACCTCCAATTCCTTCTTCTATTGATTTGTGTACCCCTCTTTAGTTGATCCCATAGTCAGGAAGTGGATGATGTCTGCAAAATGATTGTCTACCATGCGCATCACAAAGAGTTTCATATCATGCAATCCTTCCTCCAAATTAGTGGGCTCCTCTCCTGTTTAAATGTGCGACAGATGATCTGGTCCTATATTCAATCCCCCTGGCTTCACAATGACTTTGAAATCATACTTTTGAAATAACAGTAGCCATCTGCATATTTCCTCCCCTAACATAGGCATGTTGACCAGGTACTTTAATGCAGAATGGTTTGTGTACATCTTAAAGTGAGCGCCTAGCAAGTAATGCCTAAACTTTTGGAGCACATACACCATAACCAACCCTTCGCACTCCATTTTTTAATAGTTCTTTGCAGCCTTTCACAATTTTCTTCTCGCAAATGCTATCGGGTGATCCATTTCTGCTTCACCGGCCTGTGTCAATACTGCTCCCAGTGCAATACGTGATGCATCCACATGCACATGAAATTCCTTCTTCCAATCTGAGAAGACTGGGATTGGCACGGTGACCATCTTTTCTTTTAAAACATCCAAGCTCCGTTGACATTCCTCATTCCAACAGAATGTAGCATCCTTCTTCAACAATTTTTCCATTGGCGCAGTAATGTGGGCATAACTCTTGATGAACTTTCGGTAATAACTAGTATCACCCAGTGTTGCGCGCAGCTGTTTAACACTCCTTGGAACCTTCAAAATGATTATAAGTGCTATCTTAGTTGGGTCCACCATTAATCCTTGTCTGAACACTACATGACCCAACAAGATTCCAAAAGGGACGCAAAATAAACACTTCTTCAAGTTTAGCGCAATCTGATACCTCCGGCACGTATCCAACATCAAGCGCAAACTAGCTACATGGTGTTTGACCAATCCAAACATCGTCCAATCATCAAAGTATACCTCCAAAAACTTGTGAATAAACTCTTTGAATGCTTGAATGACTACACACGAAAAGATCGTCGGTGCATTCTTCAACCCAAAAGGAATTATTGTATACTGGAAGCATCCCCACTCGGTCGCGAAGGTCGTCTTACTCCTATCCTCCGGTATGATATTGAACTGATGGTACCTTGAGAACCCATCAATGAATGAATATTCTTCCTATCTGCCAACAGTATCCAATACCTCATCTGTGAACGGGGTTGGAAAGCGATCATGCACATAAGCATCATTCAGCTTCCTGAGATCTATGCAGATACTTATTTCATCCTTCTGCTTCTTTTCCTAAACTACCATATGACTAACCCAACCAAATTCCTTCCTCTAGCCAACATTTTTTCCAACTCAAAGTGGAGCTTTTCCTTGTACTTAAGATTGAGGCGATATGGCCTCTATTTCACAGGCTTCAGGTCCAGTGTCAACGTTATCTTCACCACTCCTAAATTTCCTATTATGCCCTTCTGGTATGAAAACTTTGCAGGGAACAAATCCTGGTATTCACGGAGCAACTCAGTGACCTTATCCATTGTAGCATCATCTTATTAGTCCCCTATCTTTGCAAACTTCGACTTTGCCTTTGTTCCAATGTTTACTTGTCTCATTTTCAGTGGCGCGGTGATAACGAGATTCTCTATCTGAGGCCCCTCAACTTCGTGGTGACCTTCTACCTCAGGGATATTAATGTTCTTAGGATCATCCTCTTCTTCTATAGCCGTCACATTATAGCACTCCAACGCATGCGGAGCTGGGTGGTCCAGTCAAGTTGAATCAAATCCAAGGGATCTTGCAAGATTCTAAATATCGTTTCTTTGACCTCCTATAGTGCTTCATCGATGCACTCAAATCTGTCCTCAAAACTGAATTTCATTAGAAATCCCCACCTCAAAATATCCCATTCATTTGTTACATGGCAGAGCTCTGTTTCCAAGTACCAATTCGTTGGTATTACATCCAAAATGTGACAAAATAGATGCAACCACTCCGATTGTAGTTGTACTCCATAAGAATGAGTCCATTTTGCTAAGTGGTCACATGGATCACTCCTCCCATCGTATTTCTCTGACAATCGCAACTTTGGGTGACCAAACCACACCCTCATCATTCTTCTATATTCACGCCATCCATCAAAATTGTCTTTATGCGTACCCCACCATCTTGCAGACATAGCACATAGCGCCAAGTCCAAAGCTTGGAAGCGATGATTCTCTGGCACTTCCCTTTCAGATGCATCCAAAAATTTATCAACACTAGTTAAACCATCATAATAAGGTAGACTTCTTAGCTCTGATGATATGCAGGGCAGCGATTTGGTCATCATGTTACAGCATATCATAGACACTTCATGTAATCGATTCTTCTAGTGTTCCAATTCCTCATCTAAATCTGATGTGTAGGATCTTTCGCGGTCCCATGCAATACGTGCATCGACTGTTGGATTCACCCAATCTTGATCTTTTATTGTTATCTTATAAATCTGGTCCAAATCATCGTCACTTTCATAATCACAAACTGATCCAGTGTAGTGCGGTCCTTCTGCAGGGTCCGAAGGTACTACTATGCAGCACAATTTTATGTCAAATTACATCATCCGCTTCTTCAAATTGATCACCCCATTCATGTCAATAGCCCAATCGATCCCAAGGAGCACAAGGTAGGGATTCCTATCATCGACAATCTCTATTACTTGAAAATTTGTCAATGCACCCATGCCTTCAATATCTATTGTCACTCCCTGCAATCTTCACATGGGGGTATTCTTTTGTTGATTCGCCAACCTTAATTGAATAGGAGAACACTGCAACATAGGTCTCCCCATTCTCTCCCATGTCTGTTTTGGAAAAACATTCACATCTGACCCAAGATCCAGAATAACTTGGTCCATTTCATATGCTCCTATTTGCGTTGTGAGCTTCATATCACGCCCTATTCTTGCCTTATGTTTATCAATTTTCCTGTCAACCATGCGTAGTCCCTCAGGAGCATTTTCTTTACCAATGCATTTATTAATCAACTCTTGTAATCCTTTTATGGAATTTCTATCACGTAGTAGCTTCATACAGGTCTTTTGAAAGGTAGTAACCACAGATGGGTCCATCTCTTCAGGCTGCTTGTCCTGACTTCCTGAGGTAGAAGCCTCAGCGAAGCTTTTCTTCACTTCCATGAATGTACCTTTTGCATGTTCTAGATCAAAGCCAACCTCCTTCTCTAGAGCTTTGTGGACCCATTCACTTTCTTCAGGCTTCTTTCCCTTATCTTCACCAGCTGTCATTCCACTTTGCAACACAATATTCACATTAGGATCCTCTTCGGGGGGTTCGGACCTCATCGTCTATAGATTCTAGGTAGGCTGCTAAGGCTACGTCCCCTTTTCGTGCATCTTAGTTATTAATACAAGGCAATCTTTTGTCGCTTGGTCAAACTGAGTATAGTATCGACACGACAGGCGCATCTGGTTCATGCATTCTCGCGCATAGTGTCATGGCCCTCCACAATTGTAGCAAATAACTTGTCCTCGACCTCGTGCAGGTCCTCCTCTACCTCGGCCTCACCCGCACCCCTGATATCCTCCTTGGGTTCCCCCAACACCTTGATCCGAATGTTGAGAATGCAACAAGATGATGGAGCTTAGTGGAAAGAAGTCGCCTTCACTAAGTGTGCCCGCAGGCTATTTTTGGCGCAAAGTCTATTTTTAGACATATGGATCATGGTCTATGAGTTACAAGATGCTATTTTTGGATGATTGGTCATGTTGGTAAAAATAGATGGACTTCTATTTTTAGACATATGGGTGGTTTCTATTTTTAGACTGCCAGGCTAAAAATAGAACAGTCGAATATTATTGTCTCATAATAATATCTAAACTATAAACATTATCTTATCCTCTTGGAGCACTTCAGTTTGAGCTACAAATGTGGCACATGTAGCTGTCACAAGAAAATATGCTTTCTTTGTGGGTCAGTTGAGCTATTGCATGCAAGACTTCAGTTAGAACTCATGTGGTTGAGTTTCGGTGGAGTTGATTGTGGAGTTGATGGAGTTGTATTCAGTTTGACTTGGTTGAACTAGTTGTATTTTAGTCTAACTAAAGAATGCACTAGTGATGAGTTGTGTGAATTAAATATTAATTAATTTACTAATTATTAACTCATAAATCAACTAAAGAATACATCAGTGAACTCAGTGCATGTACAGTTCGGTGGAGACAGGTGTTAGAGGTTGAGATTGCTATTAATTGTGACTATAGTTGTGAATGAGATTTTCACATGCATGGATGGAGATTGCCAATGATAGCTTGTGTAGTATACCAAGGGAATTCGTTTTTACAGAGTGGATGATTTCTCTTGTAGATTTCACAGTGGAGGCAGGCAAAGCAGTGGAGGAGATTTGAGCTGTGAGATCAGATCTGAGCTACTTTTGTGTGTAACAGCTGGAGATAGTACTGAGTACTTGAGAGGAGTATTGTACTATGTATTTTTACATGTTCTCTATCATTATAATATACAGATAGTGTGGGGTTTTCAGCTATATGCTTTCCCTGGGTTACATACTGTGTTAATGTGTCCATGCGATTGATGTTTCATTGATTTTAATGTTGTTAAATTGATTATCAACGTAGAGGAGATTATGTATTTTGCATGTATTCCGCAATAGTGTATAATCAGGATAATCTCTGTGAATAAGTGTCATATTATTCAAACTTTCTACATGGTATCAAAGCTGTTGATCATTAGATCTATTATTCAGAAAGTGTTTACATCTTATTTCTTCAAGCAGAGTCTGTAATCGGGCCAGGTAGCCTCTGGATTCATCGTTGCTTTGGAAGGTGAGATATCCGATAAAATCCCATACAGTCAATCTCTGTATGAGAAATACTTTGTTCTCACGAATTCTAGATCAGAGGGGGTTGATTTTGGAGCTGGTGGAATTCGAATTTGCAGCAGTGTTTTCTTGGTATCAATGTGGCAATGTCTTTCAATGGATTGCGATTGGAGTATGCTCTTGAGGGAAACTCAAACTATATTGCATGGAAGGACAGGATGGAGGCAGTGCTAGATGATAACGGGCTGAAGGAGTTCATAGAGGCTGATGTCCCAAAGCCTACTGATACTACGCAGGTTGATGCTTGGCAAAAGAAGACAACAAAGTGTCGAAGGATTCCATTGGAGGGCATGAAGGATCACATTGTGTCCAGCCTGCATGGAAAGGCTTCTCCATACTTGATGTGGAAAGTGTTGATAGATCTATTCCAAATCAAGAGTGATCAAAGGAAGCTAGTGCTCAAGGATAAGCTCAGAAACATTAAATACGAGAAGGGAGACAGTATGCCCAAGTATCTCACGAAGTTCACTCAGTGCAGGGATGAGCTGGGAAGTGTGGGGGTGACTATCGATGATGAGGACTTGGTAAGCTTGGCTCCCCTTGGTCTTCCGAAGAGTTGGAATTCCTATCAGGACTTTGTCAATGGTCGGGAGAAATTTCCAGGATGGGAGAGACTTTGGTCAGATCTTGTGCAGGAGGAGATCAGGCGGAATACTAGGGAAAGATCTTCATCAAAGGGAACTGATGAAGAAAATTGTGCTTTGGCTGCCAAAGCAAAGAAGGGGAAGAACAAGAAAGCTTCTCATTCCGGTGCAAAAGGTAAGAAGCAGGACATGTCCAAGGTGAAGTGCTTTCACTGTCACCAGCACAGACACTATGCCACTAATTGTTCACAGAAGAAGAATAACAAGCAAGTTGCTAGATCTGTAGTGGGAGAGGCTCTAGCCTCGCAGTTTGAGCTTGATTTTTCATTGATCGCATGCTTTGTTTCAAGTGTGATGGGATCAGTGTGGTTCTTGGAAAGTGGTGCATCTTTTCAGATGACAGGAGATCGAGATTTGTTTTCTAATCTGGAGGAGAATGATCTTGGAGTGCACATCGAGATGGGCGATGATGGTAGATATAGTGCGACCGGTATTAGTACCATTTCCTTTGAGAGGGAGTATGGTAAACCCTTCATATTGAAGGAAGTGATGCATGTTCCAAAATTGAAGAAGAATCTTATCTCTGTGGCGATGTTAAAAGACAAGGGATATGATGTTTTTTTTAGCGAGGGAAAGGCTTTCCTGCGCAGTAAGACAACTAGAGAAACCTAGAAGATAGGGGTTCAAGTGAGGAATCTTTAGCAGTTGCATGTAGATGGCTACACAGCAATGGCATGCAAGGTAGAAGGATTGGTGAGCCGGGATGATGGCGAGCTGTGGCACAGAATATTGTGTCACTTTCACCATGGAGCCTTGAAGAGAGTGCAGCAGATCACTACTGGGCTTCTTAAAGGCACTCTTGCACAGTCAGATCAGTGCAAGGGGTGTACTTTAGGAAAGTTTTTGAAAGCCACCTTTCAAGAGAAGGATAGTCGTGCCATGACGATCCTTGAGAGAATTCACACAGACGTGTTTGAACCTTTCTCAGTAGCTTCAACAGAAAAACACAGGTATTATGTGATCTTTGTTTATGATTTCTCTCATAAGTGTTGGATCTTCTTCATGCAGAAGAAGAGCGAGACATACTCAAAGTTCTGTGAGTTCAAAGCACTGGTCGAGAAGGAGTCGGGGAAGAAGGTGAAGGATCTTAGGAGCGACAATGGTGGTGAATACATCTCGGGTGAGTTCAAGGATTTCTGCAGTGCAGAAGGGATTCGATGAGAGCTCATAGCTCCCCATAACCCACAACAAAACGGGGTTGCTGAGCAGAAGAGCAGAACGATCGTGGGTGCTGCACAGGCGATGTTGCATGATCAGGGCCTACCCCTTCACTTGTGGGCAGAGGCATGCAATACTGCAGTATATGTGTAGAACCATTGTCCTCACGGGATACTTGGCATGAGTACACCTGAGGAGGCTTATTCTGGTAAGAGGCCTAATATTTCTCATTTGAGGATTTTTGGTGCTAACGTTTACATGCATGTGACGAAGGATTCTAGGAAGAAGTTGGACCCAACCGCAGAGGTTGGGATATTTGTGGGGTACACTAATATGTCCCACAACTATCGTGTGTATTTTCCAGACAGTGGCAAGACTGTTGTGTGATGGGATATAAAATTTCAGGAGGAGAAAGCCATGAAGTGTTTGCTTGAGAGGGAACCACACTTGCATGCAGATGAGGAGCTATTAGTTCCTAAGGATGAGCTTCAGGATGTGGATCAGCCACAGGACAAGGTTCATGAAGTGGAAGAGACCACTCATGCAGCGCCAACCATCAGAGGGTGAAATCGCTTGACAGAAGTTGAGCGACTGGCTCAAGATGTAGAGAAAGTTGTAGGACCACCTATAGCCCAACACAGGCAGAGACAGTCACGTGATCGGTACACTTGATACATGGCTCTTGTGAGCAAATGTTTCTGACTGAGCCATCCTCTTTCGAGGAAGCTATGGAGGATCCTGCATGGGTAGACGCCATGGTGGAAGAGTATGATTTGATTGTCAGAAACAGTGCATGGGAGATTGTCCCAAGACCGGAAGGGAAATCAGTGGTGGGTTCGAGATGGATCTACAAAGTTAAGCAGGTAGCTGACGGGAGTGTGGAGAAGTACAAGGCAAGATTTGTTGCTCGAGGCTTTTCACAGATAGAGGGGATCGATTATGAGGAGACCTTTGCACATTTCGTAAGGTAGTCTTCCATAGAGACGATTCTTACTCTCTCAGCACAGATGGGATGGCACATTCATCAGATGGATGTGAAGACTGTGTTCCTCAACGAAGTCATTGGGGAGGAGGTGTACATAGAACAACTCGAAGGTTTCAAGATCTTCAACAGTGAGTCGCGTGTGTGCAGGCGCAAGAGAGCGTTGTATGGGTTGAAACAAGCACCACGTGCTTGGTACACATGGATAGACAGCTATTTCACTGGACTTCGATTCTCCAAGAGTGAGGCAGATCCTAACCTATACCGGATTGTGGTGGAGGGTAAGTTGCTTATCATTGTACTTTATGTAGATGATTTGATTCTAATGGGTGATGAGTTGTTGATACTTTCATGCAAGGATGATCTTGCTAAGGAGTTTGAAATGAAGGACTTTGGCCTCCTTCATTATTTCATAGGATTGGAAATATGGCAGCGCAGTGATGGACTATTTGTTTCTCAGGGAAAGTATGCTCAGGAAATATTGGAGAAGTTCAACATGCATGGCTGCAAGCCTGTTGATACACCTCTTCCTAGAGGTTGGAGGAAGGAGGATGCAACCTCAGCAGAAGAAGTGGATGCCACTGTTTATCGATAGTTGGTGGGGTCGCTTATGTATCTGGTCAATACACGACCTGATATATGTTATGCTGTTAACCAGCTTTCACAAGCTATGGTTAATCAAACCAAGCTCTTCTGGAAGGCAAGCAAGCATGTATTGCGTTATGTCAGAGGCACATCGGGATATGGATTGTGGTACAGATAGGAGGATGAGGTGAAGCTACGTGGCTTCACGAATGCAGATTGGGCAGGGAGCCCAAGGGAGAGAAAGAGCACATCAGGAGGGGTCTTCAGTATCGGGTCGACAGTAGTGTCTTGGTACAACAGGAAGCAGAGATCCGTGGCACTCATTTCAGTAGAGGCTGAGTATATGGCAGCAAGTTTGGCTACATTCGAGGCTATATGGATGAGGAAGATCCTAGTCGGTTTGTTCGGTTCTTACTTGGAGCCTACTGTGATTTACTGTGATAACCAGAGTTGCATTAAACTCTATGCTAATCCAGTATTTCATGATAGATCTAAGCACATTGACATCAGGTACCATCATATCATAGATTGTGTGCAGCGGAGAGTCATGTTACTTTCATACATTCCAACGGAGGATCAAGATGCTGATATCTTGACGAAGGCGCTCACCAAGAAAAAATTCGAATACGACTGAGGCAGGATAGGGGTTGCTAATAATCCATATCTTGTTGAGAGGGAGTGTTGAGAATGCAACAAGATGATGGAACTTAGTGGAAAGAAGTAGCCTTCACTAAGTGTGCCCGCAGGCTATTTTTGGCGCAAAGTCTATTTTTAGACTATGTCTATTTTTAGACATATGGATCATGATCTATGAGTTGCAGGATGATATTTTTGGATGATTGGTCATGTTGGTAAAAATAGATAGACTTCTATTTTTAGACATGTGGGCGATTTCTATTTATAGACTGTGTTGATGCGTCGAAAATCGTTGCAACAACAATGGGGGATAACCACCCGGTCCGGACAGCTCCTTTTTCGTTTGGTGTGGTGGCTCTGACTGGTTTAACTAGGTCCAGTTACCTTCTCCCTATAGCTATTGGTTTATGATATATCTTTCACTACCAATAGTTAGGGATATCAGATCACTTCGTCTTGCTGATCAGGCAAGAGAATGACCCTTAAGCTGATTTGGGTTCAGCCAGGCCACAACTAAAGTTTTGCCTCCTTGAGGAGAGGACTTAAAAGAATGTAGAATTTACTCTAAATGCAAGCTTATTCTATAATGCAAGCAAAAGAAACTAATCTAAATCCTATCTTAATTAGGCAGATATAGATCTAACCCAACTAAGAGCAAGATAATTAAAGTATTGAGATTTAAATATGTCTTGTTTATAATGAATATCAAGTTAATGAAGTAGTTCAATTAACTGATATTATGGTTACCAGAACACATCATATTAAGACCTTATAACATGAAATAATAAACCAACAACATTCCAGGAAGTAGTTCACAAAAATGATATTGATTATCAAATCAATAAATCCAATAATTGAATAATGATATGTGGAAATAGTTCACAAAACATTACCATTCAACAAATCGGTTTTATAAGACAGATTTCTGAGTAAATAGTTACTCAAAAATCAGATTTTAATTCATAAGAACAGAGATACCTAATAACAATATTGAGACAAATTACCCATGTTGACAATAGTGCACAAACATGAATAAAATGAGACATTCATGTTACCATAAAAATGAAACTGATATTTGAAACAGTAGTATTAAAAATACCAATTTATTGCATCCATTTCTCTAATCTTAGTCTTCAACAGTCCTTTACATTGCTTGAACTTATGTCTTCAAAACTAGAGCCACAATAGTGCAAAATCTGCCCCTCATACATAATTCAACGTACAAAGGAAAAATCCTCAATAATCCCCAGATATGAGATTTTCTCTCCTCTCTCCTGCAACTCTAAATTCCTATTACGTTAGTGCTTTTAGAAGTCTAGAATTACAGAGGAGAGCAGCCCCTTCATTACATTCTGCAATCTATTATTTATACTATTTGCAAAGGAATTCTTGAGAGAAGATTTTGTTGAAGAGAAATCTGCTAAATCCAATTTTACTTGCTCAAAATTCTGATCTTCAATTGCTAGAGCATTCTCATTGATTGAGATCTTTTTCTCCATATTTCTTCCACTGTTTTCCTGCAAAAAGAAATCAAAATAAATAGAGATGCAATCAAAATATCATTTCTGGTAATTAAATCAAATCTAATCAAATTCTATTTAAATAAATAATTGAAAATAAAATATAAACTTTCTCTTGATGCCTGAGATGATTTAATTGGCCAAGGATATTATTGACAAATGGATATGCAATTAGAAGAGACTTGGGCAAATGAAAATGCAGAAAATAACTCAGAAAATTTATTTTGTTTTAGAAATTCGGAGCTTGATCTTCTATTTTATTTTCAACCAAATAAATGACCAAATCTGTTAATGAAACCTCCTCAGAAATGTTTTCCTTGATTTTATCTATCCAATGAGCCGTCCTGGGCCTCATTTAGCCAGATATAACTTAATCTATAAGCCTCCAAAGTTGATGGATCAAATATGTCATGAATCTGGAAATTTTGTTGCTGGGCTAAAAATATTGCAATTAAAAACTAATGCTAAATTAGTCTCTAATTAATTCTAAATTAACTGTTAATTATAAACTAAACTAATTATTGATCTAATTAACTGATATCTGATTAGCTATTTATAAAAAAAATTAATCTAATTAAAAAACTAATTAATATTAATCTAAATGATATTTAAATTTTAATTTAATCAAATTAATTAAATGTTATAAATTAATTAATCTAATTAATTTAAAATTCATTAATTAAATAATATATTAATTAATTTAAAATGTTAAATAATTACTTTAATATATTATATTATAACTAAACTAATATATAACAACCTATTTTACTAACTCATTCCTAACTAACTTACCTTTCAACGAATGAATGAGTGTTAGCATAAAAACAAAGCTTATATGGTTAGTATTTTCTAATATATGTTCATGAACTTTTATTTATGAGTAAGTCGGAACATGAAACAAATATTAAGTTAATGCCCCTTTTCCCTTACGCTTATCGGCAAATCGGATCAGGAGGGAGATGGATATCGGGAAATGAGATTTTCCTAAAATTAAAGTAAAAATAATTAAAGAAGAGAAAATTATTTTTTTGGAATACTTGGCTAGGTTCATTGAATAAAAACAAGAATCATCTAATTGTATTTTTTCTTAAAACTTCTCATAAATTAAAATATTTCAAAACTCTATATCAGTCCTTAATTAGTTGTAGAGATAAAGCAGGGGTCACTTTACAGCATAGCTTTCAAAATATACTCGTTTGTCACAGGTAGAGCCACTGCTGCCAACAAACATCTATAGTCTCGACAGAGTTACCTTTTAATCATCAATGGTTCAAAATCCCATCTATTTGAGAATTATTGACCTAGAGATAAATCCATTTATATATGTATTACTTTTTATTCTTTTTATTTTTTAGTTCTTAAAAGTCATTGTCCTGGTTTGGTAGCCAGATAGTTGACAATGCCATTCACTGGTTATAATTGGACTGAACAAGTTGGCTCGTGATGAGACCCCTTGTCTTATAATTGTTTGCAATCATAAGCCATTACCCTGGTTTGTTTAGCAATGTTGGTAGTGTCAGCCTATTTTTCCCCTATGATCATGGTAAGCAGGCTCATGATGAAACCTCTTATCTTTTAAGTTTAAATATATTTTTGGATTATACTATAGAAAAATAAGACTCTTTGGGACAGGGAGAATCATTGACTCCTGAAGAGTTAAGAATGACAATTTCAGAGTTAAAGGTGTTTTGTTGTAAAGTGTCTTTACTTGGTTAAAAAAAAAATTTCTTGACTGATAATAGAACTCTGAAAGATCTTAATGAAATTTTGAAATCTCAAAATGATTACAATTTGATGAGAAAGAAATTTCCAGATTCTATAATACTTTGCCAACTTCTCTTGATTGATAATCTCTTCCTTAAATATTTCTACTTTTATAATAAGAAAATTAAACATTACTAAGAGATTCAAGAAAAAACTAATAGGTGACTATTAACTATCCTTCTCTACATATCCTGACCATTGTTAGGTAACAAATAGGCCTTCCATATAAATAATGGCAAAGTCACCAAAATCAAAGCTGAAATCTGAAGGAAAAGAATTTTTATACTAAAATGAGAAAAAAAATCAGCAAACAAAAATAAAAACGATGAAGTCTCTAAAAATGGAAAGGAAAATCCAAGTTTCTCAAGATAAACTCAAACAAGAATGTTTATACCAATGTCTCAACAATAAGAAGAGAAAGAAAATAATCGTGTAATCAATCATTCTCAGGTCGAGATTGGGTAAATCATACCTTGCAGGGTTGTGAGTGTTTTAGGCTTTTTGAATAGCAGCGATGATAAAATTCAACCACAATGAAAACCTTTCTGTCTTATATTATTCTTCTTGTTTCAAAACATCATCTTAATCATTTTTTAAATAATAGGAATGCTCAAAGAAACAAACTAAAGGTTCAGAAATTACCTGGTGTAGCTATTTCGATGAAGACTATCGCTGCTTCTTGAAATTAAGCCAGGGGAAGAGTATGGACTTCGAAAATATGATCTGGCGGAGGATTGGAAGCTTCAAATGGAAAACTGCAAAACATATTTTTTATATCAGAAAAACAAAACTGAAACTAAAGTAACGAATTAATGAAAGTGGGTATATGAATCTTACCATTGGATAATTGCTTTTTATCTTACCTAAAAGGTATCAGTTTCTCCAAACTAGCTGGCTTCTTATTTTAATTAACATTAAAAACATGAAGAAGTCAAACTAACCAAAATCATATAACCCAAAATCATCATTTATTTTACTTACACTAGAGTAAGCAGTAAATGTAAAAATAGAATGCTTAGTGCTCAAGGGAGTTGAAATTAAAACAAATACATCAAATATGATAATGAGAATTTGTAAAAATGATTGTTTCTCAAAATATTATAAGTTTCATATAAATTCCATGATTTTATAAATTGTCCAGAATCGAGACCAAATCCAATATAATAAAATTTAAATATGAAGATAGAGAGGTCTCGAATTCCATTTTTAATTATGGAATTATATATTTAAAACTAAAATGTATGAGAAATTGAAATGATTTTTGTATGCTGCAATTTTGTCAACAATTGCTTTTTTCCCATAGTAGTTTCCCAAGCTTGCTTTTAAAATAACATATCGCCGTATCAGATGATTCACATAACATGTTTCTTCACCATGCTTCAATTTTAATTTTCAAGACTTCACTTTTGTTGCTATGCCATATATCGATTAAATGTTAATGGCTCAAAAGCATGCATTGGAGGTTATTGCATCGGAGATTGCAATGGCAAATTGCCGATAAGAACATGTGCAATGAAATGAAACGATCACATCATTAAAGAAATATTATATCGGGGATCTGAGAATATTTACATTGCACTTCCCGTATCGCAAAACGCACATCGTAGATTCAAAGAAATGACGTGAGCATAAAAAAATGTGATGAAATGATTGCACTATCGGTGATGCGATGGATGACGTAGCTAATCGGTAATCGACAAACTTTGGGTACCTGATATAACACAAGGTAGTTTTTGCGATGCCGATATGCGATGAAGAGCGGACCCGAGACATCGGCCCTTTTAAAATTATGCCCTTACTTTTATTGCGATTGAACGGACGCGATATTTTTTAATGATTTTGATTTGAATTTCATATCGGGTCCAGGATTATGTGTTCATCGCAATATCGGTAAAGCCGATTATTGGTGATTCACAATAATGGAAGTATACTTTGACTGCAAAGCTCTGACATACGAAATGCGATATGGCATAAGAGTAAGACAATACATCAGAGGTATTTTATGAAAAAAAAGAAATATTAAGAACTACTTTCGATGAAATCTTATGATGCGAATGGTCTTATGATATTCTTTGAAATTTCAATTGGGTTTTCTAAGTGAATAAAAGCAAAGTTAAAAAATGCTTAAATTCAAATGAATCAAAAGTAAAATTTCCTTACACCTGTTGCAAATTTGAAAGGGCTTTACTGCTTACTTCAAGTTTTTGAAAACAAATGAAAACCTGTAAATAAAATAGAACACAAATAAAAAATAAACTAAGGAAAAGAGAAACTAATAAGAGATGAGAACGAACTTGCAAATGCATACCTGGAAGGAAATTGTCTGCAAATTTTACCTTATGAATCTTCAAATTCTTCCTTTGATTTATCAAAATTTCGACTTTGTTCAAAATCATCTCATCATTTATTCTAAATCTAAGTGTGCAATCAGCATCAATAAAATCTGTTTATTCATGTTCAGGAAATATAAAATTTACCAGAAATAAATATAAAAATAGGCTCCCCTTTTAAATTGAAACAACAATTTATTATCTCTGCTTATTCTAAATAACTTGAGAAGAATCTGTATTGTTATAGCGACTATTTAATAATGCCTTTAGTAAATAAATATGATGCGTATTGCAGCATCAAATAATCAACTAAAGATCAGAATGGGATAAAGCCACTAATTGTGGAAAAATATCAAAACAGATTTGAATGTGTGCACTCGGCAAAATGGACATCCTGAAGGTCAGCTTTAGCAAATTCCGAGGAAGATAATATGAACTTCATATGATTATCGTGAAAGGTTAGATTGACTAATAATGATTGAATTAGAATTAAGCTTTTCATAGACAGTCAATACATTTCATGGGATAATGAGATCATGAAGCTTTTATATCCTCAAATCCTTACCATATAAATTTCAAAAGAAAATCTTAGAAGGAAATCCTGAAATGAAGAAAAGTGGCTTTGAGGCAATCGATACCAAGTGCTACTTTAATTGAATTTAATCAAGAGATTATCAGAATAGACAAAGTAGAGGTATTGCTGTAAGAAATTATAAAAACGAAAACAATAATTAAATTTTTCTGATAAAGAGAAAATGTTCCAGTGAACATGCATGAGAAGGTTGATTGCTTTGTTTTATTTTTTAATCTACAAAACTGTTAAAACAAATTAACTATACAAAAGAAACTAACTAAATTAATTCTACTCCTATTCTAACCATATATATGAAAATGACTAGGTATAGTCATATTTCCAGTGTAGCCATTTTTTCATTTTAATTGCTGCATGTATGTACAGTTCAAATGTTAGTAATAAACATACAAATCTAACTAAACTGAGGAAAATAAATATAAAATCAGAATGTACAGTTATTGTTAGCAACTTAATTAAAATCTCTTTCTCTTGAAATTTTCTTTCCAATTCAATACCAATTGGATCACAAAAATCTAGATGGATTTCCGTTATTGATTGGGAAACGTTCAAAAGAGGAGATGACAGGCCGAATTGTGGATATGAGTTTTCAAATTCAAAGGCCTAGAAAAAATTATTAGTGTTATGTACAAATGTTAAGCTACTAACAATTTCCTTTGAGAGAAAAATTTCCAAATATTTTTCAAATGAATTAATGAAAAATGGATGGAAATCTTTCAAATGAAAAGGAAAATTATTAATTGAATTGAATTGCTGGCCAGACTGCAAAAATACATTCTATTGTTGACATTGTCTTTGAAAAATCGATGAAACATTAGCATTGATTGAAATTGAAATATTGATATCTTTTGATGCTCATGATTATAATATGAAACTTCAATTTCCCAATCGGGCAATGCATCAATTGAGTGTTTGATAGTAAGGTGTTCAATATGCCAGCTAAAAGTGTGAAAATTTTGCAAAATAAAATCAGAAAATAAATCTAAATTTAAACAAAATAACTGTGAAAGAAAAACTAAAATGAAATCACTATTTGTACAACTAATGTTACACCACAATTGGGATTGTTTTGAAATAATTTCTCTTTCACAAGGATTGGCTAGAATTATGAAATTTGGGTAATTTCGAATTCCAACTTGTTAAATAGAAAACAAACTATGATTATGAAGAGGAATGGGAGTTTGATCCTCATATGAATCATAAATTGGAATGTTTTCTTGAATGGTGAAATCATGAAGATAATTTGCTACTCTAAAATGAGGATTAGTTGGGATAATTCCTAAATTGAAGTGTTCCTCATCCTCAGATATTATTTGAATTTTATCATGAGGATTCTCTTGAGAAGAATAGAAATCAACATCCTCAATGTCAGAGTAATCATCATAAATGACCTCACAAGATTGTCTGGAATTCCCTTCGATTTCATCCAATATACCAAAACAAGGAGGAACAAAAATCTCATGTTCATTTGTGGCAAAAGAATGATCCATTATTGTTTCTTTATCTTGATAAAAATTTAATGGTAATTCATTTAAATCATCCTCTTTAATTTCTGAAATATCATTAATACCAAGAAGAAAAATATTACCATCATTAAAAATATCAGGATAAAGGGAAAAATGTGAACCTGAAACAATGCATTTAAAACTGTCTCTATTTGAGAACTCTTGTGCATAATGCTCATTGTAAATTTCAGATTGCAGATCATTCCTTTGTGTGCGTATGCTTTCTTGAAGAATGCTGCTTTGCTGCTCTGATTTTGGCATTTTCTCATCATGGAAAAATTCAGAAATTTGTAAAGCAGTTTGCATTTTGATTGTTGGTTGTACTTGCTGATTTGCGATTTGATTTTAGTAGCTTTCAGATTTCAAGGCGGCTTTTTCTCCAAAATTGTTGTTGTTGTCTTCTTGCATTTGAATGGAAATATTTGCCAAGTTTTGTGAAACCACTTCATCACCATTTATTTGCACATCGAAATTGGGACTCTCATTTATATTGGAAGGGGATGGAACAAAGCTTGAATTAATTTCATATGGATTGGGAATGGGTGGAAGAGAACAAATATATTCAAACCAATCTAATGATTCTTCTTCCGTAGGTTTATCTTCGTCTTTAAATCTTAAACAATTCAAGTGAAATCGAATATTAAAATCATTAACAGACTCATTTTAAAACCTACGTAGATATTCAATTTCTTCACATACCTGTTCATAGTCATAGCTGTCGAATTTACAAATGAAAATTGTAACAAATTGATCCCAGCAGTGGATTGAAGCAACTAGAAGAGTTCTACACCAGTTTCTGGCTTTTTCCGCCAATGTAAGAGTAAAAATTCTGCATAAGGTGCCTTCATCGATTCCTTGAAAATCATAATTTGAAATGTTTTGAATAAATTGAAAGACATGGTTAAAAGCAGAAGAATTTCTCTTACCATTGAACTTTACCTGAGACAAGAGTCTTACCACTTCGGGTGGAGTATTGGAAGATGCCCGTCCATGGATACAACTCCAAATTGGAAGTTTAACAGGAGCCATCACAATAAATAAAATATTAAAATTGAAAAGACTCCAATAGACAAAAAGTCTCAGGCCCTCCTTCTAGCGCCAAAAATGTTGATGCCTCGAAAATTGTTGCAACAACAATGGGGGATAACCACACGGTCCGGACCTTAAAGCAGCTCCTTTTTCATTTGGTGTGGTGGCTCCGACTGGTTTAACTAGGTCCAATTACCTTCTCCCTATAGCTACTGGTTTATGATATATCTTTCACTACCAATAATTAGGGATATCAGATCACTTCGTCTTGTTGATCAGGCAAGAGAATGACCCTTAAGCTGATTTGGGTGCAGCCAGGCCACAACTAAAGTTTTGCCTCCTTCAGGAGAGGACTTAAAAAATATAGAATTTACTCTAAATGCAAGCTTATTCTATAATGCAAGCAAAAGAAACTAATCTAAATCCTATCTTAATTAGGCAGATATAGATCTAACCCAACTAAGACAAGGATAATTAAAGTATTGGGATTTAAATATGTCTTGTTTATAATGAATATCAGGTTAATGAAGTAGTTCAATTAACTGATATTATGGTTACCAAAACACATCCTATTAAGACCTTATAACTTGAAATAATAAACCAACAACATTCCAGGAAGTAGTTCACCAAAATGATATTGATTATCAAATCAATAAATCCAATAATTGAATAATGATATGTGGAAATAGTTCACAACACATTACCATTCAACAAATCAGTTTTATAGGACAGATTTATGAGTAAATAGTTACTCAAAAATTAGATTTTAATTCATAAGAATAGAGATACCTAATAACAATATTGAGACAAATTACCCATGTTGACAATAGTGCACAAACATGAATAAATGAGACATTCATGTTACCATAAAAAAGAAACTGATATTTGAAACAGTAGTATTAAAAATACCAATTTATTGTATCCATTTCTCTGATCTTGGTCTTCAACAGTCCTTTACATTTCTTGAACTTCTGTCTTCAAAACTAGAGCCACAATAGTGCAAACTTTGCCCCTCATACATAATTCAAGATACAAAAGAAAAATCCTCAATAATCCCCAGATCTGAGATTTTCTCTCATCTCTCCTACAACTCTAAATTCCTATTACAGTAGTTCTTTTAGAAGTCTAGAATTGCAGAGGAGAGCAGCCCCTTCATTACATTCTGCAATCTATTATTTATACTATTTGCAAAGGAATTCTTGAGAGAAGAGTTTGTTGAAGAAAAATCTGCTAAATCTAATTTTACTTGCTCAAAATTCTGATCTTCAATCGCTGGAGCATTCTCATTGATTGAGATCTTTTTCTCCATATTTCTTCCACTGTTTTCCTGCAAAAAGAAATCAAAATAAATAGAGATGCAATCAAAATATCATTTCTGGTAATTAAATCAAATCCAATCAAATTCTATTTAAATAAATAATTGAAAATAAAATATAAACTTTCTCTTGATGCCTGGGATGATTTAATTGGCCGAGGATATTATTGACGAGTGGATATGCAATTAGAAGAGGCTTGGGCAAATGAAAATGCAGAAAATAACTTAGAAAATTTATTTTGTTTTAGAAATTCAGAGCTTGATTTTCAACCAAATAAATGACCAAATCTGTTAATGAAACCTCCTCAGAAATGTTTTCCTTGATTTTATCTTTCCAATGAGCCGTCCTGGGCCTCATTTGGCCAGATATAACTTAATCTATAAGCCTCCAAAGTTGATGGATCAAATCTGTCATGAATCTGGAAATTTTGTTGTTGGGCTAAAAATATTGCAATTAAAAACTAATGCTAAATTAGTCTCTAATTAATTCTAAATTAACTGTTAATTATAAACTAAACTAATTATTAATAAACTAATTATTAACTGATATCTAATTAGCTATTTATAAACAAATTTAATCTAATTAAAAAACTAATTAATATTAATCTAAATGATATTTAAATTTTAATTTAATCAATTTAATTAAATGTTATAAATTAATTAATCTGATTAATTTAAAATTCATTAATTAAATAATATATTAATTAATTTAAAATGTTAAATAATTAGTTTAATATATTATATTATAACTAAACTAATATATAACAACCTATTTTACTAACTCATTCCTAACTAACTTACCTTTCAATGAATGAATGAGTGTTAGCATAAAAACAAAGCTTATATGGTTAGTATTTTCTAATATATGTTCATGACTTTTTATTTATGAGTAAGTTGGAACATGAAACAAATATTAAGTTAATGCCCCTTTGCCCTTACGCTTATCGCCAAATAGGATCGGGAGGGAGATGGATATCGGGGTTTGTTAAAATTGATTCATACGAGAGCCCCGACGCGATATAAATGTTCATTCCCTTTTGCTTTTCGGCGATCAAATTTATGGAGGTATAGGGGTATGGCCATCGGACTTTTAAAACAATACAATACAAAATCCCCGATCCAATATCGCATCGAGGTATGATGTGTATCGGGGCTTTTTTAAAATGTGTTCCGAATAAAATTTTCGACCCGATCTATATTTTTTATATATTAAATTTTAGTTTAATTAAATTAATTATATTTTAAATAATAATTAATTTAATTAATCTAAGATTTAATATTAAAAATCAAGTTTGATTTTGATTTTATTTTATGAGGGTTATTTTATAAACTACAGTCACTCTTAATAAAAGTAAAAATATAAAAATAAACTACATCCACTCTTAATAATATTGGGTTTTCGAGATTAGGATTTGATTTGGAAATTGGAGTGAATTATTAAAATCTCGATAATTAACGATTTGGCTGCATAACTAAAAATGGAAAAATGTTAGTAAAAACTCGCTATGGGTAAATATTTAAAATGAATGCGTTATTGAACTAATTTATTCACAAAATGCAATATTGTACATTTTATGTATTTTTAACCCAGGCTAGATAAATGATGAGACTTCAAAAGAGTGCCATTGTAAAACCAGTTGACCAAATGAGGCGAAACAAGCATCAATGGGAAGCTTATAAAAAATCAATTCTAACAAAGCATTCAAAACAATAATCCAAAAAAAAATGTAAAATTAACGAAAGCGTAGGGAAATCAACTTAAATAAAAATCCAAATAATTTTTATAAAAAGGGTCCTCATTATTTGAGTTGAGCAAGTCAATAATGGGGGTTTGTGTTTTCACCACAACGGACTGCCAGGCTAAAAATAGAATAATCGAATATTATTGTCTCATAATAATATTTGGACTATAAACATTATCTTATCCTCTTGGAACACTTCAGTTTGAGCTACAGATGTGGCACATGCAACTGTCAGAAGGAAAGATGATTTCTTTGTGGGTCAGTTGAGCTATTGCGTGTAGGACTTCAGTTGGAACTCATGTGGTTGAGTTTCGGTGGAGTTGATTGTGGAGTTGATGGAGTTGTGTTCAGTTTGACTTGGTTGAACTAGTTGTATTTTAGTCTAACTAAAGAATACACTAGTGATGAGTTGTGTGAATTAAATATTAATTAATTCACTAATTATTAACTCATAAAGAAACTAAAGAATACATCAGTTAACTCAGTGCATGTATAGTTTATTGGAGACAGGTGTTAGAGGTTGAGATTGCTATCAATTGTGACTATAGTTGTGAATGAGATTTGCACATGCATGGATGGAGATTTCCAATGATGGCTTGCGTAGTATACCAATGGAATTCGTTTTTACAGAGTGGATGATTTCTCTTGCAGATTGTGCAGTGGAGGCAGGCAAAGCAGTGGAGGAGATTTGAGTTGTGATTGATTAGATCTGAGCTAGTTTTATGTGTAACAGGTGGAGATAGTACTGAGTACTTGAGAGGAGTATCATACTATGTATTGTTACATGTTCTATATCATTATAATATATAGATAGTGTGGGGTTTTTAGCTGTATGCTTTCCCCGGGTTACATACTGTGTTAATGTGTGCATGCAATTGATGTTTCATTGATTTTAATGTTGCTAAATTGATGATCAACGTAGAGGAGATTATGTATTGTACATGTATTCCGCAATAGTGTATAATCGGGATAATCTTTGTGAATAAGTGTCATATTATTCAAAATTTCTACACCAAAGGTTGAGTTTCTGTTTGCATTCGATATGTGGGCGTTCTCTCCATCATTAACTCATAACTATGAAAACTACACTCCTCGTGACCTACTAATTTGCAGAATTCGTAGAAGAGTTGTTGCGTTGTCTATAGAAATTTCTACAACAAGTGGCAATTATCTGTCGCATGTTTTCCACCTACCTAATAGATAGCACACCACAGTGCAGACCCCGTACTTGTCCCTACTTGAGCCTTTGGCCTCAAAGGCATTAGTCTTCCTCCTGAAACGTAATTCGCAAAGACAGGGCAATGATATTTATCATGCCCCTAACTCTTACATTTCAAACACCAAATTTCTTCGTGCACTTCTAGCCAAGCCGCTATATCCTTCTTTAGACTTTGGAATTCCAGGAAAAGGTTCTGCAACTCCCCATGAATCTGTTGAACTCTGAAAGAAGCATATTGAATTAGTGTCTCGTGCAATCTCATCATAATCTCCAGGGCCTCCGCCTGGGTCCCAATCTTTTGTTGTGATAAAGCAACCCTTAGATGAGGCAAGAGCGAAGCCAAAAACCATTCGTGGTGCTACCCATTGGTAAGATTCATGTTAGATTTGTGGATCTTTCACTTCAATATTTAATCCAGATCCCAGGGTGTCTCACCAGGATTCATCATGATCTCCTTGAATCCAATGACTGATTACACTTCGGATTTGGGCCTAATAAATTCCTTATTTAGTGTAGTCTGAATGTTTGCCAACGCAGCTTTCAGGTTATTAGTGTAGTACTTAATGTACCACGTTAGCGCACATTTCTAAAAAGTAGTAACCAATGTTTCTTTCTTCATCTGATCATCTGTAACATTCTGGGCTTGCCAAAGAACCTTCACGATGAACCAAAATTCATTTGGGTCCTCATTTCCCAAGCCCTTGAAAACGGAAAACTTCATTGTATTCTCCATATTGAACGGTGGTGGAGGTAGTGGTGGTGTGGACATAGGTGTATGCAGCGGAGGTGAATATGGAGGTGGTGTGGGTGGATGGGGTATTCATGGGAACCGTCGCTGTTGGGAACAGGTTATCCCAAGAGCCAATTTTGGGGTTAAAAGCCAATGTTTGGAGTAGAATGCCAAAATTTTGTAATAAAGATGTAAAGCCTCTGAATTTTGTGGTCGTGGAGCGCGAAGAGGTCAAAGAGTTGTCTACCGCTGTTTTGTGAAGTCTCATGTTGGCTATAAAGATCTACCAGGGAGTCTTAGAAGAGTCTAATTGGAGTAGTAGGAAGAAGGATTTGGGGTAAGAAGTTCTAAGTGTTCTCGTGTCTTAGCGTAGCTAGAGGCTCTGCAGCTAAGTGCGCAAAAGACTAGGGTGGAAGTCTGTAGATGAGCGTGCGGACCCCTGCAGTTGTGTGCGCGAGGTGGATCGAGTCTCTACTGAAATTTAGATATTAATAAAGAGAAGTATTTTGCAAACCATGGTGTATTTTGTCTCGGTTTAAATGCATTTGATTATATTATGATATGATCTAGGTTTACATTATAATGCTTATTTAATGCGGAAATGTATTTGAATATACCTATTAAATGAACGCAGGCAACAGTAAAGGATTACACGAAGGTAACTGTAAATGCATGGTAGATTAGGTAACACTTAAGATAACTTGGGAACTTATACAGTAACGCATTCACCGAGGCGTGTAAGTGCCTGGACCTCGGGTTAGTGCTGCACAAAGATTAGTTGGGTATCATCGCGAAGGTACTAAAGGATGAGAGAGAAGGAACATCGATAATCCATAGAAGCTTATCGATCTACACAAAGGAAGGATCAGGAAGTATAGACCAACATCACGACCATCTCAGGGTGTAAAAACTTGGTTTCTGCATCCCCCCATATTGCTTCGGGTGAAGCTTCGATCCGCACTCCGCGGGCTGATGCCGAAAGGGCCAGTAGTGTAGGTATTTTCTTGGCTTACAAACACTGAGCCTGGGTCAGGGCCCATCAAGCCAACAAATGGTTCCATTGCCAGGACCAAGATCTACATGAGAGATGTGTGATGTCGTATCATTGGAATCCAACTAAGAAATAAATTGAAACATGGTTGGATAGAAATATCCACGAATTCGCGGCGCAGAATTTGCGATTGGCGAAAGAATATTGGTTGGACAGATACCTGTATATATAAATGCACAAAATATTCTTCTCTTCCTTCCCAATTGAGTTATACGAGTGGATCGCGAAGTTGGCAGACGGTCAAGGAAGGTGGAGGCTTGACAAGTTGATTGTTTGGACACTGGAGCTAGTAAGGAGGTTAGAAGATTTTGAAGATAAGATCACGGGGGCTGTCGACCATTCGCTTGATCGTATCATAAGAGGATTTGCGGCCGATTTTGCTGTTGATAGCTCTGTCAGTTATAGCAAATCAAAGCATCACTTCTTCAAAGGACTGCAAGCTGGGTATTTAAAATGATTGAATACTTGGATTAAGATGCTCTTATGTGAACAACGAGTTATGAGGTTACCTTGATTTTTGGAGCTACGCAAAGTGGAAAACCTTTCAGGGGTGAAGGAAAAAAAGGTCCTGAGTGTAGCCCTGATTGGAACCCCTTTAAGTGACCACAAAGAAACACTGCAAATTTCTCCCTAGAGTGCTCGTCAGTTGATAAGACAAGGATTCTTGCAAATACCTATGCCACCTCTGCCCTCATCACATCCATCCACACCATCTCCGTCCTCTCCTCCACTACTCATGCCATCATCCACACCACCACCACCTCCACTATTCAATATGGCGAACTCCATAAAACTACCTGTATTCAAGGGCATAGGGAATGAGGACCCAGACCAATTTTTGTTTGTCATAAAGGTTGTATGGGAAGCTCAGGGCGTTGTGGATGATCACATGAAGAAGGCAATGTTGTTAGATATTGTTTTTGGGATTCAACTGCGTTAAGTAAGTCATTAACGTATGACCATTTCCATGAGAGGTAGTCGTAACTTACTAGTTTCTCATGATTTTCGAATTGTTCACTTAGCACTCATTGCATCGGGTGATTCTCACAGGGGTGAAGAAGTGGGATTGAAACTAGTGAAATGAATCACATAGCATCAATCATCACTTCCGAGGCTTGCACCCGGTAACCAGGACTTCCCTGGAGGTCACCCATCCCAGATCTTCTCTGGCTCAAGCGCGCTTAACTGTGGAGTTTTCCCCACAATCAAGCCCACTTAGCTTGCTACCCCATTTGCAAAACCTTAGCAAGTATTGTGCCTCATGAACCATTCAAGTAGAGATCCCTTCTCTCTTTTTGAATTTAAGTATTAGGGGTTTACGCAATGCATTACATTAGATATTGTTTTTGGGATTCAACTGCGTTAAGTAAGTCATTAACGTATGACCATTTCCATGAGAGGTAGTCGTAAATGACTAATTTCTCATGATTTTTGAATTGTTCACTTAGCACTCATTGCATCGGGTGATGCTCACAGGGGTGAAGAAGTGGGATTGAAACTAGTGAAATGAATCACATAGCATCAATCGTCACTTCCGGGGCTTGCACCCGGTAACCAGGACTTCCCGGGAGGTCACCCATCCCATATCTCCTCTACCTCAAGCGCACTTAACTGTGGAGTTTTCCCCACAATCAAGCCCACTTATCTTGCTACCCCATTTGCAAAACCTTAGCAAGTATTATGCCTCATGAACCATTCAAGTAGAGATCCCTTCACTCTTTTTGAATTTAAGTATTAGGGGTTTACACAGTGCATTATATTAGATATTGTTTTTGGGATTCAACTGCATTAAGTAAGTCACTAACGTATGACCATTTCCATGAGAGGTAGTCATAACTGACTAATTTCTCATGATTTTTGAATTGTTCACTTAGCACTCATTGCATCGGGTGATGCTCACAGGGGTGAAGAAGTGGGATTGAAACTAGGGAAATGAATCACATAGGATCAACCGTCACTTCCAGGGCTTGCACCCGGTAACCAGGACTTCCTGGGAGGTCACCCATCCCAGATCTCCTCTAGCTCAAGTGCACTTAACTGTGGAGTTTTCCCCACAATCAAGCCCACTTAGCTTGCTACCCCATTTGCAAAACCTTAGCAAGTATTGTGCCTCATGAACCATTCAAGTAGAGATCCCTTCGCTCTTTTTGAATTTAAGTATTAGGGGTTTACGCAATGCATTATATTAGATATTGTTTTTGGGATTCAACTGCGTTAAGTAAGTCATTAATGTATGACCATTTCCATGAGAGGCAGTCGTAACTGACTAATTTCTCATGATTTTTGAATTGTTCACTTAGCACTCATTGCATCGGGTGATGCTCACAGGGGTGAAGAAGTGGGATTGAAACTAGTGAAATGAATCACATAGCATCAATCGTCACTTTCGGGGCTTGCACCCGGTAACCAGGACTTCCCGGGAGGTCACCCATCCCAAATCTCCTCTAGCTCAAGCGTGCTTAACTGTGTAGTTTTCCCCACAATCAAGCCCACTTAGCTTGCTACCCCATTTGCAAAACCTTAGCAAGTATTTTGCCTCATGAACCATTCAAGTAGAGATCCCTTCACTCTTTTTGAATGAAGTATTAGGCGTTTACGCAGTGCATTATATTAGATATTGTTTTTGGGATTCAACTGCGTTAAGTAAGTCATTAACGTATGACCATTTCCATTAGAGGTAGTCGTAACTGAATAACTTCTCATGATTTTTGAATTGTTCACTTAGCACTCATTGCATCGGGTGATGCTCACAGGGGTGAAGAAGTGGGATTGAAACTAGTGAAATGAATCACATAGCATCAATCGTCACTTTCGGGGCTTGCACCCGGTAACCAAGACTTGGTTAGTTCTTTGTAGGATCGCATGCTAACATGGTACATCAAGTACTCTAATGACAACCAGGCAGCTACACTGGTAGAGATCCAGACCGTGTTGAATAAATAATTCAATAGGCCTAAGTCTGAAGCAGAGTCTATTTTGGGATTCAAGGAAATCACGATGAAACTAGGTGAGACCCCTTGGGAGTTAGATCAGAGATTGAAGTGTAAAATCCATGAAGCCAATATGAATTTGATGGATGGGAAAGATCGCGAGTGATTCATGGCTTTGCTCCTGTGTCACCTAAGGGTTGCGCTATCACAACAGAAGATTATGACTCAGGCGGAAGCCTTGGAGATTGCAATGAAACTGCACGAAACACTGATGCAAGATCTGAATCTGGGGGTTTAGCAGATTCATGCACAGTTGCAAAACCTTTGTCTAGAAATGCAAAGTCTGAAGCAAGACAAAACTAGGCCAGAGGCGTGTAAAGAGGTTTGGTGCATAAAATGCAAGGCTCTGGGGCATGACAACGATCACTGCCCAGTGTTCGCGAACTACGTTGCAGTAGGAGGACCAATGCCTCTACAAAAAGAGGCTACCGCAAGGCCAAGTGCAAGGCCTGCGCTATGGTGTGCTATATGTCAGATAGTAGGGAAACACACGATTGATAATTGTCATTTGCTACAGAAATTTGTACAAACACTGCAACAACTGTTATGCAATTTCTGTTTATCAGTAAGCCATGACGAGTGTAATTGTTGAAGTTACGAATTGATGATGGATAGGACACCCGCATACAGAATGCAGACAAAAACACAGCCTCTAGACGAAGGCATTGGGGGAACGCGAGGTGAATATCAAGGGAACGATGGAGGCTGAGGTGGAGGAGGGCTTGGGAGAGGCCGAGGATAAATGATTTGTTACAATTGCAGAGGCCCAAGACACTAGGTGAGGGAATGTCCAAATCTGACACAATTGTCATGACGTTGTTGTACTTAGTTTGACCATGCCACTGAGGATTGCCCAATATTGTTGGCTAAGATTCGCGAAAAGGGGGTGTAGCCTTCGTAGCCAATGCAAAACCTCTAGATGATGAGGGCTGAGCCTTGAGAGGAACATCCTAAGGTAAACATTATGCTGTGGAGCAGAACCACGACTGGGGAGGATAAAGGGAAGAAACCTGCAGAAGGTGTATGGGTCTGCAAAGCACTAGAAAAGGAGGCTGGGTTTGATTTGGAGCATGCGAAAGAAACATTTATGGAAGCAAAGAAAAGCTTCCCTGAGGCCTCTACCTTCCGAAGTCAGGATAAACCAATAGAAGAAATGGACCAGACCATGCTTACCACATTCTTGGAGACCTACATGAAGCTTCTCCATGACAATAAGGCTATAAAGGGCCTGCAGGAATTAATCAATTGGTATGCTAGTAAGGATAGCGCTACTAGTGAACCGTGCATGGTAGGGAAGCTTGGCAAGCACAAGGCAAGGACTGGGCAGAAGATGACAGTCACCGCGCAAATAGGGGAATACAAGATGGAGCAAGTTATCTTGGATCTAGGGTCCGACACAAATGTTTTTCCAAAACAGACCTGGGAGAGAATGGGGAGACGTGCACTCTAGTGGTCTCTGATACAGTTAAGGATGGAGAATCAATAGAAAATTATCCCAATGGGGATGCTGCAAGGGGTCACAGTTGACATTGAGGGTGGAAGCGCACTGGTAAATTTTGAGGTAATAGAGATTGTGGATGATAGAAATCCCTACCATGCACTCCTTGGAATCAATTGGGCCACTGACATGAATAGGGTAATCAACCTGAACAAGTGGAAGATGATATTTGAAAACAAGTTGCTTTGTGTAGTGGTGCCACTAGATCCTGTGGATGGACCGTGCTATACAAAACAAATCCGAGATTATGAAAGTGATGACGATCTGGACCAGATTTACAAGATAATGGTGCGAGACCAGGATTGGGTGAATCTAACAGCAGATGGATGCATTGCATGGGATCGTGAAAGCCCTTACATGTCAGATTCAGATGAGGAATTGGAGCATTGGTAGAAATAGTTGCACGAAGTCTCAACACTACATTGTATTTTGATGATCAAATCGCAACACTGTGTGTCATCCAAAGTGAGGAATCTGCCTCATTATGATAGGGTAACTAGTGTTGATTTCTTTTTGGATGCATTTGAAAGAGAAGTACTGGAGAAACATCACTTACAGGCCTTAGACTGGGTACTATGTGCTATGCCTGCAAGATGGTGGGGTAGGCACAAGGATGGTTTTAGATTCAGATGAGGAATTGGAGCATTGGCAGCACTAGCTGCATGAAGTCTCGATGTTGCGTTGTAATATGATGAGCAAATCGTTGCACTGTGTGTCATCCAAAGTCAGGAATCTCCCTCATTATGCTATGGTAACTAATGTCGATTTATTTTTGGATGCATTTGAAAGAGAAGTACAGAAGAAACATCACTTCCAGGCCTTGGACTGGGTACTGTGCGCTACGCCTGCAAGATGGTGGGGTACACACAAGGATGGTTTCAATGATTGGCGTGACTATAGGAGGATGATGAGAATACATTTTGGGCAGCCAAAAGTGCATATGACAGATAAGTATGATAGACGAGATGACCTACGTGATCACCTGGCTAAATGGAATAAGGCTTATGGTGGAGATCCCCGTCATGAATTGGTGCATATGTTTTGTCATACCTTAGGCATCATACCAATGAATTAGTACTTTGAAACCAAGCTCCACCATGGCAAGGAAGAATGGGACATCCTGCGCCAGGGATTTTTAATGATGTTCAACTTTGAGGATGGGTTTGACTGTATTGACACAGTGCTACAGGAGGTTAAAGCAGCGATCTATAGGATACCACAAGATCCTTTGGACATGATCCAACCTAATTGGACTACCTAGTTGAGTCATGCACTAGAATGCTATGACATGGTCGTCGAAGAAGAGGACGAGGATCCCTGAAAAAATAATATTTTGGAAACTAAAGGTCACTGCGAGGTTGAAGGTTGGTAGATATAGGATCCTGACTTAACTATGTCGCTAAAAACTAGGCTGGTCAACATTGGCACAGAGGTAGAACCAAAATTTGCAAAAATTGGGGACTATTGGGATGATGCGACAATAGACAATGTCGTTGAGCTCCTCCGCGAATATCATGATTTTTTCTCCAGAAAGTTTTCTGATCTAAAAGGGATAATACGAGACCTGAGTGTAATGAAGATCACCTTGAAACTGGATGTGAAGCCTGTAAAACAAATACCTTACCGCCTTAATCCTAAGTATAAGGAAAGGGTTCGCCCTGAGTTTGATAAGGTGCTCGTGGTAGGAATTATTGAACCAGTAGAAGAGTCTAATTGGGTAAGCTCGATAGTGGTTCAGGAAAAGAAAAAGAAAGAAGGAATAAGGATATGCATGGATTTCTAGAAGCTAAATGATGCTTGCATGCATGAGCGCTTCCTGACCCCATTCACTGATGAAGTCCTAGGTAATGTAGGCGGCCAAGAAGCATACTCTTTCACTGATGGTTTCTCTGGGTATCATGAGATCAAAATCATGCTTGAAGATAGAAGCAAGGTGAACTTTGTGATGAAATGGGGATGTTTTCAGTATACTGTAATGCCTTTTGTGCTGAAGAGTGCACGAGCAATATTTTCGTGCGTAGTCATTGTGGCATTCAAAGACTTCATTCATAAGTTCCTGGAGGTGTAATTTGATGATTGGTCAGTGTTTGGATTGGTCAGGGGTCATGTGGCAAGTTTTTGCTTAATGTTAGATACGTGTCAAAGGCACCAAATCGTGCTCAATCTAAAGAAGTGTCTATTTTGTGTCCCTTTTGGGATCCTATTAGGGAATGTGGTGTGCAAACAGGGATTGATGGTAGACCTCGTGAAGATCGCAGTGATAATCAACTTGGAGGTGCCTAGGAATGTGAAATAGGTGCATGAAACCCTAGGGCATACTAGATACTATAGGAAGTTCATCAAGAGCTATACCCAGATCACTGTACCCATGGAGAAGTTGTTGAAAAATGATGCTATGTTTTGTTGGAATGATGAATGCTAGAAGAGCTTAAACGTGCTGAAAGAGAAAATGGTCACCGTGTCGATCCTGGTCTTCCTAAACTGGAAGAAGGAATTTCATGTGCACATGGACGCCTCATGTATTGCATTGGGGGCCGTGCTAACACAGGTGGGCATGGGGGAATTGGACCATCCCAAAGCATTCACGAGCAAGAATATGTCCAATGCTAAGAAGAACTATTCCACTAAAGAGCGCGAAGGGCTAGCCATGGTATACATGCTCCAAAATTTCAAGAACTATTTTCTAGTTGGACATTTTAATATGCATACGGATCATTCTGTGTTAAAATACCTGATTAATAAGCCAATGTTGGGGGGAAGATCTGCAGGTGCTTGTTATTATTCCAGGAGTATGATTTTGAATATTTTATGAAGCTCAGATGATTGAACGCAGGACCAAATCATCTGTCGCGTAGCGAAACAGGAGAGGAACCCACTAATTTGGAGGAAGGACTACCTAACACATAGATCTTTGCGGTACGTGTCGCCAATAGTCACTTTGAGAATATCATACAATTCCTGACAACAGGGATTGCTCTAGAAGGGTATACAAGCCAGTAAAAGAAGGAGTTAGTAGTGTGCGCATCATACTTTTCGGTCATTGCAGGGCATTTGTACAAAATGGGGTCTCACAAAATATTGCGACACTATGTACTTGACTTTGAGCGAAGCAGCATCCTCGCGGAGGCTCATGGAGAAGCTGTGGGAGGACATTTTGCAGGAAAAGCGACAGCGCAGAAGGTTTTACGTGTTTGATTATGGTGGCCAACTCTACATAAGGACGCAAAAGAATATTGTATGGCCTGTGACACATGTCAAAGGATTGGTACGACATCGTGAAGGGATGAACTTACATTGATATCACAGTTGACATTACAACTGTTTGAGAAGTGGGTGATTTACTTTGTGGGACCAATTCAGCCTCCGGGAAAGAAAACATGTGTGTGGTCCATCATCATCATGATAGAGTACTTGACCAAATAGGCAGAGGCACAACCTATGAAGGACTGTACCAGCACGACAACAACAAAGTTTCTTTCTGAATATGTATTGAAGAGATTTGGCTATCCAAAGATCTTGATGAGCGATCACTATACACACTTCCTTAATGAAACAATCAACGCGTTAACGAAAGAATTTCAGGTGTATCATCAGAAGAGCATGCCTTATCACTAGCAAGCCAATGGGATGGTGGAAGAATTCAATAAAATACTAGAACACATTGAAAAAGGTCTTCAATGCTCAGAGAAGTGAATGGGATATGTGCGTACTAGTGGTGTTATGGGACTACAGAAAAATGTGCAAGAAGTTGACTCAGAAAATGCCTTTCAGAGTTGTGTATGGCATAGAGGCTATGATGCCAATGGAATACATTGTACCTAGTCTATACATAGTGGCACTCACAGGAATGGCCGACCATGGAGCTTGGGAAGAGAGGCTCGCACAACCAGCAGAGCTTGAGGAGGACCGATTTCTAACTGGATTTCATCAACAAGTTCAAAAGTAGCACGAAAAGGCATGGCATGATAGGCACATTAAACTGCGCACCTTCCAAGTAAATGATCTGGTTTTACAATATTAAAGAAAGTTTCATAAATTTCCAGGAAAATTTTGGATGCATTAGCTGGGGCTCTATGTCATCCAAGAGATTACCGATAGTGGATAAGTTCAGTTGGTTAAGTTAAATGGGGAGCCCTTCCCAGGAAAACTAAATGGTAACCAATTGAATCCATACACTGGTGATTTGGCTAGGTGACTATATGAAGGAAGCATAGTCTTAGCACTCCAGGTAGTTGAAAGGAGGCCTCGGACTATAAAATACACTGCGCGGGTCAGGGAACTGTGTGATGAAGAAACTGCATGGAATGAGGAGATGTCACAGAGACCACACGAGCACACATAAGGCTATGCTACCTCGGATAAAACTGCGCAGGTCAGCCACAAAGTGACAATTAAAGTCATTGTTCATGATTTTACGACGAAAAAATGGCCAAATGGAGTGGCGGGGCAGCATTTAAGATGAAATTTATGGGCGAGATCCTTGAAAATATGCCATCAATATAGCATTAATGAACCAATTTTCAGGGGAATAGACCAATTTGAATTCAAAATGGTCTATAAATTACATGTGGCTACCCAATGAAGAACGTTTGGCATTTTGAGAATTGAGTTGTTGAGCTCTCAGATGCGTATGAACCGTGAATTCTTTGAATCTCTCATAGCGAGTTCGACATTTGAGCAATTACCAAAGGATACACAAGAACTATTGGATAGCGTCATGTCGACATCGATAGAAACCGTAGATATTGGGGAAGTAATGACAGCCGAAGGGGTTGTGCCAGAGTTTGCTATGGAAGTAGAGGGAACTGCTCCAGAGGTTGAAAAGCTACCCAAGTCACCATGGTCACCTAGACCAAGGCCTACGGAGACCTAGGAAGGCGTGAAAGGTAAGAAAGGAAAGTAGGCCATGACACCACCGGTGTGCACGTAACCTAGGAGAAACCCGCCAAAGAACAAGCCCATCGCTCAAGAAAAGGGCAAAACCATTAGCCTGGAACCGAAGGAGGAAGAACTTGAGGATATCCCATTGGACGATGAGGATGTTGGGATAGACACAGAGGACGTTGAAGTTGAGGGGTCTAACCCCATTACTAAATTTCTTGAGTGCGTCCTTTCGCGTAGGCTTAATACCAAGGTGCCTAAGGACATTGACGAGAGCAAGGTCACCTTGTACACACCTCTCCTATCGGACAAGATTGTTTTTGAAGGACCATTCTTGGGGCAAATTCCAATGTTGAAATTGGAGGACTAGGACTTAGCTTACACCTAGTGATTCCCTCACATGGCAACAGACCAGCTGATGCACTGGATTGGGCGTAGGATCAGAAAGACCTTTGACTATGTGTGGCTTTTGTTGTTCATCGTGCTAGTATCCTAGGAGTTACTCGAAGACAGCCAATTTCCCTCGTGTCGCATCAGACTTGCCTGAGGCCATGAACTACGCTTCGTTATGGGCGACTAAGGATCCTTAGTGGATCAAGGACAACAATATATTTTGTATCTTGATGGAGATGAACATGCACATGGCCATCAACCGCAAGCGACGGTTGTCGCCTATTGTCTTGATAAATTGTAGCTATACACAAAATTTAATGTTGATTTCCACCATGTATCCATAAGGGCATGGAAGGACACCAAGAAGAAGCGGCATGAAATGCCCTACTTAACTATGGATGATGTGATTCAGGTGGTTATTGACATCGAGCCGACAGAATGGCACAGTGCCTCAGACTTAACAGCGTGATCTAGCAAGATAGTCGCACATCGGAAGAAGGATGAAGCCAAGCTCAAGATGGAGCAGTTGGCTGAGAGAAGGAGAAAGGAGGCTGAGGATAAGGCTAGGGTAGACCACACTACCACACAGGAGATATGTGGATAGACAGGAGGAAAGGAGAGCAGCTCCGACAAAGAGAAGTTTCCATCCCCAAATGAAGACGAATAAGAGGACGATCTGATAGAATATGGAGGAGCAAACCTGCAGACACCTCCGTTTCGTATCAAGCATCCAAGGGGACAAGAAAAAGTAGCGCCGCACAAGAAGTCCAAGGCCAACAAGACGTCCATAGACTCGATCAACCTAATAGAGGGGGATCTAAATGACATTGGGGATATAGTGCGGGATGCCACCATCAAACTGCTGCAACAATTTGAGCAGTAGCAGCAATAGGCGTAGGGGGCCATTCAGGAAAATCTATGAGAGTTGCAAATTCAGGCAATAGAGACCCATGCGGCATCCACCAGTTTGGCCATTGGTACTTCAGAAGCTACCAGGATGTTGTGTGTGAAGGACTCCCGAGCCATAGTGCTACTAGATGGAGCACTGATGATAGAGACTGAAGCTGACAGGCTAGCTATCAGCGCACTCAAGGGAGTAGGGATGAACTTGGCAATGATTCCTAGCGAGGCACTCTGCTTATTGCAGGATGGGGTGATCACAGAACTAAGGGCTCACGAACAACATGCTTTGCAAGTGATCAATGAGCAGATCATTAACAATGCTCAGATGGTCATACAACGAGATTCTGCCATCTCCACTGCAAACGACGTGACGAATAAGAACAAGTGCATAGTCCAGGTCATGGAGGAAGCATTCTAAATGGTCCCGGAGTTGACCATTCCTGCAGATGAGCTGGTAGATGTGCGGGTTCACAAACTTTCTATAGGGGTGAGCGATGCCCGCACAAAATTGGCAAAGGTTCAGTTGAAGCTGAACCTCCAAATTGCCGAATTGCAGTTGAGGGCCCAGCCTTTGACTCCACTAAAAGTCAATGATCAGCACACAACTTCTATAACATAGGCAACAACGACAGTAGAAAGTGCAGTGGTGTACTGCAATGATTTTTGAATAATCGTTCTAAGTAATAACTAGCCTACAAGAATACCCTACTGTGCAGAGGCTAGAAACAGAGGCGCGAGAGCTGCAACAATGCTACAATGAGGTAAAAGGGATAGCATGTACTGTTTCCCTCACACAGAGACTCATGAAGCTACATGAGGCCAAGGCATTGAAGGAGCAAGTAGATGCAACTCAGCACAAAGACGCAGTGCTAAATGCACACTCGAAGCCTTAGTTGGACGAGGCCTACTTGATCACTGCATCCATTGGAGGCAAGTTGGTTAGTCTGCAAGAGACTCACCAGAAGCTTCAGGCTAATAACGGAGGGCCAAAAATAGTGTAGTTGGTCGAGGAAATAAAGCAGGTCGCCACATAGTGCACCGCCGAGGTATCAGTTGTACAGGTCAAGCTAGGGGGTCTTGCGCCAAGATCTTTGTGCCCATAGAGTGACTTAAGGGTGAGTCACCATGTTTTTGTTGGGGGCCTATTGGGAACGGGTTCCCTCAAGACCCAGTTTTGGGGTTAAAAGCCCATGTTTTGCAGCATAAGGCCCAAATTTTGTAATAAAAATGTAAAGCCTCCACATTTTGTGGTTGTGAAACACGAAGAGGTCAAAGGGTTTCCCAACCTTTGTTTTGATGTCTCATGTCAGTTATAAATATCTACCCATGGTCCACGGACCATGGGATTGTATAAAAAGGGAGTCTTAGAAGAGTCTAAGGGGAGTAGTAGGAAGAAGGATTTTGGGGTAAGAAGTTGTAAGTGTTCTCAAGTCTTAGCATAGGTAGAAGATCTGCAGCTGAGTGTGCAAAAGCCTAAGATAGAAGTCCACATCTGAGTGCACGGATCCCTTTAGTTGTGTGCGCAAGGTGGATACAGTATGTAGTGAACTTGAGATATCAATAAAGAGAATTATTTTGCAAATCACTGCGTATTTTGTGTCTGTTTAAATGCATTTGATTATATTACGATTTGATCTAGGTTTACATTATAATTCGTATTTAATGCGCGAATGTATTCGAATATATATATATATATATATTAAATGAACGCAAGAAAGAGTAAAGGATTACGTGAAGGCTCTGTAAATGCATGGTAGATTAGGTAACACTTAAGATAACTTGGGAACTTATACGGTAACGCAGTCACAAAGGTGTGTAAGTGCCTGGACCTTGGGTTAGGGCTCGCAAAGATCAACTAGGTATCATCGTGGAGGTACTAAAGGATGGGAGAGAAGGAACATCAATAAGCCCTAGAATCTTATCGATCTGCACGAAGGAAGGATAAAGAAGTACAAAATGACATTAGGACCATCTCAGGGTGCGGAAACTTCATTCTTACATCCCCCATACTACTTCGAGTGAGACTTCAGTCTGCGCTCCGTGGGCTGATGCCGAAAGGGCTAGTAGTGTAGGGATTTGCTTGACTGACTAACGTTGAACTTGGATCAGGGCCCATCAAGCCATCACTCGCCTTATTAACTGGACTATGCTCTGTGGAGAATCTTGTGCTGCTTCTTTGTGGTCACTCAAAGGGGGCTCAATCAGCAAGTTATATTCAGGTCTTGTTCCCCTTCTATCCCTGAATAACTTTCCACTTCGTGTAGCTCCAAACGTCAAGGTAGTTGCATAACCCACTTTTCACATAAGAGAATTTTAATCCAAGTAATCGAAGATCTTAAATACTTATCTCGCGGTCCCTTGAAGAAGCACCAATCTTCTTCGTTGTAGCTGACTGATGTATCGACCACGAATTTTTGCACAAATCCTCCGAGGACACGATCAAGCCAATGATCGACAGCATGCGCAATCTTATCTTCAGAGGCTTCCAATCTCTGCACTAGCTGTGAGGTCCACACTATTGGACCGTCAAGCCTCCACCTTCCCTAATCATTTGCCAATTTAGCGATCCACTCGTATAATTCGACCGGAAAGGAACAAAAGGAAATTTCATGGATATTTTTGTGTAGATACTTATCCAAGCATTGTTCTTTCATTAGTTGTGGATTTCTGTTTTCTTGTGCTGCGAATTCGTGGATATTTCTATCCAACCGGTCTTTAATTTCTTTCTTTGTTGGATTCGACTGATGCAACATTACACATCTGTTTATGCAAATACCAGTCCCAACAACAGAAACATTTGTTGGCTTAGTGGGTCTTGACCTAGGCTCAGATTTAAGTTTTCCAAACAAATCCCTACACTACTAGCTCTTTCGGCATCAATCTGTGGAGCGCTGACTAAAGTCTCATTTGAAGCAATATGCGAGGATACTGAAACCAAGGTTCCACACCCATAGATTGGTTATGATGTCGTTGTATAACCTTTATCTGCCTTCGCGTAGTCGATAATCCGTTAAGGCTTATCGATATAACTTCCTCTTATCAATCTCTAGACCTTCGCGAAGGTCTACGATGGTCTTTCACGAACCCTAAACAGCTGAATCAACCACTTATGCACCTCTATAATCATTCTTAAGTTTGTTATTACCCAGATCGGCTTAAGTGTCTGATATATTTACCATGCATTAAGATATTCTTCACATTAATAGATATTATTACTTGCATTCATATAACAATGTAAACCATGTAGAATCGCGCATCAATACAATATTAAATCATAAACCCAGTATTCATCATAACATAATCACATTCATTCATAACAGAAGTAAATGGACAAAACACAAATATTTCCAGAATAATCCCTTTATTGATACTTCAGGTTTTCTTACAGACTCAAGGCTACCATGTGCACTCAGCTGCAGGGGTCCGCGCACTCAGCTGCGGACTCTATCCTAGGCCTTTGCACACACAGCTATAGAGCTTCTCTTCTACTCTAAGACTCTTCATTTTTCTCTTTTAATGACCCATTACATCAACCATGAATTTAACTGAACTGTCTTAGACTCTCTAAGACTCTCGTTTTTATACAAGCCGACATAACTTACATAAAAGAAGGGAAAATCTCTTTATGACACTTACTATCTACGCACTGTGGACCACAACTTGTAGAGACTTTACACTTTACATAAAAAAAACTTGGGCTTTCTTTCCCAAAACTTGGGATTTTGGCCCAAAATTAACCATAAGGGACGTTGTTCCAACACTCCTTCTTAGCCTGAAGCAAAGAGAGAGGGTGTCGATACCAGGCCAGACATGAACCTTCTTGGGGAGGATAACATCTATTCCTCCCAACCACACAAAGCTAAACTCAATTTCAAAAAATTCTAAAAAGTCTTAATTTATAATATGTTAACAGTTAAATATTATTTAAAAATATTAACTAAATTTAAAACAAAAAAAGGTCTATCTTAATTCTAGGTCTAACCTGCATCAGGAGTTAGCAAATCTCTCAAGATGAAAGCCTCTTTTTTATGAAAAATATTGAGGAAAGTTTTCCACCTTGAGAGATTTGATTCCTCTAGGCTTTTGGTAGATCTGGAATTATGATAGATCGATGATAATTTTGAACAACATAATAATATTTTTTTTTTATTTTCATTTGTTTTGTATAATATATACATTGTTAACATTGAAATATTTTATTTATAGTTGACATTCTCTATATTAAAATATTAACACATGCCCCTCCTCATATTCAGAACTAGAAAACATGTATCCATAAGATAGAATCTATCTCTATGGAATTATTTTTGTTATTAATATTTTAAAAATGTTATATGTTTATCGATCTATATATTTGTGTATGTGTGTGTTTTAGTAATAGTTCTTAAAATGTTACATATGAACTTTATATTATACATTGAAGGAATTACACACCATACCATACTTTGAATTAGGAAAAATCTATTAATGAAATAAGAACTTTGACACATTTTCTCTCTCTTTTAGTATATACCAGATTACATTTTTTATTCAATATGTATATTGATATGATTGATTTATAGTCTATATTAAACTCTCTTTTTTTACTAATATTTTTTAAATATTTTATATTTGACTCCATATTAAGAAGGGAATAAACTACACATCTCTTTTACAATGGAAATTGGAAAATATGAGAAAATGTTTGAATTTAAATTACTATATTTTTCTTTATGTAAAATTGATATAAATCGAGTAGTCTAATGAGGCGGAGGAGTTGTCCTGAAAGTTATGGAAATTCCTGTCATATTTAGAGAAAATCCACCAAGGATTTTTGTAAATCCAAGTTACAGTTATTGAACTTCAAAATTTTAGGTGTCCTGGATGTTTTTTATGGTGCTAAATCCATTTCCACCATCGAAAACACGATTCAAGCATTGCCTCTACAAGTTTTTTTGAAATTTTTTTGCCCAGATTTCGACCACTTTTAGCCATCTGAGCAATTTTTCCACCTCGTTAGACTACTCTGATATAAATGATGTAATTTATAAATGATGGTAACACATTTTTTTGTTTTTAATATATTTTGATTTTCAATATTACATATTAAGTAAACATTAAATGAATTATGAATCCTATACTATCAATAATATTATTAGTCCTTGTCTTATCAATAATTTTTTCTATTGACCATTAATACTTTAGGCATTGAAAAAACGAAATTGTTAACATTTAATTGGCCAAAAATTTGCGCCTTTGTTTTAGGCTTGAGGCTTAGTGCCACTTGTCCCATGTCACTGATAAAATTTCCTACACTTACGGCTATTCACGAGTATCATGCTTTTGGCCAGAGCTTTCTAATGACCATAAAATCCGTTGGCTATCCCATAACTGACGAGGTTATAATATATTCTTAAGAAGTGGAACAAGTAATAAATGCAATAGAGCGATCACGGACAAGACGTCCACATATGAAAAATAGTGTGAAGACAACATCGATCTCAATATTTCCAGGCATAATTTACTGTTTTTAGTTAGCATTCCTCATATTTTATGCCTTTTTTTTATCGTTGTCGTTATAATTGCATTGAGTTTCTTTATAAAATTCAATGATGTCAAAGGTATCATCACGGTCCCGCAGCAGAGCAGTTTAGAGATGAGGCTCAGAAGGACGGACAGAAGAAAATTGAGTAGATAATAAGAAAGTAACATGTAGCTAAATATTTCCATATTTATGCAATTTTCCCCACTGGAATACCAAGTTCTGATTTCCAATCATTTTTATAGTGATCTATAAAAATATTCCTTCATATTCTTCAAACCTTTTGAATTACTTTTTCCTTGGATCTTTATCTTGTCAGAGATGAAGATCTTTATCACGGTTTTGGGGCATATGATTGTATTTTGCTGAATTACCGAATTTCAAGAGAGAAATTTGTGTATCTGTGCATAAATCTGTCGATCATAAAATGAAGAATTTAATTCAAATAACTCTGTCCTTTAATCTGCACTGGTTCTATCATCATCACTACGTTCCAAGAAAACCTGTCATATAAATATACGTACAATCTGCTAAACTATGGGCTAAAGCATGTACACAAATTAATTAACTATCTGATGAGGAGGCTGCTAAAAAATTATCTCCTCAAAATTGCACCAGGAATTTGCTCGAGAGGCCCATGGAGATTCTGTCTCATTAGAAAATGGAATCTAATCACATATATGGGCCTCATCAAATATGCTTGAAGACCTCTTACGCCTCACTTGAAAAAGGAATCTAATCACATATATGGGCCTCATCAAATATGCTTAAGACCTCTTGCGGGTATGGTATGAGGATTGATGAACAAATTGATAAAAAGTTGAAACTCAAATTAGAAATAAACTTACAAATTGAAACTAGCAGCTGTGAGCCAAGCTACACCTGGATACTACTCAAGCAGTACTACTTTATTCCATTGATCATAAAAGTTAGAAATAAATAAGTTTACATTCAATTTAGGGAGATCAAAACTATCTCTTAGAAAATAGAAACCAAGTCTAAACTAAGACACACATAACCGTGAAACAAAATTTCAACTCTTCCCTTTAGGATTCACTTGCACACCTAACATCTCCCTAAACAATTCAAATTTGATCTTACTAAGAGGCTTGGTGAAGATATCAATGCATTTTCACAAGTGTTACAATGTTCAAGAAAAATCTCTTTGCACTAAACCTTTTCTCTAACAAAATGAAATTGATTATCTATATGTTTTGTGTTTTATGAAATACAAGATTATTTCCAACTTGATTGAACTTTGGTTTTTGCATTTAATCATCGTAGCATCCTTTTGTTCGTTTCTTGCATCGTGAAGAAGTCTTCTCAACCAAATTGCTTCAAAAGTGGTTGCACATACAACTTGATAATATGCTTCTACTAATGATAAATATACAATTATCTGCTTTTCACTGCTCCAAGAAATGACCTCGGACCCAATATTGAAAGCATACCCAGTTATAGATCTTATGTCATCCAGATTTCCATCCCAATTTGAATCTGAATAACCTGTTAGTTTGACATGAAAAGAATCAATATATTTAATGCAAAAAATTATGGTTCCTTTAAGATATATTAGGACACCTTTTACTGCCACCCAATGATTTTCAAGAGATTTTGTCATAAACTGACTCAACACACTGACTGAATATCCTAAGTCAGGTCTGGTTCTAGTCAAATAAATGAAACTTCCAACTAGTTGTCTGTATAATGTAGCATCCACCTCTTTAGAACCATCATCACTTTGAAATTTAACATTCTATTATATAGGTACAGAAGCATCGTTACATTGATCCATTCTGAATTTCTTCAACAATTCCTTGACATGCTTTCCTTCAGTAACAAAATTTTGGCCGGAATCCCTCCAGACATCAAGATCCAAACAATAATCCAGTTTTCCAAAGTGCTTCATTTCGAATACCTGTGACATATTCACTTTAATTTCTTCAACCAATTCATCAGAATTTCTAGTCATTTTTTTTACATCAACATATAAGGAAATCAACACAATCTGCCCCTTTGAATCAAATGTGGTATATAGGTTTGGATAACTTTTTATTCTCTTATAACCATGTTGTAAGAAGAAAGAGTCTGTTTTCTCATACCAAGATCTGGGATCCTGTTTCAGTGCATACAATTGCTTTTTTAATTTACAGACCAAGTGTTCCTACCCCTTTTTAATGAACCCCTCTGATTGTGTTAAATATACTTCTTATTTCAACTCCCCTTTCGGAAAAGAATATTTTACATCTAGCTAGTGTAAGCCCCAATGGAACTTTCTAGCTAAAGCTATTAACATTCTAATAGTATTTAACTTAGCTACAGGAGAAAAAGTCTCCAATCAAGCCCTTCTTGCTGTGAGTACCCTTTGGCCACCAATCTAGCTTTATATTTGCCTACACTACCATCTACTTTGAACTTAGATTTATATAGCCATTTATAACCTATGGGCTCTTTTCCTTTTCGCAGTTCAACTAATTCCCAAGTTTTCTTTTTAATTATGTACTCATACTCTTCTTTCATAGCTGACCTCCATTCATCATACCGATTTTCTTCATTCTAATTCATTGGCTCAACAACCTTTAAAATACTAGTCATAATACCTTGCAGGTAAGTGAGTATGTCGTCCTGATCTCCTTGGTAGTGGACTTGCCTCAATTCTGTCTTATGTGATTTTTTGGTCACCTCTAATTGGACTTCAACTACTGAACGTATCCACATCACTAGATTCCTCTTTCTGCTGTTGTAAATGACTGTCTTTGGCTTCATCATTTCTGTCATCAATCACTAAAGGCATGTGTGACTCCTAAAAAATTCTGCATTTATTCCCTTCATCAACCTGTTCATGGAAGATAACATCTCCACTTGCAAATACCTCGTGAGTAGATGGATTAAAAATCTTATATGTTTTGAAATCAGAACAATACCCTACAAATATGCATTTTAAAGGTTTAACATCCAATTTATTCCTATCTTCCTTAGGAATGTGTGCAAAATATCTTGAACCAAATACTCTCAAGTGATGGACTGTAGGTTTAAAACCATACAAAGCCTCAAATGGAGTCTTGAGATCAATACACCTAGTTGGACTTTTGTTCTTTAAGTAAATTACAGTACTAATTGCTTCCGCGAAAAAACCATTGGATAGGTTCTTACCTTTCATCATGCTAGGTGTACACTCCACCAGAATTCTATTCTCTCTTTCTGCAACCCCATCCTGTTGTGGACTATGGGGTACTGCAAATTGTTGTGTTATTCCATGATCTATACAATATTTGATAAAGTTTCCAATCTTGTATTCTCCCCTGTGATCCGAGCAGGGAATTTTAATGAATTTCCCTGTCTTCCTTTCAACCATCTTTCTAAATTCTTTAAAGTACTTGAAAGCATCACTTTTCCTTCTAAGAAAGTATACCCAAGTATACCTTGTACAATCATCAATACATAATAAGAAATAGTAAGCTCTTCCTAAGCACCTTGTCTGCATAGGTCCACAAATATCAGTATGCACAAGTTCCAGTATATCTTTCTTTCTCGTATTTAAGCTAGAGGGAAATTCATCCCTGTGCATTTTTCCAAGTGCACAACCTTCATAATCAATATGTTCATTCTTAAAATAGGAAGTCCATGAACCATACCTTCTTTTTGTAGCAACAATAAGTCATGAAGGTTGATGTGACCAAACCTTTGACGCCAAATATTATTTCTTGTCATAGTCATTGAAGTTAAATCTTGATGTGGCATGCTTGCAACATTCAACTTATATAGGCCTCCAACTCTTAATCTTGATGCAACCGTTTTCTGATGATCCAACAAATCCTTTACAACACAGTAATTTTTGAAAATTCTACCTGTAAATTCTCATTTGTAATCATGGAGACAAAGATCAAGTTCTTTTTTATACCAGACACATACATGACATTTAGACCATGCCTTTTAATATGATATGCTCTTTCATCTCCCAGGTAGATGTTAACACCATTGTGGGGCTCCTTTATAATTTTATACCAATGTTTATTACATGTCATATGAGTGGATGCTCTAGAATCCACAAACCAAGTTCCAATGTCATCGGTCTCAACCTAAAGAGAAACATCAGACACAAATAATTTAAGATCATGTTTCAGATCTTTGCCAGCGAAATGGCCTGTATGCCTCTTGTGTCTATGTATGTTTTCAACATTCTTTTTTTTTATAATAGTCTCTAGAAATATGACTATTTCCACCATAGTAAAAACACTTAATTCCTAAATCATTTTTAACTGATGACATACCCTGAAATGGATTTTTCTAAGATGGACCACCACTTTTATGTCCTCCTCCTGGTTTCCCTTTGAAGAACTTTTTATTTTCCACCAATACCAAATCTACATTCTGAGGCTTCAAATTCTTACATCTCTCTTCCTCTTGCATCAGGATACCTATCAACTCTTCAAAGGTGGGATCTTTCTTCCTTACTACAATCCCTGTAATGAACATTTGATAATCCTCTGTCTTGTTACTTAAGGTAATCATGATGAGATTTGTGTTAGATACTTTCTCCCCTATGTCGCCTAACTTGTCTCTCAGTCCTTTAATCCGTGAGATGAATGCAACAACGGATTCATTCTCTTCCATTCTAATGGAGAGACTCTTACTCTTCAAAAACAACACATGATTTGTATTTTTCATTTCATACAAATCATTGAGTCTCAAATAGATACCATTAGTGGTTTTTCATTCTCGTATATGAGGGATTATGTTGTCTTTTACCAACATCTTCAACAACACCTTCACTTTATTTTTCCTCTTTTCCCAATCTTGAACCGATGCAATTGTGGCACCACCAGCTGCAATCAGATTTTCTTTATCTCTGTTCGGAATTGTCCATGCACTAGAACCCTCGAGCAATGTTTGCAACTTGAACTTCCAGTTGGCGTAATTTGACCCATTGAGCTTATTTATCTCATTAAGGTATCTCTCTTCAATGTGATTATTCATTGTGACAAAACAATTTCAACAGTGCCCTGCTTTTAATTCACAAGCACCACTATTAGAGTGTCTAATCAATAGATCCATGACTCCAATAACAGATCCAATGTACCAATCTACACATCCAGTAATTCGCCAACTGATATACGAATCCAACACCAAATTCTTCAACAATCGATCTACAAATCTAACACCAAATCCTCCAACAACCGATCTATGCATCCACCATCAGATCCTCCAACAATCGATCTACGAATCCACATCCAAGTCCTCCAACAACTCCAAATATGGGTGATGCAGATCCAACTCCAGACAGATGACCTTCAATAAACAAAAAAACGCTGGATAAAACCACCAACATAGGTACACCTAGTCTTGGGCCACCTCTAAGATGCAAAAAACACCAATGCCAGTTCACCTTGCTGCAAGTTGCATTGACGAAAATTCCTATAGTTTTAGGCATCAGCGCGGGAGTAACACTGACCATTAGCACTGATCAACACACTTTCCCTATGTACTGCCAAGACTGATCAACACGACCTCTCTTTGTTGGGGGCGCGCTAATTAAGTTTATTTAGAAAAATCAACGCTCTATCACACACAAAAAAAAAAAAATCTAACAACGTGCCTCTCACATGCACTCTTCAATTCAATCTTGTCCCTGATCAATTCCTCTTGTGATCCTATGTCACCTCCAACATCAACTTCACCTGCACTCACTAGCAAAGGAGGCTTACTCGCTCTCCAATCTCAGCCACTAGCGTTCTCAGCCACAAAGGCTCTACTCACCATAGACCCAACTCACACAAAGTTCCTTCTTTGCACTATGATACCATGATAAAAAATAGGAAGTCAAATTAGAAAGAAACTTAGAAACTGAAGCTAGGATCTCACATGTGATTTAGGCTATACCTGGAGACTTCCCAAGCAGTATTTCTCTATTCTATTGATCATAAAAACCAGAAATAAATAAGTTTACATTCAATTTAGCAAGATCAAAACTATCTCCTAAAAAATACGAACTAAGTCTAAACTAAGACACTCAACTGTGAAACAAACTTTCTCCATTATACATCTTCAAATTGTTTTTTGAAACATTATTTAATTGGTAAGAATTAAATACAATAGATTTCCTAAATTATTGTAAGAATTTAATCATATAGTTAAATACATGGCATGAATCTGTATTGTTCAAATAAAAGAATATTTTTAATAATACTAAAAAAATATATTTATTTGTAAATTACACATTATAATTTCTAAACAAAGGTAATAAATTTATAATAATTAACCAATTAATTCATTATTATAAATTTAATAAGCTCATTACTATAATTTTATTTTGAGAAAAACTAATAACTTTTAAATGCATTTTTATCTAACCCATAAACGCAATGTTGATTGTTTAAATGTTTAACTCACAAATACATAATGATTATATATAATTAATTAATAAATTAAGACACAACATTGATTTAATGATATGGAATATGTTTGAATAAAAAGTTTGGCAAAGCATTCTCCGCGATCCTCTTAGCATCACCATGTGTTTGATTCAGCCTCCTATTTATTATAGAGCGAATAAAAATAATTATTTTTTTTAATGATTATAATTTTTAAATTTATAAAATATAAAATTTTAATTTTAAATTATTTTTCAGTTTTTAAAAATATATAACATAATTATATATTTTTTTTTCAATAAAATAAATAAATCTATAGTATGTTATAAATGTTTTCTGCGGAAGCAACTTTGCTCACACATCTGAGAGTTTTAGAAGTTATCCTTTTTTTAATGAGGTGGACATAAATAACTAATTAAGTACAAATAAATATTATGATTGTATATTTTTTTGACTAGTTATGTTGAAATAGAAACGCAGTTTTTGCTTTATATTAATTTTTAATTTTTATGAAAATATAATTTTCATTTGAATTTTAAGCACTATACTATCTTACAACACTTCTTTTATATGTCATTTATCAATTTCATATAAAGATGGTAGGAATTATATATTTTTTTCTATTAAAAAGTAATTTTTTTAGTAGCCAATTACTTTATAAGTACAAATTTAAGTATTTTATTTATGACATAAATTTGTTTTCTTTATTAAAAGTATTTTTTTAATTTATTGATCTAAACATTACTTTATTATTTTTAAATGTAATGTTACTTAAAAACATCTTCATCAAAATAAGTTGTAAAGAGATTTTGGACGCAATTAATTAAATACAATGTTAACTAACATCTGCCTCATCCTAAGTTGTAATTAAAAAGAAATTGAAAACCTTTAGTTATATCTTTGAGGGGAGAGGCTCCTTCTACAGCCTAGTATGAGGCCTAGTATGAGAAAGATGTGTAAGTAGGTTTCTATTCAACTTCGAATTGACACGTATCCTTATATATATATATAGAACGAACAAAAATGAATATAAGTGTTTTGTTTATTTAATTAAAAATTAATAATTTTACTTTCACATTCCCAATGACCATACTAAAGAGAAGTGGTAAAAATATTTCACTCTCACTCTCACTCAACCATAAATGAAATATTTCAATATACATACGAAAGAACATAATCTTATATCAACTTTATAGAGAAATAAAAGAGTTAAAAAAAAACTATATATACTTATTGTTGAATTGAGGCTTCTATGATCCATATCAGTTTATGAGAGATTTTTCGGCATAAATCACAAGATCTATAATTTGTCGATTCGTTTCGAACCAGCCAATGTGGTTAATCGTCAGGACAAGTTGAAGACCCAGATCCAGCTTTGCATGTTAAATAGCACGAGCAGAGTCTCCAACGGCTAGCTAGGCCAACGGCTAGAAAGGAATAGGGTCCTAACCTCAAAAAAAGATGAATAAATAAAATAATTTAATATGAAGTTAGTTGAAATATAAGACCAAATAAATAAATAAAATAAAATAAAATTAAAATTAAATTAAATTAAAAAATAAAAAAATAAAAAATATAATAATAATAATAAATAAATAAATAAATAAATAAACAAAATAAATAAAAAAAAATAACAAATAAAATAAAGATAATAAACAAATAAATACAATAAAATTCTAGAAACAAAATAAAAATATATAGAAGCAAAAAAAATAATATATATATATATATATATATATATATATATATATATATATATTAAAAAAATAAATAAACAAATAAATAATAATTTAAATTATTATTATTTATTTATTTATTTATTTTTTCTTCTATATATTTTTATTTTGTTTATAGGATTTTAGTGTATTTATTTGTTTATTATTTTTATTTTATTTATTTATTTTATTTTATTTTTATTTGTATTTGTATTTTTTTATTAATATAGCAAAGATTAGAACGAACTCTCATGAGCTCCATAGTGAAACAGGTCGTTGGGCAGTTCTTAAAACGCCATGGACGGAAAAGATCTGCCATATATGTAAGAATAGGAACATCGAGGATGAAAACCACTTCCTCTTAGAGTGCGCCGCGTATAACCACATTAGATCTCAGTTTCACAATCTTTGTTACAATACTGACCTTCCTAGTCTTTTACAATGTCAAAATTATAGTGAGTTCGAAAGGCTTCTCTCCAAGCTTTTTGAGCATAGGAATAAAATCTTAAATCAAAATAGATAATTTGTTTCTTTAGGTCCTATAGACCATTATTTGGTCTATCATCATCATCATTTATTATTATTATTATTTATTTTTTTAATTAATTAATTTATTTTTATTTTATTTTATTTTATTTAATTAATTAATTAATTTTTTATTTTTTTAGTTTTTATGTATTTATTTAATTGTTAACCCCCTTTTAACAACCAATTAAATTATATTATTTATTTATTTATTTATTTGGTCCCATATTTCAACTAACTTCATGTTAAATTATTTTATTTATTCATCTTTTTTCAAGGTTAGGACCCTATTTCTTTCTAGCCGTTGGCCTATCATTTATTATTATTATTATTTATTTTTTTAATTAATTAATTAATTTTTATTTTATTTTATTTTATTTTATTAATTAATTAATTAATTAATTTTTTATTTTTTTAGTTTTTATGTATTTATTTAATTGTTAACCCCCTTTTAACAACCAATTAAATTATATTATTTATTTATTTATTTGGTCTCATATTTCAACTAACTTCATGTTAAATTATTTTATTTATTCATCCTTTTTCAAAGTTAGGACCCTATTTCTTTCTAGCAGTTGGCCTAGCTAGCCGTTGGAGACTCTGCTCATGCTATTTAACATGCAAAGCTAGATCTTGTTCTTCAACTTGTCCTGACGATGAGCTGGTTCAAAACGCGTTGACAAATGATATATCTTGTGATTTATGCCGAAAAATCTCTCATATATATACTTATATAAAGCAATTGAAATAAAAATAATTTTTGGAGCTAAAGATTTTAAGACAGTCTCAATAGTTTACTCCCAAGTAAATTTTGATCCATTTTATACATTACAAAATGCAACATGGACAATGAAGTAATTAACTCATATATATAGAGCTGATCAAATCTATGGAGACGCAATTTTGCACTCTATAAAAGTTTTCACCTCAAAAAATTTAATCATTCTTGATTCTTGTTAGATCCATTGTTAAAATAGTTTTACACTGGTTATATATTCACACCAAAATAATTATTATACTAGCTTTCCGAAACTATAAACAAAATACAATATAGTACAACAATCAAATTTAGTTGAAGCAAGTCCACAAAGTCTTGGATAGATGATCATTGAATATTATGTTAAGACAATCCTTAATATCAAATCACTAATTCAATTCCCCACGGAACTTTAAAAAAAAATAATTAAAACAAGATAGAATAAAAAATATTCAAATTTAATAAAACACGTGAAATGAAGATTATCCGTCAGGACTTCAATCCAGATGAATAAAGTTTCAGTAATTAGATAGACGAATAAACTTGCAAAATTTTCACAAAACAAATTTTCGTTGTGAACCTGTATCCTTGTATGTTTTCAGAAGGCAATTTGTATTCCAAACAACGCTGTATTATCAGAAAGCGAAAACTCCTATTTAAAACCATCTTATGTTAAAAGCCAAAAGCCAGGAAACATGCAACCCCTTTACTTGCCTTCTTATATTTTAATGTAAAATGCGATGCTAACTCCTCTGATCACATGCCCCCAACTCCTCCACTCCAATTCTCCGCCTCTTCTTTTCTCCAATTCTCCGCCTCTTCTTTTCTCCCTCTCTTCCTCTGGTGCGCCATATGATCTTCCGCCGATTCGTTCTCTGAATTAAAAGAAAAAGAGAAGGGAAAATTAAGCCGAGCCCTGGGTCCTCGGATCTTGAACGCAGCTCGGTCATATGCGAGAGCGGCCTCTGTGGCGGTGTCGAAAGTGCCCAGCCAAGCTCGAGAGCTCTTACTAGCGGGGTCTCTGATTTCTGCAGCGAACTTTCCCCACGGGCGCTGCCTGACTCCTCTGTACAACCTCACCCTCCTACGCTTTGTCTCTCCTTTCTCTTCCTCCTTCGGCTCTGGCTTTACCTCTACCGCCTCTTCACTTCGTGTAACTGCGGACAAAGAAGAACAATAAGAGTACTTTTCTTCAGTAGTTTCGTTCACTTTGTCTTCTGATATTGATCTGCCGCTGTTATCATGCCATGAGCCCGTGGCGGCGGCGGCATTGGCCTGGATATGATCAATATCGTCAATATTAATATCAACACCGCGGCCGCTCTGATCAATATCAATTTCGTCCTCCACTTCTAGTAAATGGTGGCGAATCAATTCCAACATATTCAAGCTCGAATTCTCTCCTGCAGCTTCCATGGTGGTCTCGCACCAGTCAGTCAGATTGATTGATTTCCGCAGCAGTCACGAGGGCCAGTGGCGGTGCGACGTGCCCCTTTGAGAGATGAGTGGGATTATAAAGCTCTCCTTTCATTCCAATCTTTACAGTAAGTACATTGCCCAGCACATGCAGCATTATAAATATTACGTTTTAGCCTGTACTCACTGCATCCGTCATCATGCTTACGTCATGAAGTGGTCACAGAAGATATGTAAGGAATCTAATATAATCATATTTAACACGTATTTTGCCACTAAACAAATGCAGCGTTTGAATAAGCCAAAAGCACCTTCTACACTTTTCTCTTCCCTTGTGGAATTCGTTGAGAAATTCATAGCCTTTGAGTACAAAAAAAATAAAGGGTCTGTCTTATCCGTCAACGTCAGTGAACGAAATTGTCTGGTCAGGTTGGAAGGAAAATGGAATAACTTAAAATTACTTCATTTCAAGTCACCATCAATCTCCGTGTTCACATAGCCGATCTACCCAACGCAATGAAGCTTGTATATTTATAGATTCGGAGAGGTCGCGTAGTCTAAGAAGGTGGAGGAATTGCTACGAAAGTTTTCAGTTATATTTAAAAAATTTGACAAAGATTTTTGTAAATTCAAGTTATAGTTGTTAAACTTCAAAATTTTAGGTGTTCTAGACATTTTGGATGATGCTGAATCTATTTCCACTATCAAAAACACAATTGAAACACTGCTTCTATAAAAAAAAATTTACCCAAATTCTAATCACTTTTGATTAAACGACTCCTCGTGTAATTTTCTTTTTTAAACAAATATTGATAATTTGACAAAGATATAACCCCTTGCTAGTTGGAAAGATGAACCTTTTTGGGTGTGAGTAAGTATCGATTCGGGGTCTGTACCCGATGTGTGGAAATTTAAGCTGACAAAATTATCTAAAGAATATATTCGCTTTGGGTTCATGATTTTTTTTTTTTAATGGTTTTCTAATGTTACCATAGTTGAAAATATGATTTTTGTTTTATGTGTTTCCAGCTATTTGGTTTTGAAAATTGAATGATCCTATAAAATATACATGTGCATTAACAAAATTCAATAGGATAAAACAATAAATTATTAATAATACATTATTTTAATATTTTAATTCAATATAATTTTATATATATAGTGATTTTGCAAATGGGGCATGTGGTACATGGTTATTGTTCTACTAAGTATATAGGGTTTAGGATGTGGCCATATGCTATTTCAAGGTTATATTTAAACTTTAATTGCTGGTGCAAGACAGATTGTATAATTTAATTGTTGCATTATATAAGTTTACTTGTTGTATTATATAAGTTTATGATGGTCTTGGTATTTAATTAATGTTTACATTGAAATGGAGGTTTATCGATAAATGAGGTGAGGATTTCGTTATTTGTGGTTATCAAAATTCTCAATTTTAGGGGTGGTCATTCATTCTAAGTTGTGGTAGATTTCCGCATAGCGGAATGGTTAATTTGAAGTACCAAGGAATGCAAGGTGGCTTATTATCAATTTTTATGGTGCTCAATTATTTTGTTGAATTAGCTTTTTTGTAGGTGTTTTTCTGGGCATCTTGTTTAAATCTTGGTGTTCTTGATTATTTCCTTTAGTCCCTACCCATTTCTTCGGCATGTCATTTGAGACTTGTCGTTTTTTCTTTGCCTCCTCCTAACTAGATTCTCTCTCTAGTTTCTGGTTATGCCTCTGACACATTAGGTCTTAAAAGGATTGCATCTTAGCTTCCATCCATCTCTCCTATTATTTTCATCCCATTTAAGCATTTTTGTCTCAAGTAATTCTTGGTCATTAGCTATGGTTCTCAAACTCTTGACAGGTTTGAGTCTATAAAACCGTTTTTTACTCCATCTAGTGGTTCTCTCTCTAACACTAGTTTTCAGACTTCTTGTTGGCTCACACTCAAATGTCTTACTAGCATGCTCGAAGTAAGAAGGGGGTGGAATATTTCAGTGAGTAGGGGGTTCTCACAACCATGCTCGAAGTAAGAAGGGGGTGGAATATTTCAGCGAGTAGGGGGTTCTCACAATCAACAACGGTCGAAGAAATCATATCAACAATATTGGGTAAATGATCGTTAACTCATCCAAGATATCAACAATATTGGGTACATGATCGTTAAGTCATCCAAGATGAAATTGCCCATGCGGAACATAAAATCACAAGGGAAAGAGGATGTTTGTCAGAATCCATTGCTATGGGAGATTGTTGACTCGGTATATGATACAAGACACACGCAAGGGTGCTATAATTAGCATATGTGCATTGTGGACATTTATTTATATTACTTGGCTAGGTTCTGCTCAATTGAAATGAGATTAAGGAAGAAATTCTTCTGATGCTGAATGAGCTACAACTTACAATGAGGAATCTATATAGCCAACTATGACTACAATGTCTTGAAGCTTATTTGGGCACTCCTCCAAACCTTAGCTATTCCTCCAAAAAAAACAAATAGCCAATAGCTATGGGTGCCTCTCCTTTCTCCACATCGAAATGACAAGTTTTTATCAATTTAGCCAATAGCTATGGGTGCCTCTCCTTTCTCCACATCGAAATGACAAGTTTTTATCAATTAAACCAAAACTCATGTAACTCAAAAGTATAGCCTCAATTTTAAATATTTTATTAGAATTTTACAAATTCTATTTGTAAATATGAGGAAAAAATATAATTTTTTTACTAAACTTATATTAGTTAAATACTTTTCTTTAAAATATAAAATACAATTCTTTACTTTAAAAAACATTATGCATAACTCAACATTGTTAAATCAATAAAGAAACGTTATTAAATAAATAGTTTAATAATAATTCGAAAATCATGCTACATATATTCATTATGTATTAAAAATTAATTCAAAACTAATAAACCTATGCATTATATAATATACTTTTTTTTCTTTTTTAATATTAAAAGGAAAACTGCGGATGTCCCTCTTGAATAACACAATTGGTGTGAGGCCCAGCATTTACAAAACTGTTACATTTCTTGTACTTTTGTAAAAGATTTTTACTTGAATAGACGCTCTCCTATTAATCCACGTTGTTGCATCCTGATTCCTTCCCAAGAATTAAATATATTTGAACAGTGAATCACTTTTTTTCTCCGCCTTACAAAATCTTAAAACAATCAATTTATCATCATCATTTCGATTTATACAATCAATTTATCATCATCATTTCGATTTATATTGGCATATTTTCAAAAAACTATATGGAGTTAAAAGAAGAAAAAGACAATGCTATAATATCTGATTTCAACCACAAAAGGCCATTAATATTAAAATTATAAAATAGTATTTATTTTTAATACCAAAAGTCAAAGTACTTTAATTTTATAAGTTTATGAAATTAATTTTATATATATACATAAAATTGAAATTGGAAATCTAATATTTTATAATAAAATAAAAACATTTTTTTTTTTAACCAGAGAAATAACTGCTATATAGTTTTTTATTTAGCTATACAATAAAGTGGAGACAAATTTTTGCACAATGAAATTTCTCCACACAAAACTTTTTGCACAATGAAAGCTCTTCTCATAAAAGTTGGTGAAGACCTCTATGTGATCAAGTGCACAAGTGTCAATAATATTAATATTGATATTATTTTTATTAGTTAGGATTTTTCATTTAGAATTTGGAAATGAAATTTCTTCGCACAAAACTCTTTTCATATGAAAGCTCTTCGCATAAATGTTGGCGAAGACCACTATGTGATAAGTGCACATGTGCAAATAATATTAATATTGATATTATTTTTATCAATTTGGATTTTGCATTTAGAATCTGGAAAAGACACATGATTTTAATGTAAATTTAGCTGTCAATTTTAACTTTAATTATCAATGCATTGAGATATAAAAAAATTTATATCGAGCCAACACTAACAGTAAAGGAAGAGGCTTAAAATCAAGGAAAGTTAGATCGATGGTATATATAGATTTTTGGGGCAACTTTGCAAGCATAGGGTGAGGGATTATAGTCATAATTCGCCATGGGGGCTTCACTTAGTGAACCTTTGACATATCACATGCATGCTAAACAATACCCCTAATTTGACAACATATTGGAAAATACCTCTAAAAATCACATTATTTAACTCCCTACCAATACGAACCCAATACACCTTCCCTATTTATAAGTATCATACTTTCCCTAGATATTGTAGGTATCCATTTTTCATTCATTTTTTGTCCCCTTTATATGTTTTTATTAACTTTGAGCTCCATTTTTTATACCTACCCATATAAAAACCCTTTACCCCCTAATATATGCTCAATATATTATGCCATTTTTTCCTCAATATATATTCCCCAATAGAATGCATATGGTATGGTATTGCTCCCCTAGTGAAGCCCCCATGTAATTTGCCAAGTTTAACACACTACAAAGAAAATACCTTCTAGTGGAGGTTTTTGTGGAGGCCCTTCTAAAAACTAGCCCAAAAATCCGTTTGTAGCGTACGTCGATAGCGGAGGTGCGCAGGTAGATGTTTTAACGAATGTTTCTTTGACAATGCATCTAAGTTATTCAAGCACCCGATGCTTTATTATCCAAACATGCACCATAGATGCATATAACATGGTGCATTGTAGATTTTTTTTTAATAAAAATCCACGTTGCGCTAAATACTCAAATGAACTGGTGCTTGAATATTTGCTAGCACTAAACTCCTTCATATAGTAAAACGTACAAGTTTTATTTGACAATGATGACCCAGTGCAGTAAATGTATAATAATGCCCCAGGGCATCTTATAAAGCATATTGATAAATAGTTTCAAAATTCTAAAAAGGGATCGGTGCCATTGTAAAACCACAACACCGATGCATTATCCGTAATGTAAAGCCTTGGGGCATCTCAATAAAGCACCATGATAATTTTAAATAATAAAAAGAAACAAGGTTCTTTTGGATATAGTACGCCCCGGTGTGCTTCACAAAACGCATTGGAGGAAGGTTAAATAAAAAAAACCTTCCCAGCCATAATTTCATTTTTATTATTTGCATTGCAGGAGAGCTCTGAAGCACCAATGCCACTCTTTCCATGTACAAGTGCCCTAACATTAGTGCTTCTCTTGCTCACCACCTTTTAGTACCGTGCTCGCTATTTGATTTTCCAATTTTTTCAAACGATATGAAAATTTGTTTTTCTCCATTACGTGTCCATAATGCCTCCCTCATGACCAAATCTCTAGGTAATCTCTATGAAGGTGGTCAATCTGCTCTGTTAGGAGAAACATACAACACATCCTCTAGCTCTGGTATGTGATCATCATCAGGCAACTGATCAGTAAGTGTATTACTAGAAGGATCATTGGCACCCAGACAACCATGATTCGATGGGGTGGCACCACCAGAAGCATCATCATCATCCTCATCATCATGATCATGATAATAACCCTCATCATCATGATCATGATCATTACCCTCATCATCATGATCATGATCATCACCATCATGATCATCATCATCATCATCATGACCACCCTAATCTATTGGATGTGTTGTTGCGTGATGCCCTACAACCCTTGTCAACGCAAGTAAAGTACTAGCTCCAATGGAATGTTGCATAAGAGACATCAAATCCCGCAGACATACCCTGTAGAGATTCACGAACATGAGATTTGTGTTGATATCTCGAGGACTCGTAGGGAAGACTCCCTGTCGAACCAAAACTCTAGCCAATCTATCATAGTAGTCCATCTGAAAGCACATATTACTCCACCCCAAAAATCCAACTCCCCGTGAGGATATGCCTCACTCTCTTTGATGGGACCAACCCTTTAACTTGCGGATTAAACTAGTTTAACCGATGATTAAGTTAAGGTTCGGGTCAAACACATATACTTAGCCCTAAGTAGTTGATTAACAAAGATATTTATTCATTGACATTAATTGTGTAGTTATCACTGGTATTCTGGCTTCTGTACTCACCTCGATTTTCTCCTTCCCGCTCTTTGGTTATGCTAAACCCTCTTTTCACATTGCTTGAGATTTTTTGGCTTCTCTCTATTGCGGTGAGGGTTTGTGAGCTCTCGTTGGCCTACTTGCGACTGTGTTGAACTTAGCGGTAATGCTCTGTCTGCACCTAGCTATCGGTTCCTCTACCTAGTGGCGACGTAACTCCGCCCACACTTGCTATTTCGTTACCTAGTTTCCTGGGTACTGTATTGGAGGCTTCGTTAACTTCGTGAGAGGGTTTACTTCATTCCCCTACTGGCTGTTTAACCTTCTTCGTTCCTCTGTCTTGCTCTGCTTCAGTTCTCTAGTTAAGCTTCTAGTTATTGGTTCTCTAGTTGATGTATGAATGTTTTGCTGTCCTGGTAGGTCATAGTCATAGTGGACTTCCTCGGCTTCGCTTGGTCCTGGCAAGGTAAGCTTACTTTTCCATGCTATAGCTGGTCTTCTCTATTTTTCTTTGACACTAAGGCAGTCGCTCCTTTGTATGCAAGGTTTTCACTTGTCATTGTGACTCAGTTGGGGTTTCATTCCTCCAGTGCTATGACTCTTCAGGTAAGCTGGTTGTTCCTTCTGTGCTCATTAATTTTCACATTCAGTTTTCTTGGCATACAAATGATTGATATGGTTCTGTTGGTTTTCTGTGGTAGGTTGGGGTTTGCTCCAGGCTCGGTCTCCGAAACGGTTGCAACCCAATGATTCCGATAGGGTTGTTCTTTGCTGTTGTTACTTAGTTTGTAGTCTTCTTTTCTCTGTCATGACACTGGGAAAGTCCCAGTGCTCCTCCATTTATTTGTCTTCTACTGTTGAGTGACCTTCGGCTCTGATTGTATGTAATTCCATTTGCTTTTCGGGCTCTGGTTATATGTAATTTATTCTGCTTACACTCTTGTAACCGACTAGGGTTCAACCCTAGCTTCGGGGTTTGATTTTGTCTTGCTTTACTATGTTATTATCTAGCACTTTACATTGTTCTTTATGTATGCCAGCATTATATTTATAAGGGAGGAAGTAACATGAATATTTTGTGTAGATGGGTTACCTCTATTATAATTGCGTTCTACAGTAGTTGCATCCGCGTTTTGTTGAGAACTGTCTCATAGTTGTTGCTTGCTTTCATATGTATGGGAACTTTTGTTGTTGTCAGAACTCCGTGTTAGGAATATTCTTTTATTGCTTCATTGTTTGAACTCAGGAACTATATCTATGTCTATTAGGAAGGATCTATAGAAACACACAGTGTTGTTTAATTGACACAGGCAGTAATTAGAGGGGAAAAGAAATAAATATAGTAGAAAGATTGTTTGCAGATGGATTCAGATACTCAGGTTTTGTAAATTGTCTATTTATGTATTATCTTGTTGTGCTAGTCTTTTGAACCCCTTCAAAAATGTATTACATTGGCTTTTGTATTGTTTTCATATAGTTACCCGGACTGTTCACAATTATTCTTCAGTTGCTTCTACAGTTACACGATTGATAACTATTTCAGGTTTTCTTGTGTTGTAAGATATACAATATATATTTTTAAATGAAAAGACAGTTGTAAGATAAATGAACAAAAATACAAAACAATGTGGTGGTAACGACCCTAATCTAACTATACTATTCGTAAATATCCCTTAACTAATAATGAAATAAAAAAAACAAGTTCCTAAACACTATTTTGATCAAAAAACATAAAGGAAACCAAATGATAATGAACCTGTCCTCCTTAGCTGAGACCAAACACCCGGTGATGCTACCCTCAGCTGGATGCTCCTGCATTAGGCTCCTATTGTAAGACAAATTGATGACTTCGGTCCATGAGCTTCTCGACTGAGTAGCCTGCCTGTTGTATTTGTCTGGCGTCAAGCCATGAACTGTCCTCAATGGGACGGTTCTTCCACTTGACCAGATACTGCAGGTATTCCTTCTGCAGAGTTCGCCTGGCCACCTGAGTTTCGAGGATTCTCTCAATCTCAAGGGGCTGAGCTAAAGGCATTTGTCTCATCCAAGTCTCACTCCCTTCCTATGTGTCTCATGTTGGTCGTGCTATACTGTCTTCCTCAGGACTGGCAGTATATGTGTTACACAAAATATTGTCACCATGACTTCTTGCAGTCAGTGTGAGTCTATCACCACTCACACTGTCCTCCTTTTCTAGTCTCAAACCTCAGCTCTACATGTCAAGCCTTAAAAATGAAAGAAAGTCCTTGAAAAGCTCTAAAACTCTGGTTCTAACTTTCTCTTACCATTACCCGCAGTCCCGCACCCCTTGGTCATGTTACCTGTGGACCTGCCCGCTCTGTCTCTAAAGGAGTGGGTGCAGACAGAAAAGTCAAAAAGGCGCAAGTTTATTATTAAAAACTCACTTTGGATTAATTCTAGATGCTTCTAGAAGGAATATTGAGGTGGCAAGTTCGCTCCCAGGTGGTTCATGCATCCCATAACTAAAGGAGCTAACCCATTGATGAGAGGAGCTTATCCCTTTGAAGGAGGACTCTATCCCTTTGACGGTGGACCTGGTAACTTCCCTCCTCTGCACTATAAAATGAGGCATTGGGCTGGTTGCTAGAGAGGTTGAAAGCTGAACATTTTTTAGGGTAAATGTTGTTGGAATTTAGACTTCGTAATTGAGCTTGAGAGGAGAGATTACATACCTTTTGGCTTCTTTGGGAAGAGAGTGAAACTTGTCAAAGTAGAGGAGATTCTTGTTGGACCCTGGGAGGAGCTTATACAGCATCAAGGCACCAAGTTTGTAAAGTTCTTCTTTTATTAAAGTTAATACAATCAGATTCATTTTTCTCAATAAATTGTCTTCTATGGTTCATTTCATGAATTACTTGATCATCATGATAAGTATGGTTTATTATATTGGCTATGCATGTGTTATTTGATGTGTGCCTATTTGTGTTTGCAGATTCTTTAAAAGGGAGCTCATTTGGACAAACAGAGCATGGCTTTCACAAACTAGAACTGGACTTGAGGTAGGGTCTGAAACATCTCTTGGCTTTTATTTATAAATCGCATATTTAGAGAAAGATAGAATTTATTGGGTTTTCTTGTCGCTAGATATCCATAGATACTAGGGAGATCAGTCTTGTCCGCAAGAACGATTTATCCGCACGACAAAATGGCGACTCCGCTGGGGACTTGAATTTTTGGTTTTTTGCTTTGCTTTTACTTTGACTTGAGAAACTTTTTCTCTGTTTCTGGTTTTTGCTTGATGTGTGTGGGATTGGGTAGGTTCTTTAGATTTTGAATTGTTTTTATTTTTCACGCTTTTGAGAGAGGAACACACACTCTGGTTGTAACATACTGCGGACATCCCCCCACTGTTGCTTTACTACATAGAGCGGCACCACACCTGGTTATACTGGGAGCCTGCGGACCCTGTCAAAATTTTGAAAAACTTAAAATCTTTTCATCCAGTTAAGCTTAGGATTTGTTTAGGTGTTTTAACCTCTGCCCAGATCTGCACGTGTCTTGTCAGAAACTTTTCGTAGGTTAATTCCATTGGCATTTAGGTTTTAGGTGAATTTCTAGAAGTTTTGTGTGCCTGGCTTGATTTTTTGTTTGGTCTTTCTAGTAACTCATAGCTTAGAAGCCTTAAAAACCTCAGATCACCCTAGTTTTTGCTGGTCTTCTTTATGAGTCTGATCGATCTGTAAAATCTGCCTTTGGTGAGGAATACATCTCCTTTTTCTCTTTGCGAAACTTTGAAAGAACTTGTTTTGAAAGTTTTGGATTTCATTTTTAAAAAGAAAACAAAAGCTAGTTGTGTTTTGATTAATTTGTTATTCTGAACAAGTTAGCCCTTAGTTTGCTGATAACTAAGTAAAACATCCTTGAAAAGAAATTTTGTAAGCTTTTACTTCAATTAGATTTTTGGAATTGATAGATCTCAAGATTAGATTTTTTAATAGTTTTGAGTGTGTTGTAGAATTAAAAAAAAAAAATATCTTTTGAAAAAGAATTTGTTTTTGTAGTGTTTGAGAGTTGAAAAGGAAGGGATAATTTTTGTGAGCATAATTAGTAGCCTCGTTTTTGAGTTTATTGAAAAAGACAAAAGAACATTTCTTTCCATTTGTTTGTTAAGGAAAGATTTGTTTTTTCAAGCATTTGCATTCTCAACTCTTTCTTTAGCTAGAAATTCATTGAAGAAAAAGGATTGTTTATCATCTTAGGTGCATTTTTAGTGTTTTGGAGTTGAGTCTTCACACCATAAAGTTTCATCTCCACACCTTTTGACTTAAGAAACAACCATAAAAATAACGCTTAAAGTAAAATCAATCTAGCAATCGTTTTATTTCTAGAGCTCTTTATCACCAACATAACTTAGGCTTGTATCTTGGAGTAGGGAGTAATTAACTCTCCAAGATAGTAAAACAAACAAGTAGCTCTATCTTGTGGTAGGAGATAAATTCCAATTGTTACATCTATGCTCTGGGAAGCTCCTGTTAAAGCAGTCAAGCACGAGGTCATATCCGAACCAGTGGGGTAATCAATCCTTCCTCATTGGGAAGGATAGCAGATATACATGTATTAAAAATGGTAAACCTTGGATTAACCATTGTCGAGGAGCCTGGGGTCACTTGTTGGTAAAACTTGGATTATGTCAAGGAGCCTTCAAGGGGATTGAGCTTTGATACTCTGCCTTTGCATGTGTATCGGATCACAGACTGTTCCCCCAGGTATATTTGTTTCCATTGGTAACCATAATGACCATAATCTATATGATTCTTTCTTAAGGTGATGGTGGAGGGAAGATCCCACTGTACCTGGAGTAGACGTCGACTAGACTCACTTGGACTCTCTGGGGGGTTCTCTTCACTTGAGACGGTTTAGTGGAGAAACTTGTCCCAGTCTCTTTCATTAAGTAGGTTGTCGGGGTAACTGTTCCAACCACCATTCCTGTATTGAATTCTGCGACGTTGGATTTCATGACCAACTAGTGTTTTCGGTACGGAAAGTTATTGTTTTTGTGTGGTTTGACCTCCTAGATTCTTTAGGCGTATGATTCAAATTGTTTGGTTCTTTAGAGAATTTAGGTGTTTTTCATTGAGAGTTTTCTTTGTTTGCATGTGAAGTAATTAAAATATTTAATCGTGGCCGAATTACCGAAGCAGTCTCGTAGAATTTGGGGCCAACCTCTTGAGTTTTCACCAAGCCATCTTGAAGGGCTACGAGCCCTTGTAACTCCTAGTGATAGTAGAGTTGGGTCACCCGAAGAAGGAGAATTTTCTTTGGTTGTGCATGTTGATTATCAAGTTCAAGCACCAGAGTATATTATTGAACCTGTTTCATTTTCCAAAGTTACTGGTAGTTTCTCTTCTACTAGTGAATTAGCTGAGGAACCTGAAATTTCTGAACCTAAAATTGAACCTGCTGCTACTCCATCATCAGGATTTGCATCTCCAACTTCTAGTGGTCCTGGTTCACCCAGGGTAGGAAGAGTCATTACCCAAAATATTCCTTCTGGACTTATTGCTATTGAAGAACTTGTTACTCCAGAGGAAGGTATACCTATACCTGAAAATCAACCAGCTATAGAACTTAGAGAGCGTGAATCGATCTTTTACAGTCCACCTAGGAGGGACGCTTGGTATCTTTCATTGACCAATTTTCTAGAAAACCCGGGACTAAGTTTTTCACCACCTCGCATTCCTTTTCATCCAACACCCATAGGTTATTATCCTCCTTTGAATATGTCGAGACAGTCATCCATGTTTTCTCAATCTCCAGAAACATTTTTATATGGCGGTCCTTCTATTCCCTCTGGGTATTAGTCACTTACTGGTACTTTTCGGGAGCTTCTCCTCAACCTGTTGAACAAGGGTTATTAACTGGTCATAACGGAACTAAGCCGTTGAGTGTAGAAGATATTATTATGATATTAGGTACCATTCCAAATCCGCAACCTTAAGGTAGTCAGTTACCGCCTTGGGGGCAACCTCAAGGTCCTCAATTACCGCCTGGGGGGCAACCTCAAGGACAATACATACCTTCGGGATAGTACATTCCTCACGGTCAACCCCAGATTCAGTACGTAGCTCAAGGTCAACCCCAATATCAATATATGCCTCAAGGTCAACCCCAGTTTTTGTACGTGCCTCAAGGTTATCAACCTCAAGGTCAGTACCCAACCCAAGGTTTCCAACCACCTTCAGGTCAATCATTTGTCCAAGGAGCTGGAAATGTACCTTTGAATTATCAACCCTACCCTCAACCTGGTTATGGTCGTCAATATGCTCAACCTTCTATCGGTCCATACCCCGAAATGAACATAGTGTGGGATCCATCTCAATCTCAACAAATCTTGCAACCGAATGTGTAGTTGTCATCTCAATCTGGACAACTCTTGGTTTCTAGTTCAACCCAGCAACCTGTCCAGCCTACTATTCAAACTTATGCACCTTCTGTAGTTTCTCAGCCTGGGCCTAGTTCCCCTCGAACTCCGCCTCAAACGACTGCGGCAATTGCTGCAACATCTGTTCCATCTACCCCACCTACTTTTGGAGTATCGACAGCTCTAGTTTCTACTGTTCCTGCATCAATTCCTCAAGCATCTTTACCTCAGTCTGGAGCTACAATTCAGACTTTAGTTCAAATGCCTGTAGGAAAACTTGGTCCAAGTACGGTTGTCACAAGTCAACCTCAATTTACTTATCAACTGTACCAGGGATAGTACCAATTCAGTCCTGCTGTGTAGATCCCAGTCTATCAGTATCAACCGTACCCTGGATATACTTATCAGCAACCTCAACAACCCCAGTACGGTCTGATTAATCCTGGTTTTCTGGGAGGATATAATATCCCAAATGCAATTCTAATTCCTAGTTATCCTGGATATCCTCCTCCTAGGGCCGGTCTCATGACCCGGGGTTTTCGAGACCCTAATCGTCAGTTACCATTTATTGCAACTTTAGACTTGCCTGATTTGTCGCACCTTATGAACGATCCAATAAATTATCTTCTGTTTTGGCCGCTAATGCCAAATAAGTTTCCTAGTGACATCCCAAAGTTTGAAGGTAAATCAGGAGGGGATCCGTCGAACCATGTGATGACTTATCACCTCTGGTGTGCATCTAACTCCATTTCAGATGATTCAATTCATTTACGTCTTTTTCAACGCACTCTAATTGGTCTTGCGGTCAAGTAGTACATTGAGTTACCGTGAGCCACTTTTTATAATTTTAGTCAGCTAGCTACTTCATTCTTAACTCATTTTCAGTTGCCAGTCAGATATGACAATGGCACGGAATTATTAACTTCATTAAAACAATCCACGTCCACTTATATTTCAGATCACATTCATGAATGGAGACGTCAATGGCGTTTAGTGAAAGTTTTTATTCTGGATCATATCTTAGCAGAATGGTTTGTTAAATCATTACTACCTAAAATCACTGAGGATGTAGCTAAGGCAGGAGTCGTTATTGAAGACCAAGTAATTTCTCAAGCTCAGTACCTTGACCTCGTTTATACGTAGTCGGGTACGTTACATGAGAAAATCCCCGACCTTCCTAAACAAAATCAAATAACTGTAGCTCCTTCAGGGTCTCATGCCGTTGACGGTATGATTGGTAGAGTCATCTACCGCCAAATCAAAATTCGGCAGTAAGAAGAAGGGGAAGAAGATAAATAAATTAGATAAAAATCCGAAGGAGAAACCGGATAAAACATAATCTACTAATGAGAAATGTAAACCTCGTTATCCTTGTCTCATTTGTGACGAAGAGCATTTTACAAGAGACTGCCCTCATCGTGCTGAGGTTGCGAAAATCATCAAAGGTTCTCAAATGCCTGCTGTCTTGAAGGATCCATTTCATAGTCAAGACAGTAAGAGGATAGGTTCTTCCTCAAATGCCTCAAAAGAACTCATAATGATGATGTCCCATGTTAGGATTGCGACGCGATCGCAAGATTATGGAAGTAAAAGTCTTGTTGGTGGTAAGGAAGCAGAATCTTCTAATTCAAACCCCTCAACTTCAACTCCTCGTTCCGATGTTGGCATTATGATTCAGGTGTTTTCCTTGATGGCAACCCATTCAGGTGGTAGATCACTATTCTTGATGATCAGCTCTCTATTTTTAAGAAGGACGCAGGCAATCTGTTCAGAAAGTGCGTCCCCGCAGGTATACCATGCAGAACCCGCGTCCAGGGACGCAGGCCAGCCGTTCAGGGGGTGCGTCCACCCAGTGCACACATTTCAAGACAGAGAAAAGCACGAGGGGGTTTCTTGTGTGGTATCTAGCCGACGGTTTTGTGTTTCTATGGTGTCGGCTCGTGGTATTGTTCCATGTTTTGGGGAGGAGCTTGCCTATATAAAGCAAAGGAGTTCATTTGGATTAATCATCATCTTGGGTTGAATATCTTTTGGTGAGATCTAGTCCAGATCTATGAGGGCGAATCTTCTAATGGACTATGATCTCTATGGCGCATGATCAGATCTGCAGATCTGACTGTTTGGGCTAGTGCTGAAGTCTTCATATCTTTTATATCTGAAAGGACGCAGGTTCAGTGAAGGGCAAGTGCGCCGAGACGCAGTACAGTAAGGGCTCAGGTGCGTCTCTGAAGCGAAAGACGCGACGCGATAGTATTATTGGATGCGTCTCTGAAGCAAAAGACGCGACGCGATAGTATTGTTGGGTGCGCCGGTACGCAGAATAGTTTAAAGGAACAGTGCGTCGGCACGCAGAGCAGCAGAAGGTAAACTACGTCCAGTCGCAGGCCACAGAAAGGAAAATTGCGTCCCTGTCTTAAGATGATCTGTTGACTGTATTTTTCTGTTCATAAGGTGTTCTGGGTTAGTTCTGTGATTACTGATCTGATAACTGTAGTGGACTGTAACTGGTGTATACTTGTTGATCATTTGATTCTTCATGAAAAGAAGTAGGGGGTTGTAGCTCCCTTCCATGAGAGACTGGAAAACGAGAGAGAGTTGTAGCTCTCTGCAGGTTGCAGCCTGCGTACTGGTAAAGGACTGCACCAGTACAAAATCATTGTAAAAGAATTTCTAAATTGAAAGAAGATAGAGACATATTGCAGCAGGTGGTTTTCTCCCACATTGGGTTTCCACCTTACATCTTGTGTTCTTTGGTGTGACTGTCTATTTTCTTTGTTCATGCTCATTATTTTATGGTACTGATATGCAAGAATAATTCAAAAGATCAAATAAGGAAGATTTGTTAAATTGCTAGATAATACTGATTCAGCCCCCCTCTCAGTATTATTTCCAACAATTGGTATCAGAGCAGGTCCTTCAGAAAAGCTTGATCGCTTGAAGGTAGATCGTTCATCATGAGCAACTACGAGAGAGAAGCATCAATCAGGCCACCGGTTTTTGATGGGACAAACTTCAATTATTGGAAGGTAAGAGTTACTGCATATCTTCAATCTCTTGGTACAGAAGTTTGGGACATTGTAGAAACAGGCTATGCTTTTCCTTCAGCTACTCCTACAGATCCAGCTGAGAAAAAGAAGTATGAAACAAATGCAAAAGCAGTCAGTACTCTATTAGGAAGTATATCTCAAACAGAATTCATGAAGGTAATGCACTTCAAATCAGCAAAAGAAATATGGGACAAAATGATCACGAGCTATGAAGGAGATGAACAGGTAAAACAAGCTAAACTTCAAACTCTCAGGATTCAATATGAGACTCTCAAGATGTATAATGATGAAAGTGTGGCTAATTATTTTCTTCGGGTAGATGAGATTGTTAATTGTATGAAAAATTTGGGTGAAGAAATAAAAGAGTCTATAGTAGTTCAAAAGATTCTAAGATCATTATCCTCCAAGTTTGAATCTAAAGTATCTGCAATAGAAGAAAAAGAAAATCTCCGTGTTCTCACTATGTCTCAGCTACATGGAATTCTAACTGCTTATGAAATGAGAAAGGGAGGTCCATCAGACAGAAGGGAGGCTGCTTTTAAGGCATCAGGCAAAGAAGATCACTATGAAGCAAGCCATGTTCCAGAAGAAGAGGAAGAAGAATCAAATTTTGTCAGAAATCTTCAAAGAGGTTCTGGAAGGTTCAGAGGTAAGCTACCTTTCAAATGCTTTGCTTGTGGAAGAGTAGGTCATTATGCTGCAAAATGTCCTTATAAGGATAAAGGAAAGGAACCAGCTAGATGGAACAAGAAACAAAGTGCAAATAAGAAAAGCTACTACACCCATGAAGATAGTGATGGCTTATCAAACAGTGATGAAGATGAACAAGGTAATAAATATAGGTTGTTAATGGCATTTGAAGATGATGATTATGAGGATGTTGTAGATGTGGATAACCTTTATGATGAAATTACTAGACTCAAGAGATGTATAGAAGAAAAGAACATGATCATTGATACTCTACAATTTCAAATTGATGAAAAGGAAAAACATCTTGAAAAATTAGAAGGTGAAATTGTTGTTCTTAGAAAAGAAATTGAGAAAACAAAAGCTATTAATCTCAAGTTTGTCAAAGGATCTGAAACTTTGGATGAGATTATCAGTGTGCAGCGGTCTCCACTAAATAAGACAGGTCTGGGCTATAATGGAGAAACTTCTCAAGCATCCACTTCAAAAAGTTATCTTGATGCAGCAAGAAGAAATGAGCAAAAGCACAATGAAGATCATCAGGTAAAGCAGGGACAAACTTCAAACAGAAACTATCAGGGGCAATCCAGCTTAAGGGTGAACAAAAGCCACAACCAGCCACAGGTAAAATCTTCCCAGTTTGGTTCAAGAATAGATGAAAATAGAAATTACAATCAGTTGGCTGGTAGATTCAATAACCGCAGAAGCTTCTTCAATGGACAATGCTTTTCTTGCCATAACTTTGGTCACAAAGCAGCTCAATGTGTTGCGTATAAAACAATCATGACTAGGGAAGCTCAAAAACAAAGAAGTATGACAGGGATTACAAAAAGGACCTATAACAACTTTTCGGCTCTTGAAAATGAAGTTGAATGTTCTATTTGCAATAATTTTGGTCATGAAGACTTTGAATGCAGAAGCAGGTTTCAGGAAAGAAAGGAACAAGAGCGGAAAAAGGAACAAGCCTCAGGCACCAAAACATGGAGAATAAAGGAACCTCAAACAGAAAGATGTGGGATAGCATTTTATGCAGAAGGACAGGAAAATCTATGGTACATTGACAGTGGATGTTCGAAGCATATGACAGGTGATAAAGAAAAACTTGAGTCTTATTCTATTTTAGAAAAGGGAAAGAAAGTCTCTTTTGGAAATGATACTCCTGCAACTATAAAAGGAAAAGGTATTGCTCCTTTAAAAGAAGATGTTAAGGCTGGAAATGTTTTGTATGTTGATGGATTGAAGCATAATCTACTAAGTGTCAGCGAGATGTGTGATCAAAGAACCAAGGTTATATTCAGATCAAATGGATGTCTTGTTCGTGATCTTGATACAGGTAAAACAGTTCTCAAAGGGAAAAGAACTCCAAATAATCTATACATATTTGAAGAAGGACAACAACAACGCTATCTAAGCAAGGATGAAGAGCACTGGTTATGGCATCGAAGGTTGGGACATCTAAGCTTCTCACAAATAAGGAAAGGATGCAAATATCAGGCAATTCACGATCTTCCAGATATCAAAATTCCTGACAACACCATATGCAGATCATGTCAGTTTGGAAAACAAACCAGGACTAACTTTCCAGAGAAAGAAGGATCAGCTAGCATGCCTCTTGAGCTAGTACATACAGATGTATGTGGACCATTCAGGAAAAGAACACCTAGAGGAGAGGAATACTTGATATTATTTATTGACGATTTCTCCAAGTTTGTTTGGTTAGGACTTATGAAGCACAAAGATGAAGCATTCGAAAAATTCAAATCCTTCAAATCCTTGGTTGAAAATGAATCAGGTCACAAAATTAAGTGCCTCAGATCCGACAGAGGTGGGGAATTTACTTCAAATGAATTTTTCGATTTCTGTGATGAACATGGGATAAGGAGAGAATTCTCTACAGCTAGAACTCCTCAGCAAAATGGAGTTGTTGAAAGAATGAACAGAACAATCCAACAAATGGCTCGTGCTATGCTTGATGAATCAGGAACTCCCGCAACTTTCTGGGGTGAAGCTGCACATGCTGCGGTTATTATTCTCAATAAGACAAATGTCCGGGTGAACAGCACGCAAACTCCTCATGAGCTCTGGAGTGGTAAAACTCCTTCGGTAAAGCACTTCAAAATCTTTGGGAGCAAATGCTATATCAAGAATACTGAGGAGCAGCTTGGCAAACTTGATCCTAGAGCAGATGAAGGCATTCTTCTTGGCTATTCTCCACATAGCAAAGCATACAAATGCTACAATAAAAGACTTGGCAGAATTGCTGACAGCATTGATGTAGTGGTTGATGAGAAGGGATACATTCCTAGGCAAATACATCGTGAAGACATCGAAGAAGATGAAAGCTACCCTCAAAGACAGAATGATGAAGAAGAAGAACCTCAAGAAGAATCTCAAGAAGAACCTCACGAAGACGCAGAAGAACGAACAAGAATAGAAGAAAAGACTCCATCCAGATATGTTCAGAAGAACCATCCAGAATCTCAGATCATGGGACAGAAAGAAGCAGGTATACAAACTAGAAGAACAGTTGCAGAAGCTTCAAGCTATTTGGCATTACTCTCCTCTACTGAACCACAAAATGTGAAAGAGGCATGCAAAGATGAATGTTGGGTAAAAGCAATGGATGAAGAACTTGAGCAAATTGAAAAGAAGAACACTTGGGAGCTGGTTCCTAGACCAAAGGATAAGAATGTTATTGGAACAAAATGGGTCTTCAAAAATAAATTGAATGAAAATGGAGAAGTAATTAGAAACAAAGCCAGACTTGTTTGTAAAGGGTATGCGCAGCAAGAAGGAATAGACTTTGAAGAAACCTTTGCTCCTGTTGCAAGACTTGAGGCCATCCGAATGTTCCTTGCTCTCTCAAGTTTTCAGAACTTCAAAGTATTTCAAATGGATGTGAAATCAGCCTTTCTGAATGGAGACTTGGATGAAGAAGTATACATTGAACAGCCAGATGGGTTCATTCTTGGAAATGATCCAAATCTTGTATGCCGATTAAAAAAGGCTCTCTATGGTCTCAAACAAGCTCCAACGGCTTGGTACTACCGGTTGGACAAATATCTTCATCAACAAGGTTTTTCAAAAGGTTCAGCAGATAGCAATTTGTATATAAAAGTTGAAAATGACAAATTGCTAATACTTGTTGTGTATGTAGATGACATTATTTTTGGCAGCAATGAAGAAGCTATGAGTCAAAGCTTTGCCTCGGTCATGCAGAAAGAATTTGAAATGTCCTTACTAGGAGAACTGACATACTTCCTTGGTTTGCAAATCCAACAAAAGGAAGGAGGAATCCTTTTATCTCAAACCAAGTATCTCAAGCAGATTTTGAAGAAATATGGCATGGAAGATGCAAAACCAGTATGTACACCCATGGTCACAGGATGTAGTCTCAGTGCAAATGATGAATCTGCAGCAGTACATCAACCAACCTACATATCTATGATTGGAAGTTTACTATATTTGACAGGTACCCGACCATACATCATGCATGCAGTTGGAATAGTTGGAAGATTTCAGGCAAATCCGAAGGAGACTCATCTTCAGGCAGTGAAGAGAATTTTAAAATATCTTCAAGGGACTCAAAATTATGGCTTATGGTATCCTAGAGATACAGATCTCACTCTTCATGCTTATACAGATGCAGATTGGGCCGGAAGCGTGGATGACAGGAAAAGCACAAGTGGTGGTGCATTCTTTATGGGTTCCAGACTGGTATCTTGGTTCAGCAAGAAACAGAGTTCAATTGCCTTGTCTACAGCTGAAGCGGAATATGTTGCTGTTGCATCTTGTTGCACCCAACTCCTTTGGATGATGCAGACTTTGCAGGATTATCAAATCACTTGTACACCTCCAATCCCTATCTTATGTGACAACACAAGTGCAATCAGCATCTCAAAGAATCCGGTTATGCATTCAAAAACCAAGCACATACCAATCAAGTACCATTTTCTCCGGGAACAAGTACTTGAACAGAAGGTCAATTTGGAGTATGTTCCTTCTAAGGAACAAGTTGCTGATATTTTCACTAAACCATTGCCCAGGGACACTTTTGAATACCTCAGGCAAAAGCTGGGGATTGTTGATGCATCATCTTATTGCTGAACATCTTCTTATTGGTGGTATAGGCTCAGGGGGAGCACATAATGCATTGTTGGCATTATGAAGAAGGAGATCTTGGAAATAGCTGCAATATGTCTCTATCTCTTTCATGGTGAATTTCTGGTTATTTGCAGATCTGGAGGAGCATGAGCGTAGGGGGAGCATACCCTTTGCCCTTGATGTCAAAGGGGGAGAATGAAGCTGAAGATCATGAGGTTGCCATCAAGTCCAAAGGGGGAGATTGTTGGCATTATGATTCAGGTGTTGTCCTTGATGGCAACCCATTCAGGTGGTAGATCACTATTCTTGATGATCAGCTCTCTATTTTTAAGAAGGACGCAGGCAATCTGTTCAGAAAGTGCGTCCCCGCAGGTATACCATGCAGAACCCGTGTCCAGGGACGCAGGCCAGCCGTTCAGGGGGTGCGTCCACCCAGTGCACACATTTCAAGACAGAGAAAAGCACGAGGGGGTTTCTTGTGTGGTATCTAGCCGACGGTTTTGTGTTTCTATGGTGTCGGCTCATGGTATTGTTCCATGTTTTGGGGAGGAGCTTGCCTATATAAAGCAAAGGAGTTCATTTGGATTAATCATCATCTTGGGTTGAATATCTTTTGGTGAGATCTAGTCCAGATCTATGAGGGCAAATCTTCTAATGGACTGTCATCTCTATGGCGCATGATCAGATCTGCAGATCTGACTGTTTGGGCTAGTGCTGAAGTCTTCATATCTTTTATATCTGAAAGGACGCAGGTTCAGTGAAGGGAAAGTGCGCCGAGACGCAGTACAGTAAGGGCTCAGGTGCGTCTCTGAAGCGAAAGATGCGACGCGATAGTATTATTGGATGCGTCTCTGAAGCAAAAGACGCGGCGCGATAGTATTGTTGGGTGCGCCGGTATGCAGAACAGTTTAAAGGAATAGTGCGTCGGCACGCAGAGCAGCAGAAGGTAAACTGCGTCCAGTCGCAGGCCACAGAAAGGAAAATTGCGTCCCTATCTTAAGATGATCTGTTGACTGTATTTTTCTGTTCATAAGGTGTTCTGGGTTAGTTCTGTGATTACTGATCTGATAACTGTAGTGGACTGTAACTGGTGTATACTTGTTGATCATTTGATTCTTCATGAAAAGAAGTAGGGGGTTGTAGCTCCCTTCCAGGAGAGACTGGAAAACGAGAGAGAGTTGTAGCTCTCTGCAGGTTGCAGCCTGCGTACTGGTAAAGGACTGCACCAGTACAAAATCATTGTAAAAGAATTTCTAAATTGAAAGAAGATAGAGACATATTGCAGCAGGTGGTTTTCTCCCACATTGGGTTTCCACCTTACATCTTGTGTTCTTTGGTGTGACTGTCTATTTTCTTTGTTCATGCTCATTATTTTATGGTACTGATATGCAAGAATAATTCAAAAGATCAAATAAGGAAGATTTGTTAAATTGCTAGATAATACTGATTCACCCCCCTTCTCAGTATTATTTCCAACATCCGATCCGCTACAGATCGAGAAACCTAATCCAGACTTAGTAATCAAACCACCCGCTAAGGGTATCCTTTGAAAGTCAGCTTTCAATCCTGATGCGAGAGCTACTCAGAACTATAACATTGTTGAAGATTTAGCTATTTCGCCTTCAGCAATGTTGGCTTTGTAGGTGCTTCAATCATGTCCAGCACAGCGTAAATTGCTATTGTCAGCTATAGGATCTATTGATATTCAGGACTTGAACCTTATAATCTTCGATTTAGAAAATAGTACACCTCTTTTACCTCATCAAATGGTGTTGGGTCCCTATAATACTAGTGATTACCCCATTACTATTTTGGTTATACCCCTTATTTATATTGTTGTGCCACTATTACCCCCATGTTGTTATTTGTGTGCCCCATAGAATCCCTCTATTGTTATTTTTGTGGCTTTATATTATTATTGTTAGGTCGGCTGGATTATATTGTGACTCCTTAGACTCCTATATATAGAAAGGAGGTTTTGTCATTTGTATCATCCAATAATTGTTCATTTATGTAATGTAAAGGAGGTTGCCCCCTCGAAGAGGCTGAATTCTAAGGCGTTGATCTATCTTTTCTATCTTTTCTTGAGCTGGTTTCATAACATTTGGTATTAGAGCTTTGGATTCTAGGGTTTTGCTGCTCCAAACAGGTCATCGTGGAATTTTTGCTATAAATTTTGTTCTGTGACATTTCAGTAGTCGCAAAAAAAACCCATTCGAGAAGAAATCGTGCTGAACCTTGGGTCTGAATTTCAGAGCTTTTCTCGCGATATTTGCGGAGATATGATCTGAGGAAGTTGGTATTTTTGTAGACTCCTGAATTACATTCAAAACAGGTGACCTGGGGAAAATCCTCATAACTTTCTCTCTGGGGATTGGATTGAAATTTTGTAAGAAGGTACAGAAAGAGGACGGACTGTAACTTTCTGTATGTGTGTTTCAGATCCAAAGGTTGAAACAGTGACTCGTGGCATGTCGTACAAGTTCGCTCTACTAAACTATTCTAAAAGCAAGTGAGTGTGGGAGATTTCACATAACTCTTCCTTGGAGAATCCAATTTGGGTCAGACTTGTGGCATTGGAAAGAGGATGCAGAAGGCTACTATAGGTCACAATTTCATAATTGGATGATCTGAAATTACAGAGATACTTCAGATTCAATATCAGGCTTCTATAAAGTGAAAAAATGTGTGTAGTTTTTTTTAAATTTTTGTGTAAGCTTGGTTTAACGGAATTCAAAGGGCATAGTAAAGCATTATCATCGGTAACTGATGCCCCAAGGAAAGAAAATGCAAACACCTAGTAAGGAACCTGGAAGCTCTAGCATGACTCATGAAGAAGAGGAAGAAATGCTACATGATATATCAAAATTACAAGAACAAGTGCAACAAATGTCACGCTCACAAAAGCTAACAGAAACTAAGATAAATGGCGTGGAAGCTAAGATGGACGATTTGAAGATAGATTTGAAGACATATTTGAAGAGAGACATGGCAAATTTGAAGACAGATTTGAAGATAGATTTCACAAATTTTCTACAAGAAATACTTGCTAATGGTGAAAAGGTTGTAAAGGAAACTTATGATGTGAATAAAAGTAATGTTAATCATGATTCCATAGACTCTAATGTTGGATCAAAGACCCACCATATTCCAAAAATCGATATGATGAAGTTTGATGGCAAGGATCCCACCACATGGATATTACAGATGGAGCAGTTCTTCGATCTCAATAATGTGCAAAACACACAAAAGGTACGTATGGAAACTATATATTTGGAACCAAATCAGTTTGTATGGTATCAATAGCTTTGCTCTCGTAAACAATTTATCACTTGGGCAATTTTTATGGAAGAATTGATAGCACATTATGAAGATACAAAAAGCAACATCTTTTTTAGCCAATTGATAAGTCTCAAACAAAAGGGTTCAGTAATGGAGCACATTGAGGAGTTCCAAAAATTGAACATAAGGGTAAAAGATATTCCAGAGGAGCATAGGATCGATGTGTTCATAGGGTATTTAAAGGATAATATACAACATGATGTTCGCCTTTGGGAACCTGATTCATTAGAGAAGGCATTCAGGCTAGCAAGAAAAATGGAAAACAAAATTATGGGAACCAAGAAGCATACCACTCACAACTATAAAGACAGAAGTGTTGTTGCCCCTAGTCTTCCACAACCTATAAGGTTGACACCACAACAATTCGAAGAAGAAAGAGCAAAAGGGATTTTTTATAGTTGTGATAGAAAATACACTAAAGGTCATAAGTGTGCTGAGAAGAAATTATTCTACATAGATTGTGAAGAGGAAGAAGAAAAGGAGCAAGAAAGGTCAAAAGAAGAAGATATACTCCAGTGACCAAGCCTAGATGAAGAACAAATATATCCGACCATATCTTGTAATGCATTGGTGGGAATTACCACTCCTCAAAGCATCAAGATAGAAGGACAAATCAAGAAGAAAAAGGTAATAGTGTTGATTGATTCAGGAAGCACCCACAATTTTATTCACTGTAGGGTAGCAAAAGAATTGAATTGCTTCCTATATCCAGCACTAGAGTGTCAAGTGATGATTGCAAATGGAGGAACAATAAATTGCTCTGGAACGTGCCATAATATCAAGCTATCCATGGGAGAATATGTATTGACTAGCCCAATGCTTTCCATTCCAATGGGAGGTGCTGATGTTGTACTAGGAGTCCAATGGCTACAATCGTTGGGTACAATAGCTTTTAATTTTCAAGAAATTTTCATCAAAGTTTCTACGGAAGGAAAGGAAGTTGAATTAAGGGGTATTGCAGGGAAACCAAGAAAGATAATCAGCTCTAATGTTATGACAAAGCTTCTAAAAAAGGAGCAAAGAGGTGTAACTGCACAATTATGTTCGCTAGATGTTTCAACATTGGAATCATCTATTTCTCTAGATCTCCAAAAAGTCCTGGACAATCATTCCAAGGTATTTGAGACTCCCAAAGGTCTCCCACCTATGCGTGATCATGATCATGCTATTCATCTGATTCCAGGAAGTGTTCCTCCAAAAATCAGGCCGTACAGATACCCCTATGTCCAAAAAATTGAAATTGAACGTATGGTTGCAGAAATGCTAGAGGCTGGTATAATTCAACTAAGTCAAAGTTCTTTCTCTGCTCCAGTAGTATTGGTGCACAAGAAGAATGGATCATGGTGCATGTGTCCGGATTATAGGGAGCTCAACAAGCTCACTATTAAAGATAAGTTCCCCATTCCTGTCATTGATGAATTACTAGATGAATTGCATGGATCAATTTACTTCACCATGTTGGATCTTCGTTCGAGATATCATCAAATCAGAATGAAGATTGAAGACATTCCAAAAATGGCATTTATAACTCATGAGGGTCATTATGAATTTTTGGTCATGCCTTTTGGCCTTACTAATGCACCTTCAACATTTCAAGGTTTGATGAATTCAATTTTCAAACCATTCCTTCGAAAATTTGTGTTAGTATTTTTTGATGATATACTAATCTACAGCAAGTCTTGGAAGGATCATGTTGAACATGTTGATAGGGTGCTACAACTATTGGAGGAGAAACAATTATATGCAAAAAGATCCAAATGTTTCTTTGGAGTCCAGGAGGTGGAATATTTGGGTCATATTGTATCTCATGAAGGAGTTAAGGTAGACCCTAGCAAAATTAAAGCCATTAAGGAATAGAAAATTCCCACATCCATAAAGCATCTGCGAGGATTTCTTGGGTTGACAGGGTATTATCGCAAGTTTGTTAAGAATTATGGGAGAATAGCGGCACCTATAACAACATTATTGAAGAAATATGCATTTTCATGGACTCCAGAAGCAACAAAGGCCTTTGAACATCTTAAAGAGGCAATGTGCCAAGCGCCGGTCTTAGCTACACCGGACTTCACAAAAACCTTTATTGTGGAATGTGATGCTTCAGGAAATGAAATTGGTGTTGTTCTAATGCAAGATGAAAGACCCATTGCTTTTGAAAGTCATCCAATCAAGGGAAATTTTTTAGGCAAAGCTATTTATGAGAAGGAAATGTTGGCAATACTCCATGCACTTAAGAAATGGCGACCCTACCTAATGGGAAGACACTTGAAGGTAAAAACGGATCATGATAGCCTTAAATACTTTTTATAACAAATATTATCCTCTGAATAGAAACAAAAGTGGGTCACAAAGATGTTGGGTTATGACTTTGAAATCATCTACAAAAAAGGGAAGAAAAATGTGGTGGCAGATGCACTCTCAAGAAAGGATGAGGATGTGGAAGCATTGTTGTGCGCCATTTCTATTATCCAACCAGATTGGATAAACGAAGCAAGGGAGGAATGGAAGAATGATGAAGAAGTGTGGGAACTTATTCGAAAGCTACAACAAGATTCCAGTACGTCTGATACATTTAGCTGGTAAAATGATTCATTATGGTACAAACATCGCTTATACCTCTGTAAGAATTCCCAGCTAAAACAAAATATTCTTATGGAATTGCACACTTCTCCCTTAGGAGGGCACTCAGGATTTTTAAAAAATTACCACAGGGTTAAGAAGGAATTTTTTTGGGATGGCCTTAAATCAGATATTCAAAAGTTTGTGGTGGAATGTTTGGTTTGCCAACAAAATAAAGTTGAAACAATTAAGACATCGGGTCTATTAACACCTTTATCCATTCCAAGCCAACGTTGGGAGGACGTTTCAATGGATTTTATCAGAGGTTTACCCAAGTCTGAGGGAAAGAGTGTCGTCATGGTGGTAGTTGACAGACTTACCAAGTATGCACACTTTTGTGCATTATCACATCCATTTAAAGCCAGTACAGTTTCTACTGCATTTATGGAAACAATTCAAAAGCTACATGGAAACTCGAAGATTATTGTAAGTGACAGAGATCCCATTTTCACTGGAAATTTTTGGACAAAATTATTTTCTTGTCTTGGTACTCTGTTAGCTCATATCCCATCTTATCATCCTCAATCTGATGGGCAAACTAAGATAGTAAACAAATGTTTGCAAGTATATCTTCATTCCTTTGTATTTGATAAACAGACACAATGGGTCAAATGGTTGCCTCTGGCTGAATGGTAGTATAACACTTCCTTCCATACAGGAACAAAAATGACCCCATTTATGGCACTTTATGGGTATCAACCACCATCCATCACATCATATTTAAGAGAAAATTCTAAGGCTCAGGCAGTGGAACATCACATCGAACATCAACAACAAGTCCTCCAACTCTTAAAGGATAACCTTGTGTTGGCACAAAATAGAATGAAACAACAGGCATATCAACATCGCAGTGAAAGAAGTTTTGATGTAGGTGATTGGGTATTCCTACGGCTACAACCATATAAGAAAATGTCCCTAAAGCAAGCTAAGAAGGATAATAAATTATCACCAAAGTATTATGGTCCTTACAAGTTGTTGCAAAAGATTGGTACTATGGATTACAAATTGGAGCTTCCTGCAGCTTCTCGATTGCACCCAGTTTTCCATGTTTCATGTTTAAAGAAGGTTATAGGCGACAAGCTCCCAGTTAAAAAAATATTTCCAGAACTTGACGAGGAAGGAAAAATTATATTGGAATCGGAAGCAGTCACAGAAACAAGAACTTGACAGCTACGAAATCGATCAATTTCAAAGTATCTTATCAAGTGGAAGAACTTATCCATTGAAGATTCCACGTGGGAGGATGAGAATTTTATGCAGAAGTATCCAGAACTACTCAAGCGTTGAGGACAACACTTTTTTGAAGGAGAGGGGCATGTTGGGTCCCTATAATACTAGTGATTACCCCATTACTATTGTAGTTATACCCCTTATTTATGTTGTTGTGCCCCTATTACCCCCATGTTGTTATTTCTGTGCCCCATAGAATCCCTCTATTGTTATTTTTGTGGCTTTATATTATTATTGTTAGGTTGGCTGGATTATATTGTGACTCCTTAGACTCCTATATATAGAAAGGAGGATTTTTCATTTGTATCATCCAATAATTGTTCATTTATGTAATGTAAAGGAGGTTTCCCCCTCGAAGAGGCTGAATTCTAAGGCGTTGATCTATCTTTTCTATCTTTTCTTGAGCTGGTTTCATAACAAATGGCTTTCCAGATTCCAGTGTTAGTAAAAAACAGACCTTGCTATAGGACTGTAATTGATGAGGGAGCTTCAACGTGTATTATGTCAATCCAGTGTTGGAGATTGCTTGTTTCTCCTACACTTAATCAATCCCCAACGATCCTAAAGGTTTTTGATGGCCGTGGGTTCCATCCTTTTGGCATTCTATAGGATTTACCTATAAGGATTGGAGGAAAAACTGTTAATCTAGATGTGGAAGTGGTTGATGCCCCTCTAGATTACAACCTTCTTTGGCTCGTAGTTGGTCTTACGCTATGACTATTGTTGTTTCATTGGTCTTTCGGCTCATAGAGTTTCCTCATAATGGAAAGATCGTAACTATAGACCAGATAACTTACTTTTCATCTGACCCAACCTCTTCTGAAAGTATTCAACATGTCGGCAAAACAACTATCCCTTATAAGGATGTTGGAGTAGGATTAGTTAAAGATTTTGGTTTACTAGGAACGTTTTCCTTTCCCCCTCCCAACGTATTGCCTTCTACTGCAACCGTTCATATGATTTCATTTGACACCATTGTTTATGATGATCCCTGGAACATACCTTCCAAATCTGAGATGGATTCATTTGGTAATGATATGCCTTTAAGTCCCTATGAAATTGCGTATCAGGCCGTACAGTCGTTTTCCAACCCTTCTTCAACCAAAATTGACCTAATGAATGTGGTCCATGAAGAATCACTTTCAATATCAAACTCAGATTCAACAACTTTTTCTAAACTTGTCCACACTGATGAGTAGATTCGTGAAATGTTTTTTGTTGATGATTTACCATGGGAAGATCTTCATCATAGATCTTCGTTTTTACCTGAGATTGATCATTTTGAAAATGATTTTTCATCTATTTTTACAATTTTTATGTCAAGGAACCTCAGAATCCATTGAAAAATCGTGGTTCTGAGTTAAATTTGGGAAATATTTCTCGAACAGTTCCTATCGACATTTCGATTAAACCTGGAATTGTTGAAAACATTCATATAGGTGCCTCTTGTATGGAAAATGAACTTCAAACATATAAGGCCCTATTTCAAGAATTCTGTGACGTGTTTGCCTGGTCATATGAGGAAATGCCAAGAATTGATCCTGCAATTGTTGTTCATGAAATCAAAACTTACCCGGATGCTAAACCCGTCTGGCAATGTTTGCATCAGATTCACCTGCGAAAAGCTGCTGCTATTAAAGTAGAAGTTGAAAAATTACTTAAAGCAGGTTTCATTTATCTAATTCCCTTAACAGATTAGGTATCGAATACTGTTCCTATTAAAAAAAAGCAAGGAAAAATAAAAATATGTATCGATTATAGGGACATTACTCAAGCCTGTCTAAAAGACAATTATCCAACTCCCTATATCGATCAAATCATTGATGATTGTGCCAGCAGCGAAATATTCTCCTTTATGGATGGTTTTTCTGGTTACAATCAAATCAACATTCTACCTGCTGATTAACCAAAAATCGCTTTCATTTGTCCATGGGGAACATTTTCTTATTGCAAATTACCTTTTGGGCTTAAGAACGTTGGTGCAACTTTTCAAAGAGCCATGTCTTACGCGTTTCATGACATCAAGCACATTGTGCAACCTTATCTCGATCATTTACCAGCTCATTCATTACGTAGAGTCGATCATCTTATTCATTTACGAGCAATCTTTATGAGATGTAGGCATTATCGAATTAGGTTGAATCCACAAAAATGTGTTTTCTGTATAAAAATGGGTTGGTTACTAGGATTTCTTGTTGCGAAAGCTGGCATTCCTGTCGATCCCTCGAAGGTTGAAGCTATTGCCAAATTGCCTCCTCCTTCGATTCTTCACCAACTCCAAAGTTTGCAAGGGTAAGCAAACTTTTTACGTCGATTCATTCCTAACTACGCCGAGATAACAAAAGGTTTTACCAGGTTGTTGAAATAGAATACTCCATTCTTTTGGGATGAGATAGCTGACAAATCTTTTGATGCACTAAAACACGCGTTGACCCATGCACCGTTATTGCATCCTCCCAACTACAACTAGGACTACTTATATCTCGCCGCCTCTTATTCCACAATTGGGATGGTATTAGTTTAGGAAGATGAATTCGATAGTGAAGATGTGATTTATTACCTTAGACGAACTTTGAATCCGACTGAGCTAAAATATTCACATGTGGAGAAATTGGCCTTGGTAGTTGTTCAAGCTGTCCAACGATTTCGTCATTACATTTTACTACACAAAACTACTGTAATTTCTGACAGTAGCCCTATGATCTATATTTTGACAAAACAATTTCTAGGGGGCAAGTACTCCAAACGGATTGTTATCCTGTAGGAATTTGAATTGGATTTTGAAAAATCTAAGTCAAAGAAATCTTTAGTTTTTGCGGAGTTGATGTGTGACTTCCCGTGTGCTGATACTGAAACTGTGGCAGAAGAGCCCATTGCGGATGAATCCTTGTTTCTTATCAGCACTCTTGATCCATGGTATGGAGATACCATAGTTTATCTCCAAACCCAATCCTTTCGGCCTGAAATTTCAAGATCTCATCATCAGAAAATATGATTCTAATCCCAACAATACAAAATTATTGGAGATACACTTTATCGTTGTGGGGCGAACTCTGTTTTTCGACATTGTTTGACTCATGAGGGAGATGAAAGGGTTCGAAATGACTGTCACTCTGGAACATGTGGCAGCCATATGTCTGGGTTCGCCACGGCCCAAAAGAAATTGCACGCTAGCTATTTCTAGCCGTCTTTATTTAAAGATTGTATTGACGCGGTTTGAAAATGCCACAACTGCCAAATTTTTGATCGAAAGATGCACACTCCACCTGCTCCTCTCCACCCTAAAATTGCCATCGGCCCTTTTGTGAAATGGGGTATCGATTTTATTAGATGTAACCCTCACTCGACTAGGGGGCATGCGTATATCATCCTTGCGGTAGATTATTTTACCAAGTGGGCCGAGGCGATGCCTACATTTTTGGTAGACATCAAAACTGCTACAATTTTCATTTTCAATCATATAATTGCTAGGTTCAGTGTTCCACAAGTGATTATCACTGATCACGGGCATCATTTTTGAAACGTTATGATGACTGAACTAACAGATTAGCTTGGCCTGCGTCACGACAATTCTACTCCTTATTAACCACAGGCTAATGGTCTAGTTGAAGCCATCAACAAAGTTCTAGTCATTATGATGTGACGAATCATTAGGATTCATAGGTTGAATTGGCATAAAATGTTATTTTTAGCGCTTTGGGCATATCGAACCTCAGTAAAAACATCAACTGTTTTCACTCCTTTCCAACTAGTTTACGGTTTGGAAGCTATGTTACCCATTGAATGCGAAATCCCGTCATTGCAAATGGCCATAGAATTACTTCCAGCTACTTCCAAAGAGGAGAAACATTTGTTGTACTTTGCTCAGCTAGATGAGAATCGATGTGATGCTGCACTAGCAATCGAAACTCATGCCAAATGTATTAAATCTCAATACGATCGAAATGTTACACCTCATAGTTTTTCGGAAGGAGACCTAGTCTTACTGTACAATCCAGCAAATGATAAGTTAGGCACTGGAAAATTCGTACCCATGTGGCATGGTCCTTATGTTGTTAAGCGAAAGATGGAAAAAGGGGCCTATGAATTGGTAGACTTTGATGGTGTCCCTTTAGGTAAGCCTAGAAATGATCTTTACCTGAAGAGATATTATGCTTAAATATGGGTGTGGAGATTTTAGTTAGATTATTTTTCTTTCTAGCTGGTGTGTTTTAGATTAGAAAATTGTGCTTAGTTTAGAGAATTTTTTTGTCATTATTCCTGCTTATCTTTATTTTACTCTTGATATTGCAGATGTCGACATCTCTTCAATATTTCTGGTGGTGCTTGTCATAATACACAGAATATTTCTTCTGCAGCTTGGGTTATCTATTCGCCCTCTGATGAGTTGGTATCTATGCATGGGGTAAGCCTCAGTCAAACCATGAACAACATTATAGAGTATAGTGCAGTGATTGAGTTATTATCTGAATCCATCTCATTTGGGATTCAGAGTTTGATTGTGAGGTTAGATTTTGAACTCGTTGTGTTACAGCTTAATAGAGTTTATGCCATTATAAATCCAGTGTTATTGAGATTATTTTTTGAGAGTTCGTCTCTTGGAACGTGAATTTGACTATATTGAATATCAATATATTCCAAGACATTTAAATACATTAATAGATGCAATTTATTCTCGAATGTTAAGTAGACATTTGCAATAATCGAACAGTAAATTTAAAAACATTCCATAACATGTTTTACAAGATAGCCAGTAATAGTATAGCATAGAAGTGTGTCATATATACATCGTCTTTGATCATAGGTTAAAAAACACCTTATGATCGAAAAAATGATAGTACAAAAAGAAAAAATGTCATATGAGTCTACAACGTGCCTCTTCTTATCAATAGTCATGATCACAATAAGAAACCACTATACGGGCCACCCTACAACGTAACCTCCTGAAAGGTCCTGGGACCCCAATCACATAGCGCTATAGCCTAAGAGGAATGTCATCTATGCTAGTCTCTAGAATGTCTACTGTCAAACGCTCTAGATGGTTTTCCAGTTCGGCCAGGGTCTCTGTAGATTTGTCCCGTGGGGCTGGTGCTGTTGCAGCTAGATCTTTCCTCTCATAGGGCCGGAGAGTGCCTGGTCATCGTGGAACTACATCTGCATTTGAAGCTTTTTATTATCTGTTTTGGGACAATTTAAAAGAAAAAAAAATTAGAAAATTCTGAAAATGATTTTACCTGAGTCATCCCACTGCTCTCCTGGTGGAAGAGCCATGTCTGGGTCACCACGATAATCCATCCCAGCATAAGGAAAATCCTGAATCATGAAAACTTGGTTCTCTAACCAATGACAATACTCAAGAGGAGATCGAACAACCTCTGAACCCTCCTCAGGATGACGGGCCATAACTGCAACCCAACGCATCAACTTGGGCTCTCGGGGAAGTCCAGCTTCAACGGAAAGATGTTGTGGGACCAACATTGGAACCCTCTCTAGACCAAAGCTCATAACTAAGAAACCATCTCCAAAGTTTTTCAGTTGTTCGTTCTTTTCTCTAGTCAGTTGGCCTTTTACATTAGCCAACACAGCTTCACACCAGTTGAAGACGGTGCCTCGAAAATAGTCTACTACCATCCGCATTTGGGATCCGGTGGCCATATGCAGCGTTGCGCTTCCACAGAGTCTAGTGACAGTAAATGCAATCACTTTGAGTTCAGGACGGGAGATGGTTTTGATGTCAATCCCTTTATCCTTGGTTTGGTCGTTACGAAGCTCTAGCCGGAGGCTATCGACAGACTGGCCACCTGGCCTAGTCCCGAATAGAGTGAATTGTTCACCTCTCTTTGGCAAACCAGTCAAAAAGTAAATTTCGTCTGGCCCCATTTCGAGCTAGTGGCCACCAATAATGAGACACTGGTCCTACACATTCCACCTATCCACCAGCCACTGCAGAAAGTCTACTTGGGCCCTCATGCCAGGTATGGCCCGGAATTTAAATAAACCGCATGCCTTTAAGGCATCTATTGAAGGTAGATGATTGATTGCGGCGAGGTCCAAATCCTCGTGCTCCCGTTCCCGCCAGCTAGGCATGATGTATACCCTACATTGAAAGAAAAGGCGGATTCAAACATTTTAAATCGAAGTTTTTGGGCGGAAATTGAAGGTTTTTGGAATTTTATAACCTATACCACGCAGACTGCACTCTCTAGTTAGAGATAGTGCGTAGGTCCACATTCTACCTAAACAACAGGTGCGGCCCCTGGCTTTTTCCTGCATATGAAAAAGTCGAGGTCCGCAGGTTTTGCATGTTGTGCCTGCAGACCCCCACGAGCGGTCTTTAAAACAAAATTTCTTCCTAAAAATCAAAATAAAACCATAAAAACAAAATTCAAACAGTTTAAATGCAAGAGTAAAGTGATGTGGATTACTTGGAGGTGACGGCGTTCGATTCCAACGGACATATTTTCCGCAATCTTCATGGGAAGTTTCTTACCAAAAGCTCTCTTTTCTCACTCTGAAGTCAAACAGTAAAAATGAATTTACAAAAGCCCTTTTTATAAGCTTTTTTGAATAAATAAATTTTTAATTTGTTTATTTTTCACTTTAAAGAGGTAACTTTTGAAGCATTTTTATTTATTTTAAATAGGTATGAGTAATGTTTGAGTTTTTGTGTAGGATATCCGATTTTTTCAGGAAAAATTGATCATTTTTGACAAAAAACATTAGAGTCATCTTTAAGCTCTTTTCTGACTCCTAAAATATGAATAGATTGCCGAGTTTTTCTTTTTAAGCTCGTTAAAATAGAATTAAAAGGATGGTCCACTTACAGCTCTTTTCTGACCGTATAATCATGAAAATATTGCCGGATTTTTGTCATTTCAAATTCGATATTGGTTATAAAACGACGTGTCTTTGGTCACTTTTTTACTTTTTTGTATTAGAGACACTAATAATGAAAAGTACTCCTTGATTGTAATGGTCAAGCGATTCTCTCAAGTATTATTTTATACTTTTTCGGGCTTGGGAGACACAAATTTACGAAAAAGGACAACCATGGAGTTTTCTTAAGTTTTTCTTCTGACTCCTTAAAATTGCAAAACGCCGAGTTTCCCCTATACTGGACTCATTAAAATTTAATAGTAAAGGACTTGTTCAATTAAAAATAGGAACGGACCACTCCTTCTTAGGGTTCGAATTTAAACTAAGTTGGACTCATCCGAAGGATAAGCTTATAATCAAGCAAATGTTATCCTCCTAAAGCATGTCAAAAATAAAGAGGTACTTGCCAGAAAAGGTGGGGGAAAAGAGAGGAACATGAACCTGTTCGTCATACTTTGTGTCTCAGAAAAACATTTAACCACTCTTGAACATGACACTGTTTTTTCACCTGGGTTGGGAAATCCTTTGCCTAACAGTTAATCAAACCATATTGAAAGTCTTCAGCCGATTTCTGGGTATTAGCTTTGGGTCAATTGTCACCAAACCATGTGCAGTGTCGTTATGTGTTCAAGAGGTCAGTGCAAATAGACCATTCATTTGCAAAATATCTGTCATCCATCTTGACCATCCCTGACTCAGTCCTTGCAAATATATTTCTTCAAACTTGATCTATAATTTCGTGTTGTGGGCTTGCCTACGACGGATCGCTTTCTATCGACTTTAGCTCATTATCTAGAAAGATGATCTAGAAATTGTCAATACCTTGGGATATGCATGCCTTAATGGAATGTTTCTCATCTTCAAGGATAGGTTGCATCATTGACCTTCGATCAAAGGATTCCGTGACATGTTCCACATCAACTCATCTATTCGCATTTCATGGATTGTACTGAGTACTTTTAGAGCCATTGACATTACTGGTGGTTTCTCTCACACTTGTTAATAGTTTAGATCATTGACTGGTAATCAAGTGGTTTCTACCATGTTCGACTTCGACACATTCATTCACATGGATAGAATCTTACTATTTCGGGAAGTAAAAATCAAGACCCTGGATCTAGTTTCCACCATCCAGGCTGTGAGGAATTTTGTGTTCATTATAAAGTGGAATATTCATAAACAGATGGTTGGACCCATACTATGTCTACATGTGTCTATATTTGTGATGTATTACAAGAACATTCCTATACCAGAGCAGTTTGGTTAGTTTTCCAGTCAGTTTTGATCTGAGTATGGGAATGCCTACCTCAACGATGATATGATCTCATATATATATTTTGTATTGAATGTTTTTACAGGTTCCAACTAGGCTCTCCATAATATGATCCTCAAAATGATAAAGTACTTCACTCTTCTTAGATGATAAATGAAATCCTCATCTACTAAAGTCTTTGCACTTTAGGGGCAATCTATTACACAAAATATTGTCACCATGAATTTTTGCAATCAGTGTGAGTCTATCACCACTCATACTGTCCTCCTTTGCAAGTCTCAAACCTCAGCTCTTCATGTCAAGCCTTAAAAATGAGAGAAAGTCCTTGAAAAGCGCTAAAACTCTGGTTCCGCACTTTCTCTTACCATTACCAGTGGTCCCGCACTGCTTGGTCATGTTACCTGTGGACCTGCCCGCTCTGTCTCTAAAGGAGTGGGTGCGGACACCTGTAAAAGTCAAAAAGGCCTAAGTTTATTATTAAAAACTCACTTTGGATTAATTCTGGACACTTCTAGAAGGAATCTTGAGGTGGCAAGTTCGCTCCCAGATGGTTCATGCATCCCATAACTAAAGGAGCTAACCCCTTAACGAGAGGAGCTTATCCCTTTGAAGGAGGACTCTATCCCTTTGAAGGTGGACCTGGTAACTTCCCTCCTCTACACTATAAAATGAGGCATTGGGCTAGTTGCTAGGGAGGTAGAAAGCTGAACATTTTTTAGGGTAAATGCTGTTGGAATTTATACTTCCTAATTGAGCTTGAGAGGAGAGATTACATACCTTTTGGCTTCTTTGGGAAGAGAGTGAAACTTGTCAAAATAGAGGAGATTCTTGCTGTACCCTGGGAGAAGCTTGTACAACATCAAGGCACCAAGGTTGTAAAGTTCTTCTTTGATTAAAGTCAATACAATCAGATTCATTTTTCTCAGTAAATTGTTTTCTATGGTTTATTTCATGAATTCCTTGATCATCATGATAAATATGGTTTATTATATTGGCTATGCAGGTGTTATTTGATGTGTGCCTATTTGTGTTTGCAGATTCTTTAAAAGGGAGCTCATTTGGACAAACGGAGCATGGCTTTCACAAACTACCACTGGACTTGAGGTAGGGTCTGAAACATGTCTTGGTTTTTATTTATAAATCTCATATTTAGAGAAAGATAGAATTTGTTTGGTTTGCTTGTCACTAGATATCCATAGATACTAGGGAGATCGGTCTTGTCCACAAGAATGATTTATCCGCTCGACAAAATGGCCGCAGTATTAATATATGCCTCAAGGTCAACCCCAGTTTCAGTACGTGCCTCAAGGTTATCAACCTCAAGGTCAATACGCAACCCAAGGTTTCCAACCACCTTTAGGTCAATCATTTGTCTAAGGAGTTGGAAATGTACCTTTGAATTATCAACCCTACCCTCAACCTGGTTATGGTCCTCAATATGCTCAACCTTCTATGGGTCCATACCCCGGAATGAACATAGTGTGGGATCCATCTCAATCTCAACAAATCTTGCAACCGAATGTGCAGTTGTCATCAAAATCTGGACAACCCTTGGTTTCTGGTTCAACCGAGCAACCTGTCTAGCCTACTATTCAAACTTCTGCACCTTCTGTAGTTTCTCAGCCTGGGCCTAGTTCCCCTTGAACTCCGCCTCAAACGACAGCGGCAATTGCTGCAACATCTGTTATATCTACCCCACCTACTTTTGGAGTATCGACAACTCTAGTTTCTATTGTTCCTGCATCAATTCCTCAAGCATCTTTACCTCAGTCTGGACCTACAATTCAGACTTCGGTTCAAATGCCTGTAGGACAACCTAGTCCAAGTACGGTTGTCATAAGTCAACCTCAATTTACTTATCAACTGTACCAGGGACAGTACCAATTCGGTCCTATTGTGCAGAACCCAGTCTATCAGTATCAACCGTACCCTGGATATACTTATTTTAATTCCCAACAGCCCTAGTACAGTCCGGTTAATCCTGGTTTTCCCAGAGGATATAATATCCCAAATGCAATTCCAATTCCTAGTTATCCTGTATATCCTCCTCTTGGGGCTGGTCTCATGACCAAGGTTTTTCGAGACCCTAATCGTCAGTTACCATTTATTCCAACTTTGGACTTGCTTGATTTGTCGCGGCTCACGAATGATCTGATAAATTATCTTTCATTTTCGCCGCCAATGCCGAATAAGTTTCCCACTTACATTCCAAGGTTTGAAGGTAAATCAGGAGAGGATCCGTCAAACCATGTGATGACTTATCACCTCTGCTGTGCATCTAACTCCATTTCAGATTATTCAATTCATTTATGTCTTTTTCAATGCACTCTAATTGGTCTTGCGGCCAAGTGGTACATTGAGTTACCAAGAGCCACTTTTTATAATTTTAGTCAGCTGGCTACTTCATTCTTAACTCATTTTCAGTTGCCAGTCAGATATCACAATGGCACGAAATTATTAGCTTCATTAAAATAGTCCACAACCACTTATATTTCAGATCATATTCATGAATGGAGACGTCGATGACATTTAGTGAAAGTTTTTATTCCGGATTAGATCTTAGCAAAATGGTTTGTTAAATCATTACTACCTAAAATCACTGAGGATGTAGCTAAGGAAGGAGTCGTTATTGAAGAGCAAGTACTTGCTCAAGCTCAATACCTTGACCTCATTTATATGTAGTTGGGTAGGTTACATGAGAAAATCCTCGACCTTCCTAAACAAAATCAAATAACTGTAGCTCCTTCAGGGTCTCATGCCGGTGACGGTATGATTGGTACAGTTAACACCAAAAGTAAGAAGAAATCTTCCAAGAATTCTTCTCCTATCATAACTTTACCAGATTCCCCGACAGGAGACCCTTCTGTTGAAATTTTTGCCAATATTCATGTTGTAGAGTCATCTATGGCGAAATCAAAATCCGGCGGTAAGAAGAAGGGGAAGAAGAAAAATAAATCAGATAAAAATTCGAAAGAGAAACCAGATAAAACGGAATCTACTGATGAGAAACGTAAACCTCGTTATCCTTGTCTCATTTGTGATGAAGAGCATTTTACAAGAGACTGCCCTCATCGCGCTGAGGTTGCGAAAATCGTCAAAGGTTCTCAAACGCCTGTTGTCTTGAAGGATCCATTTCCTAGTCAAGACAGTAAGATGATAGGTTCTTCCTCAAATTCCTCAAAAGAACCCATAATGATGATGTACCATGTTAGGATTGTGACACGATCGCAAGATTATGGAAGTAAAAGTCCTGTTGGTGGTAAGGAAGTAGAATCTTCTAATTCGAACCCATCAACTTCAACTCCCAGTTCCGATCCGCTACAGATAAAGAAACCTAACCCAGAATTAGTAATCAAACCACCCGCTAAGGGTATACTTTGAAAGTCAGCTTTCAATCCTCATGTGAGAACTGCTAAGAACTATAACATTGTTGAAGATTTAGCTATTTCACCTTCAACAATGTCGGCTTTGGAGGTGATGCAATCATGTCCAACACATCGTATTCTATTGTCGGCTATAGGAGCTGTTGATATTCAGGACTCGAACCTTACAATATTCAATTTAGAAAATAGTACATCTCGTTTACCTCATCGAATGGATTTCTAGATTCCAGTGTTAGTAAAAAACAGACCTTGCTATAGGACTGTAATTGATGAGGGAGCTTCAACGTGTATTATGTCGATCCAGTGTTGGAGATCGCTTGGTTATACTACACTTAATCAATCCCCGATGACTCTAAAGGCTTTTGATGGCCGTGGATTCCATCCTTTTGGCATTCTACAGGATTTACCTATAGGGGTTGAAGGCAAAACTGTTAATCTAGATGTGGAAGTGGTTGATGCCCCTCTAGATTACAACCTTCTTTTTGGTCGTAGTTGGTCTTACGCTATGACTGATGTTGTTTCATTGGTCTTTCGGCTCATAAAGTTTCCTCATAATGGAAAGATCATAACTATAGACTAGCTAACTTACTTTTCATCCGACCTAGCCTCTTCTGAAAGTACTCAACATGTCGGAAAAACAACTATCCTTTATAAGGATGTTGTAGTAGGATTAGTTAAAGATTCTGGTTTACTAGGAACTTTTTCCTTTCCTCCTCACAACGTATCGCCTTCTACTGCAACCATTCATATGATTTCATCAGACACCATTGTATATGATGATCCTTGGATCATACCTTCCGAATCTGAGATGGATTCATTTGGTGATGCTATGCCTTTGAGTCCCTATGAAATTGCTTATCAAGTCGTACAGTCATTTTCCAACCCTTCTTCAACCGAAATTGACCTAATGAATGTTTTCCATGAAGAATCACTTTCAATATCAAACTTAGATTCAACAAATTTTTCCGAACTTGTTCACACTGATGAGAAGATTCGTGAAATTTTGTCTGTTGATGATTTACCATGGGAATATCTTCATCATAGATCTTCGTTTTTACCTGAGATTGATCATTTTGAAAATGATTTTTCATCTATTTTTACAACTGACTATGTCAAGGAAACTCAGAATCCATTGAAAAATCTTGATTCTGAGTTAAATTTGGGAAATATTTCTCGAACAGTTCCTATCGACATTTCGATTAAACCTGGAATTGTTGAAAACATTGATATAGGTGCCTCCTGAATAGAAAATGAACTTCAAACATATAAGGCCCTATTTCAAGAATTCCGCAACTTGTTTGCCTGTTCATATGAGGAAATGCCAGGAATTGATCTTGCAATTGTTATTCATGAAATCAAAACTTACCCAGCTGCTAAACGCGTCCGTCAACGTTTGTGTTGGATTCACCTGCGAAAGGCTGCTGCTATTAAAGCAAAACTTGAAAAATTACTTAAAGCAAATTTCATTTATCCAATTCCCTTAATGGATTGGGTATCGAATATTGTTCTTGTTAATAAAAAGAAAGGAACAATAAGAATATGTATCGATTATAGGGACATTAATCGAGCCTTTCCAAAAGACAATTATCCAACTCCATATATCGATCAAATTATTGATGATTGTTCCGGTAGCGAAATACTCTCCTTTATGGATGGTTTTTCTGGTTACAATCAAATCAACATTCTACCTGCTGATCAACCAAAAACCACTTTCATTTGTCCATGGGGAACGTTTGATTATTGCAAATTACCTTTTGGGCTTAAGAACATCAGTGCAACTTTTCAAAGAGCCATGTCTTATGCGTTTCATGACATCAAGCACATTGTGCAACCTTATCTCAATGATTTACCAGCTCATTCATTACATAGAGCCGATCATCTTATTCATTTACGAGCAATCTTTATGGGATGTAGGCATTATCGAATTAGTTTGAATCCACACAAATGTGTTTTCTATATAAGAACGGGTCGGTTACTGGGATTTGTTGTTTTGAAAGCTGGCATTCATGTCGATCCCTCGAAGGTTGAAGCTATTGCCAAATTGCCTCCTCCTTCGAATCTTCGCCAACTCCAAAGTTTGCAAGGGAAAGCAAACTTTTTACGTCGATTCATTCCTAACTACGCCAAGATAACAAAAGGTTTTACAGGTCGTTGAAACACAATACTCCATTATTTTTGGATGAGATAGCTGACAAATCTTTTGATGCACTAAAACACGCGTTGACCCATGCACCGTTATTCCATCCTCCCAACTACAACCAGGACTACTTCTTATATCTCGCCTCCTCTCATTCCACCATTGGGATGGTATTAGTTCAGGAAGATGAATTCGGTAGTGAAAATGTGATTTATTACCTTAGTCAAACTTTGAATCCGACTGAGCTAAAATATTCACATGTGGAGAAATTGGCCTTGGCAGCCATTCAAGCTGTCCAACAATTTTGTCATTACATTTTACTACGCAAAACTACTGTAATTTCTGAATGTAACCCTGTGATCTATATTTTGAAAAATAATTGCTGGGGGCAAGTACTCCAAATGGATTGTTATCTTGCAGGAATTTGACTTGGAATTTGAAAAATCTAAGTCAAAGAAATCTTTAGTTTTTGCGGAGTTGATGTGTGACTTCCCGCGTGCTGATACTGAAACTGTGGTGGAAGAGCCCATTGCGGACAAATCCTTGTTTCTTATCAGCACTCTTGATCCATGGTATGGAGATATCATAGTTTATCTACAAACCCAATCCTTTCGGCCTGAAATTTCAAGATCTCAACGTCGAAAAATATGATTCCAATCCCAACAATACAAAATTATTAGAGAGACACTTTATCGTCATGGGGCAGACTCCAGTTTTCGACATTGTTTAACTCATGAGGAAGCTGAAAGGGTTCTAAATGACTGTCACTCTGGAGCGTGTGGCGGTAATATGTGTGGGTTTGCCACGGCCCAAAGGATATTGCATGCTAGCTATTTCTAGTCGTCTTTATTTAAAGATTGCATTGACACGGTCCGAAAATGCCACAACTGCCAAATTTTTGATCGAAAGATGCGTGCTCCACCTGCTCCTCTCCACCCTGTAATTGTCATTGGTCCTTTTGCAAAATGGGGTATCGATTTTATTACAAGTAACCCTCACTCGCCTGGGGGTAATGCGTATATCATCCTTGCAGTAGATTATTTTACCAAGTGGGCCGTGGCGATGCATACATTTTCGGTAGACGGAAAAACTGCTGCGATTTTCATTTTCAATCATATAATTTCTAGGTTCGATGTTCCAAAAGAAATTATCACTGATCATGGGTGTCATTTTTGAAACATTATGATGATTAAACTAACAGATAAGCTTGGCTTGTGTCACAATAGTTCTACTCCATATTACCCATAGGCTAATGGTCTAGTTGAAGCCATCAACAAAGTTCTAGTCATTATGATCTGACGAATCATTGGGATTCATAGGTCGAATTGGCATAACATGTTATTTTCAGTGCTTTGGGCGTATCGAACCTCAGTAAAAACATCAACTAGTTTCACTCCTTTCCAACTAGTTTACGGTTTGGAAGCTGTGTTACCCATTGAATGCAAAATCTCGTCATTCCAAATGGCCATAGAATTACTTCTAGCTACTTACAAAGAGGAGAAACATCTTTTGTACTTGGCTCAGCTAGATGAGATTCGACGTGATGTTGCACCAGCAATCGAAACTCATGCCAAACGTATTAAAGCTCAGTACGATCGAAATGTTACACCTCATCGTTTTTCAGAAGGATACCTAGTGTTACTGTACGATCAAGCAAATGATAAGTTAGGCGCTGGAAAATTCGTACCCATGTGGCATGGTCCTTATGTTTTTAAGAAAAATATGGCAAAAGGGGCCTATGAATTGGTAGACTTTGACGGTGTCTCTTTAGGTAAGCCCAGAAATGGTCTTTACCTGAAGAGATATTATGCTTAAATCTGGGTGTGGAGATTTTAGTTAGATTAGTTTTCTTTCTAGCTGGTGTGTTTTAGATTAGAAAAGTGTGATTAGTTTAGAGAATGTTTTTGTCATTATTCTTGCTTATCTTGATTTTACTCTTGATATTGTAGATGTCGACGTCTCTTCAAACATACATTGGTTTCACTGATGGGGCTTGTCGTAATACACGGAATAATTCTTCCGCAGCTTGGGTTATCTATTTTCCCTCTGATGAGTTGGTATCTATGCATGGGGTAAGCCTCGATCAAACAAAGAACAACATTGTAGAGTATAGTGCAGTGATTGAGTTATTATCTGAATCCATCTCACTTGGGATTCGGAGTTTGATTATGAGGTTAGATTCTGAACTCATTGTGTTACAACTTAATAGAGTTTATGCCATTAGAAATCCAGTGTTATTGAGATTATTTTTGAGAGTTCGTCTCTCGGAACGTGAATTTGACTATATTGAATATCAACATATTCCAAGATATTTAAATACATTAGCAGATGCAATTACTTCTCAAATGTTAAGTAGAGATTTGGAATAATCTAACAGTAAATTTAAAAACATTCCATAACATGTTTCACAAGATAGCCAGCAATAGTGATATAGCATAGCATAGAAGTGTGTCATATATACATTGTCTTCGACCATAGGTTAAAAAACACCTTATGATCGGAAAAATGATAGTACAAAAAGAAAAAAATTTCATATGAGTCTACAACAGGCGATCATCCTATCACTGGTGATGATCACGATAAGAATCCATTGTACGAGCCACCCTACAAAGGAACCTCCTGAAAGGTCTTGGGATCCCAATCACATAGCGTTGTAGCCTAAGAGGAATGTCATCTATGCTAGTCTCTGGAATGTCTATTGTCAAACGGTCTAGATGGTTTTCCAATTCAGCCAGGGTCTCTGAAGATTCGTCCTGTGGGGTTGGTGCTGCTGCAGCTGGCTGTTTCCTCTCATAGGGCCAGAGAGTGGCTGGTCACCATGGACCTACATCTGCATTCGAAACTTTTTGCTATCAGCTTTGGGACGATTAAAAAAAAATAAAATTAGAAAATGTTGAAAATGATTTTATCTGAGTCATCCCATTGCTCTCCTGGTGGAAGAGCAATGTCTAGGTCATGACGATAAGCCATCCAAGCATAAGGAAAATCTTGAATCGTGAAAACTTGGTTCTCTAACCAATGAAAATACTCAGGAGGAAATCGAATAACCTCTGAACCCTCCTTAGGATGACGGGCTATAACTGCAACCCAACGCATCAGTTTGGGCTCTCGGGGAAGTCCAGCTTCAATGGAAATATGTTGTGGGATCAACATTGGAACCCTCTATAGGCCAAAGCTCACAACTAAGAAACCATATCCAAAGTTTTTCAGTTGTATGTTCTTCGCTCTAGTCAGTTGGCCTTTTACATTAGCAACCAGAGCTTCGCACCAGTTGAATACAATGCGTCGAAAACAATGTACTGCCATCTGCATTTGGGATCCGGGGGCCATATGCAACGCTACGCTTCCGTAGATTCTGGTGACAGTAAATGAAATCAATTTGAGTTCAGGACGGGAGATGGTTTTGATGTCAATCCCTTTGTCCTTGGTTTTGTCGTTACAAAACTCTAGCCGAAGGCTATCGACAGACTGGCCACCTAGCCTAGTCCCGAATAGAGTTAATTGTTCACCTCTCTTGGACAAACCAGTCCAAAAGTAAATGTCCTCTGGCTCCATTTTGAGTTGGTAGCCACCAATAATGAAACACTGGTCCTGCACATTCCACCTATCCACCAGCCACTGCAGAAAGTCTACTTGGGCCCTCATGCCAGGTATGGCCAAGAATTTAAATAAACCACATGCTTCTAATGCATCAATTGAAGGTTGATGATTGATTGCGGCGAGGTCCACATCCTCGTGCTCCCATTCCTGCCAGCTAAGCATGATGTATACCCTACATTGAAAGAAAAGGCGGATTAGAACATTTTAAATCGAACTTTTTGGGTGAAAATTGAAGGTTTTTGGAATTTTAAAACCTATGCCGCGAGGACCATACTCTCTAGTTAGAGATAGTGTGTAGGTCCGCATTCTACCTAAACAGCGGGTGTGGGCCCCTGGCTTTTTCCTACATATGAAAAAGTCGGGGTCCGCAAGTTTTGCATGTTGCGCCTGTAGACCCCCGCGAGCGGTCTTTAAAACAAAATTTCTTCCTAAAAATCAAAATAAAACCCTAAAAACAAAATTCAAATGGTTGAAATGCAAGAGTAAAGTGATGTGGATTACTTGGAGGTGACGGTGCTCGATTCCAACGGACATATTTTCCGCAATCTTCATGGGAAGTTTCTTACCAAAAGCTCTCTTTTCTCACTCTGAAGTCAAATGGTAAAAATGAATTTACAAAAGCCCTTTTTATAAGCTTTTTTTAATAAATAAACTTTTAATTTGTTTATTTTTCACCTTAAAGAGGTAACTTTTGAAGCATTTTTATTTATTTTAAAGTGGTATGAGTAATGTTTGAGTTTTTTTGCAGGATATCGGATTTTTTCAGGCAAAATTGATCATTTTCGACAAAAAGCATTAGAGTCATCTTTAAGCTCTTTTCTGACTCCTAAAATATGAGAAGATTGACGAGTTTTTCTTTTTAAGCTCGTTAAAACGGAATTAAAAGGATGGTCCACTTACAGCTCTTTTTTGACCGTATAAACATGAAAAGATTTCCAGATTTTGTTGTTTCAAATTCGATATTTGTTATAAAATGACGTGTGTTTGGTCATTTTTTCACTTTTTTAGATCAGAGACACTAATAATGAAAACTACTCCTTGATTGTAATGGTCAAGCAGTTCTCTCAAGTATTATTTTATACTTTTTTGGGCTTGGGAGACACAAATTTACGAAAAAGGACAACCATGGAGTTTTCTTAAGTTTTTCTTCTGACTCCTTAAAATTGAAAAACGCCGAGTTTCCCCTATACTGGACTCGTCAAAATTTAACAGTAAATGACCTGTTCAATTACAAATAGGAACGGACCACTCCTTCTTAGGGTTCAAATTTAAACTAAGTTGGACTCTTTCGAAGGATGGGCTTATAATCAAGCGAATGTTATCCTCCTCAAGATTGTCAAAAATAAAGATGTACTTGCCAGAAATGGTGGGGGAAAAGAGAGGAAAATGAACCTGTTCATCATACTTTGTGTCTCAGAAAAACATTTAACCACTCTTGAACACGACACTTTTTTTTCACCTGGGTTGGGAAATCCTTTGCCTAATAGTTAATTAAACCATATTGAAAGTCTTCAGCCGGTTTCTTGGTATTAGCTTTGGGTCAATTGTCACCAAACCATCTGTAGTGTCATTATGTGTTCAAGAGGTTAGTGCAAATAGACCATTCATCTACAAAATATCTGTCATCCATCTTGACCATCCCTAAGTCAATCCTTGCAAATATATTTCTTCAAACTTGATCTATGATTTCGTGTTGTGGGTTTGCCTACGACGGATTGCTTTCTATCGACTTTAGCTCATTATCTAGAAATCTGACCTAGAAATTGTCAGTACCTTGGGATCTGCATGCCTTAATGGCATGTTTCTCACCTTCGACGATAGGTTGCATCTTTGACCTTCGATTAAAGGATTTCGTGACATGTTTGACATCAACACATCTATTCGCATTTCATGGATTGTACTGAGTACTTTGAGAGCCATTGACATTACTGGTGGTTTCTCTGACACTTGTTAACAGTTTACATCATTAATTGGTAATCAAGTGGTTTCTACCATGTTCTACTTCGACACATTCATTCACATGGATCGAATCGTACTATTTCGGGAAGTAGAAATCAAGACCCTGGATCTAGTTTCCACCATCCAGGCTGCGAGGAATTTTTTATTCATTATACAATGGATTATTCAGAAACAGATGGTTGCGCCCATACTATGTCTACATGTGTTTATACTTGTGATGTATTACAAGATCATTCCTATATCAGAGCAGTTTAGTTAGTTTTCCAGTCAGTTTTGATCTGAGTATGGGAATGCCTACCTCAGCGATGATATGATCTCATATATATATTTTGTATTGAATGTTTTTACAGGTTCCAACTAGGCTCTCCACAGGATGATCCTCAAAATGACAAATTACTTCACTCTTCTTAGATGATAAATGAAATCCTCATCTACTACAGACTTCGCACTTTAGGGGGCAATCTGTTACAGAAAACATCGTCACCATGACTTTCTACAATCAGTGTGAGTCTATCACCACTCATACTATCCTCCTTTGTTAGTCTCAAACCTGATCTCTTCATGTCAAGCCTTAAAAATGAGAGAAAGTCCTTGAAAAGCTCTAAAACTCTGGTTTTGCAGTTTCTCTTACCATTCCCTGCGGTCCCGCACCCCTTGGTCATGTTACCTGCAGACCTGCCTGCTCTGTCTCTAAAGGAGTGGGTGTGGACCCCTGTAAAAGTCAAAAAGGCATAAGTTTATTATTAAAAACTCACTTTGGATTAATTCTGGATGTTTCTAGAAGGAATCTTGAGGTGGCAAGTTCACTCCTAGGTGGTTCATTCATCCCATAACTAAAGGAGCTAACCCCTTGATGAGAGGAGCTTATCCCTTTGAAGGAGGACTCTATCCATTTGAAGGTGGACCTGGTAACTTCCCTCCTCTGCACTATAAAATGAGGTATTGGGCTGGTTGCTAGAGAGGTTGAAAGTTGAACATTTTTGAGGGTAAATGCTGTTGGAATTTAGACTTCCTAAGTGAGCTTGAGAGGAGACATTACATACCTTTTGGCTTCTTTGGGAAGAGAGTGAAACTTGTCAAAGTAGAGGAGATTCTTGCTGGACCCTGGGAGGAGCTTGTACAGCATGAAGGCACCAAGGTTGTAAAGTTCTTCTTTGATCAAAGTTAATACAATCAGATTCATTTTCCTCAATAAATTGACTTCTATTTTTTATTTCATGAATTCCTTGATCATCATGATAAATATGGTTTATTATATTGGCTATGCAGGTGTTATTTGATGTGTGCCTGTTTGTGTTTGCAGATTCTTTAAAACGGAGCTCATTTGGACAAACAGAGCATGGCTTTCACAAACTAGCACTGGACTTGAGGTAGGGTCTGAAACATCTCTTGGCTTTTATTTATAAATCGCATATTTAGAGAAAGATAGAATTTGTTTGGTTTGCTTGTCACTAGATATCCATAGATACTAGGGAGAGCGGTCTTGTCCGCAAGAATGATTTATCCACCCCACAATATGGAAATAAGTCTGTCACATTGTAGATGGGTGAGATGCCTATTCCTGGTGATAGTTGTAATTCATAAGCATTGGCTGAAAATTTTCAGAGAATTTATCAAGGGCCAATATTTTTGTACTTTGGATTGTTGTATGCAACCCTAGGAAAACGTTCCTTAAGCAATTGCGCGAGGACTTCATCCGCCACATTAAACTATACCTCTCATCGTTTTAGATCTGCCCGCTGCTTATACTTTTGACTGTTGTCCTGCAACTTCATCTTTACCTGCTCATGTAGGTCATTCATTACTTTGGCGAAATCTTCCCCATCAACACTCCGTCTTTCCTACTGTCATAGATCTCGTAACTCATGCACTCCATGAGGATGCATGCCATATAAGTTCCAAAAAGTATTGTGCCTCGTGCTATGATTGGGTGTGTCGTTATAAGCAAACTCCACCTGGGAATGTACACGATCCCACATCCATGAATTTTCTTTGATCAAGCATCATAGCAGGTTCCCCAAGCTCTTGTTTACCACCTCTGTTTTCCCGTTGGTCTGCGGGTGATAAGCAGAGGTGAAACTTAATTGTGTGTCCATTTTTTTCCACAAGGTGCACCAGAAGTTCCCTGTAAATTTCATGTCCTTGTCGAAACTAATGGACTTAGGCAGGCCATGTAGCCTGACGATCTCTGTGAAAAATAAGTGGGCCACATGAGTGGCATCGCTGGATTTTTTTACAAGGGAGGAAATGTGCCATTTTTTAGAACTGGTCTACTACTACCATCATAGAATCATAACCTCGCTGCGTCCTTGGTAGACCCAAGACAAAGTCCAAACTGACTGAGTCCCACGGTCTACTCGGCATGGGAAATGTTGTGTAGAGTCCCGTATTCTGACTGTTTCCTTTCGCCAACTAACACACTTTACATCTAGTCACAAATATCTGCACATCCCTTCACATTCTTGGCTAATAATAAAAATGGCTGAGCTGATCCAATGTTTTGTCTATGTTGAAATGCCCGGCTAGACCTCCACTGTGCTTCTACCAAATGATATTTTCTCTCATCAAACAATCGGGAATGCGTAATTTTCCCCCTTTAAACAATAGCTTCTCCTGTAGATTATATTCCAACCATGGACTATTGTTTCTCAGCAAAGGATTCTGACAGGCTTTGTAAGCCTCTTTGAAATCCACTTCGGTTTGATACAAGTCTTTCAAATGATCGAAGCCCAGCACTTGTATCGTACTCTCCTGCAAGAGCAAAGCTCTTCTACTCAACACATCTGCCACCTTGTTGGCCTGCCCGCTAATGTGTTTCAACACAAAGGTGAAACTCCGTAAATATTCGACCCACGTAGCATGCTTGTGATTCAGCTTATGCTGTTGCATCATGTATTGTAGTTCAGAGTTATCAGAAAATAAAACAAACTCACTCCCCAATAGATAGTGTCTCTAATGCTTCAGTGCTTGGACGACATCATAGAATTCTTTCTCATAAGATGAATACTTCTGCCTACTCTCATTCAACTTCTCAATGAAAAATGCAATAGGTTTTTTTCATGGCTAAGTACAACTCCAATGGCCATACCGCTTGCATCACAACGAACCTGGAAAAGCTTGTTAAAATCTGGCAATCTCAAGATTGGTCTTTTTGTAATCTTCTTCTTAAGTAGCTAAAAGCTTTTCTCTACTGCCTCAATCCAACGAAAAGGCTGACTTGCCTTTTTTATCGTATCCAACATAGGTGCGTAGATCTCACTGAAATTCCTTATAAATTTGCGATAAAAACTTGCCAACCCATGAAAAATAAATACCTCAAACAGACTTTTTGGGTATGGCTAGTTAATGATTGCTGCAATCTTCTCTAGGTCCATCTTCAACTTGTTCTCTGCAATCAAAAAACCTAGATAAACTAGTTCTCTTCGAGGAAAAGTACATTTTTTTACATTTATCTGTGGCTTATTCTGCTGCAATTTCTCCATCACATTTCGAACATGTCAAAAGTGTGCCTCCTTAGTCTTGCTAAAAATTAATATATCATCAAGATACACTATCACAAAATTTCCAATGAACTCTTTCAGAATTTCGTTCATCAGTCGCATAAAGGTACTATGGGCATTACTTAATTCGAATGGCATTACTAGCCACTCATACAGCCCTTCATTGGTCTTGAAGGTTTTCTTCCACTCATCCACTTCCCTGATTCGAATATGATGATAACCACTCTTCAGATCAATTTTCAACATGTATGATGCCCCGCTTAGGTAGTCCACACATCGTCCATTCGTGGCAGTGGAAATCTGTACCTGATGGTAATATTATTGATGTCCCTTGAATCCATGCACATTCTCACTTCTCCTCCTTTTTAGGGAGCGAGAACTATTGGAACTGTGTAGGGGCTCAAACTCTCCCTTATCACCCTTTATCTAGCAATTCCTGCACCTATTTTTTAATTTCCTCATTATCTTTGGGGCTCATCTGGTATGCTACCTTTTTTGGTAGACTTGTTCCAGGTATAAATTCAATGTGATGACTGATACTTCTCTTAGGAGGTAATTTATTTGGTAAATTTTCCACTACAATATCGCTGAATTCCTGCAGCATTTTCTGAATTTCTACAAGTAAATCAAACATTTTTGTGTACAACAACACTATTTTTTCCCTTCTCACAACAACATAGTTCACTTCACTATCTTCAATCTACTTCAAAAACTGTTTTCCACCCATTAGTAGCACTTTCTTCCCGCTTGTTTCTTCTACTTCCTCCTCCTTGATGGGAACGCGTGTGTGCTTGAACCCATCTTTGACAAACTTGTACCAGTTTGTCTTCCCATCATGCACTACCTTCCGGTCATACTGCCATGGCCTTCCTAGCAGTGTATGACATACAGCCATTGGCATAATATCACAAAGAACCTTGTCCTTATGGCTGCCAATATGGAACTCAACTTCACACTGTTCGTCAACCAACAGCTGATGGCCTTTCTGCAACCACAATCCCTTGTAGGGAGTGGGGTGCCTCAGCCGCTTCAAACCCAACTTCTCTACCATCTCTGTGGCAACCAGATTATCCATGCTCCCACTGTCGATAATCAACTTCCAACATTTTCCGTGTGATTTACAAATTGTCCAGAATAATGCCTTCCTTTGAGTTTTTTCAGCTGTCTCCTTGGCTGGTTTCAACAACACTTTATTTAGAAGTAAGGCTTCCCCTATTTTCGACACATTTTCTACTTCCTGGGGTGGTGCCTCTGCTTCCTTTGGCTGTCCAACATATGCTCCTTTTTTACCAACTTGTTTTGCTTCTCGACACTCAAAAGACCTGTGCCCCCGCTCGTGGCACCTATAGCACTGATAGGCAGCTCCTCCACCTCGGCCAGTTCCTCTTCCTCTCTGATATGGCCTTCCTCCTCTAGTGATATCTCCGTTTTCTGTTGTCCCTGAAGCCTTGGAACTGCTACCCTCTTCACTATTATTGACAGTTCGTCCTCTACCATAGGATTGTCCTCTTCCTCTCCTAGTTCCCCGTCCTCTCCTAGCATTCTGCTTTCTGGTGATCTTCTCCTTTTCCTTCATGGCACTCTGGTAGGTTTCCTCTATATTCCTTGGGGAAAGAATGCTTATCTCATCTAATATTTCCAATCTCATACCATTTACATACCTTTCTATTTTTTTGGGGTGTCTTCCGTGTAGCCAGCTCCTAAATTTACCCAGTAGAATTCTTCAGTATATTCTCTCACTGTCATCCCTTTTTGCCTCATATTCTTCACTTGTCGATGCAGTGCAATCTAGTAATCTTTGGGCAAAAATCTGCCCTTCAACTTGGCCACCATTCTTGGCCATTTCTTTATTGGAAACTTTTTCACCCTTCCTCTTTCCGCTTGGACACTATCCCACCACAAGGTTGCATGTCCTTTCAGCTTGGTTGTAGTGAACTTAGCTCTGCGATCTTCGCTGACCTCTTCACATTCGAAATATTTGTCCAATTCACTGATATAGTACAACAAAACTTTTGTGGACAAGTTGCCATCGTAATTTGGAATCTTTGGCTTAGGTTTGCTGCTAACCAATAGGACCGACCTCAACAATCTAATTTCTGGCCTTTCTTCATCCGATCCATCTATCGCAACTATAGCTTCTTCTTCGATCTCATCTCCTACCTCTGAATCCCTTCTCCTTCCTGCTTCAACTGCCTCCAAATGGGCAGTAAGGATCTTAATTTTCTCCCGCAATCCTTCCTATGCTACTCTTCGAGCACCTCTTCCACGACTTCATCTTCCAACTTCCATTTCTCAGGAAAACTCCAAATCCTGCTTTGATACCACAATATGATGGGACCAACCCTTTAACTTGCGGATTAAACAAGTTTAACCAATGATTAATTTAAGGTTCGAGTCAAACACATATACTTAGTCCTAAGAAGTTGATTAACAAAGATATTTATTCATTGGCATTGATTGTGTAGTTATTGCTGGTACACTGGCTTCTGTACTCGCCTCGATTTTCTCCTTCCCGCTCTTTGGTTAAGCTAAACGCTCATTTCACTTTGCTTGAGCATTTTTGGCTTTTCTTTGTCGCAGTGAGGGTTTGTGTGCTCTTGTTGGCCTGCTTGCGACTGTGTCGAACTCGGTGGTAATGCTTTGTTTGCACCTAGCTATGGGTTCCTCTACCTGGTGGCGAGGTAACTCTGCCCACACTTTCTTTTTCATTACCTGGTTTCCTGGGCACTATATTGGAGGCTTCGTCAACTTCGTGAGAGGGTTTACTTAGTTCCTCCATTGGCTCTTTAACCTTCTTCATGGTTAACCTTCTTCGTTCCTTTATCTTGCTCTACTTTAGCTCTCTGGTTATTGGTTCTTTGGTTGATGTATGAATGTTTTGTTGTCCTGGCAGGTCATAGTCACAATGGAATTCCTCGACTTCGCTTGGTCCTGGCAAGGTAAGCTTACTTCTCCATGCTATAGCTGGTCTTCTTTGTTTTTCTTCGACACTAAGGTAGTCGCTCCTTTGTATGCAGGATTTTCACTTGTGACTATGACTCAGTTGGGGTTTCATTCCTCTAGCGATGTGACTCTTCAGGTAAGATGCTATTCCTTCTCTGCTCGTTAATTTTCACAGTCAGTTTTCTTGGCATAAAAATGACTGATATGGTTCCGCTGGTTTTTTGTGGCAGGTTGGGGTTTGCTCCAGGCCTGGTCTCTGAAACAGTTGCAACCCAATGATTTCGCTAGGGTCATTCTCTGCTACTGTTACTTAGTTTGTATCTTCTTTTCTCTGTCATGACACTGGGACAGTCCCAGTGCTCCTCCATTTATTTTTCTTCTGCTTTTGAGTGACCTTCGGCTCTGATTGTATGTAATTTCGTCTGCTTTTCAAGCTTTAGTTATATGTAATTTATTCTACTTACACTCTTGTAACCGACTAGGATTGAAACCTAGCTTCGTGGTTTGAATTTGTCTTGCCTTACTCTATTATTATCTAGCACTTTACACTGTTCTTTATGTATGCCAACATTATATTTATAAGGGAGGAAGTAACAAGAAGATTTTGTGTAGATGGGTTACCTCTGTTATAATTGCATTCTACAGTAGTTTCATCCACGTTTTGTTGAGAACTGTCTCATAGTTGTTGCTTGCTTTTGTATGTATGGGAACTTGTGTTGTTGCCGGAACTCCGTGTTAGGAATATTTTGTTATTGCTTCATTGTTTGAACTCACGAACTATATCTCTGTTTGTTAGGAAGGATATATAGAAACACACAGTGTTGTTTAATTGACACAGGCATTAATAAGAGGGGAAAATAAATAAATATAGTAGAAAGATTGTTTGCAGATGGATTCAGATATTCAGGTTTTGTAAATTTTCTATTTTTGTATTATCTTGCTGTGCTGGTCTTTTGAACCCCTTCAAAAATGTATTACATTGGCTTTTGTGTTATTTTCATACAGTTACCTGAACTGCTCACAGTTATTCTTCAGTTGCTTCTACAGTTACACGATTAACAACTATTTCTGGTTTTCTTGTGTTGTAAGATATACAGTATGTATTTTTAAATGAAAATACAGCTGTAAGATAAATGAACAAAAAGACAAAACAGTGTGGCAGTAACGACCCTAATCTAACTATATTGTTCCTAAATATCCCTTAACTAATAATGAAATAAAAAAACAAGTTCCTAAACACAATTTTGATCAACAAACATAAAAGAAACCAAATGATATTGAACCTGTCCTCCTTAACTCAGACCAAACACCTGGTCATGGTACCCTCAGCTGGATGCTCTTGCATTACTCTTGGGCCTTGCCCATCTCCTCATCTCCTCCATCCGGTAATGGGAGAGGAGGTATGTCCCCATCATATGAGTCGATGTCTACAAAATATATAGTACAAAAAATAATTAGATAATTTCATTAAACAATTTAATAAAACAAGTTAAAGAACATGCTACAATGAATTTTATTCTAATTCATTAAAACAAGAAAATGAAACTAGATTAATTTAAATAAAACATTAATATTACCTCTATCATCTAGAGGCTCAGTCGTTGTGAAGAAGATGTTGAGAGACCCTCTCCAATCAATCCTCGTGTATGAATACCCCAACACAACAAACACATGCTCATCCACACAGGCGAGTAGTGCTAATGCCTCATTCGAAATCCTGGATGGCATGCCCCTCATAGGCATCATCTACCCCCAAATGCGCATCTGGGCCTCAGTGATCAAACTAGGAGGGCAACGAGAAAATGTAGGCCTCATCTCTGTAAACCTCTAAAAGAATAAACAAATAATATTGAAAACAAAAGGGAAGGTCTCCCTTTCTTATCTCGATAATGCACGACATATATCTAAACTCATGAAAAACTTCCTAAAGAAAATGGCAGACCATCTCATGCAACGTGGCACATGAATCAAAGAATCAATATAATACAAAGGAGGGAAACTAATGCGCTACCCATCACCATGAGAATGTGCAATGGTGCTGACTAATAACGAGAGGCACCTAGACTCCTCTCTAGCAAAATAATAAATCTATAGTTGTCCACCATAAACCTAAAAATATCATGGACAAACCGCATGAGGCTTTGTTGTGGGGAAAAGTATCCGATGCGGATGACACTAACCCTTTCTAAAGGTGACAGACTTTAGCAACAACTGAATGACAAAGTTTTCATGTTCATCTTTATGAAAGCACAGAGAGAATGGAAATAGGGTCAACCAACCTGGTGTCTTGCGCTTAGTCGATCCTTGTCCTTCTCTCTTTGTATCCGATTCCCAGCTCTTTGCTCTCCAAGCTGATCCAGCTACACACAGAATCTGCACAACAAAAGGGAGCAAACTACGAGATACAAGCAATCATAACTGAAGCATGGATTAGGTTGCATCAAATACACATGTAAACACAAAAGCATCTATGTAAAACAAGTATATAGAAGAACATGCAAACTTTATTGATAGAAAGTAACAGGGTTCCAGAGGAAGTTACAACCAATGATGTTGGCTCCAATCCAGCAGCACCTCCTCGGCAGCAAGAACTCTCTTCTTCACCTCTAGTAAAACAATCACCCAATAATCCTGGCAGTATACCAACAGCACCTCCTTGCTTATACAAAATTCCAGCCTCCTTAGACCTCATAGAAGAGCTCTATATATAGGAGGGAAGAGGAAAGGATGAGTCAGCTAGAGGCTGGCATATAGCTGACTAGTGTCCTCTCCATCTTCAGTTAATCTTCAGTATCTGTGTCCACTTGGAGATCCTCAAGTACCTCTTACTCATCACAGGGCGAATCTCATGACCCAAGTGTCAGTTTGGAAGCTTCCTGGGCAACTGACACCTTGCAGGATGACTGTGCCACTTGGCCAATCTCGCCCAGCGCAGGTAGCCTTCATTGTTTTTGACTTCCAGCACAGGTACAGAGTGGGACAGTTGCAATACAGCGCAGAAGCTCAGTTAAGCAGCTGACATGATCCAAAATAAGCCTGTTCTGAAGTGTTTTCAGGTGGAGAACTGATTGGAAGTGCTGTTGATTGATGACCTTGTTCTTTTTAGGGGTAAGAACAACATGTTTAGGGACTGAGGATCCCTGTAATTATCGACATTCCCTGCTCCTTGACGCGAGGCACAAAAATGTCTATAACAGTTGCCCCCTAAAGTATGAGGCCGTTAATCGGGTGAAATGCTTTAGCTAGAGGGTCCGAAGTTCGTTCCAGTGCTGAGGAGAGTGCCCTGTAATACAATACAATACAATACATTATCTTTCATTCATCATTATTCTCATGATCTAGCTGAGGCGGGTATTCCCATGCTCAGCTTTCTATAAATACATTTTGGTACATATGACAGACGATCGTCTGAAGACAGACTGATAATCTTCCGCTAAAATTATCATCCTTTGAGGAGGATGATCATCTGCTGCAATGATGTACATGGCAAATGCTTTTATATTTCCTGAATATATATCACAGCCCGGATGGATGAAACTAGATCCGGGGTCTTCAAACTCGTTCGATCTTCACTCTAAGTACAAGTCGATCCATGTGAGAATTACGCTGAAGTCGAACATGGAAAGACATCGCTTGATTACCGGTCAATAATGAAAACCGTTAACAAGCGCGAGAGGAATCACCAATAATGACGATGACCCTCAAGGTACGGCAGTACAATTCACGTGGCGTGAATAAAGGACTTGGCGTCGAACGCCACGCAAAATCTTCTGGTCGAAGGTCATTGATGTATACCTGTCGCCGGAAGTGAGAAACTTGCCATTGAGGCATGCAAGCTTCAAAGTACTGATGGGGGTGTTCCTAGATCGACTTCTTGGATAATGAGCTGAAGTCGACAAGAAGTGATCCGTCAAAGGAGGGCCTTGATGAATCCCACATCAATGACACGGAACGGAGCTAATGATTTAGTGGAGGTGAAACAAACTGTGACATATGATTCAGGGTGGCGATCATGAAATGGATGAAGGAAAATGTATGGTAGTGGATGGGACACGGTTGACACTTTCTGAATGACCCCTCTTGAACATATAACGACACTGATGTGATGGATCGGTAGCATTACCCCGACTGGATGGTGTGGCGAGGACCATGGTGATGAAACCGGTGAATGAGACAACCCAACCCGATGTGATACTGAAGAAAAGTGTCATGTTCAAGAGTGACTTGCTACCTCTAAACTTTGATGTTCTCCCAATTTTTCCCCAGTCATTTCTGACCAGTACCTCTTTATTTTTGTCAAGCTTGAGGAGGATAACATATGCTTGTTCTATAACCTGCCCTTCGGGCAAGCCTATCGCTAAGATTTAACGAGCCTAGCGATAGGGAAACTCGTTCTCGTCTAAAGACAAGTTTGTCGCTATTTAATTATTTTAACGAGCCTAACGACAAAGAAAACTCGGTCCTTTTCACTTTTAGAGAGTCTAAAAAGGTACAGAAAGTCAACTCCATAATTCCTTTTTCGTCATCTAATCCCTTAAGTCCGAAAAAGTATAAAACAATACAGAAGGGATGGCTATTCGGTACTTTTTACGAGCCGAACAAGACAAGCGCTCGATCTTTTTGTGTAATAATCCCTCAGGTCCAAAAAGATTAAAATCTAGAGGAGGGATAGCTTTCGGTCGTTTAACGAGCTAGAAGGCCAAAAACTCGGCAAACTTTTCATATTTTACGAGTCAGTGAAAAGAGCTCAAAGAAGACTCGTCTTTTGAGGAACGAGTGATAATCAAGGATAGCAACTGATTCCAGGTACAAATTGGAATTTTCCAATCAAGGTAGTGTTACAAGGAGGGCTAGGTGAAATCACTCTTCGCAGCTGTTCCTCAAAATAGGTAAACACACACGGGGGTGAACGATCGGCCAAATGAAATGGAGGTGATGGATGAGAACACGACCAAGGCTTTTAAGGCTTATAAGTTTACGATCGCAATGGTTATTTACCGAGATAGGTTCATTTTTTAATGAGCTTGAACCTTGGCGGAGAAACTTTGCCCACACTTTTCTATTTTTTAACGAGCATGAATTCCGTGGTAAAACTGCTCGATTCATGGTCACATTTAATTTTTTACTTTCATTAGCTTTTCTCTTTTCAAATGTAGTACTTCATTATCAATTGCTGCAACAAATTTTGTTAGAAATGGATAATAATTGCATGAAAATGAGAATATAACCCTAATATTTAACTTTAAACGGTGTAAAAAGTCATAAAAAGGGGTTTTTACCTCTCATTTACCATTTCATTTGCATTTTCTTGTTGGAGCTCTGGAGGTGCCTCTTCTTCCTTGATTTTCACCAGCTGATTCCGGGAGATTCTGTGGACGATTTTCGGCGCCGTTTGGCCCAGGTAGGAGCTAAACCTTAGCCCTCCAGTTTCATGGTTTCCTTTTTCAATTTCATGCCTGTTTTTCAGAGCTTCTGGGCCCCAGGGGTTTCATTAGGGCGCCCTGGCATCAGCGCAGGTTCCCCTTTCGAAATCTGCGCTGTATTTCAGGCAGCCTTAAGGCAGACTGAGTTCCAGAGCAGGGGGAACACTCTCTGCCTGCGCTGGGCCTAAAAGAGCTGATTTTGCATGAGTTTTTTGATGATTTTTCGCCAGATTTTCATCAAAATCAGGAACTTACTCTTTCTCTTGCTTGATTGTAGGGAACTTTGGACAAAATGTCCCTTACATGGCGAGAACGAGAACATGAAGCGGAGGACATGGTTGCACTCCATGACCCAGTCACGGTGAACGCGCTTCAGAACTGCGGCCTGCTGAAGTTCTTCCGTATCTCTAGCATGAGAGCACAGATTTCTTTACTGCAGTATATGCTTGATGCTTGGGATCCTGTTAACCAAGTATTCCAGATTAGGGGGAAGTCCTTCCCCTTGACCATAGAGGACATGTACTTCTTGACTGGGCTGTCAAGGCGGGGTGCTCCCATTTCTTTGTCAGGTACGGCTCGAGGGACTACTTCCACCAGAGACTATATCCGTCAGTATTGCCGGGAAGGTTCACAACCGAGCAAAGACGGCAAGATCAATATCCGTGACATCACTGACAGGTCTCTCAGGTCCATTCTGTTTACTATTGGTAGGATGGCCGGTAGCGCAGCTTTGCATGTTGCCAACAGATCTTATATGCAGCACGCCTTGGAGTGTCTCCAACCGAAAGTGTTTAACTGGTGTGATGCAGTACTTATCCAGATGAAAAGTCAATTGGCCAAGGTAAAGGACGGGGGGCTGAAGAACTTTGGATTTGGTTCTATTCTCACTGCCTTTGTCTTGGAGAAAATCCCATTGATGCAACCTCAGTACATCTTGCTTCATGTGCCTTCTCCGACCGAGCCACGCATGCAGAGGTGGGTTGACCATATGTCCCGGCATGCTGGTCAACCCAATATTACATTCACTGAGTCCTTCTTTAGGTGGTTCGAGCGTCAGGAGATGGCATTTTCTGAGTATCCATACGTGGGTATGGACTACCGAGGTGATCCGGACTTGGTGCTTCCGGATGGCGAGCAATGGGGTGCTATTGGTAAAATCTCTGACCAAATCACTGTTTATTATTTTCATTCATGATGTTTACTGTTCAAAACTGATCAAACTCTTGGGTGCATGCAGATGTTGGTCCTGTTCGTCCAGTAGCTCGTCCACGGTCGCCAGTTGCTGCCCCAGCAGCAGAGCCTGCTAGGAGAGTTGTTATTCGCGACCTTGGTGATACTGAGATACTCGCAGCTGTGCAGGAGCAGGTTGAGAGCCTTACTCGTGGCCTTCTGGATGTACAGATTGACGAGTTACCTTTACAGTTGCAGCGACACACCATCGGCGTGCCTAGACGATGGACTCGTCTCTTGCGCATGATCGCACAGACCGTGACGTACTTTCATGAGCACCATTAGGCTAGGGTGCCCCCTTAGCATCTTTTTTGAGTTCTAGGTCGTATGACCAATTTTGTTTTGATTACAGCACATTATGTACAAACTATAAACAGCTTTATATATTTTGATTTTCGGAGTTTATTTCAGTTTATTTGTGATCCACTTACATAGCACCGATGCATCTCTTTTTATATATGTTGTAAATGTCTATCTAATACATAGTTTGCCAATGAATCTGTTAATGTGTTCAAGTTTCTGGAAATATGTTGGTATTGAATTGAATCAAACTCTCTTTCCAAAATCTTAACTCTTAAAAACATACGATAAATAGCTGGATTGCGGACTGAATATATACCAGTGAGCTGTAGTATCACAAGTTGTGAGTCTAGCCTGACAATTAGTCGGCGTATACCATGACCAATGGTATCAGAGAGGAGTTCGATCAACGCACTATACTCAGCGATATTGTTTGTTGACCGTCCAATACATACACCTCTGAAACTCACTAACTCGCCGCTTGGATCAAAAATGGCCCAGGCAGCGGAGGACAAATTCCGCGTACTACGACTCGCTCCGTCGGCATATCCCACATATGTTTCAGAATAATTCGACATCTGCAACAAACGAGAAGGGTGGATTACTACCGAAACAATCATTTTAGCGAAAACAAAATACAACAAAAGCACTCAGGTTACTATTTAGGCATAGTAACGCTTGAGGTACAACCCGTTACGGGGTTGCGCCAGTGGTATTCCGTCATAATCCATTAACTCGTAGGCTCCTTTTGCTAACACCCTTTTAACAATATAAGGACCCATCCATAAGGACTGAAATTTTCCTGCTCCTAATTTATCGGATTCTTGGTCGTAAAGCAAAACCAAGTCACCCTCAGAGAAGTTGCGCGGTTTGACATTCTTATCGAACTGTGCTTTGACTCGTTTCTTATGAGCCTCGTTCGCCAAAGCGGCGTCACGACGGTTTTCATCCAACTGGATCAATTCTAGGAAACGAGCCTCTTCTTCTGAGGTTCCGGGGAGGAGGTCAATTGCGAGTTTAAGTGACGAAATTTCGCACTGGATCGGTAAAACTGCCTCCAGGCCATACACCAATTGGAATGGTGTGAACCCAGTGGCGTTTTTTACCGAGGTTCGGTAAGCCCATAGTGCTGAGTATAGGATTAGATGCCATCTTCTTTTATGAACCCCGATCATCCTTTGCAACATACGCTTCAGGACCTTGTTGATTGCCTCAACTTGTCCGTTGGCTTGTGGATAATATGGAGTAGAGCTGTCATGAGATAGCCCTAATTTGGCAGCTAATTCGATCATCATGTGATTGCGAAAATGCGATCCATGATCTGTCACTATAGCTTGCGGTACGCCGAACCTGGCGACTACATGATTGAAAAAGAAAAGGGCAGCTGTTTCACCAGTGTTATCCAATGTAGGCATCGCCTCGGCCCATTTGGTAAAATAGTCAACAGCGACTATAATATACCCATGCCCCCGGTCGAGGTGGGGTTACATTGCATGAAATCGATGCCCCACTTGGCGAAGGGCCCAACAGCAACTATCGGCTGTAAGGGTGCGGGTGGTCTTCTGGTTTTGCTATCAAAGATCTGACATGCATGGCAACTTCTGACAGCTATTATGTAATCTTTAAACATAGTTGGCCAGAAATATCCTGCTCGTAAGATTCTTTGTGCTGTTGCATATCCAGATTGATGCCCTCCGCATGCGCCTGAATGACAATCATTCAGGGCTTTTTCGGCTTCCTCATGGGTAAGGCACCTCCTCAGAACCGTATCGATGCCACGACGGTAAAGTGTATCACCGACGATCATGTAGTCTTTTGATTGGTATCGTATACATTTCCGTTCCGAGTGTGAGGTATTAGGCCTAAATTTTTGGGTTTGGAGATAAACAATGATGTCTCCATACCACTCATTGCTTACTGATATCAGAAACAAATTTTCATCCACGATTGACTCTTCTGATGTTTCATCGTTGGACGATGATGGAAGATCGCATAATAATTCCGCGAAAACTAGAGCTTTCTTCGATTTGGATTTTACAAAATCTAAATCAAACTCTTGAAGGATGGCTATCCATTTTGAATATTTGCCCCCAAGCAACTGTCGCGACAGTATATATGTCATGGGATTGCAATTTGACAAAACGGTAGTTTTCCTAAAGAGGACATAATGTCGAAACCTTTGAATCGCTTGAACAGCAGCAAGCGCTAGTTTTTCAACATAGGAATATTTACTTTCTGTGTCGTTTAAGTTTTTACTTAAATAATAAATAGGATGTTCTATTCCATTGACTTCTTGCACTAAGACCATCGCAATGGTCGTATCTGCTGCAGCAAGATACAGGTTAAAATCTCTTTGATAGTCCGGGGCGTACATTAATGATGCTCTTACTAGACAATCTTTCAGAGCGTCAAAGGAAGCTTGCGCAACCTGGTCCCAGACAAAAGGTACATCCTTTTTCAAAAGATGAGTATAACCCTTGGCAAGTTTTGCGTAATTAGGAATGAACCTCCTCAGAAAGTTTGCTTTCCCTTGGAGTTTCTGAATCTGAAGCAAATTTGAAGGTGGAGGCAAATTAATGATTGCCTGAACCTTACAGGGGTCGAGACGAATCCCGTCCTTAGAAACCACAAATCCAAGTAAGCGACCAGAGCCGACGCAAAACACACACTTATGTGGATTGAGTCTTATCTTGTAATGTCGGCAACGTAGAAATATTGCTCTCAAATGCCGCGGATGATCAGTCCGCTTCCGCGAATGAGCCGGAAGATCGTCGAGGTAAGGTTGAACGATGTTCTTGATGTCATGGAAGGCATAATTCATTGCCCTCTGAAACGTCGCCCCTGCGTTCTTTAAACCAAAGGGTAATTTTCGATAAGCGAATGTGCCCCACGGACAGATGAATGCAGTCTTAGACTGGTCCTGTGGGCGGATATTTATTTGATTATACCCGGAAAATCCATCCATAAAGGAAAAAATTTCACATCCGGCGCATTCATCAATTATCTGGTCGATGAAGGGTGTAGGGTAGTTGTCCTTCGGACAAGCTTTGTTTACATCCCTATAGTCGACGCACACTCTTATTGTCCCTTGTTTTTTCATAACAGGGACAATATTCGATACCCAATCGGTTAGAGGAACGGGGTAGATGAATCCAGCATGGAGGAGTTTTTCAACTTCCGCCTTAATGGCAGCGGATTTCTTCGGATGTACCTGCCGAAGCCGTTGTCTTACTGGTTTGACATCAGGATACATTTTAATTTCATGTTCAACTATGCTCGAGTCAATGCCTGGCATTTCATCATATGACCATGCAAAGACATCTCTAAATTCGCGAAAGAGAGCACTATATATTTCTAGTTCTGAAGGGGAACAACTTTTGCCGACATGAATATTCTCAACAACATCAGATTTTGTCGAGATATTTATGGCTATGGTCTCTTCAATATTGGATAGGTTTCTTTCTGAATCCACCTTATTTACAGTATTTGTTAGGAATTCGAATACTGAAGGATGGTATAGGTCGTGATGAGTATCTTCTTCACATTCTGGAAGAAGGGAACGATGGTGGTTATCATTCCATGGTGCCCCCTCAATCATCATTGATTGCAAGATTCCTTCGTCAGTCCCATGAACTTTTGACCATGGATCTAATGGGGTACCATATTCTTCGGACCTATCTACCCAAACGCTTGACGAGCGTTCATTTGGGCTCGCCTCCCATGCCTGAAACATTGATTGCTACAATATTTCAATAGGGCTAGGGGGCAAAACCACTTGATGATCCATGACGACTTTGTCTTCTGCGACCTTCGACGAAGATACCATGTTGCATGTTGCTACAAACGGGATATTCCCTTCATGGAAAGGAGGTGGCAACGCGAAAGTTCCCATCATCGTGGGATCTTTTAGCAAGCCTACTCCTATATCTTTTATCGAATGGTCGCTCCCATGGATCCGGGGAATGCTTCCAGTAACTTGTGAACCATTAGGGAGGAAGTTCTGTTGGTCGACGATCGTAATCCCTCCTTCAAACGGGAATGCGATCTTCCTAAAATATGTCGACACTACAGCTGCCATGGCATATATCCATGGTCTTCCCAGTAGAATGTTATAGTCAAGATTGCCATCAATGACTTCAACATCAATCTCCACTGTTTTTCCTCCTAGTTCCACTTTAAAGTTATTTAGGATTCCGTACGGAGTGTACGTCCTACCGTCAAATGCTTTTAATGTCGTCGAAGATCGCGACAATGTTGGAGATCCAAGAGTTTTCCAGCAACTCATCGACATGATACATGTCGATGCTCCCTCATCAATAATCGTTCTATGAACAGTTTTGTTGAGTGCTTTCACTTGAATAAGGAAAGCTAATTGCGCTGGTAACTGAGGATCATATCCTTTGTGATCAAAGGATACAAGATTGGAATCTTTAGGATCCACTCCACCAATTGCTGATAACAATGCCTGCCTTTGGGATGGGCAATTTTGTAGTACCTCAAGAGTCGACATAGCAGATGGCGATTGGGCCAAATCCTCCACTACATTATAGTGTTGCGCCGCTCTGGCGCGAGGGTTGAATGTCGACTTGTGGACTACTCCCTTAGGCGGCTTTATTGTTAATTCATGCGTGAGGGGGGGTATAACTTCTGCCGAAGTCGTTGTCGAACTACTGGGTTGATCTTTCCCTTTGTCGTTCGACACCGGCGGATTCCCATAATCTTTATTCCTAGTCGATATCAAAGCATCACTTTGCTTAGAAACCGACAGCATAAGCACTTGAGACGGGGAAGCATTTCCACTATCAACCATATTCTGACCTGGGGTAGGAAACGGATCAGTCAACACAGCTGAAGTTTGGGAACTTTTTAGGAACCTCTTTAACTCAGCTTTGAACGGACAGTCCTTTGTCGAATGATTTTCATCACATATTTGGCATGGATAAAATTGTTTCTTTTTCCCAGGAGGGTTTGAAGAAGTTTTTTGAGGGGATGATCCACCTTGATTCTTCTTCTTCCCTTTGTTTTGTTTCTTCTTGCTTCCTGGTTGATTGGGGTTTTTGCCTTTATCCGTAGATACAGCATTTACCTCCGAAGCAAGAATCTCCTGATTTGCTTTTTGATTCGAAATCTTACGGGCTTTCTTATTCGAATCCCTTGTCGACTTAGCGTTTGCAGTTCCAATCACGCCATCACCGGCATGAGAGTCACTGTTCGATCCGGGAGGAGGAGGGATTGAAAATTCTGGTCTGGGGGCATCAGGTATCTTATCATAGAGCGTGCCCGACTGAGTATATACTAAGTCCAAATATTGAGCACGAGCAATAACCTGCTCCTCTGTTACGACACCTCCCTTGGCCACATCTTCTGTAATTGCCGGCAGAAGCGACTTTATAAACCACTCAGCTAATAGCTGATCCGGAACATAGGTTTTCACCATTCTTCGCCGACGACGCCACTCATGTATATGATCAGATATATGTGTGGCCGTTGTCTGCTTGAAATTGGTCAAGATTTCTGTTCCAGTTTCGTACCTTATAGGTAACTGAAAGTGTGTTAAGAAAGTCGTGGCTAGGGAACTAAAATTGTCGAAAGAGGCTCTAGGTAATTCAATATACCATTTGGCCGCCGGACCAGTCAATGTCCTCTGGAAAAGGCGAAGCCTTATTGAATCATCATTCAAGGTGTTCGACGAACACCACAGATGGAATGTCATCACATGATTCGACGGGTCTTCGCCCGGATTTCCATTGAATTTAGGAATGTCCGAAGGAAGTTTGTGAGGAATCGCTGGCCACCAATGGGCGTAGGCGATTGGATCGTTTGTCAAGCGATGTAAATCTGGTAATTCTAAGGTCGCCACGAATGGCAACTGCTGATTCAGGTTTGGCGAGGCGTACCCAGGGTACGATGGAATCGTCTGAGCAGTAGGTCTTTGCATACCAGTATAATGCAACTGATGTTGATATGACTGATATGGTTGGTGGGCTTGGCCACTGTAAAGTGGTTGGTTTAACCCGTTCTGAATATAGGGTTGCCCATTATTCGCAAAGATCTGTTGCTTAGATCCCTGGTATACCTGTTGAAACTGAGGTTGTTGGTATTGCACCATCCATGGTTGTGAAGCCATGTTTTGTTGTGCAACACTAACCGACGGCCCAAGATGCGGGGTTATGGTCCCCGTTTGTATCTGTGTCATCCCGGTAGTTGGCGATTGTGGTTGTGTTGCAGGGTCAATTGGCTGTTGCATTACAACTTGGGGTTGACATACAACAGGCATCGATTGAACTTGCGACACGGTTACAATTGCTGGCGTCGTCGGGATATGAGACATAGGTACACTTTTTTGCATAGAATATACAACTCTTGGTTGTTGGGGTAACATAGGTACCCAACCGCTCGTCGTTACTTCAGTCAAACCTGAATGTGGTTGAAAACTGCCGTATGGGTATCCTCCCGAAAGAGGAAGTGAAAGGGCATATTGCCCCCCATATGGTAACAATCCGGAGCTCAAGGGCATAGATGGCCTTTGAGGACTGGATGGCACAAAATGATTCCCAAAGGGATCAATTTGTCTAGTTTCAACATAAGAATTACCGGGTATTATACCGGAAGAGCAAACTGGAACAGACCAAGTTGTCATAATAGTCCCTGGGTGGACTCCTTCTAGTTGATGAAAACTAGTTGGGACAGATGGTATGCCGGCAAACATCGTTGGAACGGCAGCAGGAGCTTCTGCTGTCGCTGTGTCATTTTGCACAGTTCTAGATGTCGACGGTTGTTCAGACATTTTAAGTCTATCCAATAAACTTCCTAATGATTCTTCAGGAACTTCTTGTGGCGATAGACAAACTTCTGATGCAGAAGGAAAAAGAGTGGGACCTACTCCAAAATGAATTGGAGTATTTGCTTGTTGGTTCTCTACGATTTCTTCTATTGCGATCAGACCAGGAGGAAGAGGCAGACCGTCAGGCCCGTAATAGATTTCTGGTGCCGAAGAAGGGGTTGTTTCGACAGCGACAGTTGTTTGAACAACAAGACTCTGTGGACCGGTTTCAAATGGAACTGGTTCAGTTAAACAAGTACTTGTTTTCAGACTAGGATCAATACAATTGTCCTTCTGTTGCCGTTGAACTTCTTCAATAGAGGCAGGGATTCCAGAAGTATTGGGAGTGACCAGAATCTCAGATGTTGTTGGAACTTCCGTTCTGACTTTAAAAGGAGATTTTGACCTGGTCCAGCGAGATCGCTTTGCTCGTACTACTTTCGATTCCGGAGACAAAGATGGTCGACCTGCAAGCCTCCCTGAACGACGGGGTTTTAATTGACTTTCCTCTACGATTGCAGATTACTTGATCAACTAAAATACAAAAAGGGGAATTATGTTTCCGTATTGAATGAATTTTATTAGACGCTTTTAGACGCAACTTTGCTTTTTCATGTTTTAAGAGTCGAGAAAAAGCTAAAGATGACTCTAGTCGCCTTCGATGTATTAACGAGCCCGAAGTGACAAATGCTCGGTTGGACCTTTTCAATTATAGAGTTTGAAAAGAGCCAAAAGAAACTGCTCTGGAGATCTAGGCAGAGGGTGTGCCAAACCTTTCGCGAAACCACAGAATACGTTTTACGGTACGGGTGGTCGATCTTCGTGAATGCTGTGTTCACTGCATCGCGATCAGTAGGGCGGTCGACACGGCTTCCTAAGAATAAAGGATAATTGCCTATAGGGGTCTCCCAATATACGCGACGGTACGCGGGAGCTCAAATCCGTATTAGTGCTATCGTCCCTCAGGAGGAATCACCCACCTTCGTAGAGATCGACAGTCACTACGTTTAACGACGCCGGAACACGTCTCTACCTAGACCTCTATTGTGAGCGTTATGTTACAATGCGTTTTTAGATTCATTCAATATATTTTAAGTTGATCTTGTTTATCAGTTTGTCTTTCAGGATCACCACGAGATGTATTGGTACAAATTCCTAAATGCAGCTAAAATGATAAGCAAGCTTTCACAATCCTTTTAGCTTTGAAAATCCTAACTACTGAGGGGAGAGAAAAACAATATCTTTCCACACAGAGCACAAAGCACAAACTAATGCACTTTCTCCTAGATCAGACACCCAAACTTATCAAAAATGCAAATGCAAGATGCATGTATTTCTTTTCTTTTCCTTTAATGTTGATGCTTAACAAAAGGAAAACTGTTGTATGACTTTCGAATTCAATTTGAAGCGTAAACAAACAAGTATTGTCTAAATGAAAAGACGCTTTACAGGTACTTGTTTTACACCAAAAATATATGAATCCAAACCATAAAGTGAAAACAAACCAACTTAAACAGCTATGAACAGTACTAACACTAACTCATAAGATCGCAATCTAAGAGGCCACAGCTACTAAGTTCGCTTTTCACAATGGGAAATTGTAACTGAAACAAGAAATACTGAAAGAACGTTTACAATTTCATCACACAACTGAGGCGGAATAATGTCAAGGAGATGAGGTCTACAGCAAATACAATAACCAGCAAGCAATCAGCCAAAAACAAGTGCAAACAGGGCCAAGACACAAAGGAAGAGCTGAGCTAGACTAAGGCCAACTGGACCAGCGCAGGCACTAGTTCACCAGTTTCACTCTCAGCGCAGTTCCCGAAGGGACTACCTGCGCTGTAATGCAGACTGCCAGTGGACAGCCTGCACTGACTTACGAGAGTTACGTCTGCTAAGAATTCCGGGTCATAAAAAGCTCAAAAATGTACTGTTTTGACTGAAATAAAATGCTATGGGTTAAGTACAGGCTAAGGGATGATCAAGAGGATAAAGATCTATCACTAAGAGTAAGGATTCATCTGTAGATTAGCTCTTTAAATCTTGAATTTGCTCAGCAAAGGAGCAAGAGTAGCAAAACCCTCTACTTCGCTTTTGATAGAGTCAAAAGCTTTTCGATTCGGTACTCCTTTCTTCAAGAAATGAATAGCAAAATACTACAACAACAAGATACTAGGCTCTCCCCAGCGGAGTCGCCAGTTTGTTGTGGGGAAAAGTATCCGATGCGGATGACACTAACCCTTTCTAAAGGTGACAGACTTTAGCAACAACTGAATGACAAAGTTTTCATGTTCATCTTTATGAAAGCACAGAGAGAATGGAAATAGGGTCAACCAACCTGGTGTCTTGCGCTTAGTCGATCCTTGTCCTTCTCTCTTTGTATCCGATTCCCAGCTCTTTGCTCTCCAAGCCGATCCAGCTACACACAGAATCTGCACAACAAAAGGGAGCAAACTACGAGATACAAGCAATCATAACTGAAGCATGGATTAGGTTGCATCAAATACACATGTAAACACAAAAGCATCTATGTAAAACAAGTATATAGAAGAACATGCAAACTTTATTGATAGAAAGTAACAGGGTTCCAGAGGAAGTTACAACCAATGATGTTGGCTCCAATCCAGCAGCACCTCCTCGGCAGCAAGAACTCTCTTCTTCACCTCTAGTAAAACAATCACCCAATAATCATGGCAGTATACCAACAGCACCTCCTTGCTTATACAAAATTCCAGCCTCCTTAGACCTCATAGAAGAGCTCTATATATAGGAGGGAAGAGGAAAGGATGAGTCAGCTGGAGGCTGGCATATAGCTGACTAGTGTCCTCTCCATCTTCAGTTAATCTTCAGTTCCTATGTCCACTTGGAGATCCTTGCTTACACATGGTGATCAAGTACCTCTTACTCATCACAGGGCGAATCTCATGACCCAAGTGTCAGTTTGGAAGCTTCCTGGGCAACTGACACCTTGCAGGATGACTGTGCCACTTGGCCAATCTCGCCCAGCGCAGGTAGCCTTCATTGTTTTTGACTTCCAGCGCAGGTACAGAGTGGGACAGTTGCAATACAGCGCAGAAGCTCAGTTAAGCAGCTGACATGATCCAAAATAAGCCTGTTCTGAAGTGTTTTCAGGTGGAGAACTGATTGGAAGTGCTGTTGATTGATGACCTTGTTCTTTTTAGGGGTAAGAACAACATGTTTAGGGACTGAGGATCCCTGTAATTATCGACATTCCCTGCTCCTTGACGCGAGGCACAAAAATGTCTATAACAGGCTTGACATATCTCTTGGTGTATGTAGTTGATTCTTAGGTGAAACACCATGGGGGACATCAAGGAATTGGGGAAAATCCTCCCCTCTCTTGGATATGACATTGATAAAGTATATGTCCTCATTAGTGGGCCTATACCACAACAACAGACCAATAAAGAAATCCTATTGTCAGGCATTCGAATGGCGCATTAGATGTGCCGAGAGGATAGAGTGCGCTTTCATTGATGTACCCACCTCATATTACTTGAGGAGGTGTACATTCTTCAAGAGAGCTCGGGTCAATGGAGTAGTAGGGCGAGGGTATAAATCCATCTCCCTCTCTATTCCCTACCATGGTAGGACCATATTGTATGGGTCTGCTTGCTACTCTTGTTGCTCCCTCTGTTGATGTGTTTGCTACATGATTAACATATAAAATACGTCATCCTTATACATAAAATACATTTTTTTCATTAAATGGAACATGTATTTATAACTATGGAAACATAACTTTCAATTTAAAAAATATATATTACTGATGTGCTCAAAACATAGTCATGAACTGGTGTCGGTGCACTTTCAACTATAACCTCATTGGTGACGGTGCACACATAAATATGGCGCACTGTGGGTGTTTCAAAAATTTAACTTTTCATAGTGGTGCAACACACTTGTGCACCACTGTGAATGTATAACTGTTGGCACAAGTACGGTACGTTCAGGTTATAGAAGGCACTGAGCTATAGGAAGATTTTCAAATATTTATTTCTGGTGTGTTTGGTAAATATAAATGCACCCAGAGTGACACACTCACACACAATTTGTCGCATCTTTCTTGGTGCATTTATATTTACAACATGCACTGCCACAATGGTGGTGAATTATGTTAATGCACCAAAACACGATGCACCTTGTAAATTTACAGGGTGCATCACTACTGGTGCGAGCCAAACATATCGAGTGCACTATGCGTTGACAAAAAAAATGCAAAACAATGAAAAATTCAACCTAACTAGCAATTCTAATCTACTAAAAACTTAAATTAGTCATGTAGACCAACCAACACCTTCTACTACAAACCAAGCACCTCTTATTCCTCCACCTCAGCTGAGATTGAGAGTTGTACCTGATCAAGCAGTAGTTAACCATCCATCGTCTTCTACTGTAGACAAGGCTACATGAACTACTATGTATCTTGTATCATATATTTGATTGCATTTACTTGACTTCATGATGTAGTTATTTGACTTCTTTGTAGCTATATATATATATATATATATATATATATATATATATATATATATATAAATATATATATATATATATCTGTCTATATATATATATATATGTGTGTGTGTGTGTGTGTCTATATATATATATATATATGTCTATATATATATATATAGTGTATTTTTTGTTCATGTTTATGTACTTAATTTATATGTTGGTGTTGATGTGTATATTGTTAGGTCACATTAGATATGTTCATTTAATGTGCTTGCAGTCAGATGTGTACATGATAACAACTATTTGACATGAGATTTATATTAATTTGAGTATGTGTGCGATAATGATGTTAGGATAAAATCTTTGTGTTTTGTTAGATGTGATCACGATGATGATGCCCTATTAGATTATTAGATTTGTGTGCTAGATAATGATGTTTATATGTGCCACTAAAAGTGTACATAATTAGATGATGGTAGTGAATTCAAATGTGTATCTTAAATGATGTTTATGATTCTTAGATGATTAACGTCATGATATTTATTTATGAAATAATGCTTATTATAGATTATATATTGGTGAATTTATATCAAACTTTTATATATGAAATTGCATGTAAAACGACTTAGTTTAAAAAAAATACAATGATATTTTTATAAATTAAAAAGTTGATTATAGTTGAAACTATGATTGTAAAATTATGATAAATACTTTTCTATTGCTTAGATAGTTCATTTATATTCAATGTAATTTAATTAGTAAAATATTTCAATACTCACAATGGCAAAATAATTAAATATGAAAAAATTTAGTTAGTTATTAAAAAGACTAAAATGTGTAACTCATTCAATTTTTAATATAAAAATATTATTAATAATAAATTGTTCAAAAATAAAATTTAACTAATTTAATATTGATTTATAAAATTCAATCTATTGTTAAATTTAAAAAACTTAAGTGAGAATGTTTTTACAATTTGCAACCTAGATCCATCTTAACTCTCGATATACCAAGCGGAGAGAGGGATCAAATCCCTTGAGATGCAAAAATCTTTTTGAGTGAAAAGAAATTTGATTCCTCTAGATTCTTTGTGGATCTATGCAGCTGGTATAATATGCATGTAGTTGACATTGAAATATTTTATTTATAATTCATGTTCCCTGTATTAAAATGTTAGAATATGCCCCCCTCACATTTTTTTCCTGTATGTATACATTTAATTATTTTAATTATTATTCTTTTCTAAAATATTACATATCAAATCCATATTAAACATTGAAAATTTACAAATATACCCCATACTTTGAATTAGAAAGCAACTATTAATGGAATACGAATACTCTTAGTCTTTCTCACTAAAGTGAAAATATAAGAAAATTTTCAATTTAAGTTACTTTATTTTTCTCTATATAAAGTATCTATAAAATTATCTTATTTAATATGGACATTGAAATTTTTTCTTATGGTTGTTAGTAAAATATTTTTTGTTATAAATATATTTTTTGTTTTAAATATCACATGTAAATAGAACATAGAATGAATTACACATAATGTAATATCAATAATATTATTTCTTGTCATTTGAAAAAATTACATTTTTTCCTTGTCGTAAAAAGTAAGTTATATTTTTTTACTCATTACATTTCTTCATCATAATAAAATATATATTTTTCTTTTACTTTCAGTTACATTATATCTCTATATAAACTTGTATAAGATTAAGGTGTAAGTTGAAGTATTGTAATTACGGTAGACATTAATTTCTTTCCTTATCACTAATTTTAATTTTTTAATTTCAATTATTATTTTACTACTTTTAAATGTAACGTTATGTGACAACATCTCTCCCATACTGAGTTGTAGAGAACCTCTAGGAACAATTAAATTAGATTTAATACAACTTAAAAAATTCTATTTTTATAAAACTTTATATTTATAAAATTTATTTTATTACTAAAGTTAAGATATTTTCAACCAATTTAAATTTAATCTTTATAGGAACTCTTACCAATTTAAATAAAAAAATTCTCTCGCTAAAGATGAAGATAAAGAAGTAAAATAAGGCTTGTGATCAAGTTACTTAATGTTGGGGATTTCCTCTATTGGAAGTTCTCCCTTAAAGAGGCAAGTGAAGTTTTTTCTAGTAATAAAGATATAACATTTTGATGCTATTTTGGTTCATTATTTCCTATTGTACATGTTTAAATTTAAGTCTTTTTAATAATAAATATATGTTAAATAATAAAAATTAAATTATCACGATATATTCACTAAAATTCATGTTTTCACATTTCTCCTAGCTAATATTTCATCATGTTCACAATGATAAAGGCATGTTTACTTTAAATAATTTAGTTACAAATACTTAAAAAATATATATTTATTTTACATAATCTAAATGGCAAACAAAAATGCATCAACAAGTCTCTTTGAAACTCAAACAAATTCCTCTTAATCACCATCACAAATGTGGTGTGCTTGGTATGTTCTCATCGCACTCATATTTACCCGACGCAACGTCTAAATACTATTTAAAGATATAGCTATATATCGATGCATTCCATAACGTGAGCGTTCTGTCTAAATGTGAAAATATTATACATTCACATCAGTGCATACATGTGATGCACCACTATTTAAATTTAAATTTGTGAACTAACAAAAGTACTTCATAAGTCTGTGTGCAACATTGAAGTTGGTGCATGAATATGTTTTTGGTGCACCGATAGTTTCTTTTTAATTGAAATTTATGTTTCCATATTAATAAATACATTTTTGATTTAATAAAAAAATATTTATTTTATGTATGAGGGTGATTTATTTTATATGTCAATCATGTAACAGAGACGTCAGCAAAGGGAGCAGCAAAAATTGGAAATACTTAGCGAAATAATGAAAACAAAAACACACAAAAATAATATAAATGATGAAATAACACAAGTACATATAGATCTTCATTTTCATCTCCCTGATTATCTTCCTTGACGGTTGGCATGATAAAACTGTTATTCTCAAAAACATGTTTTGATCTAAGGTCATTTATTAATACGAACCAACAATCCCTATCTAACACATCTCGGTAAAAAAACACCTAGTTGGAGTGCTTTGGGAAAACATAAAGCTCCCTAGCTTTATGCCACATTTGTCTAGAGTTTATAGATATTAGCCCATTATCATGATCTTCCATTACATTATTCCAATAAAACATGTCCCACCACTTTCACCTAAAAATAACACATTGGAATGAAGAGAAGTCCACTATGATATCTTTTATCTTTCAAATGTAATATAATGTCCCTTGCATTAGGTTTTTATCATGGTGGCTAGCATGAATTGATTGGTCGAACTTGACTTCCACTACACAACCTTGTGTGATGCATCCATCATTGACATCCTCTGTGAAAAAAAGATGTCTGTATGCCCACATAGATGGGAACAAATGCATTTATTAAAAAGTGAAAAAATCACAGTGTCTAATAACCCGAACATAATTTAAAATATAATGTGTGTCTGTGTGTGTGTTATAGAATTCAAAGGTGAAATATTAATTTAAAACTGTATAGAAAGAAATTATAATTACCGAGTTGCTGAACCCAATCCCTATGTTTAGCGCGTCCCCTTCAGCATGCGGGTAACAACCAGATGCACCATATTTCTCTCTAACATCATCAACAACCCAACTATTAGGGCATATGATGAGTATATTTTCTTTTAAATGATCTATATAAGGCACACTTCTACCATTCAACCATTTGAATTCTTTCCTGTCACTATTCCATTTCATCCTCTTCTCTCCATACAATGCGACCCACAATTGTGTCACTTCATATTGTAAATAATAGATTTGTTGATGGCTTCAATTTTTGAATTCACTCAGGAAACCAAACCAACATATATATATATATATATATATATATATATATATATATAGATCTGAGTAAAATATGAATTAATGAAGGTCGTAGAGGCGGCGTAGTGGTAAAGTCGGCCTCGTCATGATGAACCGGTGTTGTGTTCGATCCCAAGCAAGGTTGTAGCTCGTCGTGCGAGTAGTTAGTCTAAACTGGGCCAAGCCCACTACCTTTTCCCCGGATGCGGGTGATGGCACGTCACACAGGGACGAGCCACATGCCCAGCATGTGCCACCCCATGCTAACAATGCCGCGTAATGGTTCTACGCCACCAAGGTTTAAGGTTTCGCTGCCCAAGCTCTTGGCATTCAATGCCGAGCAGGGTGAAGCAATGGGACGGAAGATTGCAGTTAATGCATGCTTTGTTCGAGGGAATAATGCGAGTCTTCAAGGGGAAGGCGGAGCACTACCAGTTTATTGTTATGGTGAGGCAGGGGGGGTGCATACTCAGAAGGACTCTGGACGGGTGGGCGCTCCACCACCTCACATCGCAGTCTCAGTTTATCGCAGCAGTAACTCAAGCGCATACCTCAAGTGGGAGTGGCTCGCTGAGGGCTATTGGGGTATATTGGAAGCACGGAGTGAAGATTTACACTCAGGCAAAGACTGCTCTGAGGCCGCCAGTCCTGTTTGTGATCTTTGGCAAATTCTGCTCGGTGTTTGTTCTTACCACTCATTTCAGAAACTGCAATCCTGTAGCAGTTTCCACGGGGACCTCAAAACCACGAGAACAGTCCTGGAGCGAGAGGAAGGCGTCGGGAAGTCTATGGCCAAACTGCGAGAAAGGCAACCGAGCAGAAGGGGACCTGGGCGAGGTGCATCCTCACGCCCCCCTGCAGCAGATGAGCACCATCACTGCTGCTGCTGTTATTGCTACAGGAGAGCGAGAGCTACACCAATTCCGGCTGGGCAGTTCATGGAGGTTGGCAGCTCAAGTGAAGGAGAGCCACAGCTTCCAGCATTCGGCTCAGTCGTCTTCAACTTGGGCAGCTCGAAGGATAATGCAGCTATCAATGCCCATATCTCAGTACTCTCTACTAAGGCACCTGAAGGAAATGAAGGAGGTAAGCAACCAGTTTCGGCTGAGCCATTACCAGAAGGCATTGGGGAGGAAAGTCCAGTGCTGCAGCCATCAATCGAAGCTGGCACCTCTGGGAAAGAGATCCAGCAAGCCCCTTCTCATCCTCTGGAGCTGGAACATCAGAGCATTGCAAAGGAGCCTATGGACATGGGGCCAGGGGACCCTGAAAGCCAAGGTTGGAGCTGCTTTATTGTGGAGGAGCCCAAAGATTGATCTCCAGAAGCACACTCCGACATACTCCTTTCTCTGTCGGCTCCGGTCCATGTCAAAGGTCTCAGCGGGAATTTGGGTTCTCCACGTTACTGTGTTTGATAATATTCAGTTGTTAATTTTGTCATACTTATGTCGGTCACATGTATGGACAAGGTTCACTGTTACTGTTTAGTTGCCTCTGCGCGGGCGTCTCGTTACTGTTTAGTTCAATGCTGTTGCAAGTTCTGGTTTAGTCTTGTCATTTTGGTCTTTTGTTTTAGTATGCTCTGGAGGAGTTTCAGTAAGTCCTGTAGGTGCTGCCCCTGCGAGGGAGCTTTTTGTGCCATGCTAAGTTTTCCTAAGCGCCATAGATGACCCTGGATGGACTGTTTATCTGCTTGTAAAGATTACCTGTAAATATTAAATAATAGAATAGATAGTTTTCACCGAGAAAAAAAATATGAATTAATGATGATGATGATGATGGTTAAGGTCCGCTGAGACCAAATAATGATCTATCGGACCTAAAAAGACAAATTATTTATTTTGATTTAAGATTTTATTACTATGCTCAAAAAGCTTGGAGAGAAGCCTCCCGAGTTCACTATAATTTTGGCATTGTAAAAGGCTAGGAAGGTCACTATTGTAACAAAGGTTGTGAAATTGAGATCTAATGTGGTTGTATGCAGGGCACTCTAAGAGGAAGTGGTTTTCATCCTCGATGCTCCTATTCTCACAAATATGGCAGATCCTTTCCATCCATGGCGTTTTAGGAACTGCCCAACGGTCAGTTTCACTATGGAGCTCATGAGAATTCGTTCTAATCTTTGCTATATTAATTTTCTTCTTTGAGCTAGTTAAAATAGAGAGATACTTTTGATCTTCAAGGGTGGGGTTGATGACCTTCTTATAATAACTTAATTTTCTTTTAGATGCTAAATCTTTCTCACACCACAATTTTTCTTTGAACTTAGAAGTAACAATATCTTTAATGTTATTTATGTTTTGCAAAGCATCATAGTCATTGATCTCCCAATAGTTTAACCAGGCCCTTGTGTCCTTATGCCATCCTCGGTTAAGCCTTAGGTGGTTTTGGCTGGAATTTAAAGCTAGCTTAGGAAGTCTATGATTGTCTATGTTATTGAGCTTGTCTAAATAGTTATTGTGTAATAATTTGAAAAATGATAAGCCTACACTTACTCTTTATCATGTTCCTCTTTCCATTCGTTTCGAGAAGACCCCTTATCTTTTGTCTTCATCCCTTTTGTTGTCCCAAATCATTGCACTTGGTCTATTATAGATTTGCTTGATGCACTCACTAGAATTATACGAAAAGTCATATGATATATACCCCTCTGACATAGACCCCTCCGTTTTTTCCCTTTGTCGAACAAAACCATTCAATTTCTTCATGTACCTCTCTAAGAAGAACATCCAATGACAAGAAATGACCCCAACTAATTCAACCTCATCTACTAGGTGAATTATAAGATGAACCTACAAGTCCATGAAACTCGTTGGAAGTTCCTTCTCAAACATACAAAAAATTTCAACTATCTCTTGATACCACCATGGAATGATAGCCACATGAATCTCCTTTGATGTGATCCAATGTACAAATGTAGATAATTTAGATATGGAACATTGTAGGTCATAGGGGAAGGCATGGTTCACACACTCGCGCATGAGAAAATGATAATGAAACTACACAGTAAACACTAAATTATAAAAAAATTAATTATAAAATATCCCATTACATAAAAATAAAAATAATCATCATATCATGTTTCTGACATACGTACTATTAGAAGGTTCAAATAGTCATGTGATTTCAACTGCGAAAAATAGTCATCCACAATGAAACAATTTCGTACTGAAGACCCATATAAAGAAGGCACCCTCACATTCATTATAATTTCCTTTACCAAATAAAGGTCATATTTCTTTAAAATCCATGGGACATCACCTTTTTTGAAAGGCCAAGAGAGGCTAGCCTCTCCTCTAGTTTCTTGTATTGGGCAATGTTTCTTTTTAGTTTTTAAAGAAATAAGATCTCTCCTAACAACCAATGTGTAACATTCTCTCGATGATACATGCCTCCATAAAGAATATGAATTTTTTTTAAATATATGCATGGGATCTAGTAAGTGGGAAATCTAATATGCTCCCAATATGGGAGATCATAAAAGACGAATTTCATTTTCATCCCAATGGGCAATTTCTCTACATAAATGTCGAAGAATTATGGATCATCAAACATAGTCTCTCCATTTGAATCAGACATTTATGAAAACTCCTTCTCCTTCCCTATCTCATATGCTCTAAGCCATCCAGCTGGTGTGATTATTGCAGGACTATCGGTTATCTCTAGTTTACCATTGAAAGCAGATGTTTCTCTCCTGTAAGGGTGTTCTTATGGGAGGAATACCCTAGAGCAGTGACACATTGACTTTCGTAGGTGGTCAGACCGCATAGCCTTCAAAGAATGTCCACAACATTTACATCCATGATACCCTTTTGTTACAAGACCTACAAAATTATTGTATACAGGTCAACACATTAGCGACCATGGATATCTGAAGAACTACAAAAAATTAAATTAATATGCGAAACAATATTGCTACTAAACAAATATATATGAATGTAATTTACTAAAGAAATCTCGTAAGCCTCAATAATCATGTACGATGTAAGGACATGTTCCATACAATTTAAAACTCCTATTTGCTGTGATGCGTCTTTATACATTGTACACATGTATCCCTTCCCATTATTTGCTAAATTTATCTACAAATGGCAATGTAAGTAGACATCCATATTCTTCACTTGTATTCTACCATGGACTATGAGAGCCAATATAAGATGTTCCTTCTTCATGGACAACCATGGGGGGGTATTTTTATTGATCACTACTACAAGAAAAATAGAATAGTAGGGATTTTGCAGGGAATATGAATTGACACCATCCATGGCTATGCTAAATTGTAGACTTTGTAATTCATCCTTGAATTTTTCAGTTCATGTATCCTCTATATGCTTCATGGCTATTGAATCTATTAGGATTCAAATAATTCCTAAATCACTTATGTGTGACGAATTACAGCGCTCCAACATAACTAATTATTTGCAACGAAGGAGTCGTTAAATCCTTGGGATTATAGGCATGTGCCTCAATATATTATGAGGAGGACCATGTGATTTACCCATTTTTTTGGATTAATGTACCTATCACGCTCACATTTCAGATATATCTCTTTGTCTACATATTCTCCTCTATATAGAATACAATCATTTAGACATGCATGATATGATATGTACTCAAAACCCAACATTTTCAACAACTACTTTGCCTCTTTGCAGCTACTCGATAAGCCATTATCACTCGGAAGAAACTTATCCTTCAATATCCTATAGTTGGTGGGGAATATAATTGCGCAATGTAAATATTTAGCATTCATAAAATCGGCCATTTTCGAATTTGATTGTACAATCAAATATAAGGAAATTGAACAATCATGAAAGTCAATTACATCAATATTTATGAGAAACATGCATTCGAAAATCCAAAATTTTATTTCATGTTGTATAACAACATCGTTGTCCCCAACTAAGCAGACTTTGACTTGCTGCCAAGTCCTAAGATAAGTGTGGTTGAAGCATATCTCAGGCTTTTGAATAAGTTATCAGTGATATGAACATCATCCCTTAGCTCATATTTTTGGAATGCATCTAAAAACATTGCCTCCATAATATTTGTATCTCATAAATAATCATCCATACCAATCTCCATTTAATTTCCTCCTTTGCCAACTTGTGATGGAGAACTACTATTGTTGTAGTCATTCGTAATTGGTGAATCTCGATGTAGTGGGAATTGAATAGGTGATTAAGTCAACCATTCTTTGTGTGCTTCCTCTTTGAGTATTTCTCTTAATGCATCGTTCTCTCGATTTGACATTGTAAGTGGGTGCACGGGAAGATGGTAGGTGGGTCGCTCATCATCACTAGAATCCTAATTTCAAAAAATATTGAACATCATTAGTAAAATATCAATGATATTTGTAAGCATGAAAATGCAATTGGTTTGTTGAAGTTTCAGTATACCAAACAATTATTACCATCATTGATTCAAGATTGCGGTGGGAAGATGCCATTTTCCATTTGGCAGCATGAATAGGTTGTCCATTTTCATCTACCAAATGCTTGCAATATGCTGCTCTTGATAAGAGCTTACGAAATTTTTGAAGATAATATGGAGTAATATTCTTTTCATCTGAACTCGATTCTGAATTTCGATCCTACAAATAATTTTCATATATTTTATTCAAATTAACATGGATTTAAAAAAATAGTTTCAATTGGATAATCGAAATATAAATAAAATTTGAACTTACTCGAGATGGAAAGGGAGAAGTCTGTGAAGGACATTGATCAACAATATGGAATGAGCTGGAATTTCAAGAATTGGCCATTTGATATTATTAAGATTTTGTCCTTGTATTTGAGAGAAATCAACAATTTTTTGTGTGAATATCTAAAATTATTCTCGAGAACCATATAACCACAATCTGAATTTCAATATAGTTTTGAAACCATTTAAAAAAAAAAGTGACTTTAAGTGGAAAATGTCTACTATGAACTACTATAATTCATGTGGATGCTTCTTAAAGGATAATTTGATATTAATATGCCATTTTATATGAAAATAAAATTTTAGATAGATTTTAAACATGACCGGGATGCTAACAAGAATAAATTGTACTAGTGTGTTTAAATAATAAGATCAATGGGGCGTTTAAATAATACCCACACCGGTTTCCAGCATTTTGAAAAAATAAAAAATAATTTATCGTATGAGTGCTCATTCAAATAAAAATTCACTGGTAAGTTTAAATAGAAAACAACATTGGTACACAATTTTTTCCTAGAATTTAGAAAATAAACATGAATTCAATTGTCTTAGTTCTCTTTTAAATATAAACCACATTGTTGCATTAAAAAAAATAATCACACCATTTTGACATTTGAAAAAGGAAAAAAAATGAATCATGTCGGTGCATTCAAAAACATGGTGTCCCAGAAATGTTAGTGAACTTGAATATTGAAGGCACCGATGTGCAAAGAAATTGAATTTAAAAAAAAAGCACAATATATTTTTTTTTAAATTCAAAAATGAGCAACAATTGATTTTTTGCAATCTCATTTCATAAATTATTTTAAATAGTAAATAGTTATTCACCATTTCAATATTTTACCCAAAATTTCAAGGGAGTGATTTGCAAGAGAGATATACTAGGAGCACTATGCAGTAGCCACAAAATAGTTTGTAGAAGCAGAAATATTCAGAAGATCATAAGATAAAAGGTATGGCAATTCATTCAACAACTTCTATAATAAGTTTTAAACTTTATCGTTTATTTTATTAGTAAAAAAAATACAATTTTTGTTAGGGTTGAATTAAAATAGAGATCATTTGCAAGAGAAGAGATCAAAGCTACAAAATATGTTGGATCCACCAAAGTATCAGAAGTTGAAAGGTATGGTGATTCACTCAAAACCCTCGATAACAAAAATATTAAATTTTATTAAAATTCACAAAAAAATAAAATAAAAAGCTTCAATACTTACCTTCAACCCTTGCTTTTTCATGCACAATTTCACATTATGGTTAAACTTTCTTTACGACTTCACAATTAGCACTTTTCAATTTAGGTATTTTAGGTTTAATGGGTTTGTGTACTTACTATATATAGGGTCTTTGATATATAAATTAGGGGAAACATTTATTGAATGAGATCCAAATCGTGTGGGCCCTCTTCATTTTTTTTAAAAACAACTATATGTTGCATGGTGCGCCATCTGTAACATAACGCACCAGTGCTACTTCAGTAATACAATGCATCACTAAATTATATCAATATCAATTTTGTTTAGTTTTTTTTTTTTTTTTATCGTTGCTCCCGATGTAATATAACACATCGATGTGTCTGTTCCCAATAACATCGTTAAATCATTATGGGGCATTGAGCCTTACAAATCGAACTATTGACCCTCTCTGATATTTAAAAAATGACTATATGATTTGCGGTGGGCACTATGTCACATAATGCATCGGGGCTACATGAGTACTTCAATGCACCAATGTATTATAACACTTTTGATCATGTCCAATATGTTTATCGTTCCTCCCGGTGTAATATAATGTTGAAAATAATACTGAGAGGGGGGTGAATCAGTATTATTAGGTCAATTATTTTTCATTTCACAATCAGATTTGCATACACTACTCCAGTTAGTGAAAACAACGCAACTAAAGTTAAGGAAATTCACGTATAACTTGCAGACATGTAATTTAATTTATTCTTCTGATGTTAATCATTTATCTGTATGTCAGAACCATATAAAAAGTAACCAGGAATAGTAAAAACAAATCAGACAGTCACACACAAGAACACATGATATAAGGTGGAATCCCAATGTGGGTGAAAACCACCTGCTACAATTCATCTCTATCTTCTTTCAATTAGAAACTTATTTTTACAATGGATCTGTACTGTTGCAGTTTTATACCAGTACACAAGCTTCTGCCTGCAGAAGGCTAAAACCTTCTCTCGTTCTCCAGCTTCTCCTGGAAGGGAGATACAACCCCCTTAGCTCTTGTACTAGCTAAGGTACTAGTACATAGGTGCTGACCTACAGAAGGCTACAACCTTCTCTTTTCTTCCAGGGACCACGTTTCATAAATTTTCAGACTGGATCCATGAATAACTTCAATCAAACATCAAGTATATCTGCATCAACCAATCTCCTTTACACCAAACAAACTGAATCAAATAGTCACTTCTCTGAATGCTGTACTGAGAAAATAGTAACAGTAACCAGACACCAATTCTGAACCCAGAACACTGTAGCAATAAACAAAAGTAGCTTAAACATATTTCAACAGACATACACTACATCAATATGCAGAAACTTGCATGCATATGCTTTTGTATTAAGGCAAACCAGCGTATACGCTGTTTTGATTTACTGAGCTAGCGTGTATACATGCCTCTGATGTGTTGAACTTGTGTACAAATCTATAAAAGATAATTCACTCTTTAAAATATTCAGACATCAGTTATACCTAGATTATTAGATCAAGTCATGCGCCAAATATAACAGATCAAAATCACACAAAGATACTACTATTCAAGACTTGAGTTTTGATACATCAATAGAACTTATGCATCTTCTTGTGCTCAGGTTCCTTCTTGATTCAGATTCATCTATGCACCATAAACCAACTACCAGTATTCTAGATCTTGCCCTTCATAAGATATTTAATACTTCAGTTGATATCTTTTCCAAATGATCTCCTCGTTTTTATTGTCTTAGGCCTTACTAGACCATGGTCCAAAACCATAGAGAAGTAGTACTAGGGACCCCATACCTAGGTTTAATACTTTGGATGCAATACCAAGGTCCAAAACCATAGGTCCAAATACCATGGACCTAAAAATAAGATTTCACACATTTACACACTTTTCCGTGCATGAAAGTGCGTGCATATGAATATGCGACTTTTTATCGGCAATATCGCATGTATACGTGACTTCGTCAAAGGAAACCTGTGTATATCTCACTTTCTTTCATTCTGAGAGCCCGAATAGTGATCTGCCATCTAAGTGAGTTGCCATCGAGGACAACACCTGTGTCATAGCGTCAAACCTGTGTCATAATGCCAACAACCTCCCCCTACAATCTCCCCATTTGGACTTGATGGCAACCCCAGTCACTCAAAGTCATTCTCCCCCTTTGACATCAAGGGCAAAGGGTTATGCTCCCCTTGAGTTCATGCTGATATCTCTGGTCTGCTGTGTTGTTCACGCTCCCCCTGACTGTAGGCAAGGTCTTCAAGAAGATGTTCTACAAGAAGATACATAACTTTATACGTCATAAGTGAGCTTCCTACCACCAAAGACTCATACATACATCCATCTCCCAACCAAGTGGGAATTGACTCATCCACCCAACCAAGTGGGGATACACCAAAAAGTTACATAAGATAAAACAAGAACATTACATTATCCATCCCAGGTATAGTGGGGAAACCAAAGTAGGTCGTTAAATGACCTTCATAAGAAAAGAAATACATGACATAGAGACGAATATCTACAACCAAACTATGACAGTTATCAACAACTATCATCAGTAGCATTGTTCAGTCATCATGTAGACCAGCAACCATGTTTTCCTTCTGCACCTGTTCCCCCTGAGACCAAAACACTGAGATCTTGAACCAAGATCTTCTAGGATAATGCCAATAATGCATTATTAGAAGAATACATATGCTCCCCGTGAACCTATGCCAGATGGTCTTTGTCAGACCCATATCAGACTCCTTTCATCCTGAGCCTGGCCCATTATTTTTCTTCAAACTAACATATACGTGATTGTACCCACATAAACCGGCGTATGTACGCGGATCCTCCTCATGAAACTCGCGTACACCCACTTTTCTCTAAAGCAGACAAGTTTCAATAGTAAGATGATGCATCGACTACTACCAGCTTCTGTCTAAGGTATTCAAATATTTCCCTAGCCAGTGGTTTGGTGAGTATATCAGCAACTTGTTCCTTGGAGGGAACATACTCTAATTTAACCTTTTGTTCAAGCACTTGTTCCCGGATAAAGTGATATTTGATAGGTATGTGTTTGGTCTTTGAATGCATGATGGGATTCATTGAAATACTTATTGCACTTGTATTATCAAAAAAAATGGAGATAGGTGGAGTACAAGTGATTTTCATGTCTTGCAATGTTTGCATCATCCAAGGGAGTTGTGTGCAGCAAGATACAGCAGCTAGATATTCTGCTTCAGCTGTAGATAATGCAATTGAACTCTGTTTCTTACTGAACCAAGATACTAATCTAGGACCCATGAAAAATGCACCACCACTAGTGCTTTTTCTGTCATCCACGCTTCCTGCCCAATCTACATCTGTATATGCATGAAGTGTGAGATCTATACCTCTAGGATACCATAGGCCATAGTTTTGAGTTCCTTGAAGATACTTGAAAATTCCCTTAACTCCCTAAAGATGAGTTTCCTTTGTATTTGCCTGAAACCTTCCAACTATTCCCACTGCGTGCATAATGTCTGGTCGAGTACCTATTAAATAGAGCAGACTACCAATCATGGATCTATAGGTTGGTTGATGCACTGCTGCTGATTCATCATTTGCGCTGAGGCTGCATCCTATTAACATAGGGGTACATACTAGTTTCGAATCCTCCATCCCATATTTCTTCAAGATCTGCCTGAGATACTTGGTTTGTGATAGGAAAATACCGTCTTTATTTTGTTGGACATGTAAACCAATAAAATATGTGAGCTCACCAAGAATGGACATTTGAAATTCTTTTTGCACCACCAAGGCAAAGTTTTGACTCATGTCTTCTTCATTGCTGCCAAAGATGATATCATCAACATATACAACAAGTATTAGCAACTTATCATTGTCAATTTTTATATATAGATTGTTATCTGTTGATCCTTTTGTAAAACCTTGTTGATGGAGGTACTTATACAAACGATAATACCAAGCCATTGGAGCCTATTTAAGGCCATAGAGAGCCTTTCTGAGTCTACATACAAGTTTTGGATAATTTCCAAGGATAAACCCATCTGGTTGCTCAATATACACTTCTTCATCCAAGTCTCCATTTAGAAAAGAAGACTTCACTTCCATTTGAAATACTTTGAACTTCTGAAAGCTTGAAAGAGCAAGGAACATTATTATGGCCTCAAGTCTAGAAACTAGTGCAAAAGTTTCTTGAAAGTCTATGCCTTCTTGTTGAGCATACCGTTTACAAACAAGTCTTTCCTTGTTTCTAATAACATTTCCATTTTCATTCAGTTTGTTTTTGAATATCCATTTTGTGCCTATAACATTTTTATCGTTTGGTCTAGGAACCAAACCCCAAGTGTTATTCTTTTCAATCTGCTCCAGTTCTTCATTCATGGCCTTGACCCAACATTCATCTTTGCATGCTTCACTTACATTTTGTGGTTCAGTGGAGGAGAGAAATGCTAGGTAGCTTGAAGCTTCTGAAATAGTTCTTCTTGTTTGTACCCCCGCCTCTTTCTGCCCCAAAATTTGAGTTTCTGGATGATTCTTCTGAACATACTTGGATGAAGTCTTTTCTTCTATCCTTATCTATTCTTCTGGTGCCTCATGGGTTTCTTCTTCATCATGAGTCTGATTTGTTCCTGAAGGATAGTCCTCATCATCTTCGAAATCTTCAGATTTTACTTGCCTAGGAATGTTTCCTTCTTAATCAACCACTACATCAATACTTTCAACAATTTTTCCAATTATTTTATTGTAACACTTATACGCTTTGCTGTGGGGAGAGTAACCAAGAAGAATGCCTTCATCTGCTCTAGGTTCAAAGTTACCAAGGTTTTCATCAATCTTTTTGATGTAACATTTTCTTCTAAAAATTTTGAAGTATTTTACTGTGGGAGTCTTACCATACAAAAGTTCATGAGGAGTTTGAGTGATGTTTACCCGGATGTTTGTCTTGTTGAGAATAGTAACTACAACGAATGCGGCTTCACCCCAGAAGGTTGCGGGAGTTCCAGACTCATCAAGTATAGCACGAGCCATTTGTTGAACCGTTATATTCATTCTTTCCACTACTCCATTTTGCTGAGGAGTCCTTGCAGTAGAGATTTCCCTTCTTATTCCATGTTCTTCACAAAAATAAAAAAATTCATCCGAGGTAAATTCCCCACCTCTATCAAACCTAAGGCATTTAATTTTGCAATCCGATTCGTTTTCAACCAAGGCTTTGAATGCTTTTAACTTTTCGAAAGCTTTGTCTTTATGCTCCATAAGCCCTATCCAAGACATCCTGGAAAAGTCGTCAATGAACAATATAAAATATTCTTCTCCTCGAGGTGACCTTTTCCTAGATGGACCACATACTTCAATATGGACAAGTTCAAGTGGCCTACTAGATGATCCTTCCTTCGTAGGGAAATTAGTTCTGGTTTGTTTCCCAAACTGACTTGATTTTCATATTGTATTGTCTGGAATTCTGATGTCAGGGAGATCAAGAACAGCCTGATATTTGCATGCTTTCCTTATCTAAGAGAAGCTTAGATGCCCCAATATTTTGTGCCATAGCCAATTTTCATCATTCTTGCTTAGATAGCACTATTTTTGTCCTCCCTTGAGTATGTGTGAATTATTTGGTGTTCTTATGCCTTTGATCATTGTTTCTCCTGTATGAAGCTCACAAACAATACATCCATTTGATCGAAATATTACCTCATTTCCTTGATCACACATTTGATTGACACTTAATAGATTATGCTTTAAACCATCAACATACATAACATTCCCAGCTTTGACATTTTCTTTCAAAAGAACGAAACCTTTACCTTTTATGAATGCAAGGGTGTCATTTCCAAATGAGACCTTCTTTTCCTTTTCTAAGGCAATATATGATTGAAGTTTTTCTTTATCACCTGTCATATGTTTCAAGCATCCACTGTCAATGTACCACTAGTTTTCCTGCCCTTCCGCATATAAGGCTATACCACATCTTTCGGGTTGCGGTTCTTTCTTCCTCCATGTTTTGGGGCTCAATGAAGCTTTCTCCTTTTGAGTTGTTTGCCGAAACCTACTCCTGCATTCAGAATCTTTATGACCAATGTTGTTACAAATAGAACATTCTATTTCATTTTCAAGAGCAGAAAAGTTATTGTAGGTTCTTTTCATGATTCCAATCACACTCCTTTGATTTCATGCTTCTCTGGTCATGATGGTATTGTAGGAAACACATTGAGTGGCTTTATGTCCAAAGTTATGACAAGAGAAACATTGGCCATTGAAGAAATTCCTGCGATCATCAAACCTTCCACCTAGGCGATTGTAATAGCCATTCATTATTGAGGAAAAGTGAGAATAATTTACCTGCAGTTGGTTATAGCTTCTGTTCATCCTTTAAGTAGATTTCCCTTGATTTACTTGGTGATCTCTATTCATTCTGGAAGTAAATTGTCCCTGATTTACCTGATGATATTCATTGTGCTTTTCTTGTCGATTGTCAACCTGTTCACTTCTCCTTGCTGCTTCAAGATAACTTTTGGAGGTAGATGGCTTCTGTGCTTGAGATGTTTCTTCAGTATACCCATGACCAGTCTTGATTTGAGGAGAACACTGCACTTTGATAATCTCATCTAAAGTTTTAGATCCTTTAGCAAATCTAATATTAAGATCTTTTGTTTTCTCAATGTATTTTCTAAGGCCCACAATTTCACATTTTAACTTTTCATTGTGTTTTTCCCTTTCAAAAAGTTGGAATGTCAGAGTATCTATAATCATATTCTTTTCTTCTAAACAAAATTTGAGTTTAGAAATTTCTTCATAAAGACCTTCTTCATCTATATCATCCAAGAAATCATCATCTTCAAAAGCCATCAAAAGTCTATAATCATTACCTTGTTCATCTTCATCACTATTTGAAAATCCATCACTGTCTTCATGTGTGTAATAGCTCTTCTTACTTACATTATGTTTTCTGTTCCATCTAACTGGTTCCTTACCTTTGTCAAGCTTATCTTTATGAGGACACTTGGTAGCATAGTGACTGACTCTTCCACAAGAAAAACATTTGAAAGGTAGCTTACCTCTGAATCTTCTAGAACCCCGTTGAAGGTTCTTGACAAAATTTGATTCTTCCTCTTCTTCTAACATATGTCCCGAGTCATTATAATCTCCTTTTCCTGAGGTTTTGAATGTTTCTGTCTTGTCTGATGTTCCCCCTTTTCTCATTTCGTAAGCGGTTAGGATTCCATGTAGCTATGACATGGTAATGCTCTGTAGATTCTGGTTTTCTTCTATGGCAGAAAATTTTGATTCAAACTTAGAAGACAAAGATCTTAGAACCTTTTCAACCAAAAAAAATTCTTTTATTTATTCACCCAATTTTTTCATACAATTAACAATATCATCTATACGTAGGAATTAGCCACACTTTCATCATTGCACATTCTGAGATTTTCATATTGAATTCTGAGAGTTTGTAATTTTTCTCGTTTTACCTGATCATCTCCTTCATAGCTCATAACGATCTTGTCCCATATTTCTTTTGCAGTTTTGAGCTGCATAACCTTGATGAATTCTGATTGAGATAGACTACCTAATAGGGTATTGACAGCCTTTACATTTGTTTCATACTGCTTCTTACCAGCCATATCTATAGGAGTTGCTGATGGAAATGTGTATCATGTTTCCACGATATCCCAGACTTCTGTACCAAGAGATTGAAGATAGGTTGTGATTCTTACCTTCCAATAGACGAAGTTGCTCCCATAAAAAATTGGTGGCCTGATCGATGCTTCTTTCTAGTAGTTGCTCATGATGATAGATCTTCCTTCAAGCGATCAAGCTTCTTCTGAAGGACCTGCTCTGATACCAATTGTTGAAAATAATACTGAGAGGGGGGGGTGAATCAGTATTATTAGGTCAATTATTTTTCATTTCACAATCAGATTTTCATACGCTACTTCAGTTAGTGAAAAAAATGTATATACGCAACTACAGTTAAGGAAATTCACGTATAACTTGCAAAATTGTAATTTGATTTATTCTTCTGATGTTGATCATTAATCTGTATGTCAGAACCATATAAAAGTAACTAGGAACAGTAAAAATAGATCAAAAAGTCGCACACAAGAACACATGATATAAGGTGGAAACCAAATGTGGGTGAAAACCACCTGCTACAATTCGTCTCTATCTTTTTTCAATTAGAAACTTCTTTTTACAATGGATCTGTACTGGTGGAGTCTTATATGAGTAAACAGGCTTCTACCTACAGAAGGCTACAACCTTCTCTCATTCTCCAACTTCTCCTATAAGGGAGCTACAACCCCCTTAGCTCTTGTACTAGATGAGGTACTAGTACGTAGGTGCTGACCTACAGAAGGCTACAACCTTCTCTTTTATTCCAGGGACCATGTTTCATAAATTTTCAGACTAGATCCATGCATAACATCAATCAAACATCAAGTATATCTGCATCAACCAATCTCCTTTCCACCAAACAAACTGAATCAAATAGTCACTTCTCTGAATGTTGTACCCAGAAAATAGTAACAGTAACCAGACACCAATTCTGAACCTATAACACTGCAGAAATAAGCAAAAGCAGCTAAAACAAATTTCAAGAGACGTACACTACTTCAATATGTAGAAACCTGCATGCATACGCTTCTGTATTAAGCCCAACCAGCGTATATGCTCTTTTGATTTATTGAACCAGCGTGTATACACGCCTTTGATGTGTCGAACCTACATACAGATCTATAAAAGATAATTCACTCTTTCAAATATTGAAACATGAGTTATACCCAGATTATCAGATCAAAGTCATGCGCCAAATATAACAGATTAAAATCACACAAAGATACTACTATTCAAGACTTGATTTTTGATCCATCAATAGAACTTATCCATCTTCTTGCGCTCAGGTTCCTCGTTGATTTAGATTCAGCTATGCACCATAAACCAATCACCAGTATTCCAGATCTTTCTCTTCAGAAGATATTCAATACTTCAGTCGATATCTTTTCCAAATGATCTCCTCCCTTTTATAGTCTTAGGCCTTACTCAAACCATGGTACAAAACCATAGAGAACCAATACCAGGGACCCAATACCTGCGTTTAATACTTCGGATGCAAGACCAAGGTCCAAAACCATAGGTCCAAGTACCATGTACCAAGAAACAATCTTTACCACATGTACGCGCTTTTCTGTGCATGAAAGTGCATGCATACGCATATGCGACTTTTGATCGGCAATACCGTGTGTATATGGGACTTCGTCAAAGGAAACCTGTGTATAGCTCGCTTTATTTCATTCTGAGAGCTTGAACAGTGATTTTCCATCTGAGTGAGTTGCCATCAAGGACAACACCTGTGTCATAGCGCCAAACCTGTGTCATAATGCCAACAATCTCCCCCTACATATAATGCATTGGTGTGCCTTTTCCTAGCATCACTGTTAAATCAGTGTGGTTTGTTTATCCTTACGAATTACACTATCCTAATTCAAAATTACTTTTTGAAAATTATTTTTCCATGATGGTGTTGAGCAATTAAATGGTAGGTGTGTTTAATCTTATAAATGCATCGGTGTGTTTATTTAGATAATGCATCGGTCACAAGATTTTTTTTGTTTGAACATTATTTGATTTATTTGTAGAATATATCTAATGGCTTATGTATTGAATGGAATAAGTTGTATATTGATAAAAATTGTCTTATAAGATCTTAAGTAATAAAAATCTTGATCGAAAGAATGACAGCACATCAAAAAAATCAGAGAAGACAAGTTTTTTGTGAATTCTTTACAAAATTAATATCTTCGAACTATATGTAAGTTTAACTAATATGTATTAGTTGATGTGTGTCATGTAGAGCCACAAAATGAATAAGGTCTATAATATTATTTCGAATTTAAGTGAAATAGAGCGTAAAAGACTCATAGAAAAATTGCAGAACGATGACTTAGGTGAATGAAAAAAATACTATTCAATGAGTTTTTTTTTTTAATTTTAAATAATAACATACTTAAGAATATTAGAGAACATGTTTAAAAGAATCTATTAATTCATATATGTTTAATTTTCTACATGGAGCAACAACAAAGGAAAATATCAATGTCACTCTAAGGAAAGAAAGATTATGGAATATTTAAATGACGATGAATTGGTCCTTAGCTCATCTAGAGTGGTGTTGGAGGTTAATGAAAGGGGGCAATTTTATTACAGAATTATCATGGATCTAGTGGAATGAACATATAAATTTACTTTCCACTTACAATACAAAAATCAATGCATTGATTCTAGGAACGAAATTATATCTAAAGTACAGGAAGTGTTTCTAGATAAATGGTGAATGAGACATGTGAGACTTGCAATAGAAAAAACATATAACAATAAAAAAAAATCATTCATAAGGTAATAATCCTAATTGTATAAAATATTTTTCTCGAATTACATGTATATATTATTACAAACCATTAGTTTATTAATATCAATTTTGTTACATTTAGTTTTCAGATATCATTATAAAAATAGTTTATTATTTTTTTAGAAAGATTATGAAAATCCAAAATGATCAACACATTGATATACAAAACATGGCAATAGGAATGTCCATGAAAGTGTTTAAGTAGATGGTCAAAGAAATGGACATAATTGCATCGCAGGAGGAGCCATCTCAACAACAATGTGCTTCAAATGTATGTAATCATGATTGAATTTGTACATATAAAAAATTAATTTAGCATTAAATATTAATTTTCAAGTATTTTATTATAGAAAAGAAAAGAAGATGGAACTAATTCAACACATAAAACATGACGAAAAAGAAGAAAAAGTTTGATTTCAAAGTCCATGAGTAATTTCTAATAAGTTATCAACTTATTTTAACCCCCACAGTTAGTGCTCCTTGGTCCTCATGCCTATTTGACTTTTCATTTATTCGAGCTGGCAATGACTTATCATTTTGTTAGTTTCTATGACTTCTCATTGTCATGAGAGTCTACATACATCCTCTTTGGACCTCTCTTCCTCCTATTTATATTTGACCATTTGAGAGGGTCAAGGGAGTTTTTTGGACCATAGAGTTTTGAGAGCCAAATTTCTGGGAAGTTAGAGATCATGAGTCTATGTTGTTATATTGCTGCTAGATAGTGTTAGACCCCTACACTACTAGTGTAGCCCCTTATTGTTATTAGTTTAACCCACTTATCATACTATTTTTCCCATGTAGTCCCCATATTGTTATTATTGTGCCCCATATAAGCCCATTATTGTTATTGTTATGGCCTTACAATATTATTGTTATGTAGGTTCTCATTATATTGTGACCCCTTAGACTCCTATATATATGAAGGAAGTATTGTTATTTGCATCATCCAAGAATTGTTCATTTGTGTAATGTAAAGGAGGTTGTTGAGGAAAATTAATTACCGATCATTTAATTGTCAACTCGGGGGTTTCATAAAACTTGCAAAGCATGCATGCATTGTATATGATAGAAATTAACTTTCAATTTAGATCAATCTAACTATGAAACCAAATAATGAAAAACCAAAATCACTTATTCTAATTCAACAATCAATTCAAAATAAATTATAGTACAAATATAGTATAATGCTCAGAATTGAAATCTTAATTTACCACACTCGCAGGAGTAAAATCTTAATCTACCACACTTGCAAGAATGAAATCTTAATCTAACACACTTACAGGAATTGAAATTGTATGAAATGAAATATACTCTAAGGGATCATGTGTGCATTATCCAATTAGGATCCTATTAAATGAACAATCAAAACCACATGACATGAAATGAAAGAAAAAACACTCATTCTTAACCTCTCACACAGGAAAAGTTATGAAAGCAATAAGTCTTAATATATGAAGGAAATAAATCTTAATCTATGAAAAAAAATAAATCTCACACATTGTAGGTGGCCAATCCAAAAGCATCAGAGATGGCAAGTTGAGAGGCTCCTAATGTAAGCATTACCAGGAAGAGGTGTACATCACTCATGAGCATGGTGTTAAACCTAAATCACATTCAAAGATGAGTAATCTTAACTTGTACACTCGAGTATCTTGAACTTTACACATGCCTTTGAAAGGAGAAGTCTCTCCTATTTATACAAGAACATAAGAATCTACCTCATTAATGGAGGTCCATTATTCTCTCCCTACATCCCTATAAAATATCATAGAGTTGCAACTCAAATATGTAATGATGAGACACATATCCTCTTTGACCTTTATCCAAATATTCTTCCATAGCCTAAAGGAAATTCGAATTTGAACATTGAAGGCCACATAAGGGTGACTTGGAAGTTTCCAAATGACCTACACATGTCATGAAACTCAAGCCACTTTTAAGTATTAGCAAGCATATATCATTTCTCTATGTTTAACCATAAATTCACTTAAAATACTAGAAATCATTAGCTTTTGGAAAACACAAAGGTAACCCTATGTAATCATGAAAATGGAGGCTAATGAAAGATTATATGGCTATGGAGTTGCGACATGTGAGTGAAATGGTGGCAATAAAGGTGAAATTGGATGATATTTTGAAGACATTTTGGAGACTCTATAAAGATTTCCCCCTTGAAGAGGCTAATTTTGAAGTCGTTGATCTATCCCTTCTTCTATTTTGTGAGATGGTTGCATAACAGAGAGAGAGCTTGCGAGGTCCTTGTTACTTGTGTGTTGCTCTTCATGCTCATTTCCTTGTTATAGAGGGAAGAATCTACTAGATCACAGAGGGGAGGATTTGAGCTAAAGGTGTATGTTTGTAATAAGATTTCTTCTTGATTAATAGAAACATATGTTCCTTCCTCATATCTATTTGTATTCGACATGCTTTATGGTGATTTCTATGATAGTTTTGATCTAACAATCTTGCAAGGAAGGTCAATAGTTATCTCTATGTTTTTGTGGTTGTGTGTAGGGAATGAGATCAAGCGTAAATGAGGTATATCACTTGAGTGGAGTGTGGGAATATACATCAGACCTAAAATCCTTCCCCAACCTGTGAGGAGGCTAGGTGAACACATATTTCCTTGTAGTACATAGAACCAACTACCGGATGCATGTTTGATCATTTTGGTTGTGACGTTATTCTATTTCTATTGGTCTTCCATTTTTATTTCTGGTGATTTGATTTGGACAAAAGATCATATAGCAATAGCTCCTTGCAAATTATATGCAACAGAAGTGGTGCTTTCAATGAGAGAATAATTTCTTTTGTCCACTTTACCTCTGATCATTATTGATTTCTCTCTTATTCCAGTTTGCTAGGTTTTCTCCAATTGTTTTGACTCTTTGTGGCTATTTTCAGGGTTTATTTTTGGAACATTTTACTTTTCTAATAGCTTATGTGCAAGTTTTTGGATGTTTTAGTTTTTTCCCTAGTCGCTCCCATAGGGATTCATCTTTGCAACTCAAGGATCCTAGTTTCTCCCTTGTAGTTAGAAACATAGTGAATGACCATAATTTTCATGTCTTGTGTGTGCGACTAGCTTTCTAGCCTTGAAAAATCAATTTTTATCTTCATAAGTTCTTTTTTCTATTCTTGATTAGTCTGAGCTACCCGCTTACTCACTAGATCTTGTCCAGATCTGTTTTCATTTGTGTGATTTCCTTAGATTTGTTGTCTTTTATTGGGAGAAGTTTTTGTCTTGTATTGGACATTGATCTTCTTGGCTTTTGCCGATCTATTCAAGATCTGTTGAATCTATTTGTTTTGTTGTTGTTATCTATTGAGCTGTGTTAGATTTGATCCATTTATTATTCATTTATTGGGATCTTCAATTTGTTGTTTTCTTCAAGGTTACCTCGAAGGATTCTTTGTACAATTTGGTTGAGGACTAGTGTTCTCATCTTTAGATCTTAATTTCACATTTGTTTGGCTTCTTTTGGTGACTCCTTGGATCTATTTTATATTCCACTTTGATCTATTTTGTTACCTCTATGAACTTCTATCACTTTTGGTTATTTTTTTCATGTTTGGTGGTTTTGTGATTGGTTGTGAAATTTTCATCTAGAAAATTTCTTTTGAGTGTGTTTTAATTGCTTCTTATCACCCTCATCTGATCTTATTTAGGCCTTCCTGTGACTAGGGTCTCATTTTGACCTTTGCAAAATATTGGCCTTAGTTGAGCCATTGTGCTACAAGCCTAACAATATTGACATTTCCTTCCCTCTTTCAATTTTTTCTTTGTTTTTATTGCTTAGAGTGTGTTTGATTGTTTGGATTTGCTTTCCTAGTTATGAGGCTTTTGGAGTGATTTGCATTCTTGCTTGGGAAATTTTCTTTGGTCTCTTTTCAATTACTTTGATTTTCCTTTTTGGTTTTTTTTAGTTCGTAAATCTAAAAAATAAATTGGGATAGTTTACATATTAGAATTTCGTGAGAGGTTCATTAATAGGCATTGGCGTGTTGTGTGGAAAAATTACTACCCTATTATAGTTAGAATTCATTGAACTAAAATGAAAATTTTCATATAGTTGCATGAGGATTACTAACAAAGAGTCACTCAAACCATTTCAATTTCACTCCACAACACAACTTTGTAAACAAAACCACATAAAATAACATGATAATAAAAGAAAATTGATTCTTCTTTTTATTTTATTGGCAGTACACCAACACTAGGTTAGGCTAGGGTCTTAGAGATAGGTGTGTGAATCTACTACTACAAGAATACAAAAGGAAACATTGCAGCTTGTGGAAGGGAGTCAATTCCATTTGCAGTATTGTGGTCTGGGAAGCCCTTCTAACAATATGGTTAAGCATGATGTCAAACTTTGGCTAGGCAAGGTGACACAACCCATTTTAGCTAGATTCGGGTGGCGAGATATAGCAGATTTTGCATGAATATAAATTGTGTTATTAACAATTGTTGGAGCACTTGGGGAGAAAATTGGAGGAAACTATTAAGGGGGTTTTAGTCTTGGTTCTATAAGTTAAGTGTCCTACCCTTATGTGTGGATTTTTCCTAATACTGTCCCCTCAGGCTGTGTTATTGTGGGTGCTAACCATAGTGGCCTATCTCTTAGGGCTCATATGCAGGTGCATCATCCGGTTTGTCTTATCTATACCTAGGACAAGTATTAGTCATACACTATCAGCCCTCTTGTAGGGTTCCCACAGCCAATAAGGAAACTTGTATCGTATTCACAGCTAAAACGTTTGGGGAGTACGGTTCTAGATAACTGTTCCACTGCCAATGTCTTTGTATTTTGATTTGTATGTGCTATCTTTTAGGAAATTTATAGTGTGTGATGTTTGGTCTGAGTCAATAGTTTTGTCCTTAGGATGTTTTCACTAACATAATTTTGTTAAATTATACTTTTTCACCCTAGCTGAATTTATTTGTCTTCAGTCACGAAGACTTCACAGTTTGCCTCTACAATGAGGTGGACTTATCACTCCTCCATGCAGAGTGACTGTTGGTACAAAAGACTTAGATCAACACATAGTCCTCGAATCTATACCCGGTCCTTTTGGTAGTGATCTCTATTGAGACTTTGGAAGATGATTCTGTTGCTTCTTCCAGTCTACCCTTGATCAATCCACTAAAACCTGAGTTGTTGCAGTTGAGCCCTAATGGTTTTACACCTTTTTATACTTTCATAACTTTGTCAGTTATCTATCCTATGGCAGAGTCTGAAACCTATTTACCATTTGCATTGACAATGTTAGTTTCCATGTCATCATTACCACCTCTTAGTGTGGCCATACTTACTCCGTCTACACCTCTCACTTCTTCTTGGGGTATTACACCAGTCTCATCTATAACTCTTGCAAATTTCTTGAATGTTTCCATGCCCAAACCATCCCTTATGCCAACTATGATGCTTCAACCTAGTCGTTTGGTAGGATTAGGAGTCTTCTCACCCCACTTTGCTCAAGCAATGATTTATGTTCCTTAGTTAGCATGGTTACTTATGGAAATATGTGGGGGGGGATCATTAGTTGTTCCTAGTCAACCTCGGGGAAACGTTGCTTCTACCATGTCATGAACCTGGTATAGTTAGTTGTTTGGAGGGGCGCCACCTACTGGTACCTTTCCTTTAGGGGTTAGTTTACTTAGAGAGAACCATGTTTCTAGTTATGTCACTCATACAAGTTATTCTCCTTATGTCGGTCCTATCGCTTAGGTTGGTCCGTCTTATTCTCCTAGTTACAACCTTGTGAGCAGTCATGCTCTTAGGGATTTTTTTCTCTCTGGGGGCATGTTCCCTGGGGGGAATATTCCTTACAACACTCATTCTAACCTATAGAATTCATATGCGGGGGTGAACCCATTCCTTAACCAACACACCATGCATCACAATCCCTATATGGGGGGGGGTTGGGGGGCAAGGTTGGACAGGGGCTTCTCATGCATATGATCCATTTAGCCAACTCCACAATCATTCTTATCTTCTCTTGATTTACTAGATTTGGAAAATTTGACTGATTACCCCATCCATCATGATACCTGGTCCACCCATGCTCGCTAGATTGCCATCAGATATTCCCAATTTTGAAGGGAAGCCTAGGGAGAATCCTTCTACCCACATTACCACCTATCACTTATGGTGTTCTTCTAATTCTTTAGTGGAGGATTCTATTAAAATTTCTTATTCCAACATACGTTAACTAGGGATGCCGAAAAGTGGTATATCGAGTTAGATACTGCATCCTGTAGTGACTTTTCCTCCTTAGCTCAAACCTCCTTGACACACTTCCAGTTACCTACTCAGTATGATATCGAATTTGATATCTTGTCAAATTTCAAGCAAGATGATGCCACGTTAATTTATGACCACATTCATGAGTGGCATCATTACAAGATGTTAGTGAGAACCACGTCACTTGATGAAATCTTATATAAATGGTTCATTTTCTCACTCTGACCCCAGATTGCCAAGGATGTGTCCATGTTTCAAGCTGTTCTCGAGGAGAAAGCCATTTTCGTTTGCCAACAATTGGATCTTATTTATTCACTTTCAAATATGCTATACGATGCTTTTCCTAATGCCCCTTAGCCTTCTATTAACCCTCCTAAACCTGCTCTTGGCCCACATGCAAATGGCATGATTGGATCTATTTCTGATTCTGTGATCCAAATTGTTGTTCACCTTGGGAACTTGGCTCTGCTAAAGAACCATCTCCTGAGCAGTCCACCGATGTTATTATTGTGAATTACACTCAACCAAAGAACAACCATCAATCCAATGGTAAAAATAATAAAAATAAGAATAAAAAAATAACCAAATTTCTCTGGAACCCCAAACCAACCCTCCAAATTAGGGAGGGGGCACCACTGAACATCATCATAAAATCAAATTCCCTTGTAAAATATATCAAGGCGACCAGCTAGCTCATGAGTGCCCTCAGATGGATGATTTCCATAAGCTCCTTTCACCACCATCCACTCAACAACCTGTTGTTTTGACTCATTCATTCCCTACGCAACCTCAAAAACAGATGGTTGCTCAACCTCTTCCACCTCTCCAAGGGGGAAATGAAGGGTCATTTTCTCATACCATTTATAGTCCATTTGTCTTTATCTGCAAGGAAGATGTGAATGTGATCACACAAGCTAAATCATATGATGTTCTTGACTTGAGTTCTTCTTCTAAGGACTCACCAACTCCACCTATTTCCACTGGACCCCTCACTTTGGATAAGCCTATGGAACCTATCTATCGAGGCCCCAAGGGTGTTCTTTATAAGACAACACACAATCCTTCCACTTGGGCCACTTAACATTATGGTATTATTGAAGGTCCTGCTGAGGCTTCTTGTGCGACGTCTGCCCTAGATTTTTTGCAAAGTTGTCCTCAACAACGCAAGGCCTTGTTGTCTACGATTGGTGGAGTCGATCTATCTGACTAAAGTATAAACATGTTTAATGATGGCAAGGTTGCTCCTCACCTTTCTCATCAGATTGATCTAAATATTTTCGTGTGTTTCTTCAGTAGGAATATTCAGTTCACTTTGGTGTATGAAGGCTTTTCCACTTGTGTCTCGTCAACATCATGCTGGAAGGCTCTTGGCTCTCTAACACTCACTATGTCCAACAACACTCTTCAAGCATTTTATGGTCACAAATTTATACCTGATGGGTGCCTTCCCAAGTTCACCATCGAGTTAGGAGGGAAAACTATCTATGTCAATGTTGAAGTCGTTGACGCTCCTTTAGATTATAACCTACTCCTTGAATGTTGTAGTCTCGTTCATGTTTAGTTTACTTTTCTTTCCTCATGGAGCCAACATTTACATAATCGATCAGCTTGATGATTGTGTGCCATCAACTCAAATTTCTAGTACGGGAATGCAATACCACTCGTGGGAGATCACCCTGCTCAATTTCAGAGTGTTAGAGAAGGAATCTTTAAAAGTTAAGCTCTTATGGGAGTTTTCCCTCAACTCCCCTTGCCTACCACTCCTTCTCTCTATACCATTTCTCATTTCCACATGATCTCTTCGCACACTCATGGACCCAAACTTCTTGATGATTCATGGATGGTGCCCTATGAGTCTAATATTGATCAATGTGGTGATTCTATGCCTTTAAGCTTAGAAAAAATTCTTATCAAGCTATCTAACTAACTTCCACATCTCATGAGTGTCGTGATGTCATTTCGATACCACCTAATGATTTCTTTTTTCCTTCTTGGGCTATTGACCATCCCCTCTCTTGTGACTTTCTCAACTTCCCATTACCATATGATGAAGCTATTCAAGAAGTCTTGTCAATTTCCAAGCATCTTTGGGGAGCTCTTCATCATTTTTCTCCTTTCTTCCCCCACATAGAGATTTTAGATGTGTCTCATCAAATTTGGGTTTCCTCTAGCCATGCTAATATCTCGTCACATTTCCAATGATTTTTTTCCATTTCTTCTGAAGGAAACTTGGCTAATATTTCTTCTACCATTCCTATTAATATTTCCATGAAACCAAGTGTCATGGAAAATATCTTGATTCGGGCTGATTGCGCTCCTCAAAATAGTGACAGCTACACCTCCCTTTTTAAATAATTTCAAGATCTTTTTTCTTGGACTTATGATGAAATGTCTGACATTGATCCATGAATTATCAAACACGAGATTCAAACTTCTCCTCGAGCTAAGATTATTTGGAAGAAACTCCAACCTATCAACCCACGTAAGTCAGTGCTATTAAAGCTGAAGTTCAAAAGATTCTTGATGTTGATTTTATCTATCTTGTACCTTTGGCGGAATGGGTCTCTAATCCTATTCCAGTTGATAAGTAACAAGGAACTATTTGAGTCTGTGTTGATTACCAAGACTTGAACCTAGCCTGTTAAAAATATAATTATCGTACACTTTTCATTGACCATATTATCAATTCATGTGTTGGTAATGCTATACTTTCCTTTATGGATGGGTTTTTCAGCTATAACCAAATCAAAATTAAACTTGGAGACCAACACAAGACTTCTTTTATCTGTCCGTGGTACATTTTCTTATCGTAAACTACCCTTTGCTCTCAAAAATGCTGGTGCCACTTTCCAGTGGGCCATGTCTTATGCGTTTCATGATATCAAACACATCGTTGAAGTTTATCTTGATGAGCTTACCGCTCGTTCTTTTCTTCATGAGGATCATCTACCACAACTTCGAGAATTGTTTTCTTCGATATCGTTATTACAAAATTTGGCTTAATCTGCAAAAATGTGTTTTTTCTATACGATATAGACGATTTTTAGGCTTCATTGTTTCCCAAGAGGGGATCCATGTTGATCCCTCAAAGGTTGAGGCGATTATTAATTTTCCTCCTCCTTGTATTGTCTGCTAGCTTCAACAAATTCAACAAAAAGAAAATTTTTTACGACGATTCATTGTCAATTATGCTCACATTACCCAAGGCTTCATGCACTTGTTGAAGAAATGAGTACCTTTCATTTGGGATGACCAAGCCCAACATTCATTTGATGATCTCAAACATGTTTTTTTGTTTTCACCTTTACTGAGCCCTTCTGACTTCAATCGATACTTTTTGTTATATCTCGTTGCATCAGAGTCTTGCTTGGGAATGATTCTCATCCTAGAAGAAGACATGCACAATGAACATTCAATTTACTATCTTAGAAAAGGCCTCATTGGTCCTAATTTTTTTTATTCTCATGATGAGAAGTTGGCCTTCATAGCAATTATTGTTGTACAATGATTGAGGCATTATATTTTAGTCTGGAAGACTACTATCATTGTTGGATCCAACCCCATCAAGCACATCCTTAGGCATCAAATCATAGGGGGGAAATACTCAAAGTGGATTGTTATCCTTTAGGAGTTTTATTTGAGTTCACTATTGGTAACTTTAAAAAATCCTTAGCTTTCACTAAGCTTCTTATTGAGTTGCCCAAATATGATAAGGAAGTTGTGGTTGTGAATCCTTTTCCTGATAAATCCATGTTCCTCATTAGTAATTTTGACCCTTGGTATGGATACATTATTTTGTATCTCCAAAAATAATGTTTTCTACCTCGCTTATCATGTGATGACCATCAGCATATACACCATCAGTATCGACATTATCTCATTATCAATGATACTCTTTACTGTCACAATTTTGACAATATCTTACATCGATTCCTTACTCATGAAGAAGCCGAACACGTACTTAATTGTTTCCATAGTGGGACGTGTGGTGGTAATTTATCTGGGTTTGCCACCACTAAGAAAATCTTGTGTGAAAGGTACTTTTTGCCTTCACTTTTTAAATAATGTATCTCAATGGTCCAAAAGTTCCATCCTTGTCAAATATTTTCTCGTAAAATGCGCTCTCATTCTTCCCCATTACATCCAGTAGTTTCCTTCAGACCTTTTTCCTAGTGCAAAATTGAATTTATGCAATGTAAGCCACCCTCCACCCAAGGTCATCGCCATATCATCATCGTCATAGACTATTTTAACAAATGGTTTGAGGCCATGCCTACACGTCTAAATGATGGTAACACTACTACTTTATTCTTCTTTAACCAAGTCATTTCTAGGTTTGGTGTGCCTAAACGCATTTTGATTGATCATGGTTCACATTTTCAAAACCACATGATGCATGAAGTAGCCATAAAGTTTGGTTTTCACCATGAACACTTGGCGCCCTGTTATCGTCAAGCCAATGGCCAAATCAAAATTATTTATCGCACTTTAAAAAGCATGTTGTAGAGGATGGTAGGGAAACATAAATCTAATTGGCATATTATGCTATTTGCTTCATTATGTTTATGTCGAACCTCGGTTAAATATCCCACCAACTTTACTCCATTCCAACTGTTGTATGGGGTAGATTCAGTTCTCCCTATCTAGTGTGAAATCTCTTCTCGTGAACTAGTTGTTGAGTTACTCCCTAAGACTCTGATGAAATAAGAATGTCTCTTACAATTGAACCATCTCGATGAAGAACTCCTTCTCACTTTGGTCAATAATGAAACTCATAAAAAATGTGTGAAGGCCCAATATGATAAAATTGTTCGAACTTGTGTCTTCTCCAAAGGTTATATTTTGTTGGTTTACGACCAAGACTATGAAAATATGGGGGTCGGTAAAATTCAACCTATGTGGAAGGGTCCCTACATTTGTACACATGTTCTCAAGAAAGGGGCCTATGATTTAGTTGCTTATGAAGGGAATCCACTATCAGAGACTCGAGATGGGCTCTATCTGAAACAATACTATGCTTAGTTTCTTTGCATGGTCTCTTGTATATACTGTATATACGTGTGTGTGTGTGTGTGATAAGTTTCTTTTTTCTTGTATTTGTCATTTTTACCAATTTATGTTTTTGACTCGTGTGTCTAGTCTTTAATGCGCAAATGTGAACACCCTTTCATCCTTATAGAGGTTTTGCAGATGGTGCAAACCGTTACACTCGAAATGCTTCTTCCACCGCTTGGGTTCCCTTTTCACTCACTAATGAGATTTTGAGTTCTAGGGGTATTTATCTCCACCCTGTCATGAAAAATGTGGCTGAATATATTAATGTTATTGAGCTCTTGACCAAGTCCAGTTTCCTTGTAATAAACCACTTAGTTGTTCAAATTGACTCTCAGCTCATAGTGTCTCAGATCAATCATCTCTATTCTATAAGGAACACAACTCTCGTATGCTATTTTTTGAGGGTACCTCTCTTGGAATGTTTGTTTGATTACATTTATTATGTTCATATTCCTTGAGACCAAAACCGATTTGCTGATTCATTAGCTACTTATGTCTTAAATTGGAATTTGTCCCATCAATAGTTTTAACCATGCACATGATTAAACATTCAATGTAAATACACATCATTTACACATAAAACATAAAGAGGTTGTCATTTTATCATATATAATTTGTTTTTAAGTATATAGTTCAAAAACTTGGCAACTAAGGTCCTCGCTACTATGCCATACATATGTATATTCATCAACAACACACATCCCTACACTAATTCCTTCACTTATTGGTGTTGATGATAACATAATACCACATTTAGAAGGTGACGAAGAAGTGTCTGATGATGGGTTGGCTCAACACTAGCCATATGCCTTTGCTAGTGTCGAGGGGTATCCACCATACTTCTTGGAGGAATACCTAAAGTAAGCCCCTCAACATTGCAAGTGAATTCTTCTAACTTCTCGTCTTTGTCCTTTATCTCTGTTGTAGCTATTGTTGGGGCTTGATCACGTGGTCCATGTTTCCTTAAAGGAGAATACCTTATAGGGTCCATAGGCACTACATCTTCATATCACCACAATAATGACTTAGTAACTGTGTATCCAAATGAAAAAACAAAAACATTACATATTAAAAAATATAAAAATATAAAAAAACTAATATTTTTTATCTCTCTCATCAAAATCCTCATTAGGGGGCAGGACTATATCTTAATGCCCTTGGAAATCCATTCCATAGTCGTCCACTGATAATGGTGCTGCTTTCATCCATTTCTAGTATGTATCTAGGAACCAACAACTAGTATATACTCCATCCTCCCTAGGCATAATGGAGCACCACCTCATCATCCGTGACTATGTTGGTAGTGGATAGAACACATAATCCAGTATCATTGGCCTCATCACCATAATATTCTCAAAGAAGAAACTCATAAGAAAACTCCCATAGCCACATATTTGGTTCTTCCCCCTCTTCATATTTGTTAGTTGAGCCTTGACATTCACCAACATTCCTTCACGCCAGTTGAAAAGTGTGGGTTCTAAACATCTGATGCATAGCTCTAGATGCAGTATTGTCATGATATGGGGTGCCTAGGTCCTAGGCACCCGTGTCATAGTATATGCTAGTGTACGCAGAGTCAGGTCTGCTATCTCCTCTATATGGATTTTTTCCCTTTCCATTCCTCTACTTGGCCTGCAGTGGGAAGCCCTCATACTTCGCATTGTTTCTCCATTAGTGCTGCATACCCCTGATAGTACCACTGGATCTCCCAGCATTGACAACCCAATAAGGAAATATATATTTTCCACCTCTATAGTGAATGACTCTAGACCAATTATGAACTGTTGAGTGTCTACATCCTACCAATACACAATCTCGACTGGCACAAAACTTTGGTTGGTCATACTTGGGATTTGGAAAAACTTCTGTAATCCACAATATATCAAGGCATTTATTGTTGGTGCATATCCCATGGATTGGATTTCATTTTCACTATGGTGTCTCTCTCTTCACTTCGTCATGGTTTTTCCTGCACACAAATGCTACTTATTAGTCACAACCACAACATAAAAAGCACATTTAAAAATAGAAAAACACATTTGGGAAAAATTCCATTAAAATTTTTGCCATTAAACCCTAGTATGCGGTGGGGCAAAATCAACCCCAGTCGCTTTCATCCTTTGGCATGCATGCGACTGGGCTTCCATAATCATTTTTCCCCCTTGTACACATGTGACTGGGAGAATTTCTCCATAAAAAATATTTTTTTTTCCTATGATTTAACTATGGCCAGAGAAAGTCATGTGTACTTGATGAAAAGAGGGACGAATTTTGACTTACTTGGATGAATATGGCTCCTATTTGGCTCCTCTTGCTTCTCCTTAACCTAGCTCACAAACCCTTGGAATCCCTCTCCTTATTTCCTCTCAAAATCACAATGATAAAATGAGGAGGTATGAGTTTCTTTTATAAATAATTTTGGCATATTTTCATAATATTCCAAATTTGTTTTTTTGGGGCTTGGAGGGTTTTTTGGCTTTATAATGCTTTTTCTAGTTTACTTTTTGCAGGAGGTTTGGTGAGTGAACTTTTTGAGTGTCTTTTTGGGGGATCCCATTTACAAAAATGGGCTTAAGGTATGTTCCCTTTACTGGCATATAGGGGTACGTCATACATCCCCATGACCAATGCATTATTGACTGTCAATGCCATATTAATGATTTAGGTTTGCGCCCATCAAGTTGTAACATTACCCTCTCTTGTTTATGCATGTCGTCGCTTGGAGGTAGAACCTAGTTGCTCATGGATACCCTAGTTAGCACCTTCTTGTTGTCGTGTTGTCCATGCAGTAATTTTTATTACCTTTCTTGAATCCCTCTATTTGACCCACCATGACTTAGAATATAAGCCTCATGTCCTCTTCTTCTTCTTCTCTTTTCTCGCTATACCCTAGGAGGATTCCACCACTTTTATCCCTTGTCATTTCCACTTATCAACCTACCTTTCACGATGAGCCTTGGTTTCCCCATGCCATGGTCATCATCCGCTTGGGCTACAATTCACTTTCACTTGGTGTTTTACCCTTTCTTGGAGGAACCATTGTGATCAGAGATCCTACTAGCCAACCTCTTATCCTCGTTCTGTCATGAGAAGTTCCAGTTTTTATCCTCTATACTACTCATTCCTCTAGGAAAATATTGCCGAGTGAACTTGTATACTTCACACTCATAAAAGTACTTGAAGGGTTGTCTACTGAGTATAAGTTTAACCTTTTTTTAGAATAGGATAGGCTACTTATGAAAAAGGAATACCCAAGGCTATTGTGGCTACGAGGTTCTCCTTTGTATAATTTTATCTCTTTTTTGGGCTTGGGGGACAACTTTACGAAAAAGGAACTTATAAAAAGAGGAGGGAGGGAACATTTATTTCCATTAGTCATCAAATGGTAGCATGCTTTGCATCACCCTTAAACATGGCACTTATCTATTTCATTATCTCACAGTTGGGTTTTAACATGCTTAGGATCCGTATCATCCATATGAGTCTATTGACTCATCTGGATGGTTAATCTTCCAATCATATGGAGCATGCTTCAATGCCTCCTACATCGTTGCATGATAACACATGCTTCTCCTTCATCATGTTGCCAAGTCACTTTATTGTCATGCCACTATGTGTTCAAGGGAAGTATCATCCTCTGTCGGCCATCTACAAAAAACTGTTGACCATTCCGCATTTTCCATCCCTATGTCAGTTGTCCTTCATTTCTTCATGACTTCATTTATACATCACATCAACCTTGTATGTTCCGTGTCGATTGATTGGGGATACATAAAGTCCCTCCTTCAATGGAACTTCTCCTATTGAATTCATCTCATTATCCATGAGTTTGATATAGGAACCAGTAGTACCTTGGAGCTTGCAAACCTTAGCGGCAGGCTTCCTTGCGATCGACAGTGGGTTTACATCATTGGCACCAGATTGGTCGAGTTCGCTGGTGTTCAACATCAGCTCATCTATTCACACTTAATATACTGTACTAGGTATCTTGGGGTCCATTTTACTCATTGATGATCTCCCTCGCGTATGTTACTGGTTTACCTCATTGGCTAGTAATTAGAGAGTTTCTACCATGCAAGAAATTAGCTCATATATTCATATGATGTAGATTCGTACCATCGAGGTTATGTCAAAGACTTTGGGTTAGGGACATCTCGCTCTTATATGGAATCCCATTCCCAAGATGTGTTGGAGTTATGTATCATTTATATACTTTGAGGATGATCATGGGACACTTATCTATCTGTCATGTGTCCATAGTCCTACTAATGTATATTATGAAATAAATGCACGATCATATTTTGTATATCTTAGTGGCCATGTTCTAAAATTTCATATCATGGATCTGTAGTGTATGTTTTGGTAGCCATGTTTAGTATATTCTTATGATCGAGCATAGTCATGCCCATGTCAGGGATGAAAGAAATCTACACAGATGAGACTTTAGCTCCAGAGTCTGTTGCAAACAAATGATAATATTGAGAGGGGGGCTCAATCAATATTAAGGGTAATTTTAAATTTTTTATGCCTATTTACTTTTCTTATTCAATCTTGGCACCCATCCATATAATCAAAAACAATATGTAACATGGTAGCAACATGAAATCCACATACAAGCATATACACCATGAGCGTCATACACATGAGACACAAGGTTTTGCGTGGAAACCCTTTCAGTGAAAAACCACGAAAACATGTTGTTGTTATTGATGTAAAGAAGATAATCTAATTTATTACATCAATATATTTTGTGCACACCTGCTCATGGTAAGAATGAAGTCCCTTTTATTGTTTGCTAGCACCAACTCCCTCTTTTTGTAGACACCTTTCTAGCTTACTAGAAGCACCATGTGAGGCACCGACCTCTTGGATTTTTTGTAAGCACCAACTTGCAACTCCTCGGACTTTTGCAAGACAACTTGCAAGAATCACAAACCCACAAGACTTCTCAACCACCCATTAGATATGGAAGAACCAACTTCCTGTATGCAGGTACCAACCCACATGCAAATAGGAACTGTATATTCTCTATAATTTGGTAGCCACTTTGCCTCATATCAGCTTTGTTCTCTCTTCTCACACTGCTCACTCTATAAAAACCCAGTGATATGCCCAACAACAATAACTCATCGTAGTCCTTGCATCTCTATTATATGATCTTCCTCAATAGTCACTAAGCTCTCGACATTTTCCTCTCTAAGCCAAACACAAATCTCTCGGCCTTATTTCTCTACACAAGAACCTTCGCCTTTTTTCATATAGCAAAAGAAACTAAAACCTTTCTTGCACAGCACACAACACACAGGAAACTTCCACTTTGCTCACACAACACAACTCTTGGGGTCTCTTACCTCTACATAGGCACTCTCGACCTTTCTCTACAGAACAAGCTCTCTCCAAGCCTTACACAACAGTCCACACACACAAAGATTTTCTCTTAGTTCTCTTGCAACTATGTTGCTTCCCCCCACTTGCTCATTTGAGCTCCTGCGTTTTGTTCCTCTACTGCCCCCTAATCGATGCTACCACTCTGTCCTATATTCACACTATGCAAGTGTACCTCGACATGGCCCTTAATTCTGTCATTGTGTTTGAATTGGTCTCTTCCACTACATTCACCATGAGAATGGGCACCTCAATGTTTCTCCATACTCAGAATAAATTATTGGTCCACCTGCACACTCCAACTAGGCATAGTCCTCTCTATGATCAAAACTCCTATCACTTAGGCTCTCTAGGCTTATTCATGGTTTTGCATGGCTTGGTTGTACTTCAACATGGCTTCCCTTCGGACCATTGTCCTTGTTGCCTTGTCTCAATGTTTCTGTTGATATTTGACAGTTGCCATTTATTCCAGTGACCAAATCCTCTGTGCTCATTTACTCTTCATCTTCCAACTCATCCAACCTTTAATACTCCTTTGTGCTACTATATTAGAGATTTTACACCACAATGCAATTTCAGAGCCCAAACATCTTGTAACTCTATTAAGAAGATGTTACGATATTACTATATTTTGATTGGCCTTTAGCCCCTTCTTCTTAGCTCCTTATCACATCTCCACCATAGAATTACTACCTGTGACTGTCGGTATAACACTTAAGTGCTAAATCCTTTAGCATCTTCCCAGGGAACTTTCTCTTCCTGTTATTTCTCTACACCCTTGGTTTTCTAGGCTCCATAACCAAGCACCAACAACATTGGAAGCTTCACATATCGTAAATTTCTCTAAAATTCATTTATAGAAGAGTTTTGAAATCTCCAACCTCTGATATGCTCCAGAAGACTTAAGTGTTAGGCCTCACTGTACTCCCTTGCCTCTATTATTTTCCTCGATGAAGTGCCAACACATCGGAGCCCCCTTATCATAAATTTTTCAATAACCAACTGTTATAAAGTTATGATATTCTCAATCCTCTAATCGTCGACTTCTGAAATGAATTCATCAATTCCATATGTAAACACCTTCGAGGTGACATATGTCACTTGGTTATGGCCCATTAGACCACCCAATATGGTTGAATATATTTGCCACGTGTCTTGTCATACTGGCATGTCATTCTGACGTCAGTTGCCAATGTACCTTATCGAAACCAATCAGACATTGCCATGTGTCCTTATTGGGACCAATCATATGCCACCATGTGTCTTGCTAGAGGAGAGAGAAAAGGGCCCATCTAACTTCTGTTTTGTGATGGAATCCTTTGTTAATATTTATTGGAGTTACCCGATGGCTTTTAACATTATCAACACATTATGCGTATCAAAAAAATTAAAGGTTGTCACCTTAAGAAGTTGAGATTCTCTGATTCTCCGACCTTTTGATGTGTCGATTCTCTGATATCTTAGGACATTTGATATGTGATTGTGGATACCTCTATACCTCTTGTATGTGATCAACGATTTTCTTGACCTCTGATATGCAATCAGAAATACGTCGATATGTGATGCTTTGAAGTTGCGATGTGCCGATATCTTTGGACTGCCGATATGTGATCTTTGAGAATACCGATATGACGACATCTCGATCTTCAATTGCCAATACATGAATTTTCTGGTCTTTGATTGACAATAGACCAATGTTCTCTTTCCAATGGAGGGGGTATGATGTAGGATTTAAGCCCATATACTACCTCTAAGATGGCTCCAAACTCTCTGCCATTATTCTACTCCTTGACTCTCTCGACAATAGAACTCACAACCACTAAGGTGATCCTCTACGTGAAGCCTGCAACTACCATGGACTTCCATTTTTTCCATTAGTATAATCATCATTTGATGGCTTCTCTAATAAGCCTACTATTGTGATGATCTTCTACAAGAGGGTTGCAGCTACCATGGGATTCCATCTTGACCAACACAGTAGTCATCATTTTATGGCTTTTCCAATAAGCTTGCTACTATGATGATTATCCACATGAAGCCTGCAGCGGTCATCAGATTCCATCCTAACCATGATTTCCAACATCTTCTATGACAAGTATCCATACTAGTCTAGTTGAAATTGATGCTAACACTCATGCCAACAGTTAAGTAATGCCCCTGCCAACAGTTAGGCACTCCTCTTGCCAACAGTTATGCGATGCCAACTTCCAAACACATCTCCCTAGCATGACTATTGACATCAATGCCAACAAAATTACTGATGCTTTCACTAGGCCACTAGCCATCCAAACAATGGAAACTGTCCAATAGAGTATTTCGATCTACATTCCTGGGTTTGTCTTCACTCCTATTTTTACATGTGAGGTTTATAATAATGTATTTCAACTATCATCTTCCTTTTTGACCTCATACATTGGGGGCATATGTTATCAACTTATTTTACCCCCTAGGGTTAGCGGTCCTTGGTCCTCATGGATGTTTGACTTTTTCTAGGCCTTAGACCTCCTTTTTTCTAGCCTTACCCACCAGTCACATGGATGTAGGCCTATGAGTTGACTAGATCCTTCTAGTCACTCCCAACCCTTCATTATCCATGTGATTATGTACTTTTTCACTCTTTTCTATGCCTGCAACTGGGGATGTCTTCTAGAGTACCTTGGTCCCTAGGGGATCAGTTCGACTAATCACTTATTTTAGCTAGCCAAGACTTACCATCTAGAAATTTCTATGAATTCTTATCATCCTGAGTGTCTATGTACATCCTCTTAGGACCTCTCTTCTGCCTATTTATATTGGCCCATCTGAGAGGGCCAAGGGTGTTTTTTGGACTAGATATTTTTGAGAGCCAAAGTTCTGTAGAGCTAGAGATCTTAAGTCTATGTTGTTATCTTGCTTCTAGAGAGAGATCTTGTGAGGTACTTGTTACTTGAGTGTTGCTCTTCATGCTCATTTCCTTGTTATAGAGGGGAGACTCTGCCAGATTCCAGAGATGAGGCTTTGAGGTGAAGGTATATGCTTGTAATATGATTTTTTTCCTCATTAATAGAAACATATGTTCCTTTCCCATATCTATTTGTATTCAACATGCTTTGTGGTGATTTCTATGATATTTTGATCTAACGATCTTTCAAGGAAGGTCACTTGTTATCTTTGTTTGTTTGTAGTTGTGTGTAGGGATCGAGATCAGGTGCAAATGAGGTAGATCACTCGAGTGTAGTGAGGGAATCAGCATAAGACCCAAAATCACTCCCCAACATGTGAGGAGGCTAAGTACACACATATTTCTTTGTAGTACATACAACCAATTGCCTGATGCATGTTTGATCATTTGGGTTGGGATGTTATTATATGTCTATTGGTCTTTCCTCTTTATTTATGGTGATATCATTTTGACACAAGATCACGGAGGGATAACTCCTTCCAAATTTAAATGAAACATAGTATTTCCTTATAACAACTCAATGTTTCATTTATGTATATTTTAAGTTGTTTTTCAACAACCATCCTTGAATTTTTTCATGTAGGTGATAACATACAAAGAAGAGTCATCAGAATAATTGATTGAAATTAGATTAAATAATGGTTGTATATATATCTTGGCATATCAAAAATTAATTGTGGAATTTGTAAGTATCTATGTTGTTTTACTTCTCTCAGTTTCTAATTAATAGAATAAAAAAATATATTGTATTAAATATATGATTCATTATGGGGTAGAAAACTTGCAGGAGACAAAGTATGGAACTATGCTCACATAAGAGTTATTTAAAGAAGGCATGAGATTTGTTTTTGAAAGAATGTGTATAACTCATGAGTCACTTCTTACTACGGTACATTTTTATTTATTTAAATTGATGTATATTATTTATTTCAATTTCCATTATTCTCACCAATGTAGATACACTCATTACACTTTATTTTTATGTTTTCAAATGGAACACGATCAAGAATATAAAAATAATTGATGAAATCAACAAAACATTCCTCCAAATAACCCAAATCATGGAAGTAGCTTGAAAATTGACAGTAGTTGCAACGAAGAATGATGATATATTTGGATATAAATGCAACCTGTTGTATTTTTGAAATAATTGTCTGTGAAAATTATACATTTTGTTTAATGTAATCATGGACATAGTTTCGCAATTGAAAGACAAATGGTTACCAATAACAATCACATTTTTTATGAAAGGGAGCTTCTTATTGATATCTAACATAATGCATTTTAATTTATTCTGTTGTGTTATCTGAAGTCGCTATGAAATGTTACACCACTAATTAAATATATGGATGATTAAATATTACAACGAAGAGATGAAAGATATGATAATATAGCAAATTAATCCAAAAATCATATACAAATGAACTAATCAAATATTAAATTATATGAATATTTCTATAAGATAAATGTTGATTTCTCAATGAATAAAAGATTTAAAAATTACAATAATTGCACTGTCATAGGTCGATGTCTCTAAAAAAAGAAAACCTCATACAAAAACACCAGTGCGTCAATAACATAAAAATGTACCATTTATTTAATTTAAATAAAAGCTCCGTGATGTCATATTTTAACATAGCCAATGCCTTTTCAGAAAACAACAACATCGAGGCTTTCATGTATTCAAGCATTGGTATTTTTTTTAATTAATGACTAGATGCATTGTAACTCCTAACACACTAGTGCTTTCATAAAACTAATACCCCCCAGTTATACAAAATATTACTTCCATTCCCGGTGCATTATTAAAATTAATAGCATCATACCCTCTATATGACAAACACACCAATGCATTTATGTAAATAATATGTGCTAGTGCTGCATGTTTAAGAGAAAGCACCAGAACTGTAATTATTTTTTGCATTCCTCGGAACCATTCCTTCCTCAAAGAAAGGCTCGAGCTTTTTTTATATAATAACCATCACGATATACGTTTTAAGGTCCAGTGCTTTCTGAGTTCAATGCATTGGGAATTGTTTTGTTGTAAGCGCCGAGGTGGTATACATTTCAATTAAACACCTTAGTGCTTTTAATTATGTACGAAGAAAAATACATTTTTGTAATTAAAGCATTAGGCCTTCTTGTTCCATAAAGCACATCGGAAAAAAAAAAAAAAATATTTCTTCAGTTGTTATGAAGTTCCATTTTAAGCTCCACTAAAACATTTGTTCCCATAAAAAATGTTTTAGCGATTTTTTTTTATAATTTTTTCCACTTTTATAACACTAAAAAGCTCCATTATAACCTCCACTAGAAGGTATTTTCTTTGTGGTGTCAGCAGGTCTAGCACAAGTTAGAGTTTATGGAAAGTGATTCTAGAATTGTAGTGAAATAGCTCAACATTTCTTTAGTTAAAATGGTCACGGGTTTGGAATTTATCATCGATTTTGTCTCAAATCATGCTGAGATAATTATATTGGAATCACAAGTCAATTTCAAGCTTGAGAATTAAAAAATGGCAATATTGGAGTTGAATACAATTGGATAATGAAATGTTTAGTTTCCATGTCGATAGTTTATCTCACGCAGAGGATGTCAATGCTAAGTAGGACAATAACGAAGAAAATAAGGATGTCATGGGGTAGCATGGGATTTTAGTGCAGAAAAAGGAGAATACCTTTGACTCCACCATTGAATAGGACTCCCCTCCTTCTTAGCTTGAGACAAAAGCAAATGAAGGCCAAGTCACTTCTATTATGGAGGATATGTAATGATTTAACAACTATTGGTATTATTTTTGCTATGCTATGAAAATAGATTGTTTTTGTAGGTGTATTTTGGAGATTGTATGGAGAAAATCAATTTAGAATGACTATTTGTAGTCAGCTGTGTACTGTGTCAATCCTTCTTGTAGTTATTGTAAATTATAAGAAGAAATTTTGGCTAATGATTTACAATGTTGTGGCGATTCACCTTGTTTGTCATTTAATTCGTAAATAACAAAATTAATTTCATGCACGACATTTATCTATATCTCTCTATTTATTTCATTTTATATACTCTACATAAAAATTAAATCGTCGTTGCTTTAGTTGTTTCTTTTCTTTCGGTGTAAAATCTTATTTTTCTAATCCTTTTGCAAACAAAAAAATATTTCCCTAATTCTAAAATATTTCTATAGTATAATTTGTGGATTGGTCTATTTCCCTTTTCGGTTAACATAATAATTTACTCGGATAATCGACATTGTATAATGATTATTTCCTTTCAGAAAATCAATCAGTATTATAAACTACTCTTTTCTTTGTTTATTCAACAAATGCATGCATAAACATTCTTAGATAACTAGTTTCAATTATGGAAAAGTAAAGCAATGTGTAGAAAGCAATATGTGTGACAAATATTCATTCATTATTTGTTTCAGTTTCGTATATGTTATCCTTTCATAAATAGAAACATTCTGAGCACATATTACTAAATATAAAAAAATTAATTAATACTAATAATAAAATTTTTATGTTATAATGAAAACTTTGACCCTATCACCGCATTCCACAATAATGCAAATGTATTGTGTGTGGAGATAAAGGAGTACGAAGAACAATTTTTCATAATATAAACTTCTACTATACCTTCACACTCCACAATAATGACAAATATCAGAAATGTGAGCATTCTCAAATAACAAGAAAATGTGTGCACCATGTTGCGGTAAATTCTACATATAAGGAGCCATTGCTCCACAGTCTTGTGCCCTTATTAGGATCACCAGACAAAAAAAGGTATGGTTGAATCGAGACAACACAAATCCCCAAACATATGACCATGCAAGCGGACATTCAAGAAAATGATAATGCTATAGGGTTTGAGAAAATACCTAGCCTCTTTACAGGTTGTTGAAAGGTTTTGGGCCTAATGAAACATTTTCTCACTCCAATTAGGAGATATCTCTCTCTTCTGCTATTGATACCAAACCTAAACACAAGAAAAACCAATAAGGGAAAACAACTAGTCTTGCACAGAAGACCATAAGCTCAAAATCATAAAGAAAAACATGAATATAGATTGATGCAAACATGAATGTAAAGGAAGGGAACATGAATCTTCATTAACCATAAATCAAATGTATACCAATACCTTCATCTTTGGATTTCCTCTCCTAATTACAACATATTCTTTCCACTATAATGAGAAAGGACTCAAGGCAACATGTAGCTCTAAAAAATTGAATCATAATAGTAGCAACATATGACTTTCGCTACCTACAACTCTTTGATATAACTTTTAGATTCTAACTAGCCTAACCCTCTATGATGGCCCAACATAAATCAGAAGAAGATTACGCCTAAGAGGATAAATGTATACACTTAGGATGAAGGTAATTTAAGGAAGCTTCTCAATAATGTGGCCTAGCCAGCTCGAATTGATGAGATAAGTTGATGAGTTGAACTAATCTCCTAGGAATCTTAAGAATCTAGAATAAGTTCCCCAACAACACGCATAATTTTGTGTAATTTCATTCATAACTGTTGGTAGCATGGGTATTGTGTGCGGTTGAAAGGTTACAACCACACTCACAAGCTTAGCTCCTTGTGGTTGAGAGCAAAAGTAGGAAAAAATGTGGTCAAACACCAAGGAAAAAGGTCAATGGTGTAGTAACTCAAATGGACTAACCCTAAGGAGAAAAATAGGTTGATAATAGATGCTCCCTAATGCATGATGTCAAAAGAGTAATTGATGGCTGAAATGCATTATAATAAAGTTCAAAGGTCAAAATAAGAGGGCAGAGACAAAGCCAAGGACTTGGATTGGAAGATACCAAATGCTAAATTCTCATATGTGCTGATAACATCCCCAAGGTAGGCATACCCATGCTCAGACATAAAGAGATAATGAACATGGATAAAAAACATACACCATGGATCCATGACATCAAATGCTAAACATAGCCATGAAAAATACATATTGGATCCATGCGATTAATTATATAGAGCATAGTCACTAGTAAATACGATGCAAATCTATGTCATAGTATACACTAGGAGGACTATGGACACATGACACATAAGAAGTTCCCATGAATAGATCTCAAAGTAAATAAATGACACATAACTCCAGCGCAGCCTAGGAAGGTGCCATATAAGATTGAAATGTTCCTGACATAGGATCTTTGACATAACCTTGATGGTATGAATCTACAACATGTAGGTAGGTGTGTTCAAACTTGGTGCATAACATGGTAGACACAGTTTGATTACCAATCAATGAAGTAAACTAGGAACATACGCGAGGGGTTCCACTAATGACGAAAATGGACCCCAAGGTACCTAGTACAATCCACTAAGTGTGAATAGATGAGTTGACCTCGAACTCTAGTGAATTTGATTGATTAAGGGCCAATTATATAAACCAAATGTTGATAACAATGAATCTCGCCACTAAGGTATGAAAGCTCCAAGGTACTACTTCTTCGTAGATCAAACTCCTAGATAATGAAATGAAGTCGATAGGTAAGGATTCATCGAAGGAGAGCCTTGATGTATCCCCCATCAATAGACATGAAAAAGACCAAGATGATGTTGTTAGTATGAAAATTCTTAGTGTGTGTACCAAAAATACTTCACTTAAGTCACTGGTGACAAGTGACCCTAACAACAATATGTAGTTGTTTATGATTCATATTTGCAATAATAAAATGAGGAAACCCTCTAGGAAAAATATTCCATGCAATCCAAAACATAAAGCAACCAGAAATATCCGATGTAATAACCTAATCAAAGAAGACTTTTTTAATTGAATTATCTTTTATTAGAAACAACTAGTGAAGGATATCTATAACATGGGTCTGCAAATCCCCCTCCATGGGATGGGTCCTTTGATGTCCTTGTGATTCAACAATCCATTCCATTTATCTCTCTCGATATGTGAAAAAACCAAAACAAGAGAGTATAAATAAAATGGAAGTTTAAATATGAAGTGATGACAGTGGTGAAAATGATAGTGATGATGCTGAAGAATGAACGGAAAACCTTTTATTTATAAAAAAAGTATTGGCTTGATCTAGAAAATGGAAAATAATAAAATAATATTCACCAAATAAAGATCTAAACATTAAGAATGATTTGTTATATTTTTGGAGAGGGAAAATATATTCAAAATGGTCAAATATCTTTATTTAGAAATAATTAACAAATAAAATAATCTATAAATTATTTTGCCAGGATTAAGAAAAGTGAGAAATTGAAATAATTATTAAATAGTTATTTAACAATTATTCCTAAAATATAATTAAGGATTCATATAAATGGTGATTTATTTTCTTATTCCTAGGTGATTTAGTCAAATGTGACATGGAATAATTATCAAATAATGATTTAATAATTATCCCTAAAGAAAATTAAATATGTAATGATTTATTCAATTATTCCCACAAGGTTTTTAAATTTTAATCAGAAGTAATTCAATAAGAATGGTTTACTAAATTATTTCCCATGATGAAAGTGATTTTACTATGGTAAAATTAATCCTACATGGTGTGTTTTGATCCACATAATTAGAAATGGATAAGTGATAATTTTTTAGGCGATAATAGATTCCCCCCAACATATGAGTATTAGGAGAAAATTGTATGACTCAAATACATTGTATGTTACACTTCCATGAGATTCAAAATGGGAGTCAGATCGAAAGAGAGAGGGAGATACATCTGAGGCAACACAAGGAAGGACAAAGGAATGGAGGGGGAAAGACCTACTAAACTGAAATAAGTCTCCTTTTATTTTGGAGTACATGACATCAAATGAGATAGGCAAGGTATGCCCATACCTTCCAAGATAAATAAGTACAATTAGTAATGGTGTGCCCAACAATGTGGGTGTGAGAAAAAAGGTACATGATTCAAGATATGTCGGTATCAATGGGCCAAAAAATAATACAATGAATGCCATATACATAATCTGCCTGACAAGACATAGACCAAGACTGAATACAATAACATCTGAGTACATGAGACATAGTTCCCCTTAAGATGACATAGTGAGGGGGAATCACAACCAAAGAAGATCTATTGAAGAGGAAAGTTCTCTGAAGATCTAAATGAAGCATCTAAACGATACATGCATGTTGTGGGAACTTCAAGTGGCTGAGACCGAACCCATCAAATATATGGAACTGCATCTGAGGCTAGAGCATAATTTGTTAACATCTGGGCATGTGGAGGGCTACTGAAAGGGCCACCCCATAATGAGTTTTCGAAAATCTCACACACACCCAGGAAATAGTAGTACAATCTGCTAGATCGCTTGAACATCAAGTGTACAATGCTTGATGATCAGATAATGAGTTAGGGTTGAGCACATGAGAAACAACCAGGTCAAATGGAAATGATGATTCCCTTCGCTTGATGTGAGGCAAAAAAAAAAGATGAAGGTTGGAACCAAGGTACACTTCCCTCTAAACCATACTTCTAGAATAAAGGTTCTGAAGTCAACAGAAGAGGGTCCGCTAGAGGTGAGGCAATGAGGATTCCTCAACACAGGCACGAGTTTAATATTAATGTGATTGATGGACTGAAACCAAGGATGATGATAGAAAGATACAGGATGAGTGGTTTTCTAGTGACTTCCATTTTTAGATCATAATATGCATGGTTGAAATGGAAACCACTGAATCGATTCTAGTGGGGATGGTCAATTACTCAGAGAGGGGATTTTCAAAGATGGAGTAGTGTATATGGAGGCTAAATATGAGCATAATAGGATGAATGTGACACAAAGAGTTGTGGAACATTGTAACTAGACACAAGGGGAATTAGAAAACACTCCATAGATATAAGGGTGACTCATCTCTCATGCTCTGAACAAGGGTGACTCGATGATGCTGCTACATGGGGGAGTCCTAATGGAAACTATAAAAACATGAGTAAAAATGGTTACTCATGATGAAAATTGACACATGGGTTTACCAGTGAAAAGGTAAAGCGGTACCAGAGTAGAGGAAAGTCATATGAACAAATTTTATTTTAATAGGTGACAATGTGACACCTCGAGGAAAAAATGGCTTACCGGCAAAGTGTCAAATTACCAAAAAAAAGAGAGACCCATTATAAAAATAGGTGAGATATTTCCAATAGTGGAGGCATTTCAGTAAACTCAGCTATGTTTTGGTCGTGGTCGATGGAAAAATAAGGTTTTTCCCATAAGAGGGCTTCTTGTCCCCAAATCAAATTTAGGTTCATATTGAGCTATTGGAGAATTTGGAGAGGAGAAGAAGGCTATAAATCTTGAGAAGATCGTAGCAGGCAAAACAACCATTGAAATTTGGATCTGCAACTTTGAGGTAGGCAAACGTACCTGTCTGAGGAATGTCTTAATGTTTCTTGGAATTATGGTTCCTGATGAAGAACCAAGGTAAGAGGAACATGTGAATGAGGAATTAGAGAAGGTCTAGGATCATCCCTACCCACCAAGTCAAACATGGGGATTGAGTGTTAAGTGTGGGATCAAATATAGTAGAAAGTTTCAATGTATGGTATGAATCATCTACGATATGAGATGTGGATATGTCTCATCAGAGAGGCCGAAAGGACAAATTATCCAAGGAATGAGAGGTTAACTGATCATACCTAGATGTCTTCATCAAAATGGAATATGGGAGGACAGGAGGAAGGGAAACCACATGATGAAGGGGAACTACCTGAGGCATATTTATGAGAGACTAGGCTCAAATGCACATCATCAACAATGGGAGATAGATGACTATTAGATGCAACATTTACTAATGTTGAGAGAGGATTGTTCATCAAAGAAGGTTCAACATAATCACAATAGGAAACATCAAGATAGTCCCAATAGATAAATCCCATGGATGGCAATGGGTAGAGAATAGGGGTGGAACTATCATCATCTCAACATAAGGAGGGGAATCAAAGTGGTGGGTGGGGAAACACCTTATTCTGGTGTAATAGTAGGACTAAAATCTATAGGTAGAGGAGAGGTGGAGTCACTACAAGTGACATCTAACTAGTGAAGCACCTGAAGTGTATCATAGAAGTCTTTGACATAGGGACAATGATGATAAAAATGGCCATAGTTATCACACAAATCATAAGGGTGATTCATGCATAAGGATTTGTTCTTCTTATATGAGTTAGGTAAAGTGACTTTGATCTCAAGAATGTTATAGTCAAGAAAGGTATCAGATACCACATTCCTGATATGAGGGAAATGAGGATAATTGTTGGTGGAATGTCCAACAACATCATACGAATCACATGGAGGAGCAAGCTTTGGCGGCTTACGGGGAGTTGTAGCTGGTTGGGGTGCCTTGTCTTTGGTTCCCTTTTTTTGGGCCTTTCCCCCCTCACCAGATTCTTTCACAACAAGAATGGCTTCTTGCTGAGGTTGCTATGGAACTGAAGCAAAGGAAGGGGTAGGAATGATAGGTTGAACTAGGGTCAAAGTAATGTATGGTTTGAATTTATTAGGTGGAGTGTTTGCGGGAGGATCAATGTACCAAACATGGATCCCCAAGGAGATTTTAGGTAAAGTCAATGTAGCCATAACAGGTGTAGAATAAACTACTGCGGGTAGAAATAAGAATGGTATCTCAGCAAAAGGGTAATGACCTGGGGGAAGTTCTCTGAGGTGGTTAAGACCAAGGGGAATGGCTCTAGTTTGGAAAGGACTGGGAGAGATACGAATAGAAGGAAATAGACCTTGAGGAATAATATCTAAAGTTTGGGTTGAGTTGGGAGCAATAGGTTCTGGAGGTGCTGGTTGTTGTGAAGGCATATCAGATTTCATATGGGTATCCCATGACACCTGAAGCATGCAATACCTGGAAGAGATAGGCTCTAAGGGGTTAGGCGGTAGACCATAATAAGCACTAAGCAATGTGGAATCTCTATCGACTCCAGGTGAATCATTGGTGAGGGATGAGACAGTCTTATTTCTAGTCATCGATAAAATATTGGATTGCAGGGAAGTTTGAGACTTAGGATCATAGTAAGTCAACTGATAGATAATGATGATATTTCCATTACGAGGAAATTAAATCTTGCAAAAGATGATAGATGCAACATCGTACATGTCATATGTGTAACTACAACCTAAGAATTTGTTATAATCTAATGGGGCATCAATGACCTTGATGTCAATAGAGACTGTCTTACTAGCAACAGTAATTGGAAAGTTTGATGTTATCTAAGGGGATGCGAGGGATGACCATCCCAAGCACATAGAGTGATGGTGGATGGGGAAAGGTCAGGTGAACGAAGTTTCTTCCAAACAGTAGCAACTATCATACATGTAGAGGTGCCTTCGTTTATGATACACCACTAGACAATGGTATTTCTTATGGAGACTGGTATTTTGAAGGTGACAAATGAAGGAAGGGGGGAATGTTTCACTTTTTCAGTGTCAAAGACAATCATACAATCATTGGTAGGATCCACAACACTCAAAGTAGATAGTAGAGATTTATGTTGGGATGGACATGTCTAGAGGAATTCCAACACTGACATTGTAGCAGGAGATTGTGCCAACTTATATACTATGCTATAGGTATGGGCAGGTTTAGAAGAAGCAACGTTTCAACACAATGGACCTTTGGGGATCTTAGGGACAACCTCTACCTTAGGCAAAGGGATCTATAAGGTATCATTTGATAATGAAAGAGGCTCGATGGAAACTTGAGGTTTGGAATCGGCTGTTGATTTTGTAGGAGGCTTGTCATATTGACACGACTGAGTCTGAAGGTTGACTTGTTTAGTATTGAATTGGTTGGAATTCATCATAAGGATCTAGTAATTATTGTGACAATATTGTGAAGGTTGTGGAGATAGCTCATCTTGTGCAAGTTGAGAAATGATATATCATTGATGAGGAAAAGGATTGGTAAGCATAGCCGATTGAGATGAAGGAGGAGGAGGAGGAGGTGGAGAAATGGGATGAGGTTGTCTAGAAGTAACTACTTGAGATTCCCATACTTGGTGCATCTAAGGTAAAAGAGGGAAATCATGGCTATAATGGAAAAATACACTACAACATGCATAACATTTATTTGTAGGAAGATCCTTGTTTTTCTTGGTCTATCTGCCCTATTGCTGGGTTACATGATTAGGTTGGTTTCCTTGAGGGGTATTAGGTAGTGGACCCTAGTTACCTTGATTACCTTGAGATGGTTGGTTCTATTTACCTTTCCCCTTTTTTTGTTTCTTTGGATTATGGGGATTGGTTGTGATCTGCTGAGCATACACTTGACCTTGAGGAGGAGGTTTTTCTTGTGGCAGAGGTGGGTGAAGTATGGGGTGTTGGGGCACCAGTGCTAGAATGGATGGATAACTAGGAGTTGCTTACAGATAGTAAGGAGAGGGGGGAAATTAGGATAAACAAGTGGAGAAACAACTTGACTAAAGGGTGGTGATAGGAGAAAAATTGAAACAAACAACAACAAAAAACCTAGTGCAACGGTTCCAAGTGTAAACTAACTGTATTAAGATGTTAATATAATTCAAGAAAAAAAGCCCTATCAAAGAAAAATTACCTATAGCCTATACGTGATATAAATTCTCAAAAGAGTCCTAAATATACTATTTTAGATGGTCTTCCAAAAGGCTTCTTAATAGAATTTGATCCCTGCAAGCACAGTTTTCCAAGGAAAGGTGGGGTAGACAACCAACTACTACTCATAGCTAGTCCTATAGGGTGTTTTCCTAAGATTCGTCACTACAGTTACCTTCGTCCCACGTGGGTGGTCAAGTCTTGAGCTTCTTGGTGATAAGCTACCACATGGGATTCCCTTCCACGAGTTGTGTAGCCCCGACGAGAACCGCTTGCACGATGACCTTGCCAAACCCCCCTTGAATCAGGTTTTTAATGCACTCCAGCTTTGGACCGTGGGATGGTGAAGGATTTTAAGCTCCATAGTATGTCAACTTCTATGTCTCAATGTATGTGATTGATGGGTGTTATTGAAATCCTATCCCACTGATACTACACCTAAAATACATAGATTGTTTATCCTTGGTGCCCAAGTGGGCTTAATCTATGTGTTGAATTGCTAAGGTGTAGTGTTTGAAGTCTTGGCTTGGCGGTATTAACCAAACTCATGTTCCCTTAGGGTCAAAGTGTGTGAAAATGATGTTTGAAGTGGATGAGTTAATTGAGAATGTATTATGATGCCATGTGCTATCGAAAATAAACTGTTGAAATACTGTAAATAATGTTGAAAATGTATATAAAAATAAACAAAAAATCAAGCACACAAAACCCCACTGAAAAAGTTTATCAAGAAGCATTGCAAGAGAAGGAAAAAAAGATACTCAAAGACACATAAATGGCCCAAAATATATAATGTCAAAGGGAATGAGATCTAGAGGAACTTTTCTTCTATAAATGGTGCAGACAAAAAACAAATATCGGAGGTGAAAAATGTTGCAAAGGATAGGAAAGAAGCTCTAAAACCTAGGATACACAAGGGGATCCTAAAGGGGAATGGAAAATCCCAAACTCTAAAGGGATTAAAATGGTGTATAAACCTATCCAAAGTTGTTGTATAACGTTGGAAAAAGCCCTCAAAATCCATGGTTGAAAATGTTATACCCTAGACTCCTCAACTCAAAAGATCACTTCCTAAAAAGGTGGAGATTTACTCTAAAACTTAGGGGGATTTTTCCTTCCTCAAAGAGAAACAACTAAGAGAGTATATGATTATGGGAGAATCAAAAGAGAAAAGAAACCCTTCCCAGTCAACACACATCATAATCAACAATTTTGGAAAAACTCTGAAAATTTTTCTGGAAAAGTACAAACATAGATACTGACCTAGAATTAGTGCAAGCTGTAGTAAAATAGGTCAACGGTGTGTTCTAGAATAAATAAAAAGGATTGAAAAGTGATTTTTTCTCCCTAGAATCTCTGTCAGAAAATTTCACCCAGATTATGCCCTCTCCTTCTTGGCTGGTGCTTGTGACCTACACGAATATTTGGAAAACCAACAGAGCCAAATTTTTTTCTAGAAAATAAAGTAGATCTAAAAATAAAAAATGAGAGGCTAAAAATAGTTGGAAAAACACTGAAAATTTCCAAAATGACAATCTCCAAGGATCTTAATTACTACACCAGCGTAGTCGCCATTTGTTGATGATCATTATTATTAGCATGTGTACCAAAAATACTTTACTTAAGTCACTACTGAAAAGTGACCCTAACAACAAGAAGTGTTTGTTTATGCTTCAGATCTACAATAATAAAACAAGAAAATTGATGAGCCTCATCATTAAGTAATTATATGGGCCTTAATTGTCATTAATTCACCTACTAACTTAGTCAAACCAACTATTCTCACAACATATTGCATACTTTTGATTATATTTTTATTATGAGATCAGTTGGAGTTGGATATTTTTCTTTGTGGTCTAAAGTGCATGTAATGCAGGAATAATGGATAAAAGCAAGGAAAAATGTAGGCATAAATGATAAAAGCAAGGAATTATGGCAAAGACCTTGGTCAAAACTTGAATGGGACAAGGGACAGTAATTATAGGAGGTAAATCCTCCTCATTTACTACCCCTCCATTCGAATATTCCTCCATCATCGGAGTGCAAACAACCATCACTTTGAAGACTAGAAGACAGCCGAGCAAGTGAAAGTGATAGAAACCAGTTTATTAGATGTATAAGTAGAGAGGCTTAGGACCTCATTAGGATTCAGACTTTCATTGTAAAATTCTACTTTATTTCTAAGCTGCAAGAAACTTGTGATAATTGTTCTGTAATCCACTACTTTGATAATGAGAATGAGTTTCATTTTGAGCCATCTCTGAGTTGACTCAGAGGGATGAACCTCTTTGGTTAGGGCCCAACCTGAGCAACCAAAGGTCTTCTTTGCTATACATATATTCTAGCATAGTTTCTTGGTTTTCATTATTCATTTGTTTAAGTAGCATAGCTTCCAGTTTCTATTCATTTGCTTAAGTAGATTCATGGTTTTCTATTTATTTGTTTAAATAGGTGCATTTCCAATATAACAATATATCACAGATGATTCGTGGTTTCTCTTTTCAGTTGCTTCAGTTTACTTCCATTTATTCCTTATTTCAGTTCACAGGTTAGCTAGGAGAAAAAGATAACCATAAGGTCGTGTGCAAGTGTCTCGGCCTCATCTCCTCCCTCTCGGACCATGAATTGAGGAAGAGACCATTTAGCAACCCCAAAAAACACAGGTTTTTGGTTCTCGCATGAGCTATGGAGTTTTTCATTTGATGTAGTTACTCATTCACCCTCACTGTGTTTTTCGTTAATTATCATTTAAAAACTGCCTTTAGAACGTTCTTCATGCACCACCTCCTCGCCGTCTGATCCACAACAAACTTTCACAACCACCATCCAATTCATTAGTTTTATTCAACTTCCACCTCGTGTGAAGTATACCACTTGCTTTATGAGCTTTAATCTCCTTCGTCAACCTGTCTCTTGATCCAATGGCTATAGCATCACCCAATCACTTTATGTGCTTTAAAACTCCACCGCCGATTTGCCTCGCCTGATCCAACAGCTATCGCTTCACCTGATCGCCAACTAGATTGGCCGATCTCCACCATTGATCAGCCCCGCCTGATCCAACGACTATCACGTAATATCACGTGGATTATTGCATGATTGTTATCCGCCCCAGAGCACATGAGCAAAGTATTTTTCTCATGCTACATGTCGTGCAGTAAGGCTAATCGCGTGAAATTTTAGAATTTTGCTTACTGCCTTGAGGGCATGCGAGAAACTACTTACCTCCTTATAAACTCACTCCATCATTTCCACATGCTTCCCTTTCCCACGATATGATCTCCGTCGTCCATCTCTTCAATTAATCTCCGTGATTAGATCTCAACCATTCATCTGCTTTGTTAACTTATTCGTCCATCCGTTCACTTAATTCCTCGCTATACGATCTCCACTATTCATCCTGTTCATTAACCCCATTCATCCATTTATTCACTTAAGCTCCACGATATGATCTCTACCATCCATATTCTATTGGTTGATCGATCCATGGTCCCTATGCGCTCTTGTGTCCTTACATCCTCCTTCCATTGATTTCGACCTCTGATTTCTCTTCCGCTTGAAAGCCGATTTAGTCTAAGTCACTTCACTTACACCATAGTATAGTTTGGTGCTCTTTACTTCTGTAACTTAGATAGTAGCCTTAGGTTAGTGATTGTTTTAGTAATTTTACTTAGCATAGTTGTTTAATTAGTTAGTTAGGTTATGGTGTGGTTTATCATTACATGTTGTTTTCTTCAATACTGCAGTAGAAGTAGCTCTCCCTTAGGATAGATTTGCTCTTCTTCCATCAAAGAGTTAAGCTTCTTCTAAGCCTATAGAATTCTGGCTTGGAACCCCTGGAGTCTTTTCCCAGATGAGCAGTGATAACAGGAAGTACCTTCACTTCTACTTGTGCCTATAGCACTATCACCTCTAAGTTTGTATGAACCCCACGTTGATAAGTAAAGATGGTAGCCCTTGGAGTTGCAACATTATTGTTGCAATACCTAGGCTCATCACTTTTTGGCACCGTTACTAGGGAGGTGTCCAAGTATAAGTAATTACTGCTTTCTTCTATTTTATTGTCTCCAAATTTCTTTTCTTCTACTTCTAGTCTTCAATTTTCTTCCATTAGTTTATTTCTGCAAAAGTAATCTAGTAGCTTTCTTTCTTTCATTTGTCATTAGTTGCCTTCCTTTCCATTCTGCAAGTACTTTTTAGCTTTAAATAAAATCCTACAAAAACCAACCCAAAAAAATTTCCTTTCATGCCTCATAGGAATAGGGACAATTTAGGGAAATTCTTGACAAATACCCACACTGCATCCAACAGTGAACCTTCTATCTTCTTCGGTGACTGTGAAGTGGAGGAACCTTTAGGCAGGAAACCTTACATATTTGAAGAACCTACAGGGGAAGAAGAAGATGAATAACCCATTCCTACTGAACTAGTGACTGGAAACTAAAATGACAGGGGAGATAGAGAGATAATTGAGAGTGCCTTCCCCATTAGGGAAACCAATGGGGACACTAAGATGAAGAACATAAGCCCCTTTGCTCTATCTCATTTCCATGGCCTAACCACAGAGGACCTTGACAATTTTCTATTTGAGTTTTGTGTTATATGCTGAACCTATGACTATATAGATGATGAGCAAAAGTTAAAACTATTTCCATCTACCGTCAACGATGTAGCATTGTGCTAGTTCATGGGTTTACTTGGAGATAGCATCACAACTTGGGCTCAGATGTAGCAGACTTTCAACAACAAATATAAGGACTATTGTAGGTCAAAGGATACTAAATAATAGATTTTCAGGATGACCATAGGCTAGGATAAATCCTTAGAAGACTATGAAGAAAGACTCCAGCTTAATTACAAAAGTGCCAGGTGCACACTTGATCCTGATTCACTAAAGTTGGTCCTTCTTAGAGGAGTAAGGGAGGATCTTTTGGATACCTTACATATGATAGCAACATGAGATTTCTACTAATTACCCTATGAGGATATCAAGACAATCTTTAGAAACCATTCTAGGGCAACCAGGAAAAAGGGTAGGGGTAGTCAACCTATGGTCAGTACATCAACCTCCAACTTATCCATCAAGGGTGAAATCAAAAATATGCTGGAAGATTTCAAAAGTGATATGCTAAAACCCATTACCTTGCAATTGGACACCATGAACATCAAAAGGAAGCATAGAGAGCCTTGGCCATATTTTGTCCTAGGTGCACCCAGAGGCATGCTGGGAATGAATGTACATTGAATTGTATTAAGATTTTCTCAGTTTGTGAAGAAAACCACTCCACAGACAAGTGCCCTTATTTACCTAGACTCAAAGTTGTATATCAAGGAGCTGAAGGGGTCACTGAGAAGCTGTACTACATACCCCAAAGGAGGCCTCCTGGGCCTAGACCATACCAGTAGGGTATGTAAAGGTCATCCCATGCATATTACAAGCCCAACCAAACCATAGTTGTACTGTCTTGCGGACCCCCTGCTCATCCTTCCTAGTATACACCCTCTCCTTGGTCCTATGCATCTTAGTATCATTCCTAGCCATCCAGCCGATCATTTCAACGTTATGTTCAGCCACAACATCAGTGGAATACCCCACACCAGGGGTGGAGGCCCCAATTCAACAATGTTCTAGCCATATTGCCTCCACCACCTACCCAACCACAAATCCCGCACTCTGCTCCACCCAAGAAACCGTAGATGGCTGCCTATCAAAATATGAAAGCAAACAATAGGTAGGCTCAACAAGCATACATTGGAGAGACATCATACCCAGATTACGATATAGAAATCCAAGAGGTCAACCTAATATCTAGGAGAATTCTCCCTGATAACCGACCTCCCTATCCATATGGGGAGATTGAGGAAGAAAGAGAGGAAAGAATCCTTAAAGTAAATCCACCCTTTCTTGAGAGATTAACCCAACCGCTCCAGCTTACCCCAGAAGAAACTAAACTTCTAGGAGAATTGAAAAACCTATGTGTAAAGATCCCCCTTCTCCAAGAAATCAAAGATGTTCCCATTTACAATAAGTTGATTACGGAGAAGTGCTTCAAGCATCTAGGAAGAAGAAAAACGGATGCCCCTACCATTAATGTCATTAGGCAGTTGTCTAACTTAATGCTGGGGCAGGTAATACGTCCAAAATATTTGGACCCTGGAAGCCCTGTAGTAGATGTGCACATCAATGGCAACATTGTCCCACAAACTTTGATTGACCTTGGGGCTGTCATTAATGTGATGACCAAAGAAACCATGCTCAAGTTCAACCTCCAAGGGTCGTTGAGGAAGAGCACAACAGTTCTACAACTTGCACATTGTTCCACACTCACCCCTGAGGCAATTGTGGACAATGTGATGGTCTCCATTGACTCTTGGGAATACCCTACAGATTTCCTAGTTCTCTAGCCTAAGGCTAAGCTTACTGGTTACGCTCTCATCCTTGGGAGGTCATGGTTGGCCACAGCTGATGCTTACATTAGCTTTAGAGCTGGGAATATGACCATCAAGAATGGGCATATGTCCAAACAATTAGTCCTATACCCTCCTGCTAAACCTTCTCTAGAGCATGATTTGCCTTTATGGTTAGAGGAGGAGGAAGAAGATGAGGTTTATTCTACCCAACTTTATGTTTTGGAAGCAACCTCAGGAGGAGGACAACAACATGAGGATGACTTAATTGAACAGATGCTCCAAAGTCCAGCTCCTAGTTCATTACCATTAGAAGAAGAAGTAAGGGAAACCTAGAACAATCATCCAATTGACTTATGCTTGGCCAATTCCAACCCACTCTGTGTCAAAACCATAGAATTCGACCCAGAGAAAACATTAAAAACTAATCCATCTCTATCTACTCTTGAAGAGGAAGATTTATGCAACATGTTGAGAGAAAACCTAGAAGCCTTCGCTTTGAGTTATAAGGAAATGAAGGGAGTACACCCCTTAGTGTGTACTCACAACATATACATCAAAGAAGGTTGTAAGCCAAATAGGAAACCACAAAGGAAGATGAATCCAACTCTTAAAGACATAGTCAAAGAAGAATAACAAAAACTACTAGATGTAGGATTCATTTACCCTATCTCAGATAGTGAGTGGGTCTCTCCTTTAGTGTTGGTTCCCAAGAAAAGTTGTAAGTGGAGGATTTGTGTTGATTATAGGGAGTTGAAAAAAGCCACAAAGAAGGATCATTTTCCCCTACCCTTCATTGACCAAGTGCTAGATGGCCTGGTAGGGAAGAAGTTTTTTTCCTTCCTAGATGGATTTAGTGGGTACAACCAAATACAAACCTACCCATAAGGCTAGGATAATACCACATTCACTTGTCCTTGGGGTACTTTTTCCTCTAGGGTCCTTCCTTTTGGCCTACGCAATGCTGGTGCCACCTTCTAAAGAGGACTCTTGAGTATTTTTGCTGAATTAGTACATGATACAGTGGAAGTCTATATGGATGACTTTACACCTTATGGCTCTCATTTTCAAGAAGCTCTGACTAACCTAGGAAAAGCATTGCGCAAATGCATTGAAATGAACATGTCTCTCAGTCCAAAAAAATGTGAATTCTTAATGACTAAAGGGACTGTGCTAGGTCCTTTAATATCTCAACAAGCACTGCAGTGGACCCAAGCAAAATAGAAATCATTCAAATGGTCCCGCCTCCACAAAAGCAGAGAGATTTCAGGAGTTTCTTAGGGTTAGCTAGATACTACCGAAGGTTCATAAAAGACTTCAACATGTTTTCCTCTCCTTTGTTTGGGTTGTTGGCCAAAGATTCTGAGTTCGTATGCTCGAAGAGCTGTCAAGATGCCTTAGACATTCTAAAGGGTAAGTTAACCACTACACCAATCCTTAGAGGCCCAAACGTGGCCCTCCCTTTTCATATTCATGCTGATGCCTCACACAAAGCTATAGGAGCATCCTTAGGTTATGAAGAGGAGAAATTTCCCTATGCCATCTATTTTATCAGTAAGAACCTGTCAAAGGCTGAGTTAAATTATATTATGACCATAAAGGAACTCCTAGTTGTTGTGCATGCATTAAACAAAATTAGGCATTACATTACAGGCTATCAAGCATTTGTGCATATTGATGATGCTGCAATCAAATATTTAATGAACAAACCAGACGTGAATGCTAGAATTATAATATGGTTTCTTTTATTGCAACAATTTGATCTAACTATTGTTGATAAAACTCGTAAGGAAAATGTTGTTGCTGACCTTCTATATAGAATGAATCTACCTACAGGAGAAGAAGGAATGGTGGATGACCAGTTACTAGATGAGAATTTGTTTACTATTTCAATTCTCTCCCCATGGTTTGCTGATATAGCAAACTATTTGGTATTAGCACAGTTTGCACCAAACTTGCCCTCCAAAGAAAAGAGAAAGATAGTCAAAAAGAGCACCCCCTTCACGTGGAGTGGGGGAAATCTGTTCAAACTTGGCCCCAATCAAATATTAAGAAGGTGTGTAAGGAAAGAGGAAGTCTTTGACATCCTTCTGACCTATCATGATGGGCCTTGTGGAGGTCACTTTACAGCAAATAGGACATCATTCAAAGTGTTGCAAGCAGACTATTATTGGCCTACTCTTCATCAGGATGTGAAAAAGTACATTACTCAGTGTGATCAGTGCCAAAGGATGGGAAAGCCTACTCCAAGAGATGAAATGCCCCTACAACCTCAAGTGACTTTTGATCCATTTGACAAATGGGGCATGGAATTAATTGGGCCTATCAACTCTTCTTCAAAGTGAAAAAAGCGCATCATTGTGTGCACTGATTATTTGACTAAGTGGGCTGAAACCAAGGCAATTAAGGCAGCAACAGAAGAAAAGGTGGCTGAGTTCCTAACGGAGAATATATTCTACAAATTTGGGTACCTTAGAGAGCTAGTCATAGACCAAGGTGCCTAGTTTACCTCCAGCATGATTGAAAAATTGCTTAGCCATCACAAAATCAAGCATAGGACCTCCACTCCTTATCATCCACAAGCTATTGGGCAAGTGGAGGTGACCAACAAGGCACTGGAGAACATATTAACCAAGGTAGTGAGCAACAACATGAAGGATTCGATAGAGAGACTAGTTGAGGCCATTTGGGCCTATAATACAACATGGAAGATCACCACTAGATTTACACCCTATTAGCTAGTCTATGGGAAAAGGGATTTTTTCTCCATTGAGACTGGATATAACAAATTGAAGATGGTAATCCAACTAGATTTGGATCTCAATCATGCACAGAAAGAAAGTTTGTTACATTTGAATGGCTTGGATGAATTCAGAATGTAGGCCCTCCTACATACAGAGATAGTTCAGCTTCAGAGGAAGATATGGCATGACAAACACATTAAGGAGAAGAAACTTCAAGAGGGAGACTGGGCATTGTTATATGATTCAAGGTATAAAGAGTTCAAGGGAAAGCTAAGGATAAGATGGCTCAAACCTTATGCGGTGGAAAGATGACATGAAAATGATTTAGTGCAAATCAAGAACTATTGATGAAGAAGCCATTCCATTGCTATTTAATGGACACCGATTGAAAATGTACAAGAGGCCTTTATCAAAACAAGAGTTCATAGACAATATCAATAAGACAATGATGATGGTGGAGCAAGTTCCAGCTCCTCCCTCATCAGGACACTGAAAAAGAAAAAAGAATAAGGATTTAGGTGAAAACCTCCATGAGGCACCTAAGTCCCATATTTAGGTTTAAAACCTTGTGAGGTGGCCAAAGGATGAGAAGAAATGAAATAGAGTAAGAAGATCCCTAGGTGAAAACCTTCCTTGAGGCGCCTAGGGAAAATATCTAGGGTGAAAACCTCTCTGAGGGAGCCTAGGTGTTTTAAAAAATATATATATAATAATAAAAGAAAAGAACATAATTGTTATTTGTAGGTGGGTGAGAACAACAATCAAAGAGAAACGAGAAGATCCAAAGGGAACCCTGCCTCACATATATTTCATCTCCTCCACTCCTTACCATGCATACGTCCACCAATTCCATTATTTTTACTTCATTACTTTAATTTCAGGTAAATATTGTGTTTTCTACAGAATCACCTCATCCATTACCATCATCCCTGCATCCACACACGCTCCTACTCCGTTTGTCCATTCATTACAACATCCTCACATCACCAGCCAACAACATGATCAAGAAATTCCAAGGGAGACACTAGACATTGCCAAGTGGTAATCCATGAGCTCCACAGCAAAAGAAGCATTAGATCTAGGAGATCCACAACAACAACGACATTAGATCCAGGAGCTCCGCAGTAGCAACAACAACATCAGATCCAGGAGCTCCATAGAAGCAACAATAAAATTAGATCTTCAGTCATAGACACCTGCAAAAGCTAATTAAGCATCAACAGACATCAGAGGAGGAAGAAGAACGACCATCAGAAGCACCTCTGACGTTTGACAACTACAACATGGCAACAAGATCATAGGTAAGCATCCCACTCACTCACTCATATGCATCATTTAATCAAAAGTTGTAAGGGTTAGAAGGTAGTTGGTTTATAAGTGAAAAGGTGGAAAAAAGGAAATTCTTTAATAAGTCAAAAGAGAATGCAAGAGTCCATAGATACAATATTGTTATGACAACCATTTGAGAATGCTTGAAGAATTAAGACTTGTGGGAGAAACACCAATTCACCAAAGACTCAGCATACCCTATTTCTTGATGAAATCACTCATAGACTCCAGCAGGAAAGTAAAGGAAGGAAATTCCCAGCAATTAGTTCAGCATGGGTTGATTAGGATCCTCATTAAGGATTCCCTCCAAAACCTCAGGATCCCTATAAAATGGTCAATCTTTAGAGACTTACCAGTAGAGGATGAGATCAAAACCCTCACCTATGATGTTATTCCTTCTGTCAGTGAGGTGAAGGAAAAAAAAGAAGAAGAAGATATAAAGCTAGATGGGGATGAGATGGATGAAGAAGAAACTAATACAGAAGAACATGATGAATCAGACGGGAAGGAGGATGATGCTGAAACAACAAGAGGAAGAAGGCATTGAAACAGAGGAGAAAGAATAGCAAGAGGCCATCTAGTGTAGGATGCCATCTAAATACTATTCTCCTTACCTCAGAGAACAATAACTACAAGTTTAGATTAAAACACTAGTACAAAGGGGCACGATGCCATTTCAGGACTACAGGCAGTTGATTGTGCTTTGTGATCAAAATGCACTAGAGGATAGGGCCAAAATGGCTGAGTTTTACTTGCACAATGTGGCCCTCACATCCATGAATATTTGGGATCCTTATGAAGATCTAGGATATCTACAATTAATGGTTTCGACATCATGGATGAACCATGAGAAGTCAAGGGCTGCGGAGATGAAAATAATATTGGCCAGAGAGAAAAATGAACGTCTTTTTCATCAGAGCTGAATAATCAAATCCCATGTCCCTAATCAACACCCATAATCTAATGGGAAATGATCCTCAGCTGGCACCTACATATCTTGATTCCCAAGAGCAAGCAAGTTCACATTTTGAAAATATGTTTAGGCTACTAAGAGATGATAATACACATGCCTACTAAAGGAAATGGAAAACACTACCACAAAGATTGAAGATCAAAGAATATCACTCCCCTCAAAGGTTAAGAGAGGCACTCAACAAGACAATTATGTATAAGAAATCAATGCAAAGGTTGAAGGTCAATTGGATAGGCCTAAAACTCAATCCACCACTACTCCTAGAAATGCTAGAAGGGAGAAAAGAATAAGAGGAAAAGAGGCAGTGGGAAGGATTATAAAGGAAAGCAGGCTTCTATAAACAAGAAGAAGAGACCACAACAGAAACATGGTATGTTAGAGAGGCTACCAGAGCCATGAATGACATGGACATTGACTAAGTTTTTCAGAGGATGAGCAACACTTCCAGTAGGGGGATGATGATGAGCCTCATTATTGAGTAACTATATGGGCCTTAATTGTCCTTAATTCACCTCCTAGCTTAGTAAAACCAACTATTCTCACAACTCATTGCATACTTATGATTGTATTTTGTTTATAGGATGAGTTAGAGTTGGATATTTTTCTTTGTGTTCTAAAGTGCATGTAATGCAAGAATAAAGTATAAAAGCAAGGAAAATGCAGGCATACAGAATAAAAGAAAGGAACTATGGCAAAGACCTTGGTCAAAACTTGAATGGCACAAGGGAGAGAAATTATAGGAGGTAAATCCTCATAATTTACCACCCCTCCATTTGAATATTCCTCCATCATCAGAGTGCAAACAACCATTACTTTGAAGACAAGAAGACAGCCAAGTAAGTGAAAGTGATAGAAATCACTTTATCAGATGTATAAGTAGAGAGGCTTAGGACCTCATTAGGATTCAGACTTTCATTGTAAAACTCTACTTTATTTATGAGATGTAAGAAAATTGTGACAATTGTTCTGTAATCCATTGTTTTGATAATGAGAATGAGTTTCGTTTTGAGCCAGCTCTGAGTTAATTTAGAGGGCTAAAGCTCTTGGGTTAGGGCCCGACCTGAGCAGCCAAAGCTCCTCTTTATTGTACATGTATGATAGCATAGTTTCCTGGTTTTAATTTTTCATTTGTTTAAGTAGCATAACTTCCTATTTCTGTTAATTTGCTTAAGTAGATTCATGGCTTTCTGTTTATTTGTTTAAATAGGTGCATTTCGATTACAGCAATATAGTGCAGATGATTCATGGCTTTTCTGTTCAGTTGCTTCAGTACCTGCATTTGCTTCAGTTTACTTCCATTTATGCCCTGTTTCAGTTCACACATTAGCTTGGAGAAAAAGATCACTATAAGGTTGTGCACAGGTGTCTCGGCCTCATCTCCTCCCTCTGGGACCATGACTTGAGGAAGAGATTCTTCAACAACCCCAAAAAACATAGGTTTCTGCTTCTCGCATGAGGTATGGAGTTTGTCATTTGATGAGTTACTCATTCACCCTCACTGTGTTTTTCTATCGTTTTTATTTAAAAACTACCTTAAGCATGTTCTTCATGCATTTCCTCCTCACCGTTTGATCCATAACAAACCTTCACAATCACCATTCGAATTATTAGTTTTATTCAACTTCCACCTCGCACAAAGTCCACCACTTGTTTTATGAGTTTTAATCTCCTCTGTCAATTAGTCTCTTTATCCAATGGCTATCGCATCACTCGATCACTTTATCTGCTTTAAACCCCCATCGTCAATCTGCCTTGCCTAATCTAATAGCTGTCACTTCACCTGATTGCCAACTAGCTTGGCCGATCTCAACCATTAATCAAGCCAGCCTGATTCAATGGCTATCACGCAATCTCGCGTGGATTATTGCACGGCCATTATCCCCCCGAGATCACGCAAGAAATGTGGTTTTCTCCTACTATGTGTCATGCAGTAAGGCTAATCGCGAGAAATTTCAGAATTCTGCTTATTGCCTTGAGGGTGTGCAAGAAACTACTTACCAACTTAGAAACCTACTCCATCATTTCTGCACGTTTCTTTTTCCCACAATACGATCTCCGCCGTCATTCTCTTGACTTAATTTCTATGATTACATCTCGGCCATTGATCTGCTTGTTACCTTATTCGTCCATCCATTCACTTAATTCCTCACTATATGATCTCTATCGCTCATCTTGTTCATTAACCCCATTCATCCATTTATTTGCTTAATCCCTGTGATACGATATCCACTGTCCATCTTCTGTTCGTTGATCGATCCAACGGTCCCTATGCGCTCCTGCATCCTTACGTCCTCCTTCTATTGATTTCGACCTCAGATTTCTCTTCCACTTGAAAACTGATTTAGTCTAAGTTCCTTCACTTACACCTTAGTATAGTTATATGCTCTTTACTTCTGCAACTTAGATAGAAGCCTTAGGTTAGTGATTGTTTTAGCAATTATGCTTAACATACTTGTTTAATTGGTTAGTTAGGTTATGATGTGGTTTATCATTACATGTTGTTTTCTTCAATACACTAGTAGAATTAGCACTCCCTTAGGATAGATTTTCTCTTCTTCCATCAAAGTTTTAAGATGCTTATGGCCCTATAGAATTCTGGCTTAGAATCCCTAGGGTATCTTGCCAGATGAGCAATGACAATAGGCAATACATTCGCTTCTACTTGTGCTTATAGCACTATCACCTCCAAGTTTGTACGAACCCCAGGTTGATAAGTAAAGGTGGTAGTCTTGGGAGTTTCAACATTATTGTTGCAATACCTAGGCTCATCAGAAACCCTGCAACAAAAAGATGGTATGCTAGCCAAGCCAATAAACAACAAGAAATATCCAATGTAATAACACAATAGAAGAAGAATTTTTTAAATGAATTATCTTTTATCAAAAACATCGGGTGAAGGAGATCTACAATATGGGTCTACAAATCCCCCTCCATGGGATCGATCCTTTTACATCCTTGTGCTTGAGCATTTTCTTTCTCTCTGACATGTGAAAAACCCAAAACAAAAGAGTAGAACACAAATGGGAGCTCTAATGTGAAGTGATGATAATGGTGACGATAATAGTGATCCTGGTGAAGAATGAATGAAAAAACCTCTTATTTATAACAAAGTATTGGGTTGATCTCGAAAATGGAAATAATAAAATAATATTGACCAAATCAAGATCTAACCATTAGGAATACTTTATTATATTTTTTGGAGAGGGAAAATATATTCAAAATGGTCAAATATCTCTATTCAGAAATAATTTACAAATAAAATGATTTATTAATTATTTTGCAAGGATTAAGAAAGGTGTGAAATTGAAAGAATTATTAAATAGTGATTTAACAACTATTTCATAAATGGAATTAAGGAATAATAAATAAATAGAGATTTATTTAATTATTCCTAGATGATTTAGTCAAATGTGACAAAGAATAGTTATCAAATAATGATTTAATAATTATTCCTAGAGAAAATTAAATAAATAATGATTTATTCAATTATTCTCATGGGTTTGTTTTTATTTTAATAAGAAATAATTTAATAAAAGTGGTTTACTAAATCATGTCATATGGTGAAAGTGATTTACTATGGTAAAATTAATTATACGTGGTGTATTTTGATCCACCTAGTTAGAAATGGCTAGGTGACCATATTTTAGGTGATAATAGATTCCCCCAGAACGTATGAGTGTTAGGAGAAAATCATATGACTGAAATACGTTGTAGGTTACACTTCCATGATACACAAAAGGGGAGTCAGAAAGAGAGAGAGAGATACAACTGAAACAATATAAGGAAGGATGAAGGAATGGAGGGGGCGAGAACTACTAAACTAATATAACTCTCATTTTATTTTGGACTACATGATCTTAAATGAAGTGAGGAGGCATACCCGTACCTGCCGAGATAACTAATTACAAATAGTAGTGGTGAGCCAAGCAATGTGGGTCGGAGCAAGAAACTACATGATACATGATATGTTGGGATGATTGGGCTAGAAAATAATAAAATGAATGCCATAATAGGCTAGGACTAAATATAATAACATCTAAGTACATGAGACATAATGCCCCTCAAGTTGACATGGTGAGGGGGGTTCACAACCAAAGAAGCCGTGTTGAACATGAAAAGGATTTGAAGTCCTGAATGGAGTATCTGAAGGAGACATGCATGGTGTGGGTGTTGCAAGCAATTGAAACTGGATCCATCAAATTTGCAAAAATGCATTTCTGAGATTGGGTCATAATCCACTGAGATGATGGAATGTGGGGGGCTAGCCTCTCATGAGGTCTACGACATATCAAAAACACCTAGAAAACACTGATACAATCTTTTAGATCACCAGACCATCAAGTGTACAATTCTCGATCATGCGATAATGAGTTGTGATCAAGCACGTGAGAAACAACCAAGTCAAAGTGAAATGATGATTCACTTCATTTGGTCCGAGGTATCAAAAAATATTAAGGCTCGAATCAAGGTACACCTCCCTCTAGAGCATGCTTCTATAATAAATGTGCTAAAGTTGATAGCAGAGGGTCTGCTAAAGGTGAGGCAATGAGGATTCCTCAACAAAGGCATGAGGGTCATAGTAATGTGAATGATGGATTGACACCAAGGATGATGATGGAAGGATACAAGATGAGTGGTGGGCTGAATACTTCCCTTGTTAGAGAATAATATGCATGGATGACCTGGAACAAACTGTCTTTATTCGAGAGGGGATGGTCAATTACTCAGACAAGGGCTTTTCAAGGACAGAGTGGTCTAGCTAGAGGCAAAATATGACCACGATGGGTTGAGTGTGACACAAAGATGTATGGAACATACTCCATAGATATATGGGAGACTCATCTCTGATGCTCTGAACAACGGTGACTTGATGATGCTCCCACATGGGGGAGGCACGGAGAGGACCATAAAAACATGAGTAGATGATGGTTACGCATGATGAAAACTGACACGTGTGTCAACCAGTGAAAAGGTAAAGTGGTACCTTAATACAAGTGGCTCAAATGAAGAAATTATATTTTAATTGGCAGCAAAGTGAGACCTTGAGGAAAAAAAGGCTTACCAGTTAAGTGTCAAATTACCAAATTCAAAGAGAGACCCATTATAGAATGTAGTGAGAGGCTCCCAATGGTGCTGATGGTTTGTCAAGCTAAGCTACACTTTGGTCGTAATGGGCGACAAGAAAACTAGTTCTTTTCTTACAAATTAGCTTCTTTCCCCCAAATAAAATTTAGTTGCATACTGAGATGTTGGAGAATTTAGTGAGCAGGAGAAGGCCCTAAATCTTGAGGAGATCATAGCGGAAAATTTGACCATCACAATTCATATATGCGACTTTTAGGTAGGTGACTATACTTTCTAAGGAATTCCTTAATGCTTCTTGGAAGTATGGTTCTTGATGAAGAATCAAGGTAAGAGGACGACGTGAATGAACTACTGGAGATGGTCTAGGATCATCCCTGTCACCAAGTAAAACATGGAGAATGAGTGTTAAGTGTGGCATCACATATAGAAGAATGTTTCAATGTATGGCATGAATCCTATATGATATGTGATGTGGATATGGATCGCTGGAGAGGCTGGTAGGAAAAACTATCCAAGGAATGAGAGGTTAATTAATAATACCTAGATCGTTGGGGTCTATGCCAAGGCTTATGTTAATCAAGTGAAAAGGTCACAAGAGGCCATCATGCCCCCAATAATGTGATACTTCCCCGAACATATTATGATGGAGGTGACTGATATGGTATGCAAAGGTGGTAATGATGTCCCTAGCTATATGAGTTTGAGGAGTTCCATTATGTTCCAAGTGGACAAATAATGGATTCAAGCATTCAACCCGGCTTGCACTAGTTCCATTAGATGATCATGAGGAGATATAGGGGAATATGTGCCCCCCAATTTTTTATGGATAGATGTAGAATGCTATGGGAATATTGTATGTATTTGTATTAGTAGGCTCCAAACACATTTTGATGATGTGGTTCACCATTTGTTGATGTTATGGATGTATTCTTGTGGGAAGAATGGATAAAGGATACAGTAAGAGAAAGGAAATGGAGGATTACCAAGCTCGTTTGGCACTACATATATAAGTCAAATGGAATGAATTTCTTGGTTCACATACATGGTGCCACTATACCAAAGATAACCTTCGGATATAATGAAATTATTCTCACTTACATGACACAATGGTTGTTTAACACCAATAGCTTCCATGATGTCTCCATCATAATGGAAGATGGGAGGATAGGAGGAAGAGAGACCACATGATGAAGTGAATCTACCTAATGCATCTTTATGAGAGACAAGGTTCACATGTGCATAGTCAACAATGGGAGACATGAATAGTAAATGTAACATTGACCGATGTTGATACTAAAGTGTTCGTCGAAGAAGGTTTGATAGAATCACAATAGGAAATGTCAAGAGAGTCCCAATAGACCAATCCCATGGATGGCGACAGTGATAGAATAGGGGAATAAATATCATTCATCTCGACATCAGGAGGGGGAATCACAATGGTGGGTTAGGAAACCTCTTGTTCTAGCATAGTAGTGGGACCAAAACGCGCAGGTAGAGGAGAAGTGGAATCACTACGAGCAAAGTCTAACTCATGAATAATTTGAAGTGTATTGTGAAAATATTCGAGACGGGGATAATGATGGGAATAATGGACATAATTATCACACAAAACACAAGCGTGATTCATGCATAAGGCTCTATTCTTCTTAGGTGACTCGGGTAAGGTGACATGGAACTCAGGGATGTTTGAGTCAGGAAATGTATTAGACACCACATTCTTGATATGAGGGAGATCATGACAATTATTGGTGTCATGCACAACAACATCACACAAAGCACATGGAGGAGTAGGCATTTGAGGCTTGGGAGGAGCTGGAGTTGTTTGGGGTTTGTTGTCTTTGGTTCCCTTTTTCTAGGCTTTGTCCTCCTCACCAGATAGTTTCGCAATAAGATTGGATTCTTGTTGAGGTTTTTGTGGAACTGAAGCAAACGAAGAGTTAGGAAAAATAGGTTGAACCAAGGTCAAAGCAGTGTAAGGTTTGAGTTGATTAGGAGTGTTTGTGGGAGGATCAATATAGCAAACTAGGATCCCTAAGGAGATGTTAAGTAAAATCGACGTAGCCATAACAGTGGTAGAAGACACTCCAGGGGGTGGGAATAAGAATTATACATAACCAGAAGGGAAATGACCTCGTGCAATGGATTTGAGATGGTTAAGACCTGGGGGAATTGTTCTAGGTTGTAGAATCAAAAGAGAAAAGAAAACCTTCCTATTCAACACACAACACAGTTGAAAATTCTAGAAAAAACACTAACTTTTTTTTGGAAAAGTACAAAACACTAGTACTAACTTGGAGTCAATGGAAAACATAGTAAATTAGGCCAAAGGTGCATTCTAGAATGCAAAAAAGGGGATGAAAACTGACTTTTTCTCCGAAGGCTATCAATTGGTAGATCTCGCCCAAATTGTCTCGTCTCTTGCTAGGTTGGTGCCTGTGACCTACAAAAAGATTCAAAACACCAACATAACCAAATAATTTTCCCAAAAACAAAGTAGATCTAAAAAGAGAAATTGAGAGACTAAAAACAACTCAAAAAATATTGAAAATTTCTCAAACTAAAAATAACTCAAAAAACATTGAAAATTTCTAAAACGACTATTACCAAGGATATGAATTAATACCCTAGTGGAGTCATCATTTGTTAGTATGAAAATTCTAAACGTGTGTACCAAAAATACTTCACTTAAGTCACTCATGATAAGTGACCCTAACAACAATATGGGGTTGTTTATGCTTCAGATCTGCAATAATAAAACGAGAAAACCCTGTAACAAAAATATTGTATGTTATCCAAAATAGAAAAATAACAAGAAATATCCAATGGAATAACCCAATAGAAGAAGATTTTTTTAAATGAATCATATTTTATTAAAAACACCCGGTGAAGGATATCTACAACATGGGTCTGCAAATCCACCTCCATGGGATGTGACATTTGATGTCTTGTTGTATGTGCTACAACACCCTCAGAAATTTTGGCTTGCAATCAAATTTCAGAGACTTCCTTGGTATTTTCCTTGATTGTTACAAACACTCAAGCCCATTTCATGAGCTTTCTTGAAGTTATTTGGTCCCTTTTTCTTGTTCAACCAATAGACATATTTTGGCATGTTTGACTGTTATGTAATGTTTTTGAACCTTGATGGTGGTTTCAAAGGTTGATATTTGTGTGTATGAGTTCTCCTAACCATGTAAAAAATCCTTCGCACTCACACACAAGGTATTGAGGGCTGTTGCACAAGTGTCTTCACGGGCATCTCAAAGTCTATTTCAAGTGTCGTACTTGTCGCATCTTCTCATGAGGTAGTCATGTAGAGGGGAATGTTTTTCTTGTGTGTTCTAATGATCTATGTTGTCATGTCCTCAAATTTTGCTAAGTCTGTGATCACAGTTCAAGTTCATCACGAGTTCATCTCTCTTCTCGCACTTATCCATTTTAGGAAAATATTTTTGAGGAGGAAAGTTAGCTCGACTGGGCCTTCACTGAGCTACACACTGCATAGTCTCAACCCTCTTAGATATGACCGTGATCCTTGGAACTGTGCAATGTGTAGTCACTGTTCTCCAGGGCTATTGTTTTTCTTAATTCCAAAGTCCAGCAACCTCCCTTGACCTCAAGAAGTGCACCATTGTGCTTCCCAGTCTACCTTGAATTTCACACTTCACACATTCAACCCTCAAGATTTTCCCTTTCTTACTGGAACTGTGCAATTCATAGAGTTCCCAACCTCCCTTGGCCTCCAAAACTATGTAGATGATTCCACGAGTTTCCTTCCCTCAGTCAAAGCTCACTGCCTTCAGAAACTGCGCAGATCTATTCTTCAAGCCTCTCTGCTACCTAGTACCCCTTTCCTTCAGAAACTATTCAATTTCTCCTACAAAGGCCTCATCCCATAGCAACCACTGCCCGCTTGAACTACGTAATTCTATTCCTTAGTGGGCACTGCACAATTTTTCTCCTCAGTGAGGAATGTGAAGAAAAGTTCCTTAGTCAAGCCTGAGATACGTTCTCTGTAGTCTCAGTGATCAAGCTCTCTCTATTATAGTTCCAAATACCACCTTATGTATTTGCGATTCTTGGTTTATGGCCTAGGGAAACCCCTCCTTCTAGACTTGTTCCAAGTATTCAAAAAATAGTGTTTTACTCCCTTTATGTGACTTTGCCCTGTATTAAACCCGTGTACACCTGGGTCAATCTGTACCCAACCCCTGTATATGTCTTAAAGCACTTAAAAAAATTAAATTTCCTTAATTATGGGCGGAGATCATGGGTTTTACTTATTGAGTACCTATCAGTGCCCGTGGCCCAACTGTTACCAACTATTTCCCAACTAAAAAACTACTTTGGGAGAAGTATAAAAAGACTTCAATGGGAAGGCCTTAAGGAGGAGAGAAAATAGAGAATTACTTTGCTAAGATTATTCCTTGATCAACTTTGAATATCCCTCTGCTTCAAGCACTTCCCCAAGCTTAGGAATCCCTTGTTTCCTTGAGAGTTGATATCCTTTCACTTGTGGGAGATATCCTTGTGTTGGTTATGGAAGGAGCCTTTTGAAGACCGATATTGGATGGACCTGGAGGACGGTTCCACTTGGAGCTGGAAGAGGAAGACTCGGATTAACTCTTTCTATGTTTTGATTATAGTTATATACAATAAAAGAAGCATTGTCTTGTTCCTGACATCAACTTTGTTCATGCATCTGATATTATTATTATGGTTTATGTATGAATCACTATTTCAATGTATAACTAACCATCTACTTATAGGCTATAAAGTTGATTTCACTATAATGTTTTATCTATATGATGTTGTGTGTCTTTGAATTGGTTGTTTTATAGGTTCAAAGATTGTGATGAGTTGCAGAGGGTTTGAAGCCTCGCTGGAACTACTCGAACGAAGGACCCCCGGGTATGTACATCCTTGCATAGTTTGCTCGTTTAAGCATTTTTCCTGAGTTATTTACTTCTTTCTTGTTGTCGATTTCTCCTGCTTTGCTAGGATTCTGACCCAAAGCCCTAGGGGACTTTATCCCTTAACAAAATTGGTGACTCCAATGGGGACAATAATCTTGTTGTTCGTAGTTTGGGTTATTTAGTGCCAATCAGGGCTCATCTTTCAGTTTGCTTGCTGTGATTGTATTTTCTTCTCCTGTAGGAACTCATATTTCAAGTTTGATCCTATTCATTAGGCCTCATTTTTGTTTTTTCTTATAAAATTTTATATACACACCTTTGTCAGGTTACATAAGCGTATACATGCTACTTTCACTTAACTGAAGCCGCGTATACGCGGGTTTCTTTTGGCTGAAACACATGTACATGCAGTTGTGTAGAGACACAGTGACGTACATATTTGTTTTGCATGATTTTTTCAAGTATTTTTATCTGGAAAGATTTGTTTCTTGGCTTGTGTGCTTCCTGAGTGGTCAGTTTCTGCTTTCATATTTTAGTATTTCAGCAAGCCTACTATTTCGAGTTCTCTCCTGCTTTGAAGAGTTTTTTCTGGGTTTGCTTTATATTAAGTGTTATCATTTGTGTTTGAACACACAAGGCTTCTTGTAAAGGCTCTTGATTGTTCTGGTTTTCCAGAACAGAAGATTGCTTTCAATCTTTGTGTCAAATGTCATTTTTATGGTTTGCTTGCTTTGCTTCCCGTTAAGTTTGTGACCATTCACTTCTTAAAGATTTTTGAAAGTTGTTATTGACAAATTTGAAAGTGTGCTCTTCTTGATTTCTTGATTAGTGTCCTTAACCTCTTTTTGTTGCTTTTTTATCATTTAGTACATCTTGAAACATCTATTTTGTTAAGTTTTCATTCATGTTGAATTGACAAACTTGCAAAGTTTCCTGGTGGCTTACTTTCGATCTTTGAGTCGTTGGTAGCATTTTGAGTACTTTTGAAAAGTTTCTTTTATTGCTTTTTTGAAAAAGAAAAGTCCTTCAAAAACATTGTTTTTTCTTTCTTTGCCGAATTTGTGTTTTGTTTCTTTTATCTTTTGAGAGTCATTTGGGATCTTTTTGTTTAGTCCTTCTTGTTTTGGGAAAGATTTTGTGCTCAAAATTCTCATTCCTTTCAAAACACTTAAGTTGGATTATAAAACAAATTATTTTCATTTTCTTTTTTAGAGTAATCTAGAATTTTTTCATCATCATGTACACATTGCATTAGGGTAGTTGACATTATTAGAGCACCAATAGTTTTTTAGTTTTTGTGAGTGTGAAGTCTGTTGCAAGAAAAGAAAAGAAAAAGTTTATTGCTTTAATATAAGTTTCTTAGAACCAAAGTAGAAGTTGCTTTTCATCAATGAACAAAAAAGTGCATTTCATATAAGTTAGTTTTTCATTAATTTATTTTGTGTCGAAGAACACCATCAGTTTCACTTCCATATTGTCCCTTTGACTTAAAAAGAACATCCACTTAAAATCAAGCACTAATAAAATAAACTAGAACTTTTTATATTGTTAATAAGTACACCAACAAGTTTTAGGTTATTTAGGGCCTTCGATTAGATGAGAGGAAAGTAAACTCTCCAAGGTCACTCCAAATTTTCAAACATAGAAGTCGAAATAGAGAGTGAAAATCCAATAGCGTTAGGGAGACCAGGAAAGCTCCGTGATTAGGAGTCAAGCATGAGGGTTTTTGAAGATAAGGACGAGAGATACACCCTCTATTACTTGTCGGATCTTACCTCATGACTGTTCCACCCAGCTTCTGATACGAGTTGGTATCTTTAGTTGCCTATCCTAGGGATCTACACAAGTGGCTATGGAGGAGAATCTCATGGCACCTGAGGTCAATGTTGCATCACTTTCAACGGTATTTCTGGAGGGCACCTTTGCAAAGCTTGGGGGCTTCCACTGGCAAAGGCTATTGTTGGGAGGTCAGTGTAACGTCCTCTGATAACTTTCCTAGTAGACCTGGGGCGTAATTACCCCAGTCTATTTTTGGAAGGCCCTTATTATTTACTTTCTTGGATTTTGGTGTCTGGTCCTAATAACTTTGAGCAGAAATACTTGGAAGTTGTTTGACTGCTAAATTCTTTTAGGGACATTTTTAGTGTATGTTCTGTGCTCCTAGTCGGCCTAGATTTCAATTTCTTGAGTCTTTAAGTAGATCTTATTAAATAATTCAAATTGGTTGACCGATTGCTTAGACAGTCCCGCAAACTTCATGGGCTTTCACCTGCAATTCTAGAGACTTCTTCTAGAAGGCATAGGAGCAATATTGCCAGTGGGTTTCATGCAGTGGTAGCCAACGCATCAGGGATTGATCATCTGCTTGGGGGCATTCAAGTACAAGATAGACCTACTACTACCACAAAGCCATAGAGGAACACCCCAATTTTTTCTCAAGTCCTCTTCTAGTCAGAAGATAATATTGAGGTAGAAGTAGTCTCAGAGCCGTTAGTAGCTCTAAATTCTCCTCTGCCTTCTGATCATCCAGACGTAGTGTTATACATTGGGACTCTGACACATAGACCTTCAGCTCCGGGTCCACACACGCACATCACTTTGATGACCACTGTTAGGCGTATGGCATTCACCACCACTGCTACGAGTATGCAGACTCCTATATCAGTACAAGGGGGAGGAACCATTTCCATCCCTTCTACATCTGTATTTGGGTCTACTCCTAGCACATCCTTGTTTGTGTCTACTTCCATTTTGTTGACAAGTGGAAGTTCCCAAGTGCATGCATCCAGTTTTGGATTCTTCCCTTTTGGTATGCCTTCTCTAGGTATTCCTTCAGTTCCATTAAGTTTACCATTAACTGCCTCCACATCCATGATGAGTGGATCGACATATTTTCAAGGTTTTCCTTTTGGATGTGGTCATATACCACATTCCAATTTGATTATAGGATCTATGCCTTTTTCTTTCACGAGTCAAGGTAGCAATCCCTTTCGGGGTTGGAATAATCTTGCAGTTAGTGGCATGGGAACTGAGAATCCATTTTTTGGACAACAAGGGAATATTCCATACTCCTCGGTTAGTTCATTTCAAAGTTTTCCACCCTTAGCTAATGCATGGAACCCTTACCAAGGGTTGTCCACTCCTTATAATAATTTGTTAGGGGGAAACTTTGGCGGTTAGGGAGGTGTTTCGGCTGGAGTTGGTCAAGCTCTGAGTTTTGTTGGACCACAAGGGTCATGTTTTGGTCTAGCAGGTTCTACCAATTACTTTGGGAAACCTGGTGCCTTTCAAAATCCAAGCCATTCTTTTCAGACTTTCAAGAACCCTGCCCAATCTAGGTGGAATCCCCAAGGTCCTCTGAGACTTCCGTTTCTGGCCACACACATTCTCCCAGACTTAACTAAGTTAACGAACGATCCAATCAGATACAATCTGGCTTGGACTCCAGTCCCAAACAAACTTCCATCAGATATCCAAAAAAATGAAGGGAATAGTGGGGAAGACCCGGGGGACCATGTAACCACGTTCCATTTATGGTGCTCATCGAACTCCCTCATCGATGACTTGATTAGCTTGAGACTATTTCAACGCACCTTAACTCGCAATGCGACTAAGTTGTATATAGAGTTTCCGGGGGGGACCTTTACATCTTTCGCCAATTTGGCTAACAATTTCTTAAACTATTTTCAGTTGCCTGTTTGTTACAAAGCCGGAATTGAACTTCTGGCCAATTTTCATCAGGACACCGCCACTCACATTTCTGATCATATCCAAGAATGGAGACGAAGAAGGAGTTTCACCAACACCGAAATTCCACTTGAATTCCATCTCAAATGGTTTTTAAAATCATTACAGCCCGAGATCTCCAAGGATATTTTGATGTCTAAAGTATATTCTGAAGAGCAGGCTATCTTTCATGCCCAGTAATTAGAACTGATATATTCTTAGTCTAGGACCCTTCATAAGATCTTGCCTGATGCTCCTAGATCCATGGTTGATATAGCCAAACTAAAGCCAGGTCCACATGCTGATGGTATTGTCAGATCGATTGATGCAAATGTGTTGAACCTTTTGAGCCAATTGTAGCAGTTGTCCATACAAACTACTTCTTCCAATCAGGCTGCACCGTCCACTACTACACCTTCTCAACCTTCTTCCGTAAATGTCATTTAGGCTTTTAACCCCAAGGGAAATCAAAATTCTGATGGGAAGAAGAAGGGACGAGGTAAAAAGAAGAATAAAGATGGGAAGGGTGATGTGAATAAGCCCAGAAATAATGCTGGTGAGGGTGGAAATGAGCCTAAGAAGAAAGTTAAGTTTCCCTACAAGCTATGTAGTGGAGACCATTTTAGTCATCTTTGCCCAAATATTAAAGATGCTTAGTGCTTGTTAGTGCAGCAAGGGACTTCTAGCACTCAAGCTATGTTAACCAACCCTTTTCCCCAAAGGAAGCAGTTGGTTGCTGGCGTGAATCCAAATCCTGGTACCTCTGCAGGGGGCAACCAGGAAGGGGACAATTCCTCAAATGTTTTCATGATGGGTTCTCAAGTTAATGTGGCCACACGGTCATGTGATTATGGTGAAGATGAAACAACCAAGGATAAATCTGTTCCCAAAACTATGGACCCACTTCATATTGAGTGACCCTCTGTAGAGTCTATACCTCGAATACCAAAAGGTTTCGCTAAGTGCGCTATTATCAACCCTAATGCTAGGGAAACCAAAAAGTAATCCATTGTAGAAGATTTGGCTTAGAGTCCATGCACACTGTGTACTTTAGAGGTACTCCAGTCATGTCCAGCTCAAACAAGTGCTTTGCTTTTGGCAATAGGGGCAGTGGATCCAAATAATTCTTTATCTATCACTTTTGATATGCATAATGTAAAAAAGAGACTTCCTCATCATATGGTTTTCTAGATAAAGTCTACTTACCAAAAAACCAACATTTTTCGGACAGTCATAGATGAGGGAGCTTCCACATGTGTCATCTCGATGTCATGTTGGAAGGCCATTGGATCGCCTTTGGCTGTTCCTTCACCCAAACTCTTGATAGCATTTGATGGTCATTCTCATAGGCCACACGGGATTATCCTGACCTTTCCTATATGTTTTGGAGGAAAGGTCATTAATGTTGAAGTAGAAATTGTTGATGCCAACCTTGGTTACAATCTCCTTTTAGGGAGGAATTGGATTTATGAGATGGAAGCCATAGTTTTGACTCTGTTTCGCATCCTTTGCTTTCCTCATGAGGGGAAAATTTTTAAGGTTGATCAATTGAATTATTCTCCAAGCGATCCTCAAGCAGCTTCAGATTCTACCATTTCGATTGTGGATAACTATTGTCAACCTATCAAGAATCTAGGAGTTAGCATGTACTCTTCCTTGATGGGTGTATTTCATCTTCCTCCTCCTACAGCTAGAATCGATACAATATCATCCTCCAAGGATACTTTACGGAAATATTTTGTTCAAACTCATTATTTTTCGGATCCTGGGGCCTTATCTTCATTTGTGGCCACATCAGATGATGGAAAGGTGGGTGGAATAGAATCTTCTATGTCTGCAACAGAGCTTAGATATGAATCTATCGATAGCTCTAACGATGACCATGCCACTCCTTCTTCAGGAAAGGTGTTAGATGGTGATGCGGCTCCTACTTGGACCCTTGATCCCACTTCTGCTTTGGATTTCTTAGATACAATTTTTCCATCTGACAAAGTAGTATTCGAAGTAATGACGACTGTAGATCAACCATTGGAAGATTGACATCATCGTTTATTTTTTCATCCTCCTTTGCATGAAGTTGAGTCTAGGTCCTCCAATCTGCCTACTAGCAATGTTCGTATAGTTCCTTTATCTCCAACACAGATTTCTTCCAAAGGTAATATATTGATTGGTTCAATGATTGTACCTATAAACATCCCTAGGAGCAAGTTGGCAAAGCCCCCTAATAGGTTCTATGTCAAGAAGTACTTTGCATAGGTTATGACCGAGTAATGGCTTCTCTATATATTTTGTATTTTTGTTCATATCTTATCAGGAGTTTTCATGATATCGACACTTTTTGATCTGCTTTGGCAGGTGTTGATGGACGACTTGGTCTATTTTAGATTCATCGATGGTGCTAGTCGGCACACTCAAAAGCTCTCTTCCGCAGCTTGGGTGATTTATTATCCAACTGGTCAGTTGATGGTATCAAGGGGAGTATGTATTGGTTCCGTGACAAATAATATGGCCAAGTATACTGCCCTCATTAATTTACTATCCGAAGTTATTTCTTGTGGAATCGATTCATTGGTAGTATATCTTGATTCGCAACTGGTAGTGTCAAAATTGAATAACATCTATCGGGTTTGGGATCCTTGTTTATATCACCAATATTTGCGAGTGAGGGTGTTGAAAAGATGATTTGTTTATGTTACTTATTTTCACATTCCATGATCTAATAATTCATTAGAAGATTCTATCACTAATCAAGCTTTAGATTGGCACATTATTTATCCATTAAGATAAAATCAAACATCAAAAGTCGGAACTGTATTTATATAGCTATATATATATATATATATATATATATATATATATATATCATAAAATCGCCCATGTGTACATAAAGTGTGTCAAAAATAATATACAAAATCGGGACTAAAATGCCTATAATCATGTCCAGTACATCTAATGACCTAGCTCAGGATGAGTGGCTAAGTAGGTGACCACTTCTTTGGCCACAAGCCGAAAAAGGTGAACCCAATCATGTGGCACTCCTACCATGTGGAACTGCATATCCTTTGGTAGATCTTCTATGGTCTCTGGTATCACAAAATCAAACACTCAAGGGCTGCTGATAAGGTAGACTCTGTGTAACTGTTTCAGACCAATCTTTTGACTAAGGATTAGCCTTCCTAGCCTGAGAGGGCTCTCTCAAAACGGTTATTGATTTTGACTATTGATAAGATGGCTAACTCTTGTAAGATGAATCTAACAAACATGCTGGCTGGACAGACATTACAAAGACTTCCATTGGGCTTATGGAGTTAATCATACTTCAGTAAACTATAACACTACTCATACATAGAAGTCAGGGCATGTGATGTTTAAATACTAAAAACACATCTCATAGAAAACCTCAGGTTACAAATACACACAGGAAATCAGAGCAGCATAAGTGAATTCTGAGTGATTGTGTATTTATACAACTATAAAAACATTAAGGATAAAGAAAAACCACATATCTTGAGCATTGAAACACTGTATGAATCCTGAGAAGAAAAGCAGCAAATTGTATTACTGAAACTGAGTTTTTACACAAGCCAAAACAATACTCTGTTTTCTCAAATATCCAACCCTCATTACATAGATATTTCAGCTATATATAGAAACATTATTCTAACCACTTCGAGCTTCCTCCTCCAGCATGAGGGGAGCTCGATGACTGTCACTAATGACACCTATCTGCTTTACAACAAACTATTAAATACAATTAATGCTAAGTGGAGTTCTAAAGAGTTCTACTTTGATTATAACTCTAACACTATCTTCTTCGTAGAAAGATTCCTTCTTGTTCTTTGACACTTGGACTCCTTGCAGTTTGGTTGAGATGGCTGAGATGAGCGTTTAAAGCTCCATATTGGCCTCGGGTGCTGAATACTTTAATATGCTTAGTGATGCTAGGTGATATCCCCTGTTTTTTCGGTTCCAGTCCTCCACCCCTTACTCGAATATGCAGCAGCATGTCTTTAGCTCTTTAATATCCCAAAAATATAGAGCACCACCATGTTCCTGATGTGTTGGAGGCGTCATTGATGGACAGGTGTGCAAGCCAAAACTTCTCGTATGCAGCTCCTTCCAAACCCTAATGACCGGTAATAAAGTGGCTTTATAACAAAAACTTCAAATTTGAGTTAAAGCATTCCACCTTTTAAAGGTACAGCTGTCTTGATCTGAATGGTTGTGATGGCTTCATCTGGTCCCTTTGATGTCCTTTAGGTGTCTCCTTTTGAAGATTCCCGCACATATCACCAAACTGTCTTTTTGCGTTGAAAACACCACCTACAGCAGTTTCGTAGCGCGCTACGAAACTGCTGAAGTGTTTAAACAGCTTGTCTTTTTCCTGAGGTATTTACCGCCTAGATCTTTGGTTGCCAAAACTCCTTTTGATCTTTGATACATATAGCAGGGATATACATGTCCTCAAAACAACAAAACTAAGCAAAATTTGCCAAAATTTGGAACAAAACCTTTCTTTGAACAACAACTTCATTTATCAGCTAATTGGTCTAGCTGGGCCTTTAAGTCTTCAACCTTCTTCCACTGACCTAGCTGTGCTTCCAAGTCTTCAATCCTCTTCTTCATAGCTTTGTTTTCGGCTCTTAAATGCATATTTATCTTTCTGATGAATTTAGCCTCCTTAATTGCGGGAACTGTCCATGTATAAACATCAGCTACTGAATCCACCTGGTTTACTAGGTTTTCACTTCCTTTCAATACAGCTTTACGATAATTTGCATACCTGACTGCAGACTCCCTAGTGGTATTCTTCAGCTTAGTAATCTCATGTTTGGCTGTTTCTAACAGGTTCCTTATAGCTATAGTATTACCTCCTTGAGATATGATAATTGTTGTATTTGTGTCTTTTTGCTTGATTTTCTCTGCCTCCTCTGTTCCAGACAATTCCTCAGCTACCTCCGTTCTAGGCAGTTTATCGGCTTCCCTTACTTGATTTCTTGTAATAGGTCTTCTTGGTTTGAAGATGAATTCATCACCTGGTTCATCAAACCTTAGTCTTTTTGAAGCCCTAGACTTCTTGGTGCTTTCTGGTGCTGACTGTGTCAAATCAATGTGCACTGGTTCAATTTGCTCAAACTCAATGGCCTCCAATAAATCATTCAGGCTTGCTTTAGATGCTGGGCTTTCTTCAATAGCTAAGGCTTTACCCTTTTCTTTACTTATTTGGCTCCTTGTCCTAACTCTTGACACTGTTTCAGATCCACTTGGTCTGGGTACACTCTTCTTATGCTGAGCTTCTTCTTTTGCTGATGGCTGAGGTTGTTCTTTAATGATGAGTGGCTTCACTGACTTTCTCAACTGTGACTTGGCTTGCTTTTTAGCTCTGGCCTCCTTCTGAAGCTCAGCTATTGTGAGTTCTTTGACTGATTGTTCTTTTTCTCTAACTGGCTGTGGAGTAAGACTTGTTTTACTTTGGAAACCAGCCATGAAAATGAACGAGTTCCAGTCTCTACCTATTTTCTGGAGGCCATCCAAAACTAACAATTTAACCAAACCATGGTGAAACAAAGATGTTTCACAGTCTTCCTTTCTTAATTGCACTTTGTCACACATTTTTCTCAGACTGCGAAACAAGTAAAAGGGAATGTCTATGGATGCTTTACCAGTAAAATGTAACAGCAAATTGAAGTGATAAGAGTAGACCTTATTGTATCTTCTCTCACAGGTCAAGTACTTCTGAATACAGGTGAGAAGAAGGGCATAATGCTCCTTGACATAGTTTCTAGGCACTGCTTTTGTTAGGTCTTCATTCACATATGCCTCTTTTAAAAACTCTTTGCATGGATTCATATCGAACTTAAAATTCTTACACCATTCTTGCCCCCCTCTTGGGATCTCATTTACAGCAGCTATTGCCTCCGGAGACACTTGAACTTCCAACATAGCTATTTTAGAATTTAAACCGGTGAAGTTTAAAGCAAAATCTTTTGTTACATGAGCATGGCCACCTTGCAGCTTCTTACAGAAATTCCAACACCCAGCATCTTTAAATGCTTTCTTCACGCCTTCATCTCTTAATGCGAGGTCTAAACCTTCAGGTTCTGTTCTCTGACATCTTCCAGATCTATGTTCTTTCCTCTCCATTTTTCTTTTGAAATCTTCGCACAGACAATGACCAACAGCTTCAGTTAAAATGGTGATTCAATTCTCTTTGACTCGGCCTCGCTTGTAATCAGGCTTTCTTGGAAACAGGCTCGCTTGAAAACTCAAATACATCATCACACAAGCTGGTCACTTATGCATCGTTTACGATCATCATAAAGATCCATGCATGGTAAAATCCATTTGAATGATATTTCTGTGCATGTCTACAAATCTATTGGTGGAATTGTGGTTAATGACTGACATGAGAGGACGGAATTGATGACTCATCAACAGACTTGACACTTTGGGATAAATTCGCTGCCAAACGCACGAATCTACGATTTCGCAGCGCGGTTAGTTTTGAATTCTCATAACGCGTTGCGAAATGACTTAATGATGACGCGCTGCGGAATGGCTGAACAATGATTACGCTGCGAAACTGACCAATAAGAGACTGCGCTGCGAAATCACGGAAAGAGCCGGTGACTAGGATATGACAAGACATGGCTTATGAAACCATGATGGTGGAGGATGACCAATAGGATTAGAGTATAATTTAAATTAAACACCTTTAAAGCTCCAACCTAAGTAAGAAACATCAAACAAAAACAATTTGACACCAACTTTTGACATTGAACTTAGGACAAAGGATTACATGCAAATTTTTATAGTTCTAAGTGATAACAGTCTCCATCAGTACCTGGTGGGTCAACCTCACCAAGTTTCACTGGACTATGTATACGGCTCTCTTAGTCTCCACAACCGCCTCTTCGGCACCTCTGCTGCGACGCTTGTATTTTGGAAATCCTTCTGGTCGTATTGGACCCACATCTAGAACATGATAATTACATCAGTCATGTAATCCCATCAAAAATATCTTTAAGTTCATATTCGTATTTGAAAAACACATAAAAATCATAAAAATTGACAAAAATTTAAAAAACGGTTAGCTATCTCTCCCCATGTTGCATCTGGTGGCAACGCCAGATATGGATCTTCCCTAAAATCCATGCCAGCATAGGGGTAGTCATCCACAGTGATGATTTGCTGCTCCCACCAGGAGAAGAAATCATCGTCAAAAGTAGTCCTCGGTATGTCTCTGCCTCCTAGGTGTTTCATAAGGTCAGCCCACCTGCCCATCTGTGGATATCGAGGCTACTGATAGGGGCAGATACTCTGGGACATAACCCTAGAACCTTCTCGAAGAAGAAGGGGCACAAAATGGTCCCATATCTAAAGTTCTTGGTCTGTCCTTTCTAAATTGAGGATAGCTGACTCTTCATATTGGTCAGAAGAGGTGTACACTAGTCGAACATAGTAGTGAGATAATCTATAACCAAGCTCATGGATAGTTGTGACGCTTGGTGGAATGAGGCTGATTCGTTTACCCTGGCTATGGTGAATAATATGATCCTCAAGGGAAAACTCTCTACATGTTTGATTGGAATTTGGCTTCCAATCTTCTCCAGATGCCCCAGACGGTATATGTGTACATAGTCTTCCACTGAAAGACTACCTCATGAATGTCTAGTCGAATGCGCCACTTCTCCTCGCCGGGAGAGTCCAGTCATAAAGTAAATATCTTCTATCTCTATCCTTAAAGGAATTTGATCAATAATGAACGCATCATCTTCGATACTCTAATAACAGATTAACATTTCAAGAAAGTGGGTGTTTGCCTTCATATTTGGCATTTAAATTTTTTTTAATAGACCGCATCCTCTCAAGGCATCCAAGGCCTGTTGATCATTCATAACCTCATCATGAACAGTAGTATGCTCCCTTTCCCTCTAGGTGATTGTCATTCTGAAAGAAAATCAATTTTAACCATTAGTTTTTTATGTTTTAAATTCAAACCGCATATATGCGGGTCCATTTCATACACAGTCGTGTGTAGGGCCTGCGTATACGTGGGTTTCTCATAACCAACCCACGTATACGCTGCGCTGGAATTTTTGACATAATTTCCAACGATAAAACCTTAATTTAAATTTCTAAAAACAATCACAAATTGATGCAAGATAGATTTGGGGGTTACTTGGTGATTTTGAGTCAATTTGAACAGTCGAATTCCTTGAGGGGCAAGATTGCTTCTTTTTCTCCACAGCTTTTGCTCTCAGTACAAATGGTAACAATGGTGAGTCAAAAAACTATTTTATAAGCTTTGAAAATGTCAAATTTTTTCGAGACTTGATTTTGTTTTCTCTCATGTATCTTTTAACTTGGGAGCTTGGAGTGTCGAGAATAGGTTGTTTTTCAGGACATTTTTGATGCTTTTTCAAAAGTTTCAAGTCAGTTATTGCACTACTGACCCATCATGATAGGTATCATTTTCTCACTGGCATATAGGTTAGGCAAGCCATTTTTCTGTTGCATTTTGCATACTAGCCTCCTTTTGTCGATACACTTGCCATAGAGTCAATCCCATCGTGTTATGGTTTGTAAACCATCTTAACTCACCAATATTTTTTAAATCATGACACGATGGTAGAGCCATCATTTTCGTGGGCATCGTAGTTAGCACCTCACTGACATTAGTTGCCCATGCTGCTTCATTGAGTAGGCTTGGGAGTCCTCTATAGTCCCGCCATGACTAGTGCATTGAAGACTCATTCCTCTTTACTTCTTCGCTTCGTTCTGGCCTTATACCCTAGCGGCTCCTTTGTGTTGAGTTCTATTATTGGATTGCATTTTGACCATTTGCACCTTTTGGCCTTGAGCCGGTTTCACTTGGACTCATGTTTAAGCCACTTTTTGACCATGTCTTCTGTAAAAATCAAACTTGCAATCCCTTAGCTTCTGCAACTTGACACACCTTCAGACTCGTGGAAGGAACATCCTTTTTAGTGTCATTGACCAGTTTCGCCTCCCTGCATTAAGCATAGGAATGTTCCCATCCCAGGAACTATATCATCTATTTCACTGACACTCATTCTTTCCACTGGACTATAACATTCTTTTATTCTTTTTCCAGCTTAAAGAAAAAGACAAAAAATATATATTCAAAAAAGAGTAGGAATGGGACAACATTTCCATTTATTGTTCGCAGCTAGAGTCAGTCATGTCGCCCTTGAACAAAACACTCAAAAGAAAGTCTCTCCTCCATTTGGGCAGGATTTATCTTGACTTAAGTATGCCTTAACCTTGTTATTGAGTCAGTTCTCCTCCAATTGGTTATCTCTTCCAATCATATGGAGAGTTCGTTCGTGCCTCCTGCATTGCAAACTTATACAGAGTCATCATATGCTGCCACATAGTCATCATTGAGTCGTGCTTTTGTTCAAGGGAAGTAAGCCTGAGTCGGACTCTCTGTGGTGTCTCTTGACCTATTTTTCAGTCGGGCATCCCTAGTTGTTAGTGTCTTGTCTATCATCACATCAATTATATTGGTCCTTTACTTGTGCCAGTTTGAGAAGGTCTCCATTGACTTCTTGCTGGCGGGTCTTGTCCTTATTGATGACGACATCTTGCTCTGAGGACAGGTTTAGAGCTGCACCTTGGCCCTATTTTTATTATTGATAGGTCACCTTGTTCTCAGCATTGATCAGTATCATGGGTCTTTGACTGAGTGGTTTCCCTTGTGTTTGACATTAGATTTCATTATTACACATTGGGATTTGTGTAGTGCCTTGGTTTCCATTTTACCCTATTGGTGGATTCCTTGCCTCTGTGTCAGATTTCATTATTGGTTCCTTCATAGGGTTGTTATCATGTGCTAGCTACATCCTGTGTATGTCGGAAACGTGCTTCAGTCAGGTTACTACATCTTTTTCGTCTGATTCCTTCCACGTTATTGGCCTACGGGTTACAGTCGCACTAGATTGATGAAGGATGCCTTAATGCCTTCCTTGTAGCGGATCTTTCCCTATCAACTATGACTCATTTCTCTGGGGAAAAGGTCTAGAGTCCATTTGGTAGTACCTTGGGGTTTGCAGTCATCAGCGGTAGATCCTTCGCTATCGACAGTGGGAAACTATCATTGTCTCTTGATTGATAGATTCTTACAGGTTTTCGACTTTAGCTCATATATTCGCACTTGTTAGATTGTACTGGGTACCTTGACTCTCATTATCATTATCGGTGAGTAGTCTTGCGTTTGTCAATGGTATACATCAATGACCGGTAATCAAATGATTTCTCACATGGCTGACTTCAGATCATTTATTCCCATTGTGTAGAAATGTACGACGGCAGCCAGTGAAGACCTCGGGTTGCATCATCGTTCTTTGGTTCACTTGTTAGTTGCTCCTGTTGCTACTAGTTGACACCATTCCACATTATATGTTGCAGTCCTTCACAACAACATCTTATATGGTCGAATTTGAGTTGTGATATAGTACCATATTATTCCATCATGTTCATTTGGTACTTTTGGGATCAGTTTTTGACATCAGTGATTAGCTACATCTTTCAGCTTCATTGATCATCATCTTATATGTGATATTTAGACATGTACTTGTTCGATCGTGATCAAATGATCCATTATGTACTTTCAGTTCCTTATACTTGTATACACAATCAATCCACTTGTGCTTGATATGTAGACATGATTTAATTTCTCTGATCATGGGTATTCTCACCTCAGATAGTTGTTTCTTTCTGATTTTTTTTTGCTGGCTTGGTAGGCTGAAATCTGGTGAAGTCCTTCTGGTTTTTGGCAGGTTTCCTTTCCGTATACTCAATACATTTCGCCCATCATGTTTCCCTTCTGACCTCATATATTAGGGGGCATCTATTATAGCTCCAAATACCACCTTATGTATTTGTGATGCTTGGTTTATGGCCTAAGGGAACCCCTCCTTCCAGACTTGGTCCAAATATTTAAAAAACTGTGTTTTACTCCCTGTACGTGACTTTGCCCTTTATTAAATGTGTGTAGACATCGGTCAGTCTATACCCAACCTACGTATATGTCTTTAAACACTTAAAAAACATAAATTTCCTTAATTATGGGCAAAGTTGGGTTTTACCTGTTGATTACCTATTAGTGTCATGGCCCAACTGTTTCCTAACTAAAAAAGTACTTTGGGAGAAGTATAAAATGACTTCAATGGGAAGGCCTTAAGGAGGAGAGAAAATAGAGAATTACTCTACTGTTATTACCCCCTGACCAAGTCTAAATATCCTTGTCCTTCAAACACTTCCCCAAGTTCAAGAAACCCTTGTTTCCTTGAGAGTTGATATCCTTTCACTTGTGGGAGATATCTTTATGTTGGTTATGGAAGGAGCCTTTTGAAGATCGGGACTGGATAGACCTGGAGGAAGGTTCCGCTTGGAGTCAGAAGAGGAAGACTCAGGTGAACTATTTTTATGCTTTGATTATAGCTATCTGGAATAAAAGAAACATTGTCTTGTTCCTGATATCAACTTTGTTCATGCATCTGATGTTATTTTTATGGTTTATGTATGAATGCCTATTTCAATGTATAACTAACCATCTACTTATATGCTATAAAGTTGATTTCACTATAATGCTTTATCTATGTGTTGCTGTGTGTATTTGAATTGGTTGTTTTACAGGTTAAAAGATCGTGAGGATTTGTAGAAGGTTTGAACCCTGGCTGGAACTACCTAAACGAAGGACCCCCAGGTATGTACATCCTCGCATAGTTTGCTCGTTTAAGCATTTTTCCTGAGTTATTTTCTTGTTTCTTGTTGTGGATTTCTCTTGCTCTGCTAAGGTTTTGACCCAAAGTCCTAGGGGACTTTATCCCTTAACGCTCTGCCTGTCATCTGGAATTATGCAATGCACAGTCACGGGGCCCTTTCTCCCTATCTGTCCTTTATTCAGGGATCATTTCATTGATAATAATACATCATCTTAGACTAAGGATTTTTCGGATTGATGTCATCCTGTCATGAGTGAATTGTAGGAACAGGTTCACTTTGAAGTCATGACAAGATGATGAAGAAGGAGAAGGAGGAGGGAAGAATGCCTAAAGAATCTTCTATAGCTGAACTTACAAGTGGATCTATCAAGAGGAAGCAAAAGGGATTTTTTTGTAAATACTATCCAAGACTAATTATCATTGAAGAACCCACATCACCAAGCTATGTAGAGGAGAAGAGAAAGGATATGCAAAAAGACATCTAGTACTTAGTGACAATAGTGACTTGGGATTTCCACATCATCAAGCAAGTCCATGTTTGCAATGTCATGTCAAGTCATGTCATGAGTTGTCATATGCTACATCAGTAGTGTGGACCATGTCTATTGTAATCAAATGTATTGTAAAGTGGAAGTCCAAAGGACACACATGAATATGAATAGTAATGTAAGTTGAAAAATAATGAGGGTAGTCAAAGAGTCACAAGGGGGAAGCATCACCCTTTGGTTATATATACCCCCTCATTGTATGAGAAATGGAATTTCACCTTGGCTCCTCCCATAAGGCATTATAAATATTAGTTAGTTATTTGAGGAGCAATGAGCTGCTCCAATTTCCCACTACATGGGCTAGTGATGTACATTGTAAACATTTGTCTTGGAATTTTTTCTAAATAACAGAAGCCTTTTAAGGCCAGCACGTTTTTCATGCATGGAATATTTTTTTGTTGTAATGATCGTTGGATCTATTGCGTATTATTTTGTTAGATGTTAGACGAATATTTCCTTGTTTGTTGGTTGTAATGACTGTCACATCCACTGTGGATTATTTTGATGGATGCTAGACAGGTCCTTCTGGTTCATGTGTGTCTCTTCCTGGGTGGTACTATTACCTCTCACTTAAAGGCTCACATTTCTCTCCCCCTTTGTAGTATAAGAACCTCAACATAGTTGCCTTGCACACTCACCATGAACACTCCCCTTGCTTTTTGAAGACATCATTACATCACTATCTTGTGCTGACAATTAGAGCCAAGGAAAATATTTAAGGATTTGGAAACCATACCCTTGTAATGGATGATACTCCTACACGAAACGATGTGAGGTATGATTGGGACTTCATGTCGAGGACATCCCCTGAATTTTGGCGAGTGAAATACCGTCAACATTTTTCACACTAGAAGGAGGGAAGACAATATTGTATGGTTGATAGACCCTTCTACCCCACTAATACATATTCTGGTTAAGTTAGTAACAGTCACTATACCTCCCCTACTCATGCTTCTAAAGTTGGTAACTCTTCCTAGCTTAGGCCTCAACGTGAAATCCCATATGAGCAGCTTCAAGCCATCTTCCCTATCACTCATCAGTTTGAAAAAGTTGTTGGATTTATTCTAGGAGTAGTCATTCTTCCGTATTCTCTAATGAAGAACAAGACCACCTCCACATGGATAGTAGTCTCATCGATTGAATAAGTGGTTCTCACCACTCTTGAATATTTAGTAGACTCTATGGAATGGGAAGAAAATCCTCCTCTCTTTCACGGTGGTAATAGAGGCAACACCTTACTCTCGGGCTCAACGTTTGGCTGGATAGGTGGAGAGAAGGAAGAAGGCAAAGAAGAACTATCATATTCTAAAAAGAAAGAGGAGGACAATGAAGAGGAAGACATGGAAGATCAAAATCTAGACTGGATAACTCAGGGCCCACTAACACTTTCGAGTGTCCTACAAAATATTCCAAGGCATACAGAGAAGCGTTTGATGAAGTATGACCCTGATAAGGTAGCGAAGGTTGATGATGACTCGGAAAAATTCTACCTACATCTACAAACACTTGAGGTATGTTACGATGATGTTTCATGAAAACTTTTTCAATGTACCTTGGATGTTAGAGCAACATTATGGTATGAAAACCTTCCTCCAAACACCATCCAAAATTTGAGGGGATTCAAAAATATCTTTCTTGAAAAATTTGTTGTGGATAAGACCCATGCCATGTTACTAAAGGACCTTGGTTATCTTAAGATGGAGAAAAAGGTAAAAGTCAAATATTTCAATAAGAGGTTCAATCACATGTTGACTAAATTTTGCAACAACACAAAACCACATGACTCCATCAACATATATTACTACACTTCTGCCTTGCGAGAAAATATTGCACAATTTATAAAGTGAACTACGAGACAGACATTGACTGAAAACTATGGAGAGGCTATTTCCATTAAGAAAGAAATGCATGCTATTGGAGTAATATTAGATGATTAATCAACAAAAAACTCCAAGGACATGGGTAAGAGTCTCAGGCCTCCATGAGCAAGGATAAGGAGAAAGAACCAAATGTTCTTGAAAGCCTGACTTGTCATGTCAATTTCTTGACCACTTTAATCGTTGAACTCAAACAAATGAAAATGAGACTACCGTGAGCAGTAATCCCCCCACATTCTTGATCAAAATTAATTCAGCTTCAAGTAGTAGCAACAACCATCAGGAAAAGTCTATGTAGAGTTCCAATTATTTCCTGAATATTGAAAAAATTGGTACACATTTGTATCACACATTTCATATTGAGAATCATTCGGAAAATAAGTGCCCACAGTGGAACCAACTCATTAGTAGGATGGATGCATATTTTGTTGATTCAGTCATGGTTGAGGAGCAGACTGAACCTGATGAAAGAAAGGAAGAAGCTACTGTAGGTGATGAATTTCGATGTGTTGGGGGTGCATTGAACATGTTTCATTTTGTTCTCACAATCCAAAATAGTATTTCCGATAAGTAGCCTCTTAGTGATAGTCTGGCCCAGATGCAAAAAAAATCGATACAACCTACGAAGTTAAGGTAATACCACTATAATTGAGATTCTAAAACAAAAATTCAGAGAAAACTTATCAAGGAAACTCAATCCACAGGCTAACTCAGTGAAGAGCACTTAGAGAAAGTTCAGGAAAGTATTCACAATGAAAAGTGTTTCTGTCGGTAGTAAGGATAGAACCATCCCTCTGAAAACCACAAACCAAGTTCCATCCCTGGACACCTCGGTTAGTCTTCTTGTTGTGGATTATAACATTGTAGATGATATGAAGAAGGTTCGTGCAAACATATCCATGTTCGAACTCAGAAAGATCACGAGCCAAGGGGATAATCTTCTACAGGAACTTGCGCAAGCCTCTTCAGGTAATTCTACCTCTTCGGACAATGGATATATTAATTCACTTGATACTCTCGCATTTGTACTTAATGCACTCATGATGGATGTGAACAAATTTTACCCACCATTCTTGTTAACATTCAAAATATTCAACTTCAATGTACACAATTACTTGGTTGATCTAGGTGTATCAGTGAATGTCATGCCATTATTTATCACCAAGAAAATTAATTCTAAATTGGAAAAGGCAGATGCATAGATTATTCAGATGGATAGAACTCATGTCCAAGAAATTGGTGAACGCAAATATGTCATCATCCATTTATCACCTAACAGACAAGTTCACCAATGTATCAACATAGTGATTGTGGACATTCTAGAAGCATACAAAGTGTTACTGAGAAGAGACTGGTCAAGAAAGCTTCAAGGATAATTTTCCATAGACTGGTCACACCTATGGATTCCGTACAGAGGCAGGAATAATAAGATCCAAGTACAATCAAAGAGATACATGAAGCACATGGTTACTCCCTTGAACAGACACAATGAGCCAATGGCTTTCGCAGAACTATTATTTGGCAATTATTTTCTGGAAACTCAGCTGGGGTGTTATCTTACAGAGCCATCCCCAGTCCTACCAGACACATAGTTGGATCTCCTTCCTTGTCCAATTGGAAATAATGAACTTTGTACACTTAGTAGTAGTAGCAGTTGTTATCAACTGGATTGAACCTCAGGCTGAAGGAAGGCAATGACAGGGTAACCACAAACCATGCTTAGCCAAGTAGCTAGCCCTAGTACGCCAGGAGAGGGCTTTCTCTGTAAGGATCTCAACCAAGATGATTGGATCAAGAAAATGATATTAGGCTATGTGTAGTAGTAAAAGCTTTGATTTGATTTTGAAGGGGTTTTGCTGGATGAGGAGGAGCCAAACAGTTAGGGCAAGGAAATTATGTCAAAATTGCGGTGTGTTCAGTGGGCCAAGATAGGCACAACGCTCAACACTCTAGGGTTTCATGGGTGAGGTGATTCAAGAGAAGTGAGGAGCTAGAAAGATCATGTAAACGACATGGATTTTGTTAAATAGGGAGTCCATACAGGTGAAGATGGTTTTAGATAGAGGAGGAATAACCTGTTGAGGAGTTTTGTGAACCCAACGTTTTGGACTGCCAAGTGAGTCCATCATCAGGGGACGCGACAATAGATAATCTTGAATCAATGATATATCCATGAGCTGGGTTTTAGGGTATATATATCTAGGTTATTGAAGAAAGATGTGAGAAATTAGGTCGGCCAATGTATTTATTTATTATTATTATTATTATTATTAATTTTTTTTATCAAAAATTAATTGTTTTGAATAATGATTTATTTACTTTATAATGAGTTTAAATTAATTAATTAATTATTTATTTGTTATATTAAATTCTCTGTTTATTATGATTATTAATTTTATTTATTTATTTATGATAATTTCTTTATTCTATTTTAATTTTTTAACTTTTAATTTTTAACATAATTATATATTTTGAAAAATATGTATCTATATATGTTTTAATTTAATTTAATTAATTATATATTTATTTGTTTTATTTAATTTTTATTTATTATAATTTCTTTATTCTATTTTAATTTTTATAACTTTTAATTTAATTATATATTTTAATAAAAGTTTGATATTTAATTTAATTTAATTAATTAATTAATTAATTAATTATTTGTTATATTTAATTCTTTGTTTAATATGATTGTTAAATTATTATTAATTTTTATTTATTTCAATTTCTTTCTTCTATTATAATTTTTATAATTTTTAATTTAATTGCATATACAAGGTTTGATGAAATATGAAACTATATGATTATTGTTATAATTATTATATATATATATATATATATGATATATTTTTAATTTAATTAATCAATTAATTAATTAATTCATTAATATAAGATTAATTAATTTATTACTGTTTTATGATTTGATTAGGTTAATGAATTAATTCTTAAGGAGTTTTAAAATGATGGATAGTTTTGAGATAATCTGAGGGAAAGGGTTAATCTGAGTGGCGATTCTTGTTTTTTAGGATTTCTAGTAAAGGTTTCCAAGTGTTACTCAATTTTAATCCATCATCACGGTTAAAATTGTTTTTCCTTTTTTCTATTTCAATGGCTTCTTTAATTTTTCTTTTAAGACACTGTTCTTCTTTTCTAACAAGTTTGGCTTTTTCCATGCAGATGTAATGAGAGGAAGAGTGAACATGTTCAACTAAGGTTGATTTAGAGATTCTTTCTCTTCTTAAGTCAGCAGAGTGTTCTTTAATTCTAACATTAAGGGATCTACCAGTTTCACCTATGTATTCCTTGCCGCATGAGCAAGGAATCACATAAACACCTTTCTGAAGATTAGGGTTTATGGGGTCTTTAACAGAGTTCAATAATTGTTTGATGGTGTTAGCTGGGGTGAACAGAAGGCTCTTACTTCATTTCCATACACCCCTGAGGAATGGAAAAGGTTTGTAGATGACATATTTGCTAAGTGGAGTAATGGAAAAGAAAAGCTTGACCTATTCCTCAACCATTTAAATAGCCTCTCTAACCATATAAAATTCACCATTGAAATTGAAAAAACAACAACCAGCTTCCCTTTCTTGATCCAAAAGAGAAGGGTCTCTTGGTTTCCAGGTCTATAGAAAGAAAACTCATACAGAAAGATATCTACATGCAAATTCCCATCACCACCCTAAACAGAAAATTGGCATCATCAGGACCTTAACCACTAGGGCAGTAAGAATATCTGATCGGGACCATTTAAACAATGAGCTGAACCATCTTCACAAAGTGTTTGAGCTAAATGGCTACAATAGAAATACCATAAAGAAAGCTATGCACCTATCCCTAAAGAAAAATAACAATAATATTAAGGATCAAAATTTATCAACTCATAAGGTCTCCCTTCCTTACATAAAAGGTACCACAGATAAAATTTCCAAAGTTCTCAATAAACATAACAATGATGTAGCATTCACCCCAGCTAACACCATCAAACAATTATTGAACTCTGTTAAAGACCCCATAAACCCTAATCTTCAGAAAGGTGTTTATGTGATTCCTTGCTCATGCGGCAAGGAATACATAGGTGAAACTGGTAGATCCCTTAATGTTAGAATTAAAGAACACTCTGGTGAATTAAGAAGAGAAAGAATCTCTAAATTAGCCTTAGCTGAACATGTTCACTCTTCCTCTCATTACATCTGCATGGAAAAAGCCAAACTTGTTAGAAAAGAAGAACAGTGTCTTAAAAGAAAAATTAAAGAAGCCATTGAAATAGAAAAAAGGAAAAACAATTTTAACCGTGATGATGGATTAAAATTGAGTAACACTTGGAAACCTTTACTAGAAATCGTAAAAAACAAGAATCGCCACTCAGATTAACCCTTTCCCTCAGATTATCTCAAAACTATCCATCATTTTAAAACTCCTTAAGAATTAATTCATTAACCTAATCAAATCATAAAACAGAAATAAATTAATTAATCTTATATTAATGAATGAATGAATTAATTGATTAATTGATTGATTAATTAAATTAAAAATATAATCATATATATATATATATATATATATATATCTATATATATATATATATATAAAATTAATAATTATAACAATAATCATATAGTTTCATATTTCATCAAACCTTGTATATGCAATTAAATTAAAAATTATAAAAATTATAATAGAAGAAAGAAATTGAAATAAATAAAAATTAATAATAATTTAACGATCATATTAAACAAAGAATTAAATATAACAAATAATTAATTAATTAATTAATTAATTAAATTAAATATCAAACTTTTATTAAAATATATAATTAAATTAAAATTTATAAAAATTAAAATAGAATAAAGAAATTATAATAAATAAAAATTAAATAAAACAAATAAATATATAATTAATTAATTAATTAATTAATTAAATTAAATTAAAACATATATAGATACATATTTTTCAAAATATATAGTTATGCTAAAAATTAAAAGTTAAAAAATTAAAATAGAATAAAGAAATTATAATAAAAAAAAAAAAAAAAATTAATAATCATAATAAACAGAGAATTTAATATAACAAATAAATAATTAATTAATTAATTTAAACTCATTATAAAGTAAATAAATCATTATTCAAAACAATTAATTTTTGATAAAAAAATAATAATAATAATAAAAAAAATTAATAAATAAATACATTGGCCGACCTAATTTCTCACATCTTTCTTCAATAACCTAGATATATATACCCTAAAACCCAGCTCATGGATATATCATTGATTCAATATTATCTATTGTCGCGTCCCCTGATGATGGACTCACTTGGCAGTCCAAAACGTTGGGTTCACAAAACTCCTCAACAGGTTATTCCTCCTCTATCTAAAGATATGGATTCTTTCTAAGCTGAAGAAAACATAGACTATAAATATTTTCCCAAAACAGAGCATGGAAGCTATGTCAAAATTGTGGTTTGTTCGGTGGGGCAAGGTAGGCACAAGGTTCAACACTCTAGGGTTTCATGGGTGAGGTTATTCAAGAGAAGTGAGGAGCTAGAAAGATCATGTAAACAACATGGATTCTTTCTAAACTGAAGAAAACATAGACTATGAATATTTTCCCAAAACAGAGCATAAATATTATGAGTTCTGCCTATCAACTTGAAAACATCCACTGAAAAGAAATGAAATGATTGATGAAGTACGAAAAACATTTTAACATATGATCACAATAGAGAAAACTGAACTGAACATCATATCTCATAGATCCCGAAGAAATAGCTGCAACTTTTCATTAATCTCTTACTAAAACTGATGCAAAATTATGTCTACACAAAGCCTAAGCATCCAACTGAGTCCAACCCACACAATGACTAAGGAAAAGCATCATATATACCCCAACTCACCCTAAGCTTAGGGGGTCGAATCCATGAGAAGAGGATCTATTTCTAAGAAGATCTGAACTGTTAACTAGAAAATATGGTGTTCAAAGTGACTCATCCCTAACCCAAACAAACTGATACATTACACCTCATGAACTTGTTTCACCTAATGAATCTAGCCTAATAAGCTCTAGAAGCATCATAATTACATTAAATTGATCAATTACAGGGATAAAATGATGATTTGCAAAGGTGAAAGTGAAAACTAGGACAAAACAATGAAAAAATGGACAATCTGTCAAATGCGCAGCACTAGTGCTAGGCGCGCAACACTAATGCCACGCGTGTCCTTTAACTTCAGCTGCACCTTTGGAGGCCTTACCGATGTCCAAATTGGGTCCACAATATCTTGTTGGAAAGATCTACCTATCTACTTTCCAAAACATCTTGAACTTTTGTATTTGGAGTTCATTTTCCCTATCAAAATTCAATACTCCCAACACTTCTCCGTGCACAGCGCCCATGCCATAAAGAGGGCAGAAAGGTCATTTTTTCAGGGTTTTTGGCCCTTTTTGGCAACCAGTTCTGCTCCAAAACCTTAGAAAATGCATAGGTTTCATGTACTCATCACTGTGAATCCAAAAATGTTGACCTTTTCCTTGTTGAATGCCCCAAAAAAGAGCACAGAACCCATGGCACTACACGTTTCACCTCCATGATTGTGCTAAAAATTGTTTGAAAATCTTAGGAAGTAACTTCAAACTCAAAAATGGTCCCTCATCCCCAAAAATATGTTTTTGTGAATAATAAAAGATTAGAGGCATAGAGAGATGCCTCAGAAAGCATGTCAAGTCTCCTCCTCTCCTCTTGGTTGGCCACCTAAGCTATCTTTCCCCTTCTTAGGAACTGCTGTATTCTACCATCCTTTATAGGTGAAAACTTGAGGAACTAATATATATGCCAAGATGAGTGAAACAATGAGGAGGTGGGGTGAAATATAGTCAAAATGATAGGAATGTGACAAAATATAAGAAGTATTGTAACTCTGATCAAAGAGGTGATTTTGGAAGCATGCAAGGGAGCTTTGCATAGGGTTGAAAAATTTAGGTTGTTAATTTGCTTATGTGATGGAGTAAAAGAGATATCAGGCCACATACTTTTCGTATGCAGGTAGTTGAAGCTTTTGTGGCTCTGATCAAATGAAGGAAGTGGTGTTTTTGTGCTCCTAGGGTTTACCAAGATCCTCTAGCCAAACGGGTAGCAACAAGTGCAGGCACATGACATCCTCAACAAGCACACCCTTCACCCTATAGGTGCACAACACTGTTGAATTTTCTTCAGGCTTGGATTGGCAAACACGTCCTTGACCCTACAGGCATGCAACGACTTCTCCCAACGCACAACGCCCTCAACAAATGCACCTTTATGATTTTTTCCTCCTTCACTCAATCTCCTCTTTGCTAAGGAGAGCTTAGGGTGCAAAAGAACTAATGAATTTTGAAAAATGCCTTTGAAATTTTTATATAGAGAATGATTTTGATTTTTCTTTAGAAAAAACCCACTTTATAATGTTTGTTTGGAACTTTTATTTTGTTTTCAAATCTCTGTCTAATGCTTCTCTTTCTTTGTCTCTTTTCAGGTGGATGATGCTTTGATGGAGATGATTTATTCAATGGCTCATTTCTTGCAGCAAGGAGAACTTCTTAGGCAGGTTATGGAAATAATTATTACATAAAATGACTTGAATTACATCAAAAAAATATGAATCAACTAAAATACTCAGTTTCCATCTCAAAAGCATGTTTTTGAGATGAAAATTACATCAGTGAAATAATATTTTCGTACAATAACCATGACATACTACCAATCACTCTTTATTTATTGGTCTTCCTCATATCTCTTCTGCCCTTTATTTACATTTGAAACTATTCTTTTGACCTTGAAGTGGAACCTAAAACCTAATTAAAATACCATGGAAATGAACCCTGGAAACATCACTACATTGAATCTAACGTAACTGAAACCATAACTGAATGCAACATGGAAATGGGTTAGCAAATATACCTCATGAGGGAAAATTTGATTTTATAGGAAGAAAACAACCATTAGTGGACAATTTTGGCATGACCTAATGGAAAGATCAAAAATTCAGTATGAGACACCTAAAATGAAAATGCAAGGAACAGATTTGATCCTTGATTGAAGTATGCATAAACTGACACTAACATTGGCCTTATTAGGGACGACAGCTTCTTGGAGGTGTTAAGAACACCGTAGACCAAGTGCCTAATGATTGGGTCAATGTGGTCAAACAAATGAAAGACTAAAAACGTTTTGAAATTTTGAAAAATAACTCGATACAAACTGAAAACTAACTCACAACCAACTCTAGACTAACTCAAAAACCAACTAAACACAAAAAAAAGAATTTAAGCTTTATAGAATTCACTTCGGGCCCCAAGCTGAAATGACATTATACTTCAAAACTTGCAAGGAACACAAACTGGTATATAAAATGACAATGAAACAACTTCAACAAGCTACACGAGAAATAATAGTGTTTTTGGAGCCTACCATTCACTGGTCCTCCTAAGCATTCTTGACCATCCATTTCCTTTAATGAAAATGCATTCTGTCCTCGATAGGCTAAGATTTTATAAGGTCCTTTCCACAGATTGTCAGACTTACCATGTTTCCCTTTCTCTTCATTTTGTGCATCCCATTGTAGCACTACATCTTCGAGCTGAAATTTTTTTGCCTTGGTTTTGCGGTCATAAATTTTCTTTATCTTCTCTTGCAACTAGAAAGTGTTTTGAGAAACCTCTTCTATTGTTTGTTGAAGGTGAATCGGTTGATTGATCCAACGCTGGATATCATCTTCTTCACTACCAGCTTCCTACAATAATCTCATGACTGAGACGACAAGGGATGTAGGAAACGTTGTATCAGTACCATAAACCAATTCAAAAGGCGACATATGTATTGATTTCTTACTACTCACTCTGTCGGCTCACAAAGCATTGACAAGCTTTTGATGACAATTCTTTTTATTTTCCTCCAACATCTTCTTAATAATGTTTACTAAGGAGTTTTTTGAAGACTCAGCTAGTCCATTACCCTATGGGTAATATGCTATGGAATGACCCAATGTAATGTTGTATTTGTTGCAAAAGTCAACCATTTTCTTCGAATTAAATGCTACTACATTATCTATGATAATCTTGTGAGGGAAACCAAAATGAGACCAAATATTGGACTCTAAAAACTGAATGATTACTGTGTCCGTAGCTTGCCTTGTCGGAATGGCTTCGATCCATTTGGTAAAGTAATCTGTAGCTGTAAAAATCCATCTGTGTTGTGCTAATTATGTAGGATGAATTTCTCCTATGAAATCAAGCCCCCACTATTGGAAAGGTGCATTGACTACAACTGGATTCAAAGGAAGATGAAGCAACTTCCTTTTTCCCTAAAAAACTTGACATTTGTGGTAGCCCATGACTATTTTATATAAATCTAAAAACAAATGGCCAATAATACCCTGCTCTCAAAATTTTATTAGCTGTTGTTTTCCAAAATAAGTGACCACCACAATCTCCTCTATGAAAATCATTCATTACCTACTGAGCTTCATTTTCAACCAAACAATTAAGAAGAACCCCTCCCAGATCTTTCCAATAGAGAGCATCGTCTAAAATGTAGAATTTTGCAGACTTTAGTTTTAATGATCTACCTTTACTTCTCAACATGCTAGGGGGAGGAGAAAGATGCTGAGGAATATATACTATATTAGAATACCAAGGTGAGTTGAGAAACATCTCTGGTACTTGAATTAGTGTGCCACCATCTTCATCATCTGAGATTGCTCCAATAAGATTTATGTCTAGAGCATGAAGATTCGACTCAGCCACAAGTTTTCTCAAGCCATGACCTTTTATCAGTTTGGTAGGCTTAATCTCAAGATCATACTCTAACATCGCTGCTATCCACTTACCTCTTCTTCCTTCTGGATTAGTTTTCATGAGGACATCTTTGACAAGTACATTGGGAACATATGCTATGGCATGCAAATGTAGAATGTAGACTCGAAAATCCTTCATTGTCTTTATAAGAGCCAAAGCTTATTTCTCAATGATGTTATAGCATAGAGCATCTCTGATAGTTCGACTGAAAAATGAAATAGGCTGCTTCACTTGATCCTTCTTTTTCATCAACACCATGGCCAAAGTGTGCTCAAATGCGAATGAAAACATAATAAAATCATGAGTATAATCGAGACTAATCAAAATAGGGGATGTGGTCAAAGAAAGCTTTACCAAGTTGAAAGATTCCATGGCATCCTCGGTCCATTTCACAGTGTTGTCCTTCTTCAACATATTAGTTAACTCACGCAAATGCTCAGCCAAATTTGGTATAAATATGCGTAAGAAATTCATCTTACCGTTGAAGGCTTGGATCTCCTTTTTGTTGCGCAGAAAGTCTATTTTCTGAATTGCCTCCACCCTAGAAGGATCAATGCAAATAACAACTTTGGAAATCATATGACCGAGGAGTTTACCTTCCTCCATGAAGAAAAGACTCTTCTTTGGACTTAAAGAAATCCTGAACTACCTGCATTTTTGAAAAACAATCCTCAGGTGGTGTAAATGCTCATCATCAGAACCAAAAAATACTATCAAGCCATCTAAATTAACCACCAAGAAAACATCTTTCCCGTTAGTGAAAGCTATATCCATGGCTCGTTGAAAAGTGACCCTGACATTATTCAACACAAATGGCATCTTGGAATATTGAAAAGTCCCCCATGGCGCTGCGAAGGCCGTTTTGTCTTGGTCTTTTTCCTGCACCAAGATCTGATTCTAACCTGAGTAGCCATCTAGTAGTGACATTTGTGATGCTCCAACTACTCTTTGTAGAATATGGTCCATCTTAGGAAGAGGATAATTATCTTTCAGAGATACTTTATTTAGGTTCCAGAAGTCAATACACAACCTTATTGTTATAGACATTTTTGTGCCTAATAGCATGGAGCATGAAATGTCAATAATCTGAGGGATCCAAAGTCCCTGAACATGTTTTTCTTACCCTTAGAGGAACAAGGTCTGCAAACCACAGCACTGAAAATCAGTTCTCCACCTGAAAACACTCAAAAACAGGCTATTTCTGGATCATGTCAGCTGCTCCACTGAGCATCTGTGCTGAATGTCAACTGATCCTCCTTGTACCTGCGCTGAAGGTCAAAACTAATGAAGGCTACCTGCGCTGGGCGAGATTGGCCAAGTGGCACAGTCATTCTGCAAGGTGTCAACTGCCCAGGAAGCTTTCGAACTGACACTTGGGTCAAGGAATTCGCCTAGTGATGAGTAAGAGGGTCTTGATCTCCAAGTGGAAGCAAGATTCTCCAAGTGGACTCAAGAACTAAAGATTAACTAAAGTGGGAGAGGACACAAGTCAGCTTCAGGCTAGTCTCAAGATGACTCATCCTTTCTCCAAAACCCTATATATAGAGCTCTCTCATGAGGTCTAAGGAGGCTGGAATTTTGTGTAAGTAAGGAAGTGTTGTTGGTTTGTGTATAGAGCTATTGGGTTTTTTGCTTGAAGGAGGTGAAGAGGAGATTTCTTTCAGCTGGGAGGTGTTGCTGGATTGGGCCCATTGTGGTTGTAACTCTCTCAGAACTTTACTTCTATTATCAATAAAGTATTTGAGGTTCTTCTATATGCATGTGTCTTTATGATGAATAGATGCTTGTATATTTGATTTATGCTAATCCTATAATCGATTATGGATGTATGCTTCTTGTAGTTTCATTTTCTTGTGCTTTTACAGGATCTGTGTGTAGCTGGGCCGGTGAAAGGACAAGGAGCTAGGAGCAAGCGGCAAGGAGTGAAGACTGGATCGACTATTAGCGCAAGATAACGGTTAGTAGATCATCCTTTTCTTCCCTCTCTCATCTCATAAAGAAGAAACTTTGAATAGCTTTGCATTCAGTTGTTGTTGGAGTACTATCACCTTCAGAGTGGGATAGAGGCATTCTGCATTAGATACTTTTCCCCCCAACAAATTGGCGACTCCGCTGGGGAGCGTATCTTTTTGGTTTGTTGTGTTTCTTGCTATTCATTTCATAAACAAGGAGAGTACCGAATCGAACTGTGTTTGAATCTATCAAACACAAATTATAGGGCAGCTACTCTAGCTCAGTTTCTGGGCAAGTTTATGATTTGAAGAGCTGATCCACAAGGACTCTAATAAGCTCTTAGTGATAGATTTTCATCCTCCTTTACATCCCTTAGTGTTCCCTTGACTGATAGCTTCTGATTTGAGCAAAAACTGTGAATTTTTTAGCAATCTGTGACCCGGAAACCAAGACAGACGAAAGTCTCGTTCTTCATTGCAGGCTGTACAAAGGCAGTCTGCATTTCAACGCAGTTCCCGAAGGGGCTACCGGCGCTGAAGGTCAAACAGGCAGTGTTACACCTGCGCTGGACCAGTCTTGGCTTGAGTTACTGAGGTTTCCTGCTGTGTCTTGCCTTGTTTTCACTGTTGTTTTTGTTGTTTGTTGCAAGTCAGTAGGCCTATCTGAAACCATCTTCCTTTGTCATTATTCCACCTCAGTTGTATAAAGAAACTGTATTTGTTCTTTTGTATTTCTTGCGTCATTTACAGTTTCCCATAACGAAAGTGAACCAGTCTTGCATTGACCTCTTAGATCTAGACCTGTGATTAAGTGTCGTTTTGATCTTAAGAGTTAGTTTATTTGTTGTTCATAGCTGATTGTGTTTGTCGCTTTCGTTATATGGTTTGAATTTATATATTTCTAGTGTCGAAACAAGTAGATCGTAAGGTGTCTTTCGATTTTGGACAAACTTGTTTGCTTTCGCTTGAAATTGAATTCAAAGTTATACAACAACTTTCTTTATGTATTTCATCAAACATTAAGGAAGAGAAAAGAAATACTTGCATTGTGCATGTGCATTATGACAATTTGCATGTTGATTTAGGAAAGTGCATTAGTGTGTGCTCTATGATCTGTGTGAAAAGGTGTTATCTTCCTTCTCTCTCAGTAGTTAAGGTTTTCAAAGTTGAAAGATTGAAAAGCTTGCTTATCATCTTAGATTGCATTCAGGAGTGTTTCTATACATCTCGTGGTGATCCATAAAGGCAAACTGCTAAACAAGATCAACCTTAAAATAAATTGAATTTACATAACAACACATTGAAACATAACGCAAACATCTAGAGTTCTAAGCTAGAGACGTGTTCCGACGTCGTTAAACGTGATATCTTAGCGTTGAGTGGTTGGGTGATTCCTCCACGGTGAAGCAATAAGTATCAATACGGACTTGTGCTCCCATGTACCGTTGCGTATATATTGGGAGACCCCTATAGGATCAAAGCCTTTATCCATAGGAAACCGTGTCGGCCGCCCTACTGATCGCAATGCAGTGAACACAACATTCACGAAGATCAACCACTCGTATCGTAAAACGTATTCTGTGGTTTTGCGAAAGGTTTGGCACACCCTCTGCCTAGAACTCCAGAGCAGTTTCTTTTGGCCTTTTTCAAACTCTATAACTAAAAAAGTACATCCGAGCATTTGTCACTTCGAGCTCGTTAAAACATTGAAGGAGACTAGAGTCATCTTTAGCTTTTTCTCGACTCTTAAAAAGTGAAAAAGCAAGTTGTGTCTAAGCGTCATTATAAAATTTATTTTAAATGGAGCATAATCACCTCCTATTCCCGCGTTGATCTTTAAGTTGAGAACATGGAATGCCCCAACCAAGGAACTCCACATGATGGAAGGCCTAGTCCATTCTCCTCTTGGGGAGAAGTTGGTGCGCCCCACATGGCCACATTGTCGCTTCCAGGACTGACGATTGGCCTGCCTGTTTGGCTATTCTCAACTATTGTAGTTCAGAACACCATGGTTCCTGAGCAGTCGAGTCAACAGTTAGATGAGTCTAGAGCCTCCCACCAGCCTTCTACTTCCTCTAACCCTTCCTCCAATCCTTCATCTTCAAAAGGTGGAGCCGGCAAAAGCCAAGCTCCCACGGAGAAGAAGGAAAAGAAGAAGAAAGAAAAGAAGAAGAAGGAGCCTAAGGCGACTGGGGGCAAGCAAAAGACATCTGAAAAAAACCCACACACAGCATAGATCGGGCCTAAATCGCCATGTGTCATATGTAGAGGAGACCACTTCCATAGAGATTGTCCCTGTATTCCCCGGATACTAAGGGACTGGTCCCCTCGTCTGCACAATTCGGGAGCATCAACCTCTGATAGCCATGTTGATTGCTTACCGTCAACCAGCGAAAGTGAAGGTTCAAGACAAAGAGGGGGAGCAAGATCCCCCTGCAAACTGTGTGAAGGCGGTCACGCCATCCACCGTTGTCCCTTCTTAGACGAAGCGAAGAGAGTTTTGGAAGATCGTCCGGTTTCACCGTTGAGACTTCCTCCTGGATACAAAAAACTCGTGCCAAGTCCTTCGTTGGTTGAAAATACAGCTGGCCCGCTCAAGTGGTCAACTGAAGCATCAGTCATTGAAAATGAACCTACTGAATCCAGACCAGACGAAATTCTAAAGGTCAATACAGGAATTGACCTGGTTCTTCCTTCAGAGGTTTCATCCTCAAATGACACCGTCACTGAAGATTCATCTTCAAATGACACCCTCACGGAAGAGAATAAGGATGACACCATCCAGATTCTTTTCATCAACACAGATTCTGATGAGCATCAGGGCAATGCGCCCATTCCTTTATCGCAGGAAGGAACATCGTCAGGATCGTATCCGGCCGTGTATTCGGTCCCACCACCAAGCAACCTGGTTGTGTCCTTTGATTGGAACCAACTGGGCAGACCCCGGTTACCAGCCAGTATACCATTCAGAATCATAGTCGAAATTTATAGAATGGTGATGGCTGGAACTATCATTGATGAAGCAGCATCTGTGAGTATCCTTTCCTCTGTTGCTTGGAAAGCTCTGGGTTCCCCGGCGCTTTTGCCTGAGATAAGAAATCTCTCGGGCTTTGATAAAGGAACCAGTCGACCATTAGGGATCCTCCCCAATGTGCCTATTACATTGAAAGGGAAGACCGTTAATTTGAACGTGATGGTCGTTCAAGGACCCTTGGATTATAACCTACTCCTTGGACGTGACTATATATATTGCATGGGAGCTATAGTCTCCTCACTCTTTAGAGTAATGTGTTTTCCACACGAAGGAAAGGTGGTCAAGCTCGTAGACCAACTTTCATTTCCGGGATCACGCATCGCAAATAGTCAAATACCAATCCTCAATGGTCTATTCACCCAAGAAATGTCTCCACCTCCAGTCCTCCTTCCTGATGAATGCGAGTGATTCGGAAAGACGGGACTGGAACCCAGGGGGCATGCATCCTGGTCTGCTTCGGGCAGAGGAAACCTTGGGTATAAAGTAGAATTTCCGCGAAAGAATATGACTAGTCCGTACCCCATCCGTATGTGGAAGAGGGGTTGTTCTGGAACAGGATTCTTTTGATAAGGTTACTCGTCTGACAAAGGTCATTCAACTTTGTCTAAATAGGTAGGCTACCAAGGAAAGAGATTCTATTGCGGCAGCAAATGGTAACCTTCTTTGGGTAAAAGGCAAGCCTCACCCATTAAAACTAATGTTTTAGAGGATAAGTAGGGGCAGCCTCCAAAGAAAGGGATTCCTTTGCTGCAACAAGTAGTAACCATCTTTGAGTAACCTAATGATAGACATCGCCGAAGAAAGAGTTTCATTTGCGGCAGCAAATAAAACCATTCTTTGGGTAACCAGAAAGAGGCAAGCCTCACCCTTTAAAACAAATGTTTTATCGGATAAGTAGGGGCAGCCTTGAAATTGTACTTTATACCTGGGGGCATGCAAACCTTTTGGAGTGTAAGCAAAGAGCAGTCATAGATCGTTTCCTAACTTACATAAAGAAAGGATGAGGGGCAAAGGTCAAAAATTGCCAAATTTAGAGCATAGCTTATGTGAGGTGCAAGCTCTATAAAAATTGGAATCTTGCAGGAAGACATTTCTTATCCTATGACTGGTATATCGAGCAGTTTTAGCATAAAGTTCATGCTCGTTAAAAAATAAATGCAAGATCCGAGCAGTTTTAACGCGGTCTTCATGCTCGTTAAAAAATAAATAAAAGCAGTGAGCAATGTTTCCCCCGGATTTTAAGCTCATTTTATCTAAAAAAAAGAACCTATGCCGGTAAATAACCATTGTGATCGTAAATTTAATTAGCCATAAAAGCCTTGGTCATGTTTGCACCCGCCACCTCCATTCCATTTGGCCGATCGTTCACCTCCATATGATTGTTTACCCATTTTGAGGAACAGCTGCGAAGAGTGATTCCACTTAGCCATCCTTGTGACACTGCCGTGATTGGAAAATTCCAACCTGTACCTGGAATTTGCTGCTATCCCTATTTATCACTCGTTCCTCAAAAGACGAGTCTTCTTTAAGCTCTTTTCAACTGACTCGTAAAATATGAAAAGATTGCCGAGTTTTGGCCTTCCAGCTCGTTAAAAGGACCTGAAGAGCTATCCCTCCTCTAGATTTTAATCTTTTTGGACCTGAGGGATTATTGCACAAAAAGGTCGAGCGCTTGTTTTATTCGGCTCGTTAAAGTTATCGAAAATTCATCCCTTTTGTATTGTTTTATACTTTTTCGGACTTAAGGGATTAGATGACGAAAAAGGAATTTTGGAGTTAACTTTCTGTACCTTTTCAGACTCTCTAAAAATGAAAAGGACCGAGTTGTCTTTGTCGCTAGACTCATTAAAATGATTAAATAGCGAAAAACTTGTCTTTAGATGAGAACGAGTTTCCCTATCGCTAGGCTCGTTAAAACATAGCGATGGGCTTGCCCAAAGGGCAGGTTATAGAACAAGCATATGTTATCCTCCTCAAGCTTGACAAAAATAAAGAGGTACTGGTCAGAAATGACTGAGGAAAAATTGGGAGAACCTCAAAGCTTTGATGGTAGCAAGTCGCTCTTGAACATGACACTTTGTCCTCCGTACGACATCGGGTTGGGTTGTTTCATTCACCGGTCTCATCACCATGGTCCTCGCCAAACCATCCGTATTTGGGGTAATGCTACCGATCCATCACATTAGTGTCGTTATATGTTCAAGAGATATGTTCAGAAAGAGTCAACCGTGTCCCATCCACTGCCATACATTATCCTTCATCCACCCATGATCGCCGCCCTGAATCATATCTCATAGTTTATTTTCACCTCCACTAAAGTCATTAGCTCCGTTCTGTGTCACTGATGTGGGATTCATTAAGGCCCTCCTTTGACGGATCGCTTCCTGTCGACTTCAGCTCATTATCCAAGAAGTTGATCTAGGAACACCCCCCCAGTACTTTGAAGCTTGCATGCCTCAATGGCAAGTTTCTCACTTCCGGCGACAGGTATACATCAATGACCTTCGACCAGAAGATTTTGCGTGGTGTTCGACGCCAAGTCCTTTATTCACACCACGTAAATTGTACTACAATACCTTGAGGGTCATTGTCATTATTGGTGACTCCTCTCGCGCTTGTTAACGGTTTACAGTATTGACCGGTAATCAAGCGATGTCTTTAGATGTTCGACTTCAATGCAATTCTCACATGGATCGACTTGTACTTAGAGTGAAGATCAAACGGGATTGAAGACCCCAGATCTAGTTTCATCCATCCGGGCTGCGATATATATTCAGGATATAAAGACATTTGATATGTACATCATTGCAGCAGATGATCATCCTACTCAAAGGATGATAATTTCAGCAGAGAATTATCAGTCTATCATCAGACGGTCATCTGTTATATGTACCAAAATGAATTTATAAAGCTGAGCACGGGAATGCCCGCCTCAGCTAGATCATGAAAGCAGAATGAAAAATAATGTATTGTATTGTATTTTATTGCAGGGCACCTCTCAGCCGATTGAATGAACTTCGGATCCTCCTAATAAAGCATTTCACCCGATAAACGACATCATACTTTAGGGGGCAACTGTTATAGACATTTTTGTGCCTAACAGCATGGAGCATGAAATGTCAATAATCTGAGGGATCCAAAGTCCCTGAACATGTTGTTCTTACCCTTAGAGGAACAAGGTCTGCAAACCACAGCACTGAAAATCAGTTCTCCACCTGAAAACACTCAAAAACAGGCTATTTCTGGATCATGTCAGCTGCTCCACTAAGCATCTGCGCTGAATGTCAACTACTCCTCCTTGTACCTGTGCTGAAGGTCAAAACTAATGAAGGCTACCTGCGCTGGGCGAGATTGGCCAAGTGGCACAGTAATTTTGCAAGGTGTCAACTGCCTAGGAAGCTTCCAAACTGACACTTGGGTCAAGGAATTCGCCTAGTGATGAGTAAGAGGGTCTTGATCTCCAAGTGGAAGCAAGATTCTCCAAGTGGACTCAAGAACTAAAGATTAACTAAAGTGGGAGAGGACACAAGTCAGCTTCAGGCCAGTCTCAAGATGACTCATCCTTTCTCCAAAACCCTATATATAGAGCTCTCTCATGAGGTCTAAGGAGGCTGGAATTTTGTGCAAGTAAGGAAGTGCTGTTGGTTTGTGTATAGAGCTATTGGGTGTTTTGCTTGAAGGAGGTGAAGAGGAGATTTCTTTCAGCTGGGAGGTGTTGCTGGATTGGGCCCATTGTGGTTGTAACTCTCTCAGAACTTTACTTCTATTATCAATAAAGTATTTGAGGTTCTTCTATATGCATGTGTCTTTATGATGAATAGATGCTTGTATATTTTATTTATGCTAATCCTATAATCGATTATGGATGTATGCTTCTTGTAGTTTCCTTTTCTTGTGCTTTTACAGGATCTGTGTGTAGCTGGGCCGGTGAAAGGACAAGGAGCTAGGAGCAAGCGGCAAGGAGTGAAGACTGGATCGACTATTAGCGCAAGATAACGGTTAGTAGATCATCCTTTTCTTCCCTCTCTCATCTCATAAAGAAGAAACTTTGAATAGCTTTGCATTCAGTTGTTGCTGGAGTATTATCACCTTCAGAGTGGGATAGAGGCATTCTGCATTAGATACTTTTCCCCCCAACACTTATCTCCCTGGTCTTTTTTCGTACTGGGACCAAATTTGAAGCCCAATCAAAGAATCTAAATGGAACAACGATACCATCTTTAAAAAATCCATTTACCTCTTTCTCGATGGATGGCAACAGCTTTGGGTTGATCCTCCTTAACTTTTGTCTAAAGGGTTTTTGATCTAGCTTGATAGGTACGGTATGTTGAATGATGTTCTTGTCACTTTCAAATTTGAGTAATCCCATGGAAAAACATCAGAAAATTCAAAAAGAAACTTAACATACTTAGCTTTTGATTAGGGAGATAATGTTTTTGACAACTTAACAAGCTTGGGATGGTCCATTGTTCCAATGTTTACGTCTTCAACTCCTTTGTCAGTAGGAACGAAGGTTGGTTTTCTCGCCAAACCATCTTGATCAAACAACTCCTCTAAAGGTGTAAGACCTCTAGGAATAACATTATCCTTTAGCTGTAAAAAGTTCATCTAATTTACCTCAATGTCTTGTTCATCAGAATCACTAAGATCATCAATGAAAGCATTTTTAAATTTCCCTTCATTCTGCAAAAAGGAATTAACTTCGTTGTCATCCCAGAAAACTTGCTAATATCTCAAATTATCAGGAATATTAGGCCTATGTTTGACATGAATTTCAAATTTATTGCTAGAATTCATTGGAATTTTCAGATTGCTCGTTGTAGCAAGTGAATCAGCAATGATGTTTTGACTTCGCGGCACCACTCTTATTGTGTATTTTGGAAACATTTTAAATATGTCCAGGACTGCATTCCTATAAGCTCTCATCTACATATGTTTCGCTTGATATTCTCATTTGACTTGTCTAATCAATAGCTCTGAATCACCATAAATAGAAATCCTTTTTGCGCCGAGCTTCTTAAAAATATTTAGACCTGTAATGAATGCCTCATACTCTTCTTCATTGTTATAGAAATCGAAAGCTACATTATAGGAACACACTCTAACATTACTTGGAACTTTATCTGAATGAAAAACAGGACTTTGAATCGAAATTCTAATACCTGCACCATCGAAATCCATGCTCCAAAGGTCGTCTTCATCTTATAGATGTTAGAATTCTACTTTTGTTTCAATCTTACCTTTGCTGGTTGCTTCAATTTTCTATTCTTCACTGACTTTCTGCTCTTGTGGAGGCTGCTCAAAAGGAATTTCCACCTTTTCCTTTTCATGATGAAGAACTACCCTAAAACTCTCGAAAATTTCTGGTACATCATCTACTTCTACGAGCTAAATATCTACATTATTCAATTCACTATTAGTGTACAAAGCAAAAGACTCTAAATCTATATGTACAACATTTATCGAATTCTTTATGGGCTTCTCTTTACTAGTGATCATATATTTCATCTTCTTTTCCTGGTACAACTTCCTCAATTGACTGAAAACAGGGATTGGAGCATAAGAGAAGTCAATTTGTAAAGTTCCTTTGAGTTTGGCTCCCCACGATCTAGACAACATCATACCAAATCGAGGTGGTATATCAGCTACTACCACATCCATCAAAACATTCTTGGCTAGGATTTGATCTAAGGAAACCACCAAATCTTTGATGAGACCAATGTAGAAAAATCTACCAAAATCAAATGAATACAAATCATGATATTGTCGAGTGATATCCAGGCCCAACGTTTCCATGATAGCCTTGGGCATCAAATTGTGGGAAGCTCTAGAATCAAGCATAACATTATGAAGAATATACTCATGTAGTCTAAGACTCAAATAAAAGGGCGGGACTTCGCTATCTTCTAGCTGAACTTCTATAGCTGGACCAAAAATAAGTTCAGGGTGATCATCCTCAACATTCACCATGTCAGACAAAGGATAAATTTTCAGTATTCTAGACACATGGTGTTTGTAATGACTATTCTTAAGAAGCTCGGTCAAAGAAATAAACACTTTTAATTTAGCAAATTCACTTTCTAAATTAAAAGATTTGACTTTTTCTACCTCTTTGACAACGATGTCCCTCTTGTTCGTTTGCTTCTTCGTTGCGCTATCATTTTTCTGATTGTATTTCACTTTTGTTGTTGTACTTGTTGATGGCTGGTTTACCTTCCTAGAATTCTGATTGACATGCTCCTTTCCTTTTTTCTGATTGTTTGAGAGATCATTCTTTGACTGAACATCCTTCCTCTTCTAAATAGGACTGACCAGTACATCTCTTCTCCTGAAAGGATATTGTCTCCGTTGTGCGCTCAAAGCATTCATGTAACCACATTGATAATAATTAGATTTGGCCTCCAAAACACCATCATTTGCTCAGATGTAGTCCTCATCCTTTAGAATGTCAGAATTTTCTACATAATCCTCATCTTCGGTCAGAAATATAGGCATACCATCTGTAGTGAAGAAGTGATTTGTTTCAATTACCAGATCTTACTCCTCTTCTTCCACTCATTGAACAAAATTCTACTGTAAGGGAGTTTTGATCTTCTATTATTGTTGCGCTAGTTTTTCTGGTGCTTTTTTCTCTCTTTGATCGATTCGGAATTGGGGCTGCTACTGCCCTCTAAAGTTTGGGTTCCGGATCTATGGTTCAGGTCTATTTGTGATGGACAACTAGTCAACCATCCTTTCCATTGTTCGAATCAATTTATCCATTTTTACATTTGAAGTAGATGCTTCTTCCTTCACGGTCACTCTTTTCTTTGATCTCATTCTTGATCTTTTGGCAAGCAAGTTCGCTTCTACACTCACAACATTCTTTTGCATGTCTTCTAGAGTTGTAGGATCATGTTCACACAACTGATATACCATATCGACATCAGATCCATCTAGAAACTTAAGCAAATCCAATCATTCTCGTGGTTTGATATTTGCAGGGATAGAATTGTATACTGCATTAAATCTCACACAATAGTCTTGAACACTCTCGCCAACATTTCTTTTGATGTTCTCATATTTGGACAGGATCTGAATGGGATTCTTCTTTACCTCCCACCAATCTAGAAACTGCCTATGGAGGATAGGTAGAGTAGTGATAGAAGCTGCTGGTAGGGCTCTGAACCATTTACGAACTTCTCCTCCAAAACTTTGTACAAACAGCCTCATCATCACATCTTCAATTTCAATTTCATGGAGATCAAAGAAGTCATTAATCTTGTCTATGTTCTGTTGAGCTGTAATAGTTTGGGTGTCATCGAAGAAAGGTATTTTGGTTTGGTAATCAAGGGGCACTGGGATTTAGACGAAAAACAAGGGGTGCATATCCAGCAACCATAACTGGTGGTGGGGGAGGTTGTGGATTTACAACAAGGACTGGGATATTAGGTATAATTAAAGGGGAATTAACAATAGGTTGAGCGGTGTGAACAATCTGTGAAGAAGAAGGTAGAGGATGAGAGATAATTTGAGTGGAAGTTGATGCAAAGGAAGTATTTGCAAAATTGAAAGCGGGCTTATGAATCTTATTTTGAAGAAAGGTTCTGTAAATGATCAAGAGTATGAATAAGTTGTGACCCTGATTTATTGTGTGAAAACAAGTCTTCAATGGGGTTATAAAGAGATATATAGGAATCAACCACTGTCTGATCAATCTAACTTAAATATTTACTATGAAATAAACTCTACTCAAAATTAATATCAAGCTCAATGTCTTGCAAAGTGTCTAACCTTCCCAGGAGTGAATTAACTCGAGGAATGAAATCCTCGCTTGACTGTTCTCCTGCTAAACTATATTTCTCTACAACTTTCTTAGATTTTCACCAAATTTTATGAGGATCACCGACAATGGTTGGAGGATTCGGATCTGGATTAGATCTGGTGTACTTTCGGGATGCCAATATGTCTAATTTTGAAATTTAATATATTGCTATACAACTTTCCAATTCAGCGTATTAAATTCTAAAACTCATCATCCACAAGCTTAAGAATTCAAATGAAACATCTTACTATCATGATTAACTTCTGATATTTCATTCCCCAGTATGGTCGCCACTATGTTATCACCTTGATTGAACCTTACGCTGCAGGAAGGCAATGCTAGGGTAAACATAAACCACGCTTAACCAAGTAGCTAGCCATACTAGGCTAGGAGAGGGCTCTCTTCGTAAGATCTCAGCCAAGATGACTGGATCAATAAAATGATATTAGGCTAGGTATAGTAGCACAATGTTTGATTTTATTTTAAAGTGGTTTTCTGGATCAGGAGGAGCCAAACAGTTAGGGCAAGGAAATTGGGTCAAAATTGCAGGGTGTTTGGTGGGGCAAGGTAGGCACAAGGCTCAACACTCTAGGGTTTGATGGGTGAGGTGATTCAAGATAGATGAGGAGCTAGAAAGAGAGTGTAAACAACATGGATTCTTTCTAAACTGAAGAAAACATAGACTATGGAAATTTTCCCAAAACAGAGCATAAATATTATGAGTTTTGCCTATCAACTTGAAAACATCCACATAAAAGTAATGAAATGATTGATGAAGTACAATTTTTTTTTTAACATATGATCACAATAAAGAAAATTGAACTGAACATCATACCAAATGGATCCCAAAGAAATAGCTACAACTTTTCATTAATCTCCTGTTGAAAGCTGATGCAAAACGATGTCTACTCAAAGCCTAAGCATCCAACTAAGTCCAATCCACATAATGACTAAGGAAAAGCATCATATAGACCCCAAAAATCTCATCCTAAGATCAGGGAGTCAAATCCATGAGAAGAGGAGCTGTTTCTAATAAGATCTGAACTGCTAACAAGAAAATAAGGTGGTCAAAGTGACTCATCCCTAACCCAAACAAACTGATACATTACATCGCTTGAACTTGTTTTACCTCATGAATCTACCCTATTAAGCTCTAGAAGCATCATAATTACATTCAACTAATTAATTACAAGGATAAAATCATGATTTGCCAAGGTGAAAGTGAAAAATGCGACAAAATAGTGAAAAGCTAGACAATCTGTCAAACGCGTAGCATCAGTGCTAGGCACACAATGCCAATGCCAGGCACGTCCTTCAACTTCAACTGCACTTTTGGAGGCCTTTCCGATATCCAAATTGGGCTCGCAATAGCTTGTTGGAAAGATCTACCTATCTACATTCTGGAACATCTTGAAGTTTTGTATTTAGAGTTCATTTTCCTTGTCAAAAGTCAATCCTCCCAACATTTCTCAGCGTGCAACGCCCAGGCCAAAAAGAGGGTAGAAATGTCTTTTTTGAGGGTTTTTGGCCCTTTTGGGCAACCCGTTTTGCTCCAAAACCTTAGCAAATGCATAGGGTGCATGTAATCATCACTGTGAATCCAAAAATTCTAACCTTTTCCTTGTTGGATGCCCCAAAAATAGCACAACGCCCATGGCGCTATGCGTTTAACCTCCATGACTCTGCTAAAAGTTGTCTAAAAATCCCAGCAAGTAAATTCAAACTAAAAAATGGCCCATCATGCCCAAAAATGTGTTTTTGTGACTAATCAAAGATTAGAGGCATGTAGGGATGCCTCAGAAAGCATGTCAAGTTTCCTCCTCTCCTCTTGGTTGGCCTCTTGGGCTATCTTTCCCCTTTTTCTGAACTACTGTATTCTGCCATGCTTTATAGGTGAAAGCTTGAGGAACTAATATATATGCCAAGATGAGTGAAATAGTGAGGAGGTGGAGTGAAATACAATCAGGATGATAGGAAGGTGACAAAATATAAGAAGTACTGTTACTCTGATCAAAGAGCTGATTTTGGAAGGATGCAAGGGATCTTTGCTTAGGGTTTCAAAATTTAGGGTGTCAATTTGCTTAATTGATGGAGAAAAAGAGATATCAGGCCACTTACTTGTTGTATGTAGCTAGTTGAACCTTTTGTGGCTTTGCTAAAATGAAGGAAGTGGTGTTTTGGTGCTCTTAGGGTTTGTTAGGCTCCTCTGGCCAAACATGCAGCAGAAAGTGCCAGCGCGAAACATCCTAGAGCGAGCGCACCCTTCACCCTACAGGCACGCAACACCGTTGAATTTTACTCAGGTTTGGACTGGAAAATTCCCCCTTGACCCTATAGGCATGCAACAACTTCTCCTAGTGCACAACCCTATCAGCAAATGCACCTTTCATATTTTTCCTCCATCACTCAATCTCCTCTTTGCCAAGGAGAGCTTACGGTGCAAAAGAACTAATGAATTTTGAAAAATTCCTTTGAAAATTTTATATAGAAAATTCTTTTGATTTTTCTTTAGAAAAAAACCACTTTATAATTTTTGTTTGGAAATTCTATTTTTTTTTCAAATCTCTGTCTAATGCTTCTCTTTCTTTGTCTCTTTTCAGGTGGATGATGCTTTGATGGAGCTGATTTCTTCAATGGCTCACTTCTTGCAGCAAGGAGAACTGCTTGGGAAGCTTATGGGAACAATTATTACATAAAATGACTTGAATTACATCAAAAAAATATGAATCAACTAAAATACTCTGTTTCCATCTCAAAAACATGTTTTTGAGATGAGAATTGTACCAGTGAAATAAGATTTTCGTACAATAACCATGACTTACTACCAATCACTCTTTATTTATTGGTCTTCCTCATATCTATGTTGCCCTTTATTTACATTTGAAACTATTCTTTTGACCTTGGAAGCGGACCCTAAGACCTAATGAAAAGACCTTGGAAATGAACCCTCGAAACATAACTGCCTTGACTCTAAAAATAACATAACTAAAACCATAACTTAATGAAACATGGAAATGGGTCAGCAAATGTACCTCATGAGGGAAAATTTTATTTTCTAAGAAAGAAAACAACCATCAGTGAACCATTTTGGCATGACCTAGTGGAAAGACCAAAAATTCAGTATGAGACACTTAAAATGAAAATGCAAAGAGAAAATTTGACCACTGATGGAAGTATGCATATACTGCCACTAGCAGTAGTACTACTAGTGCAGTTAGTAGTCCCTGTACATATTCTATGTGGAATTCATATTTTGATGGATCGAAAACATAGGAGGGATATGGATTTGGTTGTGCTTTAATATACCCACTGTAGAAAAAACATTTGATCTCTAGCCGCTTGGAATTTGAGTGCATGAATAACACTGCCGAGTACGAAGCACTCATCTTGAGCTTACAAAAATCTTTTGACCTCAATATTGTTGTTTTGAAAGTGGTAGGTGACTCAAAAATCATTGTACTTCAGGTATGTAACACCATACACTGTGTGTCACCTCATCTTAAAAGTTATCAATAAGAAGTATGGTGACTCATCTCACATTTCCAAGCTTTTAAGATTATTTTTGTTCCAAGAATGCATAATGAAGCTACGAATGCCTTGGAAAACACTACTGCTAGAATTCCACCATTAAGCGACTATTTTTCTATTGAAATTTTGTATAAGCCTTACATCCCTGATAATATCACTAACTTACACATTTTTTATGATGACCAACATATACCATATTTTATGGCGAACATTGGCATGTTCAAAGACGCATTGATTAACAAGGACGAGCATGAAAGAGTACTACAGGATGCAGCTAATGCAAGTAAAGGGAACCTCATCCCCAAGGTTGTGGTATCAGTGGATAAGCTATATGATTTTCAAAACCACTTCTGGGGGGCCGTTAATGCCAAGATCCACAGTTCCACTATGTTAAATGAGAAAAGTAACTTGGGGACTAAGAAGGATCCGAATTATGATAATCTCAGTAATTGTTTTGCACTGCAAGAGTAACAAGTCTTCTTCCACTTATTTGAGTAGTACCGTGATTTCTTCATGTGGATGTATGATGAACTCAAGACATATGACACGTGAATAATCTAGCATGTAATACCAATCAAGGAAGGGGCCTAGTCATTTCAATACAAACTGAGGAAAGTTCATCCAACTCTTGGGCCCCTCATACAAAAGGAGATGAGAAAACGGTTGGATGCTCAGATCATCTACAAGGTGTGACATTCAACGTGGGTATCAAACTTGGTTGTTGTAAGGAACAATTCTGAGGAGATTCGCCTGTGCGTATATTTCTAGAATCTCAATCGCACCTTAGATAAGGATAACTACCCCGTGCCGTCCATGGGGAAAATACTACAAATAGTATCGAGGTCCGAAATGTTTTATTTACTTGATAAATATTAAGGATAAAACTAGGTTTTGGTGGCATAGCTTGATAGAGTAAAACTACATTTAGAATGAAGTGGGCACATTCACATGCTGACGGATGTCATTTGGGATAGTCAATGTTGGTGCAACTTTCCAATGTGAAATGGACATCGTCATCCGTGGGCTCATTGGCTAGAGCATATTGGTCTATCTCAAAGATGTAACAATGTTCTCCAAATAGTGGTTAGACCACCTGCATCATATGAAGAAGATCTTTGAGTGATGTTGCAAATACGGGATATCCTTGAACCACAATAAGAGTCCCTTTTCAGTATCTGAGGGTAATCTCTTGTGACACATCATTGCTGAAAGTGGGATCAAGGTATACCTGGATAGGGTCACAACTATCATGCAGATTTCCTTCCCACTGAATAATAAAGCCATGTAGTGTTTCTTGGGGAAGATCAACTTTCCTTGCAAGTTTATCTTCGACTATGCCTAGATTATCAAACCAATAAAGGAGATGGTGAATAAGGACATAGTTTACAAATGGGATAAAATGGAAAATGACGCATTTTCCTATATGAAACAAGTTATATCAGAAGCACCTGCGTCGTACAATCCATATTTCAATAAATATTTCTTGCTCTATACTTTTTCTTCTCATACCTCTCTAGATGTTTTACTTACTGAGAAGGATGACTTGAATAATGAACGACCTATCTCCTTCATGAGTGCAAGTCTACAAGGATCAAAGCTTAATTACCCTGTCATGGACAAACAATATTATGCATTGCACAAGGTGTTAAAATGCTTCAGACCTTATTTGTTAAAGAACCATTGTGTTATCTTTGTTCCACACCCAGCAGTCAGGTCATTGATTGTTCAACAAGAGGTCAGTGAAAGGAGAGTGTACTATATGACCAAGTTACAAGAGTATGATCTAGACATCAAGCAAGTTCACACAATAAATGGTAACTGCCTTTGCCAATTAGCAACAAAGGAAGTAAACATGAAAGAGGAAGGATAATAGCTCGGAGGATAGGAGCAAGAGATTTAAATGTACAATGTTGAGCGAGCCTCCCCCACTATAGACATAAACTCTTGGTACATAGATGTGAGCCAATACCTCAAGCATGACATAGGTCCCTCTCACTTTTCAACATAGTATAATATTGCACTCCTACTTAAAGCATTTTCATATCATTTAGTGCATGGAGTGTTGCTAATAAAGAAACCCAATGGATTACTTCTGAGGGGTTTGGAGGTGCACGATTCAGAAAAGGTATTGCGCGATCTCCATGATGGAACAACTAGGGGACACTTTGTACGAAGCACTACAATGCATAAGGTTATGAGGGCCAAATTTTATTGGCCTACATTATTTAAAGGTGCTCATGCCTATCCCCGCAAGTGTTCGGTCTGTCAAAGGTGTGCCGGTAGAATTGAAAAGTCAGCAACCCCGTTGTATCTCGTTGCAGTGGAAGAAAATTTTCAAAAATGGGGTTGGGATATCATTGGGGAAATTTTCCCATGCTCGTCAAAGAAACATTGACATATTCTACCACTGCGTATTATTTCATGTGGCGGACAAAGGAAGTTTGGCTAAAATATGTGAACAATCAGGAAGTCATCAGCTTTCTGCAGCTGAACATCATTTCCAGGTTTGAAATTTCCATGTCACTTGTTTTTTACAATGAAACATATTTTTCATTGTTAATACTTTATGATTTTGCATTGGAAAATGGTATTGTATTGAAACAAGCATCTAATTATTATCTGCAGGGGAATGTTATTGCTAAATCCATGAACAAGAACCTTATCTGTATCATCAAAAAGACCATATTATATGAACAATAAAACTGGCACTCTGCTTTGGTGAATGCCTTATGGGATGACCGATTCACGCCTAAATCTTCTCTGAACACCTCCCCTTACTTCATGTACATGGAAAAGAATCTACCCTCCTGCCAAACATCTACTTCTCTGCTCTCGAGCTGTCACAATGGTCCCAAGGCAAGCACTATCTTTTAGTTCAGTATAGGATGGAAAATTTTCACAAGCTACAGGAAGAAAGGTTGAAAGCCAAATAATTTTTTTTACTTCACCAGTGTCATATCAAGAGGTGGTTTGACAAGAAGTCTACAGGGAAAAACAAATTTAGTGTGGGTGACTTAGTCTTAAAGCGGGATAAATCCCATGAGGACAAAGGCAAACAAATTAAGTTTCAGTCTATGTGGATTGAACCATACATGGTACATGAGAAGCTAGGCCAACAAACATATCATATTCAATCACTTAACTGGAAGATTAAATCTCTCCCTGTCAATGGCCAAGACATAAAATAATATTTTCAATGATGATCAAGGTTACGTCCCGCACTATGTACATAGTATTTTGTTGTTTTTGTTTTGTTTATTTCCTTGAATTTTATGTTGGGTTTTTCATGTGAAGAAGCATTGCACCTGATTTCATTGTGAATTCTAAGTGTGTGTGGCCGAAGTCTAAAGAGTATTATGACACTGTAGCATTTGGCTAGCCTTCTCCCGTCTTCCTTGTTTCAATTACATATTTTGGCCGATGAAGTTCCGATGGAAAATATGATCCATCCGTTAGGACAGTTTGGTCGAAATATGAACCCATGACTAGTCCAAAACCTCATGCTTATACTCATTTTTTCTGCTCGTGTGCTCAAGCTTATCCAATTAGTAGAAATAGAGAAGGGGAAAATTATTCAGTTCACAATCATAAGAAGCATCCATATGAACAAGTGAATCAAAATCATTTACATCACCTCCATTCTGTTTGGTTGAGATTCTTGTTCCTACCTTTCCAACCTCATTAGGATGAATAGTTTCAAGTGTCTTTCTCAACCATTTTAGAGGACCTTTCTCATATGGCCTAGGTTACTCAATTGACTCAGTTCAGGCTAAATTATGACTTAGTCTCCCAATTCTTCCAGTCACATCACTCAAAGTGTCATCTAGATCTATTTCTAAAGCTTCATGTAGGGGAGAAAGTGCTTCAAAAGAAGATTCATCAGGTTGATCCAGTATAGGAATCCTCCCTTCAAAATGTGGAATCTTATTATCAAATTTTTGAAAATACTTTGCATGTATGAATCTATCCAAGCGGTTAAGTTTTCGCTCAACAAGATTGTCATCCTTGGAATATTCAAGAAAGATCACATCTCTAGATACTAAAAACTTATTATTAACTTCATTATAGAGATGGTATGCTTTGGAGGTATTTGAATACCCCGAGAAGATACAGTTGTGACTCCTTGTGGTAAGTTTGTTTCTTTGTTCCTTAGTTATCAAGGCATAATAGGCGGAAGAAAATACACTAAGATGCTTTACCGAAGGAATGTTGCCATACCATATTTCATGAGTTTTGTTTCTAATAAAATCAGATGGACACCTATTATTTATATACACAACGCATAGAACTGCATCAACCCAAAACATCAATTTTCCATTATTGAAAAAAATCATGGAACGTACCATATTTAAGATTGTCATGTTCATTCTTTCAGCTACTTCGTTTTGTTGGATATTATAAGGAAAAATGGTTTGATGTTTGATCCAATTTTGGAGAAGATAGTTTTTAAATTCATTTCAAGTGTATTATTCTCCATTGTTAGTGCGAATAGAGACAATATGAGATTGTGCATCATTTTCAATCCATGTATGAAATTACTTGAATGTTTGAAAAGAATCATATTTGCTATTTAATAAATAAACCCAACACATTCTGGTGTAGTCATCAATAAATGTCATGATATCTTTATTTCCATTTACAGAAGGAATAGACATTGGGCCACATAATTCTAAATTAATAAGTTCAGGTTTTCTTTGTCTCTGGAATGGGAATCATGAAAATAATGGTTGTTGTGCTTTCCTAAGACACAAGCATCACATTGCTTAAGTTTCCTAGGAATTATAGGCAAACTAGTAACACCACTTTTCTTCAACATACAAAGGATTTCATAATTAAAGTGTCCAAATATAGCATGCCATAAAAGACTTGATGGAAATGTACCTTCATCATAGTGAGAAATGTATGAAAATTTTTGTGAACAAGCAAAGGTACCTTGCAACTTCAGACGTATTTCTTCTTCTATCCTCATCATGACAAGTGAGTGATATGATTTTTTTTTGACCTTGAAATTTCCATCAAATATATGAATGGAGTGTCGTTTCTAGCATATGTGAACCAAATACAACAAGTTTCTCCTCATCCATTTCTGCTGTGCCACACTTCTGCACCTCCAAGAAGCAACTCGTTAAATGTCGTAACAAAGGTACCCCTCACATGCTAGTTATCTAGAATGAAAAGGGACAGAGGATAATGGAAGAGATTAGCAAATATGACAAACTATAAAAAATGGTAGAAGGGAGTTGCAGGGACATTGAAAATAAGCCAAAAATAGAGGTTGGGACCTCCACTCTAATACCATGTCAAGCGAGAGGTAATTCATCAAATTGATTACATGTTATCCTTAAGGCTGATAATAGATATATACATGGAAGGAAAGACTCTTGGGATTCATCTCCCAGTGTCTCTTCATATTCCAATCCTCTTTATTTTCTATTTACACTATTTTACATGGATTACCTAATCCTCAATGTTAGGTTTCAACAAATATAAAGGTAAATAACATTTTAGAGGAGCATAGTGTTGTAGGGAAAAGTATCCGACTCGGATGACCCTAACCCACTCTAAGGGTGACAGTTCCTTAGCAACAACTGTAAAACAAACTACTGAAGGTTTACTTCTTTATGAAATCAAAAGAGGATGGAGAGAGCACTAACCGTTGCCTTGCGCTTAATGTCGAATCCAAACTCTCCTCTTTGGCCGCTTGTTCCTAGCTCTTTGTCCTTCTGCTCGCCCAGCTGCAATGAGATCCTGCACAATGACAAAGAAAGAAACTACAAGAGGCATGCAATCATAATTGGTTCATGGATTAGTGTAAACCAAACATGCAATCATCACAATAGATAACTGAAACAAGAGCACATAGAAGAACCTCAATAGCTTTTATTAATGAAGAAATAAAGGTTCTGAGAGGATTACAACCATTGCAGGCTCCAACCCAGCAACACCTCCCAGCAGAAAGAATTGCTCTTCTTCACCTCTCTCAAACAATCACCCAATAACTCAAGAATGAAACCAACAGCATATCATTACTTTGCGCCAAATTCCAGCCTCCTGAGCTCATAGGAGAGAGCTCAATATATAGATGAATTGAGAAAGGATGAGTCAGCTTGCAACTGATGTGTAGCTGCCTTGTGTCCTCTCTCTCTTCAGTTAATCTTTAGTTGATCTTTAGTTCTTGAGTCCACTTGGTGAACCTTGCTTCCACTTGGAGAAACAAAGCCTCTGACTCATCACAAGGCGAAATACCTGATCCAAGTGTCATTTTTGGAAGATTCCAAAGCTATGACTCACTCTGCCACATGTCCAAACTCGCCCAACGCAGGTGGGCTTTGTTCTGCCTGCTTTGCAACGCAGGTACACCATGGAGCAGTTGAGTTTCAGCGCAGAAACCCAGTGGAGCACCTGCTTTGATTTCAAGATTGCTTGTTTTTGAGTGTTTTCAGGTGGAGAACTGATCTGAGAGCTGTTGGTTTGCTGAACTTGTTCCTCTAGGGGTAGGAACATCATGTTTAGGGAACTTTGGATCCCTCGGATTATTGACAATTCATGCTTGTTGCTGTAAGGCACAAAATTGTCTATAACAGATGCCCCCTAAAGTATGAGGTCATTTATCGGGTGAAATGCTTTATTGAGAGGATCCGAAGTTCATTCAATCTGCTGATAAGTGTCCTGTAACAAGATACAATGCAATACATTATTTTTCATACATTTTTCATGATCTAGCTGAGGCGGGCATTCCCATGCTCAGCTTTATAAATACATTTTGGGTACATAGAACAGACGATCGTCTGATGCTAGACTGATAATTCTCTGCCGAATTTATCATCCTTTGAAAAGGAAGATCATCTGCTGCAATGATGTACATATCAAATGTCTTTATGTCCTGAATATATATCGCAGCCCGGATGGATGAAACTAGATCCGGGGTCTTCAATCTCTTCCAATCTTCATTGGATGTACAAGTCGATCCATGTGAGAATTTCTTGAAGTCGAACATGGAAAGACATCGCTTGGTTACCGGTCAATAATGTAAACCGTTAACAAGTGCGAGAGGAATCACCGAGAAGGATGATGACCCTCAAGGTACGGCAGTACAATCTACATGGTGGGGATAAAGGACTTGGCGTCGACCACCATGCAAAATCTTCTGGTCGAAGGTCATTGATGTATACCTGTCGCCGGAAGTGAGAAACTTGCCATTGAGGCATGCAAGCTTCAAAGTACTGAGGGGGTTTTTCCTAGATCAACTCCTTGGATAATGAGCTGATGTCGACAAGGAGCGATCCGTCAAAGGAGGGCCTTAATGAATCCCACATCAGTGACACGGAACGGAGCTAGTGATTATGATGAGGTGAAAACAAACTGTGATGTATGATTCAGGGTGGCGGTCATGAAGTGGATGAAGGATAATGTATGGCAGTGGGTGGAACAGGGTTGACTCTTTACAGAACCACATCTCTTGAACATATAACGACACTGATGTGATGGATTGGTAGCATTACCCCAATTGTGGATGGTGTGGCGAGGACCATGATTCTGCGATCGGTGAATGAAACAACCCAACCCGAAGCGGACGGAGGACAAAGTGTCATGTTCAAGAGCGACTTGCGACCATTAATACTGTGAGGTTCTCCCAATTTTTCCCCAGTCATTGCTGACCAGTACCTCTTTATTTTTGTCAAGCTTGAGGAGGATAACATATGCTTGTTCTATAACTTGCCCTTCGGGCAAGCCCATCGCTATGTTTTAACGAGCCTAGCGATAGGGAAACTCGTTCTCGTCTAAAGACAAGTTTGTCGCTATTTAATCATTTTAACGAGTCTAACGACAAAGAAAACTCGGTCCTTTTCATTTTTAGAGAGTCTGAAAAGGCACGAAAAGTTAACTCCAAAATTCCTTTTTCGTCATCTAATCCCTTAAGTCCGAAAAAGTATAAAACAATACAGAAGGGATGAATTTTCGGTTGCTTTAACGAGCCGAACAAACAAGCGCTCGATCTTTTTGTGCAATAATCCCTCAGGTCCAAAAAGATTAAAATCTAGAGGAGGGATGGCTTTCCGGTCGCTTTAACGAGCTGGAAGGCCAAAACTTGGCAAACTTTTTCATATTTTACGAGTCAGTGAAAAGAGCTCAAAGAAGACTCATCTTTTGAGGAACGAGTGATGAACAGGGATAACAGCAGATTCCAAGTACAGGTTGGAATTCTCCAATCACGGCAGTGTCACAAGGATGGCTAAGTGAAATCACTCTTTGCAGCTGTTCCTCAAAATGGGTAAACAAACATATGGAGGTGAACGATTGGCCAAATGAACAGATGGAGGTGATAGCATATAAACACGACCAAGGGCTTTTAATATGGCTTTCAAAGGTTACATTTCTCGAGGTTGTTTACCGGTTCATTTTTTATGCGTGAACTTGAACTGCTAGGGAAAGATTGCTCACAATTTACGTTTATTTTTTAACGAGCATGAACTTCTGCACAAAAACTATTCGATTCTTGCGTTTATTTTTTAACGAGCATGAACACTGCTAAAACTGCTCGATTCTACCAGTCTTAATACAAGGAATGCTTTTAGGTGAGGTAATCTTATTTAAGGAGCGATACCTCACTAATTACTCCAAATTTGGTAGGTTTTAACTTTTGCCCTTCATCCTTTCTTTATGCAAGCTGGAAATGGCTAATCCTACGAGTTTAACGGGTTAGACCTACAGGTTTAAAGGGAGGACCTAAAAATTTTAAAAAAATAAATAGTCGTCCCGTGCTTGCACTCCAAAAGGTTTGCATGCCCCCATGTATAAAGTATAATTTCGAGATTCTGCCATCTCTTACTTATTATCCGAAAAATGGTTTTGTTTGCTGCCGCAAACTAAACTCTCTTTTCGGCGATGTCTATCATTAGGTTGCTAAGGATGGTGACCACTTGTTGCAGCAATTTCATCTCTTTCTTTGAAGACTGCCCCTACTTATCCTTCAAAACAACTTGTTTTAATGGGTGAGGCTTGACATTCAAAGATGGTGGCTTCTTGCTGCCACAAATAGACCCCCTCCTTAGGAGAGCCCACCTCTTTAGACAAAGGGAGCGACCGCTTCGCTCACATAACTTTGACAAAAGAATTTTATCCTAGAACAACCCTCCCTTCCACTGCCGGACGGGGTACAGACTAGTCCATTCTTCTGCGGAAATTAACTTTATACCCAAGGTTTTCTCTGCCCAAGGCAGGCCAGGGTGCATGCCCCCTGGGTCCCAGTTCTTTCTTTCCGAATTACTCGCATTCATCGGGAAGTAGAACCGGAGGCGGTGGCATTCCTTGAGTGAATAAACCGTTAAGGGATGGTATTTGACTATTTGCAATGCGTGATCCTGGAAACGAAAGTTGGTCTACTAGCTGGACCATTCTTCCTTCGTGCGGAAAACACATGACTCTAAAGAGCGAGGACACTATTGCCTCCATGCAATATATATAGTCTCGTCCAAGGAGTAAGTTATATGCCAAGGGTCCCTGGACGACCATGATGTTCATGCGAACTGACTTCCCTTTCAATGTAAGCGGAACATTGGGGAGAATCCCTAACGGGTGACTGGTTCCTTTATCGAAACCTGATAGATTTCTCATCTCAGGTAAAAGCGCCGGGCAACCCAGTGCTTTCCAAGCAACAAAGGAAAGGATACTCACAGATGCCCCTTCATCAATGATAGTTCCAGCCATCACCATTCTGTAGATTTGGACTATGGTTCTGAATGGGATACTGGCTGGTAACCGGGGTCTGCCTAGTTGATTCCAATCAAAGGATACAACTAGGTTGCTCGGTGGTGGGACTGAATATATGGCCGGATACGACCCTGACGATGTTCCTTCCTGCGATAAAGGAATGGGCGCATTGCCCTGATGCTCATCAGAGTCTGTGTTGATGAAAAGAATATGGACGGTGTCATCCTTATCCTCTTCAGTGAGGGTGTCATTTGAAGATGGGTCTTCAATGACGGAGTCATTGGACGATGAAACCTCTGAAGGAAGAACCGGGTCAACTGCCATTTCGACCTTTAGACTTTTGTCTGGTCTAGATTCAGTAGGTTCATTCTCAATGACCGACACTTCAGCTGACCACTTGGGCGGGTCGGCTGGATTTTCAACTATCGAGGGATTAGGCGCGAGTTTTTGGTATCCAGGAGGAAGCCGTAACGGTGAAACCGGACAATCTTCAAAAACTCTCTTTGCCTCTTCTAAGAATGGACATTTGTGGATGGCATGCTCGCCTTCACACAATGTACAGGGTGATCTTGGTCTCCCTCTTCGTCCTTCACTCTCGCTAGTTGACGGACTGCAATCAACATGACTACCAGAGGTTGATGCTACCGGATTGTGCAACCTTGGGGACCAGTCCCTTAGTATCCGGGGAATACAAGGACAATCACGATGGAAGTGGGCCCCTTCGCAAATGACACATGGCGATTTAGGCCCGGTCGGTGCAGTGTGTGGGTTTTTGTCAGCTGTCTTTTGCTTGCCCCCAGTCGCCTTCGCCATAGGCCCCTTCTGCTTCTTTTCTTTCTTCTTCTTTTCCTTCTTCTCCATGGGAGGTTGACCTCTGCCGGCTTTACCTCGTGAAGATGAAGGATCAGAGGAAGAATTGTAAGAAGTGGAAGGCTGGTGGGTAGCTCTAGACTGGTCCGACTGTTGATTAGACTGCTCAGGATTAGTGGCGATCTGGACTACATTAGTTGAAAAGAGCCATACAGGTAGGCCGATTGTCAACCCTGGAAGTGACAATGTTGCCATATGAGGCGCACCAACATCTCCCCAAGAGGAGAAGGGATTTGGACTTCCGCCAAGGTTGCCTCCTTGGTTGGTGGGCTCCATACTTTTCAACTGAAAGATCAACGTGGGAATAACAGGTGATTATGTTCCGCTTAAAATAAATTTTATTAACGACGCTTTTAGACACAAACTTGCTTTTTCATGTTTTAAGAGTCGAGAAAAAGCTAAAGATGACTCTAGTCGCCTTCGATGTTTTAACGAGCCCGAAGTGACAAATGCTCAGATGGACTTTTTCAGTTATAGAGTTTGAAAAAGGCCAAAAGAAACTGCTCTGGAGTTCTAGGCAGAGGGTGTGCCAAACTTTTCGCGAAACCACAGAATACGTTTTACGGTACGGGTGGTCGATCTTCGTGAATGCTGTGTTCACTGCATCGCGATTAGTAGGGTGGTCGACACGGCTTCCTATGGATAAAGGATAATTGCCTATAGGGGTCTCCCAATATATACTCGACGGTACATGGGAGCACAAGTCCGTATTAGCGCCACCGACTCTCAGGAGGAATCACCCACCTTCGTAGAGATCGACAGTCACTATGTTTAACGACGCCGGAACACGTCTCTACCTAGACCTCTAGATGTTTGCGTTATGTTACAAAGCGTTGTTATGTAAATTGGATTTATTTTAATGTTGATCTTGCTTAAAAGTTTGCCTTTAAGGATCACCACGAGATGTATGCAACAAATTCTTGAATGCAGTCTAAGATGAGAAGCAAACTTTTCAATCTTTCAACTTTGAAAACCTTAACTACTGAGGGAAAAGAAAGGCAAATCTTCTCACACAGATCATAGAGCACACACTAAAATGCAAATTTTCCTAAATCGTCAAGCACACAGTCAAATGCAAAATGCACAATGCATGTATTTTCTTTTCCCTTTCTTAATGTGGATGGATACAAAAAGAAAGTGGTTATATAACTTTGATTTCGATTTAAAGCGAAAGTAAACAAGCTTGTCCAAAATCAAAAGACACCTTAAGATTCACTTTTTTAATCACTGGAAATACATGAAATCAAACCAAACTAACGAAAGTAAAATGACTAATCAGCTATGGACAGCAAACAAGCTAACTCTTTAGACCAGCAAAACGCCTAACACAGGTTCAGATCTAAGAGGCCAAAAGCATGACTAGTTTACTTTGCGTTACGGGAAATTGTAAATGAGCAAGAAATACAAAGAACAAGTACAATTTCATTATATAATAGAGGCAGAATGATGGCAAGTAATATTGGTTTCAAAACAGGCACAAGACTGACACCTAGCAGCAAAACTAAGTGAAAACAGGCAAGAGAAAGGAGGAAACCCCAAATGCACTAAGCAAATTTGGGTCAACGCAGGCTCTGCACAGTCAAAATGGCTCTCAGCGCAGGTAGCTAGTTCGGGACCTGCGTTGCAAAGCAGGTAGCCTGTGTACTACCTGCTTTGGAAAACGAGAGTTGCGTTTTCATAGTTTCCGGGTGATAATTTTCTCAAAAATGCACAGTTTTTGCTCAAATCAGAAGCATTCAGTCAAGCAAACTTAAAGGGATGATTTAGAAGGTGCAAAGCTATCACTAAGAGCTTACAAGGATCTTTGTAGATCAGCTCTTCAAATCATGAATCTGCTCAGAAAATGAGCAAGAGTAGCAGCCCCTCTACTTCGCTTTTGATATAGTCAAAAGCTTTTCGATTTGGTACTCTTTTCTTCAGGAAATGAATAGCAAAGATACTACAAACACAATCAAATGGATACGATCCCCAGCGGAGTCGCCAGTTTGTTGTAGGGAAAAGTATCCGACTCGGATGACCCTAACCCACTCTAAGGGTGACAGTTCCTTAGCAACAACTGTAAAACAAACTACTGAAGGTTTACTTCTTTATGAAAGCAAAAGAGGATGGAGAGAGCACTAACCGTTGCCTTGCGCTTAATTTCGAATCCAAACTCTCCTCTTTGGCCCCTTGTTCCTAGCTCTTTTTCCTTCTGCTCGCCCAGCTGCAATGAGATCCTGCACAATGACAAAGAAAGAAACTACAAGAGGCATGCAATCATAACTGGTTCATGGATTAGTGTAAACCAAACATGCAATCATCACAATAGATAACTGAAACAAGAGCACATAGAAGAACCTCAATAGCTTTTATTAATGAAGAAATAAAGGTTCTGAGAGGATTACAACCATTGCAGGCTCCAACCCAGCAACACCTCCCAGCAGAAAGAATTGCTCTTCTTCACCTCTCTCAAACAATCACCCAATAACTCAAGAATGAAACCAACATCATATCATTACTTTGCGCCAAATTCCAGCCTCCTGAGCTCATAGGAGAGAGCTCAATATATAGATGAATTGAGAAAGGATGAGTCAGCTTGCAACTGATGTGTAGCTGCCTTGTGTCCCCTCTCTCTTCAGTTAATCTTTAGTTGATCTTCAGTTCTTGAGTCCACTTGGTGAACCTTGCTTCCACTTGGAGAAACAAAGCCTCTGACTCATCACAAGGCGAAATCCCTGATCCAAGTGTCATTTTTGGAAGATTCCAAAGCTATGACTCACTCTGCCACATGTCCAAACTCGCCCAACGTAGGTGGGCTTTGTTCTGCCTGCTTTGCAACGCAGGTACACCATGGAGCAGTTGAGTTTCAGCGCAGAAACCCAGTGGAGCACCTGCTTTGATTTCAGGATTGCTTGTTTTTGAGTGTTTTCAGGTGGAGAACTGATCTGAGAGCTGTTGGTTTGCTGACCTTGTTCCTCTAGGGGTAGGAACATCATGTTTAGGGAACTTTGGATCCCTCGGATTATTGACAATTCATGCTTGTTGCTGTAAGGCACAAAATTGTCTATAACACATAGGATTGATGTCTTCATAGGAACTTTAAAGGATAATATCTAACATGAGGTTCACCTTTGGGAACTTGATTCATTGCGGAAGGTATACAAGGTGGAAAGAAAAGTTGAAAGCAAAATTATGTCAACAAGGAGGTCTATGATTCACAACTATAAACATGGAGGTGTTGCTGCTCCTATCCTTCCACAACCTACAAGGTTGAAATCAAAATAATTAGAGGGAAAAATAGAAAAATGGCTTTACTATAGTTGTGATAGAAAATACACTAAAGTTCATAAGTGCGTTGAGAAGAAATTATTTTACATAGATTGTGAAGCGGAGGAAGAAAAAAAATAGGAACCAACCCTAGAAAAAGAATAAATGAATATGGCCATATATTGTAATGCATTAGAGGGCATTACCAATCCTCAGAATCTCAAGATATAAGGATATATCAAGAAGAAAAGTATAATAGTACTCATTGATTCGGTTAGTACACATAATTTTATTCATTGTAAGATAGTCAAGGAGTTGAATTGCTTTCTATATCCAACACCAGCTTCTCAAGTGATGGTTACAAATGGAGGGAATATAAATTTCTATTTAAAGTTCCATAATATTAAGCTAACCATGGGGGAGTATGTGTTGGATATTCAAATTATTTCCATTCCAGTGGGTGGTTCTAATGATGTCTTAGGAGTCCAATGGTTACAATCTTTGGGGATAATAAATATTAATTTTCAAGAACTTTTATGAAATGTTTCTGGGAAGGTAAGGTAGTAATCTATAATGGAATGAAAAATATTTCGAAGAAAGAACAACAGGGCATAATTGCACAATTATTCTCACTGGAGGTTCAAAAAACAAAATCATCGTTTTATCTAGATCCCAAAAAAGTCTTGGAAAATCATTCCAGGGTATTTGAGACTTCCAAAGGCCGCCCACCTATTCAAGATTATGATCATGCTATTCAATTTATTCTAGGATGTGTTCCTCCAAACATCCGGCCTTACAAATATCCCTATGCTCAAGAGACTGAAATTGAATATATGGTTGCAGAAATGCTAGAGGCTAATATTCAACCTATTTGAAGTTCTTTCTCTACTCTAGTAGTATTGGTGCACAAGAAGGATGGATCATGGAATATGTGTTTGGATGATATGGATCTCAAGAATCTCACTATTAAAGATAATTTTCACATTACTGTCATTGATGAATTGTTGGATCAATTACATGGATCAATTTACTTGACCAAGATGGATCTTCATTCAGGATATCATCATATTAGAATGAAGACTGGATACATTTTGAAAATAACTTTCAAAACTCATGAAGGTCATTATGAATTTTTGGTCATGCTTTTTGGCCTTACTAATGCAGCTTCTGCATTTCAAGGTTTGATGAATTCCATTTTCAAACTCTTCCTTGGAAAATTTTTGTTATCATTTTTTGATGATATACTAATCTACAACATGTCTTGGAAGTATAATGTTCAACATGTTGATATGGTGCTCAAACTATTGGAGGAGAATCAATTATATGAAAAAGCCTCCAATTGTTTCTTTGGTGTATAGGAGGTGGAATATTTGGGTCATATTGTATCTCATGAGGGTGTTAAAGTAGACCCTAATAGAACTAAAGACATTAAGGAATGGAAAATCCCCACAACCTTAAATCATATTCAAGGATTTCTGAGGCTAATGGGGTATTATTGCAAGTTTTTTAAGAATTATGGGAGAATATTAGCGTCTCTAGCAACATTACTGAAGAAAGATGCATTTTATTGGCCTCAAGAAATAACTAATCCCTTTGAAGTTCTTAAAGAGGTAATGTGCCAAGCACCAATCGTATCTAGACTTGAATTCACAAAAGCATTTATTGTGGATTTTGATGCCTTAGGAAATGGAATTGGTGTTATTTTAATGCAAGGAAGACCCATTGATTTTGGAAGTCATCCAATCAACAAAAAGTATTTACAAATGTAGGAATTTACAGGGTAAGTTCCTCAGACAGAACACCAAAGGACACCACTCACAAACAGATCACAGATCAATACACCAGTATTTTGACGTGGTAAAAACCCTCAAAGAGGGAAACAATCCACGGGCTAAGCCAACGCAACCACTTCGGGCAATTTGTTAATAAAAGAATGAAAATTTACATATGCTTCTCTCATAGACGGATTACCCTACAAATCACCCTCCATGCACTTTAAATAGAAATCATGGACCAATCGGGTATTAAGCCACAGATCAAGTGTCGGTAATACCGAGGAGAGAATGAGCTGTCGGATCACTACATATCATGATCGTCGGATTGTAAGTTACAAAATGTACAAGGTAAAGAAACACACTTTACCTAACTTTATACCTAACTCTATACTAGACCAAGTTGTACTTAACTATTTCCTATGTGTCGGAATATCCTAACATCCCCCCTTAAGAACAACTTGGGATAGGATTGAAGGATTTACAAATATGACACAATAGGAGAAGGAAGGAGGCACTAGAGCCTATCCTCCCTTAGTGACAACTTCCTGAACTCCAACCATAAATCAAAGTTTAGTGAACTTCGCCTCTGTGAGAGCCTTTGTAAAGATGTCTGCAACTTGATCATCTGTTGAACAATATTGCACTTCAAGAACATGGTCATGAATGAGCTTTCTGATGAAGTGCATGTGTAGTTCAATGTGTTTGTTATGCTGATGTTGGACTGGATCTTTGCATAGCTGAATGTCACTTTGATTATCCCACCAAAGTGTAGTCGGATGCTGCTGCTGAAAGCCAAACTCTAACAGGATCTGACGAAGCCACAAGGCTTCCTTACTAGCTTCTATGGCACCACGATACTTTGCTTCTGCTGAAGAAAGAGAAATGGCACCTTGTTTCTTGCAAGCCCACGTAATAGGTCCTGAACCAAGAGTGAACACATAACCTGCAGTAGACTTCCAATCATTAGGGTCACCAGCCCAATAGGAATCAGTGAAACCAACCAATAGAGGAGATGCTTCGGCACTGTAATGAATCCCAAACTGAACTGTACCTCGAACATAACAAAGTATTCTTTCAGCTGCTTTCCAATGACTTTCACGTGGGTTTTGCATAAACCGAGCAACAAGGCCAACAACAAAGGAAAGGTCAGGACGAGTATGGGTTAGATAAAAAAGTTTTCCTACAAGTTTACGGTATAAGGTAGCATCCACTTCAGGAGAAGTACAAGTGACTAAAAGTTTGACTCCAGACTGAAAGGGAGAAGGGGCTAGCTTACAGTCTTCCATGTGAAAGTGGCGTAGAATATCACAGGCATACTTGGACTAAGAAATGGAAATGCCTTCCTTGGATTGCAATACTTGAAGACCGAGAAAATAGTGTAAGTGTCCTAAGTCTGTCATTTCAAACTTCCTTTTAAGGCTAGACTTCACATGGTTTATAAGGTTGGGATCACTACCAGTCAGGATAAGATCATCAACATAAAGAACAAGAATGATAAGAGACTTGCCCACTTTCTTGGTGTAGACAGTATTGTTAGAATGACACCTAGAGAAGCCAGATTCTAAAAGAAAGTTATCCATTTTGGCATACCAAGCTCGAGGAGCTTGCTTGAGACCATAAAGGGATTTCTTAAGCCGACATACAAGGCTGGAGTCTGTTTGTATAAAGCCAATAGGTTGTTCCATATAGATTTCTTCATGCAAGTCCCCATGCAAGAAGGCGGATTTAACATCCATCTGATGGACTTCCCATTTGAAAGAAGCAGCAAGGGAAAGAACAAGGTGGATAGAGTTCATTTTGGCAACAGGGGAGAAGGTTTCAGTGTAGTCAATGCCTTCAACTTGTGAAAAACCCTTAGCAACAAGACGAGCTTTATGTTTATCAACTTTCCCATCTGGTCCATACTTGGTTCTATAAACCCATTTGCATCTAACAAGTTTTCGTCCCTTTGGTAGAGGAACAAGATCCCATGTATCATTTGCCAATAATGAATGATATTCTTCATTCACTGCTGCTTCCCAATCTAGATGGCCTGAAGCTTTTGCAAAGCTGTTAGGATCATAATTCACTGAAGCTTGAGCCAGTAAAGAAGAGGCTCTCTCGAACTAAGAACGTGTACGTCGCTGATTTGTAGGATCACCGACAAGATCACCTGTTGCATCCCGAGTAGCACGGACAAATTTTGGAAGCTGAGGAGCTGAAGGAGGATCCTGATAAGGTGGGGGAGGATTTTCATCCTCGCTTTCATCATCTGAAGAAGAAATATTTTCAAAAGTAGAAGAGATAGGGAGAGGTGGCACATCCGCCGAACTAGGCTCGCAGGCCGATATATTTTCAGCAAACTTTACATCTCTTCTAATGATAACATTTTTTGACTTAAGTGGAATAAGTCTATATCCTTTGACATCTTCAGAATATCCAACAAAAATACATTTTTCACTCTTAGGTTCTAAAGCTTTATGTTTCTCATCTAGAATATGGGCCCATGCTTCACTTCCAAAAACACAAAAGTGACTTACATCTGGTTTGTTTGAGCTCCATGCTTCTTCTAGAGTGATATTTTTTAAAAGCTTAGTAGGAGTGCGATTTATTATGTAATTTTCACAATTAATTGCTTCTGCCCAATAATTAAGACTAAGTCCTTTAGATTGAAGCATACAATTAGCCATTTCCTTTAAGGTGCGATTCTTCCTTTCAGCTACACCATTTTTTTGTGGAGTATATGGAACAATATGTTGCATTTGAATTCCATTCTCAGTGAAAAAGTTGATGAATGTGTTTTTAACATATTCTCCGCCATTATCAGATCTTAGCTTAAGAATTTGATGTCGAGATTGTTTTTCAACAAAGGCCTTAAAGGCCAAGAACATGTTAAATACTTCACTCTTGAGTTTTAAGAAGTATACCCAAGTGCATCTGGAGAAATCATCAATGAAAGTTAAGAAATACTTGTAGCCAGAGAATGAAGCAACTGGAAGTGGACCACATAAATCACTATGCACGAGCTGTAAAGGGGTTGAGGCATGCCAAGAGGCACATTTTTCAAAACTGTCCCAATGATGTTTTCCAAGTACACATCCGGAACAAACACCATCTCTGCAAGATACCATTGGAAGACCTGTCACCATATTTTCTTTACATAGATTCTGAAGAGAGTGATAGCTTAAGTGACCAAATCGCTCATGCCAAAGTTTGCTCACTTCATCATTATGAGCAACAAATACTGAGGGAAGATTTTATGACCCAAAGTTGTGAAACTTATACAACCTTGTAGAATCATCAGCAATGCTAGTAGCTAAAATCTGTCTAGGATCCATTAGGTCCTTAATTACAACATCGTGAGGTGAAAATTCAACGATTTTACCTTCACCTGAATGGGTTATCTGATATACAGATAGAAGGTTGCAGGATAAGGTTGGAACACATAATACATCATTAAACTGACCGTTGTCTAGATGAACAGTTCCAGTCCCTACAACGCTAAGAGATCTATCATCACCAACATATATTTTTTTGGTGTTACAATCATTTAAAGAAGAAAACATGGCTTTTTTTTGGCCATGTGATAAGAAGCTCCAGAATCATGAGCCACTCATGAGAATGAGAAGAAGAAGATACATTTAGTGCATAGCCAGACCGAGATGCTTGACAACCACATGCAGAAAGTGCCATTCCTGAAGATGAAGTTGAAGTTGAAGATTGCTCCAAATGGATGTTATGCTTCTTCATTGTTGCTTCCAAGGCTTCCATATTCTTAAAGCATTTGGATTCTAAGTGGCCATCTTGATTACAAAAGTTGCAACGTCTATCAGTTTTCTTCCCTTTATTTTTGTTTGCCTTATCATTTTTTTGAAATGATTTTTTATTTTGAGGGTAAAATTGCTTAGGACCCTTGTTTGGTTTAGGACCATTCTTTTTAGGATACAACTTCTTAGGATTCTTTGGATTTGGTTGCTGTTGGGTGGCTAATGCTTTCTTAAAAGAGTTTCCAAGATTAAGAAGACCAAGGTGTAAGAGTTTTTCTTGTTCTCTTATTAAAGAATCACAAAAGTAATCAAAGGAAGGGGAATTGTAGGTTTATCCTTGAGAAATGAAGGCTTCTCTTTAGAATGGAAGGTAGAAACAAACACAGAATAGGCTGGTCCCAACTTAGTAAGAATGGAGTAGATAAGGCTACTATCTTCTTTCTTAACCTTAACACCTTCCAAGAGAGGTCTAAGGGTCTTGAACTTGGACAAAAAATCTTCAATGCAAGAAAAATTATTTGGGTCCAATGTAAGCAATTATTTTCAAGTTGATGGGCTTTAAGTTCACTTTTAATTCCAAATACTTTAGTAATTTTTTGCAGTGCTTCATCAAGAGTATCAAGTTCTGCAATATGGAATCTAAGATCTAGAGAAATAGACATCCCTATCAACCCACGTGCTTGGTTGTTATAGAAATTTTTGTGCCTTACAGCTATAAGCATGAAATGTCCATAATCCAAGGGATCCAAAGTCCCTAAACATGTTGTTCCTACCCCTAGAGGAACAAGGCTAACAAACCACAACAATTCACAGAAGTTCTCCACCAGAAACTGCTAAAAAACAAGTCCATTCAGGATCAATTTAGAAGCTCCACTAGCTGCCTGCGTTGAAATGCAGAGGCTACACTGGCTAGTTGCATTGCAACGCAGGTGGAGGCACTACTAGGGTGTGCTGAGCGGGAAATGACAAATGTCAGGGTCTCTTGTGAGAGGTTTCAAGACTTTGGAAGCTTCCAGAATCTTCCTCCATGACACTTGCCTTGCTGAGTTCGACTAAGTGATGAGTAAGAGGCTCTTAGTCTCCAAGTGGAAGTAAGAACTGAGAGAGAGAGAGAGAGGACACTAGTTAGATCACAAGCTGACTCATCCTCACTCCAAACATCTATATATGGATCTCTTCTCCATGAGATCTAGAGGCTGGAATTTTGTTATTGCAAAGAATTGTTGTTGGTTTGAGATTGGAACCATTGGGTGCTTAATGCTTTGAAGGGAGGTGAAGGTAGGAATTTCATTTGCTGGGAAGGAGATGCTGGATTGGAACTCTCTTGGTTGTATCTCCTCCTGAACCTTGTTATTCATCAATAAAGCTATCTTGGTTTCTCCTATATACTGATGTATCTTTGATGTATGATTACATTAGTGTATTTGGTTTATTTCTAATCCTGAACTAGTTATGAATATGAATCTATGTCTTTGGGTTGTGTTCCCTTCTTGTGATCTTGCAGGAACCTGTTGAAGCTGGGCGAGCGAGAAGGAAAGTAGCTGGGGACTCCCAAAGAGAAGAGAAACCAGATCGAGGGACAAACAGAAGACATCGATTAGTCCATCCATCTCTCTTCATTCTTAATTCATAAAGGAAGAATATTAGAATCGCTGTTTCTGTTTGTTGCTAAGGCACTGTCACACCTTAGGTGGATAGGATCGTCCTACATAGGCATTTTTCCCCACAACAAATTGGTGACTCCACTGGGGAGTTCTTTTTAGTCATTTTATTTGTGTTTCTATCATTGTTTGTTTGATAGACTCAACAACAACAATCAAACTGCATCTGCTATTCTCAGATGCAAAGTAGATAGCTGTTGCTTTCATCCAATCACTGGATTTGTCTATGATCTGAAAAATGGACTCACCAATGATTTGATGATCCTTTGTGATAGATCTTAGTCCTCCTTCAAAGCATCCCTTTGATTGTACCTTGCTTGTTGCTTTGATTTGGCCTGAAACTGTAGATTAAATAGCAAACCGTGACCCAGAACCCAGTGAGGAACTCTCGTTTCTCCTTCAGCGCAGGCTCTGTGAAGAGACTCTGCATTTCAACGCAGTTCCCGTGAAAGCTACCTGCGTTGAAATTCAGTTTCCCTATTATACAGGTGCGCTGATCCAGTTATGCCTTGTGCAGCAGGGGTTCTCTGCTCTATTTTTCCTTGTTTTGATCTCTGATTTTTGCAGCTTGTAACCAGCATAGGTACCTGTCTGATAGCCCCTTTTCTCTGCTTAAATTCCGCCTCCTTTTTTACAAAAGACTGTGAGTGTTTTTATGTGTTTGTGGCATCATTTACAGTTTCCCTTTGCAAGAGTGAAATAGTCATCCTGTAGCCCTTGATTCAGATCTGTTGATTGTGATCTTAGGAGAGAGTTCATTGGCTGTTTACAGTTGGTTATACATTCACTTTTGATTTTGGTTTGAGTTTGTCTCTTTTGAGTGTCAAAACAAGTATTCATTTCGAAAATCGTTAAGTGTTGTAATCTCTTCTACCCTTTCTGATTTCGAAAAAGTAAACTTGTTTGTATTTGTCATTTAAAAGCGAATTCAAAGTTATGCAAAAAGCTTTCTTTTTAGGCGTCAATATTAAGAAAGCGGAAAACAAACACTTGCATTGTGCATTTGCATCTTGATAGTTTGCATGATTGATTTAGGGAAAGTGCATTTAGAGTGTGCTGATTGCTCTCTGAGAAAAGATGGTGTCTTTCTTTTCCGTTTGTAGCTAGGATTTTCATTGTTGAAAACGAGATAAAATTTGCTTATCATCTTTTAGATTGCATTTAGGAAGTTGTCTATACATCTCGTGGTGAACCTCAAAAGGCAAACTTCTAAGAAAGATCAACATAAAATAAACTGAATGAACTTAATAACGCTTTGTAACATAACGCACAACATAGAGGTCTAGGCTTGAGACGTGTTTCGGCGTCGTAAAGCCTGGTGACTGTCGATCTCGCTCATGGTGGGTGATTCCTCCTGAGGGACGATAGCGCCAGTACGGATTGTGCTCCCACGTACCGTCGCGTATATATTGGGAGACCCTTATAGGCTTAAAACCTTTATCCTTAGGAAGCCGTGTCGACCACCCTACTGATCGCAATGCACCGAACACAACATTCGGGAAGATTGACTGCCGTACCGTAAAACGTATTCTGCAGTTTTGTGATTGGTTTGGCACACCCTCTACCTAGATCTCCAGAGCAGTTCCTTTTGGCCTTTTTCAAACTCTATAACGGAAAAAGTCCATCCGAGCATTTGTCACTTCGGGCTCGTTAAAACATCGAAGGTGACTAGAGTCATCTTTTGTTTTTTCTCGACTCTTTAAAACTGAAAAAACAAGTTGTGTCTAAAGTGTCATTAAAACTTATTTTAAACCGAATAATAAATCACCCTTATTCCCGCGTTGATCTTTCAGTTGAGAAAATGGGGCCCTCCAACCAAGGAATTCCCCTTGGTGGAAATCCTACTCCCTTCTCCTCTTGGGGAGATGTTGGAGCACCCCATATGGCCACATTGTCGCTTCTAGGACTGACAATAGGCTTGCCTGTCTGGCTCTTCTCAATTAATGTTATTCAAAACACCACTACTCCTGAACAATCGAATCAGCAGTTAGACCAGTCCAGAGCTGCCCACCAGCCTTCCACTTCCTATAATTCTTCCTCTCCTCCTTCTTCTTCGCATGATGGAGCTGGCCAAGCCAAAATCCAAGCTCCTAAGGAGAAGAAGGAGAAGAAGAAGAAAGAAAAGGAGAGGAAGGAGCCAAAAGCGACTGGGGGCAAGCGAATGGCGTCTAATGAAAATCCACACACTGCACTGACCAGGCCTAAATCGCCATGTGTCATATGCAAGGGAGACCACTTTCACAGAGATTTTCCTTGCATCCCTCGGATACTAAGGGACTGGTCTCCCTGCTTGCACAATTCGCTGGCGTCAACCTCTGATAGCCATGTTGACAACACACCGTCAACTAGTGAAAGTGAAGCCATAGGACAGAGACGGAAAGCTAGATTTCCCTGCAAACTATGTGAAGGCGACCATGCCATCCACCGTTGTCCCTTCTTAGATGAGGCTAAAAGAGTTTTGGAAGATCGCTTGGTTTTACCAGTGCAACTTCCTCCTGGATATCAAAAACTCCTGCCAAGTCCTTCACCAGTTGAGAACCCGGCTGGCCCGCTCAGGTGGTCAGCTGAAGCACCTATCATTGAGGATGAACCGTCTAAATCCATACCTGACGAAAGTCAAAAGGTTGAAGCGGCAGTTGACCCGGTTTTGCCTTCAGAGGCTCTATCTTTGAATGATACCATCACAGAGGAGAATAAAGACAACACCGTCCAAATTCTCTTCATCAAAACAGACTCCGACGAACAAGGGGGCAATTTGCCCATTCCTTTATCGCAGGAAGGAACTTCGTCAGAGTCATACCCGGCTGTTTATTCGGTCCCACCACCAAGCAACCTAGTTGTATCCTTTGGCTGGAACCAACTAGGCAGACCCCGGATGCGAGCAAGCATACCATTTAGAATTATCGTTCAAATATACCAAATGGTAATGGCTAGCACCATCATTGATGAGGGGGCATCTGTGAGTATCCTTTCCTCTATTGCTTGGAAAGCACTTGGTTCGCCAGCGCTTTTGCCTGAAATGAGAAATCTGACAGGCTTCAATAAAGGAACCAGTCGACCTTTAGGGATTCTTCCCAATGTGCCAATCACATTGAAAGGGAAGACCGTTCAAATGAACGTGATGGTCGTTCAAGGACCCTTGGATTATAACCTACTCCTTGGACGAGACTATATATATTACATGGGAGCCATCATCTCCTCACTCTTTAGAGTAATGTGTTTTCGCATGAAGGAAGAGTGGTCAAGCTCATGGACCAGCTTTCATTTCCCATATCACGCATCGCAAATAGTCATATACCTTCCTTAAATGGTCTCTTCACGCAAGAAATGTCTCAACCCACAGTCTGTCCTCCCGATGAGCGCGAGTAATTCGGAAGGATATGACTGGAACCCAGGGGGCATGCATCCTGGTCTGCTTCGGCAGGAAAACTTTGGGTACAGGGTAGGTTTCTGCGGGAGAATATGATTATTCTGTACCCCGCCCATGGTGGAAGAGGGTTATTCTAGAATACGCTTCTTTTGCCAAAGTTATGTGAGTTGACAGACGGAGTCTCTCACCTTTGCCTATTTCGGTAGACATTGCCGAAGAAGTGTTTTGTTTGAAAGATTAATAGAACAATCTTTGGGTAACCTGAAAGAGGTAGGCCTTTCCTGGTAAGTCAAATGTTTTATTTGCAAATTGAGGGGTAAGCTTGAAATCGTAATTTATGCTTGAGGGCATGCAAACCTTTTGGAGTGCAAGCAAGGGGCTGTCAGGCGGAAAGAGTAGATTGTGCGGACACAACCAACCTCCCTAGGAGCCTAAGACTCTCTAGTGACAAACAAGACAAACAAGAGCAATCCTTCTCTAAACATGCATTTACTATATAAGAAATCAAGTGTTTAGATCCTACCTGTAGTCCAACGCTATTGTAGCAGTCCAGCCCCGCTGATCCGGATGAGCTCCTCCTTCACTTTGAAACCTGCATCCACTAACAATCAAACGATTAAATAACACTTGATAATCTCATAGAATAAAACATATTTAACACATAGACCAAGGAGTACATGAAACAACTCATAAATAACAAGTTATTGAGAAGAATGGACTCATTTGCATTAATAGGAAACAGAAGGAACAATTACAACCTGAGCCTTGGTGTTGTGCAAGTCCCTCCTAGGGTCCAAGAGTTCTCCTTTACTTTGAGAAAGCTCACCCACTTCCAAATAGAACAAGCAAAGATGGCAATCTCTCCTCACAAGCTTCTAAATGGGAGTCCTAATTCCTGCAGCATCTACCCTTAGAAATGTTTAGCTTCCAACCTCCCTTCCTTCTGGCCCAATGCCTATATTTATAGTGGTCTAGAGGAAGTTATTCAGGTCCACCATCAATGGGAGAATCCCCTCTTTGGATGGGATAGCTCCCTCATTTATGGGATAAGCGCCTCTTTGGTAGGGGTACATGAACCATCTGGAGGCGCTCAATACACGTCGAACAACCTTCTAGAATGCTCTAGAAATGACCACAAGTAACTTTTTAAAGATGAAACTTGCGCATTTTGACCTTTATAGGGGGACGCACCTGCCCCTTTACATACAGAGCGTACAAGTACGCATCTTTTGTGAACATTGGGTGCGTACCCGCAGGTAACCCAGAGATAAATACATTTATAAAGACTTTCTCTCCTTTTGGAGTTTGACATGGAGAGCAGAGGCATAAGGCTTGCCCAGGAGGATAACATGAATGTTGATAGAGCCATACTAACTGTAAATAGCCATCGTGACATTTTTTAATGTAACAGATTGCCCCCTAAAGTGCGAAGCCTGTAATAGATTAGGGTTTTGTATTATCTAGAAAGGGTGAAGCGCTTTATCATTTCAAGGATTATCTCGTGGAGAGCCTGGTCAGAACCTGCAATTTTCAACACAAAATACATGTATAAGATTATATCATCACTGAGTTAGGCATTCCCATTCTCAGATCAAAACTTTAACTAATAGACTAACTACTCTGATATAGGAATGATCTTGTAGTACATCACAATCATAGACTTTTGTAGACACAGTATGGGCGCAGCCATCTGTTTATGATTAGTCTACTTAGATAATGAATACAAAACTCCTCGTAGCGTGGATGGTGGAAACTAGATCCAGGGTCTTCATTTCTACTTCCCGAATTGGTACGATTCTAGCCATGCGAATAAATGAGTTGATGTCGAACATGGTAGAAACCACTTGATTATCAGTCGATGATGTAAACTGTTAACAAGTGTGAGAGAGACCACCAGTAATGTCAATGGTTCTCAAAGTACCCAGTACAATCCATGAGATGTGAATGAATGAGTTGATGTCGAACATTTCACGGAATCCTTTGATCGAAAGTCAATGATGTAAACTGACGTCAAAGGCGAGAAACCCGCCATTGATGCATGCAGACTTCAAGGTATTGACGATTTCTAAGTCATCTCTCTAGATAATGTGTTGATGTCGATAGAAAGCGACCCGTTGCAGGCAAGCCCACAACACGAAATCATTTGCTCAAGTTGAAGAAATGTTGTTGTAAGGACTGACTCAGGGATGGTCAAATGGATGACAAGTATTTTGCAGATGAAAGTTTTTCTTGCAGAGCTCTTGAACACATAACGACACAACATATGGCTTGGTGATAAATGACTCAAAATTAATCCCCGGAACCCGGCTGAAGAATTTCAAAGTGGTTTGATCAACTGTGAGGTAAAGGATTTCCCAACCCAGGTGAATGAAAAGTGTCGCGTTCAGGAGTGGTAATAAAGTTTCTTCTGAGACAAAAGATAACAAATAGGCTCATTCTTCTCTCTTTTCCCCCACCATTTCTGGCAAGTACCTCTTTATTTTTAACAAGCTTGAGGAGGATAACATATGCTTGATTATAAGCTCATCCTTCGGATGAGTCCAACCTAGTTTTGATTCAAACCCTAGGAAGGAGTGGTTCGTTCCTGTTTGTAATTGAACAGGTCCTTTACTGTGCAGTTTTAACGAGTCCAGTATAGGAGAAAATCGGCATTTTTCAATTTTAGAGAGTCTGAAAAACTTAAGAAGACTCCAGGTTGAACTTTTTCGTAAATTTGTGTCCCTCAAGCCCGAAAAAGTATAAAATAATACCTGGGGGAACCGCTTGATCTTGCGACCAAGGAGTAATTTCATAATTAGTGTCGCTGACCTGAAAAGTAAAAAGCGATCAAGGACACGTCGTTTTATTTCCAGTATCGAGTTTGAAACGACAAAAACCCGACAACCTTTTCCTATTTTTATGGTCAGAAAAGGGCTATAAGGGGACCATCTTTTAATTCCATTTTAACGAGTGTAAAAGAAACGCTCGGCAATCTTTTCATATTTTAGGAGTCAGAAAAGGGCTTAAAAGATGACTCTGATATTTTGGTTTGTGAAAAATGACAATTTTCCCTCTAAATCCCTTTGTCCTGCACAAAAACGACACATTACTCATACCTGTTTAAGATAGGAAAAAATACATTGAAAAATATCCTTCCATAGTGAAAAATTAACAAACCTAGCATTCATTCATCCAAAAAACCTATAAAAAGACTTTTTACCATGTCATTTTTACCAGTTTACTGTTGAGGTTGAAAAAAGGGCTTTTGGCAAGAAACTTCCCGTGGTCGTTGCGGAGAATCCGACGGTCAGAATCGAATGCCGTCTCTTCCAGGTATTTCACAACATCCTCCTCTTCAATTTCATCCGATTAAAATTTTGTTTTAGGTTTTAGTTTTGGTTTTTGAGGGGTTTTAGGTTTTAAAATCCGCTCTGCGGGGTACGCAGGTGCCCTAAGGGTGACTTGCGTCCCCCGACCTTTTCCCACAAAGGAAAAAGGTCGGGGTACGCAACCCACCTTCAGGCCAGCTGCGTCCCGGCGCTCTGTGTCCTAAACGCGGGGTGCGTCCCCCGCGAAGGGAGGAATTTGAAACCCCAAACCCCAAAAATAACCATTTAAAGTTTCCCAAACTAATTCTAATCTTTATTTCTTGGTGTGTAGGGCACTCACCATGTTGGATTGGAGAGAAAGAGAGCACGAGGACGTTGATTTAGCCGCAATTAATCACCAACCTTCCATTGATGCCCTAAAAGCATGCGGACTATATAAATACTGGGCCATACCTGGCATGAGGGCTCAGGTGAGATTCTTGGAGTGGCTGGTTGAGAGATGGAACATTCATGAGCAATGCTTTTGCATCGGAGGGCACCAGCTCGAGATAGAGCCCTCTGACATATACTTTCTCACTGGCTTGCCAAATAGGGGCGAGCAACTCAATCTAGTCGGGACTAGGCCGGGTGGCCAATCCCTTGCTAGTCTCCGGGCAGACTGGTGCATACCCAATCAAAACCATGCGAAAGGCGTAGAAATCAAACACATCTCTCGGCGTGAACTCAAGGTTATAGATTTCACGGTTACCAGAATTTGCGGTGCAACCGCTTTACATATTGCCACCGGGTCCCAAATGCGGATGGCGATTGACTATTTCCGAGGCACCATCTTCAACTGGTGCGATGCTGTGTCGGCCAATATGAAGGGCCAACTGGCTAGGGCAAAGAACGGACAACTGAAGACCTTTGGATATGGGCCTCTAGTTGTGAGCTTTGCCTTAGAGAGAGTTCTGATGCTGATCCCTCAGCAACTCACTGTTGATATCCTGGGTCCTCGGGAGCGAAAGCTGATACGATGGGTTACGGTGATGGCCCGGCATCCTGACGAGGGCGCGGCAGTTCTTCGATTCCCTGATGGTTATTTTCACTGGTTAGAGGACCAGGTTTTTGCGATCCAGGACTTCCTGTATGCCGGAGTAGATTTTCAAGGTGATCCGGACATGGTTCTTCCACAGGGAGAACAATGGGACGATAGAGGTACTTTATTTTTCCCAAGTTTTCAAATTATATATATTTTTTTGTTTTTTATATATATATCGTCTCAAAACTGACAGTAAAAATTTTTCAAAATGCAGATGTTGGTCCACAGCACCCAGCCAACCTCCGGCCTTTTGAGAGGAGACATCCAGTTGCACCGGTACCGGCTCCACAGGACGCGGCTGCAGAGTCACTAGCTGAGTTGGAGCAGGATCTAGAGGGTCTGACGGTGGATATACCTGAGACTACCATAGATGATATTCCTATCAGACTTCAGCGCTATGTAGTCACAGTCCCTGGACCGTTTAGGAGGTTTTTGTGTAAGGTAGCCCGTGCAGTGGTGTCGTATAGGGAGCACCACCAGTGATTGGCTAGTCACTTTTGTAGACACATATGACATTTTTGGCTTTTTGTACTTATCATTTTTGCTGATCATAAGGTGTTTTTCAACCTATGATCGAAGACAATGTATATTTTTTGACACACTCCTATCTATATATATATATCACTATTACCGGCTTATCTTGTTTAACATATGTGATGAAATTTTTTTAAATTTACTTGCATGATTATTGTAAATTTCTGTCCAACATTCGAGAAGCAAGTGCATCTGCTAATGTATTTAAAGACCTCAGAATATGCTGATACTCAATGTAATCAAATTCACGTTCCAAGAGACGCACTCTCAAAAACAACCTTAATAACACATGATTTCTAATGGCATATACTCTATTAAGTTGTTATACAACAAGTTCAGAATCTAACCTCACTATCAAATGTCAAATTCCAAATGAAATAGATTCAGATAATAATTCAACCACTGCACTGTATTTTGCAATGTTGTTCGTTGTTTGACCGAGGCTTACCCCATGCATAGAAACTAACTCGTCAGAGGGCGAATAGATAACCCAAGCTGCGGAAGAGATATTCCATGTACTACGACAAGCACCATCAACAAATCCGATGTATGTTTGGAGAGGCGTCGACATCTGCAATATCAAGAGTAAAACCAATATAAGCCAGAATAACGACGAAAAACAAACTCTCTAAGCTAAACACACTAACCAAACTAACAAACATACTAGCTAGAAAGAAAACCTAACCTAACTAAAAATTCTCCGTACCCACCATTTAAGCATAATACCTCTTTAGGTAAAGTCCATTTCTGGGTTTACCCAAAGAGTCCCCATCAAAATCTACCAGCTCATAAGCCCCTTTTGCTAGCTTCTGCTTTACAATGTAGGGTCCATGCCACATAGGAACGAATTTTCCAGCACCTAGCTTATTGTTAGCATGATCATATAATAGCACTAGGTCTCCCTTCGAAGAACTTCGAGGGGTCACATTTCTATCATACTGAGCTTTCATTCGCTTCGCGTGAGTCTCGATTGCCAATGCAACGTCACGTCGAGTTTCATCTAATTTAGCTAAGTATAATAAACGCTTCTCCTCTTCGGAAGTAGCTCGAAGTAATTCGACAACCATTTGAAGTAATGGGATTTCGCATTCAATGGGTAACACAGCTTCCAAGCCATAAACTAGCTGGAAAGGAGTGAACCCTGTTGAAGTTTTCACTGAGGTTCGGTATGCCCATAGTGCTGAAAATAACATGTTGTGCCAATTCGACCGATGAATACCAATGGTTCGTCGGATCATGATAACCAGAACTTTGTTGATAGACTCAACCAAACCGTTGGCTTGCAGATAATAAGGAGTAGAGCTATCGTGGCACAAACCAAGCTGGCTTGTAAGCTCAGTCATCATGATGTTTCAGAAATGGCTCCCATGGTCAGTGATGATTGCTTGTGGGACACCAAACCTAGTTATAATATGATTGAATACAAAAACTGCAGTTGTTTTGCCGCTTGCGTCGAATGTAGGCATCGCCTCGGCCCATTTAGTAAAATAATCAACCGCGAGGATGATATACGCATGCCCCCCGGCCGAGTGAGGGTTACAAGTAATAAAATTGATACCCCATTTGGCGAATGGACCAACGGCAATTATGGGATGGAGGGGAGCAGGTGGTGCGCGTATCTTGTGATCAAACACTTGACAGTTGTGGCACTTCCGGACTGCAATGATACAATCTTTAAACATAGATGGCCAGAAATAGCCAGCGCGCAACACCTTCTGAGCTGTGGCATACCCAGACATATGACCGCCACATGCTCCAGAGTGACAATCATTCAAAACCCTCTCAGCCTCGTCGTGAGTTAAGCAACGTCGAAAAACTAAGTCTGCCCCCCGGCGATAAAGTTTATCTCCAATAATCTTGTATTGCTGGGATTGAAACCGAATTTTTCGACGTTCTGACTTTGAAGCTTCAGGCCGAAAGGTTTGGGTTTGGAGATAGATGATTATATCCCCATACCATGGAACTAAAGTACTGATAAGAAACAAAGATTCGTCCACAATGGACTCCTCTGCCACAGTTTCTGTGTCAGCACATGGGAAATCACACATCAATTCCGCAAAAACTAAGGATTTCTTAGACTTGGACTTCTCAAACTCCAAGTCGAACTCTTGCAGGATAACGATCCATTTAGAGTACTTGCCCCCTAGCAGTTGTTTTGTCAAGATATAAATCATAGGGTTGCAATCCGAAATGAATATAGTTTTACGGAGAAGAATGTAGTGACGAAAACGCTGGACAGCTCGAACGGCTGCCAGGGCCAATTTCTCCACATGCGAATATTTTAGCTTAGTGGGGTTTAATGTCCTACTAAGATAATATATCACATGTTCCGCTCCGAATTCATCTTCTTGAACTAACACCATTCCAATGGTGGAATGCGAAGCTGCGAGGTATAAGAAGTAGTCCTGGTTGTAGTTGGGAGGATGCAACAACGGTGCATGGGTCAATGCGTGTTTAAGTGCATCAAAAGATTGTGGGAAAATCTCGTCCCAAAAGAATTGAGCATTCTGTTTCAACAACCGTGTAAAACCTTTAGTGACCTCGGCGTAATTTGGAATGAATCGGTGTAAAAAGTTTGCTTTCCCTTGCAAACTTTGGAGTTGGCACAAACTCGAAGGAGGAGGCAATTTGATGATAGCTTCGACCTTCGAGGGATCGACGCGAATGCCGGCTTTTGAAACAACAAATCCCAGCAATCGACCCGTCTCTATACAGAACACACATTTGTGGGGATTCAACCAAATTCGATAATGCCGACACCTCATGAAGATTGCTCGTAAGTGGACAAGGTGATGAGCTCGATGTAAAGAATGAGCAGGAAAATCATCGAGGTACGGTTGCACAATGTGCTTGATGTCATGAAATGCATAAGACATCGCCCGTTGAAAAGTGGCCCCGACATTCTTAAGTCCAAAAGCTAATTTGCAATAAGCAAATGTCCCCCATGGACAAATGAATGCCGTTTTTGGTTAGTCGGCAGGCAGAATATTGATTTGATTATAGCCCGAAAAACCATCCATGAAGGAAAACATTTCACTTCCGGCACAATCATCAATAATTTGATCGATATAAGGCGTAGGATAGTTGTCTTTTGGACAAGCTCAATTTATATCCCTATAGTCAATACAGATTCTTATTGTTCCTTGTTTCTTGTTGACCGGAACAATATTCGATACCCAATCCGTTAACGGGATTGGATAAATGAAACCTGCTTTCAACAGCTTTTCGACTTCTGCTTTAATCGCAGCCGCTTTCCGAGAGTGAATCTGATGCAACCGTTGCCAGACGAGTTTATCATCCGGGTAGGTCTTTATTTCATGAACAACAATGGCAAGGTCGATTCCCAGCATTTCCTCGTAAGACCAGGCAAACATATCACGAAATTCTTGGAATAGGGCCTTGTAAGTTGGGATTTCATCTTCTGTACATGAGGCACCTATATGAATGTTTTCCTCAATTCCGGGCTTCACTGAAATATCAATGGGAATAGTGCGAGAAACATTCCCTAAATTCAACTCTGAATCAGAATGTGTCGTTGGATTCTGAGCATCTTTGACATATTCAGCGGTAAAGATAGATGAAAAATCATTTTCAAAAGCATCATCCTTAGGTGAAAACGAAGATCTGTGATGAAGATCTTCCCATGGTAGATCGTCTACACTTAGGATTTCGCGAAGTTGTTCATCAGATGACACAACTTCGGGAAACGTTATCCGTTCTAAGGTTGATGTGAAAAGTGATTCTTCACTGACCACATTCATTTGGTCGATTTGGGTTGAACACGAGTCGGTAAAAGACATGATAGCTTCATAAGCAATTTCATATGGACTCAAAGGCATAACATCACCGAATGAGTCTATCTCAGATTCAGATGGGACAATCCAAGGATCATCATAAATAATGTTGTCTGATGTAATCATATGATTTGATGCAAATGAAGGGTCTGTGTTGATTGGAGGGAAAGGAAAAGTTCCCAGTAAACCGAAATCTTTAACTAAACCTACGCCAACGTCCCTATAAGGGATTGTCATCTTGCCGACATGCTCGATACTCTCTGAAGAGGCTGGGTCGGATGAAATGTATGTCAGCTGATCAATGGTCACGATCTTACCGTTATATGGAAAATTTATTACTCTGAAGACCGATGAAACGACTGCTGTCATAGCATATGACCAACTTCGACCCAAAAGAAGGTTGTAGTCTAGAGGGGCATCAACCACCTTCACATCCAGACTAACGGTTTTACCTTCTACCCCTATAGGTAATTCCTGTAGAATACCAAACGGACGGAACCCACGGCCATCAAAGGCCTTAAGGATGGTTGGGGATTGGTTCAACGAAGGATAACCAAGCGACCTCCAACATTGAATCGACATAATACACGTAGAAGCTCCCTCATCAATCACAGTCCAATGAATAGGCCTGTTTTTGAATATCACTGGAATTTGGAAAGCCATTTGATGGGGTAGACGCGGTGTACTATTTTCTAGATCGAAGATTATCAGGTTCGGGTCCTGAACATCAACAGCTCCGATAGTCGACAAAAGTAATTTTCGTTGTGCTAGGCATGATTGCAGCACTTCTAAAGCCGACATTGTTGAGGGTGAAACGGCTAAGTCCTCAACAATGTTGTAATTCTGGGCCGCTCTCGCATGTGGATTGAAAGCAGACCTTCGAAGTACACCCTTAGCGGGCGGTTTAATTACTAAGTCCGGGTTAGGTTTTTCGGTCTGTAGTGGATCGGAACCAGGAGCTGAGGTTGATGGGTTAGAATGAGAAGATTCTGCTTCCTTACCATCAACAGGATTCTTACTACCATAATCTTGCGATCGAGTCGCAATCCTCACATGAGACATCATCAAAATGGGTTCTTCACTGGCAGTCGAGGAAGAACCTATCATCTTACTTTCCTGCTTTGGAAATGGATCTTTTAACACAGTAGGAGTGGGAGAACCTTTGACTATTTTCACAACCTCGGCCTGATGAGGGCAATCTCTCGTAAAATGATCCTCTTCACAAATAAGACAAGGATATCGAGGTTTGCGCTTTTCGTCATTGGTTTCCGACTTTTCCGTTTTCTCCTTTGGAGCCTTGTCTGCTTTAGCCTTCTCCTTACCCTTCTTCTTTCCATCGTTTTTTGATTTGGCCGTAGATGACTCTACAGCGTGAATATCGGCGGAAAGTTCAGGAGAAGACTCTCCTGTCGGGGAATCGGGCAAAGTGATTATAGGAGTAGTTGAAGCCTTGGAAGACTTCTTCTTGCTCTTTGTATTCACGATACCAATCATACCATCAGCGGCATGAGATCCCGAAGGAGCAGCAGCGATTTGATTCGATTTTGGAAGATCTGGAATCTTCTTGTGTAACGTACCTGACTGAGTATAAACTAAGTCAAGGTATTGCGCCTGAGCAATGACTTGCTCCTCAGTAACTACTCCGGCCTTAGCTACATCTTCAGTAATCTTCGGTAATAATGATTTAACAAACCATTCAGCTAAGATTTGGTCCGGGATAAAAACTTTCACTAGTCTTCTTCGACGTCTCCACTCATGAACGTGATCAGAAATATACGTGGACATCGATTGTTTTAGTGAAGTTAATAACTCCATGCCGTTATCGTATCTGACCGACAACTAAAAGTGAGTTAAGAACGAGGTAGCTAACTGGCTAAAATTGTAAAAAGAGGCACGTGGTAACTCAATGTACCACTTGGCCGCGAGACCAATGAGTGTACGCTGGAAAAGGCGTAAGCGAATCGAATCATCCGAGATAGAATTTGAAGCACACCAGAGGTGGTAAGTCATCACATGATTGGACGGATCCTCTCCAGACTTACCTTCGAACTTGGGTATATCACTGGGCAACTTATTTGGCATTGGCGGCCAGAACGGAAGATATTGAATTGGATCGTTCGTTAGGCGTGTCAAGTCTGGTAAATCAAAAGTTGTGATAAACGGTAACTGCCAGTTAGGATCTCTAAAACTCTGGGTCACAAGACCAGTCCCAGGAGGAGGATATCCAGGATAACTAGGAACAGGAGTGACATTTGGGATATTATATCCTCCTGGAAAACCAGGATTAACCAGACCGTACTGGGGTTGTTGAGGTTGTTGATAAGTGTACCCAGGATACGGTTGATACTGGTAAACTAGTTGTTGGACAACTTGCCCATGTTGGTACTGTCCCTGATACGGCTGATGAACAAATTGAGGTTGAGTAGTGACAACCATACTTATACCAGGTTGACCTGTAGGCATCTGGACCGTGGTTTGAATCGTAGATCCAGACAATGGTAAAGATGTCTGAGGAGTGGTTACAGAGACAGTAGAAACCGGAGTTGTCGATACTCCAGAAGTAAGTGTGGCAGATGTAGCGGTAGTTGCAACAGCCGTTTGAGATGGAGTGTTATAGACAATTTTGTGCCTTACAGCAACAAGCCTGAATTGTTAATAATCCAAGGGATCCAAAGTTCCCTAAACATGATGTTCCTACCCCTAGAGGAACAAGTTCAGCAAACCAACAGCTCTCAGATCAGTTCTCCACCTAAAAACACTCAAAAACAAGCAATCCTGAAATCAAAGCAGGTGCTCCACTGGGTTTCTGCGCTGAAACACAACTGCTCCATGGTATACCTGCGTTGCAAAGCAGGCAGAACAAAGCCCACCTGCGTTGGGCGAGTTTGGACATGTGGCAGAGTGAGTCATAGCTTTGGAATCTTCCAAAATTGACACTTGGATCAGGTATTTCGCCTTGTGATGAGTCAAAGGCTTTGTTTCTCCAAGTGGAAGCAAGGTTCACCAAGTGGACTCAAGAACTGAAGATCAACTAAAGATTAACTGAAGAGAGAGAGGACACAAGGCAGCTACACATCAGTTGCAAGCTGACTCATCCTTTCTCAATTCATCTATATATTGAGCTCTCTCCTATGAGCTCAGGAGGCTGGAATTTTGTGCAAAGTAATGATATGTTGTTGGTTTCATTCTTGAGTTATTGGGTGATTGTTTGAGAGAGGTGAAGAAGAGCAATTCTTTCTGCTGGGAGGTGTTGCTGGGTTGGAGCCTGCAATGGTTGTAATCCTCTCAGAACCTTTATTCCTTCATTAATAAAAGCTATTGAGGTTCTTCTATGTGCTTTTGTTCAATTATATATTGTGATGATTGCATGTTTGGTTTACACTAATCCATGAACCAGTTATGATTGCATGTCTCTTGTAGTTTCCTTCTTTGTCATTGTGCAGGATCTCATTGTAGCTGGGCGAGCAGAAGGACAAAGAGCTAGGAGCAAGCGGCCAAAGAAGAGAGTTTGGATTCGACATTAAGCGCAAGGCAACGGTTAGTGCTTCCTCCATTCTCTTTTGCTTTCATAAAGAAGTAAACTTTCATTAGTTTGTTTTACAGTTGTTGCTAAGGAACTGTCACCCTTAGAGTGGGTTAGGGTCATCCGAGTCGGATACTTTTCCCTACAACAAACTGGCGACTCCACTGGGGATCATATCCGTTTGATTGTGTTTGTAGTATCTTTGCTATTCATATCCTGAACCAAAGAGTACCGAATCGAAAAGCTTTTGACTATATCAAAAGCGAAGTAGAGGGGCAGCTACTCTTGCTCATTTTCTGAGCAGATTCATGATTTGAAGAGCTGATCTACAAATATCCTTGTAAGATCTTAGTGATAGCTTTGCACCTTCTAAATCATCCCTTTAAGTTTGCTTGACTGAATGCTTCTGATTTGAGCGAAAACCGTGCATTTTTGAGAAAATTATGACCCGGAGACTGTGAAAACGCAACTCTCGTTTTCCAAAGCAGGTAGTACACAGGCTACCTGCTTTGCAACACAGGTCCCGAACTAGCTACCTGCGCTGAGAGCCAGTTTGACTGTGCAGAGCCTGCGTTGACCCAAATTTGCTTAGTGCATTTGGGGTTTCCTCTTTTCTCTTGCCTGTTTTCACTTAGTTTTGCTGCTAAGTGTCAGTCTTGTACCTGTTTTGAAACCAATATTACTTGCCATTATTCTGCCTCTGTTATATAACGAAATTGTACTTGTTCTTTGTATTTCTTGCTCATTTACAATTTCCCATAACGAAAAGTAAACTAGTCATGCTTTTGGCCTCTTAGATCTGAACCTGTGTTAGGCGTTTTGCTGGTCTAAAGAGTTAGCTTGTTTGTTGTCCATAGCTGATTAGTCATTTTACTTTCGTTAGTTTGGTTTGATTTCATGTATTTCCAGTGATTAAGCAAGTGAATCTTAAGGTGTCTTTTGATTTTGGACAAGCTTGTTTACATTCGCTTTAAATCGAAATCAAAGTTATATAACCACTTTCTTTTTGTATCCATCCACATTAAGAAAGGGAAAAAGAAAATACATGCATTGTGCATTTTGCATTTGACTGTGCGCTTGACGATTTAGGAAAATTTGCATTTTAGTGTGTGCTCTATGATCTGTGCGAAAAGATTTGCCTTTCTTTTCCCTCAGTAGTTAAGGTTTTCAAAGTTGAAAGATTGAAAAGTTTGCTTCTCATCTTAGACTGCATTCAGGAATTTGTTATATACATCTCGTGGTGATCCTTAAAGGCAAACTATTAAGCAAGATCAACATTAAAATAAATCCAATTTACATAACAACGCTTTGTAACATAACGCAAACATCTAGAGGTCTAGGTAGAGACGTGTTCCGGCGTCGTTAAGCATAGTGACTGTCGATCTCTACGAAGGTGGGTGATTCCTCCTGAGAGTCGGTGGCACTAATACGGACTTGTGCTCCCACGTACCGTCGCGTATATATTGGGAGACTCCTATAGGCAATTATCCTTTATCCATAGGAAGCCGTGTCGACCGCCCTACTGATCGCGATGCAGTGAACACAGCATTCACGAAGATCGACCACCCGTACCGTAAAACGTATTCTGTGGTTTCGCGAAAGGTTTGGCACACCCTCTGCCTAGATCTCCAGAGCAGTTTCTTTTGGCCCTTTTCAAACTCTATAACTGAAAAGGTCCAACCGAGCATTTGTCACTTCGGGCTCGTTAAAACATCGAAGGCGACTAGAGTCATCTTTAGCTTTTTCTCGACTCTTAAAACATGAAAAAGCAAGTTTGTGTCTAAAAGCGTCGTTAATAAAATTTATTTTAAGCAGAACATAATCACCTGTTATTCCCACGTTGATCTTTCAGTTGAAAAGTATGGAGCCCACCAACCAAGGAAGCAACCTTGGCGGAAGTCCAAATCCCTTCTCCTCTTGGGGAGATGTTGGTGCGCCTCATATGGCAACATTGTCACTTCCAGGATTGACAATTGGCCTACCTGTATGGCTCTTTTCAACTAATGTAGTCCAGATCGCCACTAATCCTGAGCAGTCAAATCAGCAGTCAGAATAGTCTAGAACTACCCACCAGCCTTCCGCTTCTTACAATACTTCCTCTGATCCTTCATCTTCGCAAGGTAGAGCTGGCAAAAGTCAGCCTCCCAAGGAGAAGAAGGAAAAGAAGAAGAAAGAAAAGAAGCAGAAGGAGCCTATGGCGAAGGCGACTGGGGGCAAGCAGAAGACAGCTGACAAAAACCCACACACTGCACCAACCGGGCCTAAATCGCCATGTGTCATTTGCGAAGGGACCCAATTCCACCGTGATTGTCCTTGTATTCCCCGGATACTAAGGGACTGGTCCCCAAGGTTGCACAATCCGGTAGCATCAACCTCTGATAGTCATGTTGATTGCAGTCCATCAACTAGCGAGAGTGAAGAACGAAGAGGGAGACCAAGATCACCCTGTGTATTGTATGAAGGCGAGCATGCCATCCACCGATGTCCATTCTTAGATGAGGCAAAGAGAGTTTTGGAAGATCGTCCGGTTTCGCCGTTACGACTTCCTCCTGGATACCAAAAACTCGCGCCTAATCCCTCGATAGTTGAAAATCCAGCTGACCCGCCCAAGTGGTTAGCTGAAGTGTCGGTCATTGAAAATGAACCTACTGAATCCAGACCAGACGAAAGTCTAAAGGTCGAAACGGCAGTTGACCCGGTTCTTCCTTCAGAGGTTTCATCGTCCAATGACTCCGTCATTGAAGACCCATCTTCAAATGACACCCTCACTGAAGAGGATAAGGATGACACCGTCCATATTCTTTTCATCAACACAGACTCTGATGAGCATCAGGGCAATGCGCCCATTCCTTTATCGCAGGAAGGAACATCGTCAGGGTCGTATCCGGCCGTATATTCGGTCCCACCACCAAGCAACCTAGTTGTATCCTTTGATTGGAATCAACTAGGCAGACCCCGGTTACCAGCCAGTATCCCATTCAGAATCATAGTCCAAATCTACAGAATGGTGATGGCTGGAACTATCATTGATGAAGGGGCATCTGTGAGTATCCTTTCCTCTGTTGCTTGGAAAGCACTGGGTTGCCCAGCGCTTTTACCTGAGATGAGAAATCTATCAGGTTTTGATAAAGGAACCAGTCACCCGTTAGGGATTCTCCCCAATGTTCCGCTTACATTGAAAGGGAAGTCAGTTCGCATGAACATCATGGTCGTCCAGGGACCCTTGGCATATAACTTACTCCTTGGACGAGACTATATATATTGCATGGAGGCAATAGTGTCCTCACTCTTTAGAGTCATGTGTTTTCCGCACGAAGGAAGAATGGTCCAGCTCGTAGACCAACTTTCATTTCCAGGATCACACATTGCAAATAGTCAAATACCATCCCTTAACGGTTTATTCACTCAAAGAATGCCACCACCTCCGGTTCTACTTCTCGATGAATGCGAGTAATTCGGAAAGAAAGAACTGGGACCCAGGGGGCATGCACCCTGGCCTGCCTTGGGCAGAGAAAACCTTGGGTATAAATTTAATTTCCGCAGAAGAATGGACTAGTCCGTACCCCGTCCGGCAGTTGAAGGGAGGGTTGTTCTAGGATAAAATTCTTTTGTCAAAGTTATGTGGGCGAAGCGGTCGCTCCCTTTGTCTAAAGAGGTGGGTTCTCCTAAGGAGGGGGTCTATTTGTAGCAGCAAGAAGCCACCATCTTTGAATGTCAAGCCTCACCCATTAAAACAAGCTGTTTTGAAGGATAAGTAGGGGTAGTCTTCAAAGAAAGAGATGAAATTGCTGCAACAAGTAGTCACCATCCTTAGCAACCTAATGATAGACATCGCCGAAAAGAGAGTTTAGTTTGCGGCAGCAAACAAAACCATTTTTCGGATAATAAGTAAGAGATGGCAGAATCTCGAAATTATACTTTATACCTGGGGGCATGCAAACCTTTTGGAGTGCAAGCATGGGACGACTATTTATTTTTTAAATTTTTAGGTCCTCCCTTTAAACCTGTAGGTCTAACCCGTTAAACTCGTAGGATTAGCCGTTTCCAGCTTGCATAAAGAAAGGATGAAGGGCAAAAGTTAAAACCTGCCAAATTGGAGTAATTAGTGAGGTATCGCTCCTTAAATAAGATTACCTCACCTAAAGCATTCCTTGTATCAAGACTGGTATAATCGAGCAGTTTTAGCAGTGTTCATGCTTGTTAAAAAATAAACACAAGAATCGAGCAGTTTTTGTGCAGAAGTTCATGCTCGTTAAAAAATAAACGTAGATTGTGAGCAATCTTTCCCTAAGCAGTTCAAGCTCACGCATAAAAAATGAACCGGTAAACAACCTCGAGAAATGTAACCTTTGAAAGCCATATTAAAAGCCCTTGGTCGTGTTTATATGCCATCACCTCCATACGTTCATTTGGCCAATCGTTCACCTCCATATGTTTGTTTACCCATTTTGAGGAACAGCTGCGAAGAGTGATTTCATTTAGCCATCCTTGTGACACTGCCGTGATTGGAGAATTCCAACCTGTACCTGGAATCTGCTGCTATCCTTGTTCATCACTCGTTCCTCAAAAGACGAGTCTTCTTTGAGCTCTTTTCACTGACTCGTAAAATATGAAAAGTTTGCCGAGTTTTGGCCTTCCAGCTCGTTAAAGCGACCGAAAAGCTATCCCTCCTCTAGATTTTAATCTTTTTGGACCTGATGGATTATTGCAGAAAAAGATCGAGCGCTTGTTTTGTTCGGGTCGTTAAAGCAACCGAAAATTCATCCCTTCTGTATTGTTTTATACTTTTTCGGACTTAAGGGATTAGATGACGAAAAAGGAATTTTGGAGTTAACTTTTCGTACCTTTTCAGACTCTCTAAAAATGAAAAGGACCGAGTTTTCCTTGTCGTTAGACTCGTTAAAATGATTAAATAGCAACAAACTTGTCTTTAGACGAGAACGAGTTTCCCTATCGCTAGGCTCGTTAAAACATAGCGATGGGCTTGCCCGAAGGGCAGGTTATAGAACAAGCATATGTTATCCTCCTCAAGCTTGACAAAAATAAAGAGGTACTGGTCAGCAATGACTGGGGAAAAATTGGGAGAACCTCACAATATTAATGGTAGCAAGTCGCTCTTGAACATGACACTTTGTCCTCCGTCCGCTTCGGGTTGGGTTGTTTCATTCACCGATCGCAGAATCATGGTCCTCGCCACACCATCCACAATTGGGGTAATGCTACCAATCCATCACATCAGTGTCGTTATATGTTCAAGAGATGTGGTTCTTTAAAGAGTCAACCCTGTTCCACCCACTGCCATACATTATCCTTCATCCACTTCATGACCGCCACCCTGAATCATACATCACAGTTTGTTTTCACCTCATCATAATCACTAGCTCCGTTCCGTGTCATTGATGTGGGATTCATTAAGGCCCTCCTTTGACGGATCGCTCCTTGTCGACATCAGCTCATTATCCAAGGAGTTGATCTAGGAACACCCCCCTCAGTACTTTGAATCTTGCATGCCTCAATGGCAAGTTTCTCACTTCCGGCGACAGGTATACATCAATGACCTTCGACCAGAAGATTTTGCATGGTGGTCGACGCCAAGTCCTTTATTCCCACCATGTAGATTGTACTGCCGTACCTTGAGGGTCATCATCCTTATCGGTGATTCCTCTCGCGCTTGTTAACGGTTTACATTATTGACCGGTAATCAAGCGATGTCTTTCCATGTTCGACTTCAAGAAATTCTCACATGGATCGACTTGTACATCGAGTGAAGATCGGAAGAGATTGAAGACCCCGGATCTAGTTTCATCCATCCGGGCTGTGATATATATTCAGGACATAAAGACATTTGATATGTACATCATTGCAACAGATGATCATCCTTCTCAAAAGATGATAAATTCGGCAGAGAATTATCAGTGAAGGATGATGAATTCGGCAGAGAATTATCAGTCTAGCATCAGACGATCGTCTGTTCTATGTACCAAAATGTATTTGTAAAGCTGAGCATGGGAATGCCCGCCTCAGCTAGATCATGAAAAATGTATGAAAAATAATGTATTGTATTGTATCTTATTACAGGACACTTATCAGCAGATTGAACGAACTTCGGATCCTCTCAATAAAGCATTTCACCCGATAGACGACCTCATACTTTAGGGGGCATCTGTTATAGACAATTTTGTGCCTTACAGCAACAAGCATGAATTTTCAATAATCCAAGGGATCCAAAGTTCCCTAAACATGATGTTCCTACCCCTAGAGGAACAAGGTCAGCAAACCAACAGCTCTCAGATCAGTTCTCCACCTGAAAACACTCAAAAACAAGCAATCCTGAAATCAAAGCAGGTGCTCCACTGGGTTTCTGCGCTGAAACACAACTGCTCCATGGTGTACCTGCGTTGCAAAGCAGGCAGAACAAAGCCCACCTGCGTTGGGCGAGTTTGGACATGTGGCAGACTGAGTCATAGCTTTGGAATCTTCCAAAATTGACACTAGGATCAGGTTTTTCACCTTGTGATGAGTCAAAGGCTTTGTTTCTCCAAGTGGAAGCAAGGTTCACCAAGTGGACTCAAGAACTGAAGATCAACTAAAGATTAACTGAAGAGAGAGAGGACACAAGGCAGCTACACATCAGTTTCAAGCTGACTCATCCTTTCTCAATTCATCTATATATTGAGCTCTATCCTATGAGCTCAGGAGGCTAGAATTTTGTGCAAAGTAATGATATGCTGTTGGTTTTATTCTTGAGTTATTGGGTGATTGTTTGAGAGAGGTGAAGAAGAGAAATTCTTTCTGCTGGGAGGTGTTGCTGGGTTGGAGCCTGCAATGGTTGTAATCCTCTCAGAACCTTTATTCCTTCATTAATAAAATCTATTGAGGTTCTTCTATGTGCTTTTGTTCAATTATATATTGTGATGATTGCATGTTTGGTTTACACTAATCCATGAACCAGTTATGATTGCATGTCTCTTGTAGTTTCCTTCTTTGTCATTGTGCAAGATCTCATTGTAGCTGGGCGAGCAGAAGGACAAAGAGCTAGGAGCAAGCGGCCAAAGAAGAGAGTTTGGATTCGACATTAAGCGCAAGGCAACGGTTAGTGCTTCCTCCATTCTCTTTTGCTTTCATAAAGAAGTAAACTTTCATTAGTTTGTTTTACAGTTGTTGCTAAGGAACTGTCACCCTTAGAGTGGGTTAGGGTCATCCGAGTCGGATACTTTTCCCTACAACATGGAGTACTAGGTGCTATTGGTGGCTGAGTAACTACCGAAGTTACAAAAGTTTGAACATTTGACTGGACAGGTTGCGGTTGCTGGGGTGGACCAGAAACTAGGGGTTGTCCAGCTTGAGGTACCAACTGTATTCTTGGCTGCAACATCTGTTGACCATGTGATGGATCCCACACTAACATTCCGGGGTATTGACCCGTAACAGGTTGAGGATACTGAGATCCATAACCAGATTGAGGATAGGGTTGATAATTGAAAGGTGCAGTTCCCATACCTTGAACATATGACTGACCTTGAGGTGGTTGATAACCTTGACCTGAGTATTGACCTTGAGGTTGATAACCTTGAGGTAAATACGGGTACTGGGGTTGACCTTGACCTTGAGGTTGATACCCTTGAGGTTGATACCCTTGGGGTTGATACCCTTGGGGTTGATATTGATATTGAGGTTGACCCTGGGGTACATATTGAGGCTGGGGTTGACCTTGAGGCATGTATTGAACCATAGGTACATACTGACCTTGAGGTTGCCCCCTAGACACGATTTGTGTACCTTGAGGTTGCCCCCCAGGCGTTAACTGGGGCTGCCCCCCAGGTGGTAATTGGCCACCTTGAGGTTGGGAAACGGGAACTGAACCTGACATCATGTAAATGTCTCCTACACCCAATGGTATATTACCATTGTTTCCAGCTAATAACCCATGATCAATGGGTTGAGGAGATGCCCCCGCAAAGGTACCAGAAAGTGATTGATACCCAGTGGGAACAGAAGGACCACCGTGTAAGAAAGATTCTGGAGTTTGAGTGAACACGGACGACTAACCAGACATATTTAAAGGAGTATAAATACCTCCAGATGGAAAGGGAGTACGAGGTGTAGAAAAACCTACCCCTGAGTTGTCTAAATAATTGGTTAACGAAAGGTACCAAGTAGTACTTCTAGGAGGACTGTAAAAGATAGATTCACGCTCCCTGAGATCAATAGTAAGTTGATCTTCAAGGTTAGAGATGCCTATTTCTTCCTCTGGAGCAAGTTCTTCGATAGCAATCAGACCAGTAGGAAGATTTTTGGTGATAACTCGTTCTACTCTTGGTGAATCTGGAACACTAGAAGTCGGAGTAACAGGTTCAGATATTTCAGGTTCTTCGCCTGTATCACTAGCAGACGAAAAACTACCAACAAGCTCAGAAACTGTAACAGCTTCGGGATTATAACCTGTCTCTAGGCCTTGGTAATCTGAATGGACTACCAAGGAACATTCTCCTTCTTCAGGTGAACCTACTCTACTACCACTAGGAGGAGTTACAAGGACCTTCAAACCCTCTAGATTACTGGGGTCTTCTCGAGGAGGTTCACCCCTAAGTCTACGGGATCTTCTCAACAATTTGGCCACAGAAACAACTTCAGGAGACTGGCCTCGAAGTCTACGGGATTGTCTCGGTAATTCCGCCACAGTTAAAAACTTTTAACTACTACACACGAAAACAAAGTAAAATCTCAAATCAAACCACCTAAAGTCTCTAAAGAACCAAACAAATTTGAATCACACGCCTAAAGAATCTAGGGCGTCAAACCAAGCACAAACAGTAGCCTTCCAAACAAAAAACGCTAGTTGGAGATGAAACCCAACATCGCCGGATTCAGTATAGAAGTGGTGGGTGGAACATTTACCCCGGCAACCTGCTTAATGAATAGACCGGCACAAGTTCCTCCACTTTAACTGTCTCGAGTGAAGTAAACCCCCCAGAAAATCCAAGTGAGTCTAGCCGACGTCTGCTCCAGGTACAGTGGGATCTTCCCTCCACCATCACCTCGGTAGAATCCTAAAGATAATGGTCACTAAGGTTACCAACCACAGAAAATGCACCTGGGGGAATAGTCTACACTCCAACAGCACGCAAGGGCAGAGTATCAAGCTCAATCCCCCTGCCGGTTCCTTGACAATAATCCAAGGTTTACCGACAAGTGACCCCTGGCTCCTCGACAATGGTTAATCTGAGGTTTACCATTTGTAATACGTGCATGTCTGGCGTCGTTCCCAACGAGGGGGGATTGATCCCCTCACTGGTTCGGACACGAGCTCGTGCTTCTCCTTTAAGAGGAGCTTTCCCAGAGTACAAATGAGACAATTGGATTTATTCTATCACAAGATAAGCTACTTGTTTGGTTTTGTTGTCTTGGAGAGTTAACTACTCTCCTACTCCAAGACACTAGCCTGATCTAAATTGGTGTTTCAGAGCCCTAGTAAATAAAAGTTACTACGTTGATTTTACTTTAAGCGTTAATTTTATGGTTTTTCTTAAAGACAAAAGGTAGTGGAAATGAAACCAATGGTGTGTAGACTCGACTCAAACCACTACAAAGATGCACCTAAGATGATTTACGCTACTTTTCCCTTTCAATGAAATTCCCAACTAAGAGAGTTGAGAAATGCAAATTTGATAGAAAACAACTTTCTTAGTAAAGATAATCGAAGAAACAATTCTCTATTTCTTTCCAAGCATACAAACATGACCACTCCTTACGTGCATGAAAAACTCTTTTTCTTTCAAAACTCTTCAAAGCTACTTGAAACAAAACTTTTCAAAGGAGATGTTTTTGTATTTTCTCTTATTTAATAAAGCATATAAATCTATTTTAACGAAAATCAATCTCAAAAGCTATAAAATCTATGAAAACTTGACTCACAAGCAAATCAAAAAGAAATTTACTCTAAGCAAACCTAACGAGGCAAAATCCTACAAAGATGATTCTAGGTTGTTTTACTTGACCATAATTAAGTCAAGGACCAGCTAATGCAGAATCAAAAGACCAGTCAAAACAAAACTCAAATCTTTTTGTTCTTTTTGTAAAATGGAATTCAATACTTAATCAACAAGTACTTCGAAATTTGCCAAAGAGACAACTCAAAGGTAAGTTGCTCTCACAGGTAGAGTTTATGACAGGTCTGACTTCTAAGAATGCTGACAAAACCAGAGAGATGTAAGGCTTGACAACTTCTACCGCGAAAGTCACTACAAGACCTACTCAAAAATCAAACCCTAGGGCTTAAACTTCTATGAAATCCACTAAAACACTCAATGCTATCGAAACAAGTTCAGGTGAAGATCTTTGGCAAGAGACTAATGGATCTGGGCAGTAAAAACTAAGAAAAAGCAAAATCTAAGAGAAAAATGCAAAAAATGGAAATTTCTTAATTTTTAGTAGGGGACACAGGCAACCAGTTAAGCCAGGTGCGGGCCCGCTTTGTGCACACAGCAACAGTGCGTACAAAGACGCACTGTGCAATACTCAGAGGGTGCATCCTACTGAAAAAACCAAGAAAAACTAAATTGAATCTAACCCTAAGCTAACCCACCCAGAAACAAAGTCACAGAGCCAAAAACCAGAAAAGAAATGACTTTTCTCAAATCAAAGTTGCATACAAGGGAAAAGACTTTCACATCAATGGAGTCCCCAGTGGAGTCGCCAATTTGTCAGGTGGAAAGAGTCGATTGTGCGGACACAACCAACCTCCCTTGGAGCCTAAGACTCTCTAGTGGCAAACAAGACAAACAAGAGCAATCCTTCTCTAAACATGCATTTACTATATAAGAAATCAAGTGTTTAGATCCTACCTGTAGTCCAACGTTGTTGTAGCAGTCCAGCCCCGCTGATCCGGATGAGCTCCTCCTTCACTTTGAAACCTGCATCCACTAACAATCAAATGATTAAATAGCACTTGATAATCTCATAGAATAAAACATATTTAACACATAGACCAAGGAGTACATGAAACAACTCATAAATAACAAGTTATTGAGAAGAATGGACTCATTTGCATTAATAGGAAACAAAAGGAACAATTACAACCTGAGCCTTGGTGTTGTTCAAGTCCCTCCCAGGGTCCATCAAGAGTTCTCCTTTACTTTGACAAAGCTCACCCACTTCCAAATAGAACAAGCAAATATGGCAATCTCTCCTCACAAGCTTCTAAATGGGAGTCCTAATTCCTGCAGCATCTACCCTTAGAAATGTTTAGCTTCCAACCTCCCTTCCTTCTGGCCCAATGCCTGTATTTATAGTGGTCTAGAGGAAGTTATTCAGATCCACCATCAATGGGATAATCCCATCTTTGGATGGGATAGCTCCCTCATTGATGGGATAAGCTCCTCATTGGTAGGGGTACATGAACCATCTGGAGGCGCTCAATACACGTCGAACAACCTTCTAGAATGCTCTAGAAATGACCACAAGTAACTTTTTAAATATGAAACTTGCGCATTTTGACCTTTACATGGGGACGCACCTGCCCCTTTACATACAGAGCGTACAAGTACGCAGCTTTTGTGAACATTGGGTGCGTACCTGCAGGTAAGGTTGAGAGAACCTGCGTACCCAGAGATAAATACATTTATAAAGATTTTCTCTCTTTTTGGAGTTTGACATGGAGAGAAGAGGCATAAGACTTGCCCAGGAGGATAGCATGACTGTTGATAGAGCCATACTAACTGTAAATAGCCATGGTGACATTTTTTAATGTAACAGGGGCGACTATTTATTTTTAAAATTTTTAGGTCCTCCCTTTAAACCTGTAGGTCTAACCCTTTAAACTCGTAGGATTAGTCGTTTCCGAACTTGCATAACGAAAGGATGCGGGGCATAGCTTTAGTAAGGCGCAAGCTCCATAAAAAATGGCATCTTACATGAGACATTCTTATCATATGACTGGATTTTCGAGCAGTTTTAGCACACAGTTCATGCTCGTTAAAAAATAAACGCAAGATTCGAGCAGTTTTAGCACACAATTCATGCTCGTTAAAAAATAAATGCAAGAATCGAGCAGTTTCATCACACAGTTCATGCTCGTTAAAAAATAAACGCAAGATCCGAGCAGTTTTAGCACATAGTTCATGCTCGTTAAGAAATAAACATAAGATCGAGCAAATGTTTCCACCCACGTTTAAGCTCATTAAAAAATGAACTATTCTGGTAAATAATCACCGTGAATGTAGCGACATCAGCCATTAAAGCCTTGGTCGTGTTTGCCCACCACCTCCACTTTTCCATTGGCCGATCATTCACCTCCATATGATTGTTTACCCATTTTGAGGAACAGCTGCGAAGAGTGATTTCACTAGCCATCCTTGTGACACTGTCGTGATTTGGAAATTCCAATCCTTCCCTGGAATCAGCTGCTACCCCTTTTTATCACTCGTTTCTCAAAAGACGAGTCTTCTTTAAGCTCTTTTCATCTGACTCGTAAAATATGAAAATATTGCTGAGTTTTGGCCTTCCAGCTCGTTAAAGTGACCGGAAGAGCTATCCCTCCTCTAGATTTTAATCTTTTTGGACCTGAGGGATTATTGCACAAAAAGATCGAGCGCTTGTTTTATTCGGCTCGTTAAAACTATCGAAAATTCATCCCTTTTGTATTGTTTTATACTTTTTCGGACTTAAGGGATTAGATGATGAAAAAGGACTTTCAGAGTTGACTTTACGTACTCTCTAAAAATGAAAAGGACCGAGTTATCCTTGTCGTTAGACTCGTTAAATGCATTAAATAGCGACAAACTTGTCTTTAGACGAGAACGAGTTTCACTATCGCTAGGCTCGTTAAAACATAGAGATGGGCTTGCCCGAAGGGCAAGTTATAGAACAAGCATATGTTATCCTCCTCAAGCTTGACAAAAATAAAGGGGTACTGGTCAGCAATGACTGGGGAAAAATTGGGAGAAACTCCAGAAAACTTTGATGGTAGCAAGTCGCTCTTGAACATGAAACTTTTCCTCCGTACCACAATCGGGTTGGGTTTTTTTCATTCACCGGTCACATCACCATGGTCTCGCCATACCATCCATACTTGGGGTAATGCTACCAATCCATCGCATCAGTGTCGCCATATGTTCAAGAGAAGTCGTTCAGAGAAGTCACCTATGTCCCATCCACTACCATACATTATACTCTTTCATGACCGCCACCCTGAATCATATGTCATCAGATCGTTTTCACCTCCATCAAAATCATTAGCTCTGTTCCGTGTCATTGATGTGGGATTCATTAAGGCCCTCCTTTGACGGATCGCTTCTTGTTGACACCAGCTCATTATCCAAGAAGTTGATCTAGGAACAACCCCTTCAGTACTTTGAAGCTTGCATGCCTCAATGGCAAGTTTCTCACTTCCGGTGACAGGTATACATCAATGACCTTCGACCGAAAGATTTTGCGTGGTGTTCAATGCCAAGTCCTATATTCACACCACGTGAATTGTACTGCAGTACCTTGAGGGTCATCATTATTATCGGGGATTCCTCTCACTCTTGTTAACAGTTTACATCATTGACTGGTAATCAAGCGATGTCTTTCCATGTTCAACTTCAGAGCAATTCTCACATGGATCGACTTGTACTTAGAGTGAAGATCGGACGAGATTGAAGACCCCGGATCTAGTTTCATCCATCCGGGCTGCGATATATATTCAGGAAATAAAGACATGGAAATGTACAACTTTGTAGCACAGATAATCATCCTACCAAAAGGATTATGGCTCTCTCTGAATCATCAGTCTATCATCAGACGATTGTCTGTTATATGTACATGAAAATGAATTTATAAAGCTGAGCATGGGAATGCCCGCCTCAGCTAGATCATGAAAAAAGTATGAAAACAATGTATTGTATTGTATTGTATTACAGATCTCCTCCCAGCAATGAAAGAACTTCAGATCCTCCTAATAAAGCATTTCACCCGATAAACGGCCTCATACTTTACGGGGCAACTGTTATAGACATTTTTGTGCCTTACAGCTATAAGCATGAAATGCCCATAATCCAAGGGATCCAAAGTCCCTAAACATGTTGTTCCTACCCCTAGAGGAACAAGGCTAACAAACCACAGCAATTCACAGAAGTTCTCCACCAGAAACTGCTCAAAAACAAGTCAATTCAGGATCAATTCAGAAGCTCCACTAGTTGCCTGCGTTGAAATGCAGAGGCTACACTGGCTAGTTGCATTGCAACGGAGGTTGAGGCACTACCAGGGTGCGCTGAGCGGGAAATGACAAATGTCAGGGTCTCTTGTGAGAGGTGTCAAGACTGTGGAAGCTTCCAGAATCTTCCTCCATGACACTTGCCTTGCTGAGTTCGACTAAGTGATGAGTAAGAGGCTCTTAGTCTCCAAGTGGAAGTAAGAACTGACAAAGAGAGAGGACACTAGTCAGATCACAAGCTGACTCATCCTCACTCCAAACATCTATATATGGATCTCTTCTCCATGAGATCTAGAGGCTGGAATTTTGTTATTGCAAAGAATTGCTATTGGTTTGAGATTGGAATCATTGGGTGCTTAATGCTTTGAAGGGAGGTGAAGATAGGAATTTCATTTGCTGGGAAGGAGATGCTGGATTGGAACTCTCTTGGTTGTATCTCCTCCTGAACCTTGTTATTCATCAGTAAAGCTATCTTGGTTTCTCCTATATACTGATGTATGTTTGATGTATGATTGCATTAGTGTATTTGGTTTATTTCTAATTCTGAACTAGTTATGAATATGAATCTATGTCTTTGGGTAGTGTTCCCTTCTTGTGATCTTGCAAGAACCTGTTGAAGCTGGGGGAGCGAGAAGGAAAGTAGCTGGGGACTCCCAAAGAGAAGAGAAACCGGATCAAGGGACAAACGGAAGACACTGGTTAGTCCATCCATCTCTCTTCATTCTTAATTCATAAAGGAAGAATACTAGAATAGCTGTTTCTGTTTGTTGCTAAGGCACTGTCACACCTTAGGTGGATAGGATTGTCCTGCATAGGCATTTTTCCCCACAACATTGGTCTTGCCTATTTTCCCATTTAGTTGCCTTATCTTCATCTTTCGGTTTGGTCTCTTGGCCTGTGGCTATTCCGTAGAGACCTTTACTTCTAGGTAAATCCACAATGTATGACCACCATTGGAAGTAGTTAGTGCTATCAAGAATGACTTGGCACGGACTTTCCATTTTTAACATAAATTGAAGATGTAGATGCTGAAACTAAGTGTACCAATGGAAAGATCTTGAAAAATTAGGCGGTTTAAAAAAAAACGCTTCTGAAAACGGCTTCCGGATGAAGACGTTATGGCTTTTTGAAAAACAAATTGATGAAGTCACCGACGTAGTGCGGGAATGTGCGGAAATGAAAAAATCTGCCCCCAAAAAATGGAGACTTGAACCCAAGACCTCTACTCTCATAAATTAGCTTTGCACCAAGTGAGCTGTACAAAAATTTTGAGAGAGAGAGAGAGGGGGGGGGGGGGGGGGGGGGGTTGATGCTTTGGGTTGCGTGCTTCCTTTGAGAAGGCTCTTTTTCCCTACAAAACAAAAAACACAAAACCCAACATGAACATACAAAAAAAAAAAAAAATGAACCTTGCGGCTCGAAGTTAGCTTTAGCCGAAAAACTAAATATTTTCAAAAATGAACCTTGCGGCTCAAAGTTAGCTTTAGCCGGAAACTAAATATTTTCCTCAATGTTTCTGATTTTCTGAGATCACACTAAGGCGCAGCGGAAAAGAGCATACGCATGAGAAAAATCCTTCCTTTATATTTCTGATTTGCCCAGATCGCAGAGGGTCGTAGGGAAAAGAGCATATGCAGAAATGAAAGGTATAGATCCGGTAATAAAAAAAGCTAAAACCGAAACCGAAATAAAAAGAGAGAAAATAACTGTAAACTGTAAATAAACATTGTATACCTCCAGATCTTAAAAATGACGCAGCTAGGGCTACCAGAATCCTTTTCGCGTGAAACAAAAGGGGTTCCTCACTGGAACAGATGCTCCCAACACAACAGAGCAGTCCTCTCAGCCCGAAAGTAGTCAAAAACAATAGATCTAGGAAACGACAGTCGGATGCAGTTCTACCGGCTTCAGATTTGGATCACGAACGGACGCGCCCCTCAAATAGCTCTGATACCATGTAGGAATTTACAGGGTAAGTTCCTCAGATAGAACACCAAAGGACACCACTCACAAACAGATCACAGATCAATACACCAGTATTTTGACGTGGTTAAAACCCTCAAAGAGGGAAACAGTCCACGGCCTGAGCCAATGCGGCCACTTCAGGAAATTTATTAATAAAAGAATGAAAATTTACATATGCTTCTCTCATAGACGGATTACCCTACAAATGACCCTACATGTGCTTTAAATAGAAATCATGGACCAATCGGGTGTTAAGCCATGGATCAAGTGTCGGTAATACCGAGGAGAGAATGAACTGTCGGATCACTACATATCGTGATTGTCGGATTGTAAGTTACAAAATGTACAAGGTAAAGAAACACACTTTACGTAACTCTATACCTAACTCTATACTATACCAAGTTGTACTTAACTATTTCCTATGTGTCAGAATATCCTAACAACAAAAGCCTATTTATGATAAGGAAAAGTTGGAAACACTACATGAACTAAAGTAATGGCAACCTTACTTAATGTGAAAACACTTCAAGGTAAAAACAGATCATGATAGTCTTAAATACTTTTTGGAAAAAATATTGTCTTGAAAAGAGAAGCAAAAATGGGTCACAAATATGTTGGGTTATGAATTTGAAATCATATACAAAAAAGGAAAGGAAAATGTTGTTGCAGATGAACTCTCAAGAAAGGATGAGGATGTGGAAGCATTGCTCTGTGCCATTTCTATTATCTACCCTAATTGGATAATTGAAGCAAGGGATGAATGGAGGCATTACGAAGAGATATGGTCACTCATTCTAATTTGGTAGGAAGATCCCAATAAACCTAATAAATTTATTTCGAAAAATGATTCACTATGGCATAAAGATCGCTTATATCTCTGTAAGAATTCCAAACTCAAAACAAAGGTTTCTTTTGGAATTGCACACTTCCCCCTTAGGAGGGTACTCAGGTATTTTAGAAACTTACTACAGGGTGAAGAAGGATTTTTTGGATGGCCTTAAATTTGATATTTAGAAGTTTGTAGTAGAAAGTTTTATTTTCCAAAAAAATAAAGTTGAGACAATTAAGACCCTAGGTTTGTTACAACAATTAGCCATTCGAAGTTAGCATTTGGAGGAGGTCTGAATGGATTTTAGCACAGGTTTACCCAAGTCTGAAGGAAAGAGTGCCATCATGGTGGTAGTTGATATACTTATTAGGTATGCACACTTTTGTGCATTATCTCATCCATTTAAATGCAATACAATTGTTATTGCATTTATGGAAACAATTCAAAAGGTACATGGAAACCAAAATATAATTCTAACTGATAGAGAATGCATTTTCACTAAAAACTTTTGGATGAAATTATTTTCTTGTCTTGGTAATCAATTAGCTCACAACTCATCTTATCATATTGTTCACAGTATTTGATTTTGCCAATATTGCAAGGGGATATCCCCAATGTGAAGTCCCAATTAGACCTCACACTGTTTGGTGTAAGAGTCCCATCCCATCATATGGCCTGATCACCGTTGGCATGGTAAAAAATTCCTTGGTTACAATTGGACATAAGAGAACACAATGCCTCATTGGGTTAGTAAGAATGTGAGATTTGTGAGACTCCCAATGTAAGGTGTATGAGGGTGACTTACAAGGCTAGAGATAGAAACAAGCCATTGGCTAGAAAAGTGATAGTATTATCCTAAAGGGGGAGCTAGGGAAATGAGACAGATTTTTTGAGTACTTTCATATTGAAATTCATTCAATAATAAACATATCTAAGCAACAAATTTGTTCATTAACTTAATATGTGAATAAAACAACATATACCATACACATAACCAGAATAGTCCAACTATATCTGTGATACATGTATGAAGGAATGATAACTCATTGAGCTTATGATTAGCAGTTCAAGATACCAAGTACATTGTTACATGAGTGAATCATTGTATCCAATAGTGGGACATGAAGCCATAACTTTCTTCTTGAAAGAATAATCTATCTCCTATGGAGTATAAGAGAAGATAAGACTAGGTATCCAAAATCCCGACAAAAAGTCCTCCTATTTGAGTTATGCGTTATTTTTAACAAACAAAATGTCTTTTGAGCTTCCTCATGAGTCATGAGTTCTTGTGAATCTTCATATTCCAATGTGTGTCTTTTTAAATTCCACGATTCCAATGTCTGGATTTTTAAAATCCACATATATCCCTTGGACTTCATTACACAACATTTATCACATTAGACAATCTACAAATGAGACATTGGCCTAATAAGACAAAATGGCCAAAGGAAAAAACTCATCAAATGGATAGATCATTTTATTTTTCATGGAGTTCACTTGTGATGTAAGTGTGTCATTGTCTTAACTCCTTTGTGGTGGATTTGACCCATATTGGCAAGTTTCCTTTGTAGGGAACCTTCACCTCCAATGCCTTTGATAGTATGATATTAGAGCTTGACAAGACATTATTCAACAACCATGAAAGCTTCATGTGCACTTTGACTGGTGCAAAGGAATATTGTTGAATAACATCTTTAGTCACCTTCAAGCCTTCCTGTTCTATTACTTCGTTGATTTTTTAAATTTAATCCCTTATCTCTTGAAAGATGACCTCCGTGCCTCTGATTTCTTCAAGAGATATGATGGACAACATTCGATGCTTCTGTGTAAGAGACTCAAATCCATTATGTAGTCAGTTGTACGTATCCATGGTGTTAAATGATTGTGTTTGAGGATGTGAGTAGTTATGTAGGTGGAATCACAACTACACTCTCTCAATTTATGCAAAGATATTAACCTTGTTTTCCAAATGTTATGGGGCATTTGGATATTTGGTTGTCCACTACTACATCGGGCCAACTCCTTTGGTTGCTATCTATAGGATTTTCACCACTTCCTATGCATTATTTTGAATACCAATGAGAGGATCCATGACATATTTTATAAGTATCATCTCGTCATATAGTTGTGCCATAGTGTCCTCCATTGGTCCCAATTCATCTAGCATAGTTGATTACCATTCTGTGGTATTGAAGTTCTGTGAAGATTGTAATTTGCTCTTCATTGCAATATGTTATACTTGTTTCTTCAATGTACCAAGTTCTCTTATCAACCTACAATTATCGTTCAACAAGTATTACGAGTTATCTTGTGTTGTTGTAACGAATGCAATATTTTCAAACATAATTGCCCTCGGGTTCCTTCTAATGTTCGAGGTGATCAACTTTTCTCTCTCTACTGTGACTAGATTCTGAGGATCCATTGGGAAGTTTCCCTACATTTTTTTATGATTCTGTTTTTCAGTTGATCAAACATTATGCTGCATACGTTCATCCCTCATTTTGTTGGTGGACGTGTAATCCCCATCTCATTGAATGGAAGATATCCTCTTGTGAGTGGTTGTTCACCTAGTGTACTAGACTCGTCATCCATTGGATAGATGGTATATTATTCCTCAAACTATTCCTCCTCCAGCTCTTGAATTAATTATTCATATTCCAACCTCTGTGTTACTTCCTCCTCTTGAGACTGCCTCTATTTTTCTTCTTCTATCTATCTCATGTCTTCTTATTCTATCATTTTCATCTCAAGCAACCCATCCCACTTCTTTCTCTCCTCTTCTTCTTCTTACTCTTCTCTCCTCTTTGGCTCATTTGTGTAGATCCCATGTTTAATGGACAATCCTTCTATTTCCTATTTCTCTTGCCTCATGAAAACCTGATCCTTTTCCTAGGAGCTACCTTCTTTACTTGAGGTGTTGTTTTCTCCTCCTCATGTTATATCTTTTACAACTCTTAAGCTTGTGTATGATGAGGTGAATTAGTGTTCATGGTTGGATGTGTCTTCATTTTTTCACTGTACCAATTCTTTATCTTTTCATATTTTTTTCTGCATATTGATGAGTATCTTGTATTATGACCAGTCCTTTGAAAATGGTGCCTGACAATTCACCGATGATCATATGGATAAAAATATTTGGTTGTGAAGTGTAGTTGGTTCATGTCTTTAATTTCAGCCGCTATTGCCTTGTGATTCTTAAATTCGTATAATATGATCCTCAATGGAAAGATAGGCCAAGGGGCTTTCTTCCTCCTATGAAGAGTTCCTAAGAGTCCCTTGTCCAGCTGATTTGCTACTTCCTGCAAGACCACCTTGTTTGTGATGTATTGCAGCATGAGGTGAGGGGTTGTTTGACATATGAGGCATCTGATGGACGTGCTCTTAGGAGATACAAACTAGTGACTCATTCACTTGATCTATCATTCTTGGCAGATCGGTATTGAATATCAAGCGAAAGATGGCTGCAAAGAAGTATTTGTACAATATATAGTGTGCACCTTTAAAGCTTCCTTCTAATAAAAACCTATAGTGGAAATAAACTGGGAAATTTTCTTTAGGAGACTAGTTCCAATATAATTTAAGGAACAAATACAACACAAAAATCGTATCTAGGAGATACGAAGATATGTAGAATTATGGAACATGATTTTCTTGTAAATATGCTTTAGCCTGCCATGTTTGTCGTTGCAAATCATATGATAACATATATGCCCAATTAAAGGCTCTTCCATGGTTCACCACCAGATTGAGTGTATATATCCAATTATCTTGGAACACTTCATCTTTCTTATGCTCGAACATTCAACAATACATAGTTATCAAACATTGGTATACATCTCTTGAGATCTTTGACAGATAAATTGATAAATTATGGGAAATGGTGAAAATGGGTAGGTTCTTCACACCATTGCTTGATAACATCGCTTGTGTCGAGGTTTTCCCTTCTTTCATAAAATTTGTCATTTTCATATTAATTGGGCTTGAGCATATTATATTATGTCTGCATATCCTCAATATAATAGGTGGCGAGGTGACCGCCACTCTCACTGCAGAGCACAAGGTGAGAGTCATCCATGTGTGTGATGATCCATTTAGTAGCCTCAAGATATGGAATGACTGGGAATCTACATGTGATCCTATGTATCTTGGACTTCTTAATGTTGATATATGCATGAACTTATTCTAAGTCCTCCGAAAACTTCTCCTACATGAATGTGTTGGAGATCTTGCTCTAGGTAACCTCTCTAGTCTTGTTTATGAAACACGCTTTTCAACTTCAATCATCTCACCAATTCTTGTTTTTGAAAATTCTCTTGAGGCTACTTTATGGAGCAACATATCTGCAACAGATGATGACAACGTGTTGAAACTTGTAGCATGAGAACCTATTTGTGGAATCACTTTCATGACGAAAAAATTAGCTTAAAACAACTATGTAGCAATACTTGTAAATCACACTCAAAGATTCATCAGAGATGGTATATATTGAAAATCTATGAACAAGAGCCAAAACTTACTAGCATGCAAGAAAAATACACATATAAACTAGGAGGACATAGTATCAAAGTATGAAGAGGACATGCATGGTCATTCGAGGCTTCGTAGCGTGATCATGCACTCAAGAAAGAGGAAAAAAATCAGCGAGGGCACATTGTAGCACCTTGAATGGTCAAATATATGGGAAAGGAGGCCTTTTAAGTCCTCCCTATGCATCCATGAACCCTAGGAGACAAGGAGGGCACACTGTTGCACTCCTAAAGGAATAAGGATGAATAAAATAGAGCTTCAAGTCTTCAAAGTGTGCATATGCACTCAAGGAAAAGAGGGGTGCACTATCACATGCTGAAGGGATGAAAGGATGGAGCTTTTTTCCTTCATGCTACACCCATGTGCCCTAAGGAAAATAGGGTGAAACGTAGCACTTCGAAGTGTTGAAGGGAGAATCTTTGCGCCTTCATGATGCACCCATGTGCTTAGGAAGAAAATTGGGTCAAACAAGCACAATTTTCAAGGTGAAGGAGCTTGAGATTAGGAAGTGAAATTTTCCTATAGAAAGCTCAGAAACTATTTTAATTTGTATTATTCAATTCTAAAATGATGAGAAGAGTTATATGCAAGGATTTATAGCTGGTGTTTCATGCAATGTAGAAGATGGAAGGTCTCCATAATGTGAAAGGTTTCTTGCATGTGCTAGTCACTTTTAACACTTACATGATGAAGATTTAACTCAAACTCCTCGAACAAGCTACAAATAAGGAGATCAACAACAAACAAACAAATAATTGACAACAAAATGATCAAAACTAGAAGAAGATTGAGCATGCAAACTTACTTTCTTCACTAGTTGGTGAAAGGATTCTTGATTCTCTAGATGTGCACTCAAATCACATGAAATGCTGGTGAAATAATTATTAACATAGTGCATTTAAATAAATTGACATGCAAAATAGATTCATGCATGAGTTCCACTTATCATTGCATGAAAGGATTAGCTAATAAGGAGTTAAGGTGGTTCTTATTTTCTAGGTCTTCACCCTTATGCCACAAGTTAGGTCATGCATGCAACTAGACAGGGCACATGTCTCCAACATGAAGAATTATTCCTAGGTAGGGCACTCTTGTTCAAATTGATTGAAAGCACCCAGGTAGGGTGCACTTCTTCGATCCGTAGGAGTGTTCTCACCTCAACTGAAAGCCTTTTCCAAATCAAAGTGCACTTCTTCTTTTTTGAGGAATTTTCATTTTTTTTCTTGCCTTTTCTACTTTTAGTTCTTTTTGAATGTGCGCATGGCTAGAAGGCAAGCTTCTAAGTAAAGAAAGTCCATGCGTTCACCTAACCACAACTTACTAACTCAAACACTTGTAATGGTTAAGTAACGATGCTTGAGACACATTGACTTAGGAGGATGTGACACTAGAAGAAAACACTCAAATAACAAATCAAACCACATGATGACACATCAGGGCTTCAAATTAAAGTTAACATAGGATCCAAAATTGACATAGGAAAAAAAATGTAGGGTCATTTTCGCAGGGAAAATACATCCTTAATATGATGGGAAAACTAAGATAGTGAACAAATGTTTTAAAGGATATCTTCATTGCTTTATATCTTATAAATGAACACAATGGCTCAAGTGGTTACCTCTACCTGAATGGTGGTATAACACTTCCTTCCATATTGCAGCAAAAATCACCCCATTTATGGCACTTTATGGATATCATCAATTGTCCACCACATCATTTTTAAGAGAAAATTATAGGGTTCAAGTAGTGGTAGATCACATCAAGCATAAACATCAATTTCTCCAACTCTTAAAGGATAACCTCACTCTAGCGCAAAATCAAATGAAATAATAAGTAGATTAGCATGGCAATGAAAGAAGTTTTGATATAGGTGACTACGTATCGTTACAACTAAAACCACACAAACAAATTTCCCTCAAGGAATCTAAGAAGGATAATAAATTATCACCGAATTTAAATGGTCCTTACAAGGTGTTGCAAAATTTTGGTACTATGGCGTACAAGTTGGAGCTACCTGCATCTTCCCAAGTACACCCAGTTTTCCATGTTTCATACTGAACCAAGGTTATCGGTGATACGTTCCCTGTTCAAATAATATTGCGATAAATTTTTGAAGAAGGAAAAATCATATTGGAGACTGAAGCAGTCACAGAAGCAAGAATCCAAAAACCACAGAATTGATCAATTTTAGAGTATCTCATTAAGTGGAAAAAAATAGCCGCTGAAGATTCCACATGGGAGGATGAGAATTTTATACAAAAGCATCCAAAAATACTCAAGCATTGAGCACAATAGTTTTTTTTAAGGAGAGGGGCATGTTAGTTCCCCATAATACTAGTGTAGCCCTGTATTGTTATTGTTGTGCCCTTATATTATTATTTCTATGTAGGATCTGATTATATTGCAACCCCTTAGAGTCCTATATATCGAAAGGAGGTATTTTTGTTTGTATCGTCCAAGAATTGTTAATTTACGTGATGTAAAGGAGGTTTACCCCTCGAAGAGGCTAATTTTTAAGTCATTGATCTATCTTTAGTTATGTTTTGTAATATGATTCCTTAATAGGAAGTGTTTTGTGGGAGAACACTTGTGCACAAAAAGGACATGAAATGTTGATACATTGTGCACATCGGTACATTGAATAAAGAAGTGCACACATGTGTACTTGGTAAATTAAATGCTGAAAGGACTGATATTTACTCGTAGTGGTGTGTTTTATTAATTAGAGGAGAAACATAAGAATTATAAAAAATATGAATTGTAGCTTTATCGTTGATTTTAATTGTTCGATAACATGCTTCAAATGAAAAATAGTAGGAGGTAGTGATTTTTAGGGAAATGAGTCTGTAAGAATTTGAAATGGATTTTTTAGTGAAGTAAAATTCCATTTAACATCAAAATTCATTCCAAATAAGAAACCAATGACCTCAAGAAAGAAGTACAAATCAAGGAACATAAAAAAACACTCTATGCCTCTGCAACATTACACTAATTAATTATCCATCATTTACAATGTTCAAAACCCCACATAAATACTTTAATTGCAAGTTCCACACAAGGAAAAACTCTTATCAACATTATGTTTACAGATTTCTTAAAAAACCTAATGTTTCCATTCTTTGAATCTTAACCGATAGTAACATGCTCTTGCTATGAAATTCAATAATATTGAATTCACATGCACATAAAAAACATTGCACTCAAAAATTTATATTCCTTGCTCCACACATCCATTCTCTTACAAATTTTACTGTTAACTGTGTCAAAATTGTTACACATGACACACAATAATTAGCAATTTAACATACCAAAGATAAACACCATTGTGTCCATTTACTCAGTTTTCCACTTATTTAATATCACTATTATATGTCTCACAAGAAATATAAATTTACCATATAAAATAAATGAAAACTACCTGTGATGACGACAAACAGCTAAGAAATTATCAATAATAAATGTGAATATAAAATCATCCAATGTGAATCCAATTAAAGCATGGGAGCATTGTAGAGATTCTATATTTATTCACTACTACAACCAACCATCAATTAATATTTTATTCCAATAGTTTTATCTTCAATGAATTCATCTCCAACATGTACTAGCCATCGATAACAAGGACGATCACACTACATTTCTCTGAAACTATCTCTAGATTAACTTAAAATTTAAAATTTCATACTTTTACATACGATAATCAAAGACATGATTGAGACACTATTGAAGCCAAGAATGTGGTTTTATGTGACCTAAAATTCAGAGACAAAAGTTTATGTAAGACAACAAAATCTCACACAATACTCCAATCTTTTAAAAGCAATTTGCAAAGAGCTAATTTTACATGATCTATTATTTCAAATATTTATTCAGTTAGAAAAGCCACCTATCAATATGAGCAAGTAGCTTCTTTACTTTCTCCACTAATGATTTTAAGTTCTTTTTTATTCATTTCCATATAAATCACCACCTGATACTTTTTTGCATCTGATATATATCACAAAATATTTGTATCAAAGATAAAGATGGAAACCATATATTTTTATCAATCTAGTGTATTTCCACTGATTATTATTTAATTCACAAATGTAGGAAGAAAGAACACGTGAGAGAAACAAATTTGTTGATGGGAAATTTATGTGCAAGGCCGCAACATTGCAAATGAAATATTCCGCAAAGAGAAAACATTACACATTCCACTATTTGAGAAATGTAATCAAGATTAAATTAGTTATTCACATCAGTGCAAATAAAATTTTCTCCTCACTATAATAGCTATTTAAAATTCTTGCAGACTCATTTCCCTAGAATACATCACATGCTAAAACATGTTACAGAAACAAAGTTCCCATCTAGATCTTTTATCATCTCAATGTTTTTCCTCTGATTAATAGAAAACATCGTTGTATGTAAATACCAGTCCTTTGAGCATTCAATTCACCAACTACAAAACTACAAAAGTATTCATTCAATGTGCTGACATGTAGATGAAATGATAGAACCACACAATGTATCAATGTTTTAACATTTTTGCACACTCTTCATCCCGCACATATTCATAGCTCTATGGAACTCCTCTTTGGCATAACTAGATCTACACAAGTCTTAAATGTAAAAGAGTTTAAAATTAATTATGTATTTGAGGAGTAAACTCATTTTTTCACCCGTGTTATCTAACACATACCCTATCCTCTTCACATCCTTCATTCAACACAAATTCACATATCCATGCAACTTCTCTCCTGCACAACCATATCTGTAAAAAAATTAAATGAAAAAAGAATAAATTCCCCTATACATCCCCATTCTCTCGCACACACTTCATCATCCACACATCCTTAATTCTGCAAAACAAAAAATTCTTCCTCAGCTCTGTATTTTGATCTCCATTCTCCAGGACATACCCCTTCCTTTGCATATACTTCATTCCACACATATTCATATCTCTATGTAACTATGGTTCCACATAGTGTTTCATACATTGTTTAGTTTTACACACATAGACCAAACCTTTCATGACACAAATTTCTATGTAATTGACTCATTCGTAGTATGGTTCATATGTTCATTTTACCGCACAACACTTCTTACTCACATGGAATGAAAACACAACTTATTTAATATTGCATAATACAAGTTCAGTTGGCAAATGTGAAATCAGTAATGCACTTAGTATTCGATAAACAATGATAACAAATTATGATTTTAGTTTGAATATTGCCATGTAGATTGACCCAATTATTGCAAATTTATTTGTTCTCTTATCTGTTAGCCATACAAGATGAACATTAACAAAAAAAATTCATGGCCACATGACTACATATAATGATTCGAAGACAATAAGGCATATAAGTCACAAATTGACATCTAATATATGAAATCACTTCATCCCCCAAAAAGTAAAATATCCGCTTTAACCCCCATGTCAATGAAAAGGACATACAATGGCATCAATTATGACATTATTGTCCACTTTAGTAACCTAAAAGTTTCACTTTCAGAGCACCTCGCCTATGAAAAGGACCCCCATGGACCCCCATTCTCCCACACATGCTCCATCCTCTACATAGTAAAAGTTTTAAATTGGAAGGAATAAAGTCTCCTCTACACCCCTATTCTCCCAGACACACCTCGTGACTTGCACCTCCTGCATTCATACAAATGAAAACTTCTTCCTTTTCTCTGTATTTTGACCCACATTCTCCCACACATACCCCATCCTCTTCACATCCTTCATTCCACACATATTCACAATTATATGCAATTGTTGTTCTACATAGATAGATCTCTAAATTTTTGAATGGAAAGGAGTTTAAAATTAATTCTGGCTCTTTAGAATAAATTCATCTCTACACCCTCATTTTCCAGCACATACTTTGTCCTTTGCACAGTAAAAGCTTCACAAAAGGAAACATGGAGGCATTTCTTACATTTTTTAGTTTTGCACACATAGACCAAACTTTTCATGACACAAATTGGCACTTAATTGACTTATATGTAATATGGTTCACATATTCATTTTACCGCACAACACTTCTTCCTTACTCAAATTGAAAACACGGGTTATTTGATATTGCATAATAAGATCTCATTTGAAAACCATGAAATCAATAATGCTCTTAGTATTCGGTAAAGATGAATAATAAAGTTCCATTTTAGTTTGAATATTTCCATGTAGCTTTGGCCAATAATTGAAATTTCTCTATTCTCTTTTTTGTTAACCATACAAGATGAAAATTAAAAAAATTATTTCATATATAATGGGCCTATATATAGTACATCAAATGTGATAATAAATCTAAGTAAAAAACTGACATCTAAGATGTGAAATCACTCTTTCCTCCACACAATCAAATCTCTTCTTTTGTCCCCCCCCGCTCGCCTATAGAAAGAACCTCCAACCACATCAATTTTGGAATCATTGGATGAAGCACCCCTACCTATGAAAAGGAACCATGTTCTCCCACACATACTCCATGATCCGCACACTAAAATTTTTGCACAAGGAAACATAATAATATTAATTGGATAGTTTTTCACCCCGCCAACCGACTGTGCAAAGTACCTACAACGACATAAATTTTTGCATCATTGCGAACAGAAGTAACATAAATTTGTCAATTTTAGAGCACCCCCACCTATGAAAAGGACCCTAGTTCTCTTGGACATACTTCGGCCTCTGCACGGTAAAATCTCCAAACAAGGAAACATAATAATATTAATTGTATATTTTTTTAGCACCTCGATCTATGGAAAGGACCTGCAACCAAATCAATTTTGTCATCATTGGGCATAGCAGTAACATAAAAGTGTTCATGTCAAAGCACTCAATGGAATGGCCACTAAAAAATATTGTATTTATTTTTAAATTTAAAATGAATTGTTAGGCATTGACAAATACCAAAACTAAAACACCCTCCACCAAGGAAATTATGTCCCATTAGAAATTCCTCAGCAAATTGAAAATTAGAAATAATATTTGTTGGAACTAAGAAAATTACTTTTGAATTTATGTAAAAATAGAAATATTAATCATTTTCCCAAAACTTTGGTTAAAATTGCAAAGACACAGATAAACAATGTAAACTCAACGCACTTTGACTGCAAGGGGAATTTTGTAGACCCTCGTGAGGCATGGACCAATGGAAGAGTTTGAGTTATTATAATAAGTATTTTATAAATTCAATATATCAATAATAAAACTTGATTTTAGACAACAAAGAAAATTAACCTATACATATGAAAAACTTTTATTAATCTCTCACTTCTCATAATTATCTAATAAAACTAAAATAGACATATCATGGTTAATTCTACTTTAAAATAAGAGAGCACATCAATAGCTTATCAAAATAATAATCGATGCACCCAAACTTTCGACGATATTGTTAATAAATCTTACCTCGTTTATATACAAGCGGTGACCAACATGATTGCTAAGGTGTTGAAAAATGAAATTATTATAATATGATTCAAACCTTTGATTACTATGAAATAAATGATGAAATCTATTAAGGATAACATTGGAAATCGGTAGTAAAAATGCCTTTACAGGATTTCTTACTCATGTGGAAGGTGCTATATTGGAGAAACATGGAGGGCCTTTAAAACTAGGATTAGATACCGATCCATATTTATGTATGAATGTAATGAAATATGGAAATAAAGAAACACAGAATGCTAATATGAAAATAGAGCTTTCATTCATTAATAACAAAGTATTGAAAATTGTTACATGTAGAATGGAAATAAACTAGTTTGACTGATGGTAGTTTATCCTTGAGAGATGTGGTGGCTATGTTCCTTCTAAACTATGTTACAATGAGGCTGAGAGGCCTTTCTATCATTAAGTAATAATGGGAAACCCTAAAAATCCAAAAAACTAACCCTACGAGATCAAGCACCAAAAGCGTGTGGGCCCCATTAAGGTTAGTTGGAACATCAACTTCCCATGGTTGTAAATTTGGCATACGATCTCCATTTTACTATCATAATACATGGTTTCAAACATCTCTAAGAGGAGGTCGAATGAAGATGTAAAAATTTTATACTTGCAATTTTTTGATCTCTTTTTTTTCCCAAAATACGTCTTTTAGGCCCTCAAAATGGCTCTGGAAGTTTGGAACCCAAAAAACTACAAAAATTATTAAGTTGTGCTACAATTATAGAAATTGAAAGAAACAATGGTGGGGGTCCAAGTGGAATAGGTGGGTGGAAAAATATCCACCTGGCCCAGTCCTCCCCCCTTTAGGAAATAATGGTCCCTATTGCATTGAGTGCCTCCATCAGATGGGGAAGCTGATGCTGAACTTGGTCCCTAGTGAGCCACTTACCTTGGTGCAAGAGTTGGGCAGCTTTGACAACCTGATAAAATTAGATCTTCTATAGGCAAGCGGTCTTGATTTGTGTGTTCATAATCCGATTGTTGTGCTGTGTTCCATGCAGTTTGAGTTGAGCTCTGTTGGTATTAGTTGTTCCAAAATGTATGATGTGTCCAAGATTGGTGGAAAGTATGGCCGAAGGTGGTCCACATTGAACACTAGGTGTAGGCCAAGGAATGGCAGAATGTTGAGCTTGAAAGCAAGTCACCTAAAAACTTGTGATTGTCTAAGGCTTGTATCAATGTCGTCAAACATTTTGATGGGATCTGATAAGGAATTCATTCTACAAATGCAACAAAACTTTGTTTCCCACCTAAAACCTATGTGGCACCTAATGTTTATCATATCATTGCTTGTACTTAGCATTGGATGTTTCCAAGATTTCATGAACCTATTGGAACATGTTTTAGATGTGTTCAATAAAAATGGTTTCTTTATCAGCGTAAGATTGTACAAGTGTGAATTTTGTCTGTGCAGTCACATGAGGCATGGGAACATCAATCAGACACAATGGTTGAAATCCCACTCCCACTTGAAAGGGACTGCGACTAGTCGAGCTATGGAGATATCTATTATAGTTTGGTTGCACATAGGAAAGGCTCTCATCCTAGGTTCATGGATGCTTGGAGTTGTACATGCAGAGTATGTGCCCTATCATCCTATTGACGACCTTTTTATAGCCATAATTTTGGATATCATTGCAGTTAACTTGGTGAGGTTGGTGTCAAATAGTGTCCAAAGGCTCTACCAGAATGTGCTCACGAACATGTTATCCCGATCTGATATAATGGTTTGTGTGAACTCAAAATTTACCCATAATTGTTCAAGGAAGAGTTTGGAAGTGTCCTTTCTTGTGATACTCTACTTCTAGTCTGCCAATATATAAATCTTAAAAAAATTGTCCATAGCCACAAATACAAAGTCATTAACATGTGGTAGAAGGGAGGCCAGATAGATAGTCCATGGATATGGATTCCCTTGGTTGGTTGGTAGTAGGAATAGGAGTGCAAAGGCCATTCTTCTTGATCATTGGTTTAACAATGGCATAGGCAATGTAGGATCTCATATATTTTCTAATATCTTATAGGAGTTTGTCTAATAAGAATACCTCCATTATAAGACCAAAATTTTCTCCACACCAAAGTGTTCTGAAACCCTAATATAGTGTGCCTCCAAAATGATCTTGGCACAATCACTTGAAGGAGAACAAAGGTGGCCCGGGTAGCATAATAATGTGTCCTAGAGGTGGAAATCTAGAACTTTCTTGCCATCCACTAGCATCGAGAACTCCAGATCATTTTTGTATAGTTATGGCCATCCAAAGGTCTTGTGGCCACAAGAGTTGAGAACATTAGTCACTATTGCAACTGGGGGCTCACTAAGGCATTCTACAACATGAATGGTGTTGCCCTTCTTTTATTTAATGTTTAAGTGGAATTGTTGCATACATGCAGAACACTTCTGATGGTGATCATTCTAAACTTCCCTTATGTTTGTATAAAATGAAGAGCTTGATTATCTACGTGGATGACCATCTCCTTCGCTAGAATGAAATGTTTCCATTGTTAGCAAGCTTGCACAATAGAATACATCTCTTTGTCATAGGTGGGGTAATTCCTAATTGTATCAGACAGTGTCTCACTATGATCGGCCATCAGATGCTTGTCCTAGGCGAGGAATTCACCAATACAATAATAGAAAGTGTCTATCTCAATTTCAAATAGATATTGCAGGTCTCACAATGCAAATACATGTGCAAAGATGTTTTAGTTCTTTGGTTCAACGTACACCTTCTATTAGTACTTGGACTAGGAAAACGTTTCTTCAGCTCCACCATTGGTAATATGAATCAAAGGACAAGTGATATGGGATAATCCTAGAAAGCACCTCTGATAAACATTAGCATGGCCTAAAAGGCTACAGAGCTCTATCAGAGTGAGAAAGGTTGGCCAATCCTGAATGACATGAATGTTAGCTTGAACCACATGCATGCTTTTCTCATCTATGATATAACCTAGATATCGGACGTAACTCATGCCAAAGGTTAATTTCTCCAAGTTCACACATAGTTTGTGCTGTTGTAGGGTTTGAAGGACCTCCCAAATGTGTTGTAAATTCTCTTTCAAACTCTTGCTAAAGATGAGGATGTCATATGGATAAATAACCATGAACCAGTTGGTGAAGGGTTGTAAGATGTCATCTATCAGCCTCAAAAGAGTAGTAGGGGCATTTTTCAAACAAAAGGCATGACCAACCATTCAAAAATGCCTTCCTTAGATTTGTAGATGGTCTTCCATACATTTGTGGGCTCTATTGGAACTTGGAAATAGCGAAACCTACAATTGATCTTGGTGAAATACTTAGCCTCCTTGAGCTAGTCCTGAGTGTCATCAATCCATGGGATTGGATATCTATTACTAAAAGTGATTTTGTTTAGTGCTCGATAATAAATGCAGAGCCTCCAGGTCCGATCCTTCTTCTATACAAGTACAATTGGGCTCCCACAAGGTGAGGAACTTGGTCATATATTCCATTTTTTTTATTAACTCCTAGATCTATCGCTTAATCTCTTCATTTTATAGAATGGAGTGAGGATATATTTCCCCATTAGATAGAGGTGATCTAGTAGTCAGATCAATCAAATTCTTGACCTGATAGTGTAATGGTACCTCTGTTAGTGAGGAGAAGATGTCCCTGTATTCTTCTATGACCTTATCCACATGCTTCTACTATGTGGAGGAACCCTTACTTCGAGAGTGAATCATAAAGGAAAAAAAATTCCTAGTCTGGGAGGTGATCTTACAACATTTCTCAGCAGAGATCAAAGAGATGGCGGTAGGTGAGGCTACCTTTGCTATAATGTATAACTTGTTTCCCAAATTAATAATAATAATGGGAGGCCTAGACTCATACATAACATTATGCTTCCAGAAGTATGGTGTTAGCACCATGTTTGCACCTTTCCCAAAACAAGTTATTTTACCTAACCCTAAGCCTTCCATAAGTTTTTTCAATAAAAGTAGCCTATATCCAGCATACAACAAGTGCTACGATATATTTTCATAGCTCTCACTAAAGAAATTAAAACTTAGGTCTCCAAGTTGCAAACCCTATCATTTCAAGTTCCTAGATATTTTTTCAGAAATTTATATCCATTTTTTATCCTTGATGTGACATCTAACAAAATTTTGAAGCCAAATAAACAAATATAAAATCAAACCCTAAAAATGCCCAGTTTTTCCTAAACAATAATTTCCAACATTCCTAGAAGACCATTTATAGTGCATATGAAGGTTCTGAAAGGGTTTACAATGTCTAGCAGGTGAGCCTTGGAATTGCACCAAGCATTTTTCAACTCCCAAGGGCTCGTCAACTTAAATTATCAACTGAGGGTTCATAAAAACTTAGAGGTGACAGTGTTGTATGCATAATAGGTTAGGTTATACTCATGCCACCCTTAGTCAACATCAGATAAAGGTGTTCAAAGATCATTCCTCCAACTTAAATATAGTGAAAACTCCTATTGAAACTAATTTGAACTATGAAAATGAAAATTCCATTCATTTAACTTGTAGATGCTAATTAACATTACATGAGAGAGCCCACGAGGCTTTGGATTGACAATGAATGGGTGCGTTGTTAAGACACTCCTTGCGATAGGTCACCGGTTCAAATCCGTCGTGGGTACTTAGGTTAGTCTAATAGACAAAAAAAAAAACATTACATGAGAGAGAAGGGGCTAGTTTACTTGTAGAAGTTAAGCTACTCTATTTTTAACATTTCATCAAATAAGTAACTTACTTGCATTTATCATCGATCTGTTTTACATTTCCTTCAAAATCATAAATCTAACTTGTAACATGCTTGTCAAGAGAAACACTAATTCTACTTTGTTTTGAAGTGAGGAAAAGAGGAGGTTGGAGTGATCTAAGGTCTCATATTAATCATCAAATCACAAGTTGGGGTTCATTATTAATATTAACCAAGGTAAGGTCAAAGTGGCGAGAAACACATGTGGAGGAAAATGGTGCTACACACATGATACAGGTGCTAGTACATGAGGTCGTGTATTGCTACACAAGGCATTGTATTGTTACAAGAGGTGTTCCAAGAGCCTTTTGAGGGTGGAGATAGTGTCTTGAGGGCAGGAGAATATCGATGAAGGTAGGATGGAGTGAATAAAGGTTGTGGAAGCCTCCTAACCAAGGCAAGGACCTCTCAAAGGTCTGTATTGCACCGAGTGGATGCTGTTTTGGGAAGTTTTAGTGTCTACAGATAAAAACTTAAACCCCTAGACTAGTAGCTAAGTCTAGAAAAACAGTGCAAGGCATTCTATACCTTTTCTATAACCAATAGATTAAATAAGACAGTAAAGAAGCCTACCTGTAGCTTTCGCTTACTCCTTATCTCCCTTGAGCAATTTTGTTGCTCCTCTCCATACTTAATCCACTTGAAAAGTACTTCCACACAGACAAAAGACAAAAATTGATCAAAGAATATGATAATTATCTACTAATTAAACATATAATGGCATCAAGTTCATTGTACACGTATGAAAGAATCAATGGACAATACAAACATATGGAAAAAGCTTTGAACAATTTATTAGTAAAAGGGAGAGTTATAACCAAATTTGCTTGATTCAATATCACTCCTCTAGTTCAATCCCATCCTCTCCTCATAACAAGAAAGGCATTTTGACATCATTACAGTACTTGAAAGCAACTCAAGTCTCATACTGATAACATTTCCCTATAATTCAATGATTTCTAGCCCGTGATCACTTAGATGAGTGGTCTTTTTATAGGTAAATGAAGGAATTTATGCCATAAATGGTGATAATGAATGCCCTCCCAAACTTAGAATTTAGTTCCCTGGAGGAAGGGATAAAGGGATTGATGTTCCTTAACTCCCCACCTCATCCAAATTCGAGCTCAGAGGAGTAGATAAACTTGGGAAGCTTCTAGATGCAGCCAACGGATAAGAATATTCCCAAACCCTAATGAAATTTCGTTCAAATTCACCCAGCGTAGGCAGAAGAGGGCTCAAGTGCGCTGCATAGCACCTAGACATTGTACTGGACTACACTATAGTGCACCCTAATGAAGGCCTACCTATGTTGATCTTCTAAGAGGTAGTTTTTGGATGATTTCGGTCATGGAATCTCTTGGGAAGGAGGCATTCTGATGGTTGACTTCGTTTAGGGCATGTAACAATTGAATTAGGATTTAATGGGCCCTAATAGTACGGATATGTAAGTTGGGGTTGATGTGCCCAAATGGATGCATAACAATTTCCCCCTAAAGCATGAAGTCGTAAATATGCATGTCAAGTGAAATTCTTTATCATGTGGAGAGGAGGTTCCGAAGCGGAAGGTGACTTGCATCAATTACAATACATATATCATGATAATTTGATTTTTTCTCATGAAATTGCTGAGGGAAGGCATACCCATGCTCATCTTATAAACTTTCATTACATGTACAAATATAGTCGTCTATAGATATAGACCCATGAATGGATGACCATGAATGTAAAGCCATTGTACCTCTGATTTAGTACTCCTGAAAATATTGTAGTCCGGATGGATGAAACTAGATCTAGGGTCTTCAATCTCATTCCATCTTTTGCTCAAGTAAAATTCTAACCATGTGAATAGATTATTTGAAGTCGAACATGGGAAGACACCGTCTGATTACCATCCAATGATGTAAGCCATTAACAGACGTGAGAGGAATCACTGATAATGATAATGATCCTCAAGGTACTACAGTACATTTCACATGGTGTGAATAAATGATTTGATGTCAAAGACCATACAAATTATTTTGGTCGAAGGCTAGTGATGTCAACCTATCGCCAGAAGCGAGAAAATTGCCATTGATGTATGCAAGCCTCAAGGTATCGAAGGGGTGTTTCTAAGTCAACTTCTTGGATAATGTGCTAATGTTGACAAGAAGTGACTCATCGTAGGAGGGCCTTGATGTATCCCACATCAATGACACGAAACAAGGTAAATGATTTTGGAGATGAAAAATTGACTGACGACAGAAGGTTCAGGAATGGCGGTCATGAAAGTGAACGTTTATGGTATTTCAAAGGATGAAGTTCAAACTGAATGACTTCTCTTGAACATGTCAACAACACTAAGATGAATTGGTAGCATTGACCCAAAAACAGTAATAGATGGTGTGATAGACCAATGATGTGATAATCATCAAGCTAAATCACCCAACCCACATAGTCACTGTGATGAGAGGAAAGTGTCATGTTCAAGAGCGACTTGCTCCCATAAAGTGTTTTCCCCTTTTTCCAATTTTCACCAGTCATTGCTGACCAGTACTTCTTTATTTTTAATCAAGCTTGAGGAGGATAACATATTCTTGTTGTATAATTCCACCCTTCGGGTGAATCCATTGCTATATGATGCTTTAATGAGTCTAGTGAAGTTAAAACTTGGTCTTGTTAAGATGGACAAGTTTCTCGCTATTTGATGTTTTTAAGGAGTTTAACGACAAAGATAACTCAGTACTTTTCATGTTTAGAGAGTTTGAAAAGGGATGAAAAGGAAACTCCAAAAGTTCTTTTTCGAGATTAATCTCTCAACTCTGAAGGAGCGTAAAGTAATACAAGAGAGATATCATTTCCAATCCTTTAAGGAGTTGGTAAGGACAATGCTCGACAACCTTTTCATGTTTAGAGAGTCTGAAAAGAGCTTAAAGAGGACTCCAAGGGGGCTCCTTTTTTTTTAACAAAGCTCAAAAAAGAGATAAAAGTTTTCTTTGTGGTCAAAGATGTTCAATTTACCATTAAGCATGTCAAATTCTACATGTTAGTTGTCAATCCTACTCAAAACACAATCAAAATAGATTAAAAATACCTGTTTCATGGATAAAATGAGTTAAAAATAATGTTTTTTTGATTTAATGTGCAAGAAATAAACATAAAAACAAGTTTTACCATTCATTTTTACCATTTCACATTTACCCTTTCATTTTGGTGCTTTGGAGCAGTTTTTACCTCGAAGTTCACCAACTAATTGCGGAGGATTTAGTGGACCATTCCTCGTGCCATCCGGACTAGGTAGGAGCTATCTCTTTTCTCTTTCATTCATATCATTCATTTTTAGTTCAAGAAAATTTTTTGGGTTTTTGGGGTCCCTAGGCTTTCAATTTTCCAATCTGGGATTAGTGCACCCTTTCATCATCGAAAGGTGTCCTGTAGTGCACTTACCTAGAAGGATTCTTGTATTGCAATGCACTATCCCTAAGGCTGCGCTGCGCTGAGCACAAAACCCAATTTCATTCAGCTGTTTTTACTAAAAAATTCCTCTGTTTTTGCAAGAAATGGATCTTAATTTGTCTTATGGTTGTGTTTTTAGGTATTCATTAGATCAGAATGATGACTACATGGAGAGGAAAAGAGCATGAAGAACAGGATATGATTGCCCTAAATAACCAGGGCACGGTTGAGGCCCTAAGGAATTGTGAGTTACTCAAATATTTCAGATTACCTGGTATGGGGCAACAAATGTAGCTTTTGTTGTTCCTTGTTTGTTCACGGGATCTTACTTACTAGTAATTTCACATTAGAGACAAAGTGGTCTCAATTACCATCGATGAAATATACTTTCTTACCGGATTGTTGAGGTGAGGTGCCCCCATCTCACCTTTTGGATTTGCCAAAGGTGGTGAATCAGTGAGAGATTACATACGACAGTTTTGCCAGCCAGGTGCACAACCTAGCAAGGATAGAAAGATTAACATCAGGGATGTTAGTGATTTACCATTGAGAATGATCCTCTTTACCATTTCCAAATTGGCTGGCAGTTCAACACTACATTTGGAAAATAGATCATACATGCAGTATGCATTAGAGTGCTTAGAGCCAAAAGTGTTTAACTGGTGTGAGGTAGTACTTTCATCCTTGAAATAACAACTCACCAAGGTGAAAAGCGGAAGAAAAAAGAACATTGGCTATGGGTCGATCCTGATTTCTTTCTCCTTGGAGAGAATTCCACTTATGCAACCACAACATGTTTCACTGGGTGTATGCAGACCTAGGGATCCACAGATGCATAGATGGGTAGATCTTATGGCTAGGCATGCTGGCTAGTCATTGATCTCATTTACCCCTGCATTCTTTGAGTGGCTTGATCGACAGGATATGGCTTTCGTAGAGTATCCATAATTAGGGATGGATTTCTGCAAAGATCCAGACATGATGTTACAAGTTGGAGCACAGTGGGGTGCTATAGGTAAATTGTTTGACCAAAGTGTTTTTTGATTTTAAAGTTTTTATGTTTTTTTTGTGTTTTTTGATTAACTCCAAGACTAAACAAAATATTTTTTTTATGTATGTAGATGTTGGACCTGTTCAACCCGTGGGGCACCAATGAGTGGCAAGTGGGCCAACATAGAGACTTGTTGGTAGAGCAGTTCTTCGAGACTTAGATTTAGCCGAGACATTGGCTTAGCTACAGGACCACATAGAGGGTTTGACCCTAGGCATTCCGAATGTCCGGATCAAGGAGTTCCCTATGCAACTGCAGCGCCACACCATTGCTGTGTTGAGTCATTAGATGAGAATTTTATGCATGATAGCACAGGCTGTCACCTATTATCATGAGCACCACTAGTTTACTTAGATGTTTTCTGCATACATTTTGAGTTTTTGGGTCAGATGACCAATTTTTGTCTTAGACACAAACTGTTTATAAAGCTTTTAAAACAACTATCTATTTTACTTTCAAAGTTTTATTATGGTTATGTGATGCAATCCTATTCAACTGATGATGTGAATTGAAAATATTTACTTTACATATGTTGCAAATGTCTATTTAACACATAATTCGCTAGAGAATCAGTTAATGTGTTTAGATTTATGGAAATATGTTGATATTGAATAAACTCAAAATACCTTTCCAAAATACGAACTCTAAGGAACATGCGATGAATTGCTGGGTTTCAGACGTTATAAATGCCAGTAAGTTGTAGTACAATGAGTTGTGAGTCTAGCCTAATCATGATTCGTCATATGCCAAGTGAAATTGCATCAGAGAGAAGTTCAATAAATGCAATATAATCAGCAATATTGTTCATCGATCGACCAATAAAAATCCCTCTAAAACTCACTAACTCGCTGATTGGAGCAAAAAATGGCCCATGTTACAGAGGATAGATTCTGCGTACTACGACTAGCCCCATTGACATAACCAAAAAATGGTTCCAAAAATTTTGACATCTGTAAGAAATGGAAAGTGGATTACTTAACCAAATAAGAACTCTAAAAGAAACACACACACAAACATGCAATCAAAGCATATATACAATGAGTTTTACTACACTTAACTAAGCATAGTGATGTTTAAGGTACAACCCATTTCAGGGCTGCAACAATGGAGTCCCATCATACTCCACTGTTGGGCATGGGATCCCCCACAACAGGTTTTTGGGCTCAAAGCCCAAGTTTTAGTCAAAGATGGTGTAGAACTCCATGAAGTGTGGGCACAGAGTGCGAAGTGTACAATCGAGTCATAAGGTTGTCCACCCTAAGCATTGTATTGTAATTTAATGTAAATTTTTGTCGGCCTACCCATGGTATGCAGACCATGGGATTGTATAAATAGAGAAAGGATCTAAGTATAAAGATAGATAAGCCAACTCAATGACAATTAGAATAGTGAAGGCATGGTTAGAGCATAGAGTGGAATCTGAAGTGTATTGAGTCATAGTAGTAGGAAGAGGCTCTGCAGCTGAGTGCGCAGAGGCCTAGTAGAGTCCGTAGTTGAGTGTGCAGAACCCTGTAGCTAAGTGCGCAGGGCAGAGTCGGGTCTGTACTTGGAATTTAAAGTTAATAAAGATAAGTTTACTGTCTGCATCTATTCTTGAATCTATGTTTTGATGTTATGCATTGCTTTTATTATGTTTATTTACTGTGTGCACTTGATGAATACTCGTATGAATGCTTATATATGAAAATAATCTAAGTAATCGGCTAATAGAGCCTAACTAACGAAGACTTGGGCAAATAGCATGGGTCGTGCTGAGGCTAGAATCGCACGAAGACGATATCGTAGGGCGCAGGGTGCCCACAGCTGCGCGTAGCATAGTAAGTGCTAAGGTTGGACCACGTACCAATCACCTCATATCAGACATCCCCGAGGTGCAGAAACCTGGTTCTAGCACCCTCCCATACTACTTCAGGCGAGACCTCAGTCCGCATGCTGTGGACTATTGCGAAAAGGCCAGTAGTACCAGGATTTTCTTGGCTAAATCACTTCTTAACCTGGGTCGAGTCCCACTAAGCCAAAAAATTGTTCTGTTGCTGGGATTGGGATCTACATAAGGGATGTCTGATGTCATGCCACTGGAACCCAAGAAAGAAGGAAATTGAAGAGAGGTTAGACAAGAATATTCATGAGTTCCCAACACAGGAAAACAAAACTCCACAAGTATCTGAGGAAAAGTGGTTGGAGTGCTATGTGTATACAGAAATCCACGAGATTTTCTTCACATCTTTTCTATCGAAGTTGTATGAGTGGATTGCGAAGGTTCACAGTGAACATGACCATTAGTTACAACATGGTAGACCGACGTTTTGTTAGCGGATTGCAAGGTAAGTATATTAAATCTTTAAATACTTGGATTAAGATGATATTGTGTGACAAAAGGGTCCTGCAAATACATTAATGTTTGGAACTACGTGGAGCAGAAGGATCTACAAAAGCGAAAGTAATGAAGAATTAGAAAACAGTCCCTTAATTTCACCCTTGCGAGAAAGCGAGGAAGAGTTTGCGAAGGTCTCTCCAAGAAGTGTGATCAATTTGATAAGGCAGCGCATTCCACTATTACCACCTCAACCCACACTTCCACCCACTTCACCTCCCTCACCTCCATCTCCACCCACTCCAGATCGACCACCTCCAGTATGGCGAGTGCGATCAAATTACAAGTATTCAGAGGAGTAGGGAATGAGGAACCAGACTAGTTTTGGTTCGTGGTAAGAGCAGCAAGGGAAGCACAACGTGTCATGGATGAAAATATTATGAAGGCTACATTGCGCTTCATGATCACGCATTAACATGGTACATCAGGCACTCTAATGACCACCCAAATGCAGGGATAATAGAAATCTAGAATGTGTTGAATAAGGAATTTAGCAGGCCAAAGTCAGAAACACAATCAATCATCGAGTTTAATGATATTGCGATACTCCCGGGCGAGACTCCCTGGGATTTGGATCAACGGTTGAAGAGTATGATCCACGAAGCCAAAATGACGTTGACAGATGGACAACATTGCGCATGGTTTGTAGCTTCTTTGGCACTGCACTTGAGGACAACGCTGTCACAACATAAAATATCTACCCAGGCCGAAGCGTTGGAAATGGCAATGAAATTACATAAGACCCCGATATAAGACCCTAGGTTGGGAGTTCAATAAATCCACACGTAACTACAAAATCTGTGTTTGGAAATGAAAATCTTGAAGCAGGATAGGGCATCACGGCCAGAGGTGCCCAAGGAAGTATGGTGCATAAAATGCAAAGGCCAGGGCCATGACAAGGATCACTGTCAAGTGTTCGCGAACTGCTTGGGAGGATGAGGGCCAATGCCGTTGAGACTAGAGGCATATGTAGGGCTGAGTGTGGCACTTGATTTATGGTGCGTGATCTATCAAATAGGAGGAAAACACATGATGGACAATTGTCATTTGCTGCAGAAATATGCACAGACACCCTAGCAATTGTTTTGTAATTTCTGCAAGTTGGTAGGCCATAATGAACGCACTTGCACAGTTACGGGCTAATGATGGATTGGCCCCTAGCCTATAGGATGCAGACTGAAACATGAGCCCTCGACCCAAATGAAGGGATGGCGCACACTGGATTTCAGGGGCGAGGTCGAGGACGCAGTGGAATGGGACCAAGAAGGGGCCACGAACAGTTAATTTGTTACAATTGTGGAGGACTAGGGATGCCCGCGACTGTACCAACCTCACAAGGATATCTTGTTCTTATTGTGCCCAGTTTGATCATGAAATAATACATTGTCCTACGTTGATCACAAAGATGCGCAAAAAATGGGTATTCCAGCCTCTCCTGACTTAGAATATACAAATAATGAGGTCTGAGCAGCGCGAAGAGGACCTGAATGTAAACATGATGCTCAGAAGCAGTATGACCACGGGAGAAGATATGGGGAAGTAGCCAGAGGAACGTACATGGGTTTGCGAGGCTCCTATGAAGGAAACTGAGTTTGACTTAGAACGCGTAAAGGCGACATTCATGGAAGCTAAGAAGAGCTTTGCAGATGCCTCCAGTTTAGGTAGTTAGGATCAACTAGAGCTAGGAATGGATCCTTCAATGCTCACTACCTTTATGGAGACCTACATGAAAATGTTGTGTGACAGTGAGGCAGTCAGAGGACTACAGGAGCTGATCACCAGGCGCGCGGGGTTAGGAGAACTGTGCGTAGTAAGGAAATCGGGAAAGCATGCACTGCGTACTAGAAGGGAAATGAGGTTGACTACACAGATTGGTGAGAATGACATGGATCATGTAATTCTAGATCTGGGTTCGAACATGAATTTATTACCAAAGTAAACATGGAAACGCATGGGCAGACCCGCATTGCAATCGTCACCTGTTCAATTATGAATGGCAAACCAACAGAAGACTTTGCCCATGGGAAGGTTGCAAGTGGTAACAATTGATATTGAAGGTGTGAGCACGCAGGTGGATTTTGAAGTAATAGAGATTATCGATGACAACAATCCCTATCCCGCATTCTTAGGAATAGACTGGGCCACTAATATGAACAGAGTCATTGACCTGAAGAAGCACAAGATGACCTTCGAGAAAAAGTCAGTACGCGTAGTAGTCCCACTAGACCCAGCCAAAGGAGCGCACTACATTGAACCAGTGCACGATGATGATAGCAACGATGATATTGATTGTGTTTACAAGATAATTGTGCGAGGCCAAGATTGGGTGAATCCAACTGCATATGGGAGGATCTTGTGGGAGCACAAGATGTCCCGCACTTCAGATTTAGACGAAGAAGTAGAGTGCTGGCAGAATCGGTTACACGAAGTGACAATGATGAATTGCAACATGATGGTTAGATCAATGCGCTACATGAGAAAAGAAGCAAGAGAGCTACCAACATATGATGGATTGATAGCGGTGGATGAATTCTTGAGAAAATTTTAAAGCGCAGTATCAGAACAGCAACTGTTCAATGTGTTGAAGTGGGCACTGCGTGCAACACCTGTACGATGGTGGGGTACACATCAAAGAAACTTTGAAGACTGGTGCGGGTGTAGAAGGATGATGCACCTATGATTTGGAAGCCCCCAACTTCAAACAAGAGTTGGTCAGAAAGGACAGAGCAACTTGCGTGCCTAGCTATCTCGATGGGTATAGGCATGTGCCGTGCAGCACACATAAGCACACACCAAACTCACGGTCGAAGATCAGAACTGGATGTAGCAGTAGGAAAGTTGATGCACACCACAAATGGTCCACATGGAAGCATTCAATAAGGTATTCAGAGTCCTCAACAAGGTTCACCAGGTGAGAAGAACTAATTGGAACCTGTGCGTGCTAGTGATTGGATGGGCCTATAGGGCCATGTGGAAAAACCTGAGCGCGGAGATGATTTTGAAACTAAGGAACAAAGTCAAGACCATAATTTTGGAGGAAAGGACTCCCAAAATTGGGATAGTACGCGAGGCCCAAAACAAAGGGATTATGCAACTACGCGAGGGTGAACATGTCTAGATCAGGAAGCCATTCAGTGAGGGAACCTTAAGCTTCGTGAACTCGAAGAAGATCGAGTATGCCTGAGGAAGAAAAGCATGTTAATGGACGTAGAGATCAAAAAACTAGAAAATGAAATCACATAAGAATGTCTCGTCGGTAAACTAAGAATGACAGGACAAGATACAAACAACCATACTACTGCATTAGAATGTTGTCGCTGAGAATTTGTGGCTCTGCTACCACTGCGACTGCACCTTACTGAGCAAAGTAACTAGGGGAGTGCACCACATAAGTAAGTACACGCGGTGCTAGCTGTCGCGAAGATAATTGAGGAATGCCCACAGACTAGGCTGGAAGGTGAATTGAAGCCTCACACAAGTGGTGGAACCACCTGACTATTCGTAGGGAGCATAATCTCACTGCTCCAAGTGGTTGAAAGAGATCATGAGGCTATAAAAGAGTTTGTGATGGATCTGTGCGATAAGGAGGCTACATGCAGGATAGGCATGTCAGAAGGGTCACACCCGCATAGAGGGGGATGTGTTGCCATGTGGGTAGGCTAGGAAGTGATTATTGGTGTCACTGTTTGTGACAAGATATCCAATTTAAGACAAAGAGGAGCGGGCGAAGGGAAATTAAGACACAAATTAAGAGCTAGATTTGGGACGATCTGTTTCCAAGAAGGAATTAATGACTCAGAAGTGGGGGAATGGTCGAATTCAAATTCAAAAGATGTTATAAAACCCCTGGGGCTAGCCACGAGACAACACTTGGTTGTTTGAGATTTGAGAAGTTATAGAGAATTGAGCATTGAGCACTCTTACCACCTTTGAGTACACAACTGAACAGATCCCTTGAAAGCATAATGAATACTACCAGACAGGGAGTGTGATTCATCGAACATACCGCTGGTGAGGCCACGGAACCCCATATGGCCCATGAGGATCTTAGAAATACGGTGGTTGCACCAAATGTTCCAAAATCACCACGGATGTTGTGGCTGAAGAAAGATAAGGAGACTATGGGACCAGTCCGTGTATCCCCAAGAAACCCACAACTCAGAAAATTGCCAATGGAAGAAAAAGGAAAAGCTGTCACCATTGAATAAGATGTATAGGAGGAAGACTTAAAGGCTCTAATTGATCAAATAGAGGCCCAAGACAATGTGGAGGAGGATGTCCCACCAATGCTTTCTGCGACAAAGTTACCCATGGACGTCCCTCCGTGGAAAGAGAAAGTTGGGGTGGCCAAATATCTGGAGGCCACGAAGGGTGTGCTTTAGACCCTGCTCCTCCATGATGGCATTACTTTTGAAGGTTCACCCCTCGGCCGGGTGCCTACCCTGAAGTTTGAAGATTGGGACCTCGCAGATAGTGAGAAGTTACCACACCTGACGATAGAAAGCTTGATGAAACAGAACGTGGAGGGGCCAGTGATCATGTTGGAGCCATGAAAATGGCTTCGTAGTGTGTAGAAGTTCGGGTTACTTCATCTCCAATGGATAACCAACTTTCACCACGCGCCCATCACCATTTTTGTCATCAAGCAACTACTATGCCTAGTGCGTGATGGGTATCTATGGCTGGAGGAGTCGATTCCCATCACGGTGGAACTTATTCACAAGATTTATCAGCTTCCCTGTAAGGGAAGGGACCCCACAGAAACAGCTGGTAGAAGCAGTAATTTGGCTCTCACAGAAGCCATGAAAACTAAGTACAAGCTAGAGAAGAAGAAGCGTGGCTATGAAATTGCAAGTATTAAGGACAAAGGTGTGTGTGTAGCCACCCATCTCCTAGACAGAAAATTAATGCATAAGTGCTATGCCGATGAAGTACTAGTGCCTGTGGTTGCACTGGCCGAGCAGTGCATAGAGGGGGTCCAGTTCAACTAGGTTGAGTTCCTCTGTGGATAATTTTTGATAAAATGCAAGGAGGCCCAAGAGCAGGGTAAGATCTTCCTCTACGCGTGGTTTCTCTCATCCATTGTGCTGGTAGTAGGCAAACTACTAAGAGATATCTAGTTCCTGCCTGTCGACCAGGACCTTCCTCAGGCCACGAAGTATGCTTCTCTCTCGGCCATGAAGAGCGCAAAGCAGGTTCACGCAGTCAAGGTGTTTTGGGTGTTGATGGAGGTGAGCATCCGGATATGGATTAATACAAGGCCACGACTGTCTCCCACAGTGTATGCCACTCTGTGGAGCTTTGCAGAGTTTAAAGTGGACATGCACAACATTCATGTCTGGGTGCAGAAGGATCTAGCGAAGGAATGGATGAAGCTTCAATTTATTGCTAGAGATGATGCCATCTTCACAGCATTGGAAACATGGCCTCTAGAGTGGTGCGCCCCAGACTTGGCAGGAATGGAGAAGGCCACAGCCCAACAAAGGAAGAAGGATGCCAAGCTGCACATTGCACAACTAGCTGAAAAGAGGCACCAAGAACAAGAAGTAGTAGCACAGTAGAAGTTGGCTGATGCAGCAGCAATAGCGCAGAGAGTAGAAACAACACAAATAAAAGAGTCAGAGGGGGGCCATGAAATTTCCAAAGGGCAGGAGGCTAAGGACATTGACTTAGATAGAGACCACGTGGATCTGAAAACTACCTCATAACTATTTAAACAGTTGCACATCCCTGAGAAACCGGTCCCCAGAAAGAAGACGAAGGCATATAAGACGTCCATTGACCCAATCACACTTACAGGAGGTGATCTGTTTGACATTGGTGAGACGGTTCATGGTGTCACGAAGGACGTGCTCCAAGAAGTGAGGATGGAGTAGAACACTGTGTTGGGGGTGCTACAAATGGATTTATGAGTACTACAGGTGCAACCCCCGCAAACAGGAATGATGACCTCATATGTCACAGTAGCTACTTCAGTGATGGAACAGATGCTGGACGCCCACTTGACCAACACTTTCATGTTTGCCAAGGGCACATTAGCTGTAGTAAATGAAGTTGACCAAGCTACGGTGGGTAGGATTAATGGGTTGAGCATAAACTTGGCTGCCATTCCGCGAGAAACCATGTACCGGTTATAGGATGGGGTCATAGCTGAGCTCTGCACCAAAGAAGGTCGTGTGTTATAGTTATTGAGAAAACAAAAGATCAAGATGGAACAACTTAGCTAGTAGCATGATGAACTCGTTACGTAGACTCAAGGACTAGCACAGGCAGTGGACGATGCTTATAGAACTGTTCCGGTAGATCTACTAGTAGGAGAGCGAATTCACAGATTGGCCAGTGGATTCTGCGAGGCAAAGGAGGAAGTAGTGAGGATACAGCTAGAACTCAACCTTCAGATTGCCAAACTACGATTAAAAGCACAGTCACCCACGTCCCTGAAAATTCAGGAATAGTATGCTGATGCTATCCAAAAAGGGCTAGAGGAATTAGGATAGGCAGTGCAGACCTGTACGAGTATGTTGGAAGAATCCTTTGTGATCCTCACTTCCTTACAGGAGGACCCCACCATACAAAGCCTCAAAATAGAGGCATGAGAGCTTCAAGTGTAGTATGATAGTGTGTGTGAAACAACACAGATAGTTTTCCTGACTTAGTAGCTGGCGAAGCTTCAATAAGCAAAGGCATTGAAGGAACAGGTGGATGTCGCGTGACAAAAAGAGGTTGTACTTAAAGCACGTGTCCAACCTTGGATTGATGAGGCCTTTCTCATCACTGCTGGTATCGAAGGAAACCTCACAAAGATGAAAGTGATGCACGTCATAAGTCAAGGATCTTACCCTGACAGTGATCATTCAGCAAAAAGAGTAGAGCAGATCCAACAAATGGTAGAATAGTGCTTTGCAGACCTTCGCGCAACACAATCATAGTTGGAGGGGCTCCATGTCAAGATTGCCGCACCATCAAACTGACTCGGCATGAGTCATGACGATTATGTTGGGGGCATGTTTGGCATGGGATCACCTGCAATAGGTTTTGGGGCTCAAAGCCAAAGTTTTGGTCAAAGGTGGTGTAGAACTCTGTGAACTGCGGGCGCGGAGTGTGAAGTGTAAAATCGAGTCATAGAGTTGTCTTCCCTAAGCATTATATTTTAATTTAATGTAAAGTTGTGTCAGCTTACCCATGGTTTGTAGACCATGGGATTGTATAAATAGAGCGAGGCTGTAAATATGGAGATAGCTAAGCTAAGTCAACGATAGATACAATAGCAAAGGTATGGTTAGAGAATAGAGTGGAATCTGAAGTGTACTGAGTCATAGTAGTAGGAAGAGGCTCTACAGCTGAGTGCACAGATGCCTAGTAGAGACAGCAGCTGTTATATACCTAGGGGGATAATATGGGGTACCAAGGTAGGTACCCAAGGTAATAATGTAATAATGGGATGGGCCATAGGAATAAATAAGGTGGTTAACCCATATCATGTAAGGCACCACAAGTAGTTAATAATAATGTAATGGGCCCATGGTATTAGTTTATGGTATAAGGGAACCATGGTAATGACCCATGGTATTGTATGTATGAGGCCTATATAAAGGCTAGAGACTCCATGTCAAGGAACAGTCAAGGATTATTGTATGAACAGGCATATGGCTTGTGGAGTGTTCTCCTTCCTTAAGGCGTTAATGTATGGTGTTGCCCTACCTTAAGGGTTTGATCAATAAAGAAGCATTTCTATCTATTTCTCTCTTATTTTTTATGGGTTTGTTTGCATTATCTATAATATTCTTGGGTTAGATCTACAACAAGTGGTATCAGAGCACTTTCTTGGGCACAAAAGTGGAGAAATTATTTTTTTTATTTTCGCAGGATTTCGGGGTCGGCGAGTTTTCAGATAATATATGTATGTTTTGGTGCAAGATCTGCAAAATATAATTGCAGATCTGTATTCTTTGTCAAAAAATAGCCGATTTCAAAAAGAAATCGGTTGAATTGGAGTCCGGATGAAGGAGATATCACTGATCTAAAAATCAGTGGGGTTGTAGACAATTTTTCAGGGTAGCGAGTTTGTGGGTTAGAGTTATAACAAGTGGTATCAGAGCACTTTCTTGGGCATAAAAGTGGAGATTTTTTTTAAATTTTTGCAGGATTTCGAGGGCGGCGAGTTTTCAGATCAGATCTGTACGTTTTTGTGCAAGATCTGCAAAATATAATTGCAAATCTAGATTTTATGTGAAAAAATACCCGTTTTCAGAAAAAAATCGGGTGAATCGGAGTCCGGATGAAGGAGATATCACTGATTTAAAAATGAGTGGTAGATCTAGATGTCTTGGCACAAGATCTGCAAAATCTAATTGAAGATCTAGATTCTTTGTAAAATAATACCCAATTTAAAAAAAAAATCAGTCGAATCGGAGTCCGGATGAGGGAGATATCGCTGATTTAAAATCGACTCTTTTTTCATAAATTTTGGGTGACGACGGGAGAGTTGCAGCATAGATTTGAAATTCTAGTGTCTGGATTAAGATTTCTATCACATGGGTAGATGCAGAATGATTGTTCCATTTCTGAAAATAGGTCATAATAGGGATTCTGAGCAATATTGACAGAATTGTGACAAATTCAAATTTTCACCATTTTTTTTCAAAACCCTCTTCATGGCTTCTAGCAAGGTTCTATTATTTACAGGAAAAGATAATGGTCCTACTATTGAAGAATACATAAAAAAACAGAAGTGGTTATGGAACAACAATTGGAAATGGTGGATAGTGCAGAACTTTAGAGATGAGGCAACCACATGGTGGGGATTACTCAACCAAAAGAAGTGTTCCAACCTGCCCGATGAAGAATTTGAAAAAATACTTTTAGACAGATGGTCTCATGCTAGAAAACAAGATAAGAAGAAACATGTGGGGTTATTTCCTACTGGTATATCCTTATTGCAGGTTCATGGATTAATTCAGAAAGAGAAGATCATTGTTTCTATCAATCCTAGTTGTAAACATAATTTTATCAATATTAATTTGGCAAAAAAATTGCAAGTTCAAGCAAAACAAATTGAAAATACACAGGTTGATGATGAGGCTGTTCAAATTTATAAGGATTTGAAGCTTTCTATGGATAAGTATGTGTTTCATGGTAATTTTTATACTTCAGAAATGGATAATATGGATGTTGTTTTGGGATATCCTTGGATGGAATCTGTGGGTACTATCAATATTAATGTGCAGAAGAAATTCCTAAAGCTCTGGTATAAAAAGAAAAAAATTACATTACAGGATATTTCCATCAATAAACAGGTAGAGTCCACGAAGGTTGACGCAGAAGATGTTCCAGGGACTGACATATCAGCTGATGAGCAGTTGATGGTCGACCATCAAACACAAACAAAGGTTGAAGAAGAAAAGGTAACAGGTGCTGACACATCTGATGAGGGTTCAGTGGTTGAATTCATATTGGAAAACAAGACACCAAAACAGGCACCACAGCAGGGTGAATTGAAGAAAAAGACATCATGGGTTAAAACTTCAACATATCATCACCCACATCACCCGGAAAGACAACCACCAAGATGGAAAACAAGTTGTCACAAGGACAACAACCCCCATATGACAGATAGCAAGGAGAGAAGATCCACCTACTACACATCAACACAGAAAAGCTGCCACGGTCAACTTCCATCTCAAGTGAGCGAGACACCAGCGAGATCGAGGGTTCACCTTTCTCTTGGATGGCTAGATGCACGTGCATGGTACTAGTGGAATACTCTTTTGAGTAGATCTTATTATTTATGTTCTTCCCATGTTTCGGGGACGAAACATGCTTAGGGGGGTGGAATGTTATATACCTAGGGGGGATAATATGGGGTACCAAGGGAGGTATCCAAGGTAATAATGTAATAATGGGATGGGCCATAGTAATAAATAAGGTGGTTAACCCATATTATGTAAGGGACCACAAGTAGTTAATAACACTGTAATGGGCCCATGGTATTAGTTGATGGTATGAGGGAACCATGGTAATGACCCATGGTATTGTATGTATGAGGCCTATATAAAGGCTAGAGACTCCATGTCAAGCAACAATCAAGAATTATTGTATGAACAGGCATATGGCTTGTGGAGTGTTCTCCTTTCTTAAGGAGTGAATGTATGGTGTTGCCCTACCTTAAGGGTTTGATCAATAAAGAAGCATTTCTATCTATTCCTCTCTTATTGTTTATGGGTTTGTTTGCATTATCTATAATATTCTTGGGTTAGATCTACAACAGCAGCTGAGTGTGCACACCCCTGCAACTGAGTGCGCAAGGTGGAGTTGGGTCTGTACTTGGAATTGAAAGTTAATAAAGAGAAGTTTACTCTGTGCATCTGTTCTTGAATCTGTGTTTTAATGTTATGCATTACTTTTATTCTATTTATTTACTGCGCACACTTGATGAATACTCATATGAATGCTTATATATGAAAATAATCTAAGTAATCAGCTAACATAGCCTAACTAAGGAAGACTTGGGTAAATAACATCGGTCACGCTGCGGCTAGAATTGCGAGAAGACAATATCGCAAGGCGGAAGGTAATCGTAAGTGCGTGTAGCACAGTAAGTGTGAAGGTTGGACCGCATACCAATCACCTCATATCAGACATCCCCAGGGTGTGGAAAACTGGTTCTAGCGCCCTCCCATACTACTTTGGGTGAGACCTCAGTCCTCGCTCCGCGGACTGTCTCCGAAAGGGCTATTAATATCGCGATTTGCTTGGCTAAATCACTTTTGAACCTGGGTCAGGCCCCACAAAGCCAACATCCACTAACTTGTAGGCACCTTTCGTTAAAACACACTTAACAATATAAGGGCCCATCCAAAGCGGTTCGAATTTTCCTGCACCAAGTTTATCAGAGTCCTGATCGTAAAGCAAAACTAGGTCACCTTCTGAGAAGACATGAGGCTTGATATTTTTATCATATTGCACCTTAATATGTTTCTTATGTGCTTCGTTAGCCAATGGCATCACGATGGCTTTCATCCAGATGGATTAACTCCAAGAAACGTGCTTCTTCCTCAGAAGTGTCAGGTAGTAGGTTAATTGCGAGTTTGAGAGACAAGATTTCACATTGAATTTGTAAGACTACTTCCAAACCATACAACAACTAAAAGGGTGTGAATCTGGTTGCATTCCTTACCAAGGTTCGATATGCCGATAGAGCCGAGTACAGGATTAAATGCCAATTTCATTTATGAACTCCAATCATTCTTTGAAACATGCGCTTAAGGACTTTGTTGATGACCTAAACATGTCCATTAGCTTGCAGGTAGTATGGAGTATATCTATCATGTGACAGTCCTAACTTGGAGGTCAACTAAACCATCATGTGATTGCAAAAATGCGATCCATGATCTCTAACTATGGCTTGTGGTACACCAAACTTAGTAACCACATGGTTGAAGAAAATAAAGAAGCCATTTCGCCATTGTTGTTCAATGTTGGCATCACCTTGGCCCATTTGGTAAAATAGTCAATGACGACTATAATATGATGATGATGATGATGATGATGGTTAACGTCCACTGAGACCAAATTGGTCTATCGGACCTACAATTTTCTTAATTTTTACTTGTCTGGCTCCTCGTCTTTCTTGGCGAGATTGGTGTTGTAGCTTTCTTTATTTTCTCTACGGTCTTCCAACTTCCTTTGTCTTTCATCTCCTTCATATCTTCTGGTTCTTGGGACATTGATGTCTTAGCTTCGCGATCTATAGTCGGAGAAGTTTGGTTTAGGAGATCTGCTTTGCTGTTAAATGAAGATTTATTTTCTGCGGTATTCAAATCCTCATAACTGTTGATTTGTTGGGGCGGGCTTTCTCCTTGCTTTCTTTGAGAGTTGTTTCCTTCTTCCTTGATTTCTTGTGACTCAGAGTTTTCTCTAGAATATTCTTCTTTGATGACAGTGTAATGTTCTTTTTGTGCTCCTTCCCACCACGCTCCTTCCCATGCCCCCTAACCGAGGTGGGGTTACATGTCATAAAGTCAATGCCCCATTTGGCGAATGGGCTAATAGAAACTACTAGATGCAATGGTGCAGGTGTTAATCTGGTTTTTTGGTCATATATCTGGCATGCATGACAACTTCTGATAGCAATAATGCGATATTTGAATATGGTTGACCAGAAGTAACGAACACAAAGAATTCTTTGCACGGTTGCATATCCAAATAAGTATCCACCACAAGCACCTGAATGACATTCATTCAAAACTTTCTTGGCTTCCTCATGAGTGAGGCACCTACGTAAAATTGTATCTACACCACGACGATAAAATGTATCACCAATGATCAGATAATTTTTGGCTTGGTATTAAGTACATCACTGTTTAGAGCGAGAGGTATTAGGCTAGAAAGCTCGGGTTTGGAGATAGACCAGTATATCTCCATACCATGGATCACTTGACGAAATAAGAAATAGAGGTTCATTCAAGATTAATGCTTGTGATTTTAAATCATTTGAGGATGAGGAAAGATCGCAAAGTAACTTAGCAAAAACAAGATATTTCTTTGATTTGGATTTTATGAATTCCAAATCAAACTCCTGCAAAATAACTATCCATTTTGAATATTTGTCCCACAACAATTGACGTGATAAAATGTATGTCATAGGGTTGAAATCTGATATAATAGTAGTTTTTCAAAGGAGGATGTAATGATGAAATCTCAGCACAACTTCAACTACTGCCAAAGCTAACTTTTCGACATAAGAATACTTACTTTCTGTATCGTTGAGATTACGACTCAAGTAATAAATATGATGTTCAATTCCACTTTCTTCTTGGACTAAAACCATGCCAATGGTTGTATCCGCAGTGGCAAGATACATGTAATAGTGTTTTTGATAGTTTGGGGCATTCATTAATGATGCTCTAATAAGGGAATCTTTAAGAGCATCAAAGGAAACTTGCGCAACATGATCCTAATGGAAGGGTAACCCTTTCTTGAATAGAAGAGTGAAACCTTTAGCCAACTCAACATAGTTTGGAATGAACCTCCTCAGAAAGTTTGCCTTTCCTTAAAGTCTATGTAACTGTAACATGTTTAAAGGTGGAGGCAAGTGAAGGATTGCCTAAACCTTAGTTGGATCAAGTCGAATTCCATCATTGGAGACTACGAATCCAAGCAATCGACCAGACCCGACAAAAAACACACACTTGTGTGGATTGAGTCGTATTTTGTAGTGTCTACACCATAAAAATATTGCTCTCAGGTGTTGTGCGTGATCAATTCGCTTTCGTCAATGAGTAGTAAAATCATTAAGATAAGGTTGAAAAATTTGCTTGATGTCATGGAAGGCATAATTCATTGCCCTCTAAAATGTGTCCCCTGCATTCTTGAAACCAAAAGGTAACTTTCGGTAGGCGAATGTGCCCCACGAACAAATAAAAGATGTTTTATATTGGTCCTGTGGGGAGATATTGATTTTATTGTAGCCAAAAAATCCATCCATGAATGAGAAGATTTAACATCCATCACATTTGTCAATAATATGGTCAATAAAGGGTGTAGGATAATTGTCTTTTGGACATGCTTGATTTACATCTCTATAATCAACACACACTCGAATTGTCCGTTGTTTTTTCATAACTGGAACAATGTTAGATACCCAATCAGTAGGAGGTACAGGAAAAATGAAGCCACCACGCAAAATATTTTCAACCTCTACTTTATTGGCAACGACTTTCTTAGGATGAATAGGTCGAAGCTGCTATCATACTGGTTTGACATCAGGGTACATTTTAATCTCATGTTAAACAATGCTTGAGTCAATTCCTGGCATGTCCTCATAAGACCATGCAAAAATATCTCTAAATTCATGAAAGAGAACATGGTAACTATCAAGTTCCAATGGAGAATAAGATTTTCTGACGTGAATGTTTTCTACAATGTTAGGCTTGGTCAAAATGTTTATAGAAATTGTTTCTTCTATATTTGACAAATTGAGCTCAGAATCTATAGTATCTACTCTAACAGAATTCGATAGGAAATCAACGATTGATGGGTGGTTTATTTCATTTGAATAATCTTCAATGTCATCTCGAAGATGGGAATGATTATGTTAATCTTCGCATGGTTCCTCTCCTATCATCATTGATTGTATGATTCCTTCATCCGTAGAATGTATACATGAAAAAGGATCCGAAGAGGTACCATATTATAATGACCTATATACCCATACAAATGTTGAGTGCGGATTTGGGCTTGCCGCACAAGCTTGAAAGATTGATTGCTATGATGATTAAATAATGCTTAACAACAACACCTCCATATTATTATCATCCTCAACTTGGTTGGAAATCCTCTTTAAATCAGATGAGGTGGAGGAAATCATGTTGCAAGTCTCTACTCTTGCCACTTCCGCCAAATCGGATGGTGACGGGAGGGTAAATGTGCCCATTAGGGAAGGATCTTTAAAGAGACCTACTCAAACACTTTGAAGTGACAGCAGGGGTCCGTGTACCAATGGAATGTTTCCCATAGCCTGTGAACTATTGGAAAAGAAGGCTAGCTAATAAATGACTGTGATTCCACCCTTAAAAGGGAATGAAATAGTATGAAAGTACGTGGAAACCACAAAAACCATAGCATATACCCAAGGCCTTCCTAGTAAAATGTTGTAATCAATGGGTCTGTCAACTACCTCAACTTCAACAATAATCATTTTTTCCCCAAGTTTAATTTGTAGGTTAATCAAAATCCCACATGGAATATATTTTCTTCCATCAAAGGCTTTCAACGTGGTTGGTGATCGTGACAACGACAGTGAACCAAGTGTTTTTCCAGTAGCTCATGGACATAATGCAAGTAAATGCCCCCTCATCAATAATAGTTCAGTGAACATTCTTATTGAGAGCTTTGACTTGGATTAGGAAAGCTAATTGCGTTAGTAAGTGTGGTGAATATCTTGCATGGTTAAAAACCACAAGATTTGAATCAATAGGATCTATTCTACCTATTGCTGACAGTAATGCCTATTTTTGGGAGGGGAAGTTTTGCAACACCTTGAGTGTCGACATAGTAGAAGGCGATTGAGAAGGATATTCTACTATGTTATAATTTTGAGCTGCTCGAGCCCGAGGGTTGAATGTCGATTTGTGCACAACTCCCTTTGGTGGTTTTATTGTCAATGTAGGTACAATGGATGGAACAACTTCAGATGAAGTCGATGTCGAAGGATTAGGTTAATCAATGGCCTGATTATTCGATGGCACCAGATTTCAATAATATTTTTTTCTTATTGACACCAAAACTTTGTTTTGTGGCTTTGTGATGGATAACATTAGTAATTGGGATGTGGAAGCATGGTTTGCTACAACCAAATGTGTCTCCGGGGTAGGAAACGGATCTATCAACACTGTTGATGTGTTTGAAGTCCTTAAAAGTTTAGAGTTCAGAGCGATGTGGAAAATCTCTTGTAAAATGCTCGTCATTACATATCAGACATGAATAATGAGGTTTCCTTTTCGAAGTAGAGGAATCAAATGATTTCTCTCGAGGGGGATTTTCTTGTTTCTTTTCATTTTTCCCATTTTTCTTGTCTACTGATTGCTTTGGATTTTTGCCTTCGTCAGATGACACAACATTAATCTTGGTGGCAAAAGTATTCTCTGATGCATTGGTAGTTTGATTGGAAACAACAAGAGTTTGACCAGATGGTCTTCCTGATGACTATGTGCTTGAAGAACCGATCACGCCTTCACGGGCATGAGAGTACTTACTCGATTGTGGAGGAGGTGGAACAATGAAAGCTGGTCGAGGTGCATTGGGAATTTTGTCATAAAGCATGCCAAATTGTGTGTAAATCAAATCCAAGTATTGGGAACGAGCAATGACTTGCTCTTCTGTGACAACTCCACCTTTTGCCACATCCTTTGTAATTGATTGTAACAAGGATCTTATGAACCACTTAGCTAAAATCTGGTTGGGAACATATGTATTAACCATTTGATGGCGACGCCACCACTCATGAATATGATCTAATATATGGGTAGTAGTAGTCTGTTTAAAGTTGGTTAGGAATTCCGTTCCAGTCTCATATCTAATAGGTAACTGGAAGTGGGTCAAAAAAGTAGTGGCTAAAGTGGTGAAATTATCGAGAGAAGCTCTTGGTAATTCAATGTACTATTTAGCAGCTGGATCAGTAAGTGTTCTTTGGAAAAGATGAAGTCTGATGGAATCGTCATTTGAGGAGTTTGATGTACACCACAAATGAAAGGTCATAACCTGATTTGATGGGTCTTGTCTAGGATTTCTGTTAAACTTTGGAATGTTAGATGGTAACTTATGCGGAATTACCAGTCACCAAAGTGCATATAAGATTCGATCATTAGTAAGCCGATTTAAATCTGGTAATTCTAAAGTTGCTACAAATGGCAACTGTTGATTTAGGTCAGTTTGAGCATACCTGGGATATGATGGAATTTCCTGGGCAATAGATCTTTGCATACCAACATAGGGCATCTGCATTTGGTAATCTTGGTATGGTTGTTGAACAAAATCAGTATAAGGTGGCTGTTGATAAGTAGGTTGAATGTGTGGTTGTCCATAACCTGCAAAGCCTTGTTGACCAGGACCTTGGTAAGCTTGATATTGACCAAAACTAGGTTGAGCTTGTGAAACAAGTCCAAACTAGGGTTGGAATTTCTGGAATTGGGGTTGTTGAAATTGAGGCTACCATGGTTGTTGAATCAATTGTTGTTGTTGTTGGTACAATTGTTGTGGATTTAATGGTTATTATTATCCAACAATGAAAGGTTGGCCAGTTGTGAATAAAATATACCATTGTAATCCTAGGTTAGTCCAGATAAGGGTATGCTAACCTGAGGTTGTTGCTGAACTCCAGAAACAACTGGTTGTTGTACAAAAAGTTGAGGAACTTGAACTTCTTGACTTGAAAATTGTGATTGCAAGGTAGAAGGATCAGTCTGAACAGGTTGAGATACAATAGTTTGAACTTGTGACTATGGTATAGTAGTAACAACAGATGTAGTAGGAATTCCTAACACAATTTGCATTGGTTGTGTTGGATACACAAGCCTTGGTTGAACTGGCATTGTTGGTTTCCAATGAAAAACTCTAATTCCAAATTTACATGAATATTGTGGGACATTACCATACGGTAGTCCCCTAGAATAATGAGGATACAGTGAATAAGCATATTGCTCTCCATATGGTGGCAATCCAGTATTTAATGGATACATGGGTCTTTGTTGACCAGATTTCCTAGCTTGATACTAATATGAAGGATCAAACTATTGAGTTCCCATTAGAGAATAACCAGGTAAAATTCCAATTGAGGACATGGGTGATGACCATGTGTAGAAGAAACCCCTGAGTGGGTTCCAGACAATGATTGGTAACCAACTGGGACAGAGGATTCACCATACAGGTGCAAATCATGTTTGCTAGAAAACAATGAAGAATTTAAAACAGAAGATTCTTCTGTAGCTGCATCATATGATACAGTCTGAGATGTTGACGATTGCTCAACCATAGTTAATGACCCAAAAGTTTTCCTAAAGATTCGATGGGTACTTGAAATGAAGCAGGATCAAATGAAGCAAAAAAAAATAAGGAGTATTAGGTAATGATAATGCCAACTTCCAAAGTGGAATGGGGTTCCAGGTGTGGAATCTTCTTCCAATTCATGCTCTATAACAATTAAACCTGGTGGAAGAAATTCATTGTTAGGTCCATAAAAGATTTCTGGTGTTGATGAAGTTGAAGTTTCAATATTTACTGATGTCTGAGGGGTAACTGGTTGATCATCTTCTGGCAAAGTGACAACTTGTGAATGTTCAAATTCGAAGTCCAAATGTTCGGGTAAATGAACCACAGTTTCAGAAAGAGGTTCCTAAACACCTTCAAGTCCAGATGTAACTTCTATTTGAACTGGGATATATTCTGCATTAACTTCTGGTTGAACCAATTCAAGTTCAGAAGTACTTTCTTATTGAGCAATTTAAAGTTGGGAATCAACTTGTGGTTGAACAACTTTGGTTGTTGTTTCACTAGGATCAGTGCTAATGTCCTCAAGTAATTCTGAAACTTCCTCTTCAGGAAAGGATGTACCAGAGATAGTTGGAGTAACTAGAGTCTCTGTACTTACCGAAATAGATGATTCAGGTAACTCAGATGAAGAACTAGGAGTTCTTGATGTACTAGACCCAGTTATGCGAGACCGCTTTGTCGGAATTGGTGTCTCTTCGGGAGGAAAAGGAGGTTTTCTCACTGTTCTCCGCAAATGACGGGGTATGGGTTGATGTTCCTCCACGATTGTTGACTAATTTTATTATCAAAAAATAAATAAACAAAAAGGGGTATACTAGGAAAAATGTTTACCAAGAAACTATGAACTATAGAATACCTCCTAGTGAACCAAGAAGTACGGGCAGGCAATCTCCCCGAATGTTGTGTTCAGTGTATCACAGTTTATAAGGTATCCAACTCAGTTACTTAAGGATGGATAGCAACCTAGAGTTGTCCTCCCATATATACCCGAACGTACGTGGAGGCCTAGTCTGTATAAGTGCTATCTAATGCAAAACTGCATAGTGAGAGCATACCCATATACTTTATGTACTGTAACAACGCCCTATATACCCAAAGGTACATGGAAGAGATATGATATACTCACGTATGTGGAATGCGTTATCACACTCGGGATGTATTGCAGACAAGTTAGCAACATCTTCTTTGTTTTATGATGTCGGGACACATCTCTAGCATAAAACCACTAAATGTTCTCATTAATGACAATGCTCCATTAGGTAAATTGATGTTTATTTTAAGTTGATTTTGCTTAGGAATTTTCCTTTCAAGTTCACCACGTGATCTGTTCTGAAATTCCTAGGAATGCAACTATCATGATAAGCATTCTTTCCATTCAATTTAACGATGAAAATCCTAGCTACTTAGAGATAGAGCAATCATATTTCTTTTGATCAAATAGCAAAGAGGAAAATCTAAATGCAAATTCCCTACACTATCCCTATCAGCACACACAAACTTTTTCAATGCAACATGCATTTATTTCTTTTCTATTTTCGTTTATGTGAATGAACAAAAAGGAAAACTAATGCACAATCGATCAATAAAATCTTTTCATAAAAATGACAATTTTGTGACAATTGCTTTTCAAGGAAAGGAAGACATTATGACACTTTTGTTTCCAAAGAAATGAGGAATTATGACACTTTCAACGAAAAGACTAATCATATGCATATATCAATCAATCAATATTTCATGAATGAGGACTTTACGACAATTCAACTTTCGAAGAAAAAGACTATTTTATGACACTTTCTTTCGACAAAGATCAATTGACCAAAAAACTAACTTTTGACAATAGATTGAAAATGAAAAAGTAAATACATAACAAAAATTTATCAATCGTAGTCTAAGTAGGTCCAGCTAAGGAGATGAAAAACTATTTTCAGAGACAAGACATCATTGACATTCAAAAAATCATTCAAATAGGAGAAAATTGGCACATAATTTTAGCTCCTAGATGGGAAATTGACTTTCAAGGTATCAACATAGGCTACAGTGAGAGAAAATGCGCTTTAGTTCACTGGCTATATGCGGGAAGTGCATTGCAGTGCACTGTGTCCTTCATTGGGCTGTGCTGGTGATAGTAAGCCATTTCTGAAGGCAATTTGGCACATTTTTGACTCAATTTTCTATGAAATAGACTAAAATTCAATGAACAACCACAAGCACAAAATGTAGAAATGTATTGAGAGGTTGATAAGATACTAATATGGATGATCACACCCAAGTGGAATCACCAATTTGTTTTGGGAAGTTTTACTGTCTACGGATAAACACTTAAACCCCTAGACTAGTAGCTAAGTCTAGAACAACAGTGCAAAGCATTCTCTACCTTTTCTATAACCAATAGATTAAATAAGACAGTAAAGAAGCCTACCTGTAGCTTTCACTTACTCCTTATCTCCCTTGACCAACTCTGTCACTCCTTTCCGTACTTAATCCACTTGCAAAGTACATGCACACAGACAGAAGACAAAAACTGATCAAAGCATATGATAATGATCTATTGATTAAACATAGAACAGAACAAGTTCATTGTACACATATGAAAGCATCAATGGACAATACAAACATATGGAAAAAGCTTTGAACAATTTATTAGTAAAAGGAAGAGTTGTAACCCAATTTTCTTGATTTAGTATCACTCATCCAGTTCAATCCCATCCAATCCTCATAACAAGCAAGATATTTTGACATCATTACAATACAGTCTTAAAAGAAACTCAAGTCTCATACTAACAACAACTCCCTATAATTCAATAATTTCCAGCCCCTGATCACTTAGATGAGTGGTATTTTTATAGGTGAATGAAGGAATTTATGCCATAAATGGTGATAATGAATTCCCACCCAAAATTAGAATTTAGTTCCATGGAGGAAGGGATAAAGGGATTGATGTTCCTTAACTCTCTACCTCATCCAAATTCGAGGTCAAAGGAGTAAATAAACTTGGGAAGCTTCTAGATGCACCCAATGGATAAGAATATTCCCAAACCCCAATGAAATTTCGCTCAAATTTGCCCAAAATAGGCCACAAATGACTCAAGTGCACTACGTAGCACCTAGACAGTGTACTGGACTACACTGCAGTGCACCCTAATGAAGGTCTGTCTGCGCTGATCTTCAAAGAGGCACTTTTTGGATGATTTCAGTCATGGAATATATTGGGAAGGAGGCATTCTGATGGTTGAATTAGTTTAGGGCATGTAACAACTAAATTAGGTTTTAATGGGCCTTAATAGTTCTGATCTGTAAGTTCACATTGATGTGCCCAAATGGATGTGTAACAGATGCCTAGGGTGTTCTTAATTGCCTAAACAAAATGACTATGGAAACAAAGTTTGAGAGAAGTGTTAAGGGTAAAGGGAGAAGATGGAGAATTCCAAGTGGAGATGAAAATATGTGCCCACCCCTGCATATATACACAACCCCGAAATTGGCCAAATTCATGCATCAAATGATCAATAACAAAGTGATATATACTATCGTGGAAAATATGAGTTGAATTAGACCAACATCTCTTCTATTTCATAACACTACTTTTATCACTAAATTAACTCCTAAGTTGTAGAAATTAATGGGTGAAATTATGAAGTTTGGTTGCACTTTTTGCCCTTTTTTGAGAAAAAATATCATTTTTAGAAGTTCTTCAACTTTCAACAAGCCAAAGAATTTTTTCTATTTAGAATTTCATTTTACAATAGAATGAAAACTTGTCTGAAATTTTATTATCTTTCTATTACTTAGTTTTTGGAACTTTTTTATTCACATTTGATATGTCAATTTAGCAATTGTTTGATTGTGTCTTATTTAAAAATGAAGGGATTCATAAAAAATCATGTTCTTTAGCACGAGTGTAATATTTGTTAACTTGACATTTATGAAAAAACATTTGTTGCAGCAATACAAACATACTCTACTTCGATATCATTATATTTATGAAACCAATTGATGCACGTAGAATTTTTGGAATTGACCCAATATGAAAAAATGCATATTTTGAAGATGTTTCGTTGAGCGTCAAGTTGCTCAACATATTAGTTATAAACTAGAAATATAAAAACTACCCATTACATAATATGGACCAATGTAATGAATCATAATTTTTTCATATTTTTTTATAGTGTATTTTGGATGATAGGAATTTTTGATTTTACTGAATCATAATGACCTTCAGAAATTGTTTGCATATATTTTATTAGAAAATTAATTAAAATTAGCAAATTTCTATGAAATTACATAAAATTTATATATACTGAAAATAGATTCAATTATGACAATGTTGGTATTGGTTCCGAAAGTAAATTCATCAAATTTGATGGAAGTTTAACCATTCCGAAGTTGGAAAAAGGTGATCAGAGCCGAGATGTTGTAGAGTTGCAGGTTAAAGTAGTTTGGCTAAACTACATCTACATTTGGCCAAACTTGTGTTTGTAAATGATGCCCGTTAAAATGAATGGAAAAGTAATTCAACCAAATTAATGTAAAAGTTTCGCTGATTTTTTTTTAAAGTTCGGCTGAAAATTTGTCAATATTTTCCATCAACGGCAAAAATGAAATATTACGACCATTCCTAAAAAAAAGTTCACCCAAATTATATAAATGAATGGTGCAGAAACGTTATTTTCACAGTCTTTCGTCATTTGGACTAAATTTTAGAGTGAGAGTTTTTAGTTTAAATTTTAATGTAAGTCTTTTGGGCATAATTTTTAAAGTGAGATTTTTGGGCCTAATTTTTAAAGTCTTTTGGGCTAAATTTTTAAAGGTAGTTTTTGTGTTGAGTTTTTAAAGTTATTTTCTTTAAAGTAATTTTTTTTGGCTAAATTTTGAAAGTGGGTTTTTAATAAAGTAAATATTTTGTGTTGGATTTTTAAATTGAGTTTTTTGGTCTAAATTTTGAAAGCGATTTTTTTTTTTTGCAGGACTTTGAAATTGACTTTTTTGGGTTGGATTTTAAAAATATGCATAGATTCAATTATCATGGAAATCAAAGAAATTGCAAGAGAAAATGTGATCGAACAAGAGACATTGAGGCTTGTAGAGAATACGAGATAAATTATTACAAAAGATAGAAGGAAGAGCACTTAAATATTGATAGCGAAAATCAATCTCAACTAGAAGTTGAAGCAGGTATGTAAATGTAAAAATTATAAATGATATTTAAAATTTAACTAGTGTGTTGTCAAATTTATTTTTTATTTGATGAACTAAATTGAAAAATATTTTGCAATGTAAACAGAGGGAGATATTCCTCATAACATTGATGATGAAATTGAAAATGTTGAAAGACAAAGTGAAAAGGATAATGAACCAATGATTGTTGATGTTGTTGAAGATGTTGAAAGAGATTCAAGTGAAGAATATGAATCACCATCAAGTATGTATATATATGTCATGTGCATTACTGAAATTAGACATATTTATTAATTTCAATTTCATTCAAACTCTATTTTTTAATTTAATTATTTAATGATTATTTATACTCATTTACATTTAATTTTCATATGTACAAATGAAATCAATATCGATGATGACATGTTAGAAAATGTTGACACTAACATATATGGAGATAAAAAAGCTAACCATGTTATACGATATCATGTTAAGTTCATTATTGAGAGTTTCTTCAACGATGAAAGTGTGACAGTTCAAGCTCAAATTTTGAGAGGCCTATTAACATCAAAGAAATTAAAAGAAGGTACAAATCTATTAGGTATTCAAAAATCAACGAAAGATAAAAAGGTGAAGGAAAATGTGATTCAAAATATAAATAGTGCTCTGAAATCGGTTGGAAGATCTAGAAAGAAAAAATGATATAGGTATGCATAGAGAAATATAAATGGAAATGGTTTCATCAAGTACTATATAAAATCCTTTGGTAAAACATATGGAAAAAGAATTAGGGACCTCACGAAAAACATTGCATAAACATAGGAAACTTCGATGGGAAATAAGTGTAAACTATGAGCTCTCTTGTTTGATAGTTATTTGTAGGGAACCATACAAAGATAGACTTGGAGAAGATGTTAAAAAAATAATATATGAATATTGGATGAAAAAATCACGTGTTTCACCAAAAGCAAGCGATGCGATAAATTAAACAATAATTTGAAATCAATATGAAGAACATCAAAAAAAAATCTTGGACACCACTAAGATAGAGTTGTTCAATAAGTTCATAGAAGAAAATCATGGAATTAATGTCTCAATCAGTATGTTTGTGCAACAATAACCATGGTATGTTAAACCTATCACTGTACGCAACACTTGTTATTGTCGTTATCACGTGGAATTTCAATTATATTATGACACCTTCCTCAATTTTGGTAAACATTTTGGAAAAATTCACCTCCTCCGTCCACTATCCATGGTTTCATATCTAAAATTCCATGTGCAAGAGAAAGTCATGAATTATTTTACCAAAAGAAATGTGTTTGTGGTAAAAAATGTAATCATTGTGGAAATTTGACTTTATTTAACAACACATATTCTATTGATATTCACGATCAATCATTGTCTAACCTAAAAGTGAAATGGAAGAGATATGAATATATCCATACATTGATTAACTCAAATGCTAGTGAAAGTGCTAAAAGGATTAATTTAGAAGAAGAAAAAAAAATTGTGATAGATATTTTGAAGATATTTGAGACAAAAATTTATAAGTACACCAAGCATTTGCATAGAGCTCGATGGCAGTACCTACAATTCAAAAAATCCCATGAATTTTTTCCACCAGGGACCATTTTTTCAATAGTTGATTTTGTATAGACGTACACATTTGTTGAACAAAATGAAATATAGAGTTAATATTATCATTATGACCAATTCTGTATGCTTGTCCATATTCTATATAGACACGCTAAATAAAATGTTGATGATATAAAAAGCACCAATGAGAATGGACATGTCATTAATGAATATCACTTTTATATCAACGATGATCATACACATGATACACATTTTCTACAACATTGTTTTGATAATCTTTATGACTCATTGAAATGTCATGGAATAAAATTCAATGAACATTGGATGTGATTAGATGGATGTGTAGGTCAATTCAAATCTTCACAGTCATTATTTTGGTTGTTTCACCTTCATAAGAAAACCTACAATAACATTGCTGAAATTTCTTTGAGGCTGGTCATGGAAAAGCAGAACATGATGGTGCAGGGGCATGTAGAAAATGAGCACTTCAAAGATACCAAATGGACCACTTTGCAAACTGACTTATCTCAGTTGAACAAGTTGTTCAACGGTGTGATGTTTCACTGAGCCATTAGGCTAACCCATTGAGGGATGTAAGAAGGTATGTACATATATACAAATTAACTTGTATATAGTTTTAATATATGATCATTTTTATTAATTTTCTAATTTTAAACATTTATAAATTACATAGTTTAAACAGAATGACGATGATTATCTTTGATATATAAATTGTATTTTAAATAACATATTTAAATTCTTGTTTGAATTTACAATAGCATTTTTTGGCATATTGGAGTCCAAGATGTAGATAGATCGATTTCATAAGTTGTCAATATAGTCACTTCGTCTATGGAACATGCATAAAGTTGATAGAAGTTCAATAAAAAAAACAATTGAAAGTTAAAAAATGGAGAATGCTAAAAGCCGACAATGAATGGATCATTGAGGATGGAATTCCATTAAAAAAAAATTAATTGAACTGCCCAACGATTTCTTCTCCTTGTATTCATATTTAGAACTTAGAATTCAAGTACATTGTTAGCCTTTCTTATTGTGCACTCTTAAGTTTTACATTATTGAGAATGTGATGATATGAAAGCGATAGTCATTGGGTCTTGTATTGAGTTACACAGCTATATGTTTATTGCATGTTATGTAGGTGTATTGAGGATTTGATGCAGCTGATATTATGTTTGCATGCACGACAAGTAATTTATACGTACATACATTCTCTAGTCTTAAACAATGTCATACAGGAATGAAAAATCTATTAACCTTTCTACACATTAATACAATTTAATGTACATACCATATTTTATAATGAAAATTGATGTTTTGATTTTCTTAGACATCTACAACAAATTATAAGATTCATTCAAATGCAAAATTTAGGTCATGTTTTGTGATTTGAAAGTTTAATAGATTCATTTTAAATAAATTGACAAAAAAAAACCTTAAAAAAATGTAACAATCATCTACTAACATTATAGGAATGATTGAATGCAAATTGTGGGCCATATTTTATAATGCAATTTTAAGTTATCATTGTTTTATACATCTACATTGAGTTATAAGATTCATTCAAATGCAAAATGTAAGTCACATTTTGTAATTTGCAATTTTAATAGATTCATTTTAAATAACTTGAAAAAAAAAAAAAAAAAACCCTGCGAATCATCTACTAACATTATAGGAATGATTGAATGCAAAATGTACCAACTAAATTCAACTTTTCTCTCATTTCTACATATTCATGAGCTTAAATTATAGGTAAAACCTTTAAAAGCATCAAACCATGCATGCATCATTCAAATTGTGGGCCATGTTTTATAATGAAATATTATCTAACTTATGTTTTTGCATTCAAAAAACTTTATATTAAAAGTTAACTATCAACCGATATCAATAGTAGCCTTTATATACATGAATGCAAAATGTACATTCCATATTTTATAATACAATTTTAAGTTATCATATTTTTATACATCTACACCAAATTATAAGATTCATTCAAATGTAAAATGTAGGTCATGCTTTCTAATTTGTAATTTTAATAGATTCATTTTATATAACTCAAGACAAACCAACTTTAAACAAAACCTAAGAATCGTCTACTAAAATTATAGGAATGATTGAATGCAAAATGTACCAACAAAATGAAAATATGTAAAACCCTTAAAAGCATGAAACCATGCATGCATCATGCAAATTATGGGCCATGTTTTATAATGCAATTTTATCTAACTTATGTTATGTGCATTAAAACAACTTTATATTAAAAATTAACTATCAACTGGCTTCCGTAGTAGTTGTTCTATACACGAATGAAAAATGTACATACCATATTTTATAATGCAATTTTAAGTTATCATTGTTTTATACATCTAAAACAAATTATAAGATTCATTCAAGTGCAAAATGTAGGTCATGTTTTGTAATTTGCAAATTCACTAGATTCATTTTAAATAAATTGACAAACCAAATTTAAACAAAACCTAAGAATCATCCACTAACATTACAAGAATGATTGAATGTAAAATGTCCCAACTAAAAGCAAATTTCTTTTCCCTTGGGGTTATGCCTTGCTAGTGGGCCGCGGGGCTAGATCCCCTTCGAAGTTGATCAGCCCAGATTTTTCTGTGGATTTAGATACCATCCATTGACCATGGTGTTCGTGAATCATAGTAAAAGAAAAAGAAAAAAAAATATGGATCAATTCATCACTTTAAATATGTCCAAAATTTATATCATGATAAAAGTGAATATAACATTAAAAGCCTGTCAAATAAAAAGTTGCACCAATTTAGAGAATCTCACTGAAATATACGATCTATCAACCTCCTCACTCTCTCATCTAAATCATGGGTGCCCTGTACAACATGTGTAATTACATATATACATAAGATTATGTAATTTAAAATTAAATTTTAATGTTTTAAAATTAAATGAGAATGTAATCATCAAAAAAGGATTATAAAAAGTTTCAAATTCCATGCAATACCGCATGGTGTTCCCCCTCCATTGTGCCCTTGTGGTGTTTGCCATGCATTGCGCCCTCCTGGATGCCCTGTACAATACACATACATGTATATATTAAAAATTTAAAATTACACATGAAAATGCATAAACTTGAAATATTAAAAAGATTGTTACACAGATTTTTCAAATTGTTTAGATGATCTTATCCCCATTGTCGAGTCTAGCGCTAAAGTCCCCAGAGAGTGGAAATCATCTTGAAAAACCTAAAATTCCAAAATTTTGAAACTATAAGATAAATATATCTCATTTTTTAATGAAACTTACACTTGATTTTATAACATAACATAAGTGAAATATTCAAGACTTGTGCAACATCTCCTAATAAGGAGGAAGAGGGTGGCTCTATCCCTAAAGCATCGGCCGGAATCAAAATCTGTTAACATTTAATTATATGAGCATAATTATTTATTCTAAAAATATGTCCTCACAATACCAATATAATAAAAGTATAATATTAAATGTATCAACATGAACTCTTCAAAAAATTAACATCTCTCAAAATATATTCATAGGAACTTGAACTTGGGACTGTGAAATGATCAAATTTTTTGTTCAACAAACAAGTTAACTGCAAATGGAGAATGCATGATACATTTCAGTTAGCTTATGTCTGAAAAAAATAAAAATAAAAAATGTATGTGAATCAACATTAACACATACATTACAAATTACATTAAAATATCCACCCTAACTGCTAACACATACCGGTCCCATACCCTCTTATTCATGAAAAATTAGGTCTTTCCAACCATTACGACAAGCATTTTCTTGTGCTTTAAGTTCTTCAGTATTCATATTATCTATCTCCTCATTTGTTTTATATAAAAAATTAGCATGTGCATTAGCTTGTGTTATTTTCCTATTGAGACTAATATCAATTCCAGTCAATGCACTGTGTATGTTGTCTATAATGGCATCCATTCCTTCTTTACCAATTTTAGAACTAACATCCATCTCTAACCACAAAGCTACCAGATGAGGAGGTTGACGTACAAAAGGTGGCTAGAGCAAGGAAATTCAGTATCACATAATGTGCCTTTATGATCATATAACTGACCTCTCCCAATACCATAATATTCATATGGAATTTCATTATAGTCGGGATTCATACCCAAAAAGAATTATATATAAAAAAAATTTGCAAAATAAATTGGAACCTCATCATTCCATTGTAGATTTCCATATGCTACAACGAACCTATCATACAAATGGATGGCTATATCAAGGTGCTTGAAATATTGAACCTTGAGCATCTTTATTTTTGGCCCTTATTTCAAATTAAGCATAGATTTTGCATTTTCATTTGTAACCCTTTTACTAACCTTGGCCCATTTTTTGGGACCCATCACTGCTTCCTTCCTATGCCTCATCATATCTGTAAATGAATTCGTGGTTGGCCCAAGCTTCTCATAAATATCAATAAATGATCTTAGAGAGTGCACAACTATTTCTAAGCTTTATCAACTCTCTATAGGGAGCTACAAACTCCCAAGATCTTTCCTTAATTTTGAATAATGAGTTTTGGACCTTTGTAATGTACATTTTTGGATCTTTGTCTCCCAAATAAGCTCATTAGGCATGTTAGATGGATAAGTTGTAGTTGGTGTATGGTCTTCTTCTTGAACTGTCCAGCTTCGCTTACGTCTACTTGGACCAACATTTTCACCATCTAGATCAATATATAAAATTACATAAATATAAAAACACATGAAAAAATTTATTCATACATTTATGCAACATAGTCATGTACACACATATGTATATACAATTCATTTACATGTAAAAAAAAATTTAACATACATTTTTTTATATAATTTACGAAAATGATGCTGATCGTGATGATCCAATTGAGATTGATGACCACCCAGATAATTTTGACCACCCTGATATTGATGACCACCGAGAGAATGTTGACCACTGTCATGTGAGAACATAGTGAGTGAATCATAACAAATAAAAATAAAATCCACTCAATATATATCTATACATACATATGATTCTACTGATTTATCATTTAATTAAATGCACACACACACACACACACACCATGATGTGAACGATGGACCTTCCCTGATTCATTTGATATGCTCTCTGATCCATGACCTCGATCTCCCCCTCTAGTAGATGCACAAGATTCTATTGATGCTCACCTTGAATTATCATGTTGCAAATGCTCATCCATGATATGGATATCTATAGATATATAGATGGATTATATTTAAAAAATTACCTCATGCATTTAAAATTCTTTTTAAAATTGCTACTTAAAAAGATCAAGAATTCAGAAAATTGTTGTAATCCTTGAAGTTAACTCAAGCATTTAAAAACTATAAAATTTCTATTTAAGAACATTAAGAAAATTCATGAAATTTATATAACCCTTGAATTTACCCCATGCATTTAATTGATGTAACCATTGAAATTACATCATGAATTTTAAGATCCAAAAATTGATATTTAAAAATATTCAAAGAATTCAGAAAATTAATGTAACAATATGAAGGTCCTCATTTAGAATATACTCAATACTGAAAACATGAATGTTGAAGCACACACATTTTGAAAATTAAATATAAAATTTTCTAAAACATATAAAGTTCACCAAGTTGTGTTTACTTACATAGTGGGGGCACACTTGGTATAGAATTGAAAAAAACACATGGTCATTAAAAATGACACATTTATAACTAAAAAACACACACATATCAAAAATATATTAAAATCTCCATCAATAAATATTGATGGAGAACTCTTTAATACTAATTAGTCTTTCACACACAAATATTGAATTGGCATTGCCCCATGCAATGGATCATTACACATCCTATTAATATTTTCACTATGTCTTATGCTAAAAGATTGAAATTGACTAACACTATTTTTTGCTTCTCCATGTTGTTGTTTTAAGCTCTGTTTTTTAACTTGGTACATGTCTTTCATCTCATTGCACATAAGTTCGGAATTGATGAAGACTACAATTCCATTGGATCCATACTCGTTATTTGTTCATAAGGCTTTTATCAATGCAATATAGTATGCTTCATTGTTTCTTGTTCTTAAAGGTACATTCCTTTTTCTCTGGACGACTTTGTTCATGGTAATATTGCATAGAACATAAGTAATCATTGCTTGCCCTCGATTGAGACATCATAAACTTCTATGCATAATGTCCATTTTTCAAACATGTTTAATGGGTTTTCTGATCCCTGTAAAAACCAAATTCAATAAAATGAATTTAATATATTTATACACATATCATTAGGTTCTACAAAAGAGCATAGTTTAGACAAATCTATTAAAAGGCTCGATAGAAAGAAAGGTTTTTTCTAATTGGTTGGATGGTTGGAGAATTGCGATAAGAAAACAACTAAAGATCTCTAATTCAACTAAACTACAAATATATAATTCATTCATCTTAGCTTCAAGTCAATTGAAGGTTGAAATTATTTTCTAATTTATTTTTATGGTCATTCCACAAATATAAATCTTTCTAACTCAACTTAGCTTCAAATCACTGAAGTTTGAAAGAATTTCTTAATTTTTTTTTTTCATTCTTGAAAAATTAACACTTATTCTGCCTTGTTATAAAATTTGTTTATTAAATCTATAATACATGTTTATTATATGCCATACATGGGTCTACTTATATGCTTCTTTAAAAACTATAGTTAACAAAGGAAATAAGAAATTAAAATGAAAAATGATAGAGTCGTTTTATTCTAGTAAATTTAACACTTGTATTATATTTTCATAAAATTTTCTTACTCGAACTATAATACATGTTTATTTATATGGCCTAAATGGGTCTATTAATGTATGCTTCCTTAAAAATATAGTTAAGAAATATGAAGAAAGAAATGAGAAATGATAGACCTAGTTTTATTCCAATAAATTTAATATATATGTTTCCTTCTTAAATTTAAAACACTAACATTAAAATTAAAACACCAAAAATAGATGACAAAGAAATGCCAACACTCTAATTAGCTTCAATCTCATGCAACTAACAAAATAGAAATAAAAAACATGTATCTCAAAAACAAACTACTACTTGAAAAGATCAAGTACAAGAACCTTTAATTAAGTGTATTCTACCTCATCTTAGGAAGGTAACAAAAACCATGTTTCAGTAAAATAGGAAGAAAAGTGAATTACACATAATGAAAAAGGAAACATAAATGGACAAATAACGATAGAAGCACGGAAAGTATGTTACCAAGAAGCATTAAGCTTGTTCTATGAGATAAATGAAGGTACGACAAGTCAACCCAATAACATTAAAATTAAAACATCAAAAATATATGACAAAGAAATGCCAAAAATTTAATTAGCAACCCAATAACATTAAAATTAAAATACCAAAAATATATGAAAAAAGGAATTCCAACACCCTATATAGCTTCAATCTCATGCACCCAACAAAATAGAAATGAAAAAGATGTATCTCAAAAATAAACTACTACTTGAAAAGAGAAAGTATAAGAACCTTCATATAAGTGTATTCTACGTCATCTTAGAAAGATAATAAGACCCATGTTCAAAGAAAATATGGAAGCTTTAAGTGAATTACACATAATGAAAAATAAAAATAAATGAAAATATAACAACAGAAGCAAGGAAAGTATGTTACCAAGATGAATCAAGGTTGCTCTACGATATATATCAAGGTAGAACAATTCTACCCAATAACATTAAAATTAAAACACGAAAAATATATTACAAAGTAATGTCAGCACTCTAATTAGCAACCCAATAAAATTAAAATTAAAACACCAAAAATAGATAAGAAAGAAATGCCAACACTCTAATTAGCTTCAATCTCATGCACCCAACAAAATAGAAATGAAAAAGATGAATCTAAAAAATCTACAACTTTAAAAGAGCAAGTACAAGAACCTTCAAATAAGTGTATTCTACCTCATTTTAGGAAGCTAATAAGATCCATGTTCCAAGAAAATAGCGAAGGACATTTAATTACACATAATGAAAAAGGAAATATAAGTGAACATATAACAAAAGACAAAAGGAAAGTATGTTACCAAGAAGAATCAATGTTTTTCTATGAGTTAAATCAAGGTAGAAAAAGTAAACCCAATAAAATTAAAAGTAAAACACAAAAAATAGATGACAAGACAATACCAACACTCTAATTAGAAACCCAATAACATAAAAATTAAAAAAAGAAGAAGATGACAAATCAATGCCAACACTCTAATTGGCAACCCAATAACATTAAAATTAAAACACCAAAAATAGATGACAAAGAAATTCCAAAACTCTAATTAGCTTCAATAACATACACCCAACAAAATAAAAATAAAAAAGATGTTTCTTAGAAAAAAAATACTACTTGAAAAGGGAAAGTACAAGAATCTTCAACCTAGTGTATTAATGAATTACACATAGTGAAAAAGGAAAAATAAATGAACATATAAAAACAAAATCAAGGAAAGTATGTGACTATGAAGAATCAAGGTTGTTATATGAGATAAATCAAGGTAGAACAAGTCAACCCAATAACATTAAAATTGAAACACCAACAATAGATGACAAAGAAATGCCAAAAATAGATGACAAAGCAATTCCAATACTCCAATTAGCTTCAATCTCATGCACCCACCAAAATATAAATTAAAATGATGTATCTCAAAAAGCAACTACTACCTAAAAATAGCAAGTACAAGAATATTCAATTATGTGTATTCTACCTCATCTTAGAAAGCTAATGAGACCCATGTTCCAAGAAAATGGGGAAGCAAATTAAAATAAACATAATGAAACAAGAAACATGAATTAATATATAACCACACAAGCAAGGAAACAATGTTACCAAGAAGCATCAAGGTTGTCCTATGAGATAAATCAAGGTAGAACAAGTCAACCCAATAACATTAGAATTAAAACACCAAAAAATGATGATAAGGAAATGCCAACTCTCTAATTAGAAACTCAATAATATTAAAATTAAAACACAAAAAATAGATGACAAGCAATACCAACACTCTAATTAGCTTCAATAGCATGCACCCAACTAAATATAAATGAAACAGATGTATCTTAAAAATAAACTACTACTTGAAAAGAGCAAGTACACAAACCTTCAATTAAGTGTATTATGGCTCATCTTAGGAAGCTAATAAGATCTATATTCCAAGCAAATAGGGAAGCAAATTGAATTACACGATAGAGTTAAGGAAAGTATGTTACCAAGAAGCATGAAAGTTTTTCTATGAGATAAATCAGGGTAGAACAAGTCAACCCATTAACATTAAAATTAAAACACCAAAAATAGATAACAAAGCAATACGAACACTCTAATTAGTAACCCAATAATATTAAAATTAAAACACCAAAAATAGATGAGAAAGTGATTTCAACATCTAATTAGCTTCAATATCATTCGCCCAACAAAATAGAAATGAAAAAGATGTATCTCAACAAGAAACTACTACTTGAAAAGAGAAAGTATAAGAACCTAGAATTAAGTGTATTCTTCCTCGTCTTAGGAAGCTAATAAGACCCATTTTCCAAGAGAATAGGGAAGCAAAGTGAATTACACATAATGAAAAAGATAACATAAATGAACATATAATGACAAAAGCAAAGAAAGTGTGTTATGAAGAAGCATCAAGGTTTTTCTATCAAATAAATCAAGGTAGAACAAGTCAGCGCAATAACACTAAAATTAAAGCACCAAAAAAATATGACAAAACAATGCCATCACTCTAATTAGGAACCCAATAACATTAAAATTAGAAAACAAAAAATAGATGACAAGTCAATGCCAACACTCTAATTAGCTTCAATCTCATCCACCCAACAAAATAGAAATGAAAAATATGTATCTAAAAAAGAAATGACTACCTGAAAAGAGAAAGTATAAGAACCTTCAATTAAGTGTATTCTGCCTCATCTTAGGAAGCTAATAATACCCATTTTCCAAGTAAATAAGGAAGCAACGTGAATTACACATAATGAAGAAAGTAAAGATAAATGAAAATATAACAACAAAACCAAGGAATGTATGTTACCAAGAAGCATCAAGGTTGTTCTACGAGATAAATCAAGATAGAACAAGTCAACCCAATAACATTAAAGTTGAAACATCAAAAATAGATGACAAAGAAATGAAAACATTTTAATTAGCAACCCAATAACATTAAAATTAAAACACCAAAAATAGATTACAAAGCAATGCCAAGACTCTAATTAGCTTCAATCTCATGCACCCAACAAAATAGAAATGAAAAAGATTTATCTGAAAAGGAACTACTACTTGAAAAGAGAAATTACAAGAACCTTCAATTAAGTGTGCTCTCCCTCATTTTAGTAATCTAATAAGACCCATGTTCCAAGAAAATATGTAAGCAAACCTACAATTCCACTTGCAATCATGATGGTGAAATTATAACCTAGGAACCTAAAAATCATGGGAATCATAAAAGATAGAAATGTAATGATATTCATGGATTTCAACAAAACTTATTACATTGACATTGATTTCACAAAGCAACTAAACCTATATGTGTACCCACCAATGACTTCAAAATTACAGTATTTGATGGATTAAATGTCAAAGGAGTAGGAGGCTTTCATAAAATCCCTCTTCAAATCAAATATTTTGAAATACAGTTAGGGATGTATGCTCTTCCACTTGATGAGATGGATACTTTCCTTCGTGTCGAATGGTTAATTAAATTATGCACTTATACCAACAATCTTGAAGAACAATGCACAAACTTTCACTAGAAAGGACAACATTATAAATTAAATGGGAGTGGATGTTCCTATCACAAGAAATCTGAATTACACATAATGAAAAAGGTAACATAAATGAACATATAACAATAGAAGCAAGGGAAGTATGTTACCAAATAATATGAATACTTTAATTTCAAATGGTTATTCTTATTAGATTTGGTTTGATTTTCAGGGGCAATCACCAAACAAGTGTTGTTAGTTTGTGATTGTGGTTGCTTTTAATTTTTTATTGTGGTTGAGCCGAGCATTGTTAATTTGTGATTGTGGTTGAGTTGAGGTGAGTATTTAATTAATTTTTCTTCTTCAAATTCTAGGGGCTAACATTGAGGGCACCTTTACTCATGAAATTTTTTTATTTATGACAATTTATTTGTATAACAATACTTTTCTTAATTTTGCAATCTTTAATGAGGTGAGTATTCCACTATTTTCCTCCCATATATATTGGTGGATAGGAAAATTGTAATTTAAAGGGTTGGATATGGAAAATTTGAATGCCTTTGAGAATTTTACAATACTATGTAAACTTAAATTCATGTTTATAATGTAAATAATAAAATATTAAGATAAGGGCATGTTATATTTCACGGTTTCGGTGATAGGTGGATTCTGCTACTCTGAAAGAGACATAGAAGATGATCCCTACCAGCGTTGAATGGAAAAAACTAATATTTCCTTCATGCTTATAATGTAAATAATAAAATATTAAGATAAGGGCATGTTATAGTTCACAATCTAAGTGATAGTTGGATTATGCTTCTCTCACAGAGACAAAGAAAAGGATCCCTACCAACAACCAATGGCAAAAAATAATATTTCCTTTATGTGTATAATGTAAATAGTTAAATATTAATATAAGGGCATGTTATAGTTCGTGGTATCGATGATAGTTGGATTCTTCTTCTCTCATAGAGAAGAGGATCCCTTCCCACAGTCAATGGAAAAAAGTAATATTTCCTTCATGTTTATAATGTAAATCATAAAATATTAAGATAAGGGCATGTTATAGTTCACGGTATTGGCGATAGTTGGATTATGCTTCTCTCAAAGAGAAGAAGATCCCACACAACAATCAATGGAAAAAAGTAATATTTCCTTCATGTTTATAAAGTAAATAAGAAAATACTAAGATAAGGGCATGTTATAGTTCACAGTCTTAGTGATGATTGGACTAAGTTTCTCTCACAAAGAAGAGGAACCTTGCCAACACTCAATGGAAAAAATTAATATGTCTTCATGTTTATAATGTAAATAATAAAATATTAAGAAACGACTAGAAGATTCAACTTTTCTTTTACAAGGGACAATATGTATATTCATCACAGTTCATATATTCATCAAAGTTCATATCCATAACCTTTTGGTGTTTTTTTGTTTTGGATGACTTACCTGGTTCGTACGAGGAGGCTGAGAAAGCTTCCATTACGAGTACAACCAACCAAAATTCCTCTGGCACCATGCTGTAAAATAACAAAAACATTATAATATCTTCGAGACTGTTAAAAATTTCTATTAAAAAAATTAAATCACAAACAAACCTTAGCAACGCTCTACTCAACTCACCTCAACCACAATCACAAATTAATAGCAGCTCTCAGCTTCGACTCGGCTCAACCACAATCAAAAACTAATAGAGCAGTAACAACGCTTGGATTAGCTCAACCACAATCATAGATTAAGAGAGAAATAACAACGCTTGGCTCAACTAACCACAATCACAAATTAATAGAGAAGTAAGAATGCTCAAATCAACCAATTGGAAAAAAAACTTAACAGAGCAGTAACAACACTTGGCTCAACCAACGAAAATAAAAAATTAATAGAGAAGAAAACTTCACAACAGAGTCTCTCACATCATTGGTATAAAAGTTTCTCAGTCGAATAAATAATTTGGCTAAAAAATAGTTCAGTGGAAGAAATAGTTTGGCTGAATTATTTATTCAACCGTCTTATTTGTTCAGTCAAGCTATTTTTTTGTTGATTTTTTCAACTCTAGAAATTTTTTTGTTTAACAACCGACATTAGTCTAAACGGAAAAAAGTTATATCAAACAACTTTAGAAAATTCAGCTAAATAAATTAAGAAAATTTGGCCGAATAAAATTTGTGTTTGACCAAAAAATTTAGATTTTGAAATTTTCAGGGGATTTTCACACAAAAGTGTAACCCCACTTCATGTTTTCACCCAAGGCTTTAAATACAAGTGACATGGGAAACCTAATTTGGAAATCATCATGGAGCATTCTTTTATTCTCTTCTTTGGTTCGGCTTGCACAACTTTGAGGGAAGTTCGCAAATAGTGGTTGGTGTAGGTTCCAAATTACATGTTTTGAAACTCGAGCATTTTTCTAGGGTTTTGGGTCACAATCATAGGCTTACCAGAGGCAATTTTCAACTAAAATCATTGGATTGCATGCTCAAGGGAGTGACTAAAAGCTATCAATTGCTCACATACCTCTTCCTCCACATGACTTGAATATTAAGTTCCATTTTTCAGTTGACTGAAGTTTCACTCATTGGCCACAGTGTTCAACATTTGACTGCAAATAGTAATAGTTCATTACAGACCTTTGAATAGGGATTTTGAGTATGAGCATTGCTGGGTTCATCTCACGGATATTGTTTAATTGATTTTTTTATTTAGGTTTAAGGTTTAGGATATGGGTCATTCTAATCTCTTTTTCTTAATCATTCAATGATAATTTAATAAGAAGAAGATTTTAAAATGGTTTCCCCATACTAGATTTTTCCCTAGTCTCCAATCAATCCCAATGTCTCTATATGTGGATTGTTTTCTTCTATTGTTCCTTTATGTTCAGCTGCATTAATGATAAAGTTGTTATTTTTATATAATTTTATATGTTGTTGAATAGTCTGAATAATGCTATGATATTATGAGGTATATTCACTGTGTAAATGAAGAAATGTAATTATGAAAGAAAAGAATAATGTAGCCCCAAGAAAAATTAACATTCTTGCCTCAGGTTTCATGTGTATTTTGGAGAAATTTGAGGACATCTTTGAACAAAACTTGGTTAAATTGTTGAGTATGATTTATACCAATTTAAGAGGATTGTTTGCACCAAATGCTTCAGTAGTTATTGACTAGCCTTGGACCATACATTTAGTAGATTTGAAAAAACCTTGGAGCAAACTTGTTGAAGCAAACATGGAAACAAATTTTGGACAAAACTTGAGGATACTTTTGGAACAAACTTTTAATGACCTTCCTTGTAGAATAATTTGAAGCATCTTTAAAGTAGTCTTATAATAAACCTTGGAGTAATTCTTGAAGAACCTATTGAGCAGCTATTCTGAATCAGACTTTCAAGAATTCCCTAGAGTGTCTTAGAGAAGAGTTGATGCAGCCTTGGAAGCCTTTGTTGATGTAGACTTAAAGAATGGTTGGAGAAGAATTGGAGAAGATACGAAAGGGCTATTTTGAAGTGAATTTGGAACTGACTTTGAAAATCCTATTAAGAAACGTCTCGAAGAAGTTGATTTTAAATTTTATTTGGAAAGGTTGGAGCCTAGGAGGATTAGAGTTCTCTTTATTACCAAGTTGGTGCTTAGATTTGTTGAGAGGATTGGAGTCCTAATTTTGACAAGGTTAGTGCTTAGATTTTTTGTGAGGATTGGAGTACCCATTAAAGGTTGGAGCCCTGAAGAAGTCATAGATTTTGTTGTACAATTTGGAGCCTCATTTTTTGTAAAAGAGGATTAGATTCCTCACCATTGTCATAAATATAATTACTTTTTTTTCTATTCTTGTATTTTGGTTTAACTTGTGATCAAAATATTAACTCGCATAATATAAAAATTAAAAGAAATCTTACTTCACTCTCCACACTATGTATTTCCAACCAGATAACAACATTACATTTTATACAATTATATATAAATAATATGTTGGAGTTAGATCCCAAATTATTTTTTGAATATATGATTTAATTATAAAGTTGATATCTAAGGCTATAGGGTCTTTTAATTCATGGCTAAGTCCTTTGGAACATCATGGTGTCAAAGTTTTCACTACACATATTATTGTTAATTTTGATTTTTTCTTATAGTTTTTTAATTATGTTTCAACTAAAATTCTACGTGAGATTCATTAGTAATAATCTGTTTAATATCGTAAATGTTCTTCTAACCATTTCTTGTTATTTCATCATATACTTAGGAAAATCTATATGAACATTGTTACTTTTAAGTTTTAGTTGTTGTTGTAATTATATGATTATATTTAAGAATTACACAATTTTATTATCATAACCATGAAAGCATTATTTAACTATAATTATTTTTTTTTATCAAATTTCTATAATTTATTGAAATATGATTACTATATATATTCATTAGATATTCAGTGAAAGAGATAGTACCCCTTTATAGATATGTAACTAAATAGACATTCATCTGAAAAGGAAGAGATCACACCATCTTTTTATATGTATAAGAAAGAATCAACTAGAACTCTGCTTTTGGTGATTGAGAGTGGTTCAAGAAGATATTTCTAGATAAAATCCATCTTCAAATAAAGTACTAAAATTTGTGAAATTTATACAAAAGGTATATAGATTAAAAATAGATTATGGAGTGGAATTCATTATAATTTTCCATATTAGATATGGATATTATATAATTGTTTTTTTAATTCGTATTTCTTTTCAAAATGATAAATTGATTAAATATCGGATGACTGTAGGCTGAGGACACAGATGAAGAGCTAGGGTTGTAGGTTTCTGAGCTCCATGGAGGTGCGCAAAGGGGGGAGCTCCTCTCCCTCCTACAGGAAGGTAGTGGCCAGCCGAGGTAAGAAACCACTAGAATCTATTAGAGGTCCTTCAGGAGAAGGTAAAAGGAACATGGAAGAGGATCAAGATTTAACCAAACCAAGGGAGGAAAACAACACAAAAGATAATGAGGAAGAAGACAAGAATCAGGGAGCAGAAAATAAGGCGCAAAAGTGGCCATGTAAACCCAAGGCTGAGGTTACTCCCAGAGTAATTTTAAATGATCCTGTTCTATAGGCACATAGGGACCACATGTGGACCTGTGCTATAATTTGCAAATTCATGGGATTATGGCCCACTGAAAAGGCATTACAAGCGTGGATTAAATACCAATGGAAACCAAAAGGAAGCATAGACTTACACCTTGGGTCAAAGGGTTTATTCACTGTGGTCTTTACAAATATTGAAGACAAATATAGGGTGTTTGAAGGAGGACCCTACTTCTATGCTACAGAAGGCCTCTACATGCGACCGTGGATGATGAATTTTGTCTCTGAGCGAGAGACTTTCACTTCAATCCTAGTCTAGGTAAGACTGTACTCCCTACCTCTTGATCACTGGAAAACAGAATCGCTATCTGCCATAGGAAATAAAGTAGGGCATTTTTTTAAACCCTCTTAGGCCACCAGAAGGGAAAAATACACTTCCTTTGCACGAATATGTGTGGAGATGGATCTCTCTGGAGCTCTACCAGATGAGGTCATCTTGGAAGTTTTTGATGAGGAATGGTTGCAAACAGTAGATTATGAACATATTCCCTTCAGATGTTGCAGGTGCCATGAGAATGGGCACCTATTTAGAGACTGCCCTCTGAGTAAAACAGAGAACAGAAGTAAAGCAACCACAATGAAAGATACTAAAAACTTTCACAAAGTGGGATATAGAGGAAAAGGGGGAAAAAGGGGCAAAAGAAATAGCAAACAGGAGGGCAACAGGCCAGTCTAAATAGGTTCCAAGTTCTCGAAGAGGAGGAATAGATAACGAAAATAGATCAGGTAAAGGAAGGAAGCCTAGGGAAGAAGGAGAAAGAAGAAGATATGGAACAAACACAGGATAGTAATAAACAGAAAGAGCCTATGCTGAGCAATGGAGAACTTGAGATGGACCAAGAAATGACCCAGAGTGAGATGGATATGGAGGATCATGAACTGCAGGATATTCTTGATAGAGAACACTTAGATTTGGAAGGGTTCTTGAAACAAGGAACTAAGGGAGGGGTAAACTCATTACCTCAATAAGATTTCAATAGAGTACAACAACTGTTCCTATGGAAAACATAGGCTAAAGGGTTGGAAGGGTAAAGAAACAATGAAAGGCAGAACAACAAAGGTGTGAAAATAATGAAAACCACACCAGGGTTAGCTCTTAGAAACCCAAGAAAGAAAAGAGGTAAAAAAAAGCAAAACGAGTTATTGATTGAATGTGGAAAGCTAATGATAGATTTAGGTTAGATGAAAGACCTAACTAGTTACTCCTTTACAAATCCTTGACAATGAAGTTCACATCTTGGAGTATGAGAGGTCTAGGTAGCAAAAGAAAACAAAGAATAGTTAGCAATAGAATGAAACAAGAAGCTCTGGATATGATCTTGATCCACGAAACTAAATTTTCCATTCAAGAAATAAAAGAAATTTACAGCAAATGGCTCAGTAGATTTGAGTTTCTAGAAGTTAAAGCATATAATACAGCAAGAGGCATACTCACTCTTTGGAACCCTCAAAAGCTTGGCATAATAGATGATGAGGCATCTAGGAATTATTTATCAGTGGTTATTCAACCTGTGGGAGATAGGGAGACTTATCTGGTCAGAAATGTTTATGGCCCTCAAAGAATAAATGATAAACTAAGGTTTCTAAATTCTCTTGTGGATTTAAGAGATATACATGTAGGAGTACCATGGATCATATGTGTGGACTTCAACATGATCAAATCACTATCGGGGAAAAAAGGAGGAACCAAAACTTTAAGCAAAGACTCCATTGGATTTCAAACTTTTATAGCTAATATGAAGCTAGCTGACCTTGATATGAGTAATGGCCTCTTTACTTGGAATAATAAAAGAGGAGGAGAGTCTCAAGTAGCCTCAAAGTTAGACAAATTCATAATCTCATAGGACCTTATGGTAACCGACAAGGAAATGATAGCGAGGATTCTCCCCTTTGGAGGCTTGGACCATTGGCATGTACAAATTGAGGTTCAGGGCATTGGTACCCCCCAATAATAGACCTTTTAGATTTGAGAACATCTGGCTCACCCACCCAGATTTCATCAGCAACATTACAAAATGATGGAGAGAAGATCTGCATATTCAGGGTACAAGAATGTTTCTATTACACAAAAGACTAAAGCACATCAAGCTCAGACTTAAAGACTGGAACAAGAATGAATTTGGAAATATTTTTGAAGAAAAAAAAGTTGTTGAAGACAAAATGCAAGAACTCAGTCAAGACCTTATCACGGATGGCTTTGACAAAGTCAAGAATGATCAAATTACCAAACATCATCAAGACTGGGAGAATTTATGAAAACAAGAGGAAATATTTTGGAGACAAAAATCTAGACTTCAATAGCTAAAAGAAGGAGAGTGAAACACTCAATTTTTCCACAGATCCACCATGGCGAACATATCTCATAATAGGATCTCTTCGATCAAGGACGAGGGAGGTCATCTTCTTAATTCCCATGAAGATATAGAAGCTGCATTAGTCCAGCACTTTCGAAGTATAGCAAAGGAACCATTTTAGACAGAGATCATTCTATCAGGGACTTAACAAGGCATATACCTAGGCTTGTAACAAGAGAGGATAACTTCAGTCTTAATAGGCCAGTGACTGAAGAGGAGGTTAGTGAGGTCATCAAAGAAATGTAGAATGGTAAAGCATGAGGCCCTGATGGTTTCAATGTGGATTTTTTTAAATCTTGCTAGAGCATTGTTAAACAAGACATTCTAAATGTGGTGGAGGATTCCAGAATGAATAGAACCATTTTGAAGGTGCGCAATACTTCATCTCCTTGATCCCCAAACATGACAATGCTTAGACTCCAGACAAGTTTAGACCCATAGCTTTATGCAATGTGGTGTACAAGATAATATCCAAGGTTGTTTCCAATAGACTCAAACCACTTCTTCCTACTCTAGTTTCTATGGAGAAATCTGTGGAGGGTAGACAAATTCTTAATAACATCATTCAAGCACGTGAGTTGGTTCACTCATTGTTAAGAAACAGGAAAGATGGCATGATCATGTAATTGGACCTAGCCAAAGCTTATGATAAGTTGAATTGGACCTATATCAGGAAGGTCCTTATAGCTTTTGGGTTTGATCATAACTGGGTAAGATGGATCATGGCCCTAGTGACTTCTTCTAGCTATTCAATTCTGGTTAATGGTTCTCCTTCCAACACATTCACTCCTTTAAGAGGCCTTAGGCAGGGAGATCTGCTCTCTCCTTTTCTCTTTATCCTCATAATGGAAGGACTTGGTCAGTCAATCAAGTATGCGAAAGAAGTTGGCAACATCAAGGAGCTCCAACTATCTGAGACTAGACAGGCTTTGACCCATTAACAATTTGTTGATGACACCATGCTGCAGGGAATCCCCATGGTCAAAGAAGCTCAAGCTTATAAACAAATCCTATGTGACTTTGCCATGGCTACAGGTATGGAAGTTAATGTCTCCAAGTCAAAGATTTTTTTCTTTAATACCAATATTGCTATTTAAAGAAATATCTCCAAAATTCTGGGCTTTCAAAGCGATGTCCTTGCCTCCAAATACTTGGAAGTTCCTCTAACGGACAAACCTTTGCACAAGATAATTTGGGAGCCAATGATTAATAAAATGCAGGATAAAATTAGGAAATGGAGTATTAGATCTTTAAACTTGGCTGGTCGGTTAGTGCTTGCAAAAGTTGTTCTTCAATCTATCCCCGTCTTCATGTTATCAGCCCTTCCAACTCTAAAAGGAGTTCTGCAACATTTTAGAACCATTCAAATAGACCTTCTTTGAGGTAAGGGGAAGTAGAGAAAGAAATGGGCCTTGGTAGCCTAGGATAAGATTTGCAAACCTAAAAACCATGGGGGTCTTCGATTGGATGATCTGGAGGCACTAAGAAAAGTTTTAGGGGTCAAATTATGGTGGCATTGGGTAAAAGATCCAAAACCTCAGTGGGTTAGTATCTAGAAATTAAAATATGCCAGCACTTGGCAAGATAATGATCACATAAGGATGAATGGCAACATAGAAGGCTCACACATCTGGAATAAGGCCTGGGAGAATAGAGGCTTAGTACAAAAAAATACCTTCTCGGAAATCAGAGAGGGAGATCTTTCTTTGTTTTGGGAGGATAAATGGCAACAAGAACCTACATTATTAAGATAGGAATTTCTGGACCTCAAGAAAGAAACTAATGCCAAAGGGTTATTTAAGGTAAAATATTTTTGGGACCAAACCAATAGTGAAGGAAGATGGAGAACCTGGAAGAATATAGGTTATAAGGATGATAGCCCCTTGAAAGAAAAAGCTGAGGCACTTATGAAAATGTTGGACCAAAGGAAAATTTTAGTGACAGGGGGGCATGACCAACTTAGATGGTGTAACAAGAATGAAGGTACCTTCAATCTTAAGGAGGCAAAAAGAAAATTCCTTGAACTAGACTCTAATCTACCAGACAGGGTTTGGCAGAACCTATGGAGGCATCAAAGATGGATGAAAATCAAACTATTCATGTGGTTGGTTCATCATAAGAAAATCCTGACTTGGGAAAACATTCGGAAAAGGGGTGTTCTGGGTCCTTCCAGATGCCAGCTCTGTGTGGCCCAGGAGGAAACAATGGTGTATCTTCTCAATAGTTTTATTTTCACGTCCAACTTGTGGGATGCTTTTTCCACTATTTTCCGACAAACAGGCAGGGAAAAAGGGAGCATTATCAACACCATAAATAAATGGAGACGAAACTTCTCTGATTATGAATTTATTTTCTCATCTTGGTCTTTTACGCCAAGCTTCATAATATGGAATGTCTGGAAAGAAAGGAACAACAGAATCTTCAAAAATGTAAAAAGATCCTCCCAACGCATTTTTAAGCAGATCTTAAGACAGCTTAAGGAGACGGTAGGTACTATTGTGAGAACTTCACCAAAAAATCCACCTTCAGAAGCTGAAATGCAGATAGTTCTTCAGTTGGGTATGTAGGGGCTTATACCACATGGCTTGGATGGGAAGGTAATGACACAGGACACTAAGCAAGATTACTGGCATCACCCCCCCCCCCCCCCCCATTTTTTGAAATAAAACATTGATGCGGCCTCAAAGGGAAACTCGGGTATTGCTGGCTTTGGAGGGGTGTTAAGGGTTGAAAATGGTTGCATCCTTTTTATTTTCCACTGCCATTTGGGAAGAGACACAAATCATATGGCGGAATTAATGGCTCTTGAGCAGTGTTTAGAATTCCTGAAGTAGAATAATCTCCAAATTATAATTGTTGAAGCTGATTCTGAATTAATCATTAACTTGGTCAAGGGAATCAGCTATGGCATGGAGCGAGAAAAAGTCTCAAAACACTGGAGGTTGCTACATGTCTTTCAGTGGATTCAGTTTCACCTCCTAGGCTTATGTACCGTGAGTTTTACTCATGTGCTAAGGACGGAAAATAAATTGGCAGACATCCTAGCCAATCAAGGGGTGCTCTGCACAAAAAGTAGGGTTGAGCTGAGTAGCCAAGAGATGGCTCAAAATAGATTAAAGGCGATATGTCAAGATCAGGTAGATGAGGACAGAAAGGTGTTTCACAACAAAGCCATAGAGACGGGATCTAATTGATTTGGTCTAGTGATGAAGCGTTGTGGTTTATTTATGAAGTGTTATTTATGAAGTGAGGTTATTTTTGGGATGCAGGTAACTGTCGGCCTCATCAACCTTGGCAAGAACAATCATAGAAGGCGCTGGGGGAGTTTTCTAGGCAGATGTAGTTTCTTGGATAGATGGCAGAATGGAGGAATTTTCAGCTTCTTTTGGTTTAGTCGCCCGAGGAGATGGGTTGGGGCGAGGGGCCAAATTTTTGGCTTTCTCGGTAGCCTCAAAACCCAAGGTTTTCTTTCTATGGTGGAAAAACCGCTCGTTGGGTGGTTTCTAGATCATCGCAATGCCTTCAAGCTAAAAGTGGTTTTTTGGAGTTGGGAGCGATTCCACTCACAAAGCAACATGTCGCTAAGGTACGGGAAGGATTACCGCACCCGTTGGATCAACCTCGATGACTCTATGGTCATGATTAAGCGAGCATGTTGGTGGGTCCAGGGCATTTATCGCGAAGACTCAAAAGCCCTTATTTCTCTTTCTGTGGTGGCAATACCGCTCGGAGGGTGGTTTTGGGTTTATCGCAGGGCCTTCAAGTTGAAAGTGGTTTTTTGGAGTTGGGAGCAATTCCACTCACAAAGCAACACGTGGCCAAGGGACAGGAAGGAATACCGCCCTCATCACGTGGTAATTCTCAGTGCTCCTTGTGTGTGCCATATGTTCCACAGCCATTGGATCAAGCACGAAGATTCCATGGTCAAAATTAAGCAAGCATGTTGGTGGGTCCAGGGCATTTATCGCGTGGTCATTATCCATGCTTTTGGGTCTTGCAATAGCATCCTCTGTTGGTGGATCTGGCGAGGCGATTTGATGATCAAGGAAAGTATGCAGGTTCGGGTGAGCATTATCTTCCGTGCTTGTTGCGCTTCATGAAGGGAATCGGTGGTTTTTGGGCGAACGACATGCTCCAGGGTTATGTTGCCATTCGGACGTGAAATCCTTTTAGAATGGTCCCTATTTACTCATTAGGTCCGAATCTTTTTTAAAAGTGGATGCATGTTCTTGCCCTGTTTTGAGCCTCGGCCGTCAGAGCTCTAAAGGGGGATCGAACAATCTAGGTTCTTGTTTGTTTTTTGTGGATTTCGTAGTTTTTTTTGTGGGATCTTGGCTCGGCTTTAAGCCTTGAGCTCGGTGACCTTGGCTCTTAGTGGTTTGATATTTCTTTGGCCCACAGTTCCTTTAGAAATGTTGTATTTTATGTAATTTGTTTTTCCTTTTAATAAAATATAAGGTAACACTCTAAAAAAGAAAAAATTAATTAATTAATTAAATATGTGGTAAAGGGAACATATTTAGCTGAATATTTGTATTATCTATCAGCAAGGGAATGGAGAGCAGCATGCTTACTTATAAATACCCTTTTCAAGAACAAAACATATGTAAAAGTATTGTGAATTTCTAGGGCAACGTAGAATTAGGGCACACTAAAACGTTGATCAGCAATGCTCTTTTACTAAATGATTGGATCACGAAGTGGATGCTTTGGTACTCATGTCGAACACACGATTCAATTATTGATTCTTTCAGTGAATCAATTATTGAATAATTTTAGTCCGCGATGTCTTAAATCAAACCAGTATGGGAATCTATCACAACTTTCCCTACCGCATACGACATGAATTGGCAACTTCGAAAGCGCATGGAAATTACAAGGACCGGGTTTGTGTGGGGATGGAGATTGATGCTACTGATTTGAACTTCATATATTTTCCTTCAAACTACACCCGACAATTTCGTTCTTTAACCCGGAAATCAAGCAAATCAACACTGAGAAAATTTGTAAAATCAGCAGTGGTACAGTCATTACTCACTGTTATTTGTAGGTGTTATCGGTGCATGTAGGTATATTATTGTTTTTCAAAGAAAACATGCTATTTGGAATTATTTATTTATGGGCAGTCATATTAAAAACAGATTTCACTACTACTAAATACCTATAGTATTGAGATAAACCAAATACCTATAGTATTCAGATAAACTTTCTTTTAGCTGTTGTATATAACCATTTTAAAATTAAGACATTCATAATTATGATTATTTAATTTTTAAAATTGTCAAATTATATATATATATATATACATATATATATATAATTAGTCTATATAAATTAAATCATTATTAAATGTTGATAGACATTTATCCATGATAAGCATCAAAATACTTATGCCATTATACAATATACATCTCACATTGCTAATAATTAAAAAAAATCATAAAAAATTAAACATAATCAGCAGTGGTATAGTCATTGCTCACTGTTATTTGTAGGTGTTATCGGTGCATGTAGGTATATTATTGTTTTTCAAACATGCTATTTGGAACTATCTATGGGTAGTCATAAAAAACAGATTTCACTACTACCAAATACCTATAGTATTGAGATAAACCTTCTTTTAACTGTTGTATATAACAATTTTTAAATTAAGACATTCATAATTATGATTATTTAATTTTTAAAATTGTCAAATCATATATATATATATATATCTATATCTATATATATATATATATATATATATATATATATATATATAGTTTATATAAATTAAATCATTAGTAAATGTGGATAGATATTTATCCATTATAAGCATCAAAATACTTATCCCATTATACAATATACATCTTACATTGCTAATAATAATAAAAAAATCATAAAAATTAAACATAATCAGCAGTGGTATAGTCATTACTCACTGTTATTTGTAGGTGTTATCGGTGCATGTAGGTATATTACTGTTTTTCAAACATGCTATTTGGAATTATCTATGGATAGTCATAAAAAAACAGATTTCACTACTACCAAATACCTATAGTATTGAGATAAACCTTCTTTTAACTGTTGTATATAACAATTTTAAAATTAAGACATTCATAGTTATGATTATTTAATTTTTAAAATTGTCAAATTATATATATATATAAATATATATAGTCTAAATAAATTAAATCATTAGTAAAAGTTGATAGACATTTATCCATGATAAGCATCAAAATACTTATCCCATTATACAATATACATCTCACATTGCTAATAATAATAAAAAAATCATAAAAATTAAACATAATTATAAATAAAATTATTATATCAGTGAAACATATCTACAGTGTAAAAAATATGTAACAATATTTTTAACTATGGAAATTTACCTCACCTTACCATAGGCATTAACTTATAAATTAATTTTCTTATAATACCATGATGAAATTTATTAATTTTGATATGATCAATAGATTTTAAGAAAATAAGTTGTAAATTATTTTTTTTTGGGGGGGGAGGGGGGGGCGAATGTAGAGTGGTTTTGATATTAATGAATGAAATTTATTAATTTTGATATGATCTATAGATTTTGAGAAAATAAGTTGTAAATTATATTATATTCTTTTATATGATAATAAATTTTAATTAGTTTAGATTTGTTTTAATTAATAATTTATTAAACATTTAGTGTCATTAATTTTTTTATCTTAAAAATATATGAATGTCAAGAGATTTGATCCCCTCAGTATTTAAGATGGATTTAGATTGGTTTAATTCTCTATTTAAATAGACCATATTCCACATAAAAACCATGGAGAATATTACATGTTCTCATAAAACTAAAGCTCAAAAACTACTAGTAACTTGACCTAGTTAAATTTATCTTAATTACCTAACAAAAATTAATATAATAAGAAAATAACATAGAATTATTATTTTAACACAAAATTGTTTTTATTTTTATTTCATACCCAAAATAGATGTGATAAAAAAATAATAACTTACCATTTTTATTTTAGTTTGTCTTCACCCGTTCAGAATGTTTAGGTTAAGAAATTATAACAGCTGTCACATATTAAGCTAGAAAAATAGGTCTCAACAATTAAATTTTCCTGTTTTAATTAGTTATGATAGGTGAATTTATATTTTATAATGTGTGTACAGTGGCATTATTTCGAAGGCAATCGCTAAAAGACCTGCATTAACGCTTGAATTTGAGAGATTGGAAGTGCAATCGCTTAATTTTATTCTAGCAAATAGCATGGTTATAAAATCGATGTAATAGACTGGATAGCGATTTTTCCTATAAACGGTTTCGAGTCATTCTAAATTGTGCATAATTCATTTTTTGTTTGATCATCACATATGGGAGACTTTTAATTTTGCCCTGTATTTAAGAAAATCCTGTGTGGTGTGTATTATACTTTTTCATTGCCAATTTATTTGTGAAAATTTACATAAATATTTAGAAAGAAATGTATTTAATTTGATTTATAAGGAAATACATATTTTTATTGATATTTTTTATTATATAAATATTTAAGTTAGGCTATAAATTAATTACTTAATTTTTAATTAAATTATGCTTGTTTTTATAAATAGTTTATGGCCATTTTGAATTTGACATCATTACTTTTATATATAGTTATTTCATAATCTCTTATAACTTAAATGAGATTTCTAACTTCGGACTTCTCCAAATCTATATTAAAAAGCAAAAATCCTTTAAATGATGTATTATTGTTTTGAACTTGTGATATCTCATAAACTAAAAAATTTTGATTCCTTATTTATTATAAATAAGATGAAACATAGAAAACCTCTAAATTTTGAAATGGAAAAGAGTTTAATTAAAATTTTGATTTCTTATTTATTATAAATAAGATGAAACATAGAAAACCTCTAAATTTTGAAATGGAAAAGAGTTTAATTATATCCGTTGGAAATACATATTCGTATATTGATGATTTTGATTATATAAATTTTTAACTGAACAATATATGAATTAAATTATTTTTTTTACACCAATTCAGTCCTTTATTAAAAAAAAATCCAACTCTTTCTAATATATATGTTAATATTATTATTACTTTTTTAAGTTAAGAAAGAAACTGATCAACGGACATTATTGTTAAGGGAAATAATATAAATGATGCTCAACCTTTTATCATTAATTATTAATTCATAAAAGTAAATTAATGCTTTTGGAATTAATTATTATTTTATAGCTTTTTAATTTATAGTCCAAATCTTTTCCAAGAAATAATTAATTTTACTTTTAAGTTAAGAAAGAAACTAAACAACACAAATTCTTAAAATGAAAACAAATTGATTCTTAACTTTTTATTACTATTTAATAGTTTATAAAATTAATTAATTGATTTTGGAAAAGGTATTATTTAAGTGTATTAGTTAATATATTGATTTTGGAAAAAATATTATTCGAAATATATTTTAATTAATAGATGAAATCACTTTTTTATAGTATTTATTTTTTCTAAAATTTTGTAGAGATTTTCAACTATCATAAATTTAAGTTCTTTAATTTGTAAAATTAAGTGTTTTTGGGTTTTTTGTCTTGAATCTATTTATGCATTTAAAAGTGCATTTTAAATAATAAGAATTCACAATCTCCCTAGAAATTATATTGCTAGATTTTGGCCAAACAAGTCTCTCTCTCTATATATATATATATATAGACACTATTCATTTTAGTTTTGGTATTTTCCAATGCCTAACAACTCATTTTAAAGTTAAAAAAAAAAAATACTATTTTTTTGAGTGGCCATTCCATTGGCGAGTGCTCTCACATGAACAATTTTATGTTACTGCTATGTCCAATCATGGCAAATTTGATTTGGTTGCAAGTCCTTTCCATAGGTTAGGAGGCTAAGAAAATATACAATTAATATTATTATGTTTGCTTGTTTAGATATTTTACTGTGCATAGGACGAAGTATGTCCAAGAGAATGGGGGTGCTTTGCATAGGTGGGTGTGCTCTAACACTGACAAAGTTATGTTATTTCTCTTCCAAATGATGCCAAAATTGATGCGGTTGCATGTACCTTACATAGTCGGGTGGGGGGATGAAAAAATATACAATTAATATTATTATGTTTCCTTTTGCAGAAATTTTAATGTGCGGAGGGAGAACATGGGTCCTTTTCATAGATAGGGGTGCTTTGTCGAAGGATTCTGAAATTGATGTGGTTGCATGTCATTTGTATAGGCGAGCGGGGAAGACGGGGAGGGAGAAAAGAAGAAATTTGATCATGTGGAGGACAGAGTGATTTCACATCTTAGATGTCAATTTTTTTCTTAGATTTCTTATCGCATTTGATGCATTATATATAGGCCCATTAGATATGAAAGAAATTTTTTAATATTCATCTTGTATGGTTAACAAATAAGAGAATAGAGCAATTTGCAATGATTGGCCAAAGTTGCATGGAAATATTTAAAATAAAATGGAACTTTGTTATTCATCTTTACTCAATACTAAGTGCATTAGTGATTTCACATTTTTCAAATGAACTCTTATTATGCAATATTAAATAACCTCAATCTGAGTGAGGAAGAAGTGTTGTGTGGTAAGACGAATATGCAAACCATAGTATGAATAAGTCAATTAAGTACTAATTTGTGTCATGAAAAGGTTGGTCCATGTGTGCAAAACTAACAAATGTATGAAATACCTCCATGTTTTCTTCTGCGAAACTTTTACTATGCAAAGGACAAAGTATGTGCTGGAGAACATGCGTACATAGATGAATTTATTCTAAAGAGTTAGAATTAATTTTAAACTCCTTTCCATTTAAGACTTTTATATATCTATCTATGTAGAACAACAATTGCATATAGTTGTGAATATGTGTGGAAAGAAGGATGTGCAGAGGATGGGGTATGTGTTGGATAATGTGGGTCAAAATATAGAGAAAAGGAAGAAATTTTCATTGTGATGAATGCAGGAGGTGCAGGTCACAAGGTGTTTCTAGGAGAACATGGGTGTAGAGGGGACTTTATTCTTATCGATTTAAAACTTTTACTATGTAGATGATGGAGCATGTGTGGGAGAATGGGGGTCCTTTGCATAGGTGAGGTGCTCCGAAAGTGAAACTTTTATGTTACTTCTCTGGACAATAATGTCATATTTGATGCCATTGTAGGTCCTTTTCATTGACATGGGGTTTAAAGCAGATATTTTACTTTCCAGAGGACGAATTCATTTCAGATATTTGGTGTCAATTCGTGACTTATATGGCTTATTGCCTTCAAATCGTTATCTATAGTCATGTTTCCAGGAAATAAATTTGTTAATGTTCATCTTGTATGGTTAACAGATAAGAGAACAAAGAAATTTGCAGTGATTGGCTCAATCTACATGCCTATATTCAAACTAAAATCAAACTTTCTTATCCATGTTTATAAAATACTAAGTGCATTAGTGATTTCAAATTTGTCAACTGAACTTATATTATACAATATTAAATAAGTTGTGTTTTCATTCCATGTGAGTAAGAAGTTTTGTATGGTAAAATGAATATGTGAACCATACTACGAATGAGTCAATTATGTAGCAATTTGTGTCATGAAAATTTTGGCCTATGTGTGTAAAACTAAACAATGTATGAAACATTATGTGGAATCATAGTTGCATAGAGCCATGAATATGTGTGGAATGAGGCATATGCAAAGGATGGGGTATGTCTGCAAGAATGGAGGTCAAGATACAGAACCGAGGAAGAAGTTTTTGTTGAAGAATTAAGGATGTGTGGATAATGAAGTGTGTGCGAGATAATAGCGATGTAGAGAGGACTTTATTCTTTGTTCATTTATTTTTTTACAGATATGGTTGTGTGGGAGAGAAGCTGCATGAAGATGTGAATTTGTCCTGAATGAAGGATGTGAAGAGGGTAGGTTATGTGTTGAAGAACACAGATGCAAAAAAGAGTTTACTCCTCAAATACATAATTAATTTTAAACTCTTTTACATTTAAAACTTGTATAGATCTACTTGTGCCAAGGAGGATTTCCATAGAGCTATTAATATGTGCGGGACGAAGGATGTGCAAAAATGTTAAAACGTTGATACATTGTGTGGTTTCATCATTTCATCTACGTGTCAATACATTGACTGAAGAATTTTGTAGTTTCGTAGTTAGTGAATTGAATGCTCAAAGGACTGATATTTACATGCAACGATGTTTTCCATTAATCAGAGGAAAAACATCGGGACGATAAAAGATCTAGATGGCAACTTTGTCTTTGTAACATGTTTTATAGGTGATGTATTCTAGGGAAATGAGTCTGCGAGAATTTTTAATAGCTATTATAGTGAGGAAAAATTATTATTTTCACTGATACAAATAACTAATTTCATCCTGATTACATTTCTCAAATAGTGGAATGTGTAATGTTTTCTCTTTGGAGAATATTTCATTTGAAATGTTGTAGCCTCGCACATAAATTTTCCATCAACAAATTTATTTCGCACACATGTTCTTTCTTCTTACATTTGTGAATTAAGTAATAATCAATGGAAGGAAATTGGGTTGATAAAAATATATGGATTCCATCTTGATCTTTGATACAAATATTTCGTGATATATGTCGGATGTAAAAAAGTAAAAGGTGGTGATTTATACAGAAATGAGCCAAAAATAACTTATAATCATTAGTGGAGAAAGGAAAGAAGCTATTTTCTCATATTGATAGGAGACTTGTCTTATTGACTTAATATTTCAAATAACAGATCATGTAACATTATCTCTTTGCAAATTTCTTTTAAAATCTTGGAGTATTGTGTGAGATTTTGTTGTCTTACATAATATATTGTTTCTAAAGTTGAGGTCACATAAAACCACATTCTTGGCTTCAATAGTGTCTGAATGGTGTCTCTGATTATCGTATGGAAAAGTATGAAATTTAAAATTAGGATCATTTAGAGATAGTTTAAGAGCAATGTAATGTGATTTTCCTTGTTATTGATGGCTAGTACATGTTCGAGATGAATCCATTGAACATAAAACTATTGGAATAAACTATTAATTCATGGTTGGTAGTAGTAGTGCATAAATATAGAAGCTCTACAATTCTCCCATATTTTAAATAGATTCACGTTGGATGATTTTCTATTCACATTTATTATTTATAGTTTCTTAGTTGATTATCATGATCACAGGTAGTTTGTATTTATTTTGATTGGTAAATTTATATTTCTTGTGAGACATATAATAGTGATATTAAATAAGCGTAAAACTATGGAGTAAATGGAGACAATGGTGTTTAACTTTGGTATGTTCAGTCGCTAATTATTTCATGTTGTGTGTAACAATTTTGACATGGGTAATAGTAGCAATTGTAGGAGAATGGGTGTGTGGAGCAAGGAATATAAATTTTTGAGTGCAATTTTTTTTATGTGCATATGAATTGAATATTATTGAATATCATAGCGAGAGGATGTTACTATAGGTTAAGATTCAAAGAATAGAAACGTTAGGTTTTTTAAGAATTCTGTAAACGTAATGCTTATAGGAGTTTTTCCTTGTGTGGAACTTATAATGAAAGTGTTTATGTGGGGTTTGGAACATTGTAAATGATGGCTAATTAATTAGTGTAATGTATGAAAAGGTATAGAGTGTTCGTTGATGTTCCTTGACTTGTACATCTTGCTTGAGGTAATTGGTTTTTCATTTGGAATGAATTATGATGTTAAATGGAATTTTACTTCACTAAAATCGCCATTTGAAATGGTTATTGACTCGTTTCCCTAAAAATCACCACCTCCTACGATTTTTCATTTGAAGCATGTTACGAAAAAATTCTATCAACAATAAAGATACGATTCATATTTTTTATAATTCGTATGTTTCTCCTCTAATTAATAAAAAACACCAATATGAGTAAATGTCAATCCCTTTCATGTTTAATTTACCAAGTACACATGTGTGAATGTCTTTATTTAGTGTACCAATGTGCACAACGTATCAACAATTCATATCCTTTTTGTGCACATATGTTCTCTCACAAAACACTACCTGTTAAGAAGCCATATCACAAAACATAAGAAAAGACAGATCAATGACTTGAAAATTAGCCTCTTCAAGGGGTAAAAATCTTTTACATCACATAAATTAACAATTCTTGGATGACACAAGTGAAAAGACCTTGTTGGTATATATAGGAGTCTAAGGGGTCACAATATAATCAAATCCTACAATGCAACAATAATGTAAGGGTACAACAATAACAATACGGGGCTACACTAGTATTATGGGGAACTAGCATGCCCCTCTCCTTCAAAAAACCTATTGTGCTCAATGCTTGAGTATTTTTGGATGCTTCTGTATAAAATTCTCATCCTCCCATGTGGAATTTTCAGTGGTCGAGTTCTTCGACTCAGTGAGATACTCTAAAATTGATCAATTCCTTATTTTTTGGCTTCTTGCTTCTATGACTACTTCAAAATCCAATATGATTTTTCCTTCTTCAACAATTTATCACAATATTGTTTGAACTAAGAATTTATCACCGATAACCTTGGTTAAGTATGAAATATGGAAAATGGATGTACGTGGGAAGATGCAGGTAGCACCAATTTGGATGCCATAGTACCAAAAAATTGCAAAACCTTGTAAGGACCATTTTACTTGGGTGATAATTTACTATCCTTCTTAGATTCCTTGAGGTACATTTGTTTGTGTGGTTGTAATTGTAAAAATACATAGTCATCTATATCAAAACTTCTTTCACTACCATGTTGATCTTCTTATTATTTCAATTGATTTTGCGCTAGAGTGAGGTTATCCTTTAAGAATTTGAGAAATTAATGTTGATGCTAGATGTGATCTGCCACTACTTGAACCCTATAATTTTCTCTTAAAGATGATGTGGTGGACAATTGATGATATCCATAAAGTGGCATAAATGGGGTCATTTTTGCTGCAGTATGGAAGGAAGTGTTATACCATCACTCAGCTAGAGGTAACCACTTGAGCCATTGTGTTCATTTGTAAGATATAAAGCAATGAAGATATCTTTTAAATAATTTTTTCACTATCTTAGTTTTCTCATCATATTGAGGATGTATTTTCCCTACGATGATGACCGTCCAAAATTTTATCAAGTGTCAATTTTGGATCCTACGCTAACTTTAATTTCAAGCCTCAATGTGTTGTCATGTGGTTCGATTTGTTATTTGAGTGTTTTCTCCTAGTGTCGTATCCTCCTATGTTAATGTGTCTCAACCATCGTCACTTAACCATTACAAGTGTTTAAGTTAGTAAGTTGTGTTTAGGTGAAATCGCGATCTTGCTTTACTTAGAAACTCGCCTTCTAGCCATGCACAGACTCAAAAAGCACTAAAAGTAGAAAAGAAAGAAAAAAAAATCCCTCACAAAAGAAAAAGTTCGCTTTGAGTTGACAAAGCCTTTCAGTTGACGAGAGAAAAAATTCTTGGGAGCAATTCTTCATGTCGAAGACATGCACCCTGTCTAGTTGCAATCTTGACCTAACTTGTGGCATAACGGTGCAATCCTAGAAAATAAGAACCACCTTAACTCCTTATTAACTAATCCTTTGATGCGATAATAAGTGGAACTCATGCATGAATCTATTTTGCATGTAAATTTATTTAAATGAACTAATTTAATAATTCTTTCACTAGCATTTCATGTGATTTGAGCGCACAGATGGAGAATCAAGAAGCCTTTCATCAACCAGTGTAGAAAGTAAGTTGCATGCTCAAGTATATTTCTGTTTGTTATTTATCTCTTTATTTGTAGTTTGTTTGCTGGAATTTTAGCTGAATCTTCATCATGTAAGTGTTATATCACTAGCACATGCAAGAAACGTTCCACATTTTGGAGACCTTCCATCTTCCACCTTGCATGAAAGAACAACTAGAAATCCTTGCATATCATTCTTCTCCTCTTCTTAGAATTTAATCCTATGAATTAAACTTGTTTCTCATCTTTCTACAAGAAAAGTGAACTTCCTAAGCTCAAGTTTCCTTCACCCTTGAAAATTGTGCCTTGTTTGACCCAGTTTTCTTCTTGAGCACATGGGTGCATCATGAAGGCACAAAGATTCTCCCTTCAACACTTCAGAGTGCTACATTTCACCCTCTTTTCCTTAGGGCACATGGGTGTATCATGAAGGCACAAAGTTCCATCCATTCATCCCTTCAACATGCGATAGTGCACCCTCCTTTGCCTTGAGTGCATATCCACACCTTGAATAACTGAAGCTCTATTTTCTTCATCCTTCTTCCTTTTGAAGTGCAACAGTGTGCCCTCGTTGTCTAGCAGGGTGCGTGGGTGCATAGGGAGGACTTAAAGACCTCCTTTTCCATTCCCTTGACCCTTCAGGGTGCTATAATGTTCCCTAGCTTATTCGTTTCCTCTTTATTGAGTGCATGAGCACTCTACGAAGCCCTGAATGACCATGCATGTCCTCTTCATGCTTTGATACTACGTCCTCCTAGTTTATATGTGTATTTTTCTTGCATGATAGTAAGTTTTGGCTCTTATTCATAGTTTTTCAATATATATCATTTCTAATGAATCTTTGAGTGTGATTTACAAGTATTACTACATATTCAGTTTTTTTAAGCTAATTTTTTCGTCATGAGTGTGATTCCAGAAACAGGTTCTTATGCTACAAGTGTTAACACTTTGTAATCATCTATTGGAGATATGTGGCCTCATAAAGTATCCTCAAGAGAAGTTTCATAAACAAGCATTAGTGAGCTGATTGAAGTTGCAAAGCCTAATGTTACTATATATGCAGACACTTAGTGTTTTATTAACAAGATTATAGAGGTTACCTGGAGCAAGATCTACAACACATTCATGTAGAGACATTTTCGAAGGACTTAGAAGATGTTCATGCATATATCAACATTAAGATGTCCAAGATACATAGGATCTCATGTAGATTCCCAGTCATGCCATGTGCTGAGGCTATTAAATGGATCATCACACACATGGATGACTCTCACCTTGTGCTCCGCAATGAGAGTGGTGATCACGTCGCCACCTATTATGGTGAGGATATGTAGACAAAATATAAGATTCTCATGATGAATTAATGTGAAAATGACAAATTTTATACAAGATGGGAAAACCGAGACACAGCTGATGTTATCATGCAATGGTGTCAGGAACCTACCAAGTTTCATCGTTTCCCATAATTTATGAATTTATCTGACGAAGATGTCAAGAGACTTATATCAGTATTTGATAACTATGTATTTTCATATGTTCAAGTATAAGAAAGATGAAGTATTTCAAGAGAATTGGATATATACACTCAATATGGTGGTGAACCATGGAAGAGCCTTTAGTTGGGAAGACATGTTATCATATGAATTGCAGCTACAAATGGGGTAGGCTAAATCATATTTACAAGAGAATCATGTTCCATAATTCTACACATCTGCATATCTCCTAGATGCGATTTGTGCACGATATGTGTTCCCTAAATTATATTGGAATTAGACTCCTAAAGAAAATTTCCCGGTATATTTCGACTATAGGTTTTTATTAGAAGTAAGCTTTGGGGGCGCATACCATAGATTGTATGAATACTTATTTGCAGCGATATTTTGCTTAATATTCAAGACCGATCTGCCATGCATGATAGATCAAGTAAATCTTAGTCTCTTAGGAATGTGTATTGTCGTATTTGAGCCAAAAAATCAATTTCATCTATTATTTAGACTATATATATATATATATATATATATATATATATATATATATATATATATATATTGTGTCATTGACAACAACATGTGGAAAATGTGTCGAAGGATTCTTGAGAAGATCAAGTTCCAGGCACAGGAAGGAGAATGAAGATCAACATTAGTGGAAAATGGTACAGTACATTTGAAGGAATTTTTAGTACAATTGATCACTTCAAGAGTAGATGAAAAACACCTATATGGAAATATCTATGATTTTTTTCCCATTTGTATGTGAAAGTCTGAAACTGGCCTCGTAGATTGAAGGTTAGGGCGAGTCAAAGTCACATAAACCCCAAGTAAAATTTTTTAGAGCTAAAGAGGTTGGAGAGCCTTTTGGAGCATAGATAAGTTTGGAAAACATGCCAAAACTAGTGGCAATGATAGAGGAGCCACCACTGAAATTACTGGGCACACATGGATGGATAAATCATTAGCAGGAGCATAATTATTTGCCATAGGTGGAGGCCCCATTACAACACATCCCGATAGAGGGAGTCTCATGGTAAATCCCCGAAGAATTCTTAAGAAGCATGAAGGATATCAACAAGAAGATTTAGAGTAAAAGTGTGACAGAGAGGATTTCTATTGGTCGACAGTGATCCCACACCACAACCTATACCGGAAGAGGAGGCCAAGAGTGTGTAACCCATCAAACACTTAAGAAGTGTTTAATATTTTGAGCGGGATGACGTAATACGGGCATAGGTTGCTTGACATAGCGCAATATCGGCTTATCTTTTGTGAAACACTTAAGAGAGAGGCCCCCAAATAACAACTCAGTCCCCAAGCCTAAAAGGAAGGTGACCCTAGAGGATTCAACAACATGCATAGGAGTAGACCTGAGAATCATGAACTAGGAAATGGGGAGAAACAAGAGGAATAACAGGCTTGATCTCAACAATTTTTACCAAGATAATTTAAAAAAATTAAATGTTGAAAAATAGCCCTCGGACCCTTCTCTCTTCTCTTTGACAGCACGATAAGTGGCACTGTATTATTCATCAGAGATGACGTCAACATCAAGTCAATGGGAGCATGACAAGTGGTAGGAATATTGAGTGTTTTTAGGTACCCGAATGGTCCATTTTTATCTCAAAACTCAACTTGGGTGTGCGGAAATATGGGGCAAGTGCAACAACGGATCCCATAAGGATAACTCAACATGTAAAGGAAATCCTAATGATGTTAAAGGAACACAAAGAGGAAGCATAGGGCAGCAAGCATTGGTTCGACATGAAATTATGGTAGAATGACGAACCAATCAAAAGCAAGCAATGGAACCCAAGTTACACCTAAGACCACTATAAGGAGCCCAAAGGATTTAAAAGGAGTCAAGTTTAAAGAACTAAGATATAAGGTTGAAGGCTAAGTTTCGACATGAGGTTACATGTAGAAACGAGACTAAGGGCATGAAGATTTACAAAGGAATAAAGGGCCCTCATAGGATTAAAAATATTTAATGCTTGAATGCTTTAGTGGAGGTCACAATGCCTTTCGTTATTGGCAGGCCATAGGCTAAGACACCAGTGAAAAATGAGCAAAAGGAAGTTTTGGTGGATTTGGGAGCATTTTTAATAAAATTCAAAAAGGGTCACAAAGTTTGTGTTTAGCAACGATATTGTATTAAAAGGCTCTTAGCCTATGGTAAAGTTCTTTGGGCACATGCATGGTGGGGTTTGAATGGGCAACTATTTTGGCACAATTTTGTTCGGGCTTTGGCATGATGAGTCAAAAACTATTTTTTTAACAAATCCTTTGGGTTTGTGGATGGAACGAATTGGCATCCTTTGATATGTGATAATTTAGTGGCATACTTTGGTATTTAAGCTAAGTCTAACAACCCTCTAATAATAGAGAAGCCCCACTAAAGCCTTAGAACTACCACAAATGCTAAAATAAGTAGAAAAGCTCAATTTAACTTGCAGAAACATGTGTCGAAGGTCTCATAACTTAGAGAACATATTCAGAAGACATATTTTGAATAGGAGAAAGCTAGAAACAAGGATTGATGCATGAATACAAGAAAAGAAAAGAGGCCAAAAAAAAAAAATCAAAATCAAAGTCATTATAATTACGCTTGAGAAAGTAGTTTGCACATGATTTTTGTGTGGATAATTTTGTGTGAGGTGATGTTGTTGGTGTATGTAGTAATTAGAGAGTGTTATAGGTATTCATGATTAAGGAAGAAATTGTTTTCTTTGGAAAGGAAAGTAATCATTCATGGTTATAGTATGAAAATAGATGAAATATGAATCGTTGAGTCTCAAGCAAGTTGTATCTTGCAAATTAGGGGTCGGTGCTCCTTCCAATAGTTGTTTGTAAATATTTGGGGTTGCAACTCCATGAGTTTGTAATTGATTAATGAAGGAGTTGTAGCTTCGTATTGGTTGTATCTAGAGAATCATAACAGTAAGTTGTATCTTACCTTGTGAAGTAATAGAAGAACAATTTGAATAATTTTGTGTTCCATTTTGATTGCTGATATTATTTCTTGTCTTTCTTCTTTGAATTAATTGTTGAAGTACTTTATTGTGTCTTAGTGTTCTTGCAAAAGTGAAAGAATGTTTTTTAGGTTGGTAAAATTCCTACAATACTGACTCACCCCCCTCTTAGTATTATCCTAGTTTCTGACAATGTATATATACATTGATTGCAATAAAAGAGCCTTAAATATTATACAAAAAAATGTAACATCACTACAAATCAATAACTTGTTGGAGTAATTTAGGCATGGCCAAACATCAAAGCTATCGGCTATGGCCATAGAAACAAGAGTATATCTAGCATATCGTAAGTAAAATATACTAGGAATTTATGACTTGGTGAGAGTTGGGACTCCATGAGGATGCTTGAGCCTGCTTCCTAATATTTATCACAATGAGCCAAAGATACCCCCCACCCCCATCGGATTTCAAACCGGGTTGTAGGGATAGCAGCCCATTGTTCCAACTATTAGGTCATTCAACAAGTGGACTAGAAACTTATATAACTATTGGTATGAGAGCATAGAAAGGTAAGGTAACAATAACAATCATAAAAGAATAAACAAGAAATAAGTGACAAGTTGAAAAAACTTACTTCATAGAACCAAGAAGGTTGGGAAAGATACGTGAGCACAAACATAGATTCCATGTTTGAATGGGATAGGAATATTTATAGATGAGAAATGTGTTATTAGGGATAAGGACTAATGTTGTAGCAATAAATAAGAATTTGGAAAAATTATGTCCTTTTTCAGATTCATTTTGGTTTTCCATGGTGTAAAGGTCCTATCACTAGTACAAAATGACTAATTAGTTACTAAAAAAATGACTAAATTTTGCATATAAATGAGTATTTTTCGGTCAGTGGCCAATAGCAGCGAATTTGCAGTATCTTATAACACAACCAACTTTTAGTCATTTTTAGCGTAGTCATTAATTGGTTTTCTCAATTTTGTTGTCTAGGAGTATATTTAGTCATTAAGGTCGTTATTAATTTAGTACATAATTTATTCATTGATTGCCACAATTAATAACCAAATATAAAAACAAAATATAATACTAAATGATCATCGGAGGAAACCAATTAATTAATTTATTTTCTATTTTTTTCAGAAATGGAACTGAGTATTGAAACATGGAGGATAACCACCTCATCCAGAGCTTAAGACAACTCCTTTTCCATTTAAAGTGGTGGCTCCGACTAGCGATAATGGGACCAGTTTCCCACTGTCGGTTTTAAGATGAGAGTGGGCGGTTCATGAGTGATTTGCAATAGAATATTGATCATCTAAGTGACCTATTCTATAATGCAATTTATCTAACTAACTTATTCTAATATAAACCCCGGTATTACTGTGTGGTATGTGATCTACAAAGATATCTATTTAACATGTGATAATAAAGATTGAACACTACTAAACAAAGATGATAATGTAAAAGATAATTCCTTTGACTAAATAGTTAGTGAAAGGAATTTATAAAATATATCGCATATATGATTAGTTATATAAGAAAATCACAATTTCAACTAGGCATCATACAAAATTACAGTTAACGCTTAATAGAAACAATAAATCTCACATATAGCTCATGAAAGTAAATTTTTTCCACTAATTAAATGTAAAAAGAATCAATCATATCATATGTGTGAAGTCTTGCTCATTTGACAAATGACATAGAGCAACTTCTTTCTTCAAATCAAATTGTCTCCCAAGAATATAAAAGTGCATCAACAAAGGAAATTAATCTGATATCTAAAATAAACGATCATGTTCCATAATTTCAAGAAAGCATTCAAAAACTTACAATAGTGCATTCTTTGCAAATGTTTCTGATAAAAGTCTGGACCCTTCTCTAAATGCATGAGAAGGGTATAAATACTATTCTAACTAATGTGCAAAAATAGATTATACAAAATTTGAGGAGGTTTCAAAAAACCTTCCTCCTAACTAGGTAACTAACTCCAAAAATAAACAGAGGCTAAATGAATCGTTGGGAACGGGATCCCCCAAGGACAGTTTTGGGGCTAAAAGCCCATGTTTTGGGTCAAGTTTTGTAATAAAGTTGTAAAGTCTCTGCATTTTATGGTCACAGAGCGCGAAGGTGTCATGAGTCATAAAGGGTTGTCTGCCCTTATTTTGTAAAGTGTAAATTCGGTTGTAAAGATCTACCCATGGTCCACAGACCATGGGATTGTATAAAAGGAGCTAAGTAAGTAAGCTCTAAGTAGTTTCCTAGAAGTAAGAAGTCTTGAGCGATAAAGAGGAAGTCTTTAGAGAAGTCTAAATTTTTTAGGTCTTAGCGTAGGTAGAGGCTTTGCAGCTGAGTGCGTAGAGGCCTAGGGTGGAAGTTCACAGCTGAGTGTGCAGACCCCTGCAACTGTGTGCATAGCGCGAATAGATCTGTAATCATTTGAAGATATCAATAAAGAGAAGCATTCTACAAATTTTGTGTCTTTTTTTCTTGTTAATGCATCTTTTCATGTTGTGTATGCGCTAATATATGTAATTACGTTGGTTAATTATGTGATGCGCGAATGTATGTAATTATGTTGGTTAATTGAATTCAAGGATATCTGTTTACACAGTGCTAACGGTGATTGTTTAATAATATAAGTAAGACACTTAAGATAATTTGGAAATCTGCACAATACGCTACCCTAGCAGCGAGAAAGTACCTAAACCACAGGTTAGGGCTACGTGAAGGTCAATCATACCCCTTTGTGGAGGTGCTAAAGGGTGGAATAAAGGGCTAGACTGACATATCCTAAAACTTAGTGACATGTGCGAAAGCAGGAATAGAAGGAATAAACTGACATCATGGCCATCTCCTAGTGTGAAAACTTGGTTCCAGCATCCCCCCATACTGCTTCGGGTGAGACTTCGGTCCACGCTCTACGGGCTGATGCCAAAAGGGCTAGTAGTCTAGCGATTTATTTGGGTAACTAACGCTGAACCTGGGTCAAGCCTCACACAGCCAAAAAATGGTTCCGTTTACGAGACCCGAATCTACATAAGAGATTTGTGATGTCATATCACTGGAATCCAACTAAGAAAGAGATTGAAGACTGGTTGGATAGGAAGATCCACGAATTCGCGACGTAGGAGAACAGAAATCAATGATTGACAAAGGAATAATGGCTGGACAATTACTTATATACAGAGATCCATGAGATCTTTCTCTATTCGTTTCCAATTGAGTTATACAAGTGGATCGCGAAGATAGAGGATAACCAAGGATGGTGGAGACTTGACGATCCTATTGTTTGGACCCCAAAGTTAGTATAGAGATTGGATGCACTTGAGGATAAGATCGCCCGCACTGTCTATCATTGGGTTGATCAAATTATCAGAGGATTTGTGACTAAATTTGTGGTCGATACCTTAGTCAGCTTCAGCGAGGTGGAGCGATGCTTTTTCGAAGGTCTGTGAGGTAAGTACTTGAAGTCTTTTAGTACCTAGATTAAGTTGTTATTGTGTGAAAAAACGGGCTATGTATCTACCTTGATGTTCGGAGCTATGCGAAGCGAAAACACTTACAGGAATGAAGGGAGAAAGGGTCCTCAATATAGTCCATTAATTTCACCTCCACTAGGTGATGAAAAGGGAGTAAGGCAGGCTTCTCCACAAAGTGCTATTTAGTTAATAAGACAGGGATTCCCACGACTGCCACCTCCACCCACACCAACTCCCACTTCACCACCATCACCTGTGACTTCACCCATACCACCACCACCTCCACCATAGTTCAACATGGCAAATTCAGTGAAAGTGCCTTTGTTTAAAGGCTTGGGAAATGAGGACCCAGACCAATTCTAGTTCATCATGTAAGCTATATGGGAAGCTCAGGGCATCACAAATGATAACGTCAAGAAGGAAACATTGGCTAGTGCTTTCTAGGATCGCATGCTAACCTTGTACATCAAGTACTCTAATGATAACCCAAATTTTGTGGTGGTGGACATCTAGACCACACTGAATAAAGACTTCAGTAAGCCTAAATCCAAGGTACAATCAATTGTCAAGTTCTAGGAAATCATGATGAAACCAGGCGAGACACCTTGGGAATTATATCAGAGATTGAAGTGTAAAATACGTGAAGCTAATATGAACTTAACAGATGGATAGCACCACGAATGGCTCGTGGCTTCGCTCCTACCACACCTAAGGGTTGCGCTATCACAACAAAAGATAATGGTCGAGGCAGAGGACTTGGAGATTGTAATGAGACTACATGAAACACTGATGTAGGATCTGAATGGCGTGGGGATGGCTTGAACAACTTTCAAGGGTGCAGACAAGGTCAAGGCAGAAGAGGACTTGGCAGAGGTCGAGGATAGCTAATATGCTACAATTGCAGGGGACCAGGACACTATGCCTATGATTGCACTAACCCAACATCTCCATCGTGCAAATATTGCACTCTTTTCGATAATGAAACGAAGGACTTTCCTATGCTGATAGCGAGGATACACAACAAAGGGGCGCTACCACCTCAGCTGACTCAGAACCTGTAAATGATGAGGTGTGAGCCTCGTGAAGAGGGTCCAAATGTGAATATAGTTCTCTGAAGTGGAATTGCAATAGGAGATGATAAGGGGAAATAGCCTGAAGATAGTGCATGGGTTCACAAAGATCCAGCAAGGGAGGCTAGATTTGATTTGGAGCACGCATGTGAAACATTCATGGAAGCAAAGAAGAGCTTCGTTCAAGGAATTTATTTGTAAGTTCTTGGAACTGTACTTTGATGACTGGATTGTGTTTGGGCTGGTGAAATTCCATGTGGAAAGTTTGCGCCTGATTCTAGATACCTGTCGAAGATACCAGATTGTGCTCAATCTATAGAAATGCCTATTTTGTGTTCCTTTTGGGACCCTGCTGATTCATGAGATTTGTAGACAATGACTGATGGTAGATCCCGTGAATATCGCGGTGATACTTAACTTGGAAGCACCGAGGAGTGTGAAACAATTGTGCGCTACCCTAGGAAATATTGGATATTATAGAAAGTTTATCAAAGGCTATGCCTAGATCACCATGCCTATGGAGAAGTTGTTGAACAAGGATGTCACATTCTGCTGGAACGAGGACTATAAGAAAATCTTGGATGTATTGAAACAAAATATGGTCACCACGCTAATTATAGTCTTCCTAGATTGGAAGAAGAAGGATACGAATTGCATGGGGATGGCGTGAATAAGCTTTCAGGGGCGCAGACAAGGCCGAGGTGGAGGAGGACCTGGCAGAGGTCGGGGATAGCTAATCTGCTACAATTGCGAGGGACCAGGACACTATGCCTGGGATTGCACTAACCCAACGTGTCCATCATGCAAATATTGCACTTTGTTTGATAATGAAACGAAAGACTGTTCTACGCTGATAGCGAGGGTACGCAACAAAGGGGCACTACCACCTCAGCTGACTCACAACCTGCACATGATGAGGTTTGAACCTCGTGAAGAGGATCTGAATGTGAATATAGTTCTCTAAAGTGGAATTGCAATAGGAGATGTTAATGGGAAATTGCCTGAAGATAACACATGGGTTCAAAAATCTCTAGTAAAAGAGGCTAGATTTGATTTGGAGCATGCATGCGAAATGTTCATTGAAGCAAAGAAGAGCTTCGTTGAGGGCTCCACCTCAGGGAGCAAGGATAAGCCTAATCATGAAATGGAACACTCTATGCTTACAACCTTCCTAGAGACCTGCATGAAGTTGCTTCCCAATAACAAGGCTGTGAAGGGGTTACAGGAGCCAAGGAAAATTTTAAGGACGGAAAATTTTCTTGAATTTTAAAAACATTGGCGAATCTCACTAATCCCTAATATGCAAACTATAAAATTTGTATTGATATATTTGTAAAATTATTCAAATCTATAATGATTTTATATATAGTCTCTATATAATGTTGGCAATTTTTGAGGTAAAATAATTTTATATTCTAAAATTTGGGCGAATCATCTTTTATAAAAATTGGTAATTGGCGAATCTTTTTTTGGAAAAATCAAGGAAAATTAGCCCACTGGGCGAACATTAGCCCCTAAAATTTTCCATTACTATTAAACAAATGTGTCGGAAACACTCTGGGTGAACTGCGCATGGTACAAAAGATTACTAAGCATAAAACAAGGACAGGATGAGAGATGAGACTGACTGCACATATAAGAGAGTATGAAATGGACTAGGTTATTTTGGATATGGGGTTAGACGTGAACGTCCTACCAAAAAAGAATTGGGAACGGATGGGAAGACCCATGCTTTAGTGGCCTTCGATTTAGTTAAGGATGGAAAATCAGCAGAAGATCATCCCCATGGGGCGACTGCAATGGGTGACTGTAGGTATTGAAGGAGTAAGCGGGCTGGATGAATTTGAGGTAATAGAAATTATGTATGACAACAACCCCTACTCTGCACTCCTTGGCATTGATTGGGCTACTCATATGGACAGGGTAATCAACCTAAAGAAGCAAAAGATGATATTTGAAAATAAATCACTCTGTGTAATAGTACCCCTAGATTTTGTTGAAGGATCACGCTATACTGAACCAGTCTACGATTATGAGGGCAATGATGATTTGGACTCTATCTATAAGATAACAACGTGAGACCAAGATTGGGTGAATCCAATAGTGGATGGATGAATTAGATGGGATCGTGGGAGTTCCTGTACCTCAGACCCTCATGAAGAATTAGAGCGCTGGCTGAACCGATTACACGAAGTAACCACACTGAGTTATAACATGATGATCTAGTTGCTATGTTGTGTGTCGCTAGAGGTAAGAAATCTGCCCACTTATGTTGGCATGAATGATGTAGATATCTTTTTGGATGCATATCACGTTATGCTTGCAAGGTGGTGGGGTGCGCACAAGGGTAGCTTTGATGATTGGCGTGAATGTAGGGGGATGATGAGAACACACTTTGGGAAGCCGAAGGTAGGAATTACAGACAAATATGATCTTAAGGATGATCCATGCACGCACTTGGAAAAATGGGCACAAGCTTATGGAGTGAAGCCACAACCTAAATGGGTGCACTTGTTCTGTCACACCCTGGATGTCATCCCACTGAAATGGTAATTAGAAACAGAGCTCCACCATGGTACAAGTGAATGAGATATTCTACATGAAGGATTAATAATGACATTCAGCTTTGAAGATGGGTTTGACTGTATTAACGAGGCACTACAAGAAGTAAAAGCTGCAATCTTTAGGATACTACAGGATCATTTGGACCTGACTCAACCCGATTGGACTACTCAACTGAGTCACACGCTAGAATGCTATAACATAACAACTGAAGAAGAAGACTAGGATTCATGAAAGATTAACATCCCTGAAACCAAAGGTCACTGCGAAGTTGAGGGATCGCGGATTGAGAATCCTGATATGACCATGCCACTAAAAGCCAAACAGGTAAATATTGGTATGGAGGTAGAACCCAAATTCATGAAGATTGGAGATTACTGGGATGACACGATAGTGGATAAGGTTGTTGAAGTGCTCTGCGAATACCAGGATTTTTTCCCTACCAAGTTTACAGATATAAAAGGTATAATAGGAAACCTAGGTGTTATGAAGATCATGTTGAAACCCGATGTGAATTGAGTTAAGCAAAGACCTTAACGTCTCAATTTGAAGTATAAGGAGAAGGTCCTCTTAGATCTAGAAAAGATGCTCGCATTAGGAATCATTGAGCCCGTAGAAGAATCTGATTGGGTAAACCCAATGGTCGTACAAGAAGAGAAGCAGAAGAATGAAATAAGGATATGCGTAGACCTCTGGAAGTTGAATGAAGCTTGTGTACATCATCCTTTCCTGACTCCATTCTTTAATGAAGTGTTGGAAAATGTAGGTGGCTAGGAAGCATATTCCTTCACTGATGGGTTCTCTGGGTACCATAAGATTAAAATAGTGCCGGAGGATAGAAGTAAGACAACCTTCGTGACTAAGTGGGGATGTTTTTAGTACACTGTATTGTCGTTCAGATTGAATAATGCGCTTGCGATTTTTTCACGCATAGTAATTGAAACATTCAAGGAATTTATTCATAAGTTCGTGGAACTGTACTTTGATGACTGGACTATGTTTGGGCTAGTGAAATTCCATGTGGAAAGTTTGCACCTGATGCTAGATACCTATCGAAGATACCAAATTGTGCTCAATCTAAAGAAATGCCTATTTTGTCTTCCTTTTGGGACCCTGCTGGGTCATCTGGTTTGTAGATAGGGACTGATGGTAGATTCTGTGAAGATCGCGATGATACTTAAGTTGGAAGTGCCGAGGAGTGTGAAACTGTTGTGTGCTACCCTAGGAAATACTAGATATTATAAAATGTTTATCAAAGGCTATGCCTAGATCACTGCGCCTATGGAGAAATTGTTGAAAAAGGATGTCACATTTTGTTGGAACGAGCACTGTAAGAAAAGCTTGGATGTATTGAAATAAAAGATGGTCACCACGCTGATTATAGTCTTCCCGTATTGGAAGAAGAAGGATCTGAATGGCGTTGGGATGGCGTGAACAAGCTTTCATGGGCATGAATGAGGCCGAGGTGGAGGAGGACCTGGCAAAGGTCAGGGACAGCTAATCTGCTACAATTGCGGGGGACCATGACACTATGCCTGCAATTGTACTAACCCAACGTGTCCATCGTTAAAATATTGCACTCTATTTAATAATGAAATGAAGGACTAAACTACGCTGATAGCGAGGATACGTGACAAAGCGGCGCTACCACCTCAGCTGACTCAGAACCTGTAAATAATGAGGTTTGAGCCTCATGAAGAGGATCCGAATGTGAATATAGTGCTCTAAAGTGGAATTACAATAGGAGATTATAAGGGGAAATAGACCGAAGATAGCGCATGGGTTTGCAAAGCTCTGGCGAAGGAGTCTGGATTTGATTTGGAGCACGCATGTGAAACATTCATGGAAGAAAAGAAAAGCTTTGTTGACAGCTCCACCTCAAGGACCAAGGATAAGCCTGATCAAGAAATGGACCCTTCTATGCTTGCAACATTCCTAGAGACCTGCATGAAGTTGCTTCCTGATAGCAAGGCTGTGAAGGGGTTATAGGAGCTTATAAATAGATGCACCGGAAACACTCCAGGTGAACCGCACATGGTACGAAAGATTGGTAAGCATAAAACAAGGGCAGGATGAGAGATGAGACCAATCACATAGATAGGAGAGTATGAAATGGACCAGTTTATTTTGGATCTAGGGTTAGACGAGAACGTCCTACCAAAACAAACTTGGGAATGGATGGGAAGACCTGTGCTGCAGTGGCCTTCGATTCAGTTAAGGATGAAAAATCAGTCATCCCCATGGGGCGACTACAATGGGTGACTGTAGATATTGAAGGAGTAAGAACATTGGATGAATTTTAGGTAATAGAAATTATGGATGACAACAACCCCTACCCTATACTCCTTGGCAATGATTGGGCTACTCAAATGGATGGGGTAATCAACCTAAAGAAGTGAAAGATGATATTTGAAAATAAATCACTCCGCGTAATAGTACCCCTAGATCCTGTTGAAGGATCACTCTATACTGAACCAATTTGTGATTATGAGAGTGACGACGATTTGGATTGTATCTATAAGATAACAGTGAGAGACCAAGATTGGGTGAATCCAACAGTGGATGGATGCGTTACATGGGATTGTGGGAGTTCCTGCACCTTAGACTGTAATGAAGAATTAGAGCACTAGCAGAACAGATTACACGAAGTAACCACACTAAGTTGTAACATGATGACCCAGTTGCTATGTTGTGTGTTGTCAGAGGTAAGAAATCTGCCCACTTATGATGGCCTGAATGATGTAGATATCTTTTTGGATGCGACAAGGAGGTGCCAGAAAAGCGATGCTTCCAGGCTTTGAACTGGGCACTGAACGCTATGTCCGGAAGGTGGTGGGGTATGCACAAGGGTAGCTTTGATGATTGGCGTGAAAGTAGGGGGATGATGAGAACACGCTTTGGGAAGCCGAAGGTAGGAATGATAGACAAATATGATGGGAAGGATGATCCATGCACGCACTTGGAAAAATGGGCCCCGACTTATGGAATGAAGCCACAACCTAAATGGGTGCACTTGTTCTGTCACACCCTGGATGTCATCCCGATGAAATGGTACTTAGAAATAGAGCTCTGCCATGGTACAGGTGAATGGGATATTCTAAGAAAAGGATTCATAATGACATTCAGCTTTGAAGACGGGTTTGACTGTATTGACGAGGCACTACAAGAAGTAAAAGCGACAATCTTTAGGATACTGGAGGATCATTTGGACCTAACTCAACCCGATTGGACTACTCAACTGAGTCACACACTAGAATGCTATGACGTAACCACTGAAGAAGAAGATGAGGATTCATGAAAGATTAACATCCCTAAAAGAAAATGTCACCGCGAAGCTGAGGGATCGCAAATTGAGAATCCAAATATGACCACGCCACTAAAAACGAAACAGGTAAATATTGGTATGGAGGTAAAACCCAAATTCATGAAGATTGGAGATTACTGGGATGACATGATGGTGGATAAGGTCATTGAAGTGCTCCATGAATACCAGGATTTGTTCCCTACCAAGTTTACGGATATAAAATGTACAAGAGGAGACTTGGGTGTTATCAAGATCACGTTGAAGCCCGACGTGAATCCAGTTAAGAAAAGACCTTACCATCTCAATCTAAAGTATAAGGACAAGGTCCTCTTAGATCTAGAAAATATGCTCGCAGCAGGAATCATTGAGCTCGTAGAAGAATCTGATTGGGTAAACCCAATGGTGGTACAAGAAAAGAAGCAAAAGAATGAAATAAGGATATGCGTAGATCTTAGGAAGTTGAATGAAGCTTGTGTACATGATCCTTTCCTGACTTCATTCATTAATGAAGTGTTGGAAAATGTATGTGGCTAGGAAGCATATTCCTTCACTGATTGGTTCTTTGGGTACCATAAGATCAAAATAGTGCCGGAGGATAGAAGTAAGACAACCTTCGTGACTAAGTGGGGATGCTTTAGTACACTGTATTGTCATTCAGATTGAATAATGCGCTTGCAATTGTTTCACGCATAGTCATTGCGACATTCAAGGAATTTATTCATAAGTTCTTGGAACTATACTTTGATGACTGGACTATGTTTGGGTTGGTGAAATTCCATGTGGAAAGTTTGCGCTTGATGCTAGATACCTGTCGAAGATACTAGATTGTGCTCAATCTAAAGAAATGCCTATTTTTTATTCCTTTTGGGTCATGTGGTTTGTTGACAGGGACTAATGGTAGATCTCGTGAAGATCTTTTTGATGCTTAACTTGGAAGCGCCAACGAGTGTGAAACAACTGCGTGCTAACCTAGGAAGTATTAGATATTATAGAAAGTCTATCAAAGGCTATGCCTAGATCACCGCGCCTATGGAGAAGTTGTTGAAACAGGATGTCATATTTTGCTGGAATGAGGACTTTAAGAAAAGCTTGGATATATTGAAATAAAAGATGGTCACCACGCTGATTATACGCTTCCCGGATTGGAAGAAGGAGTTTCACGTACATGTTGACGCGGAATGTATAGCACTGGAGGCAGTACTGACACATGCTGACAAAGGAGACATTGACCATCCTATCGCGTTCATAAGCAGAAGGTTCTCCAAGGAGGAGAAGAACTATTCCACCACCGAGAGCGAAGAGTTAGCCATTGTATACGCACTCTAGAGGTTTAGACACTATTTTTTGGGTGGCCAATTTAAGATATATACAGATCATTCTGTTGTGGGGGAAAGTATCCAACTCGGAATGACCCTAACCCACTCTAAGGGTGACAGTTCCTTAGCAATAGCTGAAAGAAAAGCTATCTAAAGTTTCTTCTTTATGACATGCAAGAGATAAAAGGGACAGATCCACTTATCGATGTCTTGCGCAAATGGTCAATCCTATCTCCTTTGTTTGCCGCTTGCACCCAGCTCCAAGTCTTTTCACGGGCCCAGCTACACGAGATCCTGCAAATAAGACAAGAAAAGGAAACTACAAGAAGCATGCATGCATAAATGATTCAAGGATTAGCATAAATCAAAAACGCAAGTAATACAATACATCATTGAAACACATGCGAATAGAAGAACCTCAAATGCTTTATTAATATATGGAAGTAAGGTTCAGGCGGTGATACAACCCTGCGAGGTCCAATCTAACATCACCTTCCCGATGGAGAGAAATCTCTTCTTCACCTCCCTCAAGCAATCACCCGATACTCTCAAATGCAAACCAACAGCGATTCTTTGCCCTGAATTCCGCCCTCTAGATCCCATGGGATGAGATCCTTATATAGAGTTTTGGAGTGAAGATAAGCCAGCTTGATGTGTGACTTGTTGTCCTCTTCATCTCCAGTTGTTCTTCAGTTCTTCACTTGGATTTTCTGTCTTCCACTTGGAGTTTTAGAAGCTCTTAACTCATCATTAGGTGAATCTTATGATCAAGTGCCTTTTTGGGAGCTTCCTGGGCACTGGCACTTTGAGAAAAAGATTCCTCCACATGTCCAAGTACGCCCAACGCAGGTAGCCTTTGTTCTACCTGCTATGCAACGCAGGTAGCCTTTGTTGCACCTGCTATGCAGCGCAGGTAGCCTTTGGAGCAGCTGCTTTGATCTGGAATTGACCTATTTTTGAGTGTTTTTCAGTGGAGAACTGATTTGTAGTGTTGTGGTTTGCTGACCTTGTTCCTCTAAGGGTAAGAACAACTTGTTTAGGGACTTTGGATCCCTTAGATTATTGACATTTCATGCTCTATGTTGTAAGGCACAAAAATGTCTATAACAGTTGCCCCCTAAAGTATGAGGTCGTTTATCGGGTGAAATGCTTTATTAGGAGGATCCAAAGTTCATTCAAATCGTCGGGAGGTGACCTGTAACAAAATACAATACAATACATTATCTTTTCATACTTTCTTTTCATGATCTAGCTGATGCAGGCATTTCCCATGATCAGCTTTATAAATACATTTGTCGTACATAAACAGACGATCGTCTGATAAGAGACGGATAATTCTATGCTTATAATTATCATCCTTTTAGTAGGATAATCATCTGCTGCACATGTCTATGTTTTTATCTCCTGAATATATATCGCAGCCCGGATGGATGAAACTAGATCCAGGGTCTTCAAACTTGTCCGATCTTCACTTTAGTACAAGTCGATCCATGTGAGAATTTCTTGAAGTCGAACATGGAAACACATCGCTTGATTACCAGTCAATAATGTAAACTGTTAACAAGCACGAGAGGAATCACCGATAATGATGATGACCCTCAAGGTACTGCAGCACAATTCACGTGGTGTGAATATAGGATCTGACGTCGAACACGACGCAAAGTCTCCTGGTCGAAGGTCATTAATGTATACCTATCGCCGGGAGTGAGAAACTTGCCATTGAGGCATGCAAGCTTCAAAGTACTGAGGGGGTGTTCCTAGATCAACTTCTTGGACAATGAGCTGAAGTCGACAAGAAGTGATCCGTCAAAGGAGGGCCTTAATGAATCCCACATCAGTGACACGGAACGGAGCTAGTGATGATTGGTGAAAATGATCTGTGAAATATGATTCAGGGTGGCGGTCATGGAAGGATGAAAGATGATGTACGGTAGTGGATGGGACCCGGTTGACACTTTCTGAATGACATCTCTTGAACATATAACGACACTGATGAGATGGATCGGTAGCATTACCCCATGTATGGATGGTATGGCGAGACCATGGTGAAGGGGCCGGTGAATGATAATAACCCAACCCGATATTTACGGAGGCAAAAGTGTCATGTTCAAGAGCGACTTGCTACCATTAAGCTTTGAGGTTCTTCCCAATTTTTCCACAGTCATTTCTGACCAGTACCTCTTTATTTTTGTCAAGCTTGAGGAGGATAACACATGCTTTATCTATAACCTGCCCTTCGGGCAAGCCCATCGCTATGTTTTAACGAGCCTAGCGATATGGAAACTCGTTCCTGTCTAAAGACAAGTTTGTCGCTACCTAACATTTTTAACGAACCCAGCGACAAAGACAAATCGGTCCTTTTCATTTTTAGAGAGTCTGAAAAGTGTACATAAAGTAGACTCCAGGGGTCCTTTTTCGTCATCTAATCCCTTAAGTCCGAAAAAGTATAAAACAATACAGAAGGGATGAATGTTCGATATCTTTATCGAGCCGAACTAGACAAGCGCTCGATCTTTTTGTGCAATAATCCCTCAGGTCCAAAAAGATTAAAATCTAGAGGAGGGATAGCTCTTCCGGTCCTTTTAACGAGCTGGAAGGCCAAAACTCGGCAAACTTTTCATTTTTTTTACGAGTCAGTGAAAAGAGCTCAAAGAAGACTCGTCTTTTGAGGAACGAGTGATAAACAAGGATAGCAACAGATTCCAGGTACAGGTTGGAATTTTCCAATCACAGCAGTATTACAAGGATGGCTAAGTGGGATCACTCTTCACAGCTGTACCTCAAAATAGGTAAACAATCAAGTGGATGTGAATGATCGGCCAAATGACAAGTGGAGGTGACGATGCACAAACTCGACCAAGGCTTTTATGGCTGATGAATTTACGGTCTCAAATGGTTATTTACCGGTTCATTTTTTCTGAATGAGCTTGAACACTGGGGGAAGCCTGCTCACAAGCTTATTTTATTTTTTAACGAGCATGAATTTCCGCGTTAAAACTGCTCGGATCTTGCGTTTATTTTTTAACGAGTATGAACTTTGCCAAAACTGCTCGTTTTTACCAGTCATAAAGTAGTAAGGTCTCATGGAAGATTCCTATTTTTTAAGGAGCTTCATCTCCCTACGCTTTGCTCCATATCCTCTCTTTATGCAAGCTGGGTATCGGCCCATCCTACGGGTTAGCGGGGTTAGTCCTATCTAAAACTAAAAGCCGCCCGAGCTTGCATTCCAAGAGGTTTGCATGCCCCCAGGTGTAAGTCTAATTTCAAGGCTGCCCCTACTTTTCCGTCAAAAACCTTTGTTTTCAACAGGTGAGGCTTACCTCTTTCAGGTTACCCAAAGTATGTTCTGCTAATTCTTTCAAACAGAACTTTCCTCGGTGGCGTCGACTAGGCGACGGTGAATGACGATGCTCCGCCACACACTCATAACTTTAAAAAAAGAATCTTTTTCCAGAACAACCCCATTCCTAACAGCCCCTTCTTCCGCATGAGAGCTCTTCCCGACTCTTCTGTTTTACGAAGAAGAAGGAGGGGATGGGGTACGGACTAGTCATATTCTCCCGCGGAAATTCTACTTTACACCCAAGGTTTCTTCTGCCTCCAGAGCAGACCAGGATGCATGCCCCCTGGGTTCCGGCCTTCCTTTCCTGAATTACTCGCACTCATCAGGAAGAAGAACCAGAGGTATAGACCTTTCTTGATCAAATAGACCATTGAGGATAGGTACGTGACTACTTGCGATGCGTGATCCCGGAAGTGAAAGTTGGTCTACGAGCTTGACCATCCTTCCTTCGTATGGAAAACACATTATTCGAAAGAGCGAGGAGACTATTGCTTCCATGCATTATATGTAGTCTCGTCCAAGGAGTAGGTTATAATCCAAGGGTCCTTGGACGACCATCAAATTCATCTTGACAGCATTCCCTTTCAGTGCAATAGGCACATTAGGTAGAATCCCTAATGGTCGACTGGTTCCTTTGTCAAAACCCGAGAGACGCCTTGTCTCGGGCAAAAGCGCTGGGCAACCCAGTGGTTTCCAAGCAATAGAGGACATGATACTCACAGATGCCCCTTCATCAATGATAGTTCTAGCCATCACCATTTTGTATATTTGGACTATAATTCTAAATGGTATACTGGCTGGTAACCGGGGTCTGCCTAGTTGGTTCCAATCAAAGAACACAACTAGGTTGCTTGGTGGTGGGACCGAATATACGGCCGGATATGATCCTGACGACGCTCCTTCCTGCGATAAAGGAGTGGGCACATTGCCCTGATGTTCATCAGAATCGGTGTTGATGAAGAGAACCTGGACGGTGTCATCCTTACTCTCTTCGGTGAGGGTGTCGACTGAAGATGAATCCTCAGTGACTGTGGTATGTGAAGGTGAAACTTCTGAAGGGAGAACCGGGTCAACTGCCGTTTCGACCTTTGGACTTTCATCCGGTCCGGATTCAGTAGGTTCACTTTCAGTGACTGACACTTCAGCTGGCCCTACGAGCGAGGCAGCTGTATTTTCGACCAACGAAGGACTTGGCGCGAGTTTTTGGTATCCAGGAGGAAGTAGCAACGGTGCAACCGGTTGATCTTCCAAAACTCTCTTTGCTTCGTCTAAAAAGGGACAACGGCGAAGGGTGTGATTGCCTTCACACAGTTCGCAGGGGAATCTGATTCCCCTTCGTCGTCTAGAACCTTCACTTTCGCTAGTCGACGGTAAGCATTCAACCTGGTTGTCAGAGGTTGACGCTTTCGAATTGTGCAAACGAGGGGACCAGTCCCTTAGTATCCGGGGAATACTAGGACAATCACTGTGGAAGTGGTTCCCTCTACATATGACACATGGCGATTTGGGCCCGGTCCGTGCTGTGTGTGGGTTTTCGTTAGATACCTTCTACTTGCCCCCGGGCGCCTTTGGCTCCTTCTGCTTCTTTTCTTTCTTCTTCTTTTCCATCTTCTTCTCTATGGGAGCCGCGCTTTTGGCGGCTTGACCTTTCCAAGAAGAAGGAGCGGAGGAAGGTGTATAAGAAGTGGAAGGCTGGAGGGTAGCTCTAGATGGGTCTAACTGTTGACTCGACTGTTCAGGAACCGTGGTGGTCTGAACTACAGCGGTTGAGAATAGACAAACTGGCAGGCCTATTGTCAGCCCTGGAAGCGACAATGTGGCCATGTGGGGCGCACCAACTTCTCCCCAAGAGGAGAAAGGGCTAGGGGTCCCATCATGTGGAATCCCTTTGTTGGTGTGTTCCATGTTCTCAACTTTAAGATCAACGTAGGAATCAGGGGTAATTATGTTCCGTTTAAGATGAATTTTATATGACGATGCTTTAGACACAACTTGCTTTTTCACTTTTTAAGAGTCGAGAAAAAGCTAAAGATGACTCTAGTCTCCTTCGATGTATTAACGAGCCCGAAGTGACAAATGCTCGGATGGACTTTTTCAGTTATAGAGTTTGAAAAAGGCCAAAAGAAACTACTCTGGAGTTCTAGGCAAGGGTGTGCCAAACCTTTCGCGAAACCACAGAATACGTTTTACGGTACGAGTGGTCGATCTTCGTGAATGCTGTGTTCACTGCATCGTGATCAGTAGGGCGGCTGACACAGCTTCCTATGGATAAAGGCTTTGTTCCTATAGGGGTCCCCCAATATACGCGACGGTACGCGGGGGCACAAGTCCGTATTAGTGTTATCGTCCCTCGGGAGGAATCACCCACCTTCGTAGAGATCGACAGTCACTATGTTTAACGACGCCGGTTCACGTCTCTACCTAGACCTCTACAGTGTTTCGTTATGTTTCAAAGCGTTGTTAGATAAATTCAGTTCTTTTTAGGTTGATATTGCTTAGCAGTTTTCCTTTATGGATCACCACGTGATGTATGAGACAACTCCTAAATGCAGTCTAAGAATGATAAGCAAGCTTTTTTCAATTCTTTCAACTTATGAAAACCTTAACTACTGAAGGAAAAGAAAGACATCATCTTTTCAAACAGATCATAGAGCACACACTGATGCACTTTTCCTAAATCGACGTGCAAGCTATCAAAATGCACATGCACAATGCAAGTATTTCTTTTCTTCTTCCTTAATGTTGATTATACAAAAAGAAAGTTGTTGTACGATTTCGAATTCAATTTCAAGCGAAAACAAACAAGTTTTGTCCAATAATCAAAAGAACACCTTAAGATTCACTCGTTTCAACACAAGAAATACTGAAATCCGAACCATATAACGAAAGCAAATGCTCAAGTAGCTATGAACAGCAATAAACTAGCTCTTAGAATCACAACGACACTTTCTCACAGGTCTAGATCCAAGAGGTCATAGCAAGACTAGTTCGCTTTCGCTATGGGAAACAGTGAATGACAGCAAGAAATACAATAAGAACAATCACGGTTTCTTCATACAACTGAGGGGGAATGAAGGCAAAGAGAAGTGGCTTCAGCTGGGTACACAGGTTGACAACAGGCTGCAAAAACAATACTGAAAACTGGGCAACTGACAGTGGGTGATCCCAGTTGCACAAGGCAAGACTGGATCAGCGCAGGTGCTACACTGTCAATCTGAGATGCAGCGTAGGTAACCCCTTCGAGACCTGCGTTGTCAGTGCAGGTAGCCTTTGTTGCAGCTGCACTGATGAGACAACTCTCGTCTCTCTCAGATTCCGGCTCACAGTTTGCTAAAAAATGAACGGTTTTTGGCCAAATCAGAGGCTGTCAGTCAAGTATACACTAGAGGATGATTAAAGGAAGATGAACACTATCACAAAGAGCTAAAAAGAGTCCTTGTGGATCAGCTCTTCAAATCATAAACATGCCCAGCACTGGGCTAGAGTAGCTGCCCCTCTACTTTGCATTCGAAGGACTCGAATGCAGTTCGATTCGGTACTCTTTTGTTTAAGAAATGAATAGCAAGAAACACAAGCTACCAACAAGACACGCTCCCCAGCGGAGTCGCCAGTCTGTTGTGGGGGAAAGTATCCAACTCGGAATGATCCTAACCCACTCTAAGGGTGACAGTTCCTTAGCAACAACTGAAAGCAAAGCTATCTAAAGTTTCTTCTTTATGACATGCAAGAGATAAAAGGGAGAGATCCACTTACCGATGTCTTGTGCAAATGGTCAATCCTATCTCCTTTGTTTGCCGCTTGCTCCCAGCTCCAAGTCTTTTCATGGGCCCAGCTACACGAGATCCTGCAAATAAGACAAGAAAAGGAAACTACAAGAAGCATGCATGGATAAATGATTCAAGGATTAGCATAAATCAAAAACGCAAGTAAGACAATACATCATTGAAACACATGCGAATAGAAGAACCTCAAATCCTTTATTAATATATGGAAGTAAGGTTCAAGCGGTGATACAACCCTGCGAGGTCCAATCCAGCATCACCTTCCCGACGGAGAGAAATCTCTTCTTCACCTCCCTCAAGCAATCACCCAATACTCTCAACTGCAAACCAACAGCGATTCTTTGCCCTGAATTCCGCCCTCCAGATCCCATGGGATGAGATCCTTATATAGAGTTTTGGAGTGAAGATAAGCCAGCTTGATGTGTGACTTGTTGTCCTCTTCATCTCCAGTTGTTCTTCAGTTCTTCACTTGGAGTTTTTGTCTTCCATTTGGAGTTTTAGAAGCTCTTAACTCATCATTAGGCGAATCTTATGATCAAGTGCCTTTTTGGAAGCTTCCTGGGCACTGGCACTTTGAGAAAAAGATTCCTCCACATGTCCAAGTACGCCCAACGCAGGTAGCCTTTGTTCTACCTGCTATGCAACGCAGGTAGCCTTTGTTGCACCTGCTATGCAGCGCAGGTAGCCTTTGGAGCAGCTGCTTTGATCTAGAATTGACCTGTTTTTGAGTGTTTTTCAGTGGAGAACTGATTTGTAGTGCTGTGGTTTGCTGACCTTGTTCCTCTAAGGGTAAGAACAACTTGTTTAGGGACTTTGGATCCCTTAGATTATTGACATTTCATGCTCTATGCTGTAAGGCACAAAAATGTCTATAACACATTCCATGTTGAAATACCTGGTCAATAAGCCTGTGTTGGGGATGGATAATCTGCAGGTGGTTTTTATTGTTCCAGGAGTATGATTTTGAAGTTATTGTGAAACTGTGATGACTAAACATGGGACTGGACCATCTGTCGCACATTGAAATAGGGGAAGAGCCCACTAATTTGGAGGAGGGATTGTCTGATGTGCGACTATTTGCATTGCGCTTCATGGATGGTCATATGGAAGATGTCATACACTGCCTAACAATAGGAACTGCCTCGGAAGGATACATCGTCCAGCAGAAAGAGTTACTGGTGCGAGCGACAAATTTTTCTATCATTGTTGCGAATTTGTACAAAATGGGGTTTGAGGAAATAGTGCGACGATATGTACCCGAGTTTGAAAGGAGTAGTATCCTCATGGATGCTCATGGGGGTGTCGTGGGAGGACATTATACAGGGAGAGCGACCACACAGAACATTCTACGTGTAGGGTTGTGGTGGCCAACCCTCCATCAGGATTCAAAATCTTGCTGCAAAGCGTGTGATGTGTCTCAAAGGTCTAGTAGGCCATCATGGAGGGATGAGCTACCTCTAAATCCACAGATGACGTTACAACCCTTTGAAAAAGGGGTCATACAATTTGTGGGACCCATTCATCCCCTATGGAGGAAAATATGAGTGTGGTACATTATCACCACGGCAGAGTATTTGACTCGATGGGTAGAGGCACAGCCTGTGAAGGATTGCATAGGCATGACTACTGTAAAATTCCTCTTTGAATACGTACTGATGTGATTTGGGTGTCCAAAGATTTTGATGAGTGATCATGGTATGCACTTTTTGAATGACATAATCAACACGCTGACAGAGGAATTTTAGGTATATCACTAGAAGAGCATGCCTTGTCACCCACAGGCTAACGGGATGGTGGAAGAATTCAATAGAGTGTTAGAGAATACGCTGACCAAGGTTTGCAATGCTCAGTGACATGATTACAGCCTATGCATACCCACAGTACTATGGGCCTATCGGACGACATGCAAGAAGTTGACTAGACAAACACCCGTTAGGTGTGTCTATGGTGTTGAAGCAGTGATGCCCATGGAATAAATTGTGCCTAGTCTGCCCATAGCAGAATTCATGATTATGATAGATCGTGGAGTCCTAGAAGATAGGCTCATGCAACTGGTTGAGCTTGAGGAAGAGAGATATCTAGCTAGATTTCACCAACAGGTCCAGAAGCAGCGCAAAAAAGCATGGCATGATCGATGCATTAAGTTGCGCACCTTTAATGTAGGTAATACTCATGGGTATGACAGATCGTGGAGACCTCGAAGAGAGGCTCGTGAAGCTCGGTGAGCTTGAGGAAGAGAGATTTCTAGCTAGATTTCACCAACAAGTCTAGAAGCAACACAAAAATGCATGGCATGATCGACACATTAAGTTGCACACCTTTAAGGAAAATGACCTAGTTTTGTTATATGACAGCAAGTTTGATAAATTTCCAAGGAAATTTAGAATGCATTGGTTAGGGCCTTATGTCATTAAGGAGATTACTGATGGAAGAGCTGTTCAGTTTCTTAAAATGAATGGAGATGCCTTCCTAGGAAAGGTGAATGGCAGTTGATTGAATCCATACACCAATGGTTTGGCCCTGTGACTATATGAAGGTAGCAGAGTCATAACACTCCAGGCAGCTAAAATGAGGCGCAAGACTATAAAATACACTACCCGAGTTGGGGAGATGCGCGATTGGAGGATTGTATGAAGCAGGGAAGTGTCGCAGGGTTCACGGTAGCGCAAAGGGAGCTACGCTACCTAGGTAGAAATTGTGCAGAATGGCTGGAAAGTGTCCATTAAAGTCACTTTTTAGGATTTGACGATATAAATGCGACCAAAGGGAGTGGACGGCCAGAATTTAAGATGAAATTTATGGGTTCGATCCTTGAAAATCTACCACTAATCTAGAATTAATTAACTGAGTGTGGGGGGAACAGTCGGATTTGAATTCAAAATAACCTATAAATTACAGGTGGTTGTTAGGTAGTAGAAGCCCCACGTAACGATCATGGGGTACAAAGCCCGAAATTTTGGGTAAAGATAAGGTAAAGCCTCCGCGGGATAAGCGGAGCGTGATTTGTAATAAGTTGAAGTCAAAGGGTAGCCCACCCAAAAATAATGTAAAGAAATGTAAGTTGAGTCGGCCTTCCCATGGATCATGGTCCGTGGAAATGTATAAATATAGCAAGGCTCTATGGGTAGAGGTAGCTAGTTTGTGGTATGATTTGGATTTGAAATGTAATGGGTTTTTGAGGAGAAAAGTATTGAAGCGTCTATAAGTCTGAGTTAAGGGATTAGGTGGTAGATAGAGGCTCTGCAGCTATGTGTGCAGGGGCTTGGAAGAGTACACAACTGTGTGCGTAGACCCCTGCAGCTCAGTGCGTAGGGTGGATCTGGATGTAGTGGTGAATAAAGTGAATAGAGATAAGTTTCTTTTGAAATTTTGTGTTAAATCTGTATTATCGCGGATCTCGCTATTGTATGGTTAATATAACTATTTGAATCTATTCGCATATGCTTATGTTATGAATATATGTGAATCTACATCTATTCCAAGTGCACGATATGGTTAATTCTGATAAATGTTTGCTTAAATACCCTTCTAAGTAGATCTGATTCATAATACATCATTAAGTATTTAATCTTAAGAAGTTGTCCAGGTCCGAATCTGCGCGGAAGAAAAGTAGCGCAAGACTTCAGAACGATGTGTGAAGCCTCTAGACCATATCTAGACATCCAAAGCATACGAAAGCCTGGTTCCAGCACCCTCCCCTGCTACCTCAGGTGAGACCTCAATCTGTGCTCCACAGGCTATTGCCGAAGGGGCTGGTAGCTAGGGGATTTATTTGGCTAAATAATTCTTCTGAACCTGGGTCAAGCTCATCTAAGCCAAAAAATGGTTCTATTGCCGGGAAGTCAAGAACTCACACCAAAGGTGTGAGCACTTGACTAGTAGTAGAAACTATAGTCTCGGCACCCCAAGTAGTTGAAATAAGGCGTGGGACTATAAAAAAGTTTGTGGAAAGCCAGCACAGGAAAAGGATTCTTTACCAAGTAAGATATTCCACAAGATTGCAGTTGCGCCCCAAGGATTGCACTCCCAGGGGGAAAGGTAAAAAAATGACCGTTAGCAACATTAGTCCTGACAAGAAGGACAGGCTATGTCAGAGAGAAGTGGGAGGCAAGACATTAAGACGAGAGGTCTGGACTAGATATGTAAAGATCTGCCAACTCGATGCCACTAATAAACTGGAAAAGGGGGAAAGGAATTTTTTCAAAGCTAAAAAGTTGTGGCCGGTACTGGAATATTGGTGCTTCAAACTAGAAAAGAGTAGTGCGTACTCGGCTACCAGGCACCCCATGATTACTACATGGCAAAAACTTGCACACGATTCGTAGAGGAAATGCAACTGAATCAGGAAGAGCCCGAGGATGTGACTCAAGTTCATGAAGTTCCTCTGTCTCTACGCACACCGTGACCTAGGAAGAACAAATAGACGGTAGGAGCAGTCTGAGCCTCACCAAGATTCAACAAATGGACAACAGTTAACAAAGGCAAAGCAGTCAGTACTGAACTTGCTGAGGATGATGACGATCTGCAAGCCTTGATTGATCAGATCGACACATAGGCCGAGGAAGAAGATGTTGCATTCCAACTTCCATCACTACCTTCATATAGTTCTTCATGGATTGGGATGACCAAGATACCCAAGGACATGGACACTAAAAAGACTATGCTCTAGAGCCCGCTTCTTCCAGACGACATAAGGTTCGAAGGGTTATCGATGAGGCATGTCCCAACAGCTACCAAAATCCAGCGCATGGTAATTGGATTTCGTATGACCCAAGAAGAGACCGCAAGAGCTGAGGGGGAACTAGCATTAGAAATTGCAGAGCTTCACCTCAAGGCATGACCATCCACACCTCCAGTAGAACAAGAATAGTGCCACAATGAAATTCAAGGCATAGTAGAAACAATGAGGAGTGTTGTTCACAAATGCTCAGGACTACTATGTCAACCTCTAGGGATACTCACATCCCTCTAGGAGGACGCAACAATATAGCAAGTGGAAACCTAGGCGCGTGAGTTGCAGTAGGCCTATGACACCGCTCATGGGGCTGCACAGATGGTCGCTATCACATAGCGGTTGGCCAAAATGAAGGCGGCCAAGGCTCTCAAGGCCCAAGTTGACATGGTGCAGCAACAAGAGGTAGTGCTTAAAGAACGTATCCAGCCCTAGCCCGATGAAGCATTTAGCATCTCTACAACTGTTGAAGGAAAGTTATCACATATGCAGGCAATGTGTGATAATGAACAAGCCACTGCAACTGATAGAGATGCATCAGCGGCTCACTTGGAGAAGGTACAGAGGGTCGCAGCCAAATTTATTGCAACGATAGTCAATATGCAGAATTTATTGACAAACCTCTGCGTGAAGATTCCCACACCAGCCAAATGACTCGAGATGAGTCATGATGATTGTGTTGGGGGACTGTTGGGTAGCAGAAGCCCCACACAATGGTCATGGGGTACAAAGCCTGAAATTTTAGGTAAAGATAAGGTAAAGACTCCGCGGGATGCGCGGAGCGCAATTTGTAAAAAGTTGAAGTCAAAGGGTAGTCCACCCAAAAATAATGTAAAGAAATGTAAGTTGAGTTGGCCCGCTCATGGATTGTGGTCCATGGAAATGTATAAATAGAGAGAGGCTCTATGGGTAGAGGTAGCTAGTTTGTGGTATGATTTGGATCTGAAATGTAATGGGTTTTTGAGGAGAAAAGTCTTGAAGCCTCTATAAGTCTGAGTCGAGGGATTAGGTAGTAGATGGAGGCTCTGCAGCTGTGTGCGCAGGGGCTTGGAAGCGTCCACAGTTGTGTGCATGGACCCTTGTAGCTGAGTGCGTAGGCTGGATCTGGATGTAGTGGTCAAGAAAGTCAATAGAGATAAGTTGCTTTTGAAATTTTGTGTTAAATCTGTATTATAGTGAATTTGGCTATTGTATGGTTAATATAACTATTTTAATCTATGCCCATATGCTTATGTTATGAATATATGTGAATCTGTGTCTATTCCATCTGCACGAATTGGTTAATTATGATAAATGTTTGCATAAAGACCCTTTTAAGTAGATCTGATTCATAATACATCATTAAGTAATTCATCTTAAGAAGTAGTCTAGGTCCAGATCTACATAGAAGTAGAGCAGCATAAGACTACAGAACGACACACGAAGCCTCCAAACCACATCTAGACATCTCAGGGGTGCGGAAACCTGGTTCTAGCACCCTCCCCTGCTACCTTAGGTGAGACCTTAGTCTGTGCTCTGCGGGCTATTGCCGAAAAGGCCTGTAGCTACAGGATTTGTTTGGCTAAATAATTCTTTTGAACCTGGGTAGGCCCATATAAGCCAATAGTGGCTGTCTAGCAAAAAACACTTGTCATTTTGAGAATTGAGTTGTTGAGCTCTCAAGCACACATGAACCGAGAATTATTTGAGGCTCTGATAGTGAGTTCAGTGTTTGAGAACTTTCTAGAGATGACAAGAGCATTGTTGAGTAGCTTTATGTCAACACCTGCAACAGCTATGGACACCGAAGCAGTGACAACAGAGGAGTCGGTGCCATAAATTGCTATGGAGGCAGAACAAGTTTCTCCAGAGATTCCCGATGTATTAGCAGAAGTGTCCAAATCACCAAGTATGCTGACACCAAAGCCCACCAGAACCAAAGAGAGCGTGAATGATAAGAAGGGAAAGCAACCTGCAATATTGATGTGTGCATTGTCGAAAAGAAACCCACCAAAGGACAAGCCCACCGCACAAGAAAAGGGCAAAGCCATCAATCTAGAGATGGAGGAGGAAGAAATCAAAGAGATCTCGATGCATGATGAGGATGTGGGGATAGACGTGGAGGAAGTTGAAGTCCATGGTGCTGACCTATCACTCGATTTCCTGAGTACGTCCCTCAACGCAAGGGCAAGACAAAGGTGCCAAATGATATCGATGAGAGCAAGGTTCCCCTGCAAACCTCTCTGCCACTAGATGAGATTGTCTTCGAAGGACCATGCATGGGGAAAGCTCCTTTGTTAAAACTTGAAGACTAGGACTTGGATGACCATGAGAAGCTCCCACACTTGGCGACTAAGCAACTAATGCACCGTATTATGGACACAACCATCGAAATGACCACATTGGAGCCATGGAGGTGGCTCAGAAGAGTAGACAAATCAGGTTTGCTCAACCAACTATGGCTACCACACTACAACCGCACTCCATTACAGTATTGGTCACCAAGAACCTAATATGCTTGGTGCATGATGGGTGTTTGTGGCTGGAGGAGCCAAAATCCATCACTGACAGATTGATCCATAGGATCAGATGGTTTCCCTACAAAGGAGAAAATCCAGCCATGATGTTTGGTAAAAAGGGTGGTGAGCAGGCCCTTATGGAGGCCATGAAGGAGAAGTTTAAGCTGGTGAATAATTTGCACAGATATGCCATATCAATCATCAGTCACCCTACTATAAAGGTGTCTATGAAAATTTTGAAAGGGAAGGTGATGAGGAAGTGTCATGCTGATGAGGTGTCGGCGCTTGTCATCGTGCTAGCAGCCCAATGTGCCAAAGGAATCCAATCCAACTGGGTAGACTATCTCTGCGGTGAGTTACTTGCGAACTGTCATGAGGCACAGGAGCTCAGCAAGACGTTCCACTATGTATGCCTCTTGCTGTCTATCTCGCTAGTAGTATGGGAGCTACCAGAGGACAGTCAATTCCCTTTGGTCATGCTAGACCTACCAGAAGCAACGAAGTATGCTTCACTGTGGGTGACCAGGGATGAAAAATGCATTAAGGACAATAAGATCTTCTATATCTTGATGGAGATGAATATCCACATGCCCATCAATCGCAAATCGTGGTTTTCGCCTACAGTGTTTGCCAACATATAGGGCTATGCGGAGTTTCAGACCGATTTTCACCATGTGTCTATTAGGGCGGAGAAGGATCCCACACAGACATGGCATGACTTGCTTTACCTGGCAACGAATGATACCATTGATGTAGTACTTGATCGCTGGCTGGCTGAATGCCACACTACAATAGACTTGGCAGTTGGAGGGAGCAAGTTTGCTGCACAACACGAGAAGGAGGAGGCGAAGCTCAAGATGACGTAGATGACTGAAAAGAGAAAGAAGGAGGCCACTGACAAGGCCTAGGCGGAGTGCAATTTTTCTCAGAAAACGGAGAAGAAAATAGGTGGAATAGAGTGGGGTTCTGACAAAGGTGCGAGGTCACCTTCACCCGAGAGAGAGGAAGAGATGGACAAGAAAACAGAGTAGCATGACACTAACCCATAGGCGATGTTAGCCTGTATCAAGAATCCAAGGGAACATGAGAAAGGAGGCTCGAGGAAGAAGGCCAAGGCCACTAAGACGTCGTTGGATCCAATTACCCTCACGTAAGGTGACTTGCACGACTTTGGAGACACGATGTGAGATGTCACCACGGAGACCCTACAACAGTTTGAGCAGAAACAAAAACTAATATCGGGGGCTATCCATACAGGTCTGCAGGAGCTGCAGACCCACGCATGACAAGAAGGCACAGTGTTCACCAGCCTTGCTATCGGCACTTCATAAATTGCCAAGATGTTGCACGCGAAGGCCTCCAGCACAATAAAGCTGCCTAATGGAGCACTGACCATGGCGAATGAAGCTGACAAGTCGACTTCCAGTGCCCACAAGGGAGTAGGGTTGAATCTGGAAGTGCTCCTTGGTGAGGCACTCCATCTATTACAACATGGAGTAATTGCGGAGATGAGGGCTTGTGAGCACTGCACTCTATAGGTGATCATCGAGCAGTGGATTAACAATGAGCACATGGAACTACAATGAGACTCTGCCATTACCGCCATGACTGAGGCAATCAACCAAAACAAGCGTATACATGAGTTCATGGAGGAGGCATGTCGAATGGTCCCAAAGTTGGTCATTCCTGTGGAAGAACCAGTCGAGGTGCACATCCACAAATTGGCTATAGGGGTGCGTAATCCTTGTACAAAAATGGCAAGGGTTCAGTTGGAGTTGAACTTGAAAATCAGTGAACTACAATTGAGGGCCCAGCCTTCAACTCCACCAAAAGTAAAGGAGTAGCATGCAACCACTATCATAGAGGAAATAGTGGTGGTTGACAGTGTAGTAGTAGATTGCACACAACTCTTTGAATAGTCATTCGATGTCCTCGCGAGCTTGCAGAAGGACCCTAATGTACAATGATTGGAGACAGAAGCATGAGAACTACAACATCACTATGATGAGGTCAAAGGCATAGCACGAACCATCTCACTCAGATAGAGATTGGCAATGTTGCAGGAGGCCAAGCAACTAAAAGAGAAGGTAGATGCAGCATAGCACAACGAAGTAGTGCTGAAGGCATGAATGAGGCCCTGGCTCGATGATGCTTACATGGTCATAGCCTCTATTGAAGGAAAACTTGTGACTCTACAAGAAGCTCAGCAAAGGCTTCAGACCAACATTTTAGGAGTAGAGACTAAGAAGATGGCTGAAGACGTGAAGCGGGCAGCCACATAGTGCACTGCTGAGGTTGTGGTCATATAGGTCAAGCTGGGAGGCCTTCATGCTAAGATATCCATGCCTGCAGAGTGACTCAAGGGCGAGTCACGATGTTTGTGTTGGGGGCCTGTTGGGAATGGGATCCCCGAAGGACAGATTTGGGGCTGAAATCCCATGTTTTGGGTCAATTTTTATAATAAATTTGTAAAGTATCTGCATTTTATGGTTGCGGAGCATGAAGGTGTCATGAGTCATAAAGGGTTGTCTGCCCTTCTTTTGTAAAGTGTAAATTTCGCTGTAAAGATCTACCCATGGTCCGTAGACCATGAGATTATATAAAAAGAGCTAAGTAAGCGCGCTCTAAGTACTTTTCTGGAAGTCAGAAGTCTTGAGCAATAAGGACGAAATCTTTAGAGAAGTCTAAGTTTCAGGTCTTAGCATAGGTATAGGCTTTGCAGCTGAATGCGCAGAGGCCTAGGGTGGAAGTCCGCAACTGAGTGCCCGGACCCCTGCAGCTGTGTGCATAGGTTAGATAGAATTTGTAATCATCTGAAGATATCAATAAAGAGAAGAATTCTATAAATTCTTTTTCTTTGTTAACTGTTAATGCATCTTGTCATGTTGTGTATGAATTTAATTTACAATGCTTATTTGATCCATGAATGTATATAATTACGTTGGTTAATTGAACGCAAGTAGGGATATCTGTTTATGTGGTGATAACAGTGATTGTTTAATAATATAAGTAATACACTTAAGATAATCTGGGAATATACACAATATGTTGCCCTAGCAGAACGAAAGTACCTAAACCATAGGTTAGGGCTGCGTGAATGTTATAGACATTTTTGTGCCTCGCAGCATGGAGCATGAAATGTCAATAATTACAGGGATCCTCAGTCCCTAAACATGTTGTTCTTACCCCTAGAGGAACAAGGTCAGCAAACCACAGCACTTCCTATCAGTTCTCCACCTGAAAACACTCAAAAACAGGCTATTTTTGGATCATGTCAGCTGCTCCACTGAGCATCTGCGCTGAATGTCAACTGCTCCTCCTTGTACCTGCGCTGAAAGTCAAAACCAATGAAGGCTACCTGCGCTGGGCAAGATTGGCCAAGTGGCACGGTCATTCTGCAAGGTGTCAACTGCCCAGGAAGCTTCCAAACTGACACTTGGTTCAAGGAATTCGCCCTATGATGAGTAAGAGGTACTTGATCTCCATGTGGAAGCAAGGATCTCCAAGTGGACTCAAGAACTGAAGTTTAACTGAAGAGGGAGAGGACACAAGGCAGCTTTAGGTCAGTCTCAAGCTGACTCATCCTTTCTCCAAATCTCCTATATATAGAGCTCTTCTATGAGGTCTAGGGAGGCTAGAATTTTGTGCAAAGTAAGGAAGTATTGTTGGTTTACAGTTAGAGCTATTGGGTGATTGCTTTTATAGAGGGGAAGAGGAGATTTCTTGCTGCTGGGGAGGTGCTGCTGGATTGGAGCCATTTATGGTTGTAACCTTCTCAGAACCTTTTTCTTCTATCAATAAAGTTTTGATGTTCTCCTATATACTTGTATTGCAATGATGTATTGTTTTTATCTGTATATTTGATTCATTCTAATCCATGCATCAGTTATGAGTACATGTTTCTTGTAGTTTCCCTCTCTTGTTTTTGCAGCATCTTTGTGTAGCTGGGCCGGCAAAGGGAGCAAGGAGTTGGGAACAAGAGGCAAAGAGAGAAGACAGGATCGACAAAAGTGAAAGACATCGGTTGGTCAATCTTTTCTTCCTTCTCTGTACTTTCATAAAGGAAAAATATCAAAGCTTTACTTTCAGTTGTTGCTAAGGAACTATCACCCTTAGAGTAGGGATAGGGTCATTCCGAGTCGGATACTTTTCCCCACAACAAACTGGCGACTCCACTGGGGAAAACCTAGTATCTTGTTGGTTTATTGTGTTTCTTGCTATTCATCTCATAAACAAGGAGAGCACCAAATCGAACTGCAATTGAGTCCTTCAATTGCAAAGTAGAGGGCAGCTGCTCTGGCTCAGTTTCTGAGCAAGTTTATGATTTGAAGAGCTGATCCACAAGGAATCTTGTGCTCTTTGTGATAGCTTTTCATCCTCTTGATCATCCCTTAGCTTGTACTTGACCTATAGCTTTTTATTTCAGCAAAAACAATGAATTTTTGAGCTTTTTATGACCCGGAAACCCTTGTAAACGCAACTCTCGTGTCTCAGTGCAGGCTGCCCAAAGGCAGTCTGCATTTCAGCGCAGGTACTCCCTTCAGGAACTGCGCTGAAAGTCAGTTTGACAGACCAGAGCCTACGCTGGACCAGTTAGCCAGTGTCTTGCTGAGGTTTCCTACTACGTCTTGGCCCTGTTTTCACTGTTGTTTTGCTGCTGATTGCTTGTCATTTGTACTTGCTGTAAACCAACTTTCCTTGACATTATTCCACCTCAGTTGTGTGATGAAACTGTGATTGTTCTTTCAGTATTTCTTTTTTCAGTTACAGTTTCCCATTGTGAAAAGCAAACCAGTATAGTTGTGGCCTCTTACATCTTGAACTGTAAAAGTGTCGTCGTGATCTTAAGAGCTAGTTTTATTACTGTTCATGGCTGTTTGAGTTTGTTTGTTTTTCATTTTATGGTTTGAATTCATACATTTTTAGTGTCAAAACAAGTACCTGTAAGCCGTCTTTTGATTTTAGACAAAACTTGTTTGTTTACGCTTCAAATTGAATTCGAAAATTATACGACAGTTTCCTTTTGTCTACATCAACATTAAGGGAAAAGAAAAGAAATACATGCATCTTGCATTTGCATTTTTGATAAGTTTGCGTGATTGATCTAGGGGAAAGTGCATTAGTTTGTGCTTTGTGCTCTGTGTGGAAAGATAATGTTTTTCTCTCCCCTCAGTAGTTAGGATTTTCAAAGCTAAAAAGATTGTAAAGCTTGCTTATCATTTTAGCTGCATCTAGGAATTTGTACCAATACATCTCGTGGTGATCCTGAAAGACAAACTGCTAAACAAGATCAACTTAAAATATATTGAATGAATCTAAAAACGCTTTGTAACATAACGCTCACAATAGAGGTCTAGGTAGAGACGTGTTCCGGCGTCGTTAAACGTAGTGACTGTCGATCTCTACGAAGGTGGGTGATTCCTCCTGAGGGACGATAACACTAATACGGACTTGTGCTCCCGCGTACCGTCGCGTATATTGGGAGACCCCTATAGGCATTTATCCTTTATCCTTAGGAAGCCGTGTCGGCCGCCCTACTGATCGCGATGCAGTGAACACAGCATTCACGAAGATTGACCACCCGTACCGTAAAACGTATTCTGTGGTTTCGCGAAAGGTTTGGCACACCCTCTGCCTAGATCTCCAGAGCAGTTTCTTTTGGCCTTTTTCAAACTCTATAACTGAAAAAGTCCAACCGAGCATTTGTCACTTCGGGCTCGTTAATACATCGAAGGCGACTAGAGTCATCTTTAGCTTTTTCTCGACTCTTAAAACATGAAAAAGCAAGTTGTGTCTAAAAGCGTCTAATAAAATTCATTCAATACGGAAACCTAATTCCCCTTTTTGTATTTTAGTTGATCGAGTAATCCGCAACCGTGGAGGAAAGTCAATTAGAACTCCGTCGTTCGAGGAGACTCGCGAGTCAACCGTCTTTGTCTCCGGAATCGAGAGTAGTACGGACGAAGCAAACTCGCTTGACCGGGTCAAAATCTCCCATTAAAGTTAGAACAATAGTTCCAACTACATCTGAGATTCTGGTCACTCCTAATATTTCTGGAATCCCTACCTCTATTGAAGAAGTTCAACAGTGACAGAGGGACAGTTGTACTGATCCTAGTCTGATAACAAGTACTTACATAACTGAACCAGTTCCATCTGAAACCGGTCCACAGAGTCTTGTTGCTCAAACAACTGTCGCTGTCGAAGCAACCCCTTCTTCGGCACCAGAAATCTTTTACGGACCTGATGGTCTTCCTCTTCCTCCTAGTCTGATTGCAATAGAGGAAATCGTAGAGGACCAGCAAGCAAATACTCCAACTCATTTTGGAGTAGGCATCACTCTTTTTCCTTCTGCATCAGAAGTTTGTCCATCGCCAGTGGAAGTTCCTGTAGAATCGTTAGGCAGTTTATTGGATAGACTTAAAATGTCTGAGCAACCGTCGACATCTAGGACTGTGCCAAATGACACAGCGACAGCAAAAGCTCCTGCTGTCACTCCGACGATGTTTGCCGGCATACCAGCTGTCCCGACTAGCTCTCAACAGCTAGAAGGAGTCCACCCAGGGACTATTAGGACAACTTGGTCTGTTCCAGTTTGTTCTTCCGGTATAATACCCGGTAATTCTTATGTTGAAACTAGACAAATTGATCCCTTTGGAAATCAGTTTGGACCATCCAGTCCTCAAAGGCAGTCTATACCCTTGAGCTCCGGATTGTTACCGTATGGGGGGCAATATGCCCTTTCACTTCCCCCTCCGGGAGGATACCCATACGGCAGTTTTCAACCGCATTCAGGTTTGACTGAAGTTACAACGAGTGGTTGGGTGCCTATGTTGCCCCAACAACCGAGAGTTGTATATTCCATGCAACAATGTGTACCTATGTCTAGCATCCCGACGACGCCAGCAATTGTAACCGTGTCGCAAGTTCAATCGATGCCTGTTGTATGTCAACCCCAAGTTGTAATGCAACAGCCCCTTGACCTTGCAACACAACCACAATCGCCAACTGCCGGGACGACACCGATACAAACGGGAACCATAACCCCGCATCTTGGTCCATCGGTTAGTATCGCACAGCAAAACATGGCTTCGCAGCCATGGATGGTGCAATACCAACAACCTCAGTTTCAACAGGTGTACCAGGGATCTGAGCAACAGATCTTTGCAAGTAGTGGGCAACCCTATATTCAGAACGGGTTAAATCAACCACTTTACAGTGGCCAAGCCCACCAGCCATATCAGTCCTATCAACATCAGTTGCATTATGCTGGTATGCAAAGGCCTACTGCTCAGGCGATTCCATCGTATCCTGGGTACGCCTCGCCAAACCTGAATCAACAGTTGCCATTCGTGGCGACTCTAGAATTACCAGATTTACATCGATTGACGAATGATCCAATCACCTATGCCCATTGGTGGCCAGCGATTCCTCACAAACTTCCTTCGGACATTCCTAAATTCAATGGAAATCCTGCGGAAGACCCGTCGAATCATGTGATGACTTTCCATCTGTGGTGTTCGTCGAATACCTTGAATGATGATTCGATAAGGCTTCGCCTTTTCCAGAGGACATTGACTGGTCCGGCGGCTAAATGGTATATTGAATTACCTAGAGCCTCTTTCGACAATTTTAGTTCCCTAGCCATGACTTTCTTAACACACTTTCAGTTACCTATAAGGTACGAAACTGGAACCGAGATCTTAACCAATTTCAAGCAGACAACGGCCACACATATATCAGATCATATACATGAGTGGCGTCGTCGTCACAGAATGGTAAAGACTTATGTTCCAGATCAGCTTTTAGCTGAGTGGTTTATAAAGTCGCTTCTTCCTGCTATAACAGAAGATGTGGCCAAGGGAGGCGTCGTAACAGAGGAGCAAGTTATTGCTCGTGCCCAGTATTTAGACTTAGTATATACTCAGTCTGGCATGCTCTATGACAAGATACCTGACGCCCCTAGACCGGAATTTTCAATTCCTCCCCCTCTTGGATCAAATAGTGACTCTCATGCCGGCGATGGTGTGATTGGCACTGCAAACGCAAAGTCAACACGGGATTCGTCTAAGAAAACCCGTAAGACTTCGAATCGAAATGCAAATGAAGAACTTCTTGCCTCAGAAGTAAGTGCCGTGTCGGACGACAAGGGCAAACAACTAAAGCAACCAGGAGACAAGAAGAAAAAGAAAGGGAGAAAAGGGAAACCCCCTTCGGGGTGTCATATATGCGATGAGGATCATTGGACAGCAGATTGTCCATGCAAAGCTGAGCTTAAAAGATTCTTTAAGAGTCCGAAAACCTCAGCTGTGTTGACTGATCCGTTTCCTAATCCTGGTCAAAATCTGGCTGCTAATCAAAATGCTTCCCGATCCCAAGTGCTTATGTTGTCTACCTCAAAGCAGCAGAATAATGCTTTGACAAGGAATAAAGATTACGGGAATCCATGGCTGTCAAATAACAAGGCTAATGAACAACCTAGTAGTTCGACGACAGCTTTGACCAAATTTGTGCCACCCATCATTCCTGAACCAATGATAAAGTTGCCAAAGGGAGTAGTACACAAATCGACATTTAATCCTCATGCCAAAATAGCACAGAATTATAATATAATAGAGGACCTGGCCCAATCGCCGTCTGCTATTTCGACACTTGAGGTACCGCAAAATTGCCCCTCCCAAGAGCAAACTTTATTATCAGCAATAGGTGGTATTGGCCCAATGGATTCCAATCTTGTGGTCTTTGATCATAAAGGATATGACCCTAAGTTACCAGCTCAACTAGCTTTCCTTATTCAAGTGAAAGCCCTCAACAAAACTATTCATCGAACAATTATTGATGAGGGGGCATCTACATGTCTTATGTCGATGAGTTGCTGGAAAAATTTAGGCTCACCACCCTTGTCGAGATCGTCAACGACCTTAAAAGCATTTGATGGACGATCATACACTCCCTACGGGATTTTAGGTAACTTGCAAGTTGAACTGGGGGGCAAAACAGTAGAAGTCGATGTTGAAGTAATTGATGGAAACCTCGATTACAACATCCTACTAGGAAGGCCCTGGATATATGCCATGGCCGCAGTCGTGTCGACCTACTTCAGGAAGATTGCATTTCCCTTTCAAGGAGGGATTACAGTCGTCGATCAACAAACTTTCCTCCCCGACAGTTCACAAGTTACGGGAAGCATTCCAATGATCCATGGAAGCGATCATTCGCTTCAAAATATTGGAGTAGGTCTCCTGAAAGACCCTACCTTAATGGGTACTTTTGCCCTACCGCCTGCAAGTAATCTGGCAGAAGTGGCCACAGTGGAAACCTACAATATGAGATCTTCTATGTCTAATGGATTCGGAAGATTCCTAAACATTTTGTCAGCATGGATCATCGCCCTAATGGAAATACTGTAAATACAGTGGGCTCCGAGGACGGTTCTTATCTTGTGTCAACCTCATTAAAAAATGAAACAATTCCCCTTTCTCAAAGGTAAACCTTCATTCCAACCACCGAGTTGGATGCAATGAAGCTTGGGGGGCATGCACCTCGAATTGCATTATTATGCTGGGGACATGCAAACTTATCATCGAGCAGTTTTAGCACATAGTTCATGCTCGTTAAAAAATAAACGCAAGATCCGAGCAGTTTTAACGCGGTCTTCATGCTCGTTAAAAAATAAACAAAAGTAGTGAGCAATGTTCCCTCCAGAGTTTAAGCTCATTTTTATCTAAAAAAAGAACCTGTCCCGGTAAATAACCTTCTGAGATCGTAAATTCGTCAGCCATAAAAGCCTTGGTCGTGTTTGTGCACCGTCACCTCCACCGTCATTTGGCCGATCATTCACTTCCATTTGTGTGTTTACCCATTTTGAGGAACATCTGCGAAGAGTGATTTCACCTAGCCATCCTTGTGACACTACCGTGATTGGAAAATTCCAATTTGTACCTGGAATCAGTTGCTATCCCTTTTTATCACTCGTTCCTCAAAAGACGAGTCATCTTTGAGCTCTTTTCTGACTCGTGAAATATGAAAAGTTTGCCGAGTTTTGGCCTTCCAGCTCGTTAAAGGGACCGGAAGAGCTATCCCTCTTTTAGACTTTAATCTTTTTGGACCTGAGGGATTATTACACAAAAAGACCGAGCGCTTGTCTTGTTCGGCTCGTTAAAAGTACCGAACACCCATCCCTTCTGTATTGTTTTATACTTTTTCGGACTTAAGGGATTAGATGACGAAAAAGGAATTATGGAGTTAACTTTCTGTACCTTTTCAGACTCTCTAAAAATGAAAAGGACCGAGTTTTCCTTGTCGTTAGACTCGTTAAAATGATTAAATAGCGACAAACTTGTCTTTAGACGAGAACGAGTTTCCCTATCGCTGAGCTCGATAAATCATAGCGATGGGCTTGCCCGAAGGGCAGGTTATAGAACAAGCATATGTTATCCTCCTCAAGCTTGACAAAAATAAAGAGGTACTGGTCAGAAATGACTGGGGAAAAATTGGGAGAACATCAAAGCTTAATGGTAGCAAGTCGCTCTTGAACATGACACTTTTCTTCCGTACCACATCGGGTTGGGTTGTTTCATTCACCGGTCTCATCACCATGGTCTTCGCCAAACCATCCACATTTTGGGGTAATGCGACCGATCCATCGCATCAGTGTCGTTATATGTTAAAGATAGGTCATTCTGAAAGTGTCAACCGTGTCCCATCCACTGCCATACATTATCCTTCATCCATTCATGATCGCCACCCTGAATCATATGTCACAGTTTGTTTTCACCTCCACTAAAATCATTAGCTCCATTCTGTGTCATTGATGTGGGATTCATTAAGGCCCTCCTTTGACGGATCGCTTCTTGTCGACTTCAGCTCATTATCCAAGAAGTTGATCTAGGAACAACCCCATCAGTACTTTGAAGCTTGCATGCCTCAATGGCAAGTTTCTCACTTCCGGCGATAGGTATACATCAATGACCTTCGACCAGAAGATTTTGCGTGGCGTTCGACGCCAAGTCCTTTATTCACGCCACGTGAATTGTACTGCAGTACCTTGAGGGTCAATATCATTATCGGTGATTCCTCTACCGCTTGTTAACGGTTTTTCATCATTGACCGGTAATCAAGCGATGTCTTTCCATGTTCGACTTCAGCGAAATTCTCACATGGATCGACTTGTACTTAGAGTGAAGATCGAACGAGTTTGAAGACCCCGGATCTAGTTTCATCCATCTGGGCTGCGATACATATTCAGGAAATATAAAAGCATTTGTCATGTACATCATTGCAGCAGATGATCATCCTATTCAAAGGATGATAATTTCAGCAGAAAATTATCAGTCTACCATCAGACGATCATCTGTTCTATGTACCAAAATGTATTTATAAAGCTAAGCATGGGAATGCCCGCCTCAGCTAGATCATGAAAACAGAATGAAAAATAATATATTGTATTGTATTGTATTCCAGGGCACCTCTCAGCACTTGAATGAACTTCGGACCCTCTGGATAAAGCATTTCACCCGATAAACGACCTCATACTTTAGGGGGCAACTGTTATAGACATTTTTGTGCCTCGCAGCATGGAGCATGAAATGTCAATAATTACAGGGATCCTCAGTCCCTAAACATGTTGTTCTTACCCCTAGAGGAACAAGGTCAGCAAACCACAGCACTTCCTATCAGTTCTCCACCTGAAAACACTCAAAAACAGACTATTTTTGGATCATGTCAGCTGCTCCACTGAGCATCTGCGCTGAATGTCAACTGCTCCTCCTTGTACCTGTGATGAAAGTCAAAACCAATGAAGGCTACCTGCGCTGGGCGAGATTGGCCAAGTGGCACAGTCATTCTGCAAGGTGTCAACTGCCCAGGAAGCTTCCAAACTGACACTTGGTTCAAGGAATTCGCCCTATGATGAGTAAGAGGTACTTGATCTCCATGTGGAAGCAAGGATCTCCAAGTGGACTCAAGAACTGAAGTTTAACTGAAGAGGGAGAGGACACAAGGCAGCTTTAGGTCAGTCTCAAGCTGACTCATCCTTTCTCCAAATCTCCTATATATAGAGCTCTTCTATGAGGTCTAGGGAGGCTGGAATTTTGTGCAAAGTAAGGAAGTGCTGTTGGTTTACAGTTAGAGCTATTGGGTGATTGCTTTTATAGAGGGGAAGAGGAGATTTCTTGCTGCTGGGGAGGTGCTGCTGGATTGGAGCCATTTATGGTTGTAACCTTCTCAGAACCTTTTTCTTCTATCAATAAAGTTTTGATGTTCTCCTATATACTTGTATTGCAATGATGTATTGTTTTTATCTGTATATTTGATTCATTCTAATCCATGCATCAGTTATGAGTACATGTTTTTTGTAGTTTCCCTCTCTTGTTTTTGCAGGATCTTTGTGTAGCTGGGCCGGCAAAGGGAGCAAGGAGCTGGGAACAAGAGGCAAAGAGAGAAGACAGGATCGACAAAAGCGAAAGACATCGGTTGGTCAATCTTTTCTTCCTTCTCTGTACTTTCATAAAGGAAAAATATCAAAGCTTTACTTTCAGTTGTTGCTAAGGAACTATCACCCTTAGAGTAGGGATAGGGTCATTCCGAGTCGAATACTTTTCCCCACAACAGTGAAGGTCAATCGTACCCCTTTGCGGAGGTACTAAAGGGAAAAATAAAGGGCTAGACTAACAGAGCCTAGAACTTAGCGACCTGCACAAAAGCAGGAAAAGAAAGAATAAACCATCATCACGACCATCTCAGGGTACAGAAAGTTGCTTCCAGCATCCCCCCATACTGCTTCCGGTGAGACTTCGATCTGCGCCCCGTGGGTAGATGCTGAAAGCGCCAGTAGTGTAGGGATTTGTTTGGCTAACTAACACTTAATTGGTCAGGCCCCATGCAGCCAATGGGAATAGAACTAATAGGCTGACTTGTTGTCTTCTAGCTTGTCCTTCAAATCGCATATATCGGTCATCGGTTGAATTTGAGGAGGTGCCCTGAAACATGTCTTGAGCTGTCCTGTGAAGATCGCATTGGTGAGAGGTGGAAGCATCCTTTGAGTCATATGAAGGGAACAATTGAGAGTGATAATCTGGTTGTGTGGCTTAACAAGATACTGCCAATACGACTCTTAGTTGGTCCTGGTCAATTTTGTTATTGCTTCTCTTTGAGTCCCCACCTTTTCTTGCCAACTTTTATAGAGAGCATTTAAATCAGGCATTTCTTTTAGATTTCCTTCTTTAATGAGATTGGTGGCAAAGAGGATGTGCTTCACTGCCTTAATGATATTATTTGATACCCCGACTACCCTTGTGACTGCTAGTTCGACCTATTTGATTCTCACATCCCAATCCATGAAGAGAATATCTTTATGTGTTTCCTCAATCTTGGGTAGATTGGATTTCCTTCCTTATTTTGTTTCCTACCATTCGATGAACTCAAAGATTTGCATGTTTAAATTGTTAAACTTTGTTCTCTGATCGATTTCCTTATTTATTAGCTAGTCACTAGTAGTTAGATAGGGAGTAATGTGTGACATATTTTGGCAGAAATACTCCTGTCGTTTCACCAGAAGGGAATTTAATTCCAATGCATCTTTAATAAACTCCTATGTAGTGGGAAAATCCTTGTATCTTTCAATGGATTGGTACATTTCTTGGAGTTGCATTTTTTTGGCTGATATATCGGCATCATGGCTTATTTTTAGGACCTCCATGTCTTGCTGCAATTGTGCGAGCTGCTCAGCCACTTGCCTTTTTACGCTTTCATTCTCTGCTTTGAGCCCCTATTCGAGCTGTGAAATCCTCTCCTTTTTTTCCCTTAACAAAGTAGAGACTTCAGTAGCCTTTTCCATAATGGTCGATGCGTATACTCTTGTTGTTAACACCCAGGTTGTTCCCTATGACTCCCAAGGGAATACGGCCAGGGTAACCACTAACCAATCTTTGGATCACAGCTTCTAGCCAAACTGTAATCAGTGAGGGTTCTCTCTTTATGATTTGTCTCTGTTATGATGGTGTTTTAGGCTAGCTATTATGCTCAGGTTTTGGTTTATGTTTTGGTTGAAGGATTTCTTTCAGGTCTTAAGATGTAGTGTTTAGAGAGTAAAATATCATTGGGCAGTGGAGTCTGGAGTTGTGAAATGCTTTGATATGCTGGATTGGTGGTGCTCAAACTGCAGGGCCAATTTTGTATTTCAGACAAACAAATTTAGCTTGAATGGTGATGTATGTCAACCAACAGAAAGAAATTAAGAATTTTCTATTAAGCTGGTGAGGTGAAAGTGAAACACGCTGCATAGGAGCAAACTTGAATTCCTGTGAAAAAGGTCACTGTGAAAGATGTATTCTAAAAGTGCAGCAATTAAGAATTACACTTATCAAGATTGCATCTGAAGAAAACATTCATTAACAACACAGATTGAACTCAGGGTATTCATTGAATAAATCCTGAAAGTTATTCTTTTTCCTTGTTGCTAAGTATTTAAAGTTAGATAACATATATGGATTTTAACAAAACAAAATACATAACAGAGAGAGTTACAGAGACTTATTGTATGGTGAAATACACAGGGATCCAGCAGTTTTCAACAGACACCAGAACGCATTCAACACTTCAAAAATCCGAGAAATTCCATCACTTTCTTTATTAACTTCTGAAAGGATTACAGCATAAGAACTTCTTCAGGAGAAATCAACAACAACCCTTGCAAGCTCATGCGAAGGGGACTTTATAGGAATGCTTATACAAAATATCTCAGGCATTGAGTCATCTGAGAGAGAAAATATCTTCATAACTTCGTACAGAAAGTAGAAAAGAAGTTATTACAACTTTGAATGCAGCATAAATGCTCTTTAAGTCTGTCAGAGGATAATTTGACCTTTGGAGGTCATTGAGTCGGTTGAGCCGCTTTGCTTTAACGCTGAATAATGTGTCTTTACTTTTTGCTGCGCTGTATCTTCTCGGCTCTACCAGCTGTGGTTTCCTATTCTTGCTGTGTTGGCCAAAATTTTTGCTGAGTTGGCTCAGCTTTAATCTTTGATGCATGCTGATTTTGTTAAACTGTGCTTTGCATGACAATTGATATTTTAAAAAACAAAATTTGGTGAGTGGCTCCCTGTCTATAAATTTTTCTGTATTGTATTTGCCCACCAGTCTTGCGTAGGGAGTTGATGCCTGAGAATTGCATCCATAGTCTCCTCTGCCTCTTTATACTTGTAAAAATTGGGTGCCACATCAAACAGGTGATTGATCTCATTCTTTATAAAAAACAAATTTTCTACCTTGTTGTAGACAGTCTGTCCTGTAGCTGGCCCTGTTTCTTCTGAGCTGCTGGGCTTCTCATTGATTTCATTTGTGGCAAATGCATTCACTCTTTTGGCATACTTCTCATGAATGAGCAGTCTCCCTGCGCTGTTCAGTAAGCTAGGGAGTCCTCTGTTTTGCAGCACCAGGAATTTATCCATGAATCTTTTTACCTCGGTCTGCATGTCTTGGGTTCTTCTCTCTAGTGTCTGCACCAAATTTCTTAATGTGAGAACCCTTTTGATCAACTGAATGGCCTCAGTCCTATTGGGAATTCCCATGTTTTCCAGCTGAGTACTTGTTCTATTATTTAGCACATTGATCATTCTGGTGGCAATTTCGGGCATGTTGCCTAGAGCAGCCCTTGACTTGTGAATTTTAGCTTGTGCTTTTGGGATGAGCTCTACCTGCTCATGGATTGTCTCTATATACTGCCATTGGTCAGTAATAGACTGGCCAATGTTGGCCCATAGCATTGCCTTAAGCCCAGCTATAACCTTATCTAATTTGAGCTCATTTTCTAGCTCTTTTATCCTGTCTTTGAGGGCTTTCACCTCCTTGCCCTTCGATGCCACCGCTTGCTTGGATTTGTCATACATATCATTCACCTTAGCCAATTTATCCCTGGTCTCATTTAACTCGGTCATTTGAGCTTCCAGGATCTGAATTTCATTCTTCAGCTTTTGCATATCCAGGCTTTGGGCCTGCTCTGTAATTGTTGGTGCTGCTGAAGTAGATGTTTCTATCTGTTCAGTCTGTTGAGGAGGAGGAGCAGTGACAGGAGCGGTTTCCTCAAGATTGATGACTAGAGGAGGCTGAGAGGGCTGACCCTCTTCTCTTTGTTTCAGTGTTGTTTGCAATGCTGCTTGTGCGGCCTCTGATTCTCCCAACTTTTCTTGTGCTTGAATCAGCTGCTTATAAAGGGAAATCATCAAGGCTGTGGCATCCTGCTCATGTCTTTGCTGAGCTACTTCATCTGTTTGAGGGTGAATGGTAGCTGGGAGTTTGATCGTTTTCCTTAAGGCAGCCATGTCAGCATCCCTCAACTTCAATATCTCTTGTATTCCTTTGATGTCTTTGGGATCATGCCCAATCTCAATGATTATGTCTTCCAAGGACCTTATTCTGTTGTCCTTTGCCTGGGATGATGCCCTCTCCAACTCCAGTTGAGAGGCTGTATTATTGAGGTTGCTTTCTAGCTTGTAATTTTCTAATGTCTAGTCTGCCAAGGCTGCATACACCATCTCACCAGTCTGTTTGTGAAATTCAATTTTATCCATTGGGTGTATGTCCTTGGCCAGGACCTCCAGATTGGTTTTGAGGTAATCTGAGGTAGATTGGGGCTGCAGTGCTGTTGGCATAAAATGGCTCATGATCATTTTGCCTTCTTGTACATCAAATGCAGACATCAGTCTTTGTTGATTTGTGGGAGCCATTTTTAGTAAATGGTTGTACAGTTGTATCTTGATAGGGTCACTCCTCCATTTGATGTCTATAAACTGCTGCTTGATTCTCCTTTCTCCTTCTCTTTGCTGGCTGGAGGAGCTGACCTCTCCTCCCATAATTCTGTCCTGTTCCTGCTGGAAGGAACTGGCTGAAGCTTCTCTGCTGGGTGGGCCCATGCCCATTGCTTGCCTTATTGCTATGTCATCCTCAGAAAAGTCATTCAACCTTTGCCTTTTCTCTCCCTCGTTTATAGATGATGTCAGGGGAGTTTCTCTATCCCTTTTTCTGTTTATGTCCTCTTTCTGTGGAGTTTGGAGGACCGAGGCATCGAAGGTAGTTTCTGGCCTAGGAGGCACTATGTTTTGAGCCTGTTGCTTAGTGGAAGTTGGAGTAGCAACTATTCTTTCTTGCTGTAAGGGCTGTTGTCCCTCATGTGGTCCTTCTTCTTGATGCAGTTCCTGTTGTTGTTGTTGTTGCTCTGCCTGCTGCTGCATTTCTTTATCTGCCTGCTCTTGAGTCACTGGAGGTGGCTGCTCCTTGCCATGGAGTGATTGTTCTATCTCCATTTCCTTTTCTTTGCCTTTGCTAGATATATTTTCAGTGGCCTTGGTAGTTTGCTGTTTGGCAGTTGAGGAGGATGCAGCTGCTCCCACTTGTGTGCTCGGAAGTGTGAATACCTGTGAACAAAGTTCAAGGTCAGCCATCTTCCTTAGATTCCTTACTGCCCTCTGATTTAGCTCTTCTTGTGACATGGGCTCTTCTAAGGTCCCTCTCCTCCATTTGTCTTGGTTAGCATATTTTTCAATGTGAGGGATACTATAATGATCATAGGCAGACAACTTATATTTGAGCCTCCTCATAGTTATAAAATGATTAGGGTCATAGGGTGTCCATAGGAAACTGGTTTGAAGGCCAAGGGACTCAAGCATTCTATCTGCTTCTTTCCATCCTTGCTCCCTCTCGTTATAGACAAAATGGCCAAGTTGGCTTTTCACCTTCAACTGTGCTTTTTTGCCTTTTCCTGAAAAGTGAAGCACATCAACCCGGCCAAATTGCCTAAAGTACTCTAGGGCAAATAGCCTCATAGGCACATACTTAGGTAATCTGAATGGAGGCAAATCACACCCATATATCCTGATGACGGTATGGTTTTGGTAGAAGTACCAATCCCTAATGCTGTAAGCTTTGGATAGCTGAAGAATTCTCTGCATGTCATCAGTGAGTCTCGGAGGAGGTGAGCTCATCAGCATTGCCATAGCTAGATGGATGAACAGGTCTATGAATTCATAGTAAGTGTATGGAGAATTAGGTGTAGTGTGGAAGACAGAGGACCAATAGACCACTGATCTGGGATTGCCTTGGGCATCCACTCTTTTGATTGAAAAATGAAATTTCTCATGTTGATGGTACAAGATCAAATGGTAAATGTAGGATGTGTATCTGAATATCTTTTCTCTGGATAAATTCATTATCTGCTCATGCATTTTGTCGGAGATGTAGGTGGCATAATCATAGCAAACAGGAAGTCTGCCCGGAGCGAACATCAGCATCATTACCAGTACAGTTTGGTCTACCAATTCTATTGAGCTATAGCCCAAAATCGGACTAATCATATCTACCAAGTCCCTGCCCAACTGGTTAAGGTATACTTGATTCAGAGGAGGATATTGCACAGAATCAGAGTCAATGTATAACTGATTTAGCTTAGTGATTTGGGCATCTGTCAATCTATTCCCTTGTTTTATCAAGTCTACTAGTTAAAAGGGGACCAAATTTTTCAGAGTTTTGAAGCAGAGCATGTTCCTGATGGCTTCAGGAGTGATGTAAAAGAGAGCAGAACCAGAAGGATCCAACACAGCCCTCTGAGTAGGGTCATAGTATTCAGCACAAAGATGGATCAAATCAGGGAATTGATTGACTTGAGGCAACTTAAAAATAGGAAGAAAAGAATCCCATATACCCAACACATCTGCTCCAGTTTCATGTTTGGCCTTAAGTTCATTGAGCAGGTGGATATGGAACTTGGTTCTCATCAACATCTCTTCTGAAATCTGATAATCCATATCTGCCAAGGCTTGCCATTCCAAGTTCCTTTGAGGGGCATTCAGAGGCTGAACATTTAGTACTACAGGTGTCTCCATTGCAAAAAAGGATTCTGATTTGAGTGTAAAGTGGTTTCAATTGAGCAGGGCAGTATAGAGGAGTGTTTCTTTGCCAGGGAGGTGAATTTATGAGGAACAGAGAGTAGTTCTGATAAACAGCAATTGAAATATTGTTTGAAGTTTAAATAAGACCAATGCCTGGCCTCACTCTGTCTTTCTCAGCAGGTAAATTCAGTTTAAATGAGTCTTTCGCGAATGCGCGAACAAAGTATGGTTTTTGGTGAAAATGCGGGCAAACAAGGCTCAGCTAGTGTTTTTCGAGTTCACAACTATAAATGGGGCCAGGCGCAAGTGTTTCTGCCGGTCAATTATATGTTTTTTCACAATTTTAATTTTCCTTGGCAATTTACAAACAAAACCAGGTGAAGGAAGGATTTTCAAGGATAAATACCTGGCTTTCAGAGAGCAATGGAGAGGAATGTAGGTGAAAATGGTGCACTGGCGGTCTCCTGGTCGAGTTCTGCAGGTTGCTGCACTGTTGGACGTGGGAAAAACATGCAGGAGCAACAAACGTTTTTGCAGAAAAGAGCCAAAAAACGCGAATTTTGGCTATAATATTGACTTTTCGGACTTTTGGCGCGCTTTTTTGGTGACGTCAGCATGACGTCATCAGTGGGGTCAGGGTCGGGTGACGTCAGCATGACGTCATCAGGTGAGGTGGCGGGCTCTGAGTGGTCCACGGGGATGATGAAGTGGCAAGACACATTGGCAGAAGGTCAGGCGCAGCGGTTGACGCGATGGGAGGGTGGCGGTGACGTGGGATGACGTGGGAGTGACGGTGGACAAGCGGGATGACCAAAACCGGAAATAGTTAGTGGTTTTATATCGCACCGCTTACGATACGGACGAGGTATTTGTCAGGCGTACCTCCGATGCGCTGTGGGGAAGACGCGTGGCGACCGCATGACGTAACCCTTCTGACAGATATCGGAAGGTATCTGTCCGCCATCAAAGCCGCTCCGATATCAACGAGGGCCGTCAGATCTCGTGGGCCCGATCCGACGGTTGACGGGGGGGGAAGGTGCTCGACCGGTACGGGGTAATTGGCGGACGTCGGAGCCGCTCCGACATGGATGAGAGCCGTTGGATTAGAGGCTCTCCATCGGACGGCTGTCGGATCAATGAAATGATCGGCCGATATGGAAGGGGCGGGGTTATTTTAATATTCATTTCGGGATCTGTGCTCGGCGGAAAACCTTAGGGTATGGGTTTTTGTAAGGTTTTTCGGTGTATTTGGAAAATCACATATATGCGCCCGAACCATTGGATAATCACAAAAATGGGTTTTTGTGTATTATTTGGCAATTTAGAGCGGGTAAGGGTAAAGCAAGGTTTTTTACAAGGTTTATGTTTGCAAATGGGGTGCAATGGGTTAAAAATGGATTCAGAAAGGGGGAGGAGGGTTAGAGTTAGGTTTATCAAGATGACCAGGTGTCATTTGATCCCTGATATAGAACTTATTGGCTATAATGCCAAGGGGAGGGGATATTTATACAAAATTTGGGGTTTAAACACCATGGTGTTTATAATATTAGGGGAAAGGTAATACAAGGGATTTACATTGTAGAGTTAGAGTTAATATGGATGAGGGGGGGGATGAAGGGAGAAAATACTAAGCTTTTTTGTGAAACACTTAGCTTAAAGAGTAGATCAAAATGAAAAGATTTTTACACAAGAAATGTGGCTTTTGAAGGAACAAGAACCACCATGAAACCATAATCTTCTTCCATGAATCTCAGCTAATGAGGGAGTGTTAGTAACGAAATGGAAAGGGGAAGAAGGGAGGTTAGTCATGCTTTCTATTTGCTACAACTTGATGAAGAAGAACACCTTCTTAATTGATTGACTTTGCTTTGGTAAACAAATTTAACACACCTGCAATGGTAAAGATAACCTTTCTGCAACCCCAACTACTTACCCAGCTACTTGCCTAGCATTTTTTTTATTTCTTCTTGAAGGGTGCACTTGGACTTGCAGACCCTTACTTGCCTTTTCTTTTCTTTGGCTTTTCTTTTGTTTTTCTATCTATTTCTACCCTTATTTCTTCCAGGTCCCAGATTAAGCTGTTGGGAGCCTTTTCTTCTCTACCTAAACTACTTGTCTGCCAAGATTAAACAGTTTGGACAGACTCCTTTCTCTATACTACAACTGAAAATTTAAACCATGGAATGATCCAGATTAGACTGTTGGAACATCCACCAAAATTTAAGTCCATACCAAGCTATAAGCACAGATTGGATTCTCTTGGAAATATGTGATCTTTGAATCATCAAAGCAGAGCATATTTAGACCTTTCATAGCCAATCATGAAATATGAAACCTATTGGTATAGGTAGCTAACACCTGTGAACTATGATAGTCTAGTCATGTTCTTAGTTGGACTGAATGGAATTTCCTTCCAAACAATGTCCATATGCCCATTTCCAGGTGGGAATTCAGGTGTGTCTACCCTTCTCCTTTTTCTCTGCCTTCTTACTACAGCCTTGTGGAGGGGCTATAGAACACATCAAGTGGAGGTATTTCAGTTACTTTCAAAACAATTTCTGATGCCGTAGACCAAGGATAATTTCAGTATGTTGGGATATTGTTGCTTGTTCCTCCATAATCTTTGACTATTCATTGATAGACTTGGGCTCTCTCTCATTATGAACATGCATATGAGTCTTACATTCCACTGTTTCTTGGGTATTTATCGCTTTTGGAGTGCCTTGCAATTTTTTATTGAACTTATCCCACTCTTGCTACAAACTGCTACCTTTGACCTCTCAACTGATCTCTGTAGTAGTGGTAATCACCACTTGTTTCTCAGTTGACTTCCTGTAGGACTCAGTTGTGTTATCTGTGTCTTGGGGTTTCCCTGTGTCTAGTGTCTTCTGAGTGTTTACCTGAGAGTCTGATGAAGCAAAAATGCATCTTTACCAAATTCTTGTGTGTGCATGTGGGTTATGGGCCCATGTATACATCTTCAATGAAGTGAAGCCGCACCAATTACGCAAATCTAGAAATTAAATAATTAAAACCCTGTTTAATTAAACTATCAGACCCGACCTCTTGCGTGGATCCCAAATGAATTAAACTCCAGTTTAAACTTTATCGCATCCATTTTCTAAATTAACTAGCATGCATGTTCTAGAGAAATATCCTTCGGATCTCGTCCCTTCTTAAGGAATGGATTTGATCGATCCAGAACTCAACTAGATTAAATCACAATCCATAAAATATCACGTCCGACATCTGGATTAAACTCTGTGCATTTTCCGACTCGATTACCCTCAGATCTGACCCCTTAAAATAGGCAGTCATGATTAACTGAGCTATTAACTTTGTTCTATAATTTATCACGTCCGGTTTTGGAATTAACCTCTATGATTATTAGCGCACAATCACTGTTAGATCTGTTGGATATGTCCAATCGAACGATTCACAGCGGTCTCACATTCTCCATCGGTAAATTACATTCTTCGCTTCTGATATGTTTAGACTATCACTATTATACCTTTGTAGCTTAATCAATAAATAGTCTACTTCTACTCACTGTTAACTGATGCCAGAACTCAAGAGATCACCCGATATAATTAAGGGTTCACAATAGACTTGCGGTCCAATTCTAAGGAAAAATATGGTGCAGGAAAGTTTTAGTCTTCCACAGTTAATTGCCTAGAGTATTCCAATACTTCAAGCTCATTATACCAAAGAAACCAATCTTTCAACTTGTAAATCAATTAACTTCAATTATTTCAAAGGGAGAATAAAACCATCGAGATTTTGACCATCCTTGCACATAAATTAGAGAGGTATAGAAAGGTACCAAATTTTACATTCAATTCTTCAATAATTCGAAAATCTACATAAACACACATACACGATTTTCTTAGCAAACTCTGCCAAATTTTAATTTATAATAACACAAAAACTTACACAATTCATAGGCCTAATATGCAATCAAATGGCCTTCATCATATCCCTCTTACACACACCTCTACTCTCTATCTTCTAGCTCCCTTCTAACCTCTAGTTGTCTCTAACCTTTAATTATTCAAAAGATCACAATTTATATAAATACGGATTCATGAACCAATTTAGATCAGATACAACAATCTCTCACTTTATCCTAAAGTATTTGTTCAGCTCCACTCTGTTCTCAAACAAAATCCTAAATGAAGCTTTTAAATCCCTCAAATCCTCACTCTTCCTAGGATTACTCAATTGTCTCTAAAATATCTTCATTCACGACATATTCTCCACAATTTAAAATTTACTCAAACTCCACTAAACTTAGGAAAATAAATAAAACGATTAAGGGAACCCACTCCCTTTAGTAAATGTGAAACAAGACTCATGGGTCTTATAATCTTTGAAGGATGCTCCTGCATCAGACTCCCTGAGTTGAAATAATTCATGGACTCCTGTTCATGAGTCACCCAACTCCCTCTTCTTGAAAACTTCATCATATTTCATCTTCCAACTGGATTTCTAACCTCTTTCAACTGTAGGTGCATTTACTACCTTCCCTCTTTCTCCTAGATGCCAAACCTTACTTTGTAACTTGCCATCTCTTTCATCATGCTACTGGTCCATTTTTTCTGCCACTATTGCTTTAGTCCTACCAAATTTCCAAATCTTATGTTGTTGTTGTCCTCTCTCTTTACTAATGCAGATTTCTTTTGTTAATTTCCCTTCTTTGCTGGTTCTCTTCTTTACTGACTTCTTCATCCACAATTTCTCGATTTTCTCTTTACACTTTACAACCTTTCTAAAACACATGGACCTTAGTTGAAATCCACTGTCAACCAGCTTCCGTTCATTCTCTTTTTCCATAGAAATTATGAAATTTCTATCCAATTTTAATTCACTTCTTTCATTTACAGCCTATTGGTTGCACTTTACGACATCCCCTTCATTGCTATGAAAGGCAATCATTTCCTCTATATCATCAGGTTCACTTAATAACTTTTCCAGCAAATTAAATCTTCCTTCATATTCAGTAAGCATGTCATTTACATACGGCTCCTCTTTCCCGTATAAAACATAATTTCCATCACCGTTGTTAGATTTAAAATTACTATGCTTTCCCTTCTCCACAAATAATTTTGTCATAAAGTCTTTATGTTGATTTTCTACAAAATTTATGAAACTGTCAGCAAATTTTATTTCATTGATTAACTCTGCATTACATGTTGTTCCCTGTTCTAATACAAGGCTATCATTCAAAAATTCAATAGCTAGAATTTCTTGGAGCATATCATTATGAAGTATCCTTTCATCTTCTGTACTTATACCATTGAAATAAAATGATGTTGTTTCGTCTTCATATATAACAGGAACAAAACTTTGTTTTTCTAAAGCTTTTTCATGGTTTACAAACTCATCAATTTCAAAATCACATATTTCCTAAACTTCTGTATCTGTCAACATCATCATACATTCTTTCACATTTTCTATAATAATTATATCTTGATTCTTTACTGAAAATGCTTCGTTTTGGTTACAAACTCTCATTTCCTTGTCTTCAACATCTTGAATTATGACAAATTCCCTGCCAATGCCATTATTCTCAAAGTTATCAAGTACATGCTCAAAATACTTTTCTAATTCAACCATTTCTTCCAGTAATCTCACTTCTTCGTCAACATGCATAAGCACATTGTCCAATTGTTGTTCATTACCTGTCAAACCTAAAAACATACACAACATATTAGTTTCAAAGATACAAGGCTCTTCATTTGAAGCCTTAGTGATCAAATCTTCATGCTTCTCTAAACTATTCTGATAGTTCACTAAGTTATTGAGAAATTCTTCCTCAACATCTTTGATTTATTTTTCATCAAAGAATACTTCTTGGATTGTAGCTTCTTGACTATGCTTGGCAACTTCATCATATGTTTGTAGAATACCTTTCTGTTCTACACAATTCTCTCCATCACTCAGTTTACCAAGTAAGACAATAATGTCTTTCGCTCTTCTATGATAAGACTTTGATCCTTCAAAGTTTTCCTTGACTTAACTTTTTGAGCTAAGCTCTCTATGTCAGCTTCTCTTCTATTCACTTCACAAATCTGCAATGCATTTATTTCTTTTTCTGTGTCCAATTTCCATTGGGTTTCTATCCATGTGAATATTCCTTCAAACATGATCCAATAATTTCTTAATAAGAGAAGACACAACCATTCACTTATACCTTTTAATTTTCTCCAACAATTGAAGTCTTGAAATTCTTTATGAGTCTCCTTTTGTGTTTTTCTTGTCTTTGCCTCTTTCACTTTTTCATGCACAAGCTCAAATTAATGCCTGTAAATTTACATTCACACAAATAATTAATTCCAAAAATATGAGAATCCCTTGTTTGTGAAGATGCTACCAGTACCTTTCTCTTATGTTGATCTATATAGATCATCTCTTCATAACTCTCTCCTTCTCCAAGGATAGGTCCTTTCTTTGGTTCACAAATGGATTCTATTCTCTCTTTCTCAACTATCCGGAGTATTAATTTCTCATAAAATAATTCCTTAACAGGCCACTAAACTCTTTTTCCCACATTAAATCCTTGTTTCCATCCTTCTCTGATTCTTTTTTGTATCAGTTTCTCTAAATGACTAAGTTTTGTCTTTATCTCATCCACCTCTATGTCAATTTATTCCTTACTCATTCCTTTGAGTCTAACTGCTTTGCACTCTTTTCTCTCGATCTATGACTTTCTTCTATACCCCTGTTATGACTAACAATAGTCAAATTCATTGTTTCCTTTGGTGAAATTTCCTTGTTCACTGGTGAGCTACAACTAGCCCTTCTCTCCTCTGTAACAATTTTTTTAAGTTTTACTCATACCAAATCATCCTCTTAGTATCCTTTCTTTTCCAGGTTCTCTACACTAGACCCCTTTCTTCTCCTTGAGCACTCCAGCTCAGCTTCCAAATATGTTCGGTGTTGCATCTTCAATTGCTCACTTCCCTTTACCTTCAGTAATTTCATTTTACTGTTGGGTACTGCCACCTTTTATTCATCTGAGATTTCTTCTTGCTTCATCTTCTTTAACATATCTCCTGTGCTACAATGTTTCTATAGCTCATTCTATCTTTCAACAATTTTACTGCTTCCCTTGGCCTACATAATCTTACCTCAAGATTCATCAAATATCCTTCCAAACTTGCCAATTTTCTTTAAAGATATATTAAAACTATTTCCTATCTTACTTTTCATAATGAACACTTCAGCTTTCAAGATCAATTAATATTCTATCTAAACTTCAACAATATTTATAAAATTCATGACAGACACTACAAATTCCTTATGACAATGTTTTTGTAAGCAAATATTGTCTTGCTTCTACAAATTTCAAATTTCAATCCTTGTAGTGGCTCTTCTTTCATATCTATCGAATCCAGTATTTAGTCCAACTACTCCTTCAACCATCAATATCATTGTCTTTAACAATACTTAAACAATCTTCATTCATTCTTCAATTTTCCACAAAATTCTTGAAATCATTTAAATGGTTTTAGTGCCACAACAAACCACTCTTCTATTTGACTTTGATTTCAAAACCAATAATTCAATCAAATTACATTTAAACGTTACTAAGCACCGATTCATCAAATATCCTTCCAAACCTACTAATTTTCTTCAAAGATATCTTAAAACTATTTCCTATCTCACTTTTCCTAATGAACACTTCATCTTTTAAGATCAATTAAGATTCTATCTGAACTTCAACAATATTTATAAAATTCATGACAGACACTACAAATTCCCTTTGACAATGTTTTTGTAACCAAATATTGTCTTGCTTCTACAAATTTCAAATTTCAATCCCTGTAGTGGCTCTTCTTTCAAATCCATCGAATCCAGTATTCAGTCCAATTGTTTCTTCAACCATCAATATCATTGTCTTTAACAATACTTAAACAATCTTCATTCATTCTTCAATTTTCCAAAAAAATCTTTAAATAATTTAAATAACTTTAGTGCCACAGTAAACCACTCTTCTATTTGACTTTGATTTCATAACCAATAATTCAATCAAATTACATTTAAACATTACTAAGCACTGACTTCAAATCTAGAAATTTCAACTTTGCGTAAGGAAAACATCTTCTCCTATGAAATTCCACTCCCTTGTTATTCTTTAGATATTCAAAACAAGCCTCTGTAAAAATCACCAAAATAAATATTCTTACGAGACCTTCACCAGAGGATTCACTGTTTCCCCATTCTAATATGTGTATCCTTTTATCTCTGATTTTCTGTAATTCTTCTAACATGTTGGTATCTCAAATGTCTTTCTAATCATTCGAAAGACTTTTTTGGCTTTGATACCACTTTGATGCAGAAAAACAACATCTTTACCAAATTCTTGCATGTGCCTGTGTGTTATGGGCCCATGTATACATCCTTGATGAAGTGAAGCTACACCAATTATGAAAATCTGAAAATTAAATAATTAAACCCTTGTTTAATTAAACTATCAGACCTAACATCTTGCATGGCTCCCAAATGAGTTAAACTCCAGTTCAAAACTTATCGTGTCTATTTTCTAAATCAACTAGTATGCATCTTCTAGAGTGATATCCATCGGATCTCGTCCCTTCTTAATAAACAACTTTGATTGATCTAAAACTCAACTATATTAAATCACAATTCATAAATACCATGTCCAAAATCTGGATTAAACTCTGTGCATTTTCCAACGTGATTACCATCAGATCTGACCACTTCAAACAAACGGTCATGATTAAATGAGCTATTAACTTTGTTCTATAATTTATCGTGTCCAGTTTTGGAATTAACCTTGCGCTTATTGGCGCACGATAACTATTAGATCTATTAGATCTATCTGATTGAATGATTCACAACGATCTCACGTTCTCTATCGGGAAACTACATTCTGCACTTCTGCTATGTTTAGGTTGTCACTATTATCCCTTTGTAGCTTAATCAATAAACAATCTACTTCTACTAACTGTTAAACAATGTCGTAACTCAATATATCACTTGATACAATTAAGGGTTCGCAATAGACTTGCAGTCCAATTCTAAGGAAAAATATGGTGCAGGAAGCTTTTAGTCTTCCACAGTTAATTGCCCAGAGTACTCCATTACTTCAAGATCATTATACCAAAGAAACCAAGATTTCAATTTGTAAATCAATTAACTTCAATTATTTCGAAGGGAGAATAAAACCATTCTGAGTTTGACCATCTGTGCACATAAATTAGAGAGGTATAGAAAGATACCAAATTTTTCATTCAATCCTTCAATAATTCAGAAATCTACATAAACAGACATACAAGCTTTTCTTGGCAAACACTGCCAAATTTTAATTTATAACAACAAAAGAAACTTACATAATTCACAAGCATGATATGTAATGAAACGGCCTTAATCATATTCCTCTTACACACACCTCTACTCTCTAACCTCCAGCTCTCTCTAACCTTTAATTATTCAAAAGATCACAATTTATACAAATATGAGTTCATGAATCAATTTAGTTCAAATCCTCACTCTTCCTAGGATTACTCAATTGTCTCTAAAATCTCTTCATTCACGACATATTCTCCACAATTTAAATTTACAATTTAAAATTTACTCAAACTCCACTAAACTTATGAAAATAAGTAAAATGATTAAGGGAACCCACTCCCTTTAGTAAGTGTTAAATAAGACTCATGGGTCTTATAAGCTTTGACGGATGTTCCTGCATCAGAGTCTACTGGAGAGATAGGACCTTCACTATCCATAGTGAAACCTAGTGTAGGCTTATCCTCGGGCTTTAATAAATGCATTGGGATCACTTGGAGCCTCTTATTTATGAATTCCTGAAAGCTTTGAAAATATTCATGTTTGAGATTCACCTTTTCCCATTCAAACGATTTTTCAAAGGATACGGTCGACTGTAACAAGTCATCAAAATAATTATCTTCATGGTTTTATGGCTTGAGCTTTACTCTTGTAGTGACATTATATGCCACTTTGTTTGGATCAAATTGCCTCTTAGGAAATGTATGAAGCTTGAGGGCTTCCATATGTGCTGATTCTTTAGTCACATGAACAAAATGATAGGGAAAGAGTGACATAATGACTTCTTGCCATCCTTGAGAACTTTAGTCAGACCCTTTCCCACGGTCTGGTAGAAAATCTCTCTTTTGCTAATAATTTCTCAGAAACATATAAAGGAAGGACATGTGGATCAATTGTGCTACCAAAACCCTAATGTAGGTCAACCATTCTTTAATGAAATATTTTCCGATAGTAGACAAGTCTGTTGTGGCTTCTTGGAAAAACCAGGAGGCTTCCTTATTCAAAATTATTTGATGTAGGGGCAACACAATAGCATGAAATATCTTATAGAAGTGAGGTATGTAATGCAATTCCCATATTTATTTTTTACTGAGATGGATTGGGTAGGGGTCATGTAATTTCCATTTTCAATGCATGGTTGGAAATGTCGTGCAAAAATAGATAGCATTTATAATGTAGGCACTAAAATAGAATGGAAGGAGGTTATCTGAAGAGGAGGCTTTCTTTTGTCGATATTCGGTAATGATGGTGGCTAGGTTATCAGATAGGATGGAGGGCCAATGCATGATGTGGGAGTTAACATAGGAATCAATGAGAGGATTCCATTCTATGGAAAACTTAGTATTATTGGGTAGCCCATATAATCTACATAACATAGCTACTGCATAGTTGTAGGGGTTTTCCAAATAGGCTATATCATACATGCCTGATTTTTCATATTTTAATTTGTTGTCCAACATTCTCCAACCATGAATCAACTTGAAGGGGTTTGGGTTATTCTTTTCAAAGTTAGCCACAAATGCATTGTCGTAGATATCCTGCGGGTTAGGTATGTGGTACATTTTCTTCAAGTCCTCTGCTCTGAATGACCCTATGAGCTCCATTCTTGAATTCTTGAATTGCCTATCTTCAATGATCAGGTTTTCGATCACCCACTTGATCATGTTTGTGTATGGGAGGATTTTAGCTCTTGCTCCTATCCTATGAAGGAAAGAACAGGAAGCATCTCTACATTGATGTCTTGAAGGCCTTGTTGAGTCAGTTGTTGCTATTGTGACATTGATTTCAAGATGTTCGTCGTCAAACCTATTGTATATAACCTCCCAAGTTTTTGTGCCTCCGGCAGCGTCACAAACTGTATCATCAAAGATAGGAGCCATCTCTGTAAGCTTAGATTCAACAATGGTTTGCTTGCTCTATTTCTACATCACCTTTCTTAGTGAGATGTCTTTTGTAGCTTTCCTGAAATAGATAAGATATATCAGTGCAAATGGTATCAAGTAATTAAGACTGAAAGCTTCTCTGAAATGAATTTGGATCATGAGAAAGGTTTAATGAGATATTTGATGCTAACTACCCATAACTTGGAAAAGGATTATCCTTCTTCGGGCCGCTAAATATTTATTAACTTGTCAATTCCTTCATTTTAGTATTTAAAATGTAATTATTTCACACGTTTTACTGCTCTTAATCATGCATCGTAATCTTTAAAGGGATACAGCATAGCACTACCAGATGCATCAAGGGAAATGTAATTGCGAATATCGCAATATCGCATTTCGCAAATCGCTCATGGTCATTCTAATGGCATAGCTAAGTTTCTTGCAAAGTTTGTGAAGTGCAAAATGTGATTGCGAAATGACAAGGTGCTACTTATCAGGTTATCGCAGTGGGATATTTAATCGCATATCGCAATTTTTTGAAGATGTTTTAAGATAGTCACATGAAAAAATTATGATTTGTGATTTGCAATGTGGATTCATCCTTAGCTCGTTTTGCAAGGTTTTGCTAGGTATTTTCTTAGAGTTAGGTATTCTTATCCTAAGCCTAAAAATTTAAAAGGGTCCCCATTTATAACTCTAACCTTAGCTATTGTTCTTTATAAATGGGGGGGTTGTTTCATAGTACAATAATTGGTGATTCACTTGGGAGAACCAGTTACCTCTGAGTAGTTTTCTGAAATTTCTAAAAATTTCCAAAATAGTTAGAGTTATAATAATAATGATTACATGAGTTATAAGGTAAAAAACATTTCTCTGTAATCACCATTACTCTCTCACTTCACTTGTTTAATTCCTTTACTCTTGTAATGATAAAAATATAAACATTCACATCATCCAATAATGAGATTTAAAGTAATAGAGTAGGTGTCTTACGCAGATTAGTTTTTGGTGTTTACTCATTTATCACAGATAGAGCCTTTTCTGCTAGCAGGTGTTCATAGCCCTGATAGGGTTAGCTTTTAACCAAAAATGATTCATTATCCAATCTGTATGAACTATCAAATTTCGAAATGATATTCACTTGCTTTGAATCTCACTTGGACCTTGTCCCTTTTTCCTTTTTAAATGTAATCTTTTTCTTTTTTGGTTTCTTAAAAGACATTGTCTAGGTGTGGTAACCTACTAATGACAATGCCATTCATTAGTTGTAACTAAACTAAACAAGCTAGCTCTTGATGAGACACCTTTTCTTCTGATCGAGGAGATCATTAGCTATTACCCTATTTGATATATAGAATTGGTAATATCAGTTTAATCACTTCCCTATGAACATGGTAAACAAGCTCATAATGAGACTTTTTATCTTCTAATATTATATATTTTAGAATTACACTCTACAAAGGAAAATTTTAACAGATGGGGTGAATCAATGGTTCTTTTGAGAATTGTGGGTGATAATGATAGAGCTTTTAAGATACTCATCTGCAGAAACCTTACTAGGTTAAAGATTCTTTTCTTGACTGATAACAAAACCCTCATATTCTATAAAGATAACAGTTTGTTCGTAGAATAAATGTTTTACGCAAGATTAAGATTTTCCAAAGAAATCAAGTTTACTTTAGTACTTAAATGCCCTAATTATTTCTTTAAACTCTTTCTTACTTATAAAAGCGAAAAACAAAAATATTATCAAAGTTTTTATTTTGAAAAGCAAAAAAAAATACTAGTTAACCATCATTTTCCCAAAAACCAATAGGTTACAAAATTTGAAGAGGTTATCTCCTAGGAAAAGTATTTTTTCAAAATTTTCCCATTAACGGGCAAAGAATCCTCCTTACCTGAAAAGTCTTGTAAAAGAAACGTTGACTGTCCCATTTTTTTAATGATTTGAAAAGGGTCAAGCCATAGCCTTTGGAATTTGGTATGTCTACCTTTTTCCTCATGTGCTTTGTCCCATTTTAAAACCAAGTCACCTACTTCAAGAGTTTTTTGACTCATAGAAGTTGTTTCAAAAGAATTTTTGACTAATTGTTAATGATGGAAGTGGGTTGCTTTAGCAGTTTCCCATTCTTCTTCAAGCTTGAGAATCTGAGACTGTCTAGCCTTGAGAGAAGAAGAAGGGTTTTCAGCGATGAATTGTAATAGGCCAAGAGATGGGATTGCTATGTTTTTGGGAAGAAAAATTTCTTTTCCATAAACTAAAGAAAAAGGAGAAGAACCAACAGAGGTTTTTTAAGTAATTCCACCTGCGCATAGAGAAAATGTTAATGCTTTGTGCCAATTCCTGTGATTTCGATCAATAGTCCTTTTGATAATTCTTATGAGGTTCTTGTTTGTTGATTTTGCTAATCCATTACCTTGCAGATAATAATTGGTTGAATATTTCAACCTGAAACCTCGCTTTAGAGCAAATTATACCATTGTATTTCTAGAAACGTAAGATGCATTGTCAAACATTAAAGTTGAGGGTAAGCCAAAAATGGTAATTATGTACTGATCAATGACGTATGTGATGCTTTCTGTCTTAGCTATCTTTAATGGAATGACTTCTACCCACTTTGTAAAATAATCAGTAGTTGTAAGGATGTACCTATGTTGTTTGGAAGAGTAAGGAACAATCTCATTGATTATGTCTAAACCCCATTGTTTGAATGGTTGTTGGATGTTAACCAGTTGTAAAGGGAATGTTGGCTTTCTTTCTCTTCCAGTTGTGCTTTGACAAGTTTTACACTTCCTTGCATATTCATGTGCATCTGTAAATATTGTTGGCCAATAATATCCTACATGCAATATTTTGTGAGATGTGGTATTTCCCCCGGAATGTCCTCCAGCTAGTTCATCATGTAATTCTTGCATGACCTTTTTGGCTTCAGGTTTCTCCAGGCATCTTAGAAATACTAAATCATAATTTTTCCTAAATAATATATCATTGACTAGTTCATACTGATTTGATTTCAACCATAAAGCTTCTTTTGTTTTATAATTAAGATGGATAGGAGCATATCCATTTCTTAGATAAAATTTCAAATTAGCATATTGTGATTGCATATCATTGAGGCTTACCTCTGACATTTGCACTTCATTACCTTGATCTTCTTCTGGTGGTAACTACGAAACTCCTGTTAACTTCCTGCAAAAACCTTGGCCCCTGACAATTTGAGCTGGATGGATTTCTACATCATATTCTTGAAGTGTAGTCCCCCAATTAGCTCTTTTCTCCCCTACTTCTCTTTGGATCAATAATTTTCTTATTGGACGGTAGGGTACAACTATCTTTGTATGGGCTTGAAGAAGAAAAGGTCTGAAATGTTTCAAAGTTTTAAAAACAACAAATGCTTGTTCTCGACTACTAAATAATTTAATTCGGTGCCTTGCAAGTTAGAACTGAAAAAAGAGACGGGTGCCTCGATATTTTCATCATTCAACTGTGTCAAAACTGTTGCATATGATGTATCAAATGAAAAAGTATATAATACAAAAGGTTTGAGAAAGTGAGGGGTTGTTAATGAAGGAGCATTAGTAATGGTTTTTTAATCAACTCAAATGACTCTCTTTCATCCTTATACCATCTGAAAAATACGTTTTTTCTTATCGTTGGTTGAAGGGGTAGGACAATCTCTGAAAAATCTGGAACAAATCTTTTTACAAAATTTATTTGGCCTTGGAATGATTGCATGTTTTTTGTTGTTGTGTGGGAGGGGAATCTTTTAGATCTCTTGGACTCTATCAGGATCAATGTAAATTCATTTCTTGGACAATATAAACCCAAGGAGTTTGCCCTCTGGTAAAGAAAAATAAGATTTTTTTGGATTTAAGGGCATGCCATATATCTTGCATCTTTCGAAAATATTCTTTAGGTCACTTAAATGATTGTTCCTATCCTTAGAATAGACTGTGATGTTATCCAGGTAAGTAACAAATGATTTATTAATTAGACCTCTGAAGGCAATGTCCATAGCACGTTGAAATGTGGCACCAACATTAATGAGTCTAAAAGGCATCTTCTGATAAGCATATGTTCCCTACTTGGTCTTGAATGTTGTCTTTAAACTGTCATCTAGATGCACAAGAATTTGATTATATCCTAAGAATCCATCTAGAAAAGACATTAAGTTGGAACCTGCAACTTATTGCAATATATGTTCCACAGTAGGCAAGGGAAAATTATATTTTTGACAAGCTTTATTCAAGTTTCTAAAATCAATGCAAATCCTAATATGACTGTTATTTCTCCTTACAGGTACCATATTTGATATCCACTTAGAATGTCTAACAAGGAAGATTATTTTGGCCTTCATAAGCTTGTTCAATTCAGATTTGATTTGACTCTCAAGGTTTGGGTGAATTTTGTGAAGCTTCTGTTGAACTGGCTTTTCATTCGAAGTCATAGATATGGTAAGTTGAATTATAGAGGTATTGTAGGTCTTGAGATCCACATAATCCCTGGAAAAGATAGCTTTGTATGTTTTCAACAACCTAATGAATGATATTCTTTCTTCAGATGATAGGCCAATACCTAGGTTGACATTTTGAGGTTTTTCAGTTGACCCTAGGGTTACTACAAATCTCAGAGTAGAACTTTGAGTTTTGGAGTTAGTAATTTTCTTGAAACTATCCTTTAGATCATAGAGATATTCCATCTAGGGTTTTGATCATGATTATGTTTGATTTCTAGATCAAGCTCATGTTACTCTATGTTTTGTTCTTCATATGACCCTTCTGATGTAAGGAAATTAACTATATCCGCATCGTTGTTGAATACTCTCCAATTTGTTACATTTTTGGGATTAGATGGCCTAAATATTAACTCTATTGAAAATCTGTCTGGACTAAAGCCTTATGAAGGTATAAGCCTAGATTCCACATTAGCAATTAAGTCAGCACGTGTGTTTTGCAGTCTAGGGACTGAAGATATGTTAAAAGCAGAAAAATGAGAAGTCAATTTCTTGGCTAATGATTGGTAGTGTTTAAGATGCTGAAAGACACAATGAATTGTATTTCTCACCTGTTTCAAAATTATTTCAGAATCACCATAGACTTGCAGGTATTTGACATTAAGACCGACGACTTTATATAGTCCTTGGATTAGTGCTTCATAATCAGGGATATTATTAGTGCACTGGAATTCAAGTCTGCAGGATAGCATGGTTTTCTCTCCTTGCATATTGATCAAAATGCATCCTGCACCTGCGCCTTCTTTAGAATTAGAACTGTCAAAATAGAGAGTCCAGAATAGAGATTTATTTGAAACTTTATCTACTAAATGTAGAGATTTGGAAGCATCTGTTTGTGAAAAAATTTCAATTTGAGAAACTACAATGTTACCTAAAAAGGGATACCTCTGAGCATTAAAGGATCCCAAAAAGGACTCCGCTGAGTAATTTCCAACGATATTATTGGTGAAGGAAATAGGTTTGTTGCTTCCCTCGATGTCAGTTAATGTATATTTCATGAATTTCTCTTGGTCTACCTTGATTTGGTTTGGTTTACCATTATGTCACAACCACATCCGAGACCAATCAGTTGTGAGATAACTGTGCAACTTTTCAGACCAATCCCTACTGAGAATTAAACCATAAAATTCAGGGATATCAGCCACCAAAATATCAATTATTTGTGAAACTTTCAGATTAGAGGAAAGCCTAATTGAAATCGATGGTCTCTCAAAGCACCTCTACTTTTTTCCTATCTAACTGGACTATGTGTACTATAGATTTTTGAGGTGTAATGTTCAATTTGGTACACACAACTCCTGGCATTATATTGGAGGAGGCTCCTAAATCAACAAGGTAGTTATGAACATTCCTATTGAAAAAATTATAAGTGAGCAGAAATGCAGGAACATGAGAAATAGACCTATTTCCTATTAGAACTAGATCTGAAGGATCTACCTTGTTTAAGGATGAGGGAGGTTTTCCCATATCGTAAGCAGTTTGAGTAACTTCAGTAGATGGTAGAGGAGACACTGGAACTGCTTTCAATTCTCTTAATAGAATTTTATGTTGCTGCTTGAGTTTAGTGAGCTCATGTAATGAGATGTTAGCTCTAGTCCTTTTCATGTATTCAACTATATTGTATTCCACTGTATCTAAGATTACCAATGTTTTTGAAGCATTTGGGGAATCTAGAGGAATAATATTGGTTTGGCTAGTCTTTGATTTCTTAGCTGTTGTTTTCTCCTTTGCAGGAGTACCAGTTTTTTGTTTCTGATTTGTGATAGACATGTCAGGAGAGTTTTTACTTCTTGTAGTCACTGGCATTACTTGTGCCTCTTCTTTAATTGGGAGGATGAAATCCCACATTCCATTTAATTCAATTTCTTCTTCCGTTTTAGCTTCCTCTTCATTTGGTGAATCTTCTTCTGCTTCTTGATCAGACTCAACATTTGAAATGGTGTTTGGGTGTTGCAATGCAGTAGAAGGGTTCCCTTTGAATGATCGAAAAGATTTCTTGGGAGCAGAGGTTCTACAACCTATTTTCTGATTTCGACCATTTCATTAGACATTTTTTTAACACTTTCTAAAGGCCTTCAAGGTTGAAAGGGTCCTTTGAAGCTTTCTGCTTAGAGTCATCCTTAAAATGTTACTTTCATTGACTTCCTTTCGTCTATTTGTGATCTATTTTCCAAAACTATGATTCAAACATGGCTTTCTTCATGTTTTCTACAAGGTAGCCTTATCGGCTCTATCTACAAAAATTGAAATATTATAAGGAAGAGATGATATATACCATTCTATTTTTAAATCTATAGTAGGTTTATAGGCAGTTGGGATTTTATTTAGTAATTTGATAAATCTGGAGTTGAAATATTTGATCTTTTCATTTGGATTAGCTTTCAAATTAGAAAGATCATTGATCAAGGAAGCTATTGTCCTATTATCACCAAAATTTACAAGAAATACTTCTTGAAAAGTATCACACTCTCTAATTAAACCCGATGGAAGGGAAAATTACCAAGAGCCAACAGATCCTTGGAAACTATAAGGAAAGAGTCTAATTACAACATCTTCATGTGAAACCCCATTGAGATTCGTGGCTAAGATAAGATTATTTAGATGTTCTTCGGCTGAGAGAGCATCATCAGGATTGTACTCAGGCAACCATTTTTCTGGGTTTTGTTGGGAGTGCATTTGGAGTTGCAACTAGGATAGAACCAGGATTTGTCTAACATTGATTTGCCATAACTTGAGTTGGGAACTGAGAAGATGGGAAGGTTAGTCCAGAAGTAGGTATAGATGGCGAATAAATTACTATTGGGTTAGTACTACTAATGGTAGTACTAATTAGAGAAGTGGATAGTTGAGAAGTCATGGATTGCGTAAAAGTGGATGGGGAAGTGAATGGATGGAAAGGTGATGTGATCTCATTGCTATTTGATTCAAATCTTGATGAAGTAACTTTCCTATGTCATTGAGGGATGGGGAACGCAAAAGGGGTGACCCGAAGTCTTTCAGTTTTCTATCTAGTCAATACACTAGTTTGTTGTAATAAGGAGGTAACACTCTCTTTAGAAACTTCAGGTCTCTCTGGTTTCTCAGCAGAAATGGATATCTTTTCCAGTTTATGTATCAAAGAATGAAATTTGGGACACTTGGGAGTGTAATCTGGAGAGGGTGGTTTCCTTACTACCTCAGGAGACGAGGGAGATGTTTCTACAACTTCAGACTTCTGATCAGAACATTCTGGATGAGATCTAGAAGGTGTAGAAATGGTGGAGGGGTTTTGACTCATATGAATTCTTTTCTAATGATCTTTAGGTTTATATGTCATCCATAGTCAAATTCCCTCCTTCTAGCACCAAAATGTTGTGGCCTCAAAATTCTACTACTGAAACATGGGGGATAACCACCTGGTCCAGACCTTAAGACAACTCCTTTTCCATTTAAAGTGGTGGCTCCGACTGGGGATAATGGGGCTAGTTTCCCAGTGAGGGTTTTAAGATGAGAGTGGGTGCTTCATGTGTGTTTGCAATAGAATAATTATAATCTAAATTAGCTTATTCTATGATGCAATTCTCTAACTAACTTATTCTAATATAAACCCAGGTATTCCTATGTGGTATATGCTCTACAAGGATATCTGTTTAACATGTGATAGTAAATATTGAACACAACTAAACATAGATGATAACATATAAAGATAATTCCTTTGACTAAATATTTAGTCAAAGAAATTTATAAAATATATTGTATATATGATGAGTTATATTTGAAAATCACAAATTCAGCTAGGAATCATACAAAAGTGTAATTAACGCTTAACATAAACAATAAATCTCACATAGAGTTCATGAAAGTAATGTTTTTCCAGTAATTAAATGGAAACAGAATCAATCATACAAGAGAATAGTACCATATGTGTGAAGTGTTGCTCATTTAAGAAATGACATAGACCAACTTCTTCCTTTAAATCAAATTGTCTCCCAAGAATACAAAAGTGCATCAACAAAGGAAAGTAATATGATATCTAAAAGAAATGATCATGTTCCATAATTTCACCAAAGCATTCACAAAATTACAATAGGGCATTCTTTGCAAATGTTTTTGATAAAATTTAAGACCTTTCTCTAAATGCATTAGAAGAGTATAAATATTGTTCTATCTAATGTGAAAAATAGATTATACAAAATTTGAGGAGGTTTCAAACAACCTTCCTCCTAACTAGGTAACTAACTCCAAAAATAAACAGAGGCTAAATGAATAGAACTTAGAGGATGACTTGTTTTCTACTAGCTTTTCCTTCAAATTGCATAAATCAGTCATCAGTTGAATTTGAGGAGGTGTCCCAAAATGTGTTATGAGTTGTCCTGTGAAGATCGCATCGGTGAGAGGTGGAAGCATCCATTGAGTCATATGAAGGGAATAATTGAGAGTCATAATCTAGCTGTGTGGCTTAACAAGATACTGCCAATACAACTCCCAGTTGGTCCTGGTCAATTTTGTAATTGCCTCTCTTTGAGTCCCTGCCTTTTCTTCCCAACTTTTATACAAATAATTTAAATTAGGCATTTCTTTTAGATTGCATTCTTTAATGAGATTGGTGGCAAATAGGATGTGATTCACTGCCTTAATGATATTCTTTGATACCACGGCTTCCCTTGTGACTGCTAGCTCGAGCTGTTTGATTCTCACATCCCAATCCATGAAGAGAATTTCTTTATGAGTTTCCTCAATCATGGGTAGATTGGCTTTCCTTCCTTCTTCTGTTTCCTTCCATTCAATGAACTTAGAGATTCTGGTGTTTAAATCGTCAAACTCTGGTCTCTAGTCGATTGCCTTATCTTTCAGTTGGTCGCTAGTAGTCAGATAGGGAGTAATGTGTGACATATTTTGGCAGAAATACTCCTATTGTTTCATGAGAAGGGTATTTAATTCTAGTGCCTCTTTAATAGACTCCTCAGTAGTGGGAACATCCTTGTATCTTTCCATGGATTGTTGCATTTCCTGGAGTGGCATGTTTTTGGCTGATATATCGACTTCGTGGCTTATTTTTAGGACCTCCATGTCTTGCTGCAATTGTGCAAGTTGCTCATCCACTTGCCTATTTACGCTCGCTTTATCTACTTTGAGCTCCTATTCGATCTGTGCAATCCTCTATGCTTTCCACTTAACAAATTAGAGACTTTAGTAGCCTTGTCCATAGTGGTCGATGCATATGCTCCTGTGAACTGTGATAGTCTAGTCAAGTTCTCGGATGGATTGAAAGGAATGTCCTTCCAAAAAATGTATGTCGGCTTGTTTCTAGGTGGTAATTCAGGTGTGTCTACCCTTCTCCTTTTTCTCTGCCTTGTTACTACAGCCTTGTGGAGGGGGCTATAGAACACATTGAGTGGAGGTATTTCAATTACTTTCAAAATAGGTTTTGATGTGGGCAGAGGAGGGATAATTTCAATATGTTGGGATGTTGTTGCTTGTTTTTTTGATAAGCTTGGACTATTCGCAAGTAGACTTGGGATTTGTATCATTATGAACATAAAGAGAAGTCTTACATTCCACTGTTTCTTAGGTATTTGTCACTTTGGGATTTCCTTGCAATTTCTGATTGAACTGATCCCACTCCTACTCCAAACTACTGCCTTTGACCTTTGAACTGATGTCTGTAGTAGGGTTGCTCATCACTTGTTTCTCAACTTACTTCTTGCTAGACTCAGTTGTGTTACCTATGTCTTGGGGTTTCCCTGTGTCTGGTGTCTTCTCAGTGTTTACCTGGGAGTCTACTCGAGAACTAGGACATTCACTATCCATAGTGACACCTAGTGTAGGCTTATTCTCAGCTTTAACAAATGCATTGGGATCACTTGGAGCCTCTCATTTCTGAATTCCTGAAAGCTTTGAAAATATTCAGGTTTGAGATTCGCCTTTGCCCATTCGAATGCGTGTTCGAAGGATACGACTGACTATAAAAAGTATTCAAAATAATTATCTTCATGGTTGTATGTCTTGAGCTTTACTCTAGTAGTGACATTATATGCCACTTTGATCGGATCAAATTGCCTCTTAGGAAATGTATGAAGCCTGAGGCCTTCCATATGTGCTGACTCTTTAGTAGCATGAACAAAATTTGCTAAAGTAAAAGAACCACACTTGATAGGGAAAGAGGGCTATAATGACTTCTTGTTGTCTTTGATAACTTTAGTCAGGCCCTTTTCCACGGTCTGGTAGGAAATCTCTCTTGCTAATAATTTACCAGAAACATATAAAGTAAGGACACGTGGATCAACTTTGCTACCAAAAACCCTAATGTAGGTGAACCCTTCTGAAATGAAATATTTTCCGATCGTAAACAAGTCTATTGCAGCTTCTTGGGAAAACGCGGGTGCTTTCTTATTGAAAATTATTTAATGTAGAGGAAACAAAACAACATGAAATATCTTATAGAAGTGAGGTATGTAATGTGATTCCCATATTTTTTTATGACTGAGATGGACTAGGTAGGGTTCCTGTAAGGTCCATTTCCAACCCATGGTTGGAAATGTCATGAAAAAATAGATAGCACCCATAATGTAGGCACTAAAATAGAACAGAGGAGAGGGAGATCCTTCTGCTCCTTTTGCGGCTTCTGCTCCTGCTACGGCTGCGACTTCTGCTCCTGTTGCGGCTTCTGTTCCTGATTATTTCTGAGAGGGAGATCTTTCTGCTCCTTTTGCGGCTTCTGCTCCTGCTGCAGCTGGGACCTCGGCTCCTGCTGCGGCTGCGGTATCTACTGTTTGGACTTCTGCCCCTGCTGGGGCTTCGGTTCCCGCCTCGATTTTGGCTCCTGCTGCGGCCTCTACTTCGGTTTGGGTACCTGGTGTAAGAATCAGGTCTGCCATCATATATATAGCCATCACAGTAACGAATAGCGTCCTCTGCATCACGAGCATCCTCAAATATCTGCAACATTCTTCTGTAATCCGGCGTTCTTCAGATCCGCGACATTCTTCTGTAATCCGGCGCTGTGTGGACCCCCGCTTCAAAGGAACTGCACCGATCATGATTTAGAGAAGCGCAAAAATTAAGTTTGTTTGCACATTTTGGATTCTAGATCTAATCTTCTGTGGCTAGATCTAGATCTAGGCAGCTAGGTTCTAGATCTAATCTTCTTCTACAGCGAGATCTAAATCTAATCTTATCTTCTACTTTATTTCTTTGCGGCTGGGTTCTACGGGCAAGTAAAATATGGCTCTCAGCTTCACGAAAATAGCTGCTGGCTCATCCGCTTCTGGAGGGCAAGCTCCTGCCCATATCGTCAGTGAAGCCCCAGCACCCACTGTCCAGATGGTCCAGGCCTCACTTGATGAGGCTTTGAAGTTTTTTGAAAGTGCCCTAATTTGCCGGTTCAATGCTTTTTGGCCGCAACTTACAGCTCTCCACAGCTGGATATCGGAGGTATGGAAGCCTGTCATTTCTGATGAAATTAATATCTAACCCTGTGCTAGGGGTTTCTTTATAGTAGATTTTGAAAATCCTGAAAGCATACAATGTATTCTAGATTCCGGCCCTTGGTTTTGGGAAAAAACAGGCCTATTCATGAAGCCATGGAACCCATCATTCGATCCCTCTACAGCAGTCATAACTTCAGCACCAGTTTGGGTGAGATTGCCAAGCCTACCTTTGCATCTTTGGAATCTCTTGTCGCTAAAAGCCATTGGAGATGCAATTGGGAAATTTTACTGCAGGTGCCCAGAAACAGAGGAATATGCAAGAACCACCTATTCACGCATCTGTGTGGAAATGGATTTCAGCACCGGATTCCCAGCTGAAATAAACCTAACAAGTAAAGACTATGTATGGAACCAAAAACTCGATTACGAAAGTGTCCGCTTCAGATATCGATCCTGCTTTGACACAGGGCATTTAGTCAAAAATTGCCCAAAAGCCTCCCAGAAAAATTATGATAGAAACAACCACCACAGATCTACATGGTGGGAAGGAGCACAAAAAGAACACTACACTGTCATCAAAGAAGAATACTCTGGAGAAAACTCTGAATCACAAGAAATCGGGCAGGAAAGAAACAACTCTCAAGACAGGCAGGGAGAAAGCCCCGCCCAACAAATCAACAATTATGAGGATTCGACCGCACAAAATAAGTCTTCAGTTAACAGCAAAGCAGATCTCCTAGACCAAACTTCTTCTCCGTATATCTTCAAAAGGACGAACACAATAGATCGCGATGCTAAAACACCAATGTCAGAACCAGAAGAGATGAAGGGGATGCAAGATAAAGGAATTTGGAAGACGGTAGAGAAAAAAAAGAAAGCTACGGCACCAATCTCGCCAAGAAAGACAAGGAGCGAGATAATTAAAAACTAAGAAAGTTATAGGTCCGATAGACCAATTTGGTCTCAGTGGACGTTAACCATCATCATCATCATCATCATCATCATCTGAAGAGGAGGCTTTCTTTTGTGGCTTCGTTATCAGATAGGATGGTGGGTTAATTCATGATGTGGGACTTAACACAGACATCAATTAAAGGAATCCATTCTATGAGAAACTTAGTATTATTGGGTAGCCCATATATTCTACATAACATGGCTACTCCATAGTTGTATGGGTTTTCCAAAGAGGCTATAGCATACATACCCAACTTGTCATATTTGAATTTGTTGTCCAACACTCTCCAACCCTGAATTTGCTTGAAGGGGTTCAGGTTCTTCTTTGCAAAGTTAGCCACAAATGTTTTGTCGTAGGCATCCTATGGGTTAGGTATGTGGTACATTTTCTTCAAGTCCTCTGCTCTGAACGACCCTATGAGCTCCATTCTCGAATTCTTGAATTTCCTATCTTCAATGATAAGGTTTTCGATCACCCAGTTGATCATATCTATGTATGGGATGATTTTAGCTCTTGCTCCTATCCTATGAAGGAAAGAATAGGAAGCATCTCTAAATTGAAGTCCTAAAGGCCTTGTTGAGTCAGTTATTGCTCTCGTGATAATTATTTTAGGATGTTCATCCTCAAGCCTATTATATATAACCTCCCAAGATGTTGTGCCTCTGGTAGCGTCACAAACTATACCAGTGAAGATAGGAGCCATCTTTGTAAGCTTGGATTCAACAATGGTCTACTTGTTATGTTTTTGCATCACCTTTCTTAGTGACATGTCTTTTGTAGCTTGCCTGAAATAGACAAGATATATTAGTGCAGATGGTATCAAGTAATTAAGACTGAATGCTTCTCTGAAATGACTTTGGATCGTGTGAAAGGTTTAATGAGATACTCAATGTTAACTACAAATGACATGGAAAATGATTATCCTTCCTCGAGCCGCTAAATATTTAGTAACCTGTCAATTCGTTCATTTTGGTATTTAAAATGCAATTATTTCACACATTTTTTAGCCCTTAATCATGCATCACAATATTTAAATGGATACAATATAGTGCTATGAGATGGATCAAGTGAAATGTGATTTCGAATATTGCAATATCACATTTCGCAAATCGCTAATGGTCATTCTAATGGCATAGCTAAGTTTCTTGTGAATTTTGCGAAGTGCGAAATGCGATTGTGAAATGACAAGGTGCTATTTATCGGGTTATCGTAGCGGGAGATTTAATCACAGATCGCAATTTTTTGAATATGTTTTAAGATAGTCACGCAAAAAAAAGTGTGATTTTTGATTTGTGATGTGGATTTCATCCTTAGTTCATTTTGCAAGGTTTTGCTAGTTATTTTCTTAGAGTTAGGTACTACTATCCTAAGCCTAAAAATTTAAAAGTGTCCCCATTTATAACTCTAACCTTAGCTATTGTTCTTTATAAATGGGGAGTTTGTTTTGTAGTACAATAGCTATACAATATTTATACAATATATACCTCAACATCAACAATGTTGTTAATGCCATTTTTCACCATAAAACCAAGAAACTCGAAAAAGTTTTCTTGAGTTGGAAAATAGTGGCTACTATGTGACCAGATGAATTGTATAAACAAAGAAAATAAAACATCACCATAGAATAAATTTTCTACCTATTGTGTTTTTCGTGTACAACATTTTTTGATGAAGTGTTATGTTGAACTAAACTAATAAATGTGAATAGACGCACACATTTCTATCTCAATATTTTGTATTTCCATACTTATGGTACATTGAGATTTTTATTTATCCAACATAATAAAAAACAACAGAGCTAGCAATTTATACTAAGAATGTCTCATACTCCACTTTTGTAGTTGTATCATTTCCTCTAGTTATATTTAACAAGAAGTGACACTTCAACAATAAATCTGGTTATTAAAAATCGAATGGGTGGAACAAAGTATTGTTGACACAAGATTCAACAAGAAACTAAAAAAGAATAAGACAAGACTATAAATTTCGATACTAGCTGGGAATATAGCTTCAATATAGTAATCTTCAATTGTCAGCATATTATTCCCAAGGAAAAGGAATCCAATTCCCAAAAGTAAAAAAATTATCTGTTCCCCTTGTTTTCCCTGTAATTAATTGAACAAGATTAGCACATGTAATTTCCATTTAGAACCTCTAAAATCATTCTATACATATACAAATAAAGCTTAATGTTACTCATTCATTTTCTTTGATGTAGACAAAACTAAATATGTTAACCTCTTTTCGCATTGGAGAGTTATGTAATTGATAGTGTCCAAAATCATTGCTTATTGTCATGACTAATTTTTTTTAATGATCAGTTAACGGGCCTATATTTGATCAGAAAACATATTTTCCAGAATATATTCCATTTCTTTAATTTAAATCTAAATTTCCTTCCAGTTTATGATGTTCAAACAAATGAGAACCATTTTCCCTTAACAAGTTACTGTTGTAATATACTATTAAACAAACAACTAGGTAATGAGGTTATTAGTGGTGCAATACTAATACATCACAAATATAGGCAAGAAATAACACCACTATGTCCTAAGCATGCCAAGTATTTATCTTATTGGTTTGAAATATTACTTCATGAAAGCAACATATTTGACAAAGAGAACTTTTTTAAAACTAGCAAATGCCAATGTACCAAAAAATATTAACATTTGTATTGACATGCCCTCAAAATGTTTAGAAGTATCAAACAAGTTTAGTGCACTTCCCTATACACACTCCTCTTTCTTCACCTGTCTTCATAGGAAGCCCTCAAGTTCGATACTCCTGCAAGTACTTCTACAAAGTTCTAGCTCTAAAGGCACTCATATTTCAAATAGATGAATGTATTGTATCTTGGTTTAAATAATAGACAATGATAATATATCTTATATGACCTTAATATGAAGAGAGTCTACGTCCTTTCCAAAAATGCCAATTCTAGATGTAATCTAGGTTGGAAACTCTGATCTAAAAGCTTAGATTTCACCAAATGAAAGGAGAAAGCATCCCCATTAAAGGTTGCAGAACTTCTCCTTTTCCATAAAAAAAAGATGTCAATATTGATATCTTCCATAAACATCTGCAAGACTATATGATAATCCATCCATTCCCAAGATATATGTTTTCCTCTGAAGAGGGTTGACAAAGATGTGCATTTTATTTTCTATGTTATTGCTCGAACTTGATCATTAATATGCTCTTTGACTGAAAATGTTATTTGATATGTAAGAATGGTTTTAGGAATGCTTCATGTTGCAGTGGACAAAATGTAGTTACTCGAAGGCATTACAAGAGGTACCTTCATCATACTTGGTTTTATCTTCTGTAGGGTCAGGGTGTTTATCTCATACTTTAGAAGGTCGAAAGCATTTCCTATTGTGCTCATTTAATTGGAAATTTTTGCACTTATATTTGTCCAATGTGGATACTAAATTTAATCCCTAGTTCTTGATTGCAATATATCTGCATATTGAAAAGGTAAAAACGAGTCATTTTTATAATGCTCTCATGTGCTAGAAAGTTTGATAGCATGTTGCATACCATTGTATCCTTGCATAGTATTGTATTTGCTAGTTGAGATTTGAAAATGAAAATTGTGGTTATATTGTATATTTCAATTAGGAATAATAGAGTACATCAAGAAGTATACATATTACCTTTCCTACATAGTTAAGGAGTGAGAATATATCTTCAATTGCCCTAATCTGAAGAGAGTTTACATCCTTTCCAAAAATACCAATTCTAGATGTAATCTAGGTTGGCAACTTTGATCTAAAAGCTTAGATCTCACCAAATGAAAGGAGAAAGCATCCACATTAAAGGTTGTACAACTTCTCCTTTTCCATACAGAAAAAGATGCCTGTTAATATTTCTCTATTCCATAAACCTCTTCAATATTGTATGATAATCCATCCATTCCCAAAATAGAAATTTTCCTTTCAAGAGGGTTGACAAAGATGTTCATGCATTTTTCTATGTTATTTCTCAAACTTGATAATTTCTGTGATTTCTTTGACTGAAAATGTTATTTTAGATGTAAGAATGGTTTTAGGAATGCTTCGTGTTGCAGTGGAAAAAATCTAGCTACTCGGAGCCATTACAAGAGGTAACTTCAACATACTGGGTTTTATCTTTTGTAGGTTCAGGTTGTTTCTCTCATAGTTTAGAAGGTCGAAATAATTTACTCTTCTGATCATTTATTTGGAAAAATTTTCACTTATCCTTGTCCAATATGGACACTAACTTTAATATCTAGTACGTGATTGCTAACTTTAATCTCTAGTTCGTGATTACAATATATATGCATATTGAAAGGGTGAAAACCAGTCATTTTTATAATGCTCTCATGTACCAGAAAAATTGATAGCATGTTGCATACCATTTTATTCTTGTGTAGTATTGTATTGCTTAAGCTTTGAAAATGAGAATTGTGGTTATATTGTATATTTCAATAAGGAATGATAGAGTACATCAAGAAGCATATAGATTGCCTTTCCTACATAATTAAGGAGTGGGAATATATCTTCCATGGCCCTAATCTAAAGAGAGTCTACATCCTTTCCAAAAATACCAATTTTGGATGTAATATAGGCTGGGAACTTGGATCTAAAAGCTTAGATATAACCAAATGAAAGGAGATAGAATCCCCATTAAAGGATGCACAACTTCTCATTTTCCATACAAAAAAAAAATGCCTGTCTATCCATCTATTCTTTTCTTTGTTCAATTGTTTGACAACATGAAACTATGAAACCAAAAGCTCTGCCCTCCCTCTCCGTTGGATAGATAGAAGGGCAGAGGAGGGTTCTCTACCTGGCCCTAATCCTTTTCAGAATTGGGGCCTCACAATCATTAGCCAATATGCCTTTCTCGCATTTATGCCCTTCCCGGTTCATGGTTTGAAATTCTGGTGTCCCAGACGTAGAGGAAACACACCAACCCATCCCGAACTTGGTGGTTAAACTCTACTGCGGTGACAATATTGTAGGGGAAGCCCTGCGGGAAAATAGCTCGGTGCCAGGATGATAAAAAGCTTAATGCCTCTTCTCATTAGAAGGTCGTCTTCTATTACTTTGTTCCATAAACCTCTACAAGACTGTATGATAATCCATCCATCCCCAAGATAGATGTTTTCCTCTGAAGATGGTTGACAAAGATGTGCATGTATTTTTCTATGTTATTACTCGAACTTGACCATTTCTATGCTTTTTGACTTCAAATTCTATTTGAGATGTAAGAATATTTTTAGGAATGCTTCATGTAAGAATATTTTTAGGAATGCTTCGTGTTTCAGTGGAAAAATTTCATTTCCAAAATGATAGCTTGAGACTATTGCTGAACTGACTATTCAGTATTCAATCCATCACTTCAAGGTGTTTGAGATTTCCCTGTAGTATTTCCAGGAACTACACCATGCGTACCAAAATGAGAAAACATGACTACATGTAGTTGTAAGCCTAGGTTATGTTAACATGCCATACCCAAGTTCACTTTTAATAGATCACAACAACCAAGAAACATTAACCAAACAAATAAATATTCTTGTAGTGAATGGTACAACTAAAAAAAATCCGATAAACATTTACTAACTTTGAAGAAATCAAAATATAATTGCATCTACTCATAAACTTGTATTTACAAGACTTGAATACAATATGAAATGCGAGTGTGAGTTTCAATCATAGATATATTTTCAAAAAAGTATAGTAAAAATTAAAATAGCCGAGTTATGCTTTGAAGGCATTCCACTAAATGCAACTGAACATTATGTAGTAGTTTCACTTCAGCTCTAGTGTTATATTTTTTGGAGGGTCTACATTGTATCACTAAGTGCTTAAGTGTGTGATCATAGTCAATTCCTATCACTATTCACATCTGTTCCAATGATCCCACAATTAGCCAAGTTCTGGAGTTCCCCAGGAACCTAGCCTCATCCAACTTCCCTAAACTGTGCACTTCGTATCTGTAAACCTCAAGTTTTTCACTTTCCTACTAGAATTGCACATTGCATAGAAATCCTGGCCTCCCTTAGCATTCAAAATTATGCAGTGGTTTCCTCTAGTGTCCTTCCCTCAGCGGGAACCCACTATCTCTAGAAACTACACAGTTTTGTACCTCAGTTGTCCTTTTTGCCTTGCATCCTAAAACTACGTAGAAGTGTCCTCCCAAGACCTCATCCAGTAGTAGTGTCTTGCATCCTAGAACTGCACAGTATTGTCCCTCAATTGCCCAATATTCCTTGCATTATGAAACTATGAAAATGTGTCCTCCTAGGGCCTCATCCCAGTAGTAGTCACTACCCACTGAAATTTTCCATATGTATCTCTTAGTGACCATAAGTAAGGATGACATGCCAAATTACTCTCAAGGAGCTGAGGAAGAATATAACTAGACCAAGGAACCTAGGGCATGATAGGAGATCGAGACCACATGAGGACTCCATCTAATACACAACCCTTTGGAGGGCAGGTATGGAAAATGAAGCACACTATTTGTAAATAGCCCTCTTAGTATATCTTGAAGGACTGCTTATCGTTTTCATATGATTCTATCTTCAATGACATGCATGGTTGCAAGTGCTAAAATTCATTCCATGTGTTTACTCTATGTGTCTTGCCCCCTTTCACTTATTGGATAAATTATCGTATTTTTACATGTCTGGTTGTTATGTCATGTTTTTGAACTATTATGGTGACCATGAAGGTTTGTATTTGTGTATACAAGTCGTCCTAACCATTTGAACACCTATTGCACTCATACACAAAGTTGTAAGCATTGTGGTGCAAGTGTTGCCATGATCATCCAAAGGTCTATCCCAAGTGTCGCACTTGTCGTTGTTAGCACTAGAAAATACCATACATGGTCATTATTTGCTATGTTGTCCCAGTGTTTAGTGTTGTCATGTTGCCAAATTATGCTAAGTGTGTGATCACAATGTCGAGTCTTTACAGATACACTTTCTCCTGCACTTAGCCATTTTCTTGAAAATCATTCTAACGAGACAACCCCCCTTTCACTGGACCCCGATTGAGTTTCACTGCGAAGTCTCAACCTCAATGGTTCTGCTCTACTTTCTGGAACTACATAGTGTTGGCGGTTGTCCTCCGGGTCAGCTACATTATGTTGTCCCAGAGGTGAGCAGCCTATCTTCCTACCGAGAATTATGAAGAAACTGCCTCAAAGCCTGACCTGAATTGTGCACTTCGCAAGATCAGTTATCAAGCTTCCTTCCCACTTGCAGGAACCTTTTATCATGCAAAGACCTGAGCCTGAGCTTCTCCCATAAATTGTGTAGCAGTGTCCTCCTAGTGATTTCCCTCAGTCAGGACTCATTGCTCTCAAAAATTACATAGAACTGCCCTCTCGTCCCTCTGTTGTCTGACCTTGTCTTCCCTCTCGAAATTGCACAAAGGTGTCCATCAGGGTCCCACCTTGCAAGCTACCACTGATGTCCCTAACTATGCAATCCTGCCTCCTAGTTGCCTTTTGCGCAGTTTTCCTCGACAGTGAAGATTGTACGCCAAAGTTCCCAACCAAGCCTGAGCTATGCTCTACACAATCTTAGCAACCAATCCACTTCCCTGTCACCTAGAACTATGCATTGTGCAGCTGCTAGGCCCTCTTCCCAACCTGTCATTTGTCCCAAGCCTGGAACATGGAATATAATGCATGCATCTTAGTCTAGGAGATTTTGGATTTGATGTCACCCTATCATGAGTGAATTGAAAGAAAATCTACACTGATGGATCATGGTGAGATGGCGAATGAGATGATGAAGGAGCACACATAGCAAAAGACTTACTTGTGGCTATATAGATAAGGGAAGCACATCCAAGAGCAAATGAACGGAGCACATGCATGCAAACATCTTGCAAGACCAAGACCATTGAAGACCCCACAACATCAAGCAGTGTGGAGGAGACGTCAAAGTGCCTTTGAGGGTACATCCATCACTTAGCACCGCAACAACTTGACATGGACACCATAGCCAACTAGTACATGTTAGCAGTGTCATGTCAAGTTATCTCATGAGTTCTCATGGCCACATCATTACTATGGGCGATATCTATTGTAAATGAATCTAATGTAAAGTGGACGTCCAATCGACACACACATGAAGATGAAGAGCCATGTTAGTTGAAAATTCATAGGAAGTTTAATGGTCATGAGGGTAGTCTAAGAGTCGCAAGGGTCTAGCGTCATCCTTGGCTATATATGTCCCTCCCATTGTATCAACAACAACTTTTCACCTTGGCTCCTCCCACATAACCTTGAGAGTAGATAGTCAGTTCTTTGAGGAGCGAGGAGTGGCTTCAATGTTTCACTACTGGGACTAGTGATGTATGGTGTACATATCTATCTTGGAACTTTTTCTTAAGTTAGAATCTTGTTAAGGCCAACATAAATTCATGCATGTTTTGTAGTTTTTTGTAAAACTACTCTTTCGTCATTTGTAATGTATGTTTCTTTCACTAGTACTAATATAGTTGAACTGCATAGATTATTTTAGTGCTTACATTATTGGGAATGCGTTGTGTTGGTCAAATCTGCTACCTTATCCCTATGGAATACTCTGTGAGATACTAGACATACCACCTTTATGTATTGGTTATCACAACTGTCACATCCTTGTGGACTACTCCGCGGGATACCCGAGAGACCATCTTTGTTTTCTAGTTATATTGATTGTCACATCCATGTGGACTACTCTGTTGGGTGGTGTACATGTTGTCCCCCCTTACTTCAGTTCTAATGACCATCACATCCATGTGGACTACTCCGCTAGCTCGTGTACGTTTTGTCCCTTTCACCTTAGCTTTAACGATTGTTGCATCCATTGTGGACTATTCTGCTAGATGTCGGACATACCTCTCTATTTCACATGTGTTTATTCCTAGGTGGTACTATCACCTATCACCTAGAGGCTCACTTTAGTCTCCCCCTTTATAGTAAGAGAACCGAGAAACAAATTACATTACACTCTCACCACGCACACGTACCTTGTTGTTTGAATATACCAACATAGCACATTCATGTGCTGACAGCTAGAGCTAAGGCATATCTCAAAGTATATAGAAACTAAGCCTTTATACCAGATGGGACTCCCACACCGAACAGTGTGAGGTCTAGTTAAGACTTCATAATAAGGAGATCCCCTGAATGTTTGCGGGTCCAGCATTGTCAACAAATACATAATAGGAACTACAAATTATGACATATTTTATGCAAGCACAAAGAAGAAATATTTGGTTGGATACAGTAATAGTGATTTTGCATTTAGCTTGGATGATAGGAAGAACACTTTTGGTTACATGTTTCATCTTGGTTCAAGTGTGATATCATGGACATCCAAGAGGTAACCTACTGTGACATTTTCATTAGCAGAAGAAGAATACATAGTAGAAACATCAGCAATAAACCAAGTAATATGGTTATGAAGAGTTTTAGAAGAACTTCGACAAAAACAAAAAGGATCAATAAAAATCCATTATGACAACACCTCAACCATTGTATTATCCAATCATAGTGTGTTTCATCAGAAGAGAAAGCATATTGACAAAAGATACCATTTCATTAGAGAATTTGTGAGAAATGGAGAAGTCTACTTGAAGCCTTGCAAATTGAGTGATTAATTGGCCGGTTTATTGACTAGCACAAGATGTTTTTGAGTTTCATAGAAGAAACTTGGTTGTTGTAATCCTAGCTAAGACTTAGACCAACATGTATGTTTCAGTTTTCATCAGTAATGTCTTAGTTTAGCTATCATAATTAAGAGGGAGTGTTAAAGATAACTAATTACTCCTGCATGCAGAGTTGTCCAAATTTAGAAAGTGATTTAGCTAAGTCAAGTGTGAGTGATTTTGAGTTAAGTCTTATTTTAGGTAAAGTCCAATTTAGTGTATGATTACATTCAAAGTTATTTTGAGTGGGTCACTAGTTGAAAATATTAGATACTTTATATCAAGTTCATTGTAATCATCGAGTTTTTATGATCGATAGAAGAGTCACAACTCATGTTATTGTGTGTGTGTAAAGTTTTTGCCTTTCCTCCTTCGACTTTCAAACAAAATCAATGTCACAAAGCAAGGGGAATGAAATTACAAAATAAAAATCTTCTTTTTCATCTTCTATATGCGAGGTTACAAGAAGAGTAGAGGTTGTAAGGGTGAAGCCACAACCACAACAAAATGTGAACGGACAGATGAAGCATTGTTGACTCAAATTATAGCCTTATAATGTTATTAACATAAATCATCATCCTAGGGTAGGTAAGCTTGTGAGATGCTACACAAAATATATGTAGGCTTAACATAGTGATTACTGATTAATCTAACTAGTCAATCATACAAAATTAATGACTCTTTCCTGCATCAATCACTTAGAAACAAAGGCTATAGAGTGGATCAAAAATCCCTCTACAACTCTATGGTATTGCTGATGATGATTAGGAAAAGATACAAAAATCAAACTTACAACAAACTCAGAAATTAACTGAACATTATAAATCAAATCTTAATTAAATGAATTCCACACATTAACATGAAACTAGTTCATTCAATCATTTGTTGCTGATATATATTAGAAAGAGTACATTAACTGTAAGAACAAATTATTATTACATAACAGAAATAAAATGCATAAACACTAAACCACAGGAGTTAAAAGGGCCCTCCCTTACTCACAACTCCTAAAAATTAGAAAGGCTTGCTCAATGAAATAGACAAAACATATAATATTGTATTAATCGGAGAAGATATAGTCGAGTACAATATGATATACAGTGTCAGTTGAAACCAACCTAGGAACCCCCTATCATATAAACTAGAATAGAATTTATATAATTACAAAAGCCCATATATGGCTCAACGTAAGGAAGACTACTAATCTAAGCCATCGGCTAACGGTCCTGTTACAAAATATCAAATTTAGCCATACTAGGTCTAATCCATGACTGAAAGCATGGATTAGACGAAATTTGTTACATGGCTATAACTTTCCTCCAAATGGCCAATGAGAGAAGGTTTATGAATCTCGGTGGTATTATTGGAAGATCTGAAACAACCAATAAGACAACGACCATATGTGATACATTCCCCACAAAACACATTTTACCATTTGACTTAGAAATTTGTGGAACATAGATAACCGCCAATTTTGCTACATGAAATCTGGGCGGTTATAGGAAATCCGCAGCTGCAGGAATTCTAGAGCGTTTGTAGGAAATAGGATCACACTGTCTCCAAGAAATGCGGGCTTGTTTTTGAATCAAAACAAATCTGCACAAGAACTCTAGATTAGTTGGTAGGATAATTAAATAAAGAACAACTAGCTGTAAGGATACTTAAGGTTAAGATAAAAGATTTTTTTTCATGTTAATTTGCATACCTTCAGCCTACGACACCCGTTTGGCAAAAATATAAGTATTATAACCGAAATAGGCATAACAGGGGTTAAATATAGTTCAAAATGGGAGAGGTAAAGTCTAGAAAAGGGTGTCAAAGTTGGGCAAAACCAAGCCCTAACAGGCATATCTAAGCCAGAAAATACAGAGGAGTCAAGAAGTGCCTATGAGGAAGGTTCATTGTAGAAATCAGAGACCCCACTAGGAAGGGCTCTTGAGTTTGTATGGGAACTTTAAATATTTCTGAAGAATCACCTCTCGCATATGACCACATTGGTTTCAAAATCTGAGGCACTAGGGCTCTTGTTAATTTCCCCCTTTTCCTCGCTTCCAATTCACAAAATGGATCTTGTGAAGGTTGCATAGGAGATATGAGGAAAAGATGAATGAAAGAAAAGGTAGGGGATTAGTGTGGAGGAGTTCAAGGCTTATGATCAGAGGAGCTTCCTTGACATTTCATAACAAAATATAACAAGATTCATAAAATAGTTAGTTATATTGTCTTCCCTTTCCCTAGGATGATTTTTAAAGGCACTTTAATGACCTTACACTACGACATTGTTTGAAACTCAAGTTTCTCTTGAAGCCTAGGTTGAAAAGAAACAAACTCACACATCGTTATTTGGAATACAAGTTTCTCTTGGAAGCTCGCTTGAAAGATACAAGATAACAATGAATATTTGCTCTGGTGAAGTTTTTTAACGATATTATTTCACGGAAAATTTAACTCTATGAGTTTTGAAAATTTATCATATGTAATAAATTAAGTAAATCTCTACATATGTATTAATTTAGCATATATCAAAAGTGTAGAGGTATAGATATGCTATTACAAAGTTTGTAAAAGATTATTTATCTTGACACTTGACAAATCTCTTGTGTGGGGTGAAGATAAATTCTCTATCTCCCACACACATATAAAAATTACACGTCTTTTTTATTTTTTACAACACATTAATAATTATTCTTGCGATACAATTCTTTTGTACTTTTTCATTATTTAAACTACATTTTCAATGAATAAATAATATTGTGATTATCAACTCTACATAATTTAAAATTTCGACGGTTTTACACAATATTAATAAAAATTATTTTTTTTTTTATTTTTTTTTATTTTTTCAATTACTTTATATAACATATCAATAATTTAAGTTAAAATAATATATCTAAATATTTATTTTATATAATATATAGATAGTTTACACTCAAATAGTTTATTAATTGAAAATATATATATATATATATATATATATATATATATATATATATATATATATATATATATATCTTTTTCTGTGTTAATATTTTTGAATTCTATACATCAAATTCATATTTTTTTGTTTGTATTTGAGAGGCACCCAATAGCCCACTTGAGTAAACCTATGGGGAAATATACAACTTGTACTCCTCTTTGTCACTATTATTTAGTTTCAATTCCTTTTTCTTTATATATCAAATTTCTATAAAATCACTTTATTGAAACTGAGCATCCGACTATTTTATTTTTTTTATCGCTACTAAACTTTTTTATCTCTATTTGTATTTGATAAATATTTTTATATTCCATGTTTTGGCCTTTGAGTGATTTTTTACTCTCAAATTCAAAATTCTCAAAAAGTTATATGAAATCTCATCATTTCATTTGTAGGTGTATAACAATCATTACTTCTAACCACCCAACATAAATCCAATTGACAATCTTTATCTCTTTACATAAGTAAATGGAATATAAATTAATATAAAAATACATAAATAACTATAAATGTTAAAATATTCTTGTAATGTTATTTGTGTCTCACATATGCATTATAATATTAGGTAGAGATGATACTCGGAGCGCGCGGTCTAGCGAACCAGGATTTCTACGATTTCTGCAACAGCAGACCGCTTCAGACAACTGCTCGCCTGCAAGCATTGTTAGCAATACGTCAATACGATATCTAAAAAGCAGTCACGCTCTTCATGGTTCCCCCTCAGGGGGAGGACACGGTGCCTCCCCCAAATGAAAATGAAGTGCGGCAGAAGAGCAAGGAAAATGACAAACCAGAGGATCAACAAGAGGATAGCACGGATCTAAACTCACAAGCAAAAATGGAGGACAACGAACAACCCAAAGTTACCTCGACCACTTGCAAACCAGTGGCAATCGAACGTCCAAAGGTAGAACTTCCAGGTCATCGAATCAATGCATAGATACAGTTTATGAGAGACCATGCATTGATAGGAAAATTCATAGGACTCTGGCCGACTGAAAAAGCATTGCGTGGTTGGATAGCAGCTAAATGGAACCCAAAAGGAAACATCACTCTGCAGCTGGGGCCTAAAGGATTCTTTATGACCATTTTTAACTGTCTTGAGGACTGGAACAAGGTTTTAGATGGAGGGCCATATTTTTTTAATGCAGCGGACTATTTCTCAGAAGTTGGGTAGAGCGCTTCAACCCTGATAAAGAGGACCTCAGCTGGGCTCCAGTCTGGATAAGATTGTACTCTCTTCCCATGGAATATTGGGAAGAAGCCTCCTTACAAGCAATAGGAAATGTTCTGGGTGAATTTATCAAAGTAGCAGAGGAAACAAAACTCCAAAGATACACCTCTTACGCATGAATCTGCGTCTACATGCACCTTAACAAGGCTCTTTCGGATGCGGTAAGTATATTCCATGATGATGTTGAATGGGTTCAGTTGATTGACTATGAACATGTGCCGTTTAGATGCAGAAGATGTCACGCCCTGGGCCACCTATATAGGGACTGTCCTTTAACTCAAAAGCCCTCTTCCCCTTCTGCACCTGAGAAGCCTGAGTCTGATGGCTTCACCAAAGTGACCAACCGTAGGAAAAGCCACAAGAAAACAACTCCACATCCTAAGCCAGCTTCACATCCTAAGATGCCTCAAGCCAGCTCCTCCCAGCCTTCCACAAGCAATAGCTTTGAAGCTTTAGCCCGACAAAAGGATAGCAACTCTGAAAATCCCGCCTTCACAGAGAAGGAGGCATCGAAGGACAAGATTTCTGCTCATTCAAATGCCAAGTCGATCCAAGAAGATACTCTGCCCATAGATCCTTTATCCTCAGCTAAGTGCAATGTCCTAGCATGGAATATTCAAGGAATGGAGGTAGAAAACTTACAATCTGACTCCAAAATAGCCACAGAATCTACTGAAGAACTAAATGAATCTCAGCAAATGGATGAGGAACTAGAAAGTATAGATATTGGGGATCTAGATATTTTAGGTCTAGAGCAAGCATGTAAAACAAAAAACTACGACAAAATTCCAGATAGACAACTAGAGAACCTGAGGTGATCCTCTCAAGGGCACAAAGGAAAAAATCTCTAGGCATTCAAACAGGTAGTCTCTGGGATGGGAGACACATTACCAAAGACAACAAAAAGCGTGGGAGGAAAACAGACCTCCAACAAATGATCCGAATAGGAGAAATGTTAGTAGAGTCAGGCAGGTACTCTAAGCTAACAAAGTACTACAACTCCCTCCACAACATTTCCCAATGAAGTTAATATCATGGAATATCAGAGGGCTCAATGGCCCTGGGAAAGGAAGATTACTTAAAAAACTAATAATGCATGAAAGACCAAAAATCCTATTCTTGTAAGAAACCAAATGCAATTCAACAGCTTTGGAAAAAATTGCAGCAAAAGCATGGCCAGGAGGTCTCTCAGTTACAGTGGATGCTGATGGAGCATCTGGAGGCCTAGCAATCTTATGGGACGCTCGTACCATTATGCTCAACAACTTCCACACTACTAAGAATTTCATACATGCAATTTTTCACATAACAGGGACCAATATACATGGGCTTCTAACCAATGTGTATTTTCCCCAGGATGCCCTGCACAAGATAGAAATCCTAAACACCCTCTCAGCTATCAACACTGATAGGACGTACCCACTATGGATCACCGAGGGTGATTTCAACATGATTACTAGGTTGGAAGAAAAAAGGGGAGGTAGGAACAGAGGAAATAAGGAAGGGAACAACCTAAAAGATTTCATTCAGAACAATTGGCTTATAGACATACCCTTCAATAATGGACTTTTCACCTGGAACAACAAAAGAATAGGGATACATCAGATAGCCTCTCATCTGGACAGATTCTTACTTTCAGACAACGCAATTCATATAGGCAGAGATTTTGCAACCTCCATCTTGCCGATCTCAGGGTCAGATCACTGGCCAATCTCCCTTCAATGGTCTCGTCCTGGTAAGACAACCCGTAGACCATTTCTCTTTGAAGCTTTCTGGATGTCTCATCCGGATTTCATCAATCTGATAAACACAGAATGGAATAATTTCTCTCCACCAAATGGTACAAAAATGCTTCAATTTCAATAGAAGCTTAAGCATCTAAAGGGCAAGATCAAACAATGGAATCATACCTCTTTTGGCAATATATTCAAGGCTCAGAGTGACCTCGATATGGATATGAAATAGTTGTAGCAGAGGATTATAACCGAAGGCCGATCAGAGGACCTGTCAGAATAGGAAAAACATCTAGAATCGCAAATCTCAGAGAAGGAAAAACAGGAAGAAACACTATGGAGGAAAAAATCGAGAATAAGATGGCTCAAGGATGGAGAAAAAAATACAAATTTTTTTCATAGTACCACAATCCAACACAGAATGAATAATAACATTACTCATCTTTAGAATGAGCAGGGCGTTAAGGTGGAAACACATGAAGAAATTGAAAGCGAACTTCTAAACTATTTCAAGCAAGCGCATCAGGAGCCCCACATAGACAGATCACATGCCGTAGAAAAACTTACAAGGAACATTCCTAAAGTTATTACAGAGGAGCATAACCAAATCCTTCTCAGGCCTATAGACTTACAGGAGGTGGAAGTGGAAGTTCGTCAATTGAAAGATGGGAAAGCGCCTGGACTGGACGGGTTTACCTCAAATTTTTTCCACACTTTCTGGGAGTTGATCAAAATGGAAGTTTGGTAGGTTGTTGAGGAATCGAGAACCTTGAGATGGATGCTTCCAGGAATGAATGCTACATTCATAGCCCTTATTCCCAAGGAAGCTCAACCCAGCACTCCTGAAAAATTCAGGCCTATTTCCTTGTGCAACATAATCTACAAGATTGTCTCCAAAATAATCGCCTCCAGACTCAAACTGTTGCTCCCTCTAATTATCTCGCCTGAGCAATCTGGGTATGTCGAAGGTAGGCAGATTATGGATGGCATCATCTTAACCCATGAAATTATCCACTCTTTGAAGCAATCCAAAAATTCAGGTATGCTCCTTAAAATTGATCTTTCTAAAGCATTTGATAGCTTAAGCTGGTTGTACATCAAAAAAATTCTTACTGCTTTTAGTTTTGCACCTCCCTGGGTTAGGTGGGTCATGAGCCTTATCTCCTCCTCCTTCTTTTCGATTCTGATAAATGACATTCCCTCCTCCCCCTTTCATCCTTCTCGGGGAATCAGACAGGGAGACCCTCTTTCTCCCTTCCTTTTTGTTATTATGGCAGAAGGACTGGGCCGAAGCATTAAAACAGCTCAACATTCATAGCTTCTAAGAGGTTTGTCTTTTCATAACTCTTCCACTTTCACCCACCAGCAATTTGTTGATGACAACATGCTTTTTGGTCATCCTTCAGTCCAGGAAGCTCGTCAGCTCAAAATTTTATTGACGGATTTCTCGGATGCCTCAGGAGCCAATATCAACAAAGTCAAATCCCAAATCTTCTTTTTTCATACTCCTGTAATTACCCAAGCAGCTATAGCTCGCATTCTTGGTTTCTCAATTATTGTCCTCCCTTCTAATTATTTAGGAGCTCCCATGATTGCCTCGGCCTTGAAGCACTCTTCTTGTAAGATCCTCTTAGAAAAACTGGAAACCCACCTCTCCTCATGGACTCACAAGGCCCTCAATATGGCAAGTAGGCTTGTCCTTATAAAAGTTGTTCTTCAATCCATGCCGCTCTATCTCTTCTCAATCCTATCGGCTCCCAAATGGGTTATGAAAAAAATCAAATGTCTCCAAAGATCTTTCTTACGGGGCAATTCAGGTCAAGGAAGAAAATGTGCCCTAGTCAAATGGGACATGGTTAGCCTTCCAAAGTGCGCTGGGGGAACTAGACTAAGGGATCCCTATCACAGCAACGTGGTCATGGGGGCTCGAATTTGGTGGAAATGGCTTACTGTGCCATTCACCCCATGGGCCACTTTATGGACAACAAAATATGCTAGCAATCGCCCAACATAAGATCTAATACGAATATCAGAAGTCAGCATGGGTTCCCTAATCTGGAATTCGGCCAAGCAACATAGAAGTCTAATTCAACAACATAGTTTTTGGGAAGTTAAGGATGGCTACACAGCAAGGTTTTGGGAAGATTCTTGGCAGCAACAGCCCAAGCTAAAGGATCTAATCTCTCATATGCAAATCCCGGAGCAGGATATATAGGCCTATGACAAAGTCAAAATATTCTGGAATCCCTCTCCAACACATGGTTACAAGCAATGGATTAAGGCGGATCAAATCTTAAGACATGGAACAGAACAAGCTCAACAAACTCTTGATACAGAATTAATGAAGAGGAAAATACAACACTCAGATGACAAGGATATTCTCAGATGGGGTTATGAAGAAAAAGGTACCTACTCCACTAGGGAAGCATATAATTTAATAATTAAGGATCATATGGTTAAAAACCCACTCTGGAGCAAAGTCTGGGACCCTAATAATTGGCCAAAAATTTCCACCTTTCTCTGGCTTTTATGTCAAAACAAGATCCTCACTTGGGACAATCTCAGGAAGAGGAACTTTCATGGGCCCTCAATGTGCCCGATCTGCAGACAAGAAGAGGAATCCATAAAGAATCTTATGCACTCTTGTCCTATTGCGCGCAAGCTCTGGGAAAAAGTTAGTTTTCAGTGCCAAAAGGAAGGTAGAGTACATGGAGACATCATAGTTATTGTCAGCAACTACGATTGAAATCCTTATCAAAGAAAGATCATAATCTTCTTATGGAAGCTTATACCAAGCTTCCTCATGTGGACCATTTGGAAGGAGAGAAATCAGAGAATCTTCAAGGATCTCTCTATGCCCCAGGAGAATCTATGGAAAATTATCTGCCAAAATATCAAGGAAACCTTACTTCTCCATACCTGGTACTAGGAGGACTTTCCCTCTATTCCCCAAGAACAAAATATTTGTAACAATTGGAACCTTCAATTGAATCAAGAACCTATTTCCAAAGGAACAACTTCTTCTTCGAGTCGTTCTCCTGAAAAGTGGATCCCTCCTCCTGAGCATATGTTCCAGTTAAACTTTGATGGGGCCTCGAAAGGTAACCTAGGTGAATCAGGCTTCGGAGGAATTTTCAGAGACTACAAGGGGGTTCCTCTTCTCACCTTTTTAGGATCAAGAGGTTGGGATACCAATAATTCAGTGGAACTGGAAGGCCTTTGGCAAGGTCTTACTCTAGCTCAAAATAAGGGATTCTTGCTGCTCATTATAGAAGCATATTCTTAGATCATCATAAATATGGTAACCAAAATTATGCAAGGCACTACTTCAAGAAAAGTAAGTAGCAACTGGAGAATGGAAAAGCGGCTCAAACTCATCAAAATCTGGCTCTCTTCTCACAGGGCGATCACTCTCAAGCACATTCGCAGGGAAGGTAACAAAGTGGCTGATTTACTAGCTAATATTGGAGTTGAAAGTGGCATAGAACTTCATACAGGCTCAATATCCAGATTGGCCTCAGAATCTCAACTCATGGATTACCAAAATATGGTGAAGAATGAAATGAAACAGGGAGAAGAAGATCACCCGGATGCGAGTGATTTTAATTTTCATTCATGCCATTCATGAGTGAGGAAGCTTGGCCCTGCTACCTGCTGGCCAGCACTATTCTCCAAGTCTTCACATGGATCATGATGGCTCACATAGGGTGATGGCAGGTCCATCTACAAGTTGATTTTAATGCACACATCAGCCGAGACAAAGAAGGTGTTGGTTTTATCATGGAGTATTCGGCCTTCAAGCCCATTGTATGCTCCCCGTCCTATAACTGCCTAATGTAGGATTCCTGTGCAGTAGTTTGGTCTCAGGTGTCCACTGCCGGCTCCTGGTTGCTCTCATAGCTGATTCTGGGTCGTCCATATCCCATTCTCTTTCCTTCTCTCTCAGCCCTCCCCAGGTTCCTTCTGTGCAGTCTGAGCTCTCCCCTAAAGTTTCTTGTGCTTCTGGGCTTTCCCCTAGCCGCTTAGCCATGGTCCGTCATTGCATGCGAAGCCGACATGGCGGGAGCCTTGGTGGTCGTGCGCGGCCTCAAATTGCTCATTCTTTGGATCAGCCTCTGTCCCCTGTCTCTCCGTCTTCATCCTAAGCAAATTCTCCTCCGCCCAACCCTGCACACAGACCTTTCCCGCATAATGTTTTCCAAACGACTCACTTTGGATTTCAGAGTAGCTTGAATAAGCCCATCATCACAGCTAACATTACCATAATTTTCTCTGAGGAAGAAACTCAGAGTCAGGCTCCTGCGAATACTGTGGCAGAGCATCCTCTGGGTGTTCTCAGAATTGCAGGCAGCCTTGGCACTAGGTAGCCTTCGGTAAATGAAGGTAAGGAGGATAGGTGTGGCAATATGCATGGTGAGGAGGTCAATACACATGCTTCTCGGCCACCAGGTGGCTACTCACATGATGCCACTATCTCGCTTGCCATTGTTGGTAGCTCTAGTGGCGCTCGTCCTGTGTTGGTTCCTCCAGGTGGCAGCGGAGAGGGTGATGCGGATCGTGATGGAGATTTCTGTTATGGAAATTCCTGCCCGATCATCGAGGAGCCACTGGAACAGGATGTCCCCATGTGATGCTTCCTTCTCAGAGTTTTCTCCTTGGTCACTGGTCATGTTATGTCTCTTCTAGTTTTATTGCTCTATCTCTATTTCGACGATTCAACATTTTGGTACCATGTCTTTGTGGCTCAGAAGTCTATTGTTCTGGTTTTGTTCTTACGATTCGACGGTCTAGTTCTATGTCTCTTTGGCTCGGCAGTATGTGGTTTTCAGGCTGACATGTACAATTTTGCAATCTTCAGGTGTTTGTTTCCACTGTTTCAAAGGGGTTATCCCAAATCCGCACTATGGCTCGCTAGCAATTTACAGGCTTCTATGTATGGTTTTTGCATCACTGTAACTAGTTTTGCTCAATTGTGGGACAGCTCTGTTCTCCTGAAAGCATTCTTATGCTCTCGTCTGAGGCTTTTGCCTCTTTGTAACCTTATTTTTATTTCCTTTTAATAGAATTAATTTTAACATAGAAAAAAAACACTATAAATGTTCAAATATCTATAAAAAAATTACATTAATATATTTAAAAAAAAATTAAAAAATTACACATCTCATTCACATTCCAAATTAAAATGTTAATTATTTTTATATTTTATGACATTTTTAATTGCAATTATCTACATATTAGACAAAATTTTATATATATATATAATTAATTTTGTTTCAGATATGTATATTTCTCATTATAAAATATAATATATATTTTTAATGATTTTGATTGATCTATTTATGGATTAAGTTATAGTACCAATTTTGATTCAAAGTTTTATAAAAAAAAAATCTTAAACAAACTAAAATAAAAATAAAAATCCATCAAAATATGATGTCATAGGATCAAGTTTCAAAAAATAACGATTCAGAAACAAATCGTTTAGCGCGTACACGAAATGAACCAGAGTGTAACACTCGTATATTAAAATGCCGTTAGCAAGGCACACTATCCAGAAGGATAGAATGGGCATTCGGATATGTAAGTCATACTTGAAAAAAAAAATGTACTAATCTGTGTGTGTTATAGTTTTCGTGTATGGTTGATTTTGGAAATTTTATAAGATAAAAAGAGTTTTTTATTAGGAAAAAATTCGGAGATGAAAATCATTTTTTTTTATAAGATTTACTTTATACTTATTTTTCAAAATAAATATTATTACAAATTTTATTGACTTTTTAAGCCCACAAAACTATGGTGATATAGGATTTTTTTTCATTTTTTAGCATAGAAATAAATTTAAAGAATTCTTATTAATCTCCTACCTTCTTCGGGTCTCATAGACCATATAAGTTTTATAGGAAGTTAATTATCATCATTATCATAATAATTTATTAATAACATGAATAACAAAACTACTATAGGTTCATCTTAGTTTTGGATCTATGAATCCTCTATAGGGGTCAAATATTTAAAAATGAAAATATATTTTTGAGTGCAAACTTGAGAATTTTTTTTCTCTGGTAAGGATTTGATCCTCTTTAGATTTTATAAATCCATAATTAAGATGGATCTGCATTGATTATTAATAATATTATTTCTATAAATTTCACATAGATGTTCTTAATTTTAATTTTATTAAACCTTTTAACAAGTTTTATAATTTTATAATTAATTATTTTAATGTGGTATATATATAGATCAATTGAAGTTATTTTGCGTGGTTGGACATAATAATTGTTATCTTCCCCACCTAAATTCAAATCCCTAAAAGTGGCATGATGATGATTAATATTTTTGTAATAAGGAGGGAGTTTCCCTAAATAGTGAAAGAAGCTACATGATTTTATTTGGCAAAGTAAATCACTTGGTAGAGGGCATAAGCTTCAACATAGTTCTTTTTCATACATAACCCCACTAATACTTTGCAACAAGCACCTCTCCTCCTCTCCCCATCCCTTGTATTATATGTATTCCACATTTATATATTTAAAGTATTTTTATTTTGAATCATTATTTAAAATTTTATTAATAAAAACAAAATTACATATAAAACAGTTGAATTGAATCAATTTATTTTTTCTATTTCTTTTTTATTTTTATTACCTTTTTAATTGAGTTGAATTTATTTTTTCTTACTATTATTTTTCGATTTAATGCTTTATTTCATGAACCCTACAACAACACTTCCCTATTGAAAAAACATTAAAATTTTTCCACTCATTTATATTTAGTGCATTTTCTCTATATTAAATAGTAAATGGTCTCTATGGATGTGTGTTAAAATTACTTTATTTAATTTTAATAAGCCTAGTCTAACCTTTTATTTCAGAATTTTTTGGGTAAATTTTGCAAAAGAAAATTAGATAGTCTTAAGAATCTGTTGATGGTGTTGGACCCACAAACATGTTAGGGGATCTCCCCGGTAAGAAGTCCCAATTAGACCTCAGACAGTTTGGTGTAGGAGTCCTAGGAATGGGTCATACGGTATCGCCTTGACCATGGTTTCGCACAAAGGCAAGTAAGATGTCCTTGTTGGTAGCAAGGGTGTGACATATGCAATAAGTCAAAGAAGGTGCATGAGAGGTTGTAACGTACAGAGGGTGACGTGAGTGCGCCCCTTGGAAACCTGTGATAGCATGAAGGGAACACACGAGAAAATATGAACCACAACATGGAAGCCAAGTTAGCTAGAAATTCAAAGTGATGGTTAAGTAACAACACATTTCAGTAAGATTCATACATACATATACAAAAAATAGCTACACATGCATGCATAGCAAACAAATACATATATCATTTAGAGTACTCAAGGTAGCTGAAATATAATACAAAATATCTATGAAATTTGTGGGCTCTATTATATTAAGAAGTGTAAGTTCCAGTCATACAATACCTCCATGTCCAACCACTAGTTCTGATAGTGGAATGTTACACCCACAACTGCCTGCTCTTCCAAGAGATATACTAGCTTTGCGCAGTGGATAAGTCAAGGCTTGTTACAATACTATCCAAGCTTTCTCTAAGATACTCCTATTGGAACCTTGGCTGAACAAAAACCTTTACAATGAGTTATTAGGGGCTATTTATAGCAAAGGGTGGGGTGACCCTTGACATTCCCCTTGTGACCATCCATCTACCCTCATGACTCTTCAACTACTTTATGACTGTTACATTCAACTATCGACACTTGAACTTCCTCTTCATAAGACGTTACATTACAATGCACTTGTGCCCATGTGAGACAAAATGGCTTGAGCAAGCCATGCAAGACGTCAATGACACTCTGACCATTGTGGTGAGACAAACCCTTTGACATCCTCGTGATGGTCGAAGGTGGTGAGCTGATGCCAAGCTTGGTCATCCATGACGGTGCCTGTAGTGACAAACCTAGGGTGCTAGATTAGGCTAAATTTATTATCGACCAGGGTAAGTAACTTCGAGACATGCGTCTAAAATCTATAGACATAAAGGATTCCTAACTAAGTGTTCATTGTGGTAGGTTACAGTACTTCTTTACGCAAGGTTAAGATATGTTCCCTATCACTTTAACACTCAGGTCACTCAACTCATCTAACTGTCCTAAAGACACTGTGTATTGCTAGACCGAGATTTTAATCCCCTTACAAGGATGTTGTGCGTAAAATCTCTGTCTAGTTAACACTCAACATTCATGAAAGATAAAAAGCATACTACAAATTTAAATACATGTAAAACAGAGTCTATGAAGATGCTTTAAAAATATAACGATGGATCAGATCTCTTACGAGATACGGTTCAATGATCTTAACGATAAATCCTTTGAGCTGTTAGCTACCTATACCAATAGGTTTCATATTTCATGATTGGCAAATAAAAGTTCCAAATATGCTCTGCTTTGGTGATCCAAAGATCCCATATTTCCATGAGAAGACAAGGTGTGTACAAAAGCTTGATGTTGACTCAATTTTGGATGGATGTTCCAAATAGCCTATTCTGGATCATGCCATGTTTCAATTTTCTGTTGTAAAATAGAGAAAGAAGTCTGTCCAAACTGTTTAATCTTGGCAGACCAGTAGCTAGGTAGAGAAAGTAAGGTTTCCAACTGCTTAATCTGGGACCTTGGAAGCAATAAGGGTAGCCTTAGATAGAAAGTCAAAAGAAAAAGCCAAAAGAAAAGAAAAGGCACATAAGGGTCTGCAAGTCTAAGTGCACCCTCCATGAAGAAACAAAAAATGCTAGGCAAGTAGATGGGTAAGTAGATGGGGTTACAGAAATGTCAATCATTTCAAATGAATTTGCTGGTCTAGCATAAAGAAACATCAGTGGATAGAGAAGCTCCTCTTCTCCATCATGTTGCAGCAAAGCAAAGGAGCATGACTAACTCCCTTTTCCCCTTTTCACATTCATTTCTAACATCCCTTCATCAGTTGTGTTCATGAAAGAAATTAAGGTTTTAGGCTGGTTCTTATTCCTTTAAAAGCCACATTTCTTGTCTAAAATCCTTTCATTTTGATCTACTCCCTAAGCTAAGTTGTTTTCACATAAACTTAGTGATATCACCCCTCATTCACCTCTTCCATTCATATTAACCCCTAACTTCTTACTATCTAAATCCCCTATATCACCCTTTCCCTATTATTATAAACACTACGGTGTATAAACCCCAAGCATTCTATAAATATCCCTTCCCCCTGGCATTATAGCCATATGTTCATAGTCAGGGATTAAATTGACAGCTGGTCAGTTTAAGAACCCAAACCCTACCCCTTTTCCCCCTTCAGAAGTTATCTAAACCATTAACCCCTTCATTTGCTAAAGAACCTTGTTAATAAACCCATTTTCACCCCTAACCCGCTCATTTGCAAAAATTCATGAAAAACCCACTTTTTCATTTTACCCAAAGTTTGGGCACTATGCGCATTTTTTATAAAAATAAACATTGGAAACCAAATAAATTTTCCAAACTCCAAAGGTTCCCGCCGGGCGCATTTTCCAAAAAATATATTATTTTAAACTCCGCCCGCATCCGTATTGACCTGGCATCTCAACGATCCGTCAACCGTCGGATCTTGCCCTTTTCATCCGACGACCCACATGAATATCGGAGCGGCTCCGACGTCCGAAGAATAGCTTCCGAAATTTGTCAGAGGGTGACATCAGGCCTCTGCCATGCGTCACCCCCAAATTGTGTCGGAGCATCCTCTGACATTTTTCGCTTCTGTATATAAGGCACTGCGATATCAAACCGCTCACTCTTTCTGGTTTTCGTTAACCTGCTATGCCAACGTCATTACCACGTCATTGCTGCATCACCGTCACGTCAACGCCCCCGTCCGCCACTGCTTTGACCTGCCTGCCACCTCACCATCCCCGTGGACCACTGTTGTGGGGAAAAGTATCCGATGCGGATGACACTAACCCTACTCTAAAGGTGACAGTCTTTAGCAACAACAGAAGATAAAGTTTTCATGTTCCACTTTATAGAAGTACAGAGAGAATGGGAAGAAGGTCAACCAACCTGGTGTCTTTCGCTTAGTCGATCCTAGTCCTTCTCTCTTTGTATCCCGTTCCCAGCTCTTTGCTCTCCTAGCCGATCCAGCTACACACAGAACCTGCACAAAACAAGAGAGCAAACTACAAGATACATGTACTCATAACTGAAGCATGGATTAGGGTGCATCAAATATACATGTAAACACAAAACATCTATGTAAAACAAGTATATAGGAGAACATGCAAACTTTATTGATAGAAAGTAACAGGGTTCCAGAGGAAGTTACAACCAATGATGATGGCTCCAATCCAGCAGCACCTCCTCGGCAGCAAGAACTCTCCTCTTCACCTCTAGTAAAACAATCACCCAATAATCCTGGCAGTATACCAACAGCACCTCCTTGCTTATACAAAATTCCAGCCTCCTTAGACCTCATAGAAGAGCTCTATATATAGGAGAGAAGAAGAGAGGATGAGTCAGCTTGAGGCTGGCATAGAGCTGACTAGTGTCCTCTCCCTCTTCAGTTAATCTTCAGTTCTTGAGTCCACTTGGAGATCCTTGGTTACACATGGTGATCAAGTACCTCTTACTCATCACAAGGCGAATCTGATGAACCAAGTGTCAGTTTGGAAGCTTCCTGGGCAGTTGACACCTTGCAGGATGACTGTGCCACTTGGCCAATCTCGCCCAGCGCAGGTAGCCTTCATTACTTTTGACTTCCAGCGCAGGTACAGAGTGGGACAGTTGCATTACAGCGCAGAAGCTCAGTTAAGCAGCTGACATGATCCAAAATAAGCCTGTTTTGAAGTGTTTTCAGGTGGAGAACTGATTGGAAGTGCTGTTGTTTGATGACCTTGTTCTTTTTAGGGGTAAGAACAACATGTTTAGGGACTGAGGATCCCTGTAATTATCGACATTTCATGCTCCATGATGCGAGGCACAAAAATGTCTATAACAACCACTCTTAAGCCACCGCGTGTCTCGATGACGTCATGCTGACGTCATCCGACCTTGACCCCACCTGATGGCGTCATGCTGACGTCATCCAAAAAAAACGCCAAACAACCCAAAAGTCTATATTTTGGCCAAAATTCATGTTTTTCGTTACTTTTGCGAAAAAGACTGTTACTCCCCCTGCATGCATTTTACGTCCAAATCTGTAGCCAACCAGCTCAAATCAACCAGGAGACCACCGACGCTTCCTTCCCACCTGCATTTGCAAACTTTGCCAAGCAATTCACCAAGTATTTATCAAATTTTACCTCCCTTGCGCTCGGTTATGTCCGTAATTGTCTAAAACAAAATTAAAGGAGTGGGCAAACTTATAATTTACTGGCAAATCCCCTGTGGCAAGCCTCCATTTTCAACTGTTAACTTGAGGTTAACCTGCAGAGCCTTGTCTACCCCAGTTTGCACAAAACATGCAGTTGGTTCGCGCATTCGTGAACTGAGAACCCAAGCTGCACCAATTCACCGTATAGAGAGTTTCTAAAGCCAAGCATTTGCCCTATCAGTGCTCTGTGCAGCATTTCAATTGCTGCCATTGCCATTTTATCCTCTGTTCCTCAGTAAATCACCTCTCTTTCCAAGAAATACTCCTTTGTGTTGCTCTGCACAGTAACGCCAGTTCATACCAACACAAGCCTATAGTAACCATGGATGCACTAGTAGCTCCTATAGCCTTGAACATTGCTCCATTAAATGCCCCTCAGAGAGAATTGGAATGGCAACCATTAGCAGACCTGGATTATCATATATCAGAAGAAATGCTAATGCACAGCAAGTACCATATCCGCTTGTTAAACAAATTGAAGATTAAACATGAAACTGGAACAGATGTATTGGGCATTTGGGATTCTTTCCTCCCTCTCTTCAAGCTCCCTCAGGTCAACCAGTTTGCTGACCTAATCCACTTATGTGCTGAATCCTACGACGCCACTCAGAGGGTTGTGATTGACCCTTTAGGCTCAGTTGTCTTCTATGTCACCCCTGAAGCCATCAGAGAGATGCTGCACTTCAAAACTGAGAAGAAATTAGTCCCTTTATCACTGGCTGATCTGATAAAGCAAGGAGCTAAATTGACAGATACTCAGGTCACCAAACTAAATCAATTATTCATTGACTCTGACACTGTGAAGTACCCTCCCATTTTTCATGTTTACCTTAACCAATTGGGCAGGGACCTTGTAGACATGATCAGTCCCATTCTGGGCTATAATTCAATTGAATTTGTTGATGAAACTGTGCTGGTGATGATGCTCATGTTTTCCCCTGGAAAGTCTCCAATCTTGTATGACTATGCAACCTACATATCTGACAAAATACATGAGCAATTAATGAACTTGGAAAGAGAAAGGGTGTTCAGATACACCTCTTACATCTGTCACTTAATTTTGTATTATCAACACGAGAAGTTTCACTTTGCTATGAAGAGAGTGGATGCACAAGGAAATCCAAGGTCAGTGGTTTATTGGTCCTCTGCCTTCCACTGCAGATCTTGCTCTCCATATACTTATTGTGAGTATATAGACCTCTTCATCCACCCAGCCATGTCTCTGCTTATGAGCTCACCTCCTCCTAGACTAACTGATGAGATGCAGAGGATTCTTCAGCTGTCCAAGGCATACAACATTGGGGATTGTTACTATTACCAACACCACACAGTCATTAGAATATATGGGTGTGAGTTGCCCCCATATAGATTGCCCAGATATGTGCCCATGAGATTATTTTCCCTTGAATACTTCAGGCAGTTTGGGAATGCTGATATACTACATTTTTCAGGGAAAGGCAAGAAAGCACAGCTCAAGGTAAGAAACCAATTAGGCCACTTCATTTACAACAAAAGGGCGGAAGGTTGGCAAGAAGCAGACAAAATGCTAGAGTCCCTTGGCCTACAGACCAGTTTCCTTTGGAAAGCTTATGACCCCAATCACTTCATAACTTTAAGAAGGGTCAAGTATAGGCTGGCCAGTTATGACCATGTAAGGCTGCCTCATATAGAAAAATATGCAAATCAAATAAAATGGAGGAGAGGCACCTTAGAGGAAGCTGTTACACAAGAATAATTAAATCAAAGAGCAGTTAAAAATCTCCAAAAGATGGCTGACTTAGAGCTTTGTGCACAGGTATTTGCTCTTACAGGCACTCAAGTGGGAGCAGCTGCCTCATCCTCCACAGCACAGCAGCAAGTAGCCAAAGCTATTGATCAAATCTTTGGCAAAGGCAAAGAGAAAGAGATGGAGCCAGAGCAGGAACCTCATGAACAGGTACAGTAGCAGGAAGTGCAGAAACAACAATGGGAACAACAGCAACAATGGGGGCAACAAGAAAAAGAACAGCCAGTGTAGCAAGAGCAAACATCACAGGCCCCAAAATCCACCGAGCAGCAAGCTCAGGACACTCTGCCTCCTAGGCAGGAGACACCAGTGGAGGCCTCAGTCCTCCAAACCCCACAAAAGGAAGATATAAGTAGAAAGAGGGACAGAGAGACTCCCCTCACAACATCAACAACTCATGGGGAGAAAAGACATAGAATGAATCCCCTTTCTGAGGAAGAAATGCCAATAGGGAAATCTTTGGGCATGGGCCCACCTAGCATGGAGGCATCTGCAAGTTCCTTCCAGCGGGAACAAGAGAGGATAGTGGGAGGAGAAGTCAGCTCCTCAAGCCAGCAAAGAGGAGCTGAGGTGGGCATCAAGAAACAATTCATTGACATAAAGAAGAGGAATGAGCCCATAAGAGTACAACTATATAATCATTTGTTGAAAATGGCTCCCACTAACCGGCAAAGACTAATGTCTGCATTTGATTTCCAGGAGGGCAAGATGATCATGAGCCATTTTATGCCAGCAGTGTTGTAGCCGCAGTCAGTTGCAGATTACATAAGGACCAACCTTGAGGTCCTTGCCAAGGACATCCACCCAATGGATAAAATCGAATTACATAAGCAAACGGGTGAGATGGTGTATTCCTACTTGGCAGATAAGACATTGAAGAACTATAGGCTAAAAAATAGCCTAAATAATACAGCTTCCCAACTTGAGTTGGAGAGAGCATCCTCTCAAGCAAAGGACAACAGAATCAAAGCCTTGGAGGAGATAATCATAGAACTTGGGCATGATCCCAAGAACATCAAGGTTGTACAAGCATTGTTGAAATTAAGGGATGCAGACATGGAAGCACTAAGGAAAATGGTAAAAGTCCCAGCAACCATTCACCCACAAACTGGAGAAGTTTCCCAGTTGAGACATGACCAAGACGCATCAGCTATGCTAGTGTCCCTATACAAACAGCTGATACAAACACAAGAGAAATTGGGAGAATCGGAGGCTGCACAGGCTGCACTACAGGCAACATTACAATAAAAAGAAGGAGGACAGACATCTCAGCCTCCTCCAGAAATAATTAACCTGGAGGAACCTCCTCAGACTACTGCTCCTCCTACTGAACAGACAGCACCATCTACATCAGCAACTACACCAACAACAGAGCAGACTCCAAACCTGGACATGCAGAAGCTCAAGAATGAATTCCAAGCCCTGGAAGCCCAAATGGCAGAGCTAAATGAGGCCAGGGAGAGTCTAGCCAAGCTCAATGAAAGATATGATAAATCCAAGCAGACTGTGGCAGAAAAAGGAAGGGAAATCAAGGCCCTTAAAGATAAGATAAAGGAGCTGGAGAAGGAGCTCACACTTGACAACGTGACAGCTGAGCTTAAGACAGTTTTATGGGCCAACATTGGCCAATCGATCACTGATCAATGGAAATACATTAAGACCATTCATGAGCAAATAGAGCTCATAGGAAAAGCACACAGAGAAATCCAGAGATCAAGGGCATCTCTAGGCAATATGCCTGAGGTTGCCAATAGAATGATTAATGTGCTTAATAACAGAACAAGTGCTCAGCTGGCAGAAATGGGAATCTCCAGTAGAACTGAAACCATCCGACTGATCAAGAGTGTCCTCACACTAAGAAACCTGGTACAATCACTGGAAAGAAGAAGCCAGGATATGCAGACAGAGGTTAATAAGTTCACGGACAAATTTGTGGCATTGCAAAACAAAGGTCTTCCTAGCTTACTGAACAGTGCAGGAAGACTACTTTCCCATGAGCATTATGCCAAAAGGGTCAACACATTTGCTACAAATCAGATTATAGAAAGACCCAGCACTTCAGAAGAATCAGGGCCAGCATCAGGGTAGAGTCTCTACAACAGGGTTGAGAATTTATTTTTCATTATGAATGAGATCCAGCATTTGTTTGAAGTGCCTCCAAATTTCTACAAATATACAGAGGCAGATGAGACTCTAGAGGCAATCCTAAGACATCAATTGCCCACACAGGAATTCTGGACCAAAATGATACAAACTACTATAAACCAGAGCCTGTATTCAAGTTTTTCTTTTTTTATATAAATTATCATGCACAGGAAAATTTTGATAAAATCAGCATGCATGGAGAAGAATGGGCTGAGCCAACTCAGCAAAACTATTCGGCCACTAAAAGCAACACTGACAATCACAGGTGACAGGGCTGAAAAGCTACAGGATGAAAGAGCTACAAAGACATGTCATTCATCATTTATAACAGAACATTCAACCGACTCAGTGGCCTCCAAAGGTCAAAAAGTCTTCTGACAGAATTGAAGAGCATTTATGTTGTATTCAAAGCTGTAATAACTTCTTATCTGCTTTTCTGTACAAGTTGGTGAATGTATTTATTTCTCAGATGACTCAACGCCTCAGATATTTTGTGTGACCGCTTGTATCTATTCCCCCCTTGCATAAGTTTGCAGGGGTTGTTGTTGATCTCTCTTCTAGAGTTTCTTATGCTGTAAATTTCCAGATTATTAATACAAAAGTGATAGAATTTCCAAAGCTCTGTGTTATCTGAGGCATTCTGGTGCTTTGTTGAAAGTTATAGGATCCCTGCGTACTTCATGACACAATAAGTTCTCCTTAAAAACTCTTCGTTATGTGTTTTGTTATCTTTTCATAGCTCATTCATGTTCCCGTGTTTCATAAATTAATGGCAAAGAAAAAGAATAGTTCCAGGATTTATTCACAAAATACCCTGAACTCAATCTAAGCTGTCATAAATGTTTTTTTTCAGTTATAGTCATAAGGTGTAATTCTTAATTGCTGCACCTCCAAGCTATATCTTTCACAGTGATTGTTGTCTCAGGAATTCAAGTTTTCTCCTGTACAATATATCTCTTCCTTACACCCCAGCTTAGTGGAAAACTCTTAATTGCTTTTCACTGGTTAATCACAGCTCATAATCACACTTTAAAAATCGTTTCATGATGTATTTGAATGGCCCTGCAGTTTCAGCAACTCAACTTAATACCTCAGACAACTTGTAGCCACAGACTCCATTGCCCAATGGACTAGAACTATCTGATGATTTCCACCTTAGCTACAGAAGACATCCTTCAACCAAAACATAAAACCAAACCCTGAACTCATAACTAGCCTAAAATCTTCATCAAAACAGAGACAAACCTTAAAGAGAGAGCCCTCTCTGATTACAGTTTGGCTAGAAGTTGTAATCCAAAGATTGGTTAGTGGTTACCCCGGCCGTATTCCCTTGGGAGTCAAAGGGAACAACCTGGGTGTTAACATAATTGGTGACTCCACTGGGGACATCCTTGGGATTTTCTAATTTATGTATATTTCTTTAAGCCGCTTCAAGTCAATTTTCATTCTAGCTTTAAGATACACACAGTCACTCCAAAATCTTGTCTGGCCCTCGTAGACACAAAAATATTCCAAAAAATATACTCAAAAACAAGTTCAAAAGCTGGCTCCCAAGAAGAATCCACGATATACAAGGTCAAATCCTGACCCCAATCCTCCAACTATTTTTGAAAATCCTAATACAATCCCTAAGATCATTAGGAAGCAGCAGGGACAGGAAACTCTTGTTGATTCAAGTCCTGAGACAGCTTATCCAAACCCTGTTCCAACTCCAATCAAGGTTCTATTTCGGTCTACCCTTGATTCCCCCAGTTCACCATCCACATCTCAAAGCCCTCCGTTTACACCTCCATCCACTGCACATATTCCCTTGACCAACACTCTAGTTTCTACCATTCCCACTACCCCTGTTGTACCAGTCATTCATGCTATCCCAGTTATCCCTATCAACCCTATAAATCCTGCAAATATGGCTAATAGATATGCACCCCTACAGTTACCTGCCAATGTTGCAGCTCTACCTCAGGACTACCAATCCAAGATCTCATATTTTGACTCCACGGGCCCTTTCACAGCAATTCAGCATGCCAGAAGGATGCAAGACCATTTTGAGAACTATGAAATAGACGATGACAATGTGAGAATGAGAATCTTTGTTCAGAGCCTCACAGGGGATGTAAGAACTTGGTTTAGATCATTGGCTACAAATACCATCACAACCCCTGATGAGCTTTATCAAGCCTTTACTAATAGATGGGAAAAAAAGAAAGATCCACTGCACATACTTGGTGAATATGATACAATCAAATGAGGCCCTCAAGAGACCGTTTTGGAGTATTATGAAAGATTCAACAACGTATATAACGCAATACCACATAATTTAAGACCTCCTCCTGATTTAGCCTTGTACAAATTTCCTGATGGTTTTGACCCTGATATGGCATATCAATTGAAGGAAAGAGCTCCTGAAACCCTTGAAGATGCCCAAAAGGTTGCTGTCACAGTAGAGGCTAACCTGATTGCCAAAAGAAACAGGGCAAGATTGGAAAAAAGAACCACCTTTAAAGAAGAACCCTCAGCCTTTGACCAAAAACTGGATGCAATACTCACTGGTATGAAGAGATTGGGGGATAGAGTAGAATCAGTTGAGAGAAAGTCATCATGGGCAGCACCACAAAATAACCCTATCAGGAATCCCAATTTTAGGAGAAATCAAAGCCCAAACGTTGGCAAAACCGGTTCTGATCCAGACATAAGGCCTCCTTTCCAGGAAAACTATACTGAGGCATCCACTTCAAATGAGCAAACATATGACACCCACATTAACCTGATGGGTCTGAATGATGAGCAGCAAGTTTTTTTGAGTCAAGAAGATCATAAGGATGATGACATTCAGCAATTCCAAACCAGGTCAGGTGAGTCATTTGACTTTAAACAAGGATATGACACAGTTGTTTATGAAGTCCATAAGCAATACAAGCTAAGAAGCATAACTATAAATGTGACACAGCCTGACAAGACAAAGGACACTCCACAGCCTAAGGAAGCTATTATCACACAACCAAGTGACAAAACTGGTCCAATTACAGATGAGGTAATAGTTGAGGAAATAACTGAAACATCCCCCTCAAAACAGCAACCAGTAGATACAACACCCTTCCAACACAATCCAAGCAACATTTCTCAAAAGACAAGTAAGGAGGATAAGCCTCAAGATCAAAAAGAGAATCAAGAGGAGGGCATCAAGGATTCCACTGAAAAGGAAAGGGCTATTAACCAAAATACCAAGACCCAACCTGATAAACCTTTTGACTTAGAAGCTGAAATTGGCAAATTGAAGGTAGCTGTTCCTCTTTCAGAACTAGCCAAGCATGACAGTTATAGACAACAAATCAAGAAGTCCCTTCAACTTACTCGTAATAAAGATAATGTCAATGTGTTGGATGACACCCCAGAAATGCTTTTCGGTCCAGAGGTTGATGGAAAGATAGCAGTTATAGGGGTCTTACCTTTCTATGTCAGCCTGCATGTTCATGATAAGATACTACACAATGCAATGTTTGACTCAGGTGCCTCTCACAACTTGATGCCTAAATCAGTCATGGAAAGATTGAATCTAGATATTACAAGACCATATAACGACCTATTCTCATTTGACTCCAGCCAAGTTAAGTGTTTAGGCTTAATAAAAGACTTATGTGTCTCCCTAGTTCAGTACCCAAATAAAACAATTCTAATGGATGTTGTAGTTGCTGATATCCCACCCAAATATGGGATGCTATTATCAAGATCATGGGGGGCTAAACTCCAAGGTTCCCTACAATTAGACATGTCATATGCCACCATCTCAGTCTTTGGTCAACCCAAGAGGTTATATAGAGAGTCACTTATGAAATACATGGTCAGCAGTGAAGAAAAACCTCAAAACTTTCCCATATATGCTGTCCATTCTGATATAGATTCATATATTCTCTTCAATGATAATTCAGGTCTTACAAATGATGATGAAACCAAGACACTCAAACGAGATCAGGACATTAATGAACAAGCTGCTGCTCCAGAAATAAAGCTGATCCAATCAAGTGATGAGGCTGTCCTAAAAGACAAACTAAATGAAAAACCAGAACTTCAACTCACAATTCCAGATCACACAGAAGTTATTAAGTCTCCCCTAGAACAAGAAGTCCTATGGTTCCTTGAATTTGATGGGTCAGTCAACAAATTAGGGGCAGGAGCTGGAGTTTGGATACATAATAAACAAAACAGTCATGCAGAAGGCCGAGCCTATAGGTTAAACTTCAGGTGCACCAACAATATGGCAGAATACGAAGCTCTTTTACTAGGCCTTAAACTAGTAAAATTCTTACAAGCCACAAAGGTTTCAATACTAGGAGATTCTGACCTATTTGTCCAACAAGTGAAGGGAAATTTTGTCACCAATGACAAAAGACTGAGATCTTATAGATCTGTTGCTACTGAAATACTAAACTCCTTCACTGAATTTCAAATCTCCAAAATTCCCAGAAACCATAACCTGCACGCCCATAGTTTGGCCACATTTGCAAGCACCTGTAAACTACCCTTTGAACCTAGCCATTGCTTTACAGCTGAGGTAAAACACAGACCTTCTATTCCAAACAATGTTAAAGATTGGCAAGTATTTGAAGATGATACACAAATAAATAATTTCTTGACCTTGCAACAAGAATTTGTAGGATTAAACATTGACACTGAGGGAGAAAGTCAATCAAAAATACAGAATGAACAGAATAACAAGCCAATATCACCCAAGACAACTCACCAAATCCTGCATCCAACAATTTTTAACAAAAACAACATAGAAGAAATTCAACAAACCAGTTATGAAGAAATAGCTGCTACAGAGGCTGAGATCATAGAGCTGAAAGACAATTTTCTTCCAACAGGCCTAACTCCATTGGAGGACATTTTTGACTCAAATGATATCCCTAGAAAACCAAAAATGCAGCCCCTTAATGCTGCTATTGAGGAATGAAACATTGGAACTATTGAGAAGCCAAAAATAATAAAATTGTCTGCATCCTTACCTCCTGATCAAAAACCCAAATATATTGACCACTTCAAAGAGTTTCAGGATGTCTTTGCATGGGGTTATGAGGATTTAAAATCCTATGACACCTCTGTTATCCAGCATACCATCCCTCTCAAGCCTAATCAAAAGCCATTCAAGCAGAAATTGAGAAGGATCAATCCCATGCTTCTCCCTTCAATTGAAAAAGAACTGCAAAAAATGTTTAAAGCTGGCATCATAGCACCCATCAGGTTTTCTGATTGGATTTCTAATTTGGTACCTACAAGAAAGAAAACTGGTGAGATAAGATTTTGTGTTGATCTTAGAAATCTAAATCAAGTGTCCCTCAAAGACAACTATCCCTTACCTAAGATGGATCACATTCTCCAAAGAGTGGTAGGGGCCTCAAGGATCTCATTACTTGATGGATTTTCGGGCTTTAATCAAATCCTAGTACACCCTGATGATCAAGACAAAACTGCATTCACAACCCCATGGGGAACTTTCAAATATGTAAAAATGCCTTTTGGATTGAAAAATGCGGGAGCAACATTTCAGAGAGCAATGGATATTTCTTTTGCCAAAGAGATCCATGACTTTCTTGTCATTTATTTGGATGACCTCACACCTTTCTCAAAATCTGACCAAGAACACTTGAAGCATTTAAGGCAGATCTTCATAACATGTAGGAAATATGGAATTTCCTTGAATCCCAAGAAGTCCCTATTTGGTTTGGAAGAAGGTAAGTTGTTAGGGCATATCATTTCAAAGGATGGCATAAGAATTGACCCAGACAGGATACAAGCTATCTTACAAATGCCCCACCCAAGAAACATCAAAGAATTGCAAGCTTTCTTAGGGAAGATCAATTTCTTAAGAAGGTTTATCCCAAACTTAGCAGAACAGATCAGATTATTGAACAACATGCTAAAAAAGGCTTCAAAAGTGAAATGGATAGTAGAAGCAAATCAAGCCTTTGAAGGTATAAAATTGGCCCTTACCCAAACCCCAGTCTTAACAAATCCCCAATTTGATAGAGAATTTATCATTTTCTCTTTTGCCTCCCAGCATACTATTGTTGTTGTTTTATTACAGAAAGATGACCAAGGAAATGAGAAACCCATTGCTTTCTTTAGTAGAGCTCTTAGAGATGCACCTCTGAAATATCAGATCATGGAGAAACAAGCTTATGCTTTGGTCAAAGCCATTAAAGACTTCAGGATTTATATCCTTTATTCCCATGTTATAGCTTATGTGCCAAATCCCATTGTGAAAGACATACTCACTCAAGAAAACTTAGAGGGCAGAAGAGGAAAATGGATTGCCAACATTTTGGAATTTGATATTGAAATAAAACCTACAAAACTAATAAAAGGGCAAGGTTTGGCCAAACTAATGATAGAAGCAAACTTCCAAGCCTTAGACATAAACCAGCTGGACAATGAATCGGAGCTGGCGACTCCAAAGATCAATGTAGCCTTCAAACAATCCCCTTGGTATTCTGATATCTGTTATGTGTTACAAAACCTGTGTGCTCCCCCAGGATTGTCCAGAACTAAATGTAGGTTCCTAAAAATGAAAGCTTCAAGATTTTGTGTTATGGATGGCAATTTTCTTTGGAAAAACCATGAGGGTATATTGTTAAACTGCCTGATTGAGAATGAGACTAACAACGTCACCAAAGAATTTCATGCAGGTGACTGTGGTGGACACGTGTATTGGAAGTCCAATGTGGATAAGATACTGAGGGCTGGTTACTATTGGCCACTGTTTTTTCTGATGTCAAGAAATTTACCACCTCATGTCATAAATGTCAAGTGTTTGAGGGAAAGAGAAAGTTACTGCCACTTCCTTTGAGGCCTATTGCAACAGAGAGACCTTTTCAACAATGGGGCTTGGATTTCATTGGGGAAATTCACCCCTCACCTTCAGGCCAACATAGATGGATTCTAACAGCTACAAACTACTTTACTAAATGGATTGAAGCTGTTCCATGCAGACAAGCAAACGATTCCACAATCATTCAGTTCCTTAAGACCAATATTCTTTCTAGATTTGGCTGTCCTGATAAAATAATAACAGACAATCCTGCTGCCTTTAGATCTAAGAAGATGGTGAATTTCTGCCACAAATTTCACATTACTTTGGGCCATTCTACTTCATACTATCCCCAAGGAAACGGCCTTGCTGAATCATCAAATAAAAGCCTCGTGAACATCATAAAGAAGGTGTTGGAAGAAAATAAGAAGAATTGGCATAAGAAACTTGTCAATGCCCTATGGGCAGATAGACTAACAACCAAAAGATCAATTGGGATCAGCCCATATGAGTTAGTGTATGGATTAGAAACCAAATTTCCTTCATCACTAGGGGTTCCTGTCATGAAACTTCTTCAAGAAAACCAGGCAGAACCAAATGATGTGCAAAGAAGGGTAAATAGAATTATATGTTTACAGCAAACTAGAGACCAAGTCTATCACAGAGTTCAAGTTTTACAAGAAAAGTTAAAGAAAGCCTTTGATAGAAGGACTAAGGCTGAAGATTTCAACATAGGTGATAAAGTCCTCAAGTGGGATTCAAGAAGGGAAGATAAAGGAAAACATGGAACATTTGATTCCCTTTGGAGAGGACCATTTGTTGTTCAAGCAGTGCAAGGAAATAATACTTACTTCCTTATGAATCTTGATGAAACTGATTTGGATGAAGGTCCTGTAAATGGCAGGATGTTGAAGCACTATTTTGACTACTATCCATAATTGCAGCCTAAGTTTCCCTTGTACATATTTAGGTGTATATATTACTTTCTGTTAACATGTAAAAATGTAGTTTCTCAAGTTTTATTAGTTATCAGCAAAAGGAAAATAAGTCCAGAGATGCACCAAGAGGGGAAGAGCACAATTTTGAGATTTCAAAGAGAAGTACTCCAAGTTTGGTAAGAAAACTCATGGACCTAGGCATTCTGACCTACTGTTCTTGGTCTTTCAAATGGAAAAACCATCCCCATGTGGAGCCACTGTTAGCTACCTATACCAATACGTTTCATATTTCATGATTGGAAAATAAAAGTTCCAAATATGCTCTGCTTTGGTGATCCAAAGATCCCATATTTCCATGAGAAGACAAGGTGTGTACAAAAGCTTGATGTTGACTCAATTTTGGATGGATGGTCCAAACAGCCTAATCTGGATCATGCCATGTTTCAATTTTCTGTTGTAAAATAGAGAAAGAAGTCTGTCCAACTGTTTAATCTTGGTAGACCAGTAGCTAGGTAGAGAAAGTAAGGTTTCCAACTGCTTAATCTGGGACCTTGGAAGCAATAAGGGTAGCTTTAGATAGAAAGTCAAAAGAAAAAGCCAAAAGAAAAGAAAAGGCACATAAGGGTCTGCAAGTCTAAGTGCACCCTCCATGAAGAAACAAAAAATGCTAGGCAAGTAGATGAGTAAGTAGATGGGGTTGCAGAAATGTCAATCATTTCAAATGAATTTGTTGGTCTAGCATAAAGAAACATCAGTGGATAGAGAAGCTCCTCTTCTCCATCATGTTGCAGCAAAGCAAAGGAGCATGACTAACTCCATTTTCCCCTTTTCACATTCATTTCTAACATCCCTTCATCAGTTGTGTTCATGAAAGAAATCAAGGTTTTAGGCTGGTTCTTATTCCTTTAAAAGCCACATTTCTTGTCTAAAATCCTTTCATTTTGATCTACTCCCTAAACTAAGTTGTTTTCACATAAACTTAGTGGTATCACCCATCATTCACCTCTTCCATTCATATTAACCACTAACTTCTTACTATCTAAATCCCCTATATCACCCTTTCCCTATTATTATAAACACTACAGTGTATAAACCCCAAGCATTCTATAAATATCCCTTCCCCCTGGAATTATAGCCATATGTTCATAGTCAGAGATTAAATTGACAGCTGGTCAGTTTAAGAACCCAAACCCTACCCATTTTCCCCCTTGTCAGGCGGAAAGAGTCGATAGTGCAGACACAACCAACCTCCCTAGGAGCCTAAGACTCTCTAGTGACAAACAAGACAAACAAGAGCAATCTTCCTCTAAACATGCATTTACTATATAAGAAATCAAGTGTTTAGATCCTACCTGTAGTCCAACGTTGTTGTAGCAGTCCAGCCTCGCTGATCCGGATGAGCTCCTCCTTCACTTCAAAACCTGCATTCACTAACAATCAAACGATTAAATAGCACTTGATAATCTCATAAAATAAAACATATTTAACACATAGGCCAAGGAGTATATGAAACAACTCATAAATAACAAGTTATTGAGAAGAATGGACTCATTTGCATTAATAGGAAACAAAAGGAACAATTACAACCTGAGCCTTCGTGTTGTGCAAGTCCCTCCCAGGGTCTATCAAGAGTTCTCCTTTACTTTGACAAAGCTCACCCACTTCCAAATAGAACAAGCAAAGATGGTAATCTCTCTTCACAAGCTTCTAAATGGGAGTCTTAATTCCAGCAGCATCTACCCTTAGAAATGTTTAGCTTTCAACCTCCCCTCCTTCTGGCCCAATGCATGTATTTATAGTGCTCAAGAGGAAGTTAATCAGGTCCACCTGATGAGCCCCAATTTTTGGTACAATTTGGGCTCATTTTGCCTACTTGCTTTGCTCAAACCATTCATTTTTTATTGCTTATGCATTCATTTCTTGTTTTATTCGTGTTGTTTGTAGGAAGAAGGGTAGGCATTCTATCTACGTGACTATTACATGATGATTTCAGGTTTTTGGCATTAAAAGGGAGCAAAGACCACGAGAAAGGAGACAAGGAGACAATAAGGTGGCACTGCTAGTTTTTAAGAGAGGATGTCCACAATCTTGGGGACCTTCCTCGTGATTCCCACCATAGCTCCGATCTCCAACCAATCTCCCCACCGAGCTTAGAGGCAGCCAACTGTTCTACAGGAACAGCAGTTACAACTGTTCTACAGGATCAGCAGTTTAACCTTCAGTTGGACAGCCGAGCTCCACAAATCAAGGAAACCTGTTGGACTATCATTTTGCATAAATACTGAGGCCGTAGCCTTTGATAGGGGCTTTTGGAACTTTTGCATTGCTCTTGTAATTTGGAAGTACGAGCTACAGCTCGGTGTTGGTTCTTTTTGTAAGCCAGTTTTGGCATGACATCAGATTTTTGGTTATGAATAAAGGCAGGCAGATTTTGATCTCATTCTGAGTTTCTAAGGGAGCTATAGCTCTCAGGTTAGGGCCCAACCTGAGAGCAATAGATCTCCTCGGTGTTGTAATGTTATTTGCATTTCGTTCCAGCACTTCGTTTCTTTACTTTGACATGCAATTCGAATTTACAGTCTGCTAATTTAGTCTTTTTCATGAGATTGAATAGGATTAGTTTATGGTGAATTTTCTTCCAGTTGCTTAGGTTAGAAGAGGATCGTTATAATTCATTGGAGCTCCAGAAAAAGTTTGTTAGTGATCACTGCCATCTCTGCTTAGGGATTGGGGTGCAGTCCATATCAACCACCAAAAAGAAACGCAGTTCTTTTCACGTCCATGCAAGCTGCAACAGTTACTTTAGTCGTAGATCCATCCATGCACTTTGGTTTTGATCATTACTTCTCCATTCCACTTCCATGCACGAGTTTCTTTCACAAATTGCACTGCTGTTCATTGGTTCAAAATAGCACAGTTAACATAGGTTAAAGAGTTCTCGTTTTTGGTGACATTCATAGACAATTTGTTTCATCTACACTGCTCCACACCACTCCATTACCTTCCTCGTCTTTCCAACCACACCTGAAGCCACTCAATTTAGCTCGTTTACCTTCCCGCTCTCCCATTACTCACATAGCTCCATGTACTTAACCTTTCGTTGATCCCATCCTTCCAGCCATCAACCCACTGCATGCACTCTTTCTCCATCTGACTTCGCTGCTCCTGAGCCATCACCAGTTCCATCTCCATCTCACCTATCCTCCCACACCACTCCAACACTTCACGATCTCCCAAAACTCCCACGATCGAACATCGTGTAGAATTGCACAGACTTCCTGTAGAATCCCTGAGTTTCCTTTAGGATCCCCTGTAGACTTCCTGTAGAAGCCCGCAAACTCGGTTGCTGAGCATCCGAACGTGGTAGACTTCTGTGGACTGATGCTAGAGACCCTCTGGGACCTCCCCTAGCCATCCTGACCTTGCCCATGCTTTCCTTCCATTCAAACCGCTCCTGCACAACCAAACCCTAATCAAAAGCATCATCACAATAAATCCAACCACTTAATGAAAAAATACAAAAACATGTCTTTTCAGATGCAAGTAGCTTAGATGCATGTATTTCAGCTCACTGCAAGTAATGGCATGATTGGTAGTAGTTTCATTCACAGTTTTGCATTGTAAGGGCCTAGCTAGTCAAATTAGGGTTTACTAGGGTTTTCATGCTTTGTTGGCTTTCAGTTTCTTTCTGCAAATAGACTAGTCTCCTTTGAGTTAGCTTTCGTCCATCATTCATAAAGCTTCTTCTGTGAGCATATAGAAGTTGGCTTGAGCCCTAGCGGACTTGTGCCAGCTGACCAAGTGACAGCTGCGACAAGAGCTAGTACTTGTGCATACAGCACCGTCGCTTCCAAGTTTGTACGAACTACCGGGTTGATAAAATTAGAGATAAGAAGCTCCAGGAATTGTAGCATGATTGCTACAATACTGGAGCCCACCATCTTTTTGGCGCCGTTGCCGGGGAAGCGTCAGAGTATTAGTAATTGTTGCTTTTCTTCTACTTTCTTACTCTTGCCTTTTGCTAAGTAGTTTACTTCATTTCCATTCTGCAAAAGTAGCATAGACATTTCCTACTTTCATAGATTAGCATTTCCTTTCTGCAAGCGTAGACTAGCATTTCCATTCTTGCAATTTCATTTTAGCAAAGTAGATTAGTTCTTTCCTGCTTTCAGTTTAATTATGCATATTTCATAGTTAGTTGTAGATCGATCTGTTTCAGTTTTGCAAGTACCAAAAGAAAAGCAAAGCAAAAACAATCAAAAGAAAAAGAAAGTCTTTTCCATTTCATGCCTCGTAGGAACTGAGATAGATCAGGAAAATTCCTACCAAACACCCCCACCACATCACTGAGTCACCCTTCTCTCTTCTTTGGTGACAGTGACCCAGAGGAACCCATAGGTGAACATCCTGAGATATCCAAAGATCCTATAGTAGAAGAAGAGTTAGAGACCACTCCATCTGAAGCTATGGCTGACAATAGAAGAGAAGATGAGAGAATAGAAGGTGCCTTCCCCATCCGAGAGACCAATGGAGAGATGAAAATGAAGAACATTAGCCCCTCCGCCTTACCTCACTTCCATGGGATGACTATTGAAGATCCGGATACCTTCCTGTTTGAGTTCGCTATCCTTTGTAGAACCTATGACTACACTGAAGATGAGCAAAATCTGAAACTTTTCCCTTCCACTCTTAAGGATGCAGGATTACGCTGGTTCATGGGCTTACCTGGGAATAGTATCACCACTTGGGCTCAGATGCAGCAGGCTTTCAATACCAAGTATCGGGATTACTATAGGTCCAAGGAAACAAAGGGGGAAATCTTTCGTATGACCATGGGAAATGATGAGTCCTTAGAGGATTATGAGGAGAGGTTCCAACTAAGCTATAAGCGGGCCAGGTGCACACTTGACCCTGAATCCCTCAAGTTGGTCCTGCTCCGACGAGTCCCTGAAGACCTCTTAGATACCCTTCACATGTTAGCTGGGGGGGACATTTACCAACTGCCTTATGAGGACATCAAGACTGTGTTTAGAAACCACTCCAGGGCAGCTCAGAAATGAGGTAGAGGAAACCAACTCTCAACTAGTGTCCCTTTCTCCAAACATGAGCTTGCAAATCAATTAGAAGATCTTAAGAGTGAGGTGAGACAGACCATTGCCATGCAGCTTGACACATTCAGGATTCAGCAAAATAAAGAAGAAGCTGAGAGAGCCTTGGCTGTCTTCTGCCCTAGGTGCACAAGGAGACACCCTAAGAACGAATGTCCATTGCATTCGGTTGAAGTGTGTTTCGTTTGTGAGGAGGACCATCCCACAAATCAGTGTCCAACCTTACCTGGGTTTAAAGCCATGTACCAAGGGACAGAAGCTCCCACCGAACCTCTCTACTACCTCAACCAAAGGAGGCCAAAAGGATCTAGACCTTATCAGCAGGGGATGCAAGGGGCATTTCAAGCTTATTACAACCCCAACCAATCGACTCCTATGCCTTCCTGGTGTCCCCCTGCTCATCCTTCATGGTCCATGCCTCCTCCATGGTCTTATCCACCTCAGTACCCCACTCAACCTACTTCTCATTCATATCACTCACATGCCCAGCCATAGCCTCAATGGAATGCACCTCAGTCGGGGTGGAGGCCCCAATACAACACTCCTCCTGCCATCTTGCCTCCACCACCAGTTCAACCTCAGCCATTACCTCCTGCTCCTCCAAGGCAACCTCAAATTCCTGCTCAACCAAACCCGAACCCCAATAATAGACAGGCCCAGCAGGTATACACTAGGGAAACCTCATGCCCTACCTATGTTGTGGAGATCCAGGAGATCAATCTTCGATTTGGAAAGAATCTACCAGATCGCCAATCTCCTCCCCCAGAGGATGAGGAAGATAAACAGTGTTAGAAAATTATATATTACGGAGCAATGGAACACATATAATATTGCAGAAATATAAACACAGAAAATGCACAAAACAAGAGAGACACAGATATACGTGGTTCACCCAGTTTGGGCTACGTCCACCCCGAACAGCCAGTCCTTCCTTTCTATTATCCAGCAAAATGAAGAGATACAACCTACAGCAAAACCGCTATAATATCCTCTGTTTTCTCTCACAGTCTCACCTCTATGTTTCTCGCTCACCGAATACACATCTATATCACAGCCTCAAATACAATGCCCTCATATAAAGAGAGGGGTTTCCTTCTAGGGAAAAAAACCCTAAACTAAACATAAGTTCTACCGTCAGATCATCTGCCTAATGAACGGCCCACGCCAGCGATTATTTTACGTGCGGCATTGCCGCCCCATTTTGAACTGGGGTCCAATATGCCAGTACTATTGAAGATAATCAGGCTCCACACCCAACAAACAGGAAAGTGAACCAAAGGCTATTCCACCCTTTCCTGAGAGACTAACAGCCACCACACAACCCATCCCAGAGGAGGATGAGCTTCTGGGTGAGCTCAAGCAGTTGTATGTAAAAATACCACTTCTCCAAGCCATCAAGGATGTGCCAATATACAACAAACTAGTTAAGGAGAAGTGTTTCAAACACCCAGGCAGAGGGAAGAAAGATGATTCAACTATCAATGTCATAGGACAACTGTCTGACCTTATGTTAGGACAAGTCATCTACCCAAAGTACCTAGATCCTGGAAGTCCTGTAGTAGATGTTCACATTAATGGCACCATTATACCTCACACCTTGATTGATCTGGGGGCTGCCATTAATGTGATGACCAGGGATACCATGCTTAAACTTAATCTTCATGGTTCCTTGAGGAAGACCTCGACAGTACTGCAATTAGCAGATCGCTCCACTGTGACTCCTGAAGGGATTGTGGAGGATGTCTTGGTCTCTATTGACTCTTGGGAATACCCTGCAGACTTCCTGGTTCTGCAACCAAAGGCCAAGCTTACTGGATATCCTCTCATTTTGGGAAGGCCTTGGTTAGCTACTGCAGATGCTTAAATAAGTTGTCATGCAGGAAACATGACCATCAAAAATGGTCCCATGTCCAAGCAGCTAGTCCTATACACTCCTGCCCAACCCTCCCTAGAGCATGACTTACCACTCTGGTTGGAAGAAGGAGAAGAAGACGAGGTGTACTCAGCACCTCTGTGCACCTTAGATACCACTTGAAGAGACCACCCAACCAAGGATGACTTGATCGAGACCTTGATCCAGAATCCACCTTCCAGTGCACTACCCTTAGAGAAATTAATGGAGGATGCCCAAGCTAGCACCTTAGTGGATCTTTGTACAACCAACCCTGTTACTCCCAGAGTCAAGAATGTGGAGTTCAGCCCTGAGAAAGCATTGAAGATCAGCTCCTCCCTATCTCCTTCCCAGGAAAAGGAGCTGTGTAGTCTATTGGCCAACCACCTAGATGCTTTTCCTTGGAGCTATAAGGAAATGAAAGGAGTCCATCCTTCATTCTGTACCCATCATACATACATCAAAGAGGATTGTAAACCGGTTAGGCAACCTCAGAGGAGAATGAATCCAACCCTTAAGGACATTGTCAAGGAAGAATTGAAAAAACTGTTAGATGTCGGGTTCATCTACCCCATCTCAGATAGTGAATGGGTGTCCCCTCTAGTGTTGGTTCCCAAGAAAAATTGGAAATGGAGAATCTGTGTGGACTACCGAGAACTGAACAAAGCTACCAAGAAGGACCATTTCCCTCTACCTTTCATAGATCAAGTGTTGGATGGACTGGTAGGAAAGAAGTTCTTCTCTTTCCTGGATGGGTTTAGCGGGTACAACCAAATCCAAATCAGCCTAGAAGACCAAGATAAGACCACCTTCACTTGTCCTTGGGGCACCTTTGCCTACCGAGTCCTTCCCTTTGGGCTATGCAATGCTCCTGCTACCTTCCAGAGAGCTGTCTTGAGCATCTTCTCGGAGCTGGTCCATGATGCAGTAGAAATCTATATGGATGACTTTACTCCTTATGGGGCCAACTTCCAAGAAGCATTGTCCAACCTGGGAAAAGTCCTAACCAAATGCACTGAGATGAACTTGTCCCTTAGTCTCGAAAAATGTGAATTCCTAATGACTGAAGGGACCGTGCTAGGCCATACCATTTCTTGCCAAGGGTTGCAGGTGGATCCTAACAAAATTGCTCTCATCAAGAGGGTTCCACCTCCTCAAAAGGTAAGGGATGTCCGGAGTTTCTTGGGATTAGCAGGATACTACCAGAGATTCATTAAAGATTTCAGCAAGCTAGCCTTACCATTGTTTGGCTTATTGGCAAAAGATGTGGAGTTTAAATGGACTGACGATTGTCAGAGGGCTTTAAATGAATTAAAGGACAAGTTGGTGTCAACCCCAATCCTGAGAGGTCCAAACTGGGCCCTACCTTTCCACATCCACACTGATGCCTCGAACAAAGCCATAGGTGCAGCTTTAGGACAAGTTGAGCAAAAACTTCCATATGCCATTTACTTTGTTAGCAAAAACTTGTCCAAAGCTGAGCTGAATTACACTGTAACTGAGAAAGAATTCTTGGCTGTGGTCCATGCACTGAACAAGTTCCGACATTATATCACTGGTTACCTGACCTTTGTACATACTGACCATGCTGCAATTAGATATTTAATGAATAAACCAGATGTGAATGCTCGTATTATTAGATGGCTACTTTTATTGTAGTAGTTTGATTTGACCATTGTTGACAGACCAGGTAGAGAAAATGTTGTTGCTAACTTTTTATCTAGATTGGATTTGTCTGCAGATGAGGATGGAACAGTGGATGACCAGATGCCCGATGAACATCTGTTTGCTATTTCAGTACTCTCTCCATGGTTTGCTGATATAGCAAACTATCTTGTTTCAGCACAGTTCCCTCCGCACCTATCTTCCAGAGAGAAGAGCAGAATCATCAGAAAAAGTGCCTCATTTACTTGGATCGGGGGCAATCTGTTCAAGCTTGGCCCCGATCAGATCTTATGGCATTGTGTAAGGGAGGAGGAAGTCTTTGATATCCTCCTCACTTGTCATGATGGGCCTTGTGGAGGACATTTTGCAGCAAAGAGAAATGCCTTCAAAATCCTGCAGGCAGGCTACTATTGGCCCACACTTCATCAAGATGTCAAAAGATATGTCAGTCAGTGTGACCAATGCCAAAGAATGGGGAAACCAACCCAAAGGGATGAGATGCCTCTCCAACCTCAAGTGACTCTTGAGCCATTTGAGAAGTGGGGCATGGACTTTATGGGCCCAATCAACCCCTCTTCGAGGCAAAGGTCTTACATCATTGTGTGTACTGACTATTTGACAAAGTGGGCAGAGACCAAGGCAATCAAAGCAGCAACAGAAGAAAAGGTTGCCGAGTTCCTAAGAGAAAACATCTTCTATAAGTTTTGCTATCCAAGAGAGCTGGTCACCGATCAAGGGAGCCAGTTCACCTCCAACCTAGTTGAAGATCTACTAGCTCATCACATGATCAACCATAGGACTTCCACCCCTTATCACCCTCAAGCAAATGGGCAGGTGGAAGTCACCAATAGAGCATTAGAAGGGATCTTGACTAAGGTGGTGAACAACAGCAGAAAGGACTGGGCAGATCGCATGGTTGAAGCCACATGGGCTTACAACACCACTTGGAAGACCACCATCGGCTTCACACCGTATGAGCTGGTCTATGGGAAGAGAGCTTTGTTGTCCATTGAGTTTGAATGCAACACTTTGAGGATGGCAGCTCAGCTAGACCTAGATCTTAGCCATGCACAACAAGAAAGGCTATTGCAGCTGAATGGCCTGGATGAGCACCGAATGCAGGCCCTCCTTCACTCAGAAGTGGTTCAACTTCAGAGAAAGGTGTGGCATGACCAACATCTCCATGACAAGCAATTTCAGCTGGGAGATTGGGCTTTGTTGTATGACTCCAGATACAAAGATTTCAAGAGGAAGCTGAGAACCATATGGCTAGGACCATATGCAGTGGAAAAATGCCATGACAATGGATCTGTCCTTATTCGAACCATTGATGAGGAATCCGTTCCCATGCTTGTCAATGGGCATCGATTGAAGATATACAGGAGACCTCTCTCAAGACAAGAGTTCATCAAAACTATGGAGAAATCTGTATTGGTCATAGAGAAGGGTTCTGCCTCTGCTTTTGGCATACCCTGAAGGATAAAAAAAAAAAAAAAAAGGAAAAAAATAATAAAGATCCTTGGGTGAAAACCTCTCTGAGGCGCCCAAGGCAGGTGGTAGGGGTGAAAACCTCATTGAGGCGCCTCTATTGTCTTTCAGAAAAAAAGGAAAAGGTTTGAAAAAGATCCTTGAGTGAAAACCTCTCTGAGGCGCTCAGGGCAGATGGCACGGGTGAAAACCTCTTTGAGGCGCCCCTGTTATCTTTCGAAAAAAAGAGAAAAGAAAAAAAAAGAAAAAACAATAAGCAAAATATGGTAAAATTGCATGCAGGTTGCAGATGTTCTATGGAGGAGAGGAAGCCCTTCAACTCAAAGCCAAGGGTCCTTATCATGCTGTCAAGAGACCTCACCAGCACCTCCTCCAAGGATACCCATGTTTTTTCAAGGTATGTGCAATTTTATCATGGTTTGACTCTTCTACAGGAAGATGCAGTCTTTCTACAGGAAGACGCGTATTTTCTACAGGAAAGTGCAGACTTTCTATAGGAAGCCCGAACTTTCTACAAGAAGCTCTGTGTTCTACAGGAAACTTCCTGTAGAAGTTTGGGACGGCCCAGAATTCATTTTAAAAGGAGATATAGCGACTACGGATTGGTTTGGACGCATGCAAGCCTCTGTTGGCACCCTTGCACATTGCTGTTACCTTGCTCCACCATCCTTGTCGACATGCAACCAAGTTCCCTGCACCAACAAAGCAGATCGATGAGTTCTCGCGAGAAAAGCCATTTTCAAAGATAAACAAGTGCTGATATCTCATACCACAGGCATCAGAAGCTCCGGGAGCATGATCGAAAGGCCAGATCCTCCGTCGTGCAGCATGTACACAAGGAGGAAGAACTGTTACGAGACACCCCGCGGGAATCCTGTAACAGTTAAACCTGCTAGAGTGGATACCATTCACAACACCGCCATTTGCAATGAAACGCGGGCGCATGCAACCAAAGCATCCACTCCATCGTCGGCAGCCTGTAACCACGAGCCTCCGGGTCTGTGTAAGTTCGCATGCAGCAGGTAGATCCACTCGCCATCGTCCAAAAACTGGAAAAATCATGTGCAACCACGCAGGTAAGTGTCTCGACCCTTCCTTCCATCAAATCGCATGAATTTTACCTTGAATTGTTTGCACAGCATAAAAGTGAATGGTTGAGCGAATGTATGTCCAGTCGACTGGCCACGTCGGCTAGTTATGGTATAATTGGATGTTTGAGTGGCGGCCACGACAAAGAGAATGAGCAGCACGCACGTGAGAACACTCCCGTCGGAAGCAATGAGTTTAATAGAAAAAGGCGGCGGCAGATCTGTGGGAATCGATGCGGCAGCAAGTAAATACGCAGGCAAATGATGGATGACGTCGCCCAATGGTCTGGCGGGGACAGCTCACCCCCCGCGCCATGGATTCCGCCGATTCAAAATCTAATTGGCTAGATTATGCGCATGCATTTATCAACCACCACTTCAAACTCGAGTGGCTATTCTGATCTCCTCTACACTTTGATACGCCGAGCTTTTGGCTACCAGAACGCCGGTGAAGCACACCTCAAGCGCAGGCCAACTACAGTCCTCCCCGAAATTTGCACACTGCTCCTACAGGAACACAGTTTCTACAGGAACGCAGTCTCTACATGAACGCAGTCTTCTATAGGGAAGCGGGTGCCTCACGAAGAAAGGTGTCCAATTAAAGAGGTGAGCCTGAACTCTTCATGCAACTGGTTAGTAAGAGTGGCAAGACCATCGTCCACAGTCTAGTCATAAAGATATCGGTGAAATTGTTGTTTGCTATGCCTATAATGTCGTTCTACAGGATGTCAGTATAATTAGACTGTGTGAATTTTGTGGATTATGTGCATGCTCTGTCTCAATAGACCAAATCTCTTTCGCATTTGCCACCTTTAGTTAAAACAACCGTGTTCATCATGCCGGGTGGGTTTATAAGACGGGAACCCACTGATTCGACCAAATTAAGGGAAAACCCGGCAGTGGTAGAGCTCTTCACCAGAGCACAATGGATGTATTTTTGTGATAAGCTTCAAGGTTACGATGATGAAGTCTCCGAAGAATTCTTGCAGGCTCTGAGGCCGAAATCCCAGACACTAGCCACAGTGAACTTCAGAGGTCTAAGCCTCAAGCTCACCCCGCAACATATCAGTCGGATCACAGAACTTCCTATGGGTCTGTCATGGGATAAGGAAGAAAGAAAGCTGAGCCAGCAGGTAAAGAAAGAATTATTTCCACCTGAGGAAGAATTCTTGGAGGACAAAAATGGGGTGCGAAGAACGAGCATGTTGCCACCATGGAATGAAGTCAGTTTGAAAATCATGAAATATATCACTTATGAAGGTCGTTTTAGCATCGTGTATGCATATCACTTTCGGCTGCTCACTGAATTGAGGCACCGGATTGATCTTCCTGTAGAACAAAAACTGAGCATCCCTTATTTCCTATTGCAGTCTCTAATGGAGTGTGTCACAAAGCTAAAAGAGGGCATACCAGATTAGATAGCCCACCATGGGTTGATCAAGCTTCTTGTGGAGGATGCGCTTCATTCATATAAGGTTCCCCTCTCATGGGAATCCTTCCGGAATTTGACAAAAGATGGAGACATTAAAATGTTGATCGAAGAAATGGGTTCCTCCAGCAGTGAAGAATAAGAAGCAGTGGACGAGGGACAGAGAGAAGAAGGCCAGAAGACCCCGACCACAGTGCAGAAGAAAGAACAAAGGAAGAAGCATGAGGAAAAGGAGGACAAAGAAAAAGGTGGCACACCTATATTGTCAGCAAGAGAAAAGAGACTGAAGAGCAGAATGGACAAAGCCGAGGTGGTCCACGTCAGCCCAAGTACCTCAATAGCACCTCCAACCAAAGCAAAAAGCAAAACTCAGGCCGGCAAGCAAGCAATGGTGGAGACACCTGTGTCTATAGGAAAGCAGAAACAGGCTTCTACAGGAAGCCCGAAAACAGAGACAAAGGCTTCTACGGGAAGCCCGAAATTGCAGAAACAGGCTTCTACAGGAAGCCCCGAAAAGGTGAAACCCAAAGAGAAGAAGGTGGATATTCTGGCACGAGAGGCAGTAGCTATATTAGTTGGCCTCAGCACGCCACCTAAGCCAAAAGAAAAGAGGAAGAGGGAGACCCCTCTATACTTTAAAGCTCGAAGAAGTGTTAGGATAAAGACGGGCAAGCCACAACCTAAATCCAGCAGCCCGATTGTCATCGAAGATACACCTGCTTCTCCCAAGGAAAAGTCACCCTCCAGGATCACAGTCACCTACGAGAAGGGGAGTCCAAAGAAAAATATGTGGCAAGAAAGGTTAGACCTGTTGACTGAAAAAACTCGGCTACAGGAAGCTGAAAATGTTCTACAGGATACTATGGCCCGGCTACAGGAAACGGAAAAGAGGGAAGGAGAAGGACTCTCATCACCACCAAGGGAGGGTGAGGTAGAACCCCCTGAAGAGATAGAAAGGGAACATATCCCAGAACCTAGCCCTTCGCCTAATCTGAATTCATACTACGCCTTTTTAGAGGCGGGCAAAATCATACCGTAGAAATTTACTATGCCTTTATTTTTTGCACTAGAGGAAGAAAGAGTCCGTTCCCACACATGGATGCAGATCGCCAAGTCAAAAGGTTTGGCGGACATAGGCCCTTTACAAGAGAAACTCAAGGAGGTTAGGAGTGAATTCACCATGGCTAAACATGTGGCTAATTGCCAATGTGTGCTTCTACAGGAAGAAAATCAGAAGCTGAGGTTGCAGCTACAAGAACTAAGGGCAGGGGCAGGAACATCCTCGAAGGACATCGCAAATGAACAACAAAGCAAAAAGGAGCTGACCACCAGTCTTGAAGAGCCAATGAAACTTCTACAGGAAGTAGAACAACAAACAAAAATTGATGTGCAAGCCCTAAAAGAACAGCTGCAACAAAAGGAAGCACAATTGGCCTGCATGGCCAGTTGGGCCATGAAGGCAATTCAGTGCAGACCACCTGCAAAATCCTATGGATTGTTCTTAAAAGATCAATGGCTTCAGTTCCAAATAAACACCTTGGCACAAAGAGGTATTTCACATATCCAAAACCCACAACAATTTTCTGAATTGTGCAGTACTAGTTCATCATAGGACAAAGCCAAATTAGCAGGGTTTTACCTCCACAATTTGGCTTTGCCTAATGAAGTCTCCTGGGATCCCAATATTGCCTTGGGTGATATGCAATTGATGGCGTTCGCCTCATGGTTAAACCATGAGGATCAAAGAGCAGCTGAATCAAAATCGGTCATGAACCGAGAAGTGAGCGAGCCACTGTTCATTCGACCAAAACTAGAGGATCCGATGGCACTCATCTCAGCCCACCAACAGTTGGCTACGGATCCCACAGCTTCCTTGAGATTTATGGACCAACAGGCCCAAGCTGAAGACATGGAAAGGTTGTTGGGAGAAAATTCTGCCCAAGCATGTGCATGCAGATGGAATACCCTGGCACACAACTTGAAAAGCAGAGAGTACCATACCCCCATTCGGATGAGGGAAGCTTTGGAAAGGGTTGACCTTTACAAGAAATCCATGCAAAGCCTCCAGGACAGCTGGATTGTCCTTAAACTCAGCCCACCACTACTGCTAGGATTGACTGAAGGCAATACAGAGGAAGATGACAGTCAACAATGGGAAGAGGTGAACAGGAAAGAAGGGTTTCATATCCACAGAGAAGACACTACCACAGAGCCTTGGGATGCAAGTGAAGCAGTGAAAGAAATGAAGGATGAAGATTGGGACTAAGTTGCTCAAGGATGAGCAAATAGTTTAGCTAGGGGGTGATGATGAGCCCCAATTTTTGGTACAATTTGGGCTCATTTGGCCTACTTGCTTTGCTCAAACCATTCATTTTTTATTGCTTATGCATTCATTTCTTGGTTTATTCGTGTTGTTTGTAGGAAGAAGGGTAGGCATTCTATCTACGTGACTAATACATGATGATTTTAGGTTTTTGGCATTAAAAGGGAGCAAAGACCACGAGAAAGGAGACAAGGAGACAGTAAGGTGGCACTGCTGGTTTTTAAGAGACGATGTCCACAGTCTTGGGGACCTTCCTCGTGATTCCCACCATAGCTCCGAGCTCCAACCAATCTCCCCACCGAGCTTAGAGGCAGCCAACTGTTCTACAGGAACAGCAGTTACAACTGTTCTACAGGATCAGCAGTTTAACCTTCAGTTGGACAGCCGAGCTCCACAAATCAAGGAAACCTGTTGGACTATCATTTTGCATAAATACTGAGGCCGTAGCCCTTGATAGGGGCTTTTGGAGCTTTTGCATTGCTCTTTTAATTTGGAAGTACGAGCTACAACTCGGTGTTGGTTCTTTTTGTAAGCCAGTTTTGGCATGACATCAGATTTTTGGTTATGAATAAAGGCAGGCAGATTTTGATCTCATTCTAAGTTTCCAAGGGAGCTATAGCTCACAGGTTAGGGCCCAACCTGAGAGAAAGAGATCTCCTCGGTGTTGTAATGTTATTTGCGTTTCGTTCCAGCACTTCGTTTCTTTACTTTGACATGAAATTCGAATTTACAGTCTGCTAATTTAGTCTTTTTCATGAGATTGAATAGGATTAGTTTATGGTGAATTTGCTTCCAGTTGCTTAGGTTAGAAGAGGATCGTTATAATTCATTGGAGCTCCAGAAAAAGGTTGTTAGAGATCACTGCCATCTCTGCTTAGGGATTGGGGTGCAGTCCATATCAACCACCAAAAAGAAACGCAGTTCTTTTCACGTCCATGCAAGCTGCAACAGTTACCTTAGTCGTAGATCCATCCATGCACTTTGGTTTTGATCATTACTTCTCCATTCCACATCCATGCACGAGTTTCTTTCACAAATTGCACTGTTGTTCATTGGTTCAAAATAGCACAGTTAACATAGGTTAAAGAGTTCTCGTTTTTGGTGACATTCATAGACAATTTGTTTCATCTACACTGCTCCACAACACTCCATTACCTTCCTCATCTTTCCAACTACACCTGAAGCCACTCAATTCAGCTCGTTTACCTTCCCGCTCTCCCATTACTCACATAGCTCCATGTACTTAACCTTTCGTTGATCCCATCCTTCCAGCCATCAACCCACTGCATGCACTCTTTCTCCATCTGACTTCTCTACTCCTGAGCCATCACCAGTTCCATCTCCATCTCACCTATCCTCCCACACCACTCCAACACTTCATGATCTCCCAAAACTCCCACGATCGAACATCTTGTAGAATTGCACAGACTTCCTGCAGAATCCCTGAGTTTCCTGTAGGATCCCCTGCAGACTTCCTGTAGAAGCCTGCAAACTCGGTTGTTGAGCATCCGAACGTGGTAGACTTCTGTGGACTGATGCTAGAGACCCTCTGGGACCTCCCCTAGCCATCCTGACCTTGCCCATGCTTTCCTTCCATTCAAACCGCTCCTGCACAACCAAACCCTAATCAAAAGCATCATCACAATAAATCCAACCAGTTAATGAAAAAATACAAAAACATGTCTTTTCAGATGCAAGTGGCTTAGATGCATGTATTTCAGCTCACTGCAAGTAATGGCATGATTGGTAGTAGTTTCATTCACAGTTTTGCATTGTAAGGGCCTACCTAGTCAAATTAGGGTTTACTAGGGTTTTCATGCTTTGTTGGCTTTCAGTTTCTTTCTGCAAATAGACTAGTCTCCTTTGAGTTAGTTTTCATCCATCATTCATAAAGCTTCTTCTGTGAGCATATAGAAGTTGGCTTGAGCCCTAGCGGACTTGTGCCAGCTTAGCAAGTGACAGCTGCGACAAGAGCTAGTACGTGTGCATATAGCACTGTCGCTTCCAAGTTTGTACGAACTACCGGGTTGATAAAATTAGAGATAAGAAGCTCCAGGAGTTGTAGCATTATTTCTATAATACTGGAGCCCACCACCACCATCAATGGGATAATCCCCTCTTTGGATGGGATCGCTCCCTTATTGATGGGATAAGTTCCTCTTTGGTAGGGGTACATGAACCATCTGGAGGCGCTTCATACACGTCAAACATACTTCTAGAAGCCTCTAGAAATGACCACAAGTAACTTTTTGGGAGTGAAACTTGCGCCTTTTGACCTTTACAGGGGTACGCACCTGCCCCTTTACATACAGAGCGTACAAGTACGCAGTTTTTCTGAACATTAGGTGCGTATACGCAGGTAAGGCTGAGAGAATCTACGTACCCAGAGATAAACACATTTACAAAGACTTTCTCTCTTTTTGGAGTTTTGACATGGAGAGCAGAGGCATAAGACTTTCCTAGGAGGATAGCATGACTGTTGATAGAGCCATACTAACTGTAAATAGCCATGGTGACATTTTTTAGTGTAACAGATTGGCCCCTAAAGTGCGAAGCATGTAGTAGATTAGGGTTTTGTATTATCTAGGAAGGGTGAAGCGCTTTATCATTTCAAGGATTATCTCGTGGAGAGCCTGCTCAGAACCTGCAATTTTCAACACAAAATACATGTATAAGATTATATCATCGCTGAGGTAGGCATTCCCATACTCAGATCAAAACTTTAACTAACAGACTAACTACTCTGATATAGGAATGATCTTGCAGTACATCATAATCATAGACTTTCATAGACACAGTATGGGCGCAGCCATCTATTTATGATTATTCTACTAGATAATGAATACAAAACTCCTCGCAGCCTGGATGGTGGAAACTAGATCCAGGGTCTTCATTTCTACTTCCCGAATTGCTACGATTCTAACCATGCGAATAAATGAGTTGATGTCGAACATGGCAGAAAGCACTTGATTACTAGTCGATGATGTAAACTGTTAACAAGTGTGAGAGAGACCACCGGTAATGTCAATGGTTCTCAAAGTACCCAGTACAATCCATGAGATGTGAATGAATGAGTTGATGTCGAACATTTCACGGAATCCTTCGATCGAAAGTCAATGATGTAAACTGACGTCAAAGGCGAGAAACCTGCCATTGATGCATGTAGACTTCAAGGTACTAATGATTTCTAAGTCCTCTCTCTAGATAATGTGCTGATGTCGATAGAAAGTGACCCGTTGTAGGCAAGCCCACAACACGAAATCATTGTTCAAGTTGAAGAAATGTTGCTGTAAGGACTGACTCAGGGATGGTCAAATGGATGACAAGTATTTTGCAGATGAAAGTTTTGCTTGCAGACCCCTTGAACACATAACGACACAACAGATGGCTTGGTGACGAATGACTCAAAGTTAATCCCCGGAACCCGGTGGTTGAAGACTTTCAAAGTGGTTTGATCAACTTTTAAGGCAAAGGATTTCCCAACCCAGGTGAACGGAAAGTGTCGTGTTCAAGAGCGGTGATAAGGTTCTTCTGTAACAAAGGATAACAAATAGGTTCATTCTTCTCTCTTTTCCCCCACCATTTCTGGCAAGTACCTCTTTATTTTTAACAAGCTTGAGGAGGATAACATATGCTTGATTATAAGCTCATCCTTCAGATGAGTCCAACCTAGTTTTGATTCGAACCCTAGGAAGGAGTGGTTCGTTCCTGTTTGTAATTGAACAGGTCCTTTACTGTGAAATTTTAACGAGCCCAGTATAGGAGAAACTCGGCGTTTTTCAATTTTAGAGAGTCTGAAAAACTTAAGAAGACTCCAGGTTGAACTTTTTCGTAAATTTGTGTACCCCAAGCCCGAAAAAGTATAAAATAATACATGGGAGAACCGCTTGATCTTGCGACCAAGGAGTACTTTCATGATTAGTGTCTCTGACCTGAAAAGTAAAAAGCGATCAAGGACACGTCATTTTATTTCCATATCGAGTTTGAAACGACAAAAACCCGACCATCTTTTCATGTTTTTACAGTCATAAAAGAGCTATAAGGGGGCCGTCTTTTAATTTCGTTTTAACGAGTGTAAAAGAAACGCTCAGCAATATTTTCATATTTTAGGAGTTAGAAAAGAGCTTAAAAGATGACTCTGATGTTTTGGTTCGTGAAAAATGATGATTTTACTCTAAAGTCTTTTTGTCCTGCACAAAAACGACACATTACTCATACCTATTTAAGATGGGTAAAAATACATTGAAAAATGTCCTTTCATGGTAAAAAATAAACAAACTTAGCATTCATTCATCCAAAAAACCTATAAAAAGACTTTTTACCATGTCATTTTACCATTTTACTGTTGAGGTTGAGAAAAGGGCTTTTGACAAGAAAACTTCCTGTGGTCATTGCGGAGAATCCGACCGTCAGAATCGAACGCCGTCTCATCAGGTATTCTACAACATCCTTCTCTTGCTTTTCATCTGTTTAGAATTCATTTTTAAGTTTTTATTTAATTTTTTGGGGGTCTTGGGGTTTCAAGATGCGCCCTTCGGGGTACGCAGGTCATGCACTACTGACTTGCGTACCCCGATATTTTCTCAATGGGGAAAATACCAGGTGTACGCACCCGGCCTTAAGGGAATCTGCGTCCAGATGCTCTGTCCCTAAAATCCGGGGTGCGTACCCCACAAAACACATTTTGAAACCCTCATTTCTCCAAAATGAACCAAAATTTTTAAAATTTTATGGATTCTAACAGATGTTTTATGATGTGCAGGGAGCACACCATGCTTGATTGGCATGAAAGAGAGCACAAGGATGTTGATTTGGCTGTGATAGGTCATCAACCTTCCATTGATGCATTAAAAGCATGCGGACTGTACAAATACTGGGCCATACCTGGCATGAGGGGCCATGTGTCATTCCTTGAGTGGCTGGTTGAAAGGTGGAACGTTCAGGAGCAATGTTTCTACATCGGAGAGCACCAGCTCGAGATAGAGCCCTCCGACATATATTTTTTCACTGGCTTGCCTAACAAGGGCAAGCAACTCTCTCTATTCGGGACTAGGCCGGGTGGCCAATCCCTTGCTAGTCTCCGGCTAGAGTGGTGCAACAATCAAAACCAGGAGAAGGGGATAGAAATTAATTACATATCCCGACCTGAACTTATGGTGATAGCCTTTACTGTTACCAGACTTTGCGGCGTGGCCGCTTTGCACCATGCCACCAGGTCCCAAATGCGGATGGCTATAGATTGCTTCCAAGGCACCATTTTCAACTGGTGCGATGCTGTGTTGGCTAATTTGAAGGGCCAACTAACCAGGGCAAAGAGAGGACAACTGAAGACCTTTGGATATGGGCCTTTAGTCATGAGCTTTGCCCTAGAGAGAGTTCCAATGCTGGTCCCCCAGCATCTTACAGTTCCAGTTGGGGCTCCTCGGGAGGCTAAGTTGACGAGATGGGTTGCGGTAATGGCCCGACATCCTGATGAGGGCGCAACAGTTGTTCGATTTCCTGATGGTTACTTTCACTGGCTAGAGAGCCAGGTCTTTGCTATTCAGGACTTTCCTTATGCCGGAATGGATTTTCGGAATGATCCGGACATGGTTCTTCCACAGGGAGAACAGTGGGACGACAGAGGTATTTCATTTTTCACGAGTTTTCAAATTATGTATATATATATATATATATTTTGTTTTTATATATCGCCTCAAAATTGACAGCACAAATTTTCAAAATGCAGATGTAGGTCCACGGCGTCTAGCCAACCTCCGGGTTTTTGAGAGGAGAGTACCAGCTGTACCAGCACCAGCCCCACAGGATGCGGCCGCAGAGACTTTAGCCGAGCTAGAACAGGATCTAGAGCGTCTGACGGCGGATATACCAGAGACCACCATAGATGACATTCCCATTCGACTTCAGCGCTATATGGTCGCAGTCCCAGGACCTTTTAGGAGGTTCTTGTGTAGGGTAGCGTGGGCAGTGGTCTCGTATAGAGAGCACCACCAGTGATTGGCTAGTCACTTTTGTAGACACATATGACAGTTTTGGTTTTTTGTACTTATCATTTTTGCCGATCATAAGGTGTTTTTCAACCTATGATCGAAGACGATGTATATTTTTGACACACTCCTATCTATATATATATATATCATTATTACTGGCTCATCTTGTTTAACATATGTGATGAAATGTTTTTAAATTTACTTGCATGATTATCGTAAATGTCTGTCCAACATTCGAGAAGCAATTGCATCTGCTAATGTATTTAAAGACCTTGGAATATGCTGATATTCAATGTAATCAAATTCACATTCCAAGAGGCGCACTCTCAAAAATAACCTTAATAACACAAGATTTCTAATGGCATATACTCTATTAAGCTGTAATACAACGAGTTCAGAATCTAACCTCACTATCAAACGTTGAATTCCAAATGAAATAGATTCAGACAATAATTCAACCACTGCACTATATTCTGCAATGTTGTTCATCGCTTGACCGAGGCTCACCCCATGCATAGAAACTAACTCGTCAGAGAGCGAATAGATAACCCAAGCTGCGGAAGAGATATTCCGTGTACTACGATAAGCACCATCGGCAAATCCAATGTACGTTTGGAGAGGCGTCGACATCTGCAATATCAAGAGTAAAACCAAGATAAGCCAGAATAACAACGAAAAACACACTTTCTAAGCTAAGCACACTATCTAAACTAACAAACATACTAGCTAGAAAGAAAACCTAACCTAACTAAAAATTCTCCATACCCACTATTTAAGCATAATACCTCTTTAGGTAAAGTCCATTTCTAGGTTTACCCAAAGAGTCCGCATCAAAATCTACCAGCTCATAGGACCCTTTTGCTAGCTTTCGCTTTACAATGTAGGGTCCATGCCACATAGGAACAAATTTTCCAGCACCTAGCTTATCGTTAGCTTGATCATATAATAGCACTAGGTCTCCCTCTGAAAAAATTCGAGGGGTCACATTTCTATCATACTGAGCTTTCATTCGCTTCGCGTGAGTCTCGATTGCCAATGCAGCGTCACGTTGAGTCTCATCTAACAGAGCTATGTATAATAAACGTTTCTCCTCTTCGGAAGTAGCTGGGAGTAATTCGACAGCCATTTGAAGTGATGGGATTTCGCATTCAATGGGTAACACAGCTTCCAAGCCATAAACTAGTTGGAAAGGAGTGAACCTTGTTGAAGTTTTCACTGAAGTTCGGTATGCCCATAGCGCTGAAAATAACATGTTGTGCCAATTCGACCGATGAATACCAATGATTCGTCGGATCATGATAACCAGAACTTTGTTGATAGACTCAACCAAACCGTTGGCTTGCGGATAATAAGGAGTAGAGCTATCGTGGCACAAACCAAGCTGGCTTGTAAGCTCAGTCATCATGATGTTTCGAAAATGGCTCCCATGGTCAGTGATGATTGCTTGCGGGACACAAAACCTAGTTATAATGTGATTGAATATGAAAACTGTAGTTGTTTTGCCGCTTGCGTCGAATGTAGGCATCGCCTTGGCCCATTTAGTAAAATAATCAACCGCGAGGATGATATATGCATGCCCCCCGGCCGAGTGAGGGTTACAAGTAATAAAATCGATACCCCATTTGGCGAAAGGACCAATGGCAACTATAGGATGGAGAGGAGCAGGTGGTGCGTGCATCTTGCGATCAAACACTTGACAGTTGTGGCACTTTCGGACTGCAATGATACAATCTTTAAACATGGACGGCCAGAAATAGCCAGCGCGCAACACCTTCTGAGCTGTGGCATACCCAGACATATGACCGCCACATGCTCCAGAGTGACAATCATTCAAAACCCTCTCAGCCTCTTCGTGAGTTAAACAACGTCGAAAAACTAAGTCTGCCCCTCGGCGATAAAGTGTATCTCCAATAATTCTGTATTGCTGGGATTGAAACCAAATTTTTTGACGTTCCGACTTTGAAGCTTCAGGCCGAAAGGTTTGGGTTTGGAGATAGATGATTATATCCCCGTACCATGGATCTAAAGTACTGATAAGAAACAAAGATTCGTCCGCAATGGACTCCTCTGCCACAGTTTTTGTGTCAGCACGCGGGAAATCACACATCATTTCCGCAAAAACTAAGGATTTCTTAGACTTGGACTTCTCGAACTCCAAGTCGAACTCTTGCAGAATAACGATCCATTTAGAGTACTTGCCCCCTAACAGTTTTTTTGTCAAAATATAAATCATAGGGTTGCAATCCGAAATAACTGTAGTTTTACGGAGAAGAATGTAGTGACGAAAACGTTGGACAGCTTGAACGGCTGCCAGGGCCAATTTCTCCACATGTGAATATTTTAGCTCAGTGGGGTTTAATGTCCTACTAAGATAATATATCACATGTTCCGTTCCGAATTCATCTTCTTGAACTAACACCATTCCAATAGTGGAATGCGAAGCTGCGAGGTATAAGAAGTAGTCCTGGTTGTAGTTGGGAGGATGCAACAATGGTGCATGGGTCAACGCGTGCTTAAGTGCATCAAAAGATTGTTGAGCAATCTCGTCCCAAAAGAATTGAGCGTTCTCTTTCAACAACCATGTAAAACCTTTAGTGACCTCGGCGTAGTTTGGAATGAATCAGCGTAAAATGTTCGCTTTCATTTGCAAACTTTGGAGTTGGCGCAAACTCGAAGGAGGCATTTTGATGATAGCTTCGACCTTACCTAAAGAGGTATTATGTTGGGGGTATGTGAACTTATAACAAGCATAGTTTTTCGTTTCAAGCTTGTGTAAACATGAAACTGAATCCGAGCATAGTTATTTTCCTGTGTCAAGCTCGTTAAAAAATGAAACAAATCCTCCTCTACTTGAATCGAGAGTTTGACTAGATCTCGTAAATGTTAAGTTGTATATTTAGGTTAGTTATTTCAGTGTTTTGCATAATTTTCTTATAGTTTTAGGTCGGGTCTTTCAAATGATCTCGTACATGAGCCTTCATTCCATCCAGCTTGTACTTAGTTGAATGAAATGACGCTGGGGGGCATGCGCTCTAGCAGTTATGCTTAGGGGGCATCAAGCACAGTTTTCTCTCTGTTTCAAGCTTGTGTAAAAATGAAACTACTCTGAAGCATAGTTTTTCTCTGTTTCAAGCTTTTGTAAAAATGAAACCTATCTCGAGTCGATTTCCATTATTTTCAAGACTCGTTAAACTCATGAAAATGCCGAGTTCTTTCCGTCTTTTCCTGCTCGTAAATTAAATTGAAAGTCGGCCATATGAGTACATTTTTATCATTTTTTCGAACTCGTTAAAACTTACGAAAAAATGAAAACCATGAGTACATTTTTATCATTTTTTCGAACTCGTTAAAACTTACGAAAAACTGAAACCTTGTAGTTCTCTTTTAAGCCCTTTTCAGACTCTCAAAATATGAAAAGATTGCCGAGTTTTTCTTTTTAAACTCATTAAAACGGAACTAAAAAGACGGTCCTCTTACAACCATTTTCTGACCGTAAAAACATGAAAAGATTGCTGGATTTTTGTCGTTTCAAATTCGATACTGGAAATAAAACGACGTGTCCTTGATCGCTTTTTACTTTTCAGGTCAAAGACACTAATTATGAAAGTACTCCTTGGTCGTAAAATCAAGCAGTTCTCTCAAGTATTATTTTATACTTTTTCGGGCTTGGGAGACACAACTTTACGAAAAAGTTCAACCTGGAGCCTTCTTAAGTTTTTTTCAGACTCTCTAAAATTGAAAAACGCCGAGTTTCTCCTATACTGGACTCATTAAAATTTCACAGTAAAGGACCTGTTCGATTATAAACAGGAACGGACCACTCCTTCTTAGGGTTCGAATCAAAACTAGGTTGGACTCATCCGAAGGATGAGCTTATAATCAAGCATATGTTATCCTCCTCAAGCTTGTTAAAAATAAAGAGGTACTTGCCAGAAATGGTGGGGGAAAAAAGAGAAGAATGAGCCTATTTGTTATCCTTTGTCTCAGAATAAACCTTATTACCACTCTTGAACACGACACTTTTCATTCACACCTGGGTTGGGAAATCCTTTACCTCACAGTTAATCAAACCACATTGAAAGTCTTCAATTGTTTCTGGGTATTAACTTTGGGTCAAATCATAACCAAACCATCTCTCGTGTCGTTATGTGTTCAAGAGGTCTCTGCAAATAAACTTTCATATGCAAAATAATTCTCGTCCATTTGACCATCCCTGAGTCAGTCCTTATAGCAACATTTCTTCAACTTGAACAATGATTTCGTGTTGTGGGTTTGCCTGCAACGGGTCGCTTTCTATCGACATCAGCACATTATCTAGAGAGAGGACTTAGAAATCGTCAGTACCTTGAAGTCTGCATGCATCAATGGCAGGTTTCTCACCTTTGACGTCAGTTTACATCATTGAATTTCGATCGAAGGATTCCGTGAAATGTTCGACATCAACTCATTCATTCACATCTCATGGATTGTACTGGGTACTTTGAGAACCATTGACATTACTGGTGGTCTCTCTCACACTTGTTAACAGTTTACATCATCGACTGGTAATCAAGTGGTTTCTACCATGCTCGACATCAACTCATTTATTCGCATGGCTAGAATCGTACCAATTCGGGAAGTAGAAATGAAGACCCTGGATCTAGTTTCCACCATCCAGGCTGCGAGGAGTTTTGTATTCATTATCTAGTAGACTAATCATAAACAGACGGCTACGCCCATACTGTGTCTACAAAAGTCTATGATTATGATGTACTGCAAGATCATTCCTGTATCAGAGTAGTTAGTCTGTTAGTTAAAGTTTTGATCTGAGTATGGGAATGCCTACCTCAACGATGATATAATCTTATACATGTATTTTGTTTTGAAAATTGCAGATGCTGACCAGGCTCTCCACGAGATAATCCTTGAAATGATAAAGCGCTTCACCCTTCCTAGATAATACAAAACCCTAATCTACTACAGGCTTCTCACTTTAGGGGGCAATCTGTTACACTAAAAAATGTCACCGTGGCTATTTACAGTTAGTATGGCTCTATCAACAGTCATGTTATCCTCCTCGGCAAGTCTTATCCCTCTGCTCTCCATGTCAAACTCCAAAAAGAGAGAAAGTCTTTGTAAATGTGTTTATCTCTGGGTACGCAGATTCTCTCGGCCTTACCTGCGTATACGCACCTAATGTTCACAAAAACTGCGTACTTGTACGCTCTGTATGTAAAGGTGCAGGTGCGTACCCTTGTAAAGGTCAAAAGGCACAAGTTTCACTCCCAAAAAGTTACTTGTGGTCATTTCTAGAGGCTTCTAGAAGTATGTTTGACGTGTATGAAGTGCCTCCAGATGGTTCATGTACCCGTACCAAAGAGGAACTTATCCCATCAATAAGGGAGCTATCCCATCCAAAGAGGGGATTATCCCATTGATGGTGGACCTGATTAACTTCCTCTTGAGCACTATAAATACAGGCAATGGGCCAGAAGGAGGAGAGGTTGAAAGCTAAACATTTCTAAGGGTAGATGCTGCTAGAATTAGGACTCCCATTTAGAAGCTTGTGAGGAGAGATTGCCATCTTTTCTTGTTCTATTTGGAAGTGGGTTCAAAGTAAAGGAGAACTCTTGATGGACCCTGGGAGGGACTTGCACAACACCAAGGCTCAGGTTGTAATTGTTCCTTTTGTTTCCTATTAATGCAAATGAGTCCATTCTTCTCAATAACTTGTTATTTATGAGTTGTTTCATATACTCCTTGGTCTATGTGTTAAATATGTTTTATTTTATGAGATTATCAAGTGTTATTTAATCGTTTGATTGTTAGTGAATGCAGGTTTCGAAGTGAAGGAGGAGCTCATCCAGATCAGCGAGGCTGGACTGCTACAACAACGTTGGACTACAGGTAGGATCTAAACACTTGATTTCTTATATAGTAAATGCATGTTTAGAGAAGGATTGCTCTTGTTTGTCTTGTTTGTCACTAGAGAGTCTTAGGCTCCTAGGGAGGTTGGTTGTGTCTGCACTATCGACTCTTTCCGGCAAGTCGCAATCCTCACATGAGACATCATCAATGGGTTCTTCACTGGCAGTCGAGGAAGAACCTATCATCTTACTCTCCTGCTTTGGAAATGGATCTTTTAACACAGCAGGAGTGGGAGAACCTTTGACTATTTTCACAACCTTAGCCCAATGAGGGAAATCTCTTGTAAAATGATCCTCTTCACAAATAAGACAAGGATATCGAGGTTTGTGTTTTTCGTCATTGGTTTCTGACTTTTCTGTTTTCTCCCTCGGAGCCTTGTCTGCTTTAGCCTTCTTCTTTCCTTTATTATTTCCACCGTTTTTTGATTTGGACGTAGATGACTCTACGGTGTGAATATCGGCGGAAAGTTCAGGAGAAGACTCTCCTGTCGGGGAATCAGGCAAGGTGATTATAGGAGTAGTAGAATTCTTGGAAGATTTCTTCTTGCTCTTTGTGTTCACCGTACCAATCATACCATCAGCGGCATGAGATCCCGAAGGAGCAGCAGCGATTTGATTCGATTTTGGAAGATCTGGGATTTTCTCGTGTAACGTACCTGACTGAGTATAAACTAAGTCAAGGTACTGTGCCTGACAAATGACTTGCTCCTCAGTAACTACTCCGGCCTTAGCTACATCTTCAGTAATCTTCGGTAATAATGATTTAACAAACCATTCAGCTAAGATTTGGTCCGGAATAAAAACTTTCACTAACCTTCTTCGACGTCTCCACTCATGAATGTGATCAGAAATATACGTGGACGTCGATTGTTTTAGTGAAGTTAATAACTCCGTGCCATTATCGTATCTGACCGGCAACTGAAAGTGAGTTAAGAACGAGGTAGCTAACTGGCTAAAATTGTAAAAAGAGGCTCGTGGTAACTCAATGTACCACTTGGCCGCGAGACCAATGAGTGTACGCTGGAAAAGACGTAAGCGGATCGAATCATCCGAGATAGAATTTGAAGCACACCAGAGGTGGTAAGTCATCACATGATTGGACGGATCCTCTCCAGACTTACCTTCGAACTTGGGTATATCACTGGGCAACTTATTTGGAATTGGCGGCCAGAATGGAAGATATTGAATTGGATCATTCGTTAGGCGCGTCAAGTCTGGTAAATCCAAAGTTGCGATAAACGGTAATTGCCGGTTAGGATCTCTAAAACTCTGGGTCACAAGACCAGTCCCAGGAGGAGGATATCCAGGATAACTAGGAACAGGAATCGCATTAGGGATATTATATCCTCCTGGAAAACCAGGAATAACGAGACCGTACTAGGGTTGTTGAGGTTGTTGATAAGTGTACCCAGGATATGGTTGATACTGGTAAACCGGTTGCTGGACAGCTTGCCCATATTGGTACTGTCCGTGGTACGGTTGATGAACAAATTGAGGTTGAGTAGTGACATCCGTACTTATATCAGGCTGACCTATAGGCATCTGGACCGTGGTTTGAATCGTAGATCTAGACAACGGTAAAGATGTCTGAGGAGTGGTTGCAGAGACAGTAGAAACCGGAGCTGTTGATACTCCAGAAGTAAGTGCGACAGATGTTGCGGTAGTTGCAGCAGCCGTTTGAGATGGAGTACTAGGTGCAATTGGCGGCTGAGTAACTACCGAAGTTACAGAAGTTTGAACATTTGACTGGACAGGTTGCGGTTGCTCGGGTGGACCAGAAACTACGGGTTGTCCAGCTTGAGGTACCAACTGTATACTTGGCTGCAACACCTGTTGACCCTGTGATGGATCCCACACTATCATTCCAAGGTATTGACCCGTAACAGGTTGAGAATACTGAGATCCATAACCGGATTGAGGATAGGATTGATAACTGAAAGGTACAGTTCCCATACCTTGAACATATGACTGACCTTGAGGTGGTTGATAACCTTGACTCGAGTATTGACCTTGAGGTTGATAACCTTGGGGTAAATACAGATACTGGGGTTGACCTTGACCTTGACGTTGATACCCTTGAGGTTGATACCCTTGGGGTTGCCCCCCAGGCGTTAATTGGGACTGCCCCCCAGGCGGTAATTGGCCACCTTGAGGTTGAGAAACAGGAACTGAACCTGACATCATGTAAATGTCTCCTACACCCAACGGTTGATTACCATTGTTTCCAGCTAATAACCCATGATTGATACCCGGTGGGAACAGAAGGACCGCCGTGTAAAAAAGATTTAGGAGTTTGAGTAAACACGGATGACTGACCAGACATATTTACAGGAGTATAAATACCTCCAGGTGGAAAAGGAGTACGAGGTATAGAAAAACCTATCCCTGAGTTGTCTAAATAATTGGTTAATGAAAGGTACCAAGTAGTACTTCTAGGAGGACCATAAAAGATAGATTCACGCTCCCTGAGCTCAATAGTAAGTTGATATTCAAGGTTAGAGACGCCTATTTCTTCCTCTGGAGCAAGTTCTTCAATAGAAATCAAACCAGTAGGAACATTTTCGGTGATAACTCGTTCTACTCTTGGTGAATCTGGAACACTAGAAGTTGGAGTAACAGGTTCAGATATTTCAGGTTCTTTGCCTATATCATTAGTAGACGAAAAACTACCAGCAAGCTCAGAAACTGTAACAGCTTCGGGATTATAACCTATCTCTAGACTTTGGTAATCTAGATGGACTACCAAGGAAGATTCTCCTTCTTCAGGTGAACCTACTCTACTGCCACTAGGAGGAGTTACAAGGACCTTCAATCCTTCGTACTGACCCGAGATGTCTTAAGGAGATCCACCCCGTGATCTACGGAGTTTCCTCAACAAATCAGTTCCGGTAACAATCTCAGGTGACTTGCCCCGAAGTCTACGCGACTGTCTCGGTAATTCCGCCACAGTTAAAAACTTTTAACTACTACACACGAAAACAAAGTAAAATCTCAAATCAAACCACCTAAAGTCGCTAAAGAACCAAACAAATTTTAATCACACGCCTAAAGAATCTAGGGCGTCAAACCAAGCACAAACAGTAGCCTTCCAGACCGAAAACGCTAGTTGGAGATGAAACCCAACATCGCCGGATTCAGTACAGAAGTGGCGGGTGGAACAGTTACCCCGGCAACCTGCTTAATGAATAGACCGGCACAAGTTCCTCCACTTTAACCGTCTCGAGTGAAGTGAACCCCCCGGAAAATCCAAGTGAGTCTAGCCGACGTCTGCTCCAGGTACAGTGGGATCTTCCCTCCACCGTCACCTCGGTAGAATCCTAAAGATAATGGTCACTAAGGTTACCAACTGCAACAAATGCACCTAGGGGAACAGTCTACACTCCGACAGCATGCAAGGGCAGAGTATCAAGCTCAATCCCCTTGCTGGTTCCTTGACAATAATCCAAGGTTTACCGACAAGTGACCCCTGGCTCCTCGACAATGGTTAATCCGAGGTTTACCGTTTGTAATACGTGCGTGTCTGGTGTCGTTCCCAACGAGGGAGGATTGATCCCCTCACTGGTTCGAACACGAGCTCGCGCTTCTCCTTTAAGAGGAGCTTTCCCAGAGTACAAATGAGACAATTGGATTTATTCTATCACAAGATAAGCTACTTGTTTGGTTTTGTTGTCTTGGAGAGTTAATTACTCTCCTACTCCACGACACTAGCCTGATCTAAATTGGTGTTTCAGAGCCCTAGTAAATAAAAGTTACTAAGTTGATTTTACTTTAAGCGTCAATTTTATGGTTTTTCTTAAAGACAAAAGGTAGCAGAAATGAAACCAATGGTGTGTAGACTCGACTCAAACCACTACAAAGATGCACCTAAGATGATTTACGCTACTTTTCTCTTTCAATGAAACTCCTAACTAAGAGAGTTAGAAAATGCAACTTTTATAGAAAAGAACTTTCTTAGTAAAGACAATCAAAGAAACAATTCCCTTTATCTTTCCAAGCATACAAACATGACCACTCCTTACGTGCACGAAAAATTCTTTTTCTTTCAAAATACCTCAAAGCTACTTGAAACAAAACTTTTCAAAGCAGATGTTTTTGTATTTTTCTTATTTAATAAAGCATATAAATCTATGATAGATTTTTTTGGCGAAAATCACATGAGAAATCATTTGTCGACGCGTTTCGAACCAACCAGTGTGGTTCATCATCAGGACAAGTTGAAGAGCAGATCCAGCTTAGCCTGTTTAAATAGCCAGAGCAGAGACACCAACGGTTACCTGGGCAAAAGGTTGACTTAAGGAGCAAGGTCAAAATTAGTTATATTAGGTAAATGATAAATTATAATATAATAATAAATAAATAAAGATAAATAAATTTATATATAAAAATATAAACTTAGTTATATTAGGTGTAAGATGAATAAATAAATATATAAATATGAAAATGAAGAATTATAAATTATTAATAAATAAAAATGAAATAATAATAAATTTATTTATTTATTTTTACATAAATAAATATATGAATAAATAAATAAATATAGTAGTAAAAATAAGATAAAAATGCATGGTACCAATATTAAGGTAAATACACATATAAAAATTCATATATAAATATAAAAATTTAGTTAAATAAGGTGTAATCCAAATAAACAATTGAAGAATTATAAAAATAATAATAATAATAAATTATTCATTTATTAAATAAATAAAAATATAAATGAATAATAATAATAAATTATTTATTTATTTATGAAAAAATATAAATTCATAAATATAATAGTAAATAAATTATTCATTTAATTTTTATAAATGAAAAAATAGAAATGGAATCATTAGTGAGGTAAAATTAAAGGGGGAAGTAGTTACGCACCGGGTTAAATTAGTTAGAATTAAATAAATTAAATAATCCATTAAATAAAAAGGAAGAGGAAATAAAATAACTAAAATTATAGTTAGTTATAGGTATTAAAAACTAAAAGGAAAGGGGGTAAAATAAAATACATAAAATTAAAATTAGTTAAAACTATTAAAAGTAATAATGGACCTTTCCTTATACTAAACAAATGATGCTAGAAAAGATACATAATAATAATAATAATAATAATAATAATAATAATATTAATAATTATAAAAGAAAATCAATAATAAAATAAATTGACAAGAAAAACGATTACTAAATAATAAATAAATAATAATTAAGTTCATAATAATATTCCTAATAATAATAATAAAAATAAGTTCTTAAAAATAAATAATAAAATAAATAAAGACACGAAAAACGAATATTAGTTTATTATTATTATTATTATTATTAGTAACTGTATAATAAAGTAATTGTTTAATAGTTTCTTATTTGAAAATTTAATAGAAATTGTCTAGTAAATAAAAGTACTAATAAGATAAAAATAAAAATAATAAAACGAGACCGAAAACGACTAAGAAGAAAGCGCTGGAACCCAGCACTTGCTGATTTTCCAGCCATCATCTCGATTGAGATTGTTGGGTCTCTTTTCAATCTCAATAGCTTCCCTAAATTTCCGATGATGGAAAGGCGAGACCTTAGCGATAAAACTAGCTTCCTCAATGCAAACATGATGATTGGTTTTTTCAACATGCTCAGCCAAAGCGGAAGATTTAGCTCTCCTATGTTTAAGGTTAGCAGCGTGCTCACAAATCCTCTGATTGATGGAGCGGCCGGTTTCACAAATATAAGGGGTCCCACAGGAGCAGGGGATCATATAAACCCCTTTCATATCTTTGGGGTCAATAGGATCCTTAACTGATCTGAGGGACGAACGAATGGTGTTAAGGGGTCTAAAGGTCACGGGGACACTATGCATCTTGAGAATCCTTGCAACCTTATCAGTGGTCCCTTGAACGTAAGGAAGATGAACACCTGGAATCCGTTCCTTCGGTTCCCTTTTTGTCAGAGAATTCATGGTGGCTTTTCGGAAAGCCTTCTGACCCAAGTATCTACTATAGCCATTCTCAACAAAGACATCAAGGAGATGGGATTTTTCTTTCTCAAAACTCTTATTATCCGAGATCCTTAGGGCCCGAGTAGCAAGGGTGTTGAGAACACCCATCTTTTGAGCGGGGAAATGGTGAGAACTGGCATGGAGATACTGCTCAGTATGCGTTTTCTTCCGATAAACCTGGTGGGCGATGGAACCATCACTATTCCTTGAAATAAGAATATCAAGGAATGGGAGGCACCCATCAACCTCCTGCTCCTTAGTGAACTTGATGGCAGAGGATTGACTGTTGAGATGCTCAAAGAAAAGATCTAATTCTTTTTGGCCATGAGACCAAATGACATTAGTATCATCCACATACCTTTTCCAGAGCTTAGGAAGGAGACGAGAAGAATTCAGAGCCTTAGACTCAAAATCTTCCATAAAGAGATTGGCGACAACCGGGGACAGGGGGGAACCCATGGCGACACCACAGGTTTGCTCGAAGAACTCCCCCTCAAAACAGAAAAAGGTGGAAGTGAGGCAGATCTCAACCAACCTAGCTGTGTCAGGGTCGGTTAGGCGGTAGATCACCTCCAAGGCCTCCTTAATAGGAATGCAAGTGAACAAGGATACAACATCAAAGCTAACAAGAATGTCCCCAGGGTCAAGCTTGATGTCCTTAAGTTCATCAATGAAGGAAGTGGAGTCTTTAACGAAGGACTCCGTACGGCCAACTAGGGGCTTAAGCTTTAACGCAAGAAACTTAGCAAGAAGGTAGGTAGGACCGCCAATAGTGTTGACGATGGGCCTCAAACGAGCTCCTTCCTTATGAATCTTGGGGAGACCATAGATCCTCGGAGTAATAGGGTTGCTCTCAATGAGTTTATGGTGAAGGGAACTCAACGAACCAATGGATTTAATGGCAAGAGCCACATTCCTAGAAACCTTCTTTAAAGGATTCTCGGGAAGCTTTTTGTAGCTACCACTATTAAGAAGATGATCCAACATTTTGCTGCGGTAATCAGCCCTGTTGAGGATGACAGCAACACCACCCTTATCAGCCTTAAGAACAATGATATCTTTGTTCTCATTTAAGGACCTGAGAGCTGCTGACTCTTCCTTGCTAAGGTTGCTCTTAGGGGGTTTAGCCTTCCTTAAGACAACCGCACAGTCTTGCCTAATAGTATCCTTGATCCTATCAGGTAACCCTCTGATCCCAAATTATTATGAACTTAATTATTATTTATTTATTATTTAGTAATCGTTTTTCTTGTCAATTTATTTTATTATTGATTTTCTTTTATAATTATTATTATTATTATTATTATTATTATTATTATTATTATTATTATTATGTATCTTTTCCAGCATCATTTGTTTAGTATAAGGAAAGGTCCATTATTACTTTTAATAGTTTTAACTAATTTTTAATTTTATGTATTTTATTTACCCCCTTTCCTTTTAGTTTTTAATACCTATAACTAACTATAATTTAAGTTATTTTATTTCCTCTTCCTTTTTATTTAGTGGATTATTTAATTTATTTAATTCTAACTAATTTAACCTGGTGCGTAACTACTCCCCCCTTTAATTTTACCTCACTAATGATTCCATTTCTATTTTTTCATTTATGAAAATTAAATGAAATATTTTATTTACTATTATATTTATGAATTTATATTTTTTCATAAATAAATAAATAATTTATTATTATTATTCATTTATATTTTTATTTATTTAATAAATGAATAATTTATTATTATTATTATTTTTTTAATTCTTCAATTGTTTATTTGGATTACACCTTATTTAACTAAATTTGTATATTTATATATGAATTTTTATGTGTATTTACCTTAATATTGGTACAATGTATTTTTATCTTATTTTTACTATTATATTTATTTATTTTTTCATATATTTATTTATGTAATAAATAAATAAATAAATTTATTATTATTTCATTTTTATTTATTAATAATTTATAATTCTTCATTTTCATATTTATATATTTATTTATTCATCTTACACCTAATATAACTAAGTTTATATTTTTATATATAAATTTATTTATCTTTATTTATTTATTATTATATTATAATTTATCATTTACCTAATATAACTAATTTTGACCTTGCTCCTTAAGTCAACCTTTTGCCCAAGTAACCGTTGGTGTCTCTGCTCTGGCTATTTAAACAGGCTAAGTTGGATCTGCTCTTCAACTTGTCCTGACGATGAACCACACTGGTTGGTTCGAAACGCGTCGACAAATGATTTCTCATTTGATTTTTGCCGAAAAATCTATCATAAACTTGTTATGGATCACAGAAGCCTCAACTCTACATATAAATCTATTTTAACGAAAATCAATCTCAAAATCTATAAAATCTATGAAAATTGACTCACAAGCAAATCAAAAAGAAATTTACTCTAAAGCAAAACTAACGAGGCAAAAGCCTACAATGACGATTCTAGGTTGTTTTACTTGACCACAATCAAGCCAAGGACCAGCTAATGCAGAATCAAGAGACCATTCAAAACAAAACTCAAACCTTTTTGTTCTTTTTGTAAAATGGAATTCAATACTCGATCAACAAGCACTTCCAAATTTGCCAAAGAGACAACTCAGGGGTAAGTTTCTCTCACAGGTAGACTTTATGACAGGTCCGACTCCTAAGAAGGCTGACAAAACCAGAGAGATCTAAGGCTTGGCAACTTCTACCGCCAAAGTCACTACAGGACCTACTCAAAAATCAAACCCTAGGGCTTAAACTTCTATGAAATCCACTAAAACACTCAATACTATCGAAACAAGTTCAGGTGAAGATCTTTGACAGGAGACTAATGGATCTGGCCAGTAAAAACTAAGAAAAAGCAAAATCTAAGAGGAAAAATGTAAAAAATGGAAATTTCTTAATTTTTAGCGGGGTACGCAGGCGACCTGTTAAGACAGGTGCGGGCCCGCTCTGTGCACACAGCAACAGTGCGTAGAGGTACGCACTGTGCAATACTCAGAGGGTGCGTACTACTGGAAAAACCAAGAAAAACTAAATTCAATCTAACCCTAAGCTAACCCACCCAAATACAAAGTCACAGAGCCAAAAACCAGAAAATAAATGACTTTTCTTAGATCAAAGTTGCATACAAAGGAAAAAACTTTCTCATCAATGGATTCCCCAGCGGAGTCGCCATTTTGTCAGGCGGAAAGAGTCGATAGTGCGGACACAACCAACCTCCCTAGGAGCCTAAGACTCTCTAGTGACAAACAAGAGCAATCCTTCTCTAAACATGCATTTACTATATAAGAAATCAAGTGTTGAGATCCTACCTGTAGTACAACGCTGTTGTAGCAGTCCAGCCTCGCTGATCTGGATGAGCTCCTCCTTCACTTCGAAACCTGCATTCACTAACAATCAAACGATTAAATAGCACTTGATAATCTCATAAAATAAAACATATTTAACACATAGACGAAGGAGTATATGAAACAACTCATAAATAACAAGTTATTGAGAAGAATGGACTCATTTGCATTAATAGGAAACAAAAGGAACAATTACAACCTGAGCCTTGGTGTTGTGCAAGTCCCTCCCAGGGTCCATCAAGAGTTCTCCTTTACTTTGACAAAGCTCACCCACTTCCAAATAGAACAAGCAAAGATGGTAATCTCTCCTCACAAGCCTCTAAATGGGAGTCCTAATTCCAGCAGCATCTACCCTTAGAAATGTTTAGCTTCCAACCTCCCCTCCTTCTGGCCCAATGCATGTACTTATAGTGCTCAAGAGGAAGTTAATCAGGTCCACCATCAATGGGATAATCCCCTCTTTGGATGGGATAGCTCCCTTATTGATGGGATAAGTTCCTCTTTGGTAGGGGTACATGAACCATCTGGAGGCGCTTCATACACGTCAAACATACTTCTAGAAGCCTCTAGAAATGACCACAAGTAACTTTTTGGGAGTGAAACTTGTGCCTTTTGACCTTTACAGGGGTACACACCTGCCCCTTTACATACAGAGCGTACAAGTACACAGTTTTTGTGAACATTAGGTGCGTATACGCAGGTAAGGCCGAGAGAATCTGCGTACCCAGAGATAAACACATTTACAAAGACTTTCTCTCTTTTTGGAGTTTTGACATGGAGAGCAGAGGCATAAGACTTGCCCAGGAGGATAGCATGACTATTGATAGAGCCATACTAACTGTAAATAGCCATGGTGACATTTTTTAGTGTAACACAGGCCCAAACTCCAATCGCAAGACCCTTGCAAACTATGCACACTCCTCCAACACCTCCAAGGCCAAATCCACCGAGAATGATGGCTGCTCGTTTTGCACCCCTTTTTCTACCCCAAGTTCTAGATGATATGCCAATGGATTATCAAAGTAAAATCCCATTTTTTCATGGCACTCCTAACAGCATTAGTGCTCAACAACATGTAGACAAAATGGCAGACTTCTATGAACTTCATGAGATTGATGAAGAGAACGTGGCAATGAGGCCCTTTGTACAGACATTTGCAGGTGATGTGAGGAAATGGTTCAGAGGTTTGCTCGAAGCAAGTATCTCTACCTTGCCTAAACTACAAAGACAATTTTTGAACTAGTGGGAAGTGAAAAGGAATCCCCTTCAAATTCTGGCCGAATATGAACAAATCAAATTGAACGTTGGTGAGTCGGTCCAAGACTATTGTGTTAGATTTAATGCAGTCTATAACGAAATTCCAGATCATCTAAAGCCACCTGTGGGACTAGCAATGATGAAGTTTCCAAATGGTTTTGATGCTGACATGGCGTACCAATTAAGAGAGAGAATCAGCCACAATGGAAGACATGCAGAAAATTGCGGTCAATGTTGAAGCAAATCTGCTGCCCAAAAGAGCTAGAGCGAAAGTAGAGAAGAAAACCGCTGTGAAAGAAGAATATTATTCAATGGATCAACTTCTCAGAAAGGTAGAGTAGATGCTTGAAAGGGTAAAACTTGACAAGCCAGAGCCACAAGTTAGGAATCCTAACTTGCGTGGCTAGCAGCAGCCACAATATAGAATAAGACAGAGAGATCAGCGAACTCAAGAGCAGACAACACAACAGCTGGTACAAACACATTTGCAGCAAAATTTTGTGCATGGTCCAGAGTCAGATGAGGATAGGAATGTAATAGGCGAAGAAAACCACCTCTTTACTCCAGATGAGCTATCTACTTACATTACCGAAGAGGAAGAATGTGCAGTGAATTTAGTTTCACACCAAGACACTGATTTTATTTTAGCCAGTGACACTGTGTTGGAAGAAGAATCAAAAGAATATGAAAGGGGATATATGAATGCTTTGTCCGCACAACAGCAGCGATATTCACATAGAAGCAAAGATGTGTCGGCCAAACCAATTCAGAAAAAGAAGGAGGTTGAAACAACAAAAAATGACTCATCAGCTACACAAAGAAAAGGAAAGGAGGCGGTTGGTCTGGAGAGCAGCAAATCGAAATCAGTAGAACAATCACAGCAACACGCCACATCAAAAGAAAAGGAAAGGAAAGAGATCCCAATCAAAGAGGTAGAAAAGACTCCCGCTTTTAGCTTAGAGAATGAGATTTCTAAGTTAAAGGTATCCATCCCCTTGAATGAAATAATGAAGAACAACAGTTATAGAGGACATATTTCTAAAACGTTGAATTTGGACCCAATGTCCAACACGGTAAATGTAGAGGATGATCAGTCTGAAATGATTTTTGGACCAGCATCGAATGGTGAGTCTCCTGATAGTGATGTGCCAACCTTCTATATCAGTTTACGATTGCATAATTTTTTGTTACACAATGCCATGTTCGATTCCAGAGCTTCTCACAATCTCATGCCCAAGGCTATCATGGATAAGCTTGGTTTGGACATCACCTAGCAATATCATGATCTCTATTCATTCGATTCTAGCAGAGTAAGATGTATAGGACTCATCAAATACTTGGTTGTGAGTTTGGATCAGCTTCCTATGAAAAATGTTTTGATGGATGTGGTGGTAGCAGATATTCCTCCAAGGTTTGGCATGCTTCTTTCCAGGTCTTGGGTCGCGAAATTGAAAGGGACAATATAGCTAGATTTCTCCTATGCAACAATCCCGGTGTTTGGACAAATGAGGAAGTTATATCGGGAACATAAAATGAAGTATATGATCACCAGCAAGGAGAAACCTATAAATCATCCTATTAACTATGTACATACAGATTTAGAGTCTTTTGTTTTGTTTTTAGATAGTTTAAATGAGATAGATAGTCAGATAGTAGAAGCAAATGACATTCTGAAAATAACAGAAAATTTCAGAGAAATTTGAAGAAAGAAAGACAAGAAAAGCAGGAAAATGTTGGGCAATCAGCTGAAAGTAATGGACAACAAGCAGACAAGGCACGGAAAACATATTTCCATCACATACAAGAGGAGGAAGAAGGCTTGTGGACCATGGATTTTGATGGAAAAGTAGGAAATGATGGCGTTGGAATTGGAATTTGGGTACGCAGTCCTTTCTCCGCCCCAAACAAAGTGCCTAGCAGCGTGAGGGTTTGCTCTTACAAGCTAGCCTTTGAGTGTTCAAACAACGAAGCTGAGTATGAAGCTCTGATTGCTGGCCTGAAGATTATTAGAAAGCTTAATGCAAAATGTATTTTGGTATATGGTGACTCTGAATTGGTAATAAAATAGGTCAGAGGTGAGTATCAAGCAAAACATCCTAGGATGCGGGCCTATCATAATGTAGTTTTAGAGATCTTGAAGTTATTTTCAGAATACACCTTGACATGTGTGCCTCGTATACAAAATAGTATTGCTAATGCTCTTGCCAAGGAAGCAAGAAGTTTGAAGATCCCCATGAACTCCATCAATAAATTTGAAATCCATGTCAAGCATTGTCAAACCATTCTAGACAATTAGCGACATTGGCAAGTATTTCAAGATGATGAGGAGATTAAGGATTTTCTGCTAAACAAAGGCAAGTTCAAAGAAACCTCAATTGATGTAGAAAACGATGAGGGCAAAAGGAATGGTATAGATGAAGTGCAGATCAATGAAATGTACGTATTGCAGCTGAAGAATAACATCTTTCCTAAAAGCTTGATACCTCTAGAGGAACTTTTTGATCAGGATGATGTAGCCCGCAAGCCAACATTGCAGCCAACAGAGAAGGGTGTAGAAGAGGTCAACATCGGTACAGCTGCCAATCCAAAGTTGGTAAACTTGTCCAAAGCATTACCACCAAAGATCAAGGACAAATATATCAGTTTGATGGCTTCATTTGCAGATGTGTTTGCTTGGGACTATTCTGATTTAAAGACCTATGGTACCAATATTATTCAGAACACAATACCCATCAAGCCTAATCAAAAACCATTTAGACAGAAGTTGAGATGGATAAATAAAGTTGATACCACCTATCTAAAAGGAGGTAAATAGGTTGTACAAGTCAGGTATCATTGTGCCCATTAGATTTTCAGATTGGATATCTAACTTAGTGCCTATACGCAAGAAGACCGGTGAGATCCGCCTATGCACTGATTTCAAAAATCTAAATAAAGTCTCATTGAAGGACAATTATCCACTGCCCAAGATGGACCATATACTTCAGCGAGTAGTGGGGGCATCTTGTATGTCACTGCTTGATGGTTATTCTGGATATAACCAAATTTCTGTCCGTGAAGATGATAGAGACAAGACAGCATCCACCACTCCATGGGGAACGTTTCACTACGCCAAAATGCCCTTCGGTTTAAAGAATGCAGGTGCCACATTTCAGTGGGCAATGGACTTGGCTTTTGAAAATGAGAAGGATGTGTTTTTTGTGGTTTACTTGGATGATTTGACAGTATTTTCCAAATCTGATGAAGAGCACATGCATCACCTAAAAATTGTCTTTCAAAAGCGCAAGAAATATGGTCTATCGCTGAATCCTAAGAAGAGCTTGTTCGCCATGGAGGAAGGAAAATTACTTGGGCACATCATTTCAAAGGATGGAATTCGTATAGACCCAGCACATGTGCAAGCAATTCAGCAAATCGATCTACCTAGGAACAAAAAAGAGATACAATCATTCAATGGTAAGATGAATTTTCTGCATCGCTTTGTGCCTAATCTTGCAGAACACTTAAGAGAAATGACCAACATGCTTAAGAAGGACAGCCAGGTGAAATGGACAGAGGAGGCTGTAAAATCTTTCAACTTGGTCAAATTGGCCCTTTCTTCAGCTCCAGTTCTAGTCAGCCTGGACTACACTCAGGATTTCATATTGTTTTCATTTGCTTCTGAGCACACTATGGCAGCAGTATTATTACAGAAGAGAGATGATCATGAAAGACCCATTGCATTCTTCAGCAGGGCTATAAGGGATGCAGCTTTAAAGTACAACATCATTGAGAAGCAAGCCCTGGCATTGGTGAAGGCATTGAAGGATTTCCGGGTATATATCCTACATTCTCACATTCTGGCCTATGTTCCTAATACTGCTGTAAAATATGTTTTAGTGCAGACCGATCTGGAAGGGAGAAGAGGCAAATGGATTGCAGCCTTGCTGGAATATGATGTGGAAATAAAGCCCACAAAGATGGTCAAAGGACAGGGGTTGGAGAAGCTAATGGCCGAATCAAACTTGCATGCCTTAGACATAAATCTGATCGCTGCCATGTCCGATGAGAATGAGGAAGGAATGTCAATTCAAGTATCCAAAATGTTTGCTTTGTCCCCATGGTATTCAAATATAATATATGTGCTAAAAAATCTGTCATCACCGCCCAGCATGACTAGAAACAAAGCAAGAACACTCAAATTGATGGCTGCCAAGTTTTGTATTTTGAATTCTTCACTGTATTGGAAAGATCCCGGTGGAATTTTGTTAAATGGTTTGGTGGAAGAGGAGGCAAAGAAAGTGGTGGAGGATTTCCATGAAGGAGAGTGTGGTGGTTACCTTTTTTGGAAGTCAACAGAGAAAAAAACTTTGAGAGCAGGGTACTACTGGCCTACTTTGTTTGCTGATGTGTATAAGATGGTCAAGCACTGTCATAAATGTCATATTTTTGAAGGAAAACAAAAATTACAACCTTTTCCACTTAAGCCTATTGAGGTGAGCGCTCCCTTCCGGCAGTGGGGGTTGGATTTCATTGGGGAAATTCATCCCGCCTCTTCCGAACAGCATAGATGGATCCTTACAACGATAGACTATTTCACAAAATGGATTGAGGTAGCTCCTACCAGACAAGCCACAGACACGGTAATCATTTCATTTCTCGAAAAGAACATATAGTCTCGCTTTGGTTGTCCAAAAAAATTAATCACCGATAATGCAGCACCTTTCAAATCGAAAAGAATGGTAGAATTTTGTCATAAATATCACATAATTTTGGGTCATTCAACTACCTATCATCTGCAAGGTAATGGATTGGTAGAATCTTCGAATAAATCCTTGGGAAACATCATCAAGAAGCTGTTTGAAATGAATAAAAAGAGCTGGAATAAGAGGTTGGTCCATGCGATTTGGGCAGATCGGATCAGTCAGAAAAAGTCCATTGGTATGTCACCGTTTGAGCTTGTTTATGTAATTGACACAGTATTCCCCACCTCTCTTGCTGCCCCTGTGTTCAAACATCTTCAGGAGGCCGGTAGTGAAGAAGATCCCACGCAGAGAAGGTTGAATCAAATGATCCACTTGCAGCAAACAAGAGAAGAAGTTCTCAAGAACACATCCCAGTTGCAGGAGAAGATAAAGAAAATCTATGACAGAAAAGCAAAAGCAGATAAATTTTAGTTGGATGATGTGGTGCTGAAGTGGGATGCAAGGAATGAAGAGAAAGGCAAGCACAGAAAGTTTGAAAATATTTGGAAAGGTCCTTTCAAGATTGCAGCATATAGGGGTCAGAATGCCTTTCTTCTGAAGGAAATGAATAGGGAAGATTGTCCTGGAGGGCCGATCAATGGTCGGCTGCTCAAGCGGTATCACTGTTGATCTATTAACGCTGCTTCCACTTTCATTGTAAATATCATTTTTATTTCAGTTTGGTTTCAGTCTGTAAAGTTAGTTTTTGAGTTATTTCAATGTCAAGTTGAGTCAATTTCTTGGTCATTTCAGTTTCATAAATAAGTCAGAGTCCTGTGCAATTTATCGAAAATATGACTCCATAGCCCAATGGACAAAAGGCATTGTATAGCTCCTCCAGAGATCTATTGTTCTTGGCACCTCCAAGGAGCTACCATCCCCCATTGGAGCCAATGTTAGAGTCGGTCTGGTCAGCCCTCCGTTAGAGATAAAAAATCTTTGTGCATTTCAATTTTAGGTGTCTCGCTCCATTCACTCAGTTGCATTTCGCTAGGGGCATGCCATGATCTGACGAAGAAAGTCATGCTAATCATTTCCCTTCATGTCTGGCTCCTGCTGGCTCAGGTCTTTTGTCAACAATCACCAAAGTCCATGACAGTCAAGGTCTCGTCCTTTACAGGACAATGTCATTTTCTATGTTTGGGTCTAGGAATTCATCAATTTGGTCTTTGAAACATGTCGAGTAAAGCCATGCAGGCCAGAAGGAGGCACTTACACAGCTATGGTTCAGAGAGCTTCATCGTCACGTGGATAGACTTCGAATATTCTTCAAAACTCTGTTTTGAAGAAAAGTCATACAAGGTCATTTATGACAAAATTTTCCAAAAAATCACCAGTTGACTTTTCAGATGCAGTCATGGTTTCCTTGGCCAAATGCTCTGTCATATAGTTCCTACAAAGATGTGCCTAAAATTTCATCATTTGACCCAAAATGTCAAAGGGAAAGTGAAAATCAGTGTTTTTTAAAGTCAACGAAAAAGTGCAAAAAACAACATTAGAAAAATGGGTTTTGAAGGAAGAAAAAATTAAACCCATCCCTTCCAAGGCTATATATACATGTTTTTACCAAAATCAAAGGCATTGTGTTATTACAAGACTTGGAGAAGACATTGCAAAGGTGTGAGTGTGAGATTGCAGCGTTTGAGTGAGTGGGAGAAGGTTTTAGAGGGCGTGGCACACATAGCCAGGAGCACGGTGCATACCCAGCGCGCAGCGCACTGGGAATTGCGCACGGCACACATAGACCAGGGGCCGAGAAACGTTGCCAAACCACCCCAAATTTTGGTGAAGGCTATCAAATCGAGAGGTAAGCCTTACTAGCTCACCTGTTCATCAATTTTTATCAATGATATGGTGTTCGTGGAGAGTTTTGAATGTCACCAAAATGCATAAGGTCAACGATAAGAAATGACCAAGAAAATGATGGCTAGGGTTGTCAAAATGTGTTGTTAGTGCCAAGGTTTCACTCCACTCAACTCTTTCCCCTCACCTATCATTTTTCCCATCTCCCCTTGATAATGTTTCCTAAAACCCCACCCTAAATCACTACCAAACCCTCTCCCTATTCCTCCACTATTTGGTCAACTCAAAATCACCATAAGACCAGCTCATTGTGCAAGCAAGGCTGTGGAAGAAAGGTGCATGGTTGAAAAGTGGAAGATTCGAATGATTAGGAGCAATTTAAGGTTATTTCAGAGCGTGTGGTGCACACACAGAGGAGCACGGCGCACTCATTGGGTGCGTCGCACATAGAGCCCCTCCACTATGTAAATCCGCCACTAGTGTGGTGCACTCACAGCGCGCGACACATTGGGCATTGCGTGTGGCGCACAGGGATAGAAAGCCTAGAAACCAATTAATTTGCATAAAAAATTTTGAATTCTCATCAAATTTGAAAGGTAGGCAACCTACCTCCACTCTTGCATCAAACTTGAAATTAATAGCATGGTTTTAGGAGTATAAATCAAATGCAAAAATTTTTATAAAGCAAGCAAAAGAAAACACAAAGAAATCATGATCCTAGGGTTTATGCTACAGTGATAGTGCTGCCAAGGTGTTTCAAATCCTACCCCATCAACACTATACCCAAACTACTCCAAAATCCCTAACAAATCTGTCCCTTTAACCCCTATTCCCATTTCATCATTCCCCTCCTAATACTCCCTGTTTTATTGTCCCCTTGGTGGCAGATTTTCAGAGCAAACTACCAGCTTCATTGGAATTAAAGGGCAGCATAAAACACAGGGTACAAATAGCAGTAATGGCACCCTAAGTTTCATCAGAGTATGAGGAGGAGACCCACAGTGACACAGCTTCGGGAGCAAGAGCCCAAAGGAGACATCACCGGAGTGGCAGACATCTTAGAGATGAGCCAAACACCCTCACCGAGTTGCAGGCATGCCCTCTTGCTATGTCTTGTTTCTAGCACTTAGCATGTTTTTAATTTTGTCAGAGGGTGGAAAATGTCAGAGTTCATCATGAGTTGGCCCGTCTTTTTCCACTTCACCTACATGGAGGATAGTCTATCTAGGCTGGGGTCACTTTCACATTGACACCCGAAACCATATCAGTGGAAATAGGCATACCAAACATTGGAGAGTAGTGGCATAAGAAGAAGAAGGTGGAGAGGCATCATTATGAGCCTTACATCAAGGACATCTTTTTGAGCCACCTCATGAGAGTTTTTCCATTCAGATTTCTGAAAGATGAGTATGCCCCGCTCATGAAATTGATCATGAAGTACTTCAGTTGCGAGGGGAGGTTTTCTCGCCTTTATGCCTATCACATCAGGCTGCTCATGCACTTTACTAGGGTGCGGATGATGAACCTCCCATTTTTCATCTACGGGAACATAGAGAGGATGAGAAATTTCATGCAGCACAAGACCCCTCGACAGTAGCTCAACTGTGTGTACCACTTTGCCCTTATTCAGATTTTGGTGGACCATCAGTTGGGATTGAAGGGTATCGCTTGGGAGGACTTCATCTCCCGTGACTTCTTCAGTGCTCCACAGGTGGTTTTAGAGGTAGAGCATGACATTGGGGGCCCATCTCATCAGTATGAGTGACATGAGACTGCCACTATGCCAGTATACATCACCTATCAGAAAGGCAGTAGACCCTTATTTGCAACAGCAAAGCGAGTGTTATCTCCACCCGAAGTGGAAGGGGCCTCACTTCCGACATCAACATCACAGGAGCAGGGTAAGGGTAAGGAGCTTGTGCAAGAGGAAGGGCCATCAGGTGAGTGAGAGACCGAGTTCGTTCTCCTCCAGGATGATGAGACAGATGAAGAACCAACAAATGCGGAGCTTACAAAGATCATCCAGGAGAAAAAGTCACTGATTGAGTCCTGATCCCTTGACTTGGAGAGGGCCAAGTGGAGCATGAAATACCTGGAGCAGAGAAACAAACAGCTTGAAGACCAACAAACGATCATGGAGCTGCGAAATATTTGTGAGCATCGCCAAGCTACTCAAAGAAGAAGGGTTGCACTCACATCTTTGGAGTAAGAAATCAATGAGGATCGGGAGGCCAACCTTGAGAGGGTCAACATGCATTTGGAGAGGCTGCTAGACAAATCCGACCAGGACCTTGCTCTATTGAGACATATGGCTTTCCGTTACAGGGTGCGAAACATGAGTGCACGTGCCGGGATAAGGAACTTGAAGGCCAAATTGAGGAAAGCAACAAGAAGAGCAAAAAGGGAAAAAGAGCAAGATCAGCTTCCAATCTTGGCTGAGGCTTCCTTGTCCCATCATAAAACCCCATAGAGATCCTCCAGTCCAAATTTCAAAAAAATTGGGGAAATTTTGGTCACTTGGTTATTTTTTGGGTAAAAAATAGGGATTTTCTCCCTGTGCGCTGCGCCACTAGCGCGACGCTAAAATTCTAGGGCTCCAAATGAGGAATGGATTTCAGATTTGGATCGGAAATTTACGACTACTGGTGTCCGAGCGAGAGATTTGGGCAAAATATGGGTCTCCTAAAGATCAAAAAACACCCAAAAATGGCCTCTCTGCCACATTTTTGACACACAGAAAGCAGCCTTGGGAGAATGGAGATTTGGAGGGGCAAATGAGCACCAAATTTGAAAATTGTAGTTGGGTTAGGAAGCAAACAGGATAGGATTTCTAGCAAGCCCACTTGGGCACATTTTGGACACCTGAAAGTTCCCCAAAATAGGCCCCAAAGTAGCGCGACGCACAGAAAAATGACGCGGCGCACAGAGGAAAAAATTGCCAATTTGCTTTCGTTTCGCAAAATTTTGGTTCGCGACTTCTCCAAGTGGACCTGCTCATCTACACTTTGGTTTTTTGGCACCAAAGGTGGCATTTAAATAGTTTTTTCTCTAGATTTTCTTCTATCCAAGTGGCGAAGGAAGGCAAACGGTCACCCCAAGCCAAATCTCATGTTTGTAGCACTGCACCTGTAGCTGATGGTTGGATCTCCATCTCCATTTTGTAATGATTCAAGTAACTCCCCAACCCTTGGGCATTCTATCTCTTCCTCACACATTCTATATATTGTATGCAAGTTATTTGCAAAGGGTTGGTTGGCTGGTAAGTTCTGGGAGACTGTGGGAAAGAAACTTTTGTTTCTTCACTGTGTAATTTTGACAGAGAATTAATGAAAGGCAGCGTCTCTGTTTCATGAGATTCTTGTGGTTGTGAGTGTAGAAAATGTGTCTCTTATGTTTTCATATGTATTTTGTTATGTTTCATAATTCAATTGATGTTCATTTCCAGTGAAATTTTTTGAGTGAGATTAGGTAGAATTCAATTTTATTGCTCTTCCTGTGGGAAAATTTCATGTTCAGTGTTATTCTTCTATTGAAAAGGATTCATGCCACTATGCCCTTTTCACTTTCTTCAGAAATCTATTCATGCCACTGTACTTCAAAATAAACTTTTTACATTTTCCGCCTACCTTAACTCACGGAATAATCTGTGTCTTAGTATTAAATTCTATGTTCTTTGCTGAGTGTCGGTCCCATAACATCCCAGAAGCTCGGTCATTCATGAAAATTGTTTCCAGAATCCCTATTCACTTACTAGCCTAAGGTAAATATTTCATTGTAGGTCATCTCAGACCTTTTTCGATTATCTATTTCCTGAGCGTGACTCGGAGAGAGCCCTCGCCTGCTCTGGTAGGGCTAGCTACCAGACCGAGCGTGGTTTGTGGTTACCCTAATTTTTGCCTTCCTTCAGCTTAAGGCAGATTTAGGTGCTAATAGGATCAAGAAATTGTTAATCTGAGTATCACTGTCAAACACTTGCCAATTCTGTGCATTGTCAGGTATGGTTGGCCTATGCCTAATCTCAACTGTAAAATGATGATTGGGTTCAAATTGCAGTTTACAAGTGCTGGAAAATGTTGCAAAACTGTGAGCATGCAAATTATGTTTCCTTGGAATTTTGGCAAGCTGAGTTTCAAGAAATATATTGGGGATTTCAATTGCTGCCCCTCTGTAAGATCTTAATCTGAGATCATTTGTGATGAAGTTCCATTTTATTTTTTGAAGGACTAAATCAGAGTCTCCCAAAACTAATATCCTTACTGTCCCTAAACTTTTGAGCAATTTAAGTCCTAGCAAGAGGGCTTCGTATTTAGCCATATTATTACTGCATCTAAAATTCAACATGTAAGCATGTCCTTCAGAATGATCATTTTCTAGATTGTGTACCCAAATTCCTGCTCCTACCCCTAATTTATTGACTGAACCATCAAATTCCAAATACGAAACGATCTCATGTTCATAGTTAGTATCAGGAGTTTCAGAAATTTGTTTACTAAGGAAATTTGGATTTTTAGTTTCATCGAATTTCTCTTGAATGTATAACACATCATTGTTCTCAATAATTTCTTGAATTTGGAGGTTAGACTTTTCATTTATAACTTTCTTATTCAAGTGCTAAAACCTTGATCTTATTTGGGGGATAAATTTCAGCATTGTATAGGATGGAGTCCATGTCAGAATGCATGGAGTAGATGGGAAAATTCTAGGGTTTTTCATGGTTGATTACCACATATTTCATCAACGTTTCTCGATACAATCTCTTTGGTTGACCAAATACGGAAATAGTAGCATAGGACATGTCCAACTGCAAAGATCCCTGGAGCTTTGCACCCTAAGATCTAGACAGCAACATGCCATATTTTGGTGGTATGTCAGCTACCACTACATCCATTAAAATTGTCTTCGCAGGGTATTCCACTAATGATACACATAAATCCTTGATCAATTCTCGACATCTAACTTGGCTTGAATCAAAAGAGAACAAGTCTTTGTGCAACCTGGTAATATCTAGGTCCAACTTCTCCATTACAGATTTAGGCATTAAGTTATGAGAGGTTCCAAAGTCAAACATGGCATTATGAAGTATTTTATCATGAATGTTCAGAATTACATAGAAAGGAGGAACACCTCCATCTACTGATTTTCCGTTTACCTTAGGGCCAAAAATTAATTCAGGCTGGTCATCAAGGACATTTACTGCATCTCTGTTTTCTGAAATCTGTAGTGATCTGCTAATTTGATCTCTATAGATATCATGCTTAGCCAAATCTAAAAATTTAATTGCTATATTTAATTTTCCTATTTCGGTCTCAAGGTTGAAAGGTTTTTCTATCTGAATTTTTGCATTTCAGCTAGTGAGATTTTCTTTTTCTACTGTTTTTTCTGCGTCTTTCTCTTTTATAGGATTGGTGTTATGATCTAAGGTTGCTTCTATGTTTATTTCTGGAGGTTCTTCCACCTTTCCTTTGGGAGGAATAGAAGTGGAAGGTTTTGTGTTAGGTGGTTGATCATCTGATACATCTTCAACTATTGGATGATTTTGGTTAGGAGTTGTTTTAGGAGGGGCTTGTATAGGAGGGTTATTGATTTTAGCTTTGCTGGATTGCTTAGTATCCTTATTTTTATTGGTTTCAGGAACATCTATCCTTATACTTCTTAGATTTTACTGCTTGTGAAATTCATAGATGATTGTGTCATATCCCTCCCTAAAATGAAATGACTCACCTGATTGAAATTGGAACTGATTAAGAGTGTGAGCCTCTTGGTCTTCTTGGGTTAAGAAAATTTGATGTTCAGTATTGATACCCATTAAGTTAATTTGAGTATCTTCTGTGGGCTCACTAGAAGTTGAAGCTTCAGCATAATTTTCTTGAAATGGGGGCCTAATGTTTTGTTCAGGGCCAGCCTTTCTAGTATTAGGATTCTAGTTTTTTCTGAAATTTGGATTCCTCCTAGTGTTGCTTGGTTGACCATTCCAAGGGGATTTCCTCTCAATTGTCTCTACTCTATCACCAAGTCTATCCATTCCTTTGATAATGGCATCTAATTTTTGTTCAAAGGCAAAAGGTTCTTCTTTGAAAGGTGTCCTCCTGTCAGCTCTAGCTCGAGCTCGTTTAGAAATTAGGTTGGCCTCAATGGTAACAGCTATACTCTGCGTGTCTTCTAAACTTTGAGGAGCTCTTTCCCTAAGCTGGTATGCCATGTCAGAGTGAAATGCATCAAGGAATTTGATCAAGGCCAAGTCTGGTGGAGGTCTGAGATTTTGAGGAATAGCATTGTATATATTATTAAATCTGGTACAGTAATCTTGAACAGTTTCTTGTGGGCCTCTTTTCAAGTTTTCATATTCTGATAAAATGTGGAGAGGATCTTTCTTCTTTTCCAATCTTTTCAAGAAGGTCTGATAAAGAGCTTCTAGGTGAGCAATAGTGTTTGTAGGGAGTGCTCTAAACCAGGTTATAACATCTCCAGTTAAACTTTAGACAAAGACTTTCATTCTTACATCATCAGCATCAATCTCATAGTTTTCAAAATAGTCTGTCATCTTCTTAGTATGCTGTTGAGCTGTGTAAGTGCCAGTACCATCAAAATAGGTGATTTTTCTTTGATAATCTGGAGGCATAGCCCCTGGATTTGCAGGTAATTGCAGGGGAGCATATCGGTTTGCCATATTTTCAAAGATAAGTGCAACAACTAGAAGAGCAGGGATAACAATGGAGATATATGATGTAGATAGAGGAGTGGGAAGGATGGTTTTAAGTGCTGATGGTGAACTAGGAGAAGCTACAATAATAGCAGAAAGGATTGGTGATTTTCCACGAGTAAGCTCATATTAGGTTTGGTTCTGCTGATGTGTGTCAAGGTGTGAACTAGCAGAATGTCCTTAGCTCTCTTGGTTTCTAAGGATCCTGGGAATCCGATTAGGATTTTCAAACACAGGTCGGGGATTTGGATCAGGATTTGATATAGTGTAACGGGTCTTCTTCTTTGGAGCCAGTTTCTGAGTATGTTTTTTGGTTTTTCTTGGAATATTTTGAAAGATACAACTTTTGGCAGTATCTTTTAGGAAGTTTTAGATGTAAGGGATTATGAACTTCCCTAAAAATTTACTGAAACTAGGAACTAATCAAGTATTTGAGACAATTGTTCAATACATAAACTAGACTGGAGGTAGACTGAAGCAGTTTTTATTTACTGCTGAAATTGCAAAGAAAAAGCAGTTTCAAAGGCTATTTGGCAAACTTCAGGCTCCATTTGTCGCTTATGAAATAAACAACAATAACAAACAAATAGTCAGCTCCCCAGTGGAGTCGCCAATGATGTTATCACTCAGGTTGTTCCCAAAAGTTGTAAGAAAGGGAATACGGCTGGGGTAACCATAGACCAATCTTTTAGATATAGATTCTAGCCAATCTACATCTAGAGAGGGCTCTCTCTTTATAATTTAGCTTTGTTTTGAGGTACATTAGGCTAGCAATGAATTACAAGGGTTTTTTTTTGAGTTTGGTTGGAGAAATGGAGATTCAATAGAACAGTGAGGTAAAATTGAAGAGTTTCAGTCTATTGGCCATGATGGAGTCAAAGGAGGATAGCTTCCTAGATTTGGTTTCTAGCTGAGGATGGTGCAACAGAGCAAGGTACTCAAATATGGGACAATTCATAGGCTGAAATCAGATGGAATGGAATCAATGGGTGAAGGGAAATTAAGAATCCTTCATCATGTTGATAAAGGGAGAATGGCTGACTACTATTAAGGAGCAATTGAGAAATCCTTAGAAAATATTCAAGATGAAAGAATTAGGGGAAACAAGAGCAATTAAGAATTCACTATTTATTCTAATTTTGAAGAAAACATTGATAATAACAAAGACTGAACACAGAGTGCAATCAAGTAAATTCTGAGTTATTCTTTCTCTCTATTATTTAGATCATGAAACATAGATGATAAAACATAGAAACTGTAAAACACAAGTTAGAAGGGACTTATTGATCCATAAAATGATTCAAGAATTCTGTAACAGGTCCTTAGCATCGATTCCTCATCCAGTGAGCTAGACAAAAATGGTTCCAACAGGCTCTTTTTATTCCAAAATTCTGTATTACAGCAAAATTATGAGAATACTTCCCAATCAACCAACCCCAAATACTTCGTCTGGGGGGTATTTGAAAAAAAATATCAAATATCTTACAAAATATCTGAAGAAGATAATATCTGATGATGATTAATGCGTTTTACAAAGATAGAGACATACATTCTCGAAAACAGGGGAATAATAAATTGATGCAATAAATTGATGTTGTGTTGGTTGTTTCGTCTTTATGAGATGTATTGGAGGTAGGTGCTACAATTCAGTTCACAACCATCTTCTACTGATACTCTACGCTGGTTATTCTGCCTTGGCCAGACTTTCTTTAACTTTGATGTGATGCGCTTTGACATGCATGACTGTGATTCATTTATGTTCTCCGCATTATAGTAGATGGTCCAAAATTTTGAATTGACCAAAGATAAGTTTATAGGATCTCTAACATACTTTGCCACCACTTCGGTCCTGGTAATTTATGTCTTTGAAGGTTCCTTAAAGTTTCATCAGTCTTTGTGTATCTGAAGAAATTAATTGGGATGGCGAACAAATGCTTCACCTCGTGCTCTATGTAGAATAAATTTTCCAGGCTGTCGTATAGGGCTTGGCCATAGGGAAGTTCCATCTCTCCTGAAGTACTTGATGATGTATTAACTTGATCGAAAACATATGTATTCAATTTATATACATAGTCTTTGTGTTTCATCAGACGATCATTACTTCCCAAAGGACTTGGCAAACCTTTTTGATGCAAGACTGTAAACATTTCTGTGAAAGAATTAATCTCTACCTGCATTTCCTGATATCTTCTATCCAAATTTTGCATTAGATTTCTCATGGTTAGAACTCTCTTGATGTCTAGAATGGTGCCTGTTCTATCTCTAATTTCCAGTGCTTCCAGTTCTTCACTGGTCTTGCTGTTCAAAAAATGTATTAGCCGGTTAGCTTGATCAGGCATCTGTCCCAATAAGGCTCTTGTTTTTTGAATCTCCACTTGGGCCACTCTTATCAAGTCAATCTTCTCATAAATTGTTTGGATAGACCTCCACACATCACTAAGGGATTGAGTGACGTTGGTCCACAAAATTCCTCTGACTTCTGCTAGAGGTTTCTTTAGAGAGAGATCCTTTTCTAATGCTCTCACCTTGTTCTCTGATGTTCTGGTCTCCCTTGTTTTCTCTGTCACATTCATCTTGGATTTATTTGAACTCTGTTCAACTTTTTCCAATTTTTCTTTTACTTGCTTCAGCTCTGACACTTGGAGTTTCAATTCCTCCATGGCTTTTATTAATTTCTCTATGCACATACTTGTACTGCTGCCTGGTGTTGCTTCTGCTGATGTTTCTCCAGTGATGACCTCTGTTGTTGATGTCGGGACAGTGGGAGGCAATGTTGTTATAAGTGTGGAGGGGCAGTAGCGACTATTAGAGCTACTTCAAGTGGCTGGGAGGTTGACTCTCCCTGCTTTTCTTGTAGAGATTTCTCCAATGCCTGCTCTGTTTCACTCAATCTCTCATTCAGTTTCATGAGCAGGTCCATCATGTCCTCTTTAGATTTCTGTTGGAAAACTTCTACAGTCTGTGGATGCATAGAAGGAGGCAGTTTTAGCTATTTTCTGAAGGCAACAATGTCCTCTTCTTTCTTCTTCATTAATACCTTTATACCTTTGGCATCTTTGGGATCATGTCCCAGTTTAATGATAATTTATTACAAGGATTTGATCCTGTTGTCCTTTGCTAGAGAAGAAGCCTTCTCCAAATCTAACTGAGCAGAGGTATTATTCAAGGAGTTTTGAAATTTATGAGCTAACATAGCTTTATCAGCTAGCGTGGAGTATACCATCTCTCCAGTCTGTTTATGCAGCTCAATCTGGTCTATTGGGTGAATGTCCTTGGCCAAGACCTCCATATTTGTCCTGATGTAGTTAGCTGCTAATTGCGGTTGCTACACCTTGGGCTTGAAATAACTCATTATCATCTTTCCTTCCTTTATGTCATATGCTAACATTAATCTTTGCTGCTTTGTGGGGGCCATCTTAAGATACTGGTTATAAATCTGCAACCTTAGTGGATCATTTCTAGCCTTTATCTATGTGAATGTTCTTTTGATGTTAGATATCTGCTTACTTGGTGGCCTAGTGGATGAAACTTCCACACTATGCTGCCTTTCTAACTCCTACCTATGTGTGCTAGTTGATGTCTCTATCACTCGGGAGGTCTGTTGGCTGGTTACCCTCTCACCTCTTAGACTTTCTATTGTTTCTTCAATGATTTCCTCTTCAGATAGAGGATTCAGTCTTTGCATTTTTTCCCCTAGTTGTTCTGCAGGCCCACTGATAGGTGTGGCTTCTTCTCTATCTCTTTTCTTGCCTCTTTCCTCATTTAGAGGAGTTTGTAATGAAAGAAACTCTGCTGCTTTGGTTTGGACCGGAGGAATTTTCCCCTCCTAATCAGTCATTGCTTGCTGCTCCATGTCTGCCACTTCCTTGCCCTTAGAAGACCCTGCAACTGGTGCGCTGGTCTCTTGTACAGGCTGCTGTGGAGTTCCAACAGAGGATGTACCCACTCCGGTTTGATGTGGCAGCTTGAAATATACTTGTCCAAAAGAGTCCAGGTCAAGGGTCTTTTCAGGATCTTTCATAGATTTTTCCATTTTTTCTTGTTCAGTAATCTCTTCTATTAATGTACCCTCTACCCAGTCATCCTGATTAGTAAATTGTTCAATTTTAGGGATCCTATGATGTATATAAGCTGATAGCCTATTTCTTACTTTTCTATGACTTATAAAGCTATTTGGGTCATATGGCACCCACCAGAAAGCTTTCTTCAATTTAAGGTCTTCCCCTAATATCTTATCACCATCTTCCCATGCCTCCCTCTTATTGATGATAAAAGGGCATAACTGGTTTCTTATTCTCAGCTGATCCTTTTTCTTTACATTGCAAAAGTGGGTTAAATCTGCATTGATAAGATGCCTGAAATACTCTAGTGCAAATAGTCTCATGGGCACATATTTTGCCAGCTTGTATGAGCATAATTCACATCCATATATTCTGATTTCAGTGTGATTCTGGTAGAGGTACCAGTCACCTATTCTGTATTTTTTGGAAAGCTGTAAAATATTCTTTATATCACCAGAGAGCCTAGGAGGAGGAGCTCCTATAAATAAAGTGGAGGTTGGATGTACAAACAAGTCAATGAATTCATAGTAGGTATAAGGGGATTCACAAACATTGCGGAAGACCGAGGTCCAAAAGATAAAAAACCTCCGCTCTCCTTTGGAATCCAATTTCCTAATGGGAAATGAAAAATTGTCTAGTTGATAATATAGCAGAAGGTGATATATGAATGAGGTGTACTTGAAGACTCCTTCTCTATCTAGATTTATGAATTTCTCATTGATTTTATTGGCAATGAAAGAGGCATAATCATATTTGACAACAGGGGGCTGTCCTGGAGTAAACATTGACAACATAACTAAGATGGTCTCATAAACAAATTCATTGGTTTTGAATCCCAAGATAAAGGATATCATGTCAAGAATAAGCCTACCAGTTTCAGTAAACTAAGAATGCACATAGGGAGGTGGGCCTTGGGGCTAGCAATCTGGTTTCATGAATAATCAAGCAATCTGGGTTATTTCTGAATTGGGCAATTGAGAGCCTTGCTCAAGCAAAAATCCCATGGAAAGAGGAGCAGGCGTCTAAGTGGGATGGAAGTGTAACATCTCATTGATAGATTCAGTAGTTATGTAAAAGAGAATAGTTTGGGATGGGGTCATAACTGCTTTACTGACAGGGTCATAGTTTGCACAGCAATGGTGAATAATATCTGGGAACACATTGACTGAGGGAAGGTAATACCTGGGGAGATTAGATTCCCATATTCCAAAGATATCAGAGTTGCTCAGATGACTATTCCTAATTCGGCAAAATGCCTAGAGATGGCTCATATCACTAGATAACTCTTTAATTTGAAAATCTCTGTCAGCCAAGGGTAACCAATCCTGGTCTTTATGAGGTGCATTGAGGGGCACCACATTGAGGGCTACGGGAGCTTCCATTTTTGGTTTTTGTATCTTTAAACTGGAGGTCGGGCTTCTGTAGGAAAAGGGGAAAAACAACAGTGGTTTTGGTGTCCTCGTATGGAAACTGTGGACTGTTTTCAGCTTGAGTTTGGCTTTTTTAGGTAAAATTCATAGAGGAAAAACGAAATTATAGGTTCGAGAAGTGAAAACATGGTAAATACTTGTGTTTAGGAGAAAAAAAGTGTGATTCATAGGTTGACTGATGAGTTGCAGAGCAGGCACTATAATTTCTTGGCCGGGTGGTGGACTGGGTGCTCAAGCAATCAACGAGCATAATGTGCATGGAAACAATTCGTAGAGAAAGTGAATGAAAATGACATTTTCCCGATAATTTAACAAAATTTGGCTTTGGCGGGTAACTTTGACATTTAATGAAATATGACATCATACAGGAGACAGTTTGTCATTTAGCGGGGGTACGGAATGGTGACGTGGTCGTGACGTCAACTGAGGGCCAGTGGGAGGGCAGTAAGCGGTTTTCTCCTGCACCACTTATGGGCTAGAGTGGTTTTGGGCAGAGTGGTAGCGAGCATGGCGGTAGTGTGCCACGCGTCCAAGGTACGAGCGGAAATACCATAGTTCCCCACGCTTTAAACATCGAATGGAAGGGGGGACACGATATAGATGTTAGCCGTCCGATGGGAAGGCGCCGATCGGATGGTTGGCGCTCACTAGAGGTGATGGAGGGTTACGCGCGGGGCCCGATATAATTAAATCACAGTTTTAATGTTTTTCGGGCGTGATATGATTGGTGGTTGGGGTTTGTTTTAAGTCAGGTTATTAATTAACCAGACGTTAATTAACCCTTAGGATGGCACGGGGGCGGGTTATTAACAAATCCCGAATGGATCTATTAATCCCCTATTATGTTAAGACTATAGTCGTATTTCGACCTGGGGCAGGATATTACATATTGGGGGTTTTTATGTGATATATACACAATACGGGGATGGGAATAATTTACATGGGATTTATAGAAAATAGGGTTAGAGTTAATATGAGAAATATGTTGAAAAAGAGCGCTAAGTTATAGAGTTTAAAAACTTAGGCTTAAGGAGACAAGTTTATGTGTGACTTTGCACAATCTCCTAAGTAACCAGGGTTTTACTTAGGCCTTTTTATGAAATGAGATGGAGTAATTTGGGGATATTGAGCAGATCTCAATATCTCTAGGGGAATTAGCAAATGATTTGGAGAAAGGATGGAGGGGAGTTAGTCATGCTTCTGCCATAGTACCTGTGATAGAAGTAAGATTTAATCATTCTGAGAGACAAAACTTATCACAAGTTTCTTTCTGCAACATCAAAACTACCTACCCAGCCTACAGTACCTAACATTTTTTCTTCTTTTGCCCTTGGGTGCACTTGGACTAGCAAACCCTTATAAATCTTCTTTTCTTTTCATGGGAATCCTACCTAGGTCTGCCCTTATCCCTTCCAAGATCTCAGTTTAAACAGTTGAGCTCCTATGCTTCTCTACCTATCTACTTATCTGCCAAGTTTGAATAGTTTGGAAAGATTTTTATTCTCTATCTCTAAAACAGGAAATTCAAACATGAACTGGCCAAGATCAAGTTGTTTGGCCATTCCTCAATTGCAGCATGAAGTTCAACAAACTGCACATGAAACTTTATTTACAAAACATGAAATAGTAGTGGAATTTGGATTTGCACACTTTCTTGGTCACTTTTCTTTAGGGTTCATTTCGTTCACTTTTTCCTTTTGACCATTTATCTTTTTACCCTTTAATTTTTCTTTCAGGGTATAGCCTCTTTACATTTTTTAATTTTTTGGTTTTTTCAAACTATGGAAAACCTTTGCAGCGGGGAAAGGATGAACATATTAGGGATTTTAACCAGTCAACAATGAAATATGACACCTATTGGTATAGGAGCATAACAACACTCACTAAACCTGAAGAAGTAACTATGCAATTCTCAAGGAAAGAATTCCTTCTGCATATATGGAATATTCTAGCAACTGATAGTACATTGCCCTTCCATCTGATCTCAACTACGTCTTTGTTTGAACTGACATGCATGAGTTATTTATAAGAGCATATTCAATTTTATTTAGTGCAGTAGTTACATGCATGCAAGCATTAACTAACTAATCTTACATTAATTCAACAAACTGTTTGAATCAATCTAACTGGACTTGACTCAATTAACTAAGCCAACTAATTACAAGTCAATATTACAACTCATCCTTATCTCTTTAACTCTTGGATAAATTCCTCAATTAATGGAGAAAGTGTGGCATGTCCCCACATAGATTTCATGTTTGATTTTCCTTAACTAATTAACTCAAGATGAATTAATTAATTATTTTACAAGTAGCTGCTAAGATCAAATTCGAATTTTACTTCACTCTTTTAGTTTAGGGACTCACTAAAATAGGAAGGTATCCCGAATGCTATTTTTATCACTTCCATTTTTTCATCCCTTGTTGCTATGTTCAACACTGGCTGAACTACTATTTATAGCAGTGCTATTTTTAGCATTTCTTGTTGCTATTTTCAACACAAAATGCTCTCGAAAGAATGGAATGCCCGATAACCTACTAGTGGTTAATTTTGACTACTTAAACTCTTAAATCGAGTTTAAAAATAGACTCTTCCAGGGAATTTTACATCACAAACATGTGGCTATCCTATTTTCCATGAATAATGGGGGCTCAAGCAACGTCCTCCCAAAAACAAAGGTGTGAAAATAGGAAGGTCAACTTCTAAGTGGCATAACTTTTGCATACAAACTCCGATTGATGTGATTGTTGTGTTGTTGGAAAGCTTCTTGCGTGTAGAATAACATAAAAAGGTGTTGCAATTGAGAAGAAATTTTTTACCCCCAAAAAACATCATTGATTCCTCAAAACTCTCCTAGAAGGTTTTAGATCTCGTTTCACCAAACTGGGTCTCGCTAGTAAAAATGGTCTCGTGAGCTAATTTCTCCACCTTTTCCACTTCAAATGCATCGATATGGGTGAAAAAAATATAATGATCCAATTTGGATCACAACTTCCAATTCTATGAGGCTTTTGGTCCCCAAAAGCTTTTACTGAATGAGGTGAGGAAATGTTTCCTCCATGTTCTCTTTGGTGTATTGTTGGCTTGATGGGGCCTGACCTAGGTTCAACGTTAATTAGCTAAGAAAATCCCTACACTACTGGCCCTTTTGGCATCAATCCGTGGAGCATGGACTGGAGTCTCACCCAAGGCAGTATGGGGGGGTGCAGGAACTAAGTCTCCACACCCTGAGATAGTTATGATGTCGATTTATACCCTCAACCTTCCTTCGTGCAGACCGATAAGCCCTTTAGGGCTTACCGATATACTTCTCTTATTTAGATTTGAGACCTTTGCGAGGGTCTACGATCGTCCTTCATGTACCCTGAATAGGAAATTCAGACACTTACATGCCTCTATAATTACCCTTACTTCTGTGTCTACCCAAATTATCTTAATTATTGGAGAACTTGAACATGCATTATGATTATCCTTGTGTAACATATATTCTTACTTGCATTCATATGACAAAGTAAAACACATAGATTTGAGCATCAATACAACATTAAATCATAAACCCAGTATTCAACATAACATAACCGCATAGATTCATAACAGAAGAAAAATAGCTCATACACAGTTATCTCTAGAATAATTCTCTTTATTGATGGTTCAAATCTTCAGTACAGACTCTAACTTCCCTGTGCACATAGTTGCAGGGGTCTGCGCACTCAGCTACAGAATTCTACACTAGGCCTCTGTGCACTCATCTATAGAGCCTCTTTCCTATGCTAAGACCCTTAGATCTTAGCACTTACAGACTCATTACATCCATCACTTCCCCAAAACTTACTAAGAACGTCTTAAACACTTCTAAGACTATCCCTTCTTATACATTCCCATGGTCTGTGGACCAAGGGTGGATCTCATAAAGTTGACACAAGTTACCTAAACTAAGGGCAGAAACCCTTTTTTACTCTTTACATCTTTGCACTTTGCGACCACAAAATGCGGAGACTTTACATTCTTTATACAAAAATTGGGCCTTTAGCCCCAAAACTTGGGCTTTTAACCCCAAACTTGACCCTAGGGTCCCGTTCCCAATAGGTCCCTAACACAAATCTTGTGACTCACCTAAGTCACTCGACTGGTGCAAAGATCTTGTTGTAAAGACGACCCAGCTCTACTTGGACTACTGCAACCTCGGTGGTACACTACATCGCCAATTGCTTCACCTGCTCTACCAACTACTTCGTCGTTGGTCCTGCACCATCCGTCTGCATTTTCTGCTATGTTTCCTGCAGATTAGCCAGCTTGCCTCGAATGGTGGCTATGAGAACTTATGATTTATCTAGCGAAGGCCCCAGCTTGGCCTTCAACATTACCTCCTTGCACTGTGTTGTGTCCACCTTTTCCTTGACTGCCTTTGCTTCCTGCAGCTTCGCCAACCTTTGTGTGATGGCAATGGTGCATGATATCATTTTGACCTCATCATCCCTCTGTTGCAGTTCCCGGGCCCTAGTTTCTAGCCTCTACAGGTTGGGATCTTCCTTCAAATTGGTAAGTACTTTGCCTCTTCGAAGAGTGCAGTGCAATCCTTCACTGCGGTATTGACAATTGTAATGGCATCTTTGACAATGGTCTGACACTACTCTCTAACTTCTCATGGAGTCGAAGCCTGGGCTCTCAACTCAAGTTTTGTGATCTTAAGGTTCAATTCAAACTAAACCTTATCAAGCTCTGTCCGTGCATTACACACACCTCAAACGAGCTTCTGGATTCTTGTGTCGACTAGCACATCTTTTGGGATGTTTAGCTCTGATACAGTCCGGCATGCCTTAGCGACCATAGCTTTTGTGCACTCATTCTTCTCTATGATCTTCTTAAGAAGATCAGTCGTGTATGTATTCTCTAAAAACATCTGGGCATTTTTCACCTTCTGCCCACTGATAACATTCAATGCACATTGTTCTCGAGCCCAAATTTCTGCGATCACACCATCTCGCAAGGTTTGAAGGGCTTCACTTGGAAGCGCAGCCAAGTTTAACCCGAATTTCTTGAGAGAGTTGATAGTTGCCCTATCAACTTCTGTTTTTGTGGTCAATGCTCCATCTGACAGTGCGATAGTCTGGGGATCCATTGAGCGGACCATCTCTGCTGCATCTAAGGTTCTAGGTGCTAAACTACTCGATGTCGCCCTATGCTAGTTTGCACCTGAGTATCCTGGATCTGCAGCTCGTGCAAACCCGTTTAAATGGCGACCAAGACCTATTTCTTCTATTGGTCGAACTGCTGCAGCAGTTTCATGGTCATGTCCTTCACTATATCGTTGATGTCATTCAAATCACCCTTTGTCAAGGTGATTGGGTCTAGGGATGATTTTTTGGCCTTGGACTTCTTCCACGGCCCTACTCTCTCCTACTCCCTCATGCGCTTGACCTAAAATGGAGTAGTCTTTAGGTCTGCTCCTCCGTGTTTTGAGCGCTACTCTTCCTCCTCTATCTGTGGGGAAGGCAACTTTTGACTCCTATAAGAGTCACACTCTTCCTCTTCTTCCTCCCCTTCTTCCTACTTTTTGGCAATGCGCTCTGCTTTGGCTTTGTCCTTGACTTCCTTCCTCCTTGTTTTCGGTAACTGCTCCATCATTGGCCTGACCTCTTCCTTCTTTTGCTTTGCAGCAGACTTACTATACCTAGCTAATAAGTTTGAGGATGTGCACCACTCTGTTGGCTAACTCTCCAGGACCATGGCGATTGCATCATTTGTCACGAAGTATGGAACATCATACCATTTTCTCCCAGGGTCCTTCGATGCTCTAATGGAAATGTAGTTGAAGTTTTCCTTCACCTCCACATATTCAGACAACTACTCAGAGACAGTTGCTAAAAGTCGTGGGTTACAGTTGATTGCGGCGTGGATGCTTGATTCCATGAGGATCCAAAATATCTTACTGTCCTTGACCCTTTGGGGGTCCTTTGTGGCCAAGAGAAAAGTGAACTTCTTTTTTTCTAGTAGCTCTACTGCAATTGGAGGAAACTGACTCTCCTCCGGTAAATCCCATACAACCAGTACAATTCACAGTTGCAACCATGCATAATGGAAGGTCTTGCTTTGGTCTTGCATTTCTCTACAGTTCACGAGGAATGCACTGCAAAGGTAGCGTGCCCAGTTAAATTGTATTCCCTCCGCGTACTGGACAACTAAAGTCACAATCGGTGTCGACATTTCATCTATGTGACACTTCGTCATTATTTTCCCCACCAGGATCTGGGTGGCTACTTTAACCGTGGGGTTGGTTATGCTGGAAATGGAGTAACCACACAGATTCTTAGCAAGCTTGAACTTTTTCTTCATTCTTTTGGTGAGGTTGTTCTCACCCATCTTTCTGCCACATGCCATAGCCGGATCCAATCCTAAATGCGAGAGTAAGGTGATCCTGTGGATCAACATTTCAGTGATCGGTATGAGTTATCCTAACCCCAAGCACCAATCATGCACCAAGCATAACAACTATTTGATCACTATCAAATTCATGGGAGCACGATTGTAATGCGGCACCCATGGCAAGTTCAACAGTCCCGCCTTGTCCACCCCTTTTATGCACTATCTCGGCTCCAACGCAGTAACACTAAAGTCTTTATAGAAGATGTGGTGAATTAATGTATCGATCGCGAAGTGGGGAAAGTGCTCTGTATCTGCCAAATCCCAATCCTCCAACTTTAAATGGGGGATGCTCGTCAGGCACGGGCCTTCAAATGTGATCTTTTCTGGTAGCAATGGTGTGTGAAGTGTGATTTTTCTTTCATCAAGGTCCTTTGGGACCTTCACCTTGCCTTAGCGCAGAGGGACATATTCTGGCAACTTAGAGATAGGGTCTAGCCCCTCAACGTCAATGTCTTCTCCTCCCATATCAACATCTTCCATGCCCATATCACTTTCTTCTATTTCCTCATCGGGTTCTAGGTCTACTACCTTGCCATTCTCCTGTGCAGTGGGCTTTTCTTTCTGCGGGTGTTTTCTAGGAGACGCATGTAATGACTCTGTTGCTTTCTGCTTATCCTTCTTTGGTTTTCAACCCTCTCTGGTTGGTGTAGGCCTCAGCCTGGGTGACCTCAGTGATTTGGGTACTTCTGCAGGTACCTCTACACTCGCTACCTCGGGGCATCTCCCTCAGCTACCATCGCTTCTCCAATACTTGCGGTCTCCACAGGTGCCGACATGATGCTAGTTAAGAGCGCTTGAATTTCCTTCAACAATTTCTCAAACACTAAATTCACTATTAAAGCCTCGAAATAGTCAAGGTTCATGCACGCCTGATAGCTCAACACCTCAATTCTCAAAACACCAAGTGTTTTCCGTTGGGTGGCCATCTGTAATTTATAGGAAATTTCGAATTTGAATCTCACTAATCCCCCCAAAATCTATTCATAAATGCTAGAGTGGTGACATATTTTCAAAGATCTTTCTCTTAAATTTTGACTTAAATGTCGCCCCTCCACTCCATTTAGCTGTTTTCCCACTGTCAAATCATGAACAGTGACCATAATGGTCACTTTCCAGCTGCCCTGCGCGGTCTCTCCTTCAATAGCACAACTCCCCTCATGCTTCTGCTGACACTGTGACAACCCTCCATTCCGAGCAGTTCCCCAATCGCGTAGCTCCACAACCTAGGCAGTGAAATTTATAGTCCCCCACCTCCCTTTAGTTGTCTGGAGTGCCAATACTATGCTTCCACCATATAGTCATCTAGTTGGATCCCCAATGTATGGCTTTGATCGGTTGCTATTTACCTTCCCTAGAAATAAGTCTCCATTCAAATTCGCCAACTGAACTACTCCACCATCGATAATCTCCTTGATGACATAGGCCCCCCAACCAATGCATCTGAAATCTTCTTGGAAATTTATCAAACTTGTTTTCATATAATAAAACTAAATCATTTACCTTGAAGGTGCGTAGTTTCATGTGCCGATTGTGCCATGCCTTTTTGCCCGCATTTTGAACTTGCTGATGGAATCCAACCAAAAACCGATCTTCTTCCATCTCTGCCAGCTGCAAGAGCCTCTCCTTTAGTTCTCCATGACCCATTCTTCCTGTGAATGCTGCTATGTGTAGGCTAGGTACAATGTATTCCATTGGAATCATAGCTTCTACGCCATAAACTAGCTTGAAAGGTGTTTTTCAAGTCAGATTCTTACAATTTGTTCTGTAAGCCCATAGCACTGTAGGTACACACATATCCCAGTCATTTCGTTGTGCGTTCCAAACCTTCATCACCACGTTCTCCAATATCTTATTAAATGCCTCTACCATCCCATTAGCCTGTGGGTGATATGGCATACTCTTCTGATGGTAAACCTGAAATTCCTTCGTCAACGCACTAATCATTTCATTAAGAAAATGTATACCGTGATCTCTCATCAAAATTCTCGGACAACCAAACCTCATCAACACATACTAAAAGATGAATTTTTCTATTGTTTCCCTTTTATAGTCCTTCATAGGCTATGCCTCCATCCATCAGGTTAAATACTCAGTCACGGTGATGATGTACCACGCACTCGTCTTCTTTCCTGGAGGCTGAATTGGTCCTACGAAGTCAATTTCCCACTTCTCGAATGGATGTAACGATATCTACAGATTCAGAGGTAGCTCATCCCTCTGCGATGGCCTCCCAGTCCTTTGGCATGCATCACATGCCCTACAATATGCTTTTGAATTCTTATGCATGGTCTGCCACCACAAACCAGCACATAAAATCTTGTACGTTGTTGCTTTTCCTGCAAAATGTCCTCCCACGGCTCCTCCATGAGCCTCAGCGGCAATGTTGTTTTGTTCAAATTATGGCACATAACGTCACAGTATTTCATCTGATCCCATTTTATGAAAATTACCGGCAATGATAGAAACATCTGCTGCGTGCACCACTAATTCCTTCTTTTGTTGGGTAGTATATCCTTATGGAGTCGTTCCCATCTCTAGGAAGTGTCTAATATCCTCAAAGTGGTTGTCTGCAATGTGCATCGCAAAGAGCTATGCATCAGGGAGTCCTTCCTCGAAAATAGTAGGCTCCTTGCTTGTTTCGTTGTGCAACAGATGTTCTAGTCCGGCATTCAATCATCCTGGTTTCACAATAGTTTCAAAATCATACTCCTAAAACAAAAACTTCCATCTTCATATTTCCCCCCTCAACACAAGCTTGTTCACCAAGTACCTCAATGCAGAATGGTCTGTATACATCTTAAAGTGTCTGCCTAGCAAGTAGTGCCCGAACTTCTGGAGAGCGTACACCATGGCCAACCCTTCACACTCTGTTGTTGAATAATTCTTCTTGGCTTTAGACAACTTCCTACTTGTGAACGGTATAGGATGATCTAATTCTTCTTCATCGGCATGTGTTAGTACTGCCCCGAGCGCAATACATGACGCGTCCACGTGCGCGTGAAATTCCTTCTTCCAATCTGGGAAGACTAGGATCGGTGCAGTGACCATATTTTCCTTCAACATATCTAATCTTTGCTAACATTCTTCATTCCAACAAAATGTGGCATCCTTCTTTAGCAGCTTCTCCATTGGTGCGGTAATCTAGGCATAGCTTTTGATGAACTTTCTATAGTACCCTATATGCCCCAATGTTGAGCGTAGATGTTTCACACTTCTTGGTGCCTCCAAATTGATTATAACCATGATCTTAGCAGGGTTTACCATCAAGCCTTGTGTGCATACCACATGACCCAACAAGATCCCAAAAGGGACACAGAACAAGCATTTCTTCAAATTGAGCACGATCTTGTACCTCTGGTATGTATCCAACATCAAGTGTAGACTAGCTACGTGGCACTTTACCAACCCAAACACCGTCCAATCATCAAAGTATACCTCCAAAAACTTGTGGATGAAGTCATTGAACGTTACGACGAGCACGTGCGAAAAGATTGTCAGCACGTTCTTCAACCCAAAAGGTATTATTGTATACTGGAAATACCCCCACCCCGTTGCAAAGGTTGTCATACTTCCATCCTCTGGTGCGATCTTGATCTGATGGTACCGAAAGAATCCATCCGTGAACAAATATGCCTCCTGTCCTCCTATATTATCTAGCACTTCGTGAGTGAACGGAGTTGGAAAGGGATCATGTACATAGGCGTCATTCAACTTTCTGAGATCTACGCATATCCTTATTTCATCCTTCTATTTCTTGTCCTGAACTACCATTCAACTTACCCAATCATACTCTTCTACTAGTTCAATGATGCTCGCCGCAAGCATTTTATCCACCTCTAAGTAGACCCTTTCTTTATACTTCACATTGAGGTGGTAAGGCCTCTGCTTGATCAGCTTCACGTCCAGTTTCAGTGTAATTTTCATCACCCCCAAGTCTCCTATTATCCACTTTAGGTTTGAGAACTTCGTAGGGAACAAGTCCTGGTATTCGTGGAGAAATTCAGCAACCTTATCTATTGTTGTGTCATCCCAATAGTCCCTAATCTTTGAAAACTTTGGCTCGACCTCAGTCCCAATGTTCACTTGTTTTGTTTTTAGTGGCGCAGTGATATCTGGATTTTCAATTTGCATTACTTCAACTTCGCGGTTACCTTTAGTATCTGGGATGTTAATGTTCCTTAGGTTCTCGTCCTCTTCTTCAATAGTCACATTGTAGCACTGTAGCACGTGGCTCAGCTCGGTGGCCCAATCCGGCTGAATTAGGTCCAAGGGATCCTACAGTATTCAGAATATTGTTGCCTTAACTTCTTACAATACCTCGTTAATACTCTCAAACCCATCCTCAAAGCTAAACACTAGCAAGAATCCCTATCGCAACACATCCCATTCTTCAGTGCCATGGTGGAGCTATGTCTCCAAGTACAAGTTCATCGGAATTACATCTTAAGTATCGAAACAGATGCACCCATTAAGGCTGAGGCTCTGCTCCATAAACCTTAGTCCATTTGTCCAGGTGATCGTGCGGGTTATTCTTGCCATTATATTTCTTTGTGAGCCACACTTGTGGGTAACCGAACCACACTCTCATCATTTTTTTGTAAATGCGTCAATCACCAAAACTGTCCTTGTGCGTGCCCCACCATCTTGCAGGTGTAGCGTGTAGTGCCCAATCCAAGGCCTGCAAGTGATGCTTCTCTGGCACTTCTCTCTCAAATGCATTCAAAAAGTTATCAACATTAGTTAAACCATCATAGTAAGGTAAATTTCTTATCTCTGATGATACACAGTGCAACGACTTGGTCATCATATTACAACACAACGTAGATACTTCATGTAGTTGGTTCTGCTAGTGTTCCAACTCCTCATCTAAATCTGAAGTGCAGGAGCTTTCGCCGTCCCATGCAATACGTCCATCTACCATCAGATTCACCCAATCCTGATCTCATGTCGTTATCTTGTAAATCTAGTCCAAATCATCATCGCTTTCATAATCGCAGACCAGTTCAGTATAGCGCGATCCTTCTACAAGGTCCAAAGGCACCACTACGTAGAGAAATTTCTTCTCAAATATCATCTTCTGCTTCTTCAAATTGATTACCCCATCCATGTTGGTGGCCCAATTGATCTCCACGAGCATGGGGTAGGGATTGCTATCATCCACAATCTTTATTACTTCAAAATTAGCTAATGCGCTCGCGCCCTCAATGTCAACTATTACTCCCTGCAATCTTCCCATGGGGATGATTTTCTGCTGATTTTCCATTCTTAACTGAATCAGAGGCCACTATAGTGCATGTCTCCCCATCCTTTCCCATGTCTGTTCAGGAAAAACATTCGCGTTCGACCCTAGATCTAGAATAACTTGATCCATCTCATATTCTCCTATCTAAGCAGTGAGCCTCATCTCACACCCTGTTCTCGCCTTATGCCTGCCAATATTCCTGACTACGCATGGTCTATCAGTAGCGTTTTCCTTCCCAACACACCTGTTGATCAGTTCTTACAGTCCCTTCATAGCCTTGCTATCGCGCAGCAGCTTCATATAGGTCTCTAAGAAAGTAGTAATCATCGAGGGGTCCATTTCTTCAGCTGGCTTCTCTTGACTTCCTTGGGTAGAGGCCTCAGTGAAGCTTTTCTTTGCTTCCATAAACGTTTCTCTTGCATGTTCTAGATCAAACCCGACCTCTTTTTCTGGTGCTTTGTGGACCCATTCAATTTCTTCAGGCTGCTTCCCCTTATCATTGCCAGTCGTCATCCCACTCTGCAACACAATATTTACATTGGGATCCTCTTCGCGACGCTCGAACCTCATCATCTGCAAGTTTTGAGTTGGTTGAAGAGGTTGTACCCCCTTTTGACATATCTTAACTAGAAATACCAGGAAATATTCTGTTCCATGGTCAAATTGACTACAATAGCAGCATGATAGACACGTCAGATTCAGGCAGTCTCGCACAAGGTGTCCTGGTCCCCCGCAGTTGTAACAATTGCCTTGCCCCCAACCCCTATGAGGTCCTCCTCCACCTCAGCCTCATTTGCGCCCCTGATATTCGCCTCGTGATCCCCCAATGCCTTGGTCTAGAGGTCGGGTTTTTTCCTGCACCCTATATGCAAGCATTCTATTTGTCATTAATTTGTAACTACGGCAATTGCACTCATCATGACCCACTGATTGAGAGAAGTTGCAGAAGCGATGTTGCGGTGTCTGTATGAATTTCTGCAGCAAATGGAAATTTTATGTCCCATGTTTTCCAGCTACCTGAAAAATAGCACACCATACCACAGGCCTTGTACTTGGCCCTGCTAATGCTTCTAGCCTTAGAGGCATTGGCCCCCCTGTTGCAACATAATTTGTGAAAATTGGATAGTGATCTTTGTCATGCCCCTAGCCTTTGCAATTCAGGCACCAAATTTCTTTGTGCGCCTCAGGCCGAGTAGTTCTATCTTTCTTTAGAATCTGAATTTCTCAGCAAAGGTTCTCGAACTGCGCATGAATCTACTGAACCCCGAGATTAACATCTTGGATTGGTGTCTCATGCAATCTCACCACAATTTCTAGGGATTTCGCCTGGGTCGCAATCTTTTGTAGTGATAGCACAACCCTTAAATGAGGTAGGAGCGAAGCCACAAACCATTGGCGGTGCTGCCCATCAGTCAAATTCGTGTTGGCTTCAGGGATTGTAAACTTCAACCTTCGATCCAGATCCCAGGGTGTCTCACCGGGCTTCATCATGATCTCTTTGAATCCCACAATTGATTACGCTTCAGACTTAGGTCTACTAAATTCCTTATTCAACATGGTCTGGATATCTACCAACGCGGATGGTGAGTTATCAGTGTAGCACTTAATGTACCATGTTAGCACGCGATCCTGCAAAGCACTAAACAACATTTCGTTCTTCATTTGATCATCCTGATGGCGTGAGCTTCCCATATAGCCTTCGCAATGAACCAAAACTGGTCCAGATCTTCATTTCCCAAGCCCTATAACACATGTATCTTTACTGACATTGCCATATTGAACAGTGAGGTGGTAGTGGTGTAGGTGAAGGTGTATACAGTGGGGGTGAATAAGGAGGAAGTGTGGGTGGATTGGGTATTCACAGGAATCCTTGATTTATCAACTGAACAGTCCTCTATGGAGAATCCTGTGTTGCTTCCTCATCGTCACTCAGAGGAGGTTCAGGGCCTATTTTTCCTTAGTTCCTGAATGTCCTTCCACTTCGCATAGCCCCAAACATCAAGGTAGCTGCATAACCCGCTTTTCACCCAAAAGCATCTTAATCCAATTATTTAAGGAGTTTAAATACTTACCTCACGACCCCATGAAGAAGTGGCACTCTGCTTCGTTGTAACTGACCGAGGTATTGATTGCGAACTTTGTCACAAATCCTCCTATGACACAATTTTGCCAATGATCGACAAAGCGTGCGATCTTATCTTCAGAGGTTTCTAATATCCACACTAACTCTGTGGTCCAAACTACCGGACTGTCACGTCTCCACCTTCCTTAGCTGTCTGCCAATTTCGCGATCCACTCATATAATTTGACCAAGAAGGAACATAAGAAGATTTCATGTATTCCTATGTATAGATATCTGTCCAACCATTATTCTTTCATCAATCGTGGATTGGTGTCTCTTGCTTCACACATTCGTGGATCTTTCTATCCAACCAGTCTTCGATCTCCTTCATAGTTGAATTCTAGTGATGCAACATCACACAAATAGAACCATTTGATGGCTGGATGGGCCTTGACCCAGGTTCAGCATTAATTAGCTAAGAAAATCCCTACACTACTGGCCATTTCAGCATCAATCTGTGGAGCATGGAATGAAGTCTCACCCGAAGTAGTATGGGGGGATGCAGGAACCAATTTTCCACACCCGGAGATAGTTGTGATGTTGTTTTATACGCTAACCTTTCCTTCGCGTAAATCAATAAACCCTTTATAGCTTACTGATATACTTCTCCTATTCGACTTCAAGACCTTCGCGAGGGTTTGCAATCGTTCTTCGTGTACCCTGAATAGGAAATTCAGAAACTTACATGCCTCTATAATTACCCTTACTTTTGTGTCTACCCAGATTAGCTTAAGTATTGGAGAACTTCAACATGCATTATGATTATCTTCGCGTAACAAATATTCTTAGTTATATTCATATGACAAAGTAAAATTAATAGATTCGTGCATCAATACAACATTAAATCATAAACCCAGTATTCAACATAATGTAACCGCATACATTCATAACACAAGTAAAATAGCTCATACACAGGTATCTCCAGACTAATTCTCTTTATTGATGGTTCAGATCTTTAGTACAGACTCTAACTTCCCTGCGCACATAGCTATAGGGGTCCGCGCACTCAGCTATGGACTTATACCCTAGGCCTTTGTGCACTTAGTTGCAGAGCCTCTTTCCTATGTTAATACCGTTTGCTCTTAGCCCTCACAGAACCATTACATCTGTCAATTTCCCAAAACTTACTAAGCACTACTTAGAATCCTCTAAGACTCTCCCTTTTTATACATTCCCATGGTTCGCAGACCAAGGGTGGATCTCATAAAGCCAACACAAGTTACCTAAGCTAAGGGCAGAAACCCTTTTTGACTCATTACATCTTCGCACTTCACGACCACAAAATGTGGAGACTTTACATTCTTTATACAAAACTTGGGCCTTTATCCCAAGAACTTGGGCTTTTAACCCCAAACTTGACCCTACGGGACTTCTTCCCAACATGTACCATTTAGCCTTGCTTGGAAGTTGTCCCTTCAACCCAATCTTCTAAAGGTCATTGTCTTGTAGTTATAGATCTCTTCTACAAAACTATATCTTCTGTAAACTCTACCTGAGTGTTTGGTGCCAAATCCTCCACAGAAGGTAGGACTTGTTCCTCTTCCTGATCTAGCATGGAAGGCTCATAGAGTTTCAAATTCTCCACATTTACAACTGAGTGAATACACATATATGGTGGTAAAATTAATTGATAGGCATTATCACCCACCTTTTCCAGTATCTCAAAGGGACCATACATTAGAGCCTTGATTTTCTTACTAGGCCCTTGCAGCCTCTTCTTGCTCAAATGTAGTCATACTCTATCTCCCACTTTGAATGAGTTCTCTATTCTGTATTGATCATCCCTAGCCTTATAATTCACCTACGACTTCTATAGTATTTCTTGTACCTGTAGATGGATCTGCCTGATCTTCTCTATAATTTTTCCAACCCTCAAAGCATATCCTATAAGGTCTTCCTTCACTCCTCCTTGTTGCCCATATGCAACATCCAAAGGTGAAGGTGGAAAATATCCAAAAAAAGTTTCAAACTGAGACATTACTATAGAAGTGTGGACTGCTCTATTATAATAATGTTGTATATATGTCATATTTTCATCCTACGTCTTCAGATGCTTCTGGTTGTAACCCCTCAAAAGTTGCACCAAAGTCCTATTAACTATTTTTGTCTGCCCATCTGTCCATGGATGGAATGTTGTATATCTCTTCAACTTCATGTCCACCTTCTCCCACAATGTATTCTAGGATGCACTAAGGAATATTATATCCTTGTCTGGAATGATGCTCGTTGGTATCCAAAGTGTACACAGACCTGTCGAAAGAACAAGTTTGTTGCTTCTTGTCTACTAATGGTCTTTTTACAAGGCATTAGAACACACATATTGATGAACCTTTCAACTTCCATGAACAGGTAGTCATGTCCCTTCCTAATTTTCAGTAAACCTCCCACAAAGTCCATGGAAATGTTTTCCCAAGGACGAGTAGGTATAGGTAAGGGATGATACAGACCTTGTTTCCTATTTCTAGGCTTCTTGGAATAACCAAGTATGCATCCTCTTATGAACCTAGCCACTTTTTCTTTTATCTTAAGCTAATACACATACCTTTGCAAGTTAGCCATACTCTTCCCCACACCAATTTTACCTCCAACCTTCAAGGTGTGAACCTCTCTAATCAGCTGCAAACACTCGCCTTTAGGAACACATACCTTATCTAGCCTCTAGAGTAACCCATAGTGGAGATGGTATTCAACGGTGTTGTCTCAATCATGCACATGGCTCTGATTCTCCAAATGCTAATACACCTCCTTTATGTCATCATCTTTTGAATATGCCTCTCTCTATCCATCACGGGTGAATGGCTCCATATGCATAAGAGTCCCCAAAGCTGTAATCTTTGATGTGGGTGACCTTGAGAGCATATCGACCAACTTGTTTCTATTGCCCTTCTTATACTTGATCACCAGATGAAACTAATGTAAAAACCCCATCCACTTGTCATGCCTGGTCTATTGTAGCTTGTTTTGGGCATGTAGGTACTGTAATGGCTAGTGATTTGTGTGGATTATTGTATCCTTTCCTGTCAGATAGTGCTTCCACTTCTTCACAACTTGCACCATGTCATAGAGCTCCTTTCTGTACGTAGGTAGTTAAGAACTACCCCATGAAATACTTTAGAATTGTAGAAAACGAGCCTTCATCCTTGCATCAAGACAACTCCCATAACATACCCACTCGCATATGTCTCTACTTCAAAGGACCATTGCATGTTTGGTAATTCCAGAACTGGTACTTCAGTGATATTCTTCTTTAACTCATCAAACAACTTTTGGTTCATTTTTCCCCATTGGAAACTCTTGCCACTTGTTGTTATGGTGTGGAGCGATGTTACTACCATTGAAAGAGAGGCTATGAATTTCCTCCATTATTATGCTATGCCAATGAAACTCCTAACCTCGGTAACATTAGTAGGCACCAACCATTTCATGATGGCCTCCATCCTAGAAGGATCTATCTTCAATTCTCCCCCACCAATCACATATCTCAAATACGCCAAGGACTATTGTGCAAAATCACACTTCTTGAGATTTTCTAGCATCTGGTGCTTCTTTAATGTATCCAGCACCTAAATCAAATATAAAATATGCTCGTCCCAAGTAGCACTATATACAAGTATATCATCCAAATGGATGACAACAAATGAATCGATAAAAGGGCATAGTAGATCATTCATTAATCTCATAAATGTAGATGGTGCATTACATAGACCAAATGGAATAACTAACCACTCATGCAAACCTTGCCTCGTTGTGAAGGCAATCTTCTGTGTATCTTATTCTTTGACTTGAACCCAATGATATCCAGACTTCAAGTCCAGCTTGGTGAAATACTTTGTTTGCTATAGCTGATCTAGCAGATCCTCTATCCCAGGCAGGGGGTATTTGTTCTTAAGCGCGATTTTATTCAACACCCCACAATATATACACATCCACCAAGCCCCATCGTTCTTTGGCACAATTATGATGGCTAAGCCACATGGTGATGTACTCATTTGAATGACACCCTATTCTAGCAGTTGCTACAGTTGTTTCTTCACCTCACTTGATTCTATAATAGATTGCATGTATAGCCCAATATTTGGCAACGGGGAGTCTAGCAATAGTTTGAGCTCGTTATCCACTTCTCTCTTAGGGTGTAGCCCTTTAGGCTTGTCGTGGCGGAAAAAGTCGTTTGTGCGGACACAACTGACCTCCCTAGGAGTCTAAACTCTCTAGCAACAAACAAGACAAACTGGAGTGATCTTTCTCTAAATATACCTTTTGAAACATGAAAACTACAAGTGTTTAGGCTTACCTTATTCCAAAACGTTGTTGTTGTAGTCCGTCCTTGCCGATCCGGATGAGCTCCTCCTTCATGTCAATTCCTGCAACCACAAACAATCAAACAATTACCAAGCACTTGCATTTCATATAATAAAATATTCAACATGCAGACCAAGGAACACATGAAATAACTCATTAACACAAGCTATTGAGAAAAATAAACCAGTTTGTATTAATAACGAAACAAAGAAACTCTTACAACCTGGCCTTGGTGTTGTGCAAGTTCCTCCCAGGGTCCATCAAGGGTTTTCCTCTACTTTGACAAAGCTCACCCACTTCCAAGTAGAATCAAGCAAAGACAATCTCTCTTCACAAGGTTCTAAATGGGAGTCCTAATTCCTGCAGCGTTTACCCAAAGAAAATGTATAGCTCCAACCTCTCCTCCCTCTGGCTCAATGTCTTTATTTATAGTGCTGTAAAGAGGTTATTCAGGTCCACCATCAATGGGATAATCCCCCTCTTTGGGTGGGATAGCTCCCTTATTGATGGGATAAGTTCCCCCTTAATAGAGATACATGAACCAACTGGAGGCGCATCCATTTCATCAAACCGACCTCTAGAAGGTTCTAGAAGTAACCATAAGTAACTTTTTTAAGATGAAACTCGCGCATTTTGCCTTTTACAGAAGGACGCACCTGTCCCTTAACATACAGAGCGTCCATGGACGCAACTTTTGTGAACATGGTAAGCGTCCCCGCAGGTAAGGCTAGAGAGAACCTGCGACCCCAGAGATAAACACATTTTTTACAAGACTTTCTCTCTTCTTTGAGTTTGAGATGGATAGTAGAGGCATAAGACTTTCCTAAGAGGGTAGCATGACTGTTGATTTGAGCCATACTAACTGTAAGTAGTCATGGTGACATTTTTTAGTGTAACAGATTGCCCCCTAAAGTGCGAAGCCTGGAATAGATTAGGGTTTTGTAATTCTAGGAAGGGTGAAGCGCTTTATCATTTCAAGGATTGTCTTGTGGATGACCTGGTTGGAACCTGCAATTTTCAACACAAAATACATGTATAAGATTATATCATCACTGAGGTAGGCATTCCTATACTCAGATTCAAAACATTAACTAATGGACTAACTATTCTGATACAGGAATGATCTTGCAGTACATCATTTTTTATAGACTTTTGTAGACACAGTATGGACGCAGCCATCTGTTTATGATTAGTCTACATAGATAATGAATACAAAACTCCTCGCAGCCTGGATAGTAGAAACTAGATCCAGGGTCTTCACTTCTACTTCCCGAATTGGTACGATTCTAGCCATGTGATTAAATGATTTGATGTCGAACATGTTAGAAACCACTTGATTACCAGTCGATGATGTAAACTGTTAACAAGCGTGAGAGAGACCACCAGTAATGTCAATGGTTCTCAAAGTACCAAGCACAACCCGTGAAATGTGAATAGATGTTTTGATGTCGAACACTTCACGGAATCCTTTGATCGAAAGTCAATAATGTAAACTGACGTCAAAGGCGAGAAACCTGCCATTAATGCATGCAGACTTCAAGGTACTGTCGATTCCTAAGTCATCTTTCTAGATAATGTGTCGATGTCGATAGAAAGCGACCCGTTGCAGGCAAGCCTGCAACACGAAATCATTGTTCAAGTTGAAGAAATGTTGCTGTAAGGACTGACTCAGGGATGGTCAAATGGATGTCAAGTATTTTGCAGATGAAAGTTTTGCTTGCAGACCTCTTGAACACATAACGACATGACAGATGGCTTGGTGACAAATAACTCAAAGTTAATCCCCGGAACCCGGTTAAATACTTTCAAAGTGGTTTGGTCAACTGTGAGATAAAAGATTTCCCAACCCAGGTGAATGAAAAGTGTCGTGTTCAAGAGCAGTAATAAAGTTTCTTTTGAGACAAAAGGTAACAAATAGGCCCATTCTTCTCTCTTTTCCCCCACCATTTCTGGCAAGTACCTCTTTATTTTTAACAAGCTTGAGGAGGATAACATATGCTTGATTATAAGCTCATCCTTCGGACGAGTCCAACCTAGTTTAAATTCGAACCCTAGGAAGGAGTGGTTCGTTCCTGTTTGTAATTGAACAGGTCCTTTACTGTAAAAGTTTAACGAGTCCAGTATAGGAGAAACTCGACGTTTTTCAATTTTAGAGAGTCTGAAAAACTTAAGGAAACTCCAAGTTGAACTTTTTCGTAAATTTGTGTCCCTCAAGCCCGAAAAAGTATAAAATAATACCTGGGGGAACCGCTTGATCTTGCGACCAAGGAGTACTTTCATAATAGTGTCGTTGACCTGAAAAGCAAAAAGAGATCAAGGACACGTCGTTTTATTTCCTTATCGAGTTTGAAACGACAAAAACCCGGCAATCTTTTCCTGATTTTGCGGTCAGAAAAGAGCTAAAAGGGGACCGTCTTTTAATTTCGTTTTAACGAGTGTAAAAGAAACGCTCGGCGATCTTTTCATGTTTTAGGAGTCAGAAAAGGGCTTAAAAGATGACTCTGATATTTTTGTTTGTGAAAAATTACAATTTCCCTCGAAATCCCTTTGTCCTGCACAAAAGCAACACATTACTCATACCTGTTTAAAATAGGCAAAAATACGTCGAAAAACATCTTTTCATGGTAAAAAATGAAGTAATTCATCCAAAAAACCTATAAAAAGACCTTTTACCATGTCATTTTTACCGTTTGACTTTTGAGGTTGAAAAAGGAGCTTTTGACAAGAAACTTCCCGTGGTCGCTGCGGAAAATCCGACCGTCGGAATCGAACGCCGTCTTATCCAGGTATTTTACACATCCTACTCTACATTTCTATCTGTTTAGAATCAATTTTTAGGTCTTAGTTTCATTTTTTGGGGGGGTTTTGGTTTCGGAATGCGCCTCTCGGCGGACGCAGGTGCCCTTCGGGCGACCCGCGTCCCCCGACTTTTTCTCATACGGGAAAATGGTTGGAAGACGAGGCCCGCCTTCAGGCCAGCCGCGTCCGGGCGCCCTGTGCTACAAAGCCAGGGTGCGTCTTCCGAGAAGTGCACATTTCAAAACCCCAACTCCCTCAAAAAACTACCAAAAATCCCCAAATCAATTTCTAATTGCTATTTTTGATGTGCAGGGCATTGACCATGTTAGATTGGAGAGAAAGAGAGCATGTAGAGGAAGATGAAGCTGCAATAAATCATCAACCTTCCCTGGATGCCCTAAGAGCATGCAGATTATACAAATATTGGACCATACCGGGCATGAGGGGCCAGGTAAGATTCTTGGAATGGCTGGTTGAGCGATGGAACGTTCAAGAACAATGCTTTTACATAGGAGGGCACCAGCTCGAGATAGAGCCCTCGGATGTATACTTTCTCACTGGCTTGCCGAACAGAGGCGAGCAACTCAGTCTTGCGAGGACTAGGCCGGGTGGCCAATCCCTTGATAGTCTCCGCGACGAGTGGTGCACACCTGGGGCTCACCATTCGAAAGGCATAGAGATAAAACACATCACTCTGCCTGAACTCAAAGTCATAGCGTTCACGGTTACCAGAATTTGCGGCGCGGCCGCTTTACACATTGCTTCCGGATCCCAAATGCGGATGGCAATTGACTGTTACCAAGGCACCATTTTCAACTGGTGTGAAGCTGTGTCGGCTCATATGAAGAGCCAACTGACCAAGGCAAAGAACGGACGACTAAAGACTTTTGGATATGGGCCTATAGTCGTGAGCTTTGCCTTGGAGAGAGTTCCAATGCTGATCCCTCAGCAACTCACTGTTGATATCTTGGGTCCTCGGGAGCCAAAGCTGATACGATGGGTTGCGGTGATGGCCCGGCATCCTGACGAGGGTGCGACAGTGGTTCGATTCTCAGATAGTTACTTTCACTGGTTAGAGGACCAGGTTTTTTCGATACAGGACTTTCCGTATGCCGGAATGGATTTTAGAGGTGATCCGGACATGGTTCTTCCACAGGGAGAACAATGGGACGACAGAGGTACTTTTTATTTTCACAAGTTTTTTAATTATGTATTTTTTATTTTTCATATATATCGTCTCAAAACTAATAGTAAAACTTTCAAAATGCAGATGTTGGTCCACAGCATCCAGCCAACCTCCGGCCTTTTGATAGACTACATCCAGCTGCACCGGTACCGGCCCCACAGGACGCGGCTGCAGAAGTACTAGCTGAGTTGGAGCATGATCTAGAGCGTCTCACGGCAGATATACCTGAGACTACTATGGATGACATTCCTATCAGGCTTCAGCGTTTCGTAGTCGCGGTCCCTGGACCGTTTAGGAGATTTTTGCGTAAGGTAGCCCGTGCAGTGGTGTCATACAGAGAGCACCACCAGTGATTGACTAGTCACTTTTGTAGTCACATGTGACATTTTGACTTTTTGTACTATCATTTTGCCGATCATAAGGTGTTTTCAACCTATGATCGAAGACGATGTATATATTTTTGACACACTTTATCTATATATATCACTATTACCGGCTTATCTTGTTTAACATATGTGATGAAATGTTTTTAAATTTACTTGCATGATTATTGTAAATGTCTGTCCAACATTCGAGAAGCAATTGCATCTGCTAATGTATTCAAAGACCTTGGAATATGTTGATATTCAATGTAATCAAATTCACGTTCCAAGAGACGCACTCTCAAAAACAACCTTAATAACACAGGATTTCTAATGGCATAAACTCTATTAAGCTGTAATACAACAAGTTCAGAATCTAACCTCACTATCAAACGTCGAATTCCAAATGAAATAGATTCGGATAATAATTCAACCACTGCACTGTATTCTGCAATGTTATTCGTTGTTTGACCGAGGCTTACCCCATGCATAGAAACTAACTCGTCAGAGGGCGAATAGATAACCCAAGCTGCGGAAGAGATATTCTGTGTACTACGACAAGCACCATCAGCAAATCCAATGTATGTTTGGAGAGGCGTCGACATCTACAATATCAAGAGTAAAACCAAGATAAGCCAGAATAACGACGAAAAACCACACTCACTAAACTAAGCACACTGACTAAACTAACACACTTGCTAGCTAGAAAGAAAATCTAACCTATCTAAAAATTTCTCCATACCCATCATTTTAAGCATAATACCTCTTTAGGTAAAGTCCATTTCTGGGTTTACCCAAAGAGTCCCCATCAAAGTCAACTAGCTCATAAGCCCCTTTTGCTAGCTTTCGCTTTACAATGTAGGGCCCATGCCACATGGGAACGAATTTTCCGGCACCTAGCTTATCGTTAGCTTGATCATATAATAGTACTAGGTCTCCTTCCGAAAAACTTCGAGGGGTTACATTTCTATCATACTGAGCTTTCATTCGTTTCGCGTGAGTCTCGATTGCCAATGTAGCGTCACGTCGAGTCTCATCTAATTTAGCTAAGTATAATAAACGTTTCTCCTCTTCGGAAGTAGCTGGAAGTAATTCGACAGCCATTTGAAGTGATGGGATTTCGCATTCAATGGGTAACACAGCTTCTAAGCCATAAACTAGCTGGAAAGGAGTGAACCCTGTTGAATTTTTCACTGAGGTTCGGTATGCCCATAGCGCTGAAAATAACATGTTGTGCCAATTCGACCGATGAACACCAATGGTTCGTCGGATCATGATAACTAGAACTTTGTTGATAGACTCAACCAAACCGTTGGCTTGCGGATAATAAGGAGTAGAGCTATCGTGGCGCAAACCAAGCTGGCTTGTAAGCTCAGTCATCATGACGTTTCGAAAATGGCTCCCATGGTCAGTAATGATTGCTTGTGGGACACCAAACCTAGTTATGATATGATTGAATACGAAAACTGCAGCTGTTTTGCCGCTTGCGTCGAATGTAGGCATCGCCTCGGCCCACTTAGTAAAATAATCAACCGCAAGGATGATATACGCATGCCCCCCGGCCGAGTGAGGGTTACAAGTAATAAAGTCGATACCCCATTTGGCGAATGGACCAACGGCAATTATAGGGTGGAGAGGAGCAGGTGGAGCGCGCATCTTGCGATCAAACACTTGACAGTTGTGGCACTTCCTGACTGCAATGATACAATCTTAAACATAGACGGCCAGAAATAGCCAGCGCGCAACACCTTCTGAGCTGTGGCATACCCAGACATATGACCGCCACATGCTCCAGAGTGACAATCATTCAAAACCCTCTCAGCCTCTTCGTGAGTTAAACAACGTCGAAAAACTAAGTCTGCCCCCCGGCGATAAAGTGTATCTCCAATAATTTTGTATGGCTGGGATTGAAACCGAATTTTTCGACGTTCTGCTTTGGAAGCTTCAGGCCGAAAGGTTTGGGTTTGGAGATAGATGATTATATCCCCGTACCACGGATCTACAGTACTGATAAGAAACAAAGATTCGTCCGCAATGGACTCCTCTGCCACAGTCTCTGTGTCAGCACTCGGGAAATCACACATCAATTCCGCAAAAACTAAGGATTTCTTAGACTTGGACTTCTCGAACTCCAAGTCGAACTCTTGCAGGATGACAATCCATTTAGAGTACTTGCCCCCTAGCAGTTGTTTTGTCAAAATATAAATCATAGGGTTGCAATCCGAAATAACTGTAGTTTTGCGGAGAAGAATGTAGTGACGGAAACGCTGGACAGCTTGAACGGCTGCCAGGGCCAATTTCTCCACATGCGAATATTTTAGCTCAGTGGGATTCAAGGTCCTACTAAGATAATATATCACATGCTCCGCTCCGAATTCATCTTCTTGAACTAACACCATTCCAATGGTGGAATGCGAAGCTGCGAGGTATAAGAAGTAGTCCTGGTTGTAGTTGGGAGGATGCAATAACGGTGCATGGGTCAACGCGTGTTTAAGTGCATCAAAAGATTGTTGGGCAATCTCGTCCCAAAAGAATTGTGTGTTCTGTTTCAACAACCGTGTAAAACCTTTAGTGACCTCGGCGTAGTTTGGGATGAATCGGCGTAAAAAGTTCGCTTTCCCTTGCAAACTTTGGAGTTGGCGCAAACTCGAAGGAGGAGGCAATTTGATGATAGCCTCGACTTTCGAGGGATCGACGCGAATGCCGGCTTTTGAAACAACAAATCCCAGCAATCGACCTGTTTCTATACAGAAAACACACTTGTGGGGATTCAACCGAATTCGATAATGCCTACACCTCATAAAGATTGCTCGTAGGTGGACAAGGTGATCAGCTCGATGTAAAGAATGAGCAGGCAAATCATCGAGATAGGGTTGCACAATGTGCTTGATGTCATGAAATGCATAAGACATCGCCCGTTGAAAAGTAGCGCCGGCATTCTTAAGCCCAAAAGGTAATTTGCAATAAGCAAATGTCCCCCATGGACAAATGAATGCCGTTTTTGGTTGGTCGGCAGGTAGAATATTGATTTGATTATAGCCCGAGAAACCATCCATGAAGGAAAACATTTCACTTCCGGCACAATCATCAATAATTTGATCGATATAAGGCGTAGGATAGTTGTCTTTTGGACAAGCTCGATTGATATCCCTATAGTCGATACAGATTCTTATTGTTCCTTGTTTTTTATTGACGGGAACAATATTCGATACCCAATCCGTTAACGGGATCGGATAAATGAAACCTGCTTTCAACAGCTTTTCGACTTCTGCTTTAATCGCAGCCGCTTTTCGAGGGTGAATCTGACGCAACCGTTGCCGAATGGGTTTAGCATCCGGGTAGGTTTTGATTTCATGAACAACAATGGCAGGATCGATTCCCGGCATTTCCTCGTAAGACCATGCAAACACATCGCGGAATTCTTGGAATAGGGCCTTGTAAGTTTGGATTTCTTCTTCTGTACATGAGGCACCTATATGAATGTTCTCCTCGATTCCGGGCTTCACTGAAATATCAATGGGAATAGTACGAGAAATATTCCCTAAATTCAACTCTGAATCAGAATGTTTCGTTGGATCCTGAGCGTCTTTGACATATTCAGCGGTAAAGATAGATGAAAAATCATTTTCAAATGCATCATCCTTAGGTAAAAACGAAGATCTGTGATGGAGATCCTCCCATGGTAGATTGTCTACACTTAGGATTTCGCGAAGTTGTTCGTCAGATGACACGACTTCGGGAAACGCTATCCGTTCTAAGGGTGAGGTGAAAAGTGATTCTTCACTGACCACATTCATTTGGTCGGCTTTGGTTGAATGAAAGTCGGTAAAAGACATAAGAGCTTCATAAGCAATTTCATACGGACTCAACGGCATAACATCACCGAATGAGTCTATCTCAGAGTCAGATGGAACATACCAAGGATCATCATAAATAATGTTTTCTGACGTGATCATATGAATTGTTGCAAACGAAGGTTCTACGCTGAGTGGAGGGAGAGGAAAAGTTCCCAGTAAACCGGAATCCTTAACTAAACCTACACCAACGTCCTTATAAGGGATTGTCGTCTTACCAACATGTTGGATACTCTCTGAAGAGGCTGGGTCGGATGAAAAGTATGTCAGCTGATCAATAGTCACGATCTTACCGTTATGTGGAAACTTAATTACTCTGAAGACCGATGAAACGACCGCTGTCATAGCATATGACCAACTTCGACCCAAAAGAAGGTTGTAGTCTAGAGGGGCATCAACCACTTCCACATCCAGACTAACGGTTTTACCTTCAACCCCTATAGGCAATTCTTGTAGAATACCAAACGGACGGAACCCACGGCCATCAAAGGCCTTAAGGATGGTGGGGGATTGGTTCAACGAAGGAGAACCAAGCGATCTCCAACATTGAATCGACATAATACACGTAGAAGCTCCCTCATCAATCACAGTCCGATGAATAGGCCTGTTTTTGACTATCACTGGAATTTGGAAAGCCATTTGATGGGGGAGACGTGGCGTACTATTTTCTAGATCAAAGATCATTAGGTTCGGGTCCTGAACATCGACAGCTCCGATAGCCGACAAAAGCAATTTCCGTTGTGCTGGGCATGATTGCAGCACTTCGAGTGCCGACATTGCTGAAGGTGAAACAGCTAAGTCCTCAACAATGTTGTAATTCTGGGCTGCTCTCGCATGTGGATTGAAAGCAGACCTTCGAAGTACACCCTTGGCGGGCGGCTTAATCACTAAGTCTGGGTTAGGTTTTTCGATCTGTAGTGGATCGGAACCAGGAGCTGAGGTTGATGGGTTAGAGTGAGAAGATTCTGCTTCCTTGCCATCAACAGGAGCCTTACTACCATAATCTTGCGATCGAGTCGCAATCCTCACATGAGACATCATCAAAATGGGTTCTTCACTGGCATTCGAAGAAGAACCTATCATCTTATTCTCCTGCTCTGGAAATGGATTCTTTAACACAGCAGGAGTGGGAGAACCTTTGACTATTTTTACAACCTCGGCCCGATGAGGGCAATCTCTCGTAAAATGATCCTCTTCACAAATAAGACAAGGATATCGAGGTTTGCGTTTTTCGTCATTGGTTTCCGACTTTTTAGTTTTCTCCTTTGGAGCCTTGTCTGCTTTAGCCTTCTTCTTTCCTTTCTTCTTCCCACCGTTTTTTGATTTGGCCGTAGATGACTCTACAGCGTGAATATCGGCGGTAAGTTCAGGAGAAGACTCTCCTGTCGGGGAATCAGGCAAAGTGATAATAGGAGTAGTTGAAGCCTTGGAAGACTTCTTCTTGCTCTTTGTAGTCACGATACCAATCATACCATCAGCGGCATGAGATCCCGAAGGAGCAGCAGCGATTTGGTTCGACTTTGGAAGATCCGGAATCTTCTCGTGTAATGTACCCGACTGAGTGTAAACTAAGTCAAGGTATTGTGCCTGAGCAATGACTTGCTCCTCAGTAACTACTCCGGCCTTAGCTACATCTTCAGTAATTCTTGGTAATAATGATTTAACAAACCATTCAGCTAAGATTTGGTCCGGGATAAAAACTTTCACTAGTCTTCTTCGACGTCTCCACTCATGGATGTGATCAGAAATATACGTGGAGGTCGATTGTTTTAGTGAAGTTAATAACTCTGTACCGTTATCGTATCTGACTGGTAACTGAAAATGAGTTAAGAACGAGGTAGCTAACTGGCTAAAATTGTAAAAAGAGGCCCGTGGCAACTCAATGTACCACTTGGCTGCGAGACCAATGAGTGTACGCTGAAAAAGACGTAAACGGATCGAATCATCCGAGATGGAATTTGAAGCACACCAGAGGTGGTAAGTCATCACGTGATTGGACGGATCCTCTCCAGACTTACCTTCGAACTTGGGTATATCGCTGGGCAACTTATTTGGCATTGGCGGCCAGAACGGAAGATATTGAATTGGATCGTTCGTTAGGCGCGTCAAGTCTGGTAAATCCAAAGTTGCGATAAACGGTAACTGCCGGTTAGGATCTCTAAAACTCTGGGTCACAATACCAGCCCCAGGAGGAGGATATCCAGGATAACTAGGAACAGGAGTCGCATTTGGGATATTATATCCTCCTGGAAAACCAGGATTAACCGGACCGTACTGGGGTTGCTGAGGTTGTTGATAAGTGTACCCAGGATACGGTTGATACTGGTAAACCGGTTGTTGGGCAGCTTGCCCAGGTTGATACTGTCCCTGGTACGGAGGTTGAACAAATTGAGGTTGAGTAGTAACAACTGTACTTGTACCAGGTTGGCCTACAGGCATCTGGACGATGGTTTGAATCGTAGATCCAGACAACGGTACAGATGTCTGAGGAGTGGTTACAGGGACAGTAGAAACCGGAGCTGCCGATACTCCAGAAGTAAGTATGGTAGATGTGGCGGTAGTTGCTGCAGCCGTTTGAGATGGAGTACCAGGTGCAACTGGTGGCTGAGTAACTACCGAAGTTACAGGGGTCTGAACACTTGACTGGACAGGTTGCGGTTGCTGGGGTGGACCAGGAACTACAGGTTGTCCTGCTTGAGGTACCGACTGTATACTTGGTTGCAACATCTGTTGACCCTGTGACGGATCCCACACTAACATTCCAGGGTACTGACCCGTAACAGGTTGAGGATACTGAGATCCATAGCCGGATTGAGGATAGGGTTGATAATTGTAAGGTGCAGTCCCATATGATTGCCCTTGAGGTGGTTGATAACTTTGACCAGAGTATTGACCCGTAGGTTGATAACCTTGAGGTAAATACGGGTACTGGGGTTGACCTTGACCTTGAGGTTGGTATCCTTGAGGTTGATACCCTTGGGGTTGATACCCTTGGGGTTGCCATCCTTGAGGTTGCCATCCTTGAGGTTGATATTGATACTGAGGTTGAATTTGGGGTACATATTGAGGGTGGGGTTGACCTTGAGGTATGTATTGCCCCATAGGAGCGTACTGACCTTGAGGTTGCCCCCCAGACACGAATGAAGTACCTTGAGGTTGCCCCCCAGGCATTAACGAAGGTTGCCCCCCAGGCGGTAATTGGCCACCTTGAGGTTGGGTAACGGGAACTGAACCTGACATCATGTAAATGTCACCTATACTCAATGGTACATTACCACTGTTTCCAACTAATAACCCATGATCAATGGGTTGAGGAGATGCTCCCGCAAAGGTACCAGAAAGAGATTGATACCCAGTAGGAACAGAAGGACCGCCATGTAAAAAAGATTCAGGACTTTGTGTAAACACAGATGACTGACCAGACATATTTACAGGAGTATGAATTCCTCTAGGTGGAAAAGGAGTACGAGGTGTAGAAAAACCTACTGAGTTGTCTAAAAAATTGGTTAACGCAAGGTACCAAGAAGTACTTCTAGGAGGACTGTAAAAGATGGATTCACGCTCCCTTAGATCAAGGGTAATTTGATCTTCAGGATCAGAGACACCTATTTCTTCCTCTGGAACAAGTTCTTCTATAGCAATTAAACCAACAGGAAGATTTTCGGTGATAATTCTTTCTATTCTTGGTGAATCAGGAACACTAGGAGTTGGAGTAACAGGTTCGGAAATTTCAGGTTCTTCGCCTGTTTCACTGGCAGATGAAAAACTACCAGCAAGCTCGGAAACTGTAACAGTTTCGGGATTGTAACCTGTTTCTAAACTTTGGTAATCTGGATGGACTACCAAGGAAGATTCTCCTTCTTCAGGTGAACCTACTCTACTGTCACTAGGAGGAGTTACAAGGACCTTTAACCCTTCGTACTGACTCGGAATGTCTTCAGGAGATTCACCCCGCGATTTACGGAGTTTTCTTAACAAATCTATTCCGGTAACAATCTCAGGAGACTTGCCCCGAAGTCGACGGGACTGTCTCGGTAATTCCGCCACAATTAAAGATTTTTAACTACAACACACGAAAACAAAGTAAAAATTTCAAATCAAACCACCTAAAGTCTTCTAAAGAAGCAAACAAATTTGAAGCACACGCCTAAAGAATCTAGAGCGTCAAACCAAACACAAACAGTATCTTCCGGACCAAAAGCGCTAGTTGGTGATTAGGTCCAACCTCGCAGGATTCAGTACAGAAATGGCGGGTGGAACAGTTACGCCGACAACCTGCTTAATGAATAGACTGGACCAAGTTCCTCCACTTTAACCGTCTCGAAGTGAAGTGAACCCCCCAGAAAATCCAAGTGAGTATAGCCGACGTCTGCCCCAGGTACAGTGGGACCTTCCCTCCACCGTCACCTTGGGTAGAATCCTAGAGATTATGGTCACTAAGGTTACCAATCACAACAATTACACCTGGGGGAACAGTCTAAACTCCGACAGCACGCAAGGGCAGAGTAACAAGCTCAATCCCCTTACCGGCTCCTTGACAATAATCCAAGGTTTACCGATAAGTGACCCCTGGCTCCTCGACAATGGTTAATCCGAGGTTTACCGTTTGTAATACGTATTGTCTGGCGTCGTTCCCAACGAGGGAGGAATGATCCCCTCACTGGTTCGGACACGAGCTCGTGCTTCTCCTTTAAGAGGAGCTTTCCCAGAGTGTAACTGAAACAATTGGATTTAATCTACTCAAGATAAACTATCTGTTTGGTTTTGTAGTCTTGGAGAGTTAAGTACTCACCTACTCCAAGACCCTAGCCTAAGCTATGTTGGTGTTTCAAAGCCCTAGAAAAATAAAAATTACTAGATTGATTTTAATTTAAGCGTTACTTTTAAGGTTGTTTCTTAAGTCAAAAGATGATGGAAGTGAAACCAGTGGTGTGTTGACTCGACTCGAAACCGCTACAAAATGCACCTAGGATGATTTACCCACTACTTTACTTTTTCGATGAATTGCTTAACTAAAAAGTTGAGAGAATGCAATCTTTATAAAAGCAACTTCTTAATTGAAGACAATCAAAGAAACAATTCGTTTGTCTTTTCAAAGCATAAAAACATGACCGCTCTTTACATGCACGAAAAAACTCTTTTCCTCTTTCAAAAACAAAAGCTACTTGAAACAAGACTTTTAAATAAGATGTTTTTGTATTTTTCTTTTAATAAAGCAAATAAATCTAATATAACCAAAAATCAATCTTAACAACTATTAAAATCTACGAAAATTCACTCATAAGCAAACTAAAAGGTAAATTTACTCTAAGCAATCTTAACGAGGCCAAAACTAACAATGATTATTCTAAGGTGTTTTACTTGATCACAATCAAATCAAGGACTAGCTTATTGCATAATAAAAAACTAGCCAAAACAAAACTCTAATCTTTTTGTTCTTTTGTAAAATGGAAATCAACACTTTATAAACAAGTAATTCGAAATTTGACCCAAAACAACTTAAATGGCAAGCTGCTCACACAAGGAGACTTTACGACAGGCCCGACTTCTAAGAAGGCTGACTAACCAGAGAGATCTAAGGCTGGACAACTTTCTACCGTCAAAGTCACTACAGGACCTATCCAAAAATCAAACCCTAGGCCTAAACTTTGTTGAAATCCACTAAAACACTCAAAGCTCACAAAACAAGTTCAGGTGAAAATTTTTGACAGGGTACTAAAGGATCTGGGCAGAAAACACTAAGAAAAATCAAAATCTAAAAGCAATTAAAGCAAAAAATGGAATTTTCCTAAATTTTACAGGAAGACGCAGGCAACCCGTTATAACAGGTGTGGGCCCGCTCTGTGCAAATGGCAACAGCGTGTCCAAAGACGCACTGTGCAGTACTCAGAGGGTGCGTCCTTCTGGAAAAATTAAGAAAAACCAAATCTAACTAAATCTAAAGCTAAGCCACCCAAATACTAATTCTCACAGTCAAAAACCAGAAAATAAAAATGATTTTCTCAGAGCAAAGTTCACACAAAGGAAAAGACTCTCTCATTAATGGACTCCCCAGTATGGTCGCCAATTTGTCGTGGTGGAAAAATTCGTTTGTGCGGACACAACTGACCTCCCTAGGAGTCTAAACTCTCTAGTGACAAACAAGACAAAATGGAGTGATCTTTCTCTAAATATACCTTTTAAAACATGAAAACTACAAGTGTTTAGGCTTACCTTATTCCAAAACGCTGTTGTTGTAGTCCGTCCTTGCCGATCCAGATGAGCTCCTCCTTCATGTCAATTCCTGCAACCACAAACAATCAAACAATTACCAAGCACTTGCATTTCATATAATAAAACATATATTCAACATGCAGAGCAAGGAACACATGAAATAACTCATTAACACAAGCTATTGAGAAAAATAAACCAGTTTGTATTAATAACGAAACAAAGAAACTCTTACAACCTGGCCTTGGTGTTGTGCAAGTTCCTCCCAGGGTCCATCAAGGGTTTTCCTCTACTTTGACAAAGCTCACCCACTTCCAAGTAGAATCAAGCAAAGACAATCTCTCCTCACAAGGTTCTAAATGGGAGTCCTAATTCCTGCAGCGTTTACCCAAAGAAAATGTATAGCTCCAACCTCTCCTCCCTCTGGCTCAATGTCTTTATTTATAGTGCTGTAAAGGGGTTATTCAGGTCCACCATCAATGGGATAATCCCCCTCTTTGGGTGGGATAGCTCCCTTATTGATGGGATAAGTTCCCCCTTAATAGAGATACATGAACCAACTGGAGGCGCATCCATTTCATCAAACCAACCTCTAGAAGGTTCTAGAAGTAACCACAAGTAACTTTTTTAAGATGAAACTCGCGCATTTTGCCTTTTACAGAAGGACGCACCTATCCCTTAACATACAGAGCGTCCATGGACGCAACTTTTGTGAACATGGTAAGCGTCCCCGCAGGTAAGGCTAGAGAGAACCTGCGACCCCAGAGATAAACACATTTTTTACAAGACTTTCTCTCTTCTTTGAGTTTGAGATGGATAGCAGAGGCATAAGACTTGCCTAAGAGGGTAGCATGACTGTTGATTTGAGCCATACTAACTGTAAGTAGTCATGGTGACATTTTTTAGTGTAACAAGGCTTTTAGAACACATTCTTCTATGTTTGTAACAACTACTCCATTTTTATTTTTTTTTGTTTCCTAGTACACCCCCCTACAGATCCCTTGCCTCTTATTGACTCCTCTACAAACTAATTTTCTCTTAAAAAAAATAAAACATGCTTCTTGCTAGAACTAATCAATTTATTAGCTTGGCTGGCACTTACTAGTGAAATTTTCGACTTTACTTTGTGTGCATTAATGATGAATGATTTTCTATTCTTGATGAGCAGGTACTAGTTAGCTCTCCTCATGAATATTTCATCACACATGTACATGTATGGACTCCCAAGCATGACTCCACATACATCAAGGGGGAACACATCGAGATCTAATTCTTCAATAAAATCAACAGTGATAACAATTCTAATTTTACACTCTTTTTTTACCTTGATCCCTACATCCTTATGTACCCAGCCTAGTGGATATGGGTTTGGATGATGACCAACTTCCAGCCCCAACTTCTTGACCAGATCTGCTGCAATGAGATTCTCCTATGACCCCGAGTTAAACAGAGCATCAATCTTCGTCTTCTTGACCTGTATCTTTACATGGAATAGTTTGGTAATTTCTTTCTCTTCTTGTTGTTGAAGGCTACTAAGATTCACCTCCTTCTACACTGATGTACAGACAATATTCTCATCCACATCTGAGTTGCTTTCACCATGGTTTCTGGAATAATTTTCCATGGGATTATTCTTCTTATTATCTTTCTTCTTATTCTTTGGCTTTAGCTCTGGATGCAACTTCCAAGACTTCTCGTCTGCATGGCCATCAATGTTGTAGTGGTTATAGTGGTTGCTAGGATCTTTGCACTGGTGGGCTCTAGCTGTCATATTTTTATCTTTTCCCCCTTGTTGCTTCTTCTTCTCCTCCTTAGAAGTGTCTTGTTGCTCCTTTTTCTTTGATCCATTTGATTGTGCTCTTTGCAAGCCTATGTGCTCCACGTACTGTGCTTGTACACAAGCCTCACCCACTATTTTAGGCTTGAACAACATCACTTGCTCATGAAGATAGTAGTGTAGACCCCCAAAATACTTCAAGAGGACATCTAGGTTCTTTGGAGATATATCGAATATTATAGCTATATTTCTGAATTTTATGGTGTACTCGTGCACATTTTGGCCCAGCTTTTGCATGATGTAATGCCACTCGATCCACTCGTCTTCCACATACCCAATGGGATAAAACTTTGAATTAATGAGGGTTTTCAAATCCTCCCACATAGTCACTAAAGGTTCTCCCTCCAACCTCAGGGTTTCCATGTGGCTCTCTCACCAAGTCAATTCATGGCTCCAATTTGAGCCACACGAATGAGATCTTCTACCCTTCCTTGATACGATGGACACTAAAATAAAGTTCCAGTTGTTGCAACTAGTGCCTCAGCCTCAGAGCATCGATATCGCTGTGGTATGGATTGATATCGACTTTTTCTTCCACTTTAAAAAGGGATTTGTTCATGACACTAGAACTGGATTGATATTTTCCGAGTTATTTCTTCTACCGGTTATTTATGTCTTCCCAATCTCTCGATCCCCCTTCTAATTTTTCCTCTGCATTCGAACCCCATTATTCTCCAAATATCCCCAACTTATTTTGCAAGGTTGACATGAGGAGGTTTGATTTGTGGTTTATATCTGTGACTTGTTCTTTGAGCCATGAAAATCTCACCTTTGCAGGATGACGAGGTTCATTTATAGATTCGTCACCCATGATTAGGGTTTTGCGATTTTCGGCCTCATAGATCTAGATCCTTGCAATCTACAAAAAAACCCAAAGAAACCTACTATGATACCAAATTTTTATAAATTAACATGCATATTCCACAGGAAGGTTCATCACAACAGATATGATAATATTATATTAAAAATCTGAGATTATACACTATTACAGTTTTATTTAATTTCTAGATCTGTAATATTAACTGTAATTAGTGCATGCATGTAAAGATAAATCAAGTAGAAAAGTAGAGAATGAAAAAATAATCTCACACACACATAATACACAAGGTATGCTCTCTAGGAAACCCTTTAGGGAGAAAACCCAGCTGGAAGGTGAGGTCACTTCGCTCTCTTTCTTTGTCTCGAAATAAGGCTGCAAATATAAAAAAGTAATGTTTGTGGCCTGTGGGCTGCTATAGTGCAAAAATGCTCTTTTTGTGCTCTACCTACCATCTCCCCTAGCTATCTTTGCTAAACTATGGAACAAAATTCTCTCGAAAGAATGGAATGCTTCTTCCTCTTAGTGGCCCGGTTATAACACAGCCCGATAACCTACTAGTTGTTAATTTTGACTACATCAACTCTTAACTAGAGTTACAAAATAGACACTTCTAGAGTCTTTTACATCACAAACACATGTCTAGCCCCTTTTCCATGAATAATTGTGGCTCACGCGACATCCTCTCGTACTATAGGTGTGAAAATAGGAAGGTCAACTTCTCAGTGGCATAATCTTTGCATACAGACTCTAATTGACGCGATTCTTACATTGTTGGTAAGCTTCTTATGTGTATAATAACATGAAAAGGTGATGTAGTTAAGTAGCAAATTTTTCCCCCCAAACAATGTTGTTTGATGCCTCAAAACGCTCCCAGAAGGTTTAAGACCCTGTTTCGCCAAACTGGGTCCCACGAGTAAAAACAATCCCGTGAGTTGATTCCTCCACTTTTTCCACTCCAAATACATCGTTATGGATGAGAAAAAGTATAATGATCCTTTTCGGATCACACACACTATGGAAGCCTCTTGAATGTTGGCATCTTGTTCTGCTCTTGTGTGATGTGGGAAGTTTTTGTAATAATGAGGGTCCCCACAGTGCCCACACTACAAAGGAGGTTTCTACATTGCACTAAACTCTGATTTACTGCAAACCTACACTTGTTTAGACTCATTTTGCAGTTTAAATTTCTGTTGATTCCTTCAAGGAGGTTTATTGTGCTGGTTTTTTGTGTAAATTTCTGGCATTACCACTTTTTATACCTTTCATATTCTAAATCTTTTTCTATACTTTCTTGTTAGACCAACTCTTATTTTCTTCTCCCCTCTGTTTCATATTCTGATAGAAGATTCACGCCTTCCTAATGGCCTCATCCATGGTTTTGTGATTATCAAATTCCAAACATTCTTTCTTCAAAGTTGGTAGGATGCTCATAAAATGTTGTACCTTGGCATTTTCCTCCCTAATATAAGGTACACACCTTAGCAGGGATGTGAACATGGTCACAAACGCATCCATGGAGAGTTTTCCTAATTGTAGATCATCAAACTCCTTCTCCTTATCATCGTAAAATCGCTCATTTAGATATTTTTCTTTAACATATTTTTGAAACTCACCCCATGTTACTCCTTGCTCATCAATAGTATGAACAACCTTAACATCCCCCCACCATAACATAGCCTTTCCTTGCAGCCAATAAATTGATAACCTCACCTTCAGGTTGTCATCGCATTCATAAATTTGAAATTATTTGGTATAATTAATCAACCATGCCTCAACACATTCTTCCACTTCTCCATCAAAAGTTGGGGTTTTAATTTTTTTGAACTCCCCTTTTAAATTTGTCTTTTGCTTCTTATTCTTTGATGTTCTGATACATGGAGAGATTCTTCCTCATTTCCACAATTATCCCCTTCCATCCACTGGGTATGACTTCCTTGAGGAGAATTTTCACCTCTTTGTCTTTGTTCCTTGTCCCTATCCTCATTTTTGGAGTTGGGTGCAGTGTTTCTATTATTCTCATGATCAAAAATACTTTTTAGTATTCTCTCCTAATCGCGAAACAATCTCTCATTATCTCACCACAGACTAGCCATTTATGTCCTTAACTATTGGATTATTTCTAGCAACAAAGCAACGTGGTTTTGGTGACCTCCTTCCAATTGAATCCACATCTCTAGATTAACCCCTGAGATAAGTAAGAAAACAGATTCGAGAGATAGCCTTATCACTTGTGCACTTCTGAGACCTCACTTCATTATGCTTCCTCTCTTTATTCACAACATACACATTTTTGTTAATTGGTTTCCTAACTAAGCCACAACATTGTAACATGGGTTGTGATACCACTTATAACATTTATTCACCATACAAAAAAAAATTACACATATCTTTTAGTGGAATCTTACCAACATAACTACACTACAATTTATGGATCGACAAGTGAATTAATTAATAATTTGATTACCAGCTTTTAAATGACATGTCTTAAAAGTTATGTAACTTAACACCTTATTGGTTACATCGGGGGCCCTTATGAGCTAGCATTAAACACTATCTTGCATTAATTATTCCTATCCCTAAGCGTAACAATAATAATCCACTTACCTTGCAAATTTCTCTAGACACTGTCTGACACTAGTCTTGTCATCTACGCACATGCTTATATTTGTTTTGATCCTCATCATGTGATGTTAGGGTTTCAATCGTCTGGCTCGAGTTTCTCCGGGGCTATTAAGGGTAACCTCCCTTCCTTCCAGACTATGATCGCGTTGTTCCTTTGCCTCCTCTCGAGTTCTACTCTGCAACTCTACACAAGGGTTTCCTCTCCAGCGAATTTTTCCATTTGATAATACAACTTATAATTTTCTACTTGGTTCTCAATCGTTCGTTATCCTCAAGAATCTGGCTGAGTTTTTTTTTTTTCTTTTTTCATTCTGTAGCCACAATGGCCACTTGCTGCAAGGGTAACTCAGTTTGCGGTGCATGTTCCGCCTTCCTCACACGTAAATCTTGAGTTTCTCTTCTTTTAACCTCTTCTCCCTTAGTTACGGGTATCAGTAAACATGCTCAATACTTCATTGCATTCAAGTGTCCCCAGGGTATTAGGGTCCAACATCATGCACAACTCTTCTCGCAACCTATACACGCATCAATTTTTTACTTTCCCAAAATGGGATTCGGTTGGCGTTTTCTGCTCATCTTGGTAATGTTGTCTTGAATTTTTTTTTTTTGCAGGTGAGGAAATAGTCTTAACTCCCTACTCCTTTCTCGGCGGTCAGCTCCAACCGTTCACTAATCACTCTCGGTTGTTCTTTGTTCTAGGATTTTATCTTGGTTCTCCCTTTTCTTTCTAGTTCCTTCTCAAATCCAGGCTAGAAGCTCGAACTTGCATGGTTTACTCGCTTCTCTACTTTTAGTCTTAGGTTAACGAACCAGAAATGATGTCTCCCTATTTTGTGAAGGGATTATGTATTAATTTTTTAAAATTATTAGACATGCAGAAAAGCCCTTTGGCTTTCTTTCACTTTTCTTGAACATTGCTACAACGATTTATGTTAAGTAATTTGAAGGTGTATTTTAGTGAATTATTGTTCGATAATTTGAGCATATGTTTTAGCTATTTGGTTACGAGTACTTAAGTCTTGATGAAAGTTGTATTTACTGTAGGGGTTCTTCCTTCCTGTTAATTAAGAATTCACTTATATTGTTGAGAAGGAATATGGGTTGGACTCCAGTACCTAACTGGAACTATCAAATCAAATGGATAAAAATATATTGTTTTAGAATTCATCGATATGTATTCTCTGGTTTCCATTTTTGTTAAATTTATGAAGTAAATTTCCTTCTTTAATAGTTACTTTCTTCATTCTGAATTTGTTTGGGTTCCCTTTATTCAACCATCGTTTTCTGATCGCAGTCTTCTAGCTTGGCCCTACTTTGGATTCTTTATCCATCAATTATCCTCCTTTCTGGCAACAACGATTTTCCTTTAACTACGCAAAAACACTATTCCTGAAACTTAAGTTTATATATTTAGTTTTATATATTTATTTTTGGAGATGGTTAAAAGTGGACAGAATTTGGGTAAAGAAATTTCAATAAAAAATGTAGATTTAGTATTTGAATCATGGTATTTTATGGCTGAAATAGATTCAGCACCATACACTATGGCTGAAATAGATTCAGCACCATACAAAATGTGTAGTGAACTTAAAATTCCCATAAAATCGTTATTCGGTTGTACATGTCTGATGATGCTGGTGCATATTTTGGTTCAAACTCATCTGATGAATAGTTATGGTGTCCTTGAACTTGTTGGGTTATTTTACCCGTAAACGCGGTATGTCACATTTCAAACTTTTAGTACGCCTGTATATTTGCGATTGTATTTAGTTTTGATTAATTACACAACTTATGAAGAGGGACTCGTTTCCAAGGAGCCTCTGGCTCACAGGAAAAGACTAACCCACTACACCTTCCTTTATCCTTCTTCCAACAGTCATAGGTTCTACACCCTAATACATTCAACGATTAGTTACTACGATTATTACTTTATTCTCAGCAAAAGACTAACCCTCTACACCTTCCTTTATCCTTATTCCAACAGTCATAGGTTCTACACCCTAATACATTCAACGATTATTACTTTATTCTCAGAAGTTACTCCTCAGTACGGAAAAACTCAACCATCATTGAGAGTTGTTTGCTTGAAAAGAAAGTATATTTCATTCATACGAGGAATTTTACTCACTAGAGTTTATAAGAAAAAACCATAGAGGGTTTTTGACCTATTCTTTACCCCTATGAACAACTATTCCAAATGTCAGGTTATTCTCTTTCACTCATCTATTCACCTTCTACCTATGCATATCACGAATAAACAGGAGAAATGTTGAAATTGTAATTTCAACTGTGGTCGAGCCCCAGCGACCACAAACTGTTTTTGGAAACTGCCTGATTTCCCCGCACGGCTCTTTGCTGGACAGTGGTATTCTTCCACGGGGCAGTGATCACAATCATCTCAAGACGTGTGTCTGGGCAGTACTTTGCAAAACCACCATCCCCCAGCAGTACTTTGCAAAACCACCATCCCCCGGCGCATAAAATTCGGATGAAAGGAACCTCGGTGGAAATAGCGTCAGCCGTCCAATTGACATCTACGGTTTGTGGTCTGTGGTAGCAGGCACATGTTTTTTTGTTTTATTATAGTGAGGATTTCCATAGCAGCCGGGTTAATAATAAAAGGAATGTATCACTGAAACGTTTAATGAATTTACGGTCGTCATTAAATGTAGGTAGAATTTAATTTTATATCACAGGAATTTGTTTTAGTACATAGGTAAAACAAAAAGTCAATGTGTGTAATGTTTTTTTTAGTTCTAGAATATGTAATGAAAAAAAACGCAACAGTGTATATGTAATGAAAGAGGGAAAAATGCACCGTGTGCAAATGTAATGTTCTTTTGTTGAACTTGCAATGTAAGGGAATGTGCAGCAGCGCTTTGGTAATGTTTGTTTTGGGCATATGAAATGTAACTCAGAAGCTAGTGAATGATATGTTTTTTTTTCAGAGAGTAGAGTGTTAATTTTTTTTTGAAAAAACAAAGTATTGCTCTTTGAAGAGACAAAGTAAATTTCCTTTTGGAACTGGAGTAATCCTTCTGTTGGAGGAAGAAGAAGATCTTATTTTATAACAACAATATTTTTAATGAATACAAGTGTTCTTTGTGCATGTGTAAATCTCTGTCTTCAGCGAACAAATTTTTGATCCTGTGGTAAAAACAAAGCATTTTTTCCTCTGTTCATTTTGTTTGGAATCACCAAAAATTTCCAACATGGTATGAGAGCTTGTCGAGGCTCTTTGAAGGTGTCAAAAAGGTTGAAGGAAGGATTTCTTGCTGCAATAGCTTCTCCACCAGAGTAAAAACTCATTCAAGAAAAAATCCAAGGTATTTCTCAAGTTAGTTTTTTTTTTGTGTTACTCTTGAGGATAGTGAGTTCTTTTAAATACACAGTCAAGTATTTTTAAGCATAGTTAAGAGTGCAAGAATGGCTGGAGCCAGCACTAGCATAGGTATCTCTAATACTCAGCTCCCACAATTTAATGGAAAAAACTATGACTATTGTGCAATAAATATGAAAGCTTTGCTTGCTTCTAAAGACTTATGGGAATTTGTTAAGGATGGTTTTCAAGAACTAGCAAATGAAAATGAATTTAATAATTTAACTCTGGCACAGAAAGATATCTTGAAGAGAAATAAGAAGAAGGATTCTAAAGCCCTCTACTTTTTGTATCAAGCAGTGCATGAGAGTGTGTTTCCAAGGATATCAGCAGCCAAGAGATCCAAAGAAGCTTGGGAAACTCTCAAGATAGCCTATCAAGGCATGGAGAAAGTGAAGACAACAAAACTATAGTTGATGAGGAGAGACTTTGAGACTCTCTGCATGAAGGAGTCAGATAATATTGACTCATTCTTCACACATGTGATTGGTCTCGTCACACACATAAGGACTCATGGAGAGATTCTTGAAGAAAGGAAGATTTGGAGAAACTATTGAGGATCCTACCTTCAAGGTTTGATGTGATTGTCACCACCATAGAAGAGACAAAGGATCTCACAAACTTCTCAGTTGATGAACTACATGCATCACTGATAACACATGAGCAGAGATTGAGTAGAAATGAAAACTCATCTCTAGAACATACGTTTAAGACCCAGATGTTCTTTGGAAGAGGAAGAGGTCAAGGCAAAGGAAACAAGAAAGGAAGAGGCAGAAGCCAAAACAGGGGTGGAAGAAACAGTCCAGCAAATGCTCAAGGAAGAGGCAGCAATCCAAATCAGAACCAAGGCCAAGGCATCAACGAACAAAGTGGACAATATCATGCTCAAGGACAAAGGTATGATAAATCCAATGTCCAATGTCACTATTGTAAAAAATATGGGCAGTATGCAAATGAATGTAGGAAGAAGCAATGATATGAGTAATAGAACTAGTGCAAATTTCACTAGAGAAAATATAAGCCAAAATAATTTATTTTTAGCTTGTAATATGGTTGAAGAAAAGAGTGAAGATGTATGGTTCCTAGACTCCGGTTGCAGCAACCATATGACAGGAAACATAGCCCTATTTTCTATGTTAGATCAGAATGTGAAGTCACAAGTCACACAAGGGACTAATAATAAAGTTTTTGTTATGGGAAAAGGAGAAGTAAAAGTCTTAACAAAGAAAGGTGAAAAGAAAACCATATCAGATGTTTATTACGTTCCTGGAATGAAATGTAACCTCTTAAGTATTGGACAACTTGTGCAAAAGGGGTACAATGTTTTCTTTGTGAATGATGTATGCACCATCATTGATAAAAAAACCCAGCAAACAATGTATTGTTGAAGTGAAAATGACAAGGAACATGATGTTCCCTCTCAGAATGAAGGCAGATTTAAAAAATAAAGAAGAAATAACAACAGTGACACAAGAGGCTTTCCAAAACGAACCAAAAGAGAAAATTGGTTATGGCACTTGAGATTTGGACATCTCAACTTTGGAGGTCTTAACTTGTTGACTAGAAAAGGAATGGTAAGAGGATTACCATTGATAGAGAAACCAGACAACCTTTGTGAAGGTTGTATCTTGGGGAAACAACACAGAGAAAGTTTTCCATCTCGGAAAAGCATAAGGGAAAAATCACCCTTAGAGATTGTGCACTCAGATTTATGTAGACCGATGCGAACTCCATCACTTGCAGGCAACCACTATATACTAACATTTATTGATGATTTTACTAGAAAAACTTGGGTTTATTTTCTGAAGAACAAAAGTGAAGTGTTTGAAATATTTTGCAATTTAAAAGCACTTGTAGAAAACCAAATCGGGCTACATATCAAAGCTCTAAGAACTGATATAGGAGGTGAGTATATCTCCAAAGAATTTCTATGTTTTTGTAGAGAAAATGGAATTCATAATCAGTTTACTACTAGGTACACTCCGCAGTAAAATGGTGTTGCCGAAAGGAAGAATAGGACAATCATGGATATGGAGAGGAGTATGTTAAAGGCAAAGCATTTGCCAAATGATTATTGGGGTGAAGCTGTACACTGTGCAGCGTACATTTTGAATGGATGCCCTACAAAAATAGTCATGAATAGAGTGCCGGAAGAAACATGGAGTGGGAAAAAGCAAGGAGTCACCCACATGAAAGTTTTTGGATGTGTGGCTTATGCAAACATTCCAGATCAGTTAAGGAAGAAGTTGGACGAAAAAGGGGAAAAATGTATTTTCATTGGATACAGTGAGGAATCCAAAGCTTATAAGTTGTATAACCCATCCACCAAGAAGCTTATTGTGAGTAGAGATGTTCAGTTCATTGAGGAGGAAGCTTGGGATGGAAGCATAGAGAAAACAATGAATGTTAAAAACTCTTTGTCACATGATGAAAATGATGAGGAGATGGCTGAAATACATCCCCAAACAGCAGCACCAACACAAGGGCAGCAAGGGACACCCTTGAGGAGAAATGAAAGTGCTTCTCCAAGCACACCACAAGGAGGAAATTCAAGTGCTTCTTCAAGCACTTGTACACGAAATGAAAGTGGTAAGAAGTTCAGAAATTTAAGTGACATTTATGAACAAGAGGCAGCAAATGAAGGTATGAACTCTTTGTTTGCTCTATATTGTCATGTTGATGACCGTATTCATTTCTAAGAAGCAATTAAGGATAGGAAATAGATAGAAGCTATGGATGAGGAGATCAATTCCATAGAAAGAAACAAGACATGGGATTTTGTTGAACTACCAAAAGAAAAATAAGTCATTGGAGTTAAATGGGTCTACAAGACCAAGAGTAATGCTGAAGACAAAATAGAAAGGCACAAGGCAAGATTAGTTGTCAAAGAATATAAGCAGCAGTATGGGAGAAACTATGAGGAAACTTTTGAACCGGTTGCTAGAATAGAAACTGTGAGAGTAGTGTTGTCCAAAGCAACACAAAACAAGTGGAAAGTTTACCAAATGGACGTGAAGTTAGCATTCCTAAATAGAGTGTTAATGGAAGAGGTTTACATTGAACAACCTCTAGGCTATGAAAACAAAGGCCAAGAGCACAAAGTGTGCAGATTGAAGAAAGATATTTATGGGCTGAAGCAAGCACCAAGAGCATGGTACAGTAGCATAGATTCCTACCTACTGGAAAACGGATTTGAAAAATGTGAGGGAGAACCCACCCTCTACATCAAAGAAAAGGATGGTAAATTACTAATTGTTGTGTTATATGTTGATGATGTTATTTTCACAGGTAATGATGTTTATCTTATTGAAAATTTCAAAATAGTCATGAAAGAAGAATTTGAAATGACTGACATGGGTTTGCTAAGATACTTCTTAGGAATAGAAGTAGAACAAAATGGAAATGGGATTTTTATCTCACAAGCGAAATATTTTAATGAAGTGTTGGAAAGATTTAATATGCAAGAGAGCAAAGCATCAATCACTCCCACAGTGATGGGATTAAAACTCAGCAAAGAGGACAACAGCAAGGATTCTGATCCTAGTTTGTACAAGAGCAGAGTTGGTAGCCTCATGTATTTGACTGCAACTAGGCCGGATATAATGTATGCTGTTAGCTTAATTTCCAGATTCATGGAGAGTCCAAAAGAAGCACATTGGCATGCAACAAAAATGATTCTAAGGTATGTTAAAGGTATCAACAGGTTTGGGATTTTATATACTACTTCAGAATCTTCAGATTTAATTGGATACACTGATAGTGATTGGGCTGGAAGTGTAGATGATCGGAAAAGCACATCCGGTTATGTTTTTCACATGGGTTCAGGAGCCACTTCATGGGCTTCTAAAAAACAGCCTATTGTAGGATTATCTACAGCAGAAGCAGAATATGTGGCAGCTACAATAGCAGCATGTCAAGCAAGTTGGATGAATAGGATGCTAAAGCTTTTATGCCAAGAGAAAGCAAAAGAAACTGTGATTTTTTGTGACAATAGATCAGCTATTGCATTATCCAAGAATTTTGTGTTTTATAAGAGAACGAAACACATTGACATAAAGTTTCATTACATCAGGGAATTGGTAAATAGTGGAGAAATTGTTTTACAACACTACAGAACTCAGGAGCAGGTTGCAGACATTCTAACCAAACCATTGGGGTAGAAAAGTTTTGAGTTTTTGAGGAAATGTCTGGGTATGACTGATAACCCAGCAGTTGAAATTAAAGGGGAGTGTTGAAATTGTAATTTCAACTACCGTGGAGCGCCAGCGATCACAAACTGCTTTTGTAAACCGCTTGATTTCCCTGCATCTCTCTTTGTCAGATAGTGGTATTCTTCCAAGGGGCAGCGATCACAATCATCTGTTGACGCGTGTCTGGGCAGTACTTTGCAAAACCACCATCCCTTGGCACATAAACTTCAGATGAAAGGGACCTCCAGGGAAATAACGTCAGTGGTCCGATTAACATCTACACATTGTGGTAGTAGGCACATGTTTTTTTGTTTTATTATCGTGAGGACCTCCGCAGTAGCCGTATGAAAGGGTTAATAACAAAAGGAATGTATCACCATGCTGAAACATTTAATGAATTTACCGTGGTTAGTAAATGTAGGTAGAATTTAATTTATTTATTTTTTAATTCTCATGGGAGTTTGTTTTAGGGCATAGGTAAAACAAAAAGTCAATGTGTGTAATGTTTTTTTTCGTTCCAGAATATGTAATGAAAAAAAACACAGTAGTGTATATGTAATGAAAGAGGGCAAAATTGCAGCGTATGCGAATGTAATGTTTTGTTGTTGAACTTGCAATGTAAGGGAATGCGCAACAGTGCTGTGGTAATGTTTTTTTTGGGCATATGAAATGTAACGCAATAGCGAGTGAATGATGTTTTTTTTACACAACAGTGTGCTAATTTTTTTTGGAGAAACAGAGTATTGCTCTCTATTGTAGAGACAGAGTAAATTTCCTTTTAGAACTTGTAGGAATTTACAGGGTAAGTTCCTCAGACAGAACACCAAAGGACACCGCTCACAAACAGATCGTAGATCAATACATCGGTACTTTTGATGTGGTTAAAATCCTCAAAGACGGAAATAGTCCACGGCCTGAGCCAACGTGGCCACTTCAGGAAATTTATTAATAAAAGAATGAAAATTTACATAAGCTTATCTCATGAACGGTTAACCTACAAATGACCTTCCATGCTCTTTAAATAGAAATCATGGACCAATCAGGTCTTAAGCCATGGATCAAGTGTCGATAATACCGAGGAGAGAATGAACTGTCAGATCACTACATATCGTGACCGCCGAATTGTAAGTTACAAAATGTACATAGTAAAGAAACACACTTTACGGCACCACGATACTCTGCTTCTGCTGAAGAAAGAGAAATGGCACCTTGTTTCTTGCAAGCCCATGTAATAGGTCCTAAACCAAGAGTGGACACATAAACTGCAGCAGACTTCCGATCATCAAGGTCACCAGCCCAATCGGAATCAGTGAAACCAACCAATAGAGGAGATGCTTCGACACTGTAATGAATCCCAAACTGAACTATACCTCGAACATAACGAAGTATTCTTTTAGCTGCTTTCCAATGAATTTCACGTGGGTTTTGCATAAACTGAGCAACAAGGCCAATCACAAAGGAAAGGTCAAGACGAGTATGGGTTAGATACAAAATTTTTCCTACAAGTTGATGGTATAAGGTAGCATCAACTTTAGGAGAAGTACAAGTGACTAAAAGTTTGACTCCATACTGAAAGGGAGAAGAGGCTGGCTTACAACCTTCCATGTGAAAATGACGTAGAATATCATGGGCATACTTGGACTGGGAAAGGGAAATACCTTCCTTGGATTGCAAGGCTGGAAGACCAAGAAAATAATGTAAGTGTCCTAAGTCTGTCATTTCAAACTTCCTTTTAAGGCTAGACTTCACATGGTTTATAAGGTTGGGATCACTACCAGTCAGGATAAGATCATCAACATAAAGAACAAGAATGATAAGAGACTTGCCCACTTTCTTGCTGTAGACAGTATTGTCAGAATGACACCTAGAAAAGCCATTTTCTAAAAGAAAGCTATCCATTTTGGCGTACCAAGCTCGAGGAGCTTACTTGAGACCATAAAGGGAATTCTTGAGCCAACATACAAGGTTGAAGTCTATTTGTATAAAGCCAATAGGTTGTTCCATATAGATTTCTTCATGCAAGTCCCCATGCAAGAAGGCAAATTTAACATCCATTTGATGGACTTCCCATTTGAAAGAGGCAGCAAGGGAAAGAACAAGGCAGATACAGTTCATTTTGGCAATAGGGGAGAAGGTTTCAGTGTAGTCAATGCCTTCAACTTGTGAAAAACCCTTAGCAACAAGACAAGCTTTATGTTTATCAACTTTCCCATCTGGTCCATACATGGTTCTATAAACCCATTTGCATCTAACAAGTTTTCATCCCTCTGGTAGAGGAACAAGATCCCATGTATCATTTGCCAATAATGAATGATATTATTCATTCATAGCTGCTTCCCAATCTGGATGGCTTGAAGCTTTTGCAAAGGTGTCAGGATCATAATTCACTGAAGCTTGAGCCAGTAAACAAAAGTCTCTCTCGAACTGAGAACGTGTACATCGCTGATCTGTAGGATCACCGACAAGATCACCTGCTGCATCCCGAGTAGCATGGACCCATTTTGGAAGCTGAGGAGCTGAAGGAGGATCTTGAGAAGGTGGGCGAGGATTGTCATCCTCGCTTTCATCATCTGAAGAAGAAATATTTTCAAAAGTAGAAGAGATAGGAAGAGGTGGCACATCCGCCAAACTAGGCTCATAGGCCGATATATTTTCAACAAACTTTACATCTCTTCTAATGATAAAATTCTTGGACTTAAGTGGAATAAGTCTATATCCTTTGCCATCTTCAAAATATCCAACAAAAATACATTTTTCACTCTTAGGTTCTAAATCTCTATGTTTCTCATCTGGAATATGGGCCCATGCTTCACTTCCAAAAACACGAAAGTGACTTACATCTGGTTTATTTGAGCTCCATGCTTCTTCTGGAGTGATATTCTTTAAAACCTTAGTAGGAGTGTGATTTATTATGTAATTTGCATAGTTAATTTCTTCTGCCCAATAATTAAGGCTAAGTCCTTTAGATTGAAGCATACAATTAGCCATTTCCTTTAAAGTGTGATTCTTCCTTTCAGCTACACCATTTTGTTGTGGAGTATATGGAATAGTATGTTTCATTTGAATTCATGCTCAGTGCAAAAGTTGATGAAGTTGTTTTTAACATATTCTCTGCCATTATCATATCTTAGCTTAAGAATTTCATGTCCAGATTGTTTTTAAACAAAGACCTTAAAGGCCAAGAACATGTTAAATACTTCACTCTTGAGTTTTAAGAAGTATACCCAAGTGCGTCTGGAGAAATCATCAATGAAATATAAGAAATACTTGTAGCCAGAGAAGGAAACAACTGGAAGTGGACCACATAAATCACTATGCACAAGTTGTAAAGGGGCTGAGGTGTGCCAAGAGGCACGTTTTTTAAAACTGTCCCGATGATGTTTTCTGAGTACACATCCGGAACAAACACCATCTCTGCAAGATACCATTGGAAGACCTGTCACCATATTTTCTTTACATAGATTCTTAAGAGAGCGATAGTTTAAGAGACCAAATCGCTCATGCCAAAGTTTGCTCACTTCATCATTATGAGCAACAAATACTGAGGGAAGATTTGATGACCCAAAGTTGTGAAACGTATACAACCTTGTAGAATCATCAGCAATGCCAGTAGCTAAAATCTGTCTAGGATCTGTTAGGTCCTTAATTACAACATCGTGAGGTGAAAATTCAACGATTTTACCTTCACCTGAATGGGTTATCTGATATACAGATAGAAGGTTGGAGGATAAGGTTGGAACACATAATACATCATTAAACTGACCATTGTCTATATGAACAATTCCAGTCCCTACAACACTAAGAGATCTATCATCACCAACATATATATTTTTGGTGTTACAATCATTTAAAGAAGAAAACATGGCTTTTTTTGTTGCCATGTGATAAGAAGCTCCAGAATCAATGAGCCACTCATGAGAATGAGAAGAAGAAGATACATTTAGTGCATAGCCAGACCGAGATGCTTGATAACCACATGCAGAAAGTGTCATTCCTGAAGATGAAGTTCAAGTTGAAGAGTGCTCCAAATGGATGTTATGCTTCTTCATTGTTGCTTCCAAGGCTTCCATCTTCTTAAAGCATTTGGATTCTAAGTGGCCATCTCGATTACAAAAGTTGCAATGTCTATCAGTCTTCTTCCCTTTGTTTTTATTTGTCTTATCATTTTGTTGAAATGATTTTTCATTTTGAGATTGAAATTGCTTAGGACCCTTGTTTGGTTTAGGACCATTCTTTTTACGATACAACTCCTTAGGATTCTTTCGATTTGGTTGCTGCTGGGCGGCTAACGATTTCTTAGAAGAGTTTCCAAGATTAAGAAGACCAAGGTGTAAGAGTTTTTCTTGTTCTCTTATTAAAGAATCACAAAAAGAATCAAAGGAAGGGGAATTGTAGTCTTGTCCTTGAGAAATGAAGGCTTCTCTTAAAGAATGGAAGGTGGAAACAAACACAGAGTATGTTGTTCCTAACTTAGTAAGAATGGAATATATAAGGTTACTATCTTCTTTCTTAACCTTAACACTTTCCAAGAGAAGTCTAAGGGTCTTGAACTTGGACAAAAAATCTTCAATGCAAGAAAAATCATTGGGGTCCAATGTAAGCAACTCATTTTCAAGTTGATGGGCTCTAAGTTCATTTTTAATTCCAAAGACTTTAGTAATCTGTTTCATTGCTTCATCACGAGCATCAAGTTCTGCAATATGGAATCTAAGATCTGGAGAAATAGACATCCCTATCAACCCACGTGCTTGATCTTGCCTATTTTCCCATTTAGATGCGTTATCTTCATCTTTCGGTTTGGTTTCTTGGCCTGTGGCTATTCTGTAGAGACCTTTACTTCTAAGTAAATCCACAATGTAGGACCACCATTGGAAGTAGTTGGTGTTGTCAAGAATAACTTGGCATGGACTTTCCATTTTAATAGAAACTGAAGCTATATATGCTGAAACTAAGTGTTCCAATGGAAAGATCTCGAAAAATTAGGCCTTTTAAAAAAAAACGGTTCTGAAAACGGCTTCTGGATGAAGAAGTTATGGCTTTTTGAAAAAAAAATTGATGTTGATGCCAACGAAGTGCGAGAATGTGAGGAAATGAAAAAAAATGCCCCCTTTCCAACAGAAAGGAGACTTGAACTCAAGACCTCTACTCTCATAAATTAGCTTTGAACCATGTGAGCTATACAAAAAGTTTGAGAGAGAGAGAGAGAGAGTTGGGTTGCGTGCTTGCTTTGAGAAAGCTCTTTTTCCATACAAAACAAAAAACACAAAACCCAACACGAACATACAAAAAAAAATGAACCTTGCTGCTCGAAGTTAGCTTTACCCTGAAACTAAATATTTTCCTCAATGTTTCTGATTTTCCGAGATCACACTAAGGCGCAGCAGAAAAGAGCATATGCATGAGAAAAATCCATCCTTTTTGTTTCTGATTTTCCCAGATCGGAAAGAGTCGCGGGTCAAAGAGCATACGCAGAAATGAAAGGTATAGATCTGGTAATAAAAAAGGCTAACTAAACCGAAACCGAAATAAACAGAGAGAAAATAACTGTAAACTGCAAATAAACATTGCATACCTCCAGATCTTAAAAATGACGCAGCTAGGGCTACCAGAAACCTTTTCGCGTGAAACGAAAGGGGTTCCTTACTGGAACAGATGCTCCCAACACAACAGAGCAGTCCTCTTGGCCTGAAAGCAGTCAAAAACAGTAGATCTAGGAAACGATAGTCGGATGCAGTTCTACCGGCTTCAGATTTGGATCACCAATGGACGCGGCCCTCAAATAGCTCTGATACCATGTAGGAATTTACAAGGTAAGTTCCTCATACAGAACACCAAAGGACACCGCTCACAAATAGATCGCAGACCAATACACCAGTACTTTTGACGTGGTTAAAACCCTCGAAGAGGGAAACAGTCCACAGCCTGAGCCAACGCGGCCACTTCAGGCAATTTATTAATGAAATAATGAAAATTTACATAAGCTTCTCTCATGAACGGTTAACCTACAAATGACCCTCCATGCTCTTTAAATAGAGATCATGGACCAATCGGGTGTTAAGCCATCGATCAAGTGTCGATAATACCGAGGAGAGAACGAACCGTCGGATCACTACATATCGTGATCGTCGGATTGTAAGTTACAAAATGTACATAGTAAAGAAACACACTTTACCTAACTCTATACTAGACCAAGTTATACTTAACTATTTCCTATGTGTCGGAATATCCTAAGAGAACTAGAGTAATCCCTCCGTTGGAGGAAGAAGAAGATCTTATTTTGTAACAGTAGTATTTTTAATGAATACAAGTGTTCTTTGCACATGTGTAAATCTCCGTCTTCAGCAAATAAATTTTTGATCCTGTGGTAAAAATAGGGCATTTTTTCCTCTGTTCATTTTGTTTGGAATCACCAAAATTTCCCAACAAAAAAAATTAATATATTTCCCCTCTTGGTTTTCTTTTCTTCCCAAGGAACAAAACATAGATTGGCATTTTACACATATGTAAAGACCATTTCAAAATTCAATTCAAAATAGCAATACTTATTTATTTTGGTTAGTCATGTAAGAGAAATAAAACCAATATGGGACTTTATTATCCTCTTAACCAATGAGACAGGTGATTAAATCCATGTCTCCCCTGAGCCTCTTTAGTTTCCAGGGTAATCAAAACAACAACCTTTCTATGACCTCAAGATCATAGGTCTAGTCTAGAAGGTGATTACATCCATTTTTCCCCTAAGCCTCTTTAGTTTCCAGGGTAATCAAAACAACAACCTTTCTACGACCTCAAGATCCTAGGCCTAGTCCAGAAATTCTCTTGGGGTTTCCACTAGCCACAACTAGCTCAAGGAGACCCCCTTTGCAGTACAACTACTGCTTTGGACAACGTCGTGTCACAAGCTCTCTTTCATCATTTTTCTTCCTTCAACTACTCTGGGCCTCACCGGACCGTGAGATTTATTTTTTAGTCTCCCCAGGAAAGCGATAGTTGTCTATATATCTGGAAACTAAATATTTTCTTTTAAGATATTTATGTTTCTCTGACTAAGCATAACTTTCTTTAAAGCAACAAAAAGAATAATAATAATAAATATAATTTTACTTTGAAGTTTGTTTACGAACCTATAATGAGTTGCCAAGTCTTGCACGATAAAATGAAAAAGTAAATGGAGATTATTTAGGTAATTATGGGTCTCATAATTAATTTAAGAATCCTCTCAATTACAATGTTCAGCTATCCACAACTAACAAAGAGACCCTCATCCTTAATAATGAATTATGTTTGTCACAACCAATTAAGAGCCAAAACTCCTACAATAATATGGCAAGCATCTACTTGCTTGAGGCCATAACCTCAAGAGTCAACAAACAAATTCTGGAATTTACAAGGAAATTATGATCTGACAAAACAACTAAAAATACAAAATATAACTCCTATAGATAACCCTTCATCTTCCACTAAACACTTTAATGAAAGATAGAACAATTTTACACAATATTACATCAATCCAAGTCTTTAACCCCTACACAAAAATGTGAATAACAACTGCTATATTATCTTTGAAATAAATTTTTGATGATATGCATTGATCTGGTATAGTCACGGAATACATAGCCTTCTCCACTTAACATCTCTGATATAGAAAAAAGATCTTACCTCAACTCTTCAAAACATTCTCTTATATGTAATTTTATCAAGTGGTTAAAGTGGTAAATACATGTAGAGTAATGGGGAGATAAAGATGTTTGTTAATACATTATAGATTTGGTTTGATTCATAGAACTTTCCTCCTTGAATTGATCCCCAACATATTCATGGAATAAACGATAATTCTCCACTTCATCATCTTCTAGATGAAAGGCGAAATTCCTTGAACTATTTGTACATTTACGATGTGCAAAAGCCATAAAAAATACTCGTGGAAATAACTTGAGTGCACTCATAATTTATGAAATTTCACTTGCTAGCAGTAACACACCCTTTACTTATAGGGGCTACAGGTAGCAGCTTGGAAGGGTTAGTTATGTAGGAATTTACATGGTAAGTTCCTCAGAAAGAACACCAAAAGGACACCGCTCACAACCAGATCACAGATCAATACACCAGTATTTTTGACGTGGTTAAAACCCTCAAAGAGGGAAACAGTCCACGGCCTGCGCCAATGTGGCTACTACAGGCAATTTATTAATCAAAGAATGAAAATTTACATAAGCTTCTCTCATGCACAGATTACCCGAACAATGACCCTCCATGCGCTTTAAATAGAACTCATGGACCAATCGGGTGTCAAGCCACGGATGAAGTGTCGGTAATACCGAATAGAGAATGAACCGTCGGATCACTACATATTGTGACCGTCGGATTGTAAGTTACAAAATGTACAACGGTAAAGAAACACACTTTACCTAACTCTATACCTAACTCTACACCAGACCAAGTTGAACTTAACTATATCCTATGTGTCGGAATATCCTAACATCCCCCCTTAAGAACAACTTGGGATAGGATTGAAGGATTTGCAAATATGACACAATAGGAGAAGGAAGGAGGCACTAGAGCCTATCCCCCCTTAGTGACAACTTCCTGAACTCCAAGCATATATCGAAGTTTAGTGAACTTCGCCTCTGTGAGAGCCTTTGTGAAGATGTCTGCAACCTGATCATCTGTTGGACAATATTGCACTTCAAGAACATGGTCATGAATGAGCTTTCTGATGAAGTGCATGTGTAGTTCAATGTGTTTGCTGCGCTGATGCTGGACTGGATCTTTGCATAGCTGAATGGCACTTTGATTATCACACCAAAGTGTGGTTGGATGCTGCTTCTCAAAGCCAAACTCTGATAGGATCTGACGAAGCCACAAGGCTTCCTTACTAGCTTCCACGGCACCACGATACTCTGCTTCTGCTGACGAAAGAGAAATGGCAGCCTGTTTCTTACAAGCCCATGTAATAGGTCCTGAACCAAGAGTGAAGACATAACCGGCAGTAGACTTCCGATCATCAGGGTCACCAGCCCAATCAGAATCAGTGAAACCAACTAATAGAGGAGCTGCTTTGGCACTGTAATGAATCCCAAACTGTACTGTACCTCGAACATAACGAAGTATTCTTTTAGCTGCTTTCCAATGACTTTCACGGGGGTTTCGCATAAAACGAGCAACAAGGCCAACAACAAAGGAAAGGTCAGGACGAGTATGGGTTAAATACAATAGTTTTCCTACAAGTTGACGGTATAAGGTAGCATCAACTTCAGGAGAAGTACAAGAGACTGAAAGTTTGACTCCAGACTGAAAGGGAGAAGGGGCTGGCTTACAGTCTTCCATGTGAAAATGAAAAAGAATATCACAAGCATACTTGGACTGGGAAAGGAAAATACCGTCCTTGGATTGCAAGACTTGAAGACCGAGAAAATAGTGTAAGTGTCCTAAGTCTGTCATTTCAAATTTCTTTTTAAGGCTGGACTTCACATGGTTTATAAGGTTGGGATCACTACCAGTAAGAATAAGATCATCAACATAAAGAACAAGGATGATAAGAGAGTTGCCCACTTTCTTGGTGTAGACAGTATTGTCAGAATAACACCTAGAAAAGCCAGATTCTAAAAGAAAGCTATCCATTTTGGCATACCAAGCCTGAGGAGCTTGCTTGAGGCCATAAAGGGATTTCTTAAGTCGACAAACAAGGCTAGAGTCTGTTTGTATGAAGCCAATGGGTTGTTCCATATAGATTTCTTCCTGCAAGTCCCCATGCAAGAAGGCAGATTTAACATCCATCTGATGGACTTCCCATTTTAAAGAGGCAGCAAGGGAAAGAACAAGGCGGATAGAGTTCATTTTGGCAACAGGGGAGAAGGTTTTAGTGTAGTCAATGCCTTCAACCTGTGAAAAGCCCTTAGCAACAAGACGAGCTTTATGTTTATCAACTTTCCCATCTGGTCCATACTTGGTTCTGTAAACCCATTTACATCTAACAAGTTTGCGTCCCTTTGGTAGAGGAACAAGATCCCATGTATCATTTGCCAACAATGAATGATATTCTTCATTCATAGCTGCTTCCCAATGTGGATGGCCTGAAGCTTCTGCAAAAGTGTCAGGATCATGATTTACTGGAGCTTGAGCCAGTAAAGAAGAGGCTCTTTCAAACTGAGAACGTGTACGTCGCTGATCTGTAGGATCACTGGCAAGATCACCTGCTGCATCCCGAGTAGCATGGACCCATCTTGGAAGTTGAGGATCCTGAGAAGGTGGGGGAGGATTATCATCCTCACTTTCATCATCTGAAGAAGAAATGTTTTCAAAAGTAGAAGAGATAGGAAGAGGTGGCACATCCGCCGGACTAGGCTCGCAGGCCGATTTATTTTCATCAAATTTTACATCTCTTCTAATGATAACATTTTTGGACTTAAATGGAATAAGTCTATAACCTTTTACATCTTCAGAATATCCAACAAAAGTACATTTCTCACTCTTAGGTTCTAAAGCTTTATGCTTTTCATCTGGAATATGGGCCCATGCTTCACTTCCAAAAACACGAAAGTGACTTACATCTGGTTTAATAGAACTCCAAGCTTCTTCTGGAGTGATATTCTCTAGAACCTTAGTAGGAGTGCGATTGATTATATAATTTGCACAATTAATTGCTTCGGCCCAAAAACTAAGACTGAGTCCTTTAGATTGCAGCATACAATTAGCCATTTCCTTTAAGGTGCGATTTTTCCTTTCAGCTACACCATTTTTTTGTGGAGTGTATGGAACAGTATGTTGCATTTGAATTCCATTTTCGGTGCAAAAGTTGATGAATATGTTTTTAACATATTCTCCACCATTATCAGTTCTTAGCTTAAGAATTTGATGTCCAGATTGTTTTTCAACAAAGGCTTTGAAGGCCAAAAAAGTGTTAAATACTTCGCTCTTGAGTTTTAAGAAGTATACCCAAGTGCGTCTGGAGAAATCATCAATGAAAGTTAAGAAATACTTGCAGCCAGAGAATGAAGCAACAGGAAGTGGACCACATAAATCACTGTGCACAAGCTGTAAAGGGGCTGAGGCGTGCCAAGAGGCACGTTTTTCAAAACTGTCCCGATGATGTTTTCCGAGTACACATCCGGAACAAACACCATCTCTGCAAGATACCATAGGAAGACCTGTCACCATATTTTCTTTACATAGATGCTGAAGGGAGCGATAGTTTAAGTGACCAAATCGCTCATGCCAAAGTTTGCTCACTTCATCATTATGAGCAACAAATACTGAGGGAAGATTTGATGACCCAAAGTTGTGAAACTTATACAACCTTGTGGAATCATCAGCAAGACCAGTAGCTAGAATCTGTTTAGGATCTTTTAGATCCTTGATTACAACATCATGAGGTGAAAATTCAACAATTTTACCTTCACCTGAGTGAGTTATCTGATATACAGATAGAAGGTTGCAGGATAAGGTTGGAACACATAATACATCATTAAACTGACCATTGTCTAGATGAACAGTTCCAATCCCTACAACATTAAGAGATCTATCATCACCAACATATATATTTTTGGTGTTACAATCATTTAAAGAAGAAAACATGGCTTGGTTTTTGGCCATGTGATAAGAGGCTCCAGAATCAATGAGCCACTCATGAGAATGAGAGGAAGAAGATACATTTAATGCATAACCAGACTGAGATGATTGACAACGACATGCAGAAAGTGCCATTCCAGAAGTTGAAGTTGAAGTAGGCTCCACATGGATGTTATGTTTCTTCATTGCGGCTTCCAAGGCTTCCATCTTCTTAAAGCATTTAGATTCTAAGTGGCCATCTCGATTACAAAAGTTACAATGTCTATCAGTCTTCTTCCATTTGTTTTTATTGGTCTTATCATTTTGCTGAAATGATCTTTCATTTTGAGGCTGAGTTGGTTTAGGACCATTCTTTTGAGGATATGACTTCTTAGGATTCTTTGAATTTGGTTGCTGCTGGGCGGCTAACGCTTTCGTGGAAGAGTTTCCAAGATTAAGAAGACCAAGGTGTAAGAGTTTTTCTTGTTCTCTTATTAAGGAATCACAAAAGGAGTCAAAGGAAGGGGCCTTGTAGTCTTTTCCTTGACAAATGAAAGCTTCCCTTGTAGAATGGAAAGTGGAAACAAATACAGAGTAGGCCAGTCCCAACTTAGTAAGGATGGAATAAATAAGGTTACCATCTTCTTTCTTAACCTTAACACCTTCCAAGAGATATCTAAGGGTCTTGAATTTGGACAAGAAATCTTCAATGCAAGAAAAATTATTAGGATCCAAAGTAAGCAACTCATTTTCAAGTTGATGGGCTCTAATTTCATTTTTAATCCCAAAAACTTTAGCGATTTTTTCCAATGCTTCATGAGGAGTCTCAAGTTATGCAATATGGAATCTAAGATCAGGAGAAATAGACATCCCTATCAAACCACGTGCTTGATCTTGTCTATTTTCCCATTTTGCAGTCTTGTCTTCATCTTTTGGTTTCTTCTCTTGGTCTGTGGCTATTCTGTAGAGACCTTTACTTCTAAGTAAATCTTCCATGTAGGCTATCCATTGGAAGTAGTTAGTGCTGTCAAGAATGACTTGGCATGGACTTTCCATTTAAAAAAAAAATTGAAGCTGAAGATGCTGAAAGTAAGTGTTCCAATGGATAGATCTCGAAAAATTAGGCTGTTTTAAAAAAAACGGCTCTGAAAAAGGCTTCCGGATGAAGAAGTTATGGCTTTTTGAAAAAGATTTGTTGAAGTTGCCGGCAAAGTGTGCGAATGTGCGGGAATGAAAAAAATCCGCCCCCACAAAATGGAGACTCGAACCCAAGACCTCTACTCTCTTAAAATAGCTTTGAACCAATTGATCTATACAAAAAATTTGAGAGAGAGAGAGAGAGAGAGAGAGAGAGAGAGAGAGAGAGCGGGGGGGGGGGGCCTCGGTTTGCGTGCTTGGCTTGAGAAAGCTCTTTTTCCCTACAAAACACAAAACCCAACACGAATATGCCAAGAAAAACGAACCTTGCGGCTCGAAGTTAGCTTTAGCAAAAAAAACTAGATATTTAAAAAAAAAAAATCTCAAAGTTAGCTTTAGCCGAAAAACTAAATATTTTTCTCAATGTTTCTGATTTTCCGAGATCACACTAAGGTGCAGGGAAAATAGCATACGCATGAGAAAAATCCTTCCTTTCTGTTTCTGATTTGCCCAGATCGCACAGAGTCGCAGGGCAAAGAGCATACGCAGAAATGAAAGGTATAGATCCGGTTAAAAAAAAGGGGTAAATAAACCGAAACCAAAATAAGCAGAGAGAAAATAACAGTAAACTTCAAAAACACGCAGTCAGAAATAACAGATCTAGGAAACAACAGCCGCATGCAGTTCTACCGGCTTCAGATTTGGATCACCAACGGACGCGACCCTCAAATAGCTCTGATACCATGTAGGAATTTATAGGGTAAGTTCCTCAGAAAGAACACCAAAAGGACACCGCTCACAACCAGATCACAGATCAATACACTAGTATTTTTGACATGGTTAAAACCCTCAAAGAGGGAAATAGTCCACGGCCTGCGCCAACGTGGCTACTACAGACAATTTATTAATCAAAGAATGAAAATTTACATAAGCTTCTCTCATGCATGGATTACCCGAACAATGACCCTCCATGCGCTTTAAATAGAACTCATGGACCAATCGGGTGTCAAGCCACGAATCAAGTGTCGGTAATACCGAGGAGAGAATGAACTGTCGGATCACTACATATCGTGACCATCGGATTGTAAGTTACAAAATGTACAACGGTAAAGAAGCACACTTTACCTAACTCTATACCTAACTCTACACTAGACCAAGTTGAACTTAACTATATCATATGTGTCGGAATATCCTAACAAGTTATAATTCTTTTTCTTCCACCTTTCACCTCCGTTCCCTCATATAAGTATGACTTCTTCAACCACATTTGTTGTTAAGCTTTAGTTCTAAGCTTTAGACATCATGGAAACAATCTAAGAGCATTTACACATTATAACAACCAACTAAAAGCATATATAAGACCGAGTAGAGGGCAAGGGACTTATGGTTACAAGGCATCACCACGTGATATAAATGGCAATACTATAATGGTAACATATAGAATATTTTGTTTTAAAAGGGACATGTGTCAACTCTATGTTGAGCACAAACGGAATTACAAATCTCACTTCGATAAAGTAATTGATAGTAAAACTTTCTAACTTTTTTCTTAAGTTTTGTCTACCTTTTAATATTATTCAGATGTGTATTTTCATCTTTGAAAATTTTAATTGTTACTTTTTTCTTAGTATGCTAGCAATGTCTATTTCAATATGCACATCAAATAAAATATTTCAAGATTAACTATATATAGGTGTGTGTAGAGAGATATTTCTTATTCTACTAAAAGTGTTTTCTAATTATGATATTGACATGTAGCATTTTAAGAAAATATTAATAACAAAAAAAATCAATATATGCATATATAAAGAAAAATAAACAGTTTGTACTCCATGAATATATGCTTTCTACTCCCTAATATGAGAGAGACATCTGTTTAAAAAATTATTAATAAGTTAGAATATGATAGTATTCTAGATCTAGTAATAACTCTTATCATAGTTAGTATATATTATCATAGCATATATAATAATGTAGCATATTATCAATAATAATAGTTTAGTAATATACATATTAATAATAATAATGCATTTACTAGCACAACAAAATAAATTAAATGGCTGAAAAACATTGATAGTCATCAAAACACTTATGTGGCATTTAATAGTCATGTAACAATGAGCATTTGTAATGTTAGGACATAGTGGAGGCTGCAAACTCATTAAATAAGTTTTGAAAAAAAAAACAATTGTTGGAATCCCTTGATTTAATCTATTATATCGTATATATGACAAAGGATATTCTCATATTATTAAATCTAGACCATCCACATATTTTTATTTTTCAAAAAATGTAAATTTTGGAAACCTTATTTTAAAATAGGCCATGCCTATCCACAGTTATGACTAAAACGCTATTATTAATAATGTGGCAAATCAAATAAACATAGTCCTAAAAACAAAACATGGAAGGAACTTGAGGCACACATAAGAGTAGTGAAAGGAAAATAAAGAAATATGATAGAAAGTATATAAGCATAAGAGAAAGGTATAGAGAGGGGAAAAAATCAATGGGGAAAAGATAAGGGGGAGGAAGATAGATAAACAAGGGATGAAATAGGGTTAAGCCTAAATTTGTCTGTTTTAAGTGGATGGATCAAGGGGAGCTCGCTTCTAGTAATCTCAAGATACAATCTCTCATCAAGTTTTCACGATTATTGAAAATTTCTAAGGATTCTCTTACATGACGGTGTAGTAATGATTCTCTTTAACACAAACTCAAGTGTTTGTTATACATCCATGGTACTTCGTTTTGATCAAATGTTTTGTGAGGGCTCAAGAGAAGATACATCCATGTTTTATGTTAGTTTGATGCTCCCTCATCATTGTTTGAAAGGACCTCCATGTTTCTTCCACATGAGTACGAAATTAATGTAGACACATTTATAATAAGAATTTCCAATCTTGTCTTTAATAGATTTCATCCTTTGTTTCATAGTAATCAAGGGTTTCAATCATGTTATAATATTTTTCTTTTTGAGGACCTTAGAAATGTTATTTGTAACTTCTGATATAACCATGTAAAATTTCTTAACAATATTATCCAAAGGTTGGTCACATCAACTATTATTGTGATTATCTATAAAGGTTCTCTTTTATTTAAAATTGGAATTAACCATGAGATCTATATTTGAATATAATATATAATTATGAGAAGAGAGATATAACTAAAAAAATCATATGTATAGGTTAATTGGTTTTGTCCTCCTAAATCAAGTTTTTGTTTTTTGTTTGGTAATGTGAGTTCTTAGATGAATGGCATGCCTAACCTATGGCTTGAGTAGTGGTAAATAAGGGCCATCTAAACTGTCAAAATCACCTTAGCATGACTCAACTTTGGCCCATATTACTTTGAACTAAAGACCCTTTCACAACAAAGAGGCTCAAAAAAACCGCTTGTAAATATTTATTCTGCCTGCCATGTATTCTCCTCCATTAAGTTTTATTTGTAATATATTAAAAGTATTTGTTATAATAATTTAAACTTTTTTATTAGAAATAAGATTTATTTTTAATTGTATTATGAAGTATTAGAGTCCTAACTTAAATTATATATATATAATTTCATATACAACTTTTATATTTGTAAATCTGTATAATTAAACTTGATTTAAAATAAATATTATTTTAAACATTTAATATTAATGATTGACTTCATGACTTGACTTTATGCGGTTGAAATCAGATATTATACCACCGTTTTTCTTCTTTAAATCCATATATATTTTTTGAAAAGATATAAAGAACTCGAAATGATGATAAAGTGACTTTTTATTCTTTTGCAACGCTAAGAAAAAAAATGTGATTTACTATTGAAATATATTTAATTCAAAGGTACCATAGTTGAAATTAATTGTTTTAATTAGGGAAGGAATCCAGATGTAAGAAAGTGGATTAATAAGAGGATGTACGAAAGTGGATTAATAATAAATGTCAACTCAGGTCAAAATCGTTTTCAGTACAACAAATGGAACAGTTTTGTAAGTTGGCGAATGGTGTTATTCAAGGGCGAGATCCACAATGTTGTTGTTCATATATATAATTTTTTTTAAATCATCTTAACACCTATAAGATGTTTTAGATATTTTTTTAATTGAATCATTCATTAATAATGTTTTGTTATTGATATCATAGTGCTTTGTTATGGATAGTATTTTTTCAGTTAATATTTGTGTTTCATAAAATATTAAACTAGCTTAACGTTTGTTTTCGTTTTCTATTTAGAATATCATATTAATAAAACAATTACAGTTTTTAAAATTTAGCAAAATAACTAAAAACAAAAGTATAGGACTTAGCCATATAACCTATGGTATAATTAGAAAACCAAAATTTCACATAAATCATTGAAAAAACTAGATTGATAAAAACTTGTCATTTGGACGTAGAGGAATTAACGGCACCAATAGCTATGGGCTTCTTGTTCTTTCCACATGAATAGCTATAGCTCTTGGGGCCTTGTTTAGCTATAGCTCTTGGTTAATTAGGGTCTAAAAAAATGGGCCACCTTACATATCTTGATATTTCGAATTAACGTCCCTGTGGGTTAAAATCTCCTATATCTAAGAATGAATGACCATTCATGCAAGTAATAGCAACATGAGAAAGTTCATTGAAATTGAACATTTCAATAATTCTAAATACCCCAATTGCTCACATCTTTGAAATGATTAACATCGACTTGAATGTCAAAAGTAGCCTGAAATGTTTGGTAAAACAACCATGTGCCCCTCACCTAGCAATGCTAACATCCCATTTAGAAAAATTATGTATAATATTATAGTAAATTAATTTTTCTAACAATTAATAACTTATAAGTTTATCTTATTACATTTTTTTAATATGAATGGATTTGAAATCATAAATTATAAAATAATTTAACTTTCAAACTCTATTGATAATGCCAAAACTTTAAAAACAAAAAATAATCCTATTTTTAACTCCAAAAACATAAAAAAAATAGTGATACAATCCAAACCAACTATATTCTAGTGCCCACCCGAAACACGTTAACATATGCACACATCGGATACTCACTAACATGCCCAAAAAAATTATATTTTCGTCTTACAAGGTGTTATATCTCTGTCTCAAATTATGAAAATTTGCCTTGGAAAGACAATTTGGCCACTTCTGAGCCCATGATGGTCAAGCTTGAATGGGTCCAAAGGACTTGGGGCTATGTGAACATGGAGATTGATGGTGACTTAATGGTAGCAATTTTAATTTATTCCATTCTCCTTCCAACCTCACCCGACAATTTCGTAGTTGGGAGCCTTTGCCTTTTTTTCCACCCAAAAGCGTTCAATTTCTCAACAAATTCCACGAGAGAAGGGAAGAGAAGCGTACAATGTGCTTCTGGCTGATTCGAACCCTACATTTGTTTACTCGGAAAATGCGATTTCGTAATTATTACATTAGATTCCCTATAAAGCTTGTGTGGACACGTCGTTAAAATACAAGGAGGACGTAAGCATGTTGACGGATGCAGTGCGTAGAGCCTAAAACTATATTATTTTTAAAATCCAATCTGAATGCGCTGGGCAATGTACATCCCGCACAGATAGGAATGAAATGATTGCTTTACAATCCCACCCATTTCTGGATCGCCCGCGTTGCACCACCACTTGCCCGCATAACTGCTACTGAAAAAGCAATCAATCTGACGGACTGGAGCGAGACCACCATGGATGTCGCAGGGGCCCGTTCGAGCATGAATATGTTGGAGTTGATTCGCTACCATTTGCTGGAAGTGGAGGAAGATATAGATATTGATCAGAGCGGCAACGGTGGTGTTTATATTAATATTGACCATATCGATGATATCCAGGCCAGTGACGCCGCCACCTGGAGTTCATGGCATGATAACAGCGGCAGATCAATATCAGAAGACAAAGGGAACGAAATTACAGAAGAAAATTACAGAAGTGCGGAGGCTGTAGAGGTAAAGGCAGAGCCGAAGGAGAAAGAGAAAGGAGAGATGAAGCCCAGGAAAGGCAGGCTGTACAGAGGAGTCAGGCAGCGCCCGTGGGGAAAGTTTGCTGCAGAAATCAGAGACCCCGCCAGGAAGAGCTCTCGAGTTTGGTTGGGCACTTTCAACACTGCCAAAGAGGCCGGTCTCGCATATGACCGCGCTGCGTTCAAGATCCGAGGAGCCAGGGCTCGGCTTAATTTCCCGCTATCTTTTGCTTCCAATTCGGAGAATGCGTCCGCCGAAAGTCACATAGGGCACATGAGGAAGAGAGGGAGAAAAGAAGCGGCATCGAATTGCAGTGGAGGAGATGGGGGCATGTGATCGGAGGAGTTGGCATCGCATTTCACATCAAAATATAAGAAGGTAAGTAAAGGGGCTGCTTGTCTCGTGGTACTTTTTTTTAATCTAAGATGATCTTAAATAGGAGTTTTCGCGTTTTGATAATACAGTGTTGTTTGGAATACAAATTGCCTTTCGAAAACATACTTAAACCATACAAGTTCACAACGAAATCTGTTTTGTGGTTTTTCTTCAAGTTTATCTATCTATTTAATTTTTGAAACTTTATTGAGGCAGATATTTATTATTTCACTTGCTATATTAAATTTAAATATATTTTATTAATCTTATTTTAACTAGAGCTTAGATTTATATTAAGCGTCGAGAAGGATCAAATTTCTAGTGGTACACTTCAAGGCTTTTCATCCCACAAGTTGAATGGATCCTGATGCAGGATCTAGACCATATATATATATATAAACTCGGTAATACTTGAAGCTATGTTGTTAAAACCTAAAACCTAATAAGCTCTTATACATTAAAACAATAAGAATATATACCTCTATATTTACAAGACTCGAGCATATTATTAATGGTATCATTCCATATCCTAAATAAAATTCAATCACTATTGTATCTAAACCGAGTTGTTATGAATATATGAGAATCATATTCTAGTCAGTTTTTATGGGAAGGTAAAAAAAAAATATAAACAAATTGTAGGACTGCATATACCATATTTTTTTCGCATGCTCTCATTTTTGTTGAAACTCAAGAGTAAAAGTTCATACATAGAGAAATTGAATAACATACAAAACAGCCTAGGAAAATGTAATGCTATGTAACAACGTGATCAAGGCTAATTTTCCCCAGTTTTACCTAGAAGATATGGATATTCACGTGCTTTGCCTTTATTTAGTGGTTTTCTTTGCCAAATTAGTACTTATGAAAATTGTGAGGTTATGATATTTGTTGTAGAAATTGGTATTTATTTTGATATAGCTGAAATTTTTAATTGCAACAAATGTCTTACATTAGCCAAGAATACATTTAAATAGACTACATTAGAGAAGAATACCACTAGAAAAATCATGCCTTGATAAATCTTGGAGCCCAAAAATCTTTATCCGTAAATTTACTATTTTATCTCAATTTTATTTTAATTATTAACTTCAGAAAAGTCTTTTGATAGAAATCACATAAGAGAAATTTTTTGCCGGTGTCTTTCAAACCAACAAGTATGGTTCATCATCAATACCACATTAATTTTTTATGTTATTTTATTTTATGTTTACTTTTATTTTTTATTTTTTAAATAATACACTCGATAAAACCATGGGTTGTGAAAACTTGAGCCCAAGAATCTTCATACATAAATTTACGATTTTATTTAAATTTATTTAAAATTATTAATTATTAATTAATTAAATTTAGCCGTATGTGATCTATATTATGAAAAGTAAGAAAACTTTTGGTTTAAATCACATCATGAGAGTTTTTTTTGACACGTTTTGAAGAACAAGATCTTGGCATCAAGTTAAATTAGATGAAGAGAAAAAAAATTAGCCATTATAATATAACGGTTAGATTTGACTAAATAAATAATATTTTGATATAAAGAAAACAATTAGAGCTCACTAAAATATAATATTTTAAGAAAGAATTGTTAATATTGAATTAAAGAAAATAAATAATCAAAAGGAAAATTTTAATGAAATGAATATCTAAAAGGAAAAAGAAAAATAATATTTAGGTGAAACCTAAATAATCAAAACAATAAAACAATTAATAAAATAAATATAATAATATAATAAAATAAAAATAATATTTGGATCAAACTTAAATAATCAAACTAATTAGTTATAAAATATTAAAAATAAATAAAAATAATAAATGATAAAACTTAATTTAAAATAATAATAATAATAATAATAATAATAATAATTACATAAAGAATCAATAGTGAAAATAACAATATAAATAAATAACAAAAATTAGGAAATTATATATATATATATATAGAGAGAGAGAGAGAGAGAGAGATCCAACAATTACTAATTTTTTAATTATTATTACTACTTTTTGTGTGTAATTTGACCATTAGAGAATAATATCATGGGCAAAACTATGAGTTACAAACACCTAGAGCCCAAAAACATCAGATGGATTTAGTATTTTATCTTATTTTTTTTAATTATTAATAATTATTTTTTTATTTATTCTAAACAAAGTAAGAATGTTACAGAACATATATATACTTATGAACCCAACAATTAAAACATATTCACATATTTAACTCCTACACATCTTACATCTAACACCTACATATCTAATATTTAACACCTACAGATCTACCCTATACTCGGTTGTAGAGTACCTCTCGGTACAATTCTTGTAATATATTGTGTTTTGTTTATAATGAGGGATAATATAATAATAAGTGGAGATTTTGTATTTTGTATTTTATATTTTAATTAATTTCAAATTTAGTTAACAATTTTAAAATAATGTTATAAATTATAAACGTCAAATGTTTTCAAATATTTAAATATGATGATTAAATTTGGACATTTAAAAATATAATTTAAACAATGTAAAATAAAGATTATAGTTAAAATAAAAATTTAAACCATTTATATTATTATATTTAATGAAATACTAAGTTAAATGGTAAAAAAATTGTATTTTTTAGTTAAAATAAAAATATAAGCCATTTAAATTGTGAGCGATGAGGGTTTGAAGGTATTTAGGACTTCTAGTGAATTATTGTAACCATAGGTACCTCACTTGAAACTGGTCACAGTCTCAACCATGCTAACACCAATGTCGTGGGCATTGTCCATATGACTGGTCCCTCTGGGGGGTGTCCTTTCCTTCAAGAATGTACTCAATGTCTCCCATCACCCCTCTACCAAATACAAAAAAAATGGCTCGCAAGCTTGTGAAGTGTAATAAGACTCACCTGCACAAGGTGCTTAATGGTAGTTTAGACTCTAAGGTTGTTTCTTACGTTAGGCGACATTGAACCCTCAAGTGGTTATCCCTAACAATCACTTGGAGAAATCCTGCCAGTTCATGTAGGACGATGTGATTATATGAAAATTGATGGGGGTATGGCCTAAATAACAAGAGATCCTCAGGTGGATGTAACTAAAATGGCATCCTAGAGCACCAATAGAACTTCGTCCTCAAGCCAAACGATTCTTTACCATTATTTTTCATGATCTGGAGGACCGCAAAGGCATGTTTGAGAGTGGCCCCTACTATCTTAATTACGTGATTTTCTTCATTAGGTACTAGGAACCCTGCTATAATATGAATATGGAGCAGTTTATACTCTCTCCTAAAAGATTATTGGGAGCTGGATATTCAGGAGGCCATCAGAAAATCCAAAGGGAAATTTGTGAAGGATTTAGATATTACAAACAAAGGGCGACAAGCCTCCTACACTTGAATATGTGTATACATGAATATCTCAAAACCCTTGCCGAAATTAGTTGAGATTGAGTATCAAGATGAAGTCTGGATTCAACCATTGTATTAAGAGCATGTTCCTTTTAGGTCTTGGATCTACCATTAATATTGCCACCTATTTGAGGATTTCTTGCAATGCCCCATAGAAGAGCCCCCACCCCTGCCATGGCCCCAACGAAAAATGGCTTTCAGGAGGTTATCAGCAAGAAGAAACATGGTAATAAACAAAAAAATAACAAAGAACAAGTGAATTAAGGGAATATTTCCTAGCCGCATCCCAATACTAATCGATTATCTACTCTAAGCAACCCCAATAATCAAGAGGAACTTCCAGCAGCTGAACTAGTGCTTCAGACCTAAAAACCTATGAGAGTGGAAGCCACAAAGGAAAGCCCTAACAAGAAAGAGGTCATTAAGAAAAAAACCTCGGAAGCAACCTTAATGCCTCATGACATCGCTAGTTTCTAGCACAAGCCTAAATGACTTTGGAGCATATGATATGATTGATCATTTGAACTCTGATGAAAGAGTAATGGTGGCCTTCTTAGGTAGCTAGGCCAAGGTAGGAGTGGAAGACATCCCATTGGAGCAACTGAACCATTTCCAACAAATTTACATTGAATGGAGAAAGTACGAATAGACCAAGTTAATGTAAATTCATCCCTCATAATTGAAGGAGCTTGACAAAAAATTTCTCGATCAGTCTCCATCCCTAGAGTCGAGAGAAGGAAAAAAGGGATAAATACATCACATGAGGTAATTGGATAAGTGGGTGAAATTATGGTTAATTCGGGAGAAACCAGTGTACTCATAGAAGACTTTCTATGCATCACCCATGGTCCCCATTGAAGGTGGTATCATGGAACATAAGGGGCATCAACTCCAAAGTATATTAGAAAAGAAAAGTTGCTTGCAACAATAAAAAAATGTTTTCCACATGTGGAAGGCCTAGCTTTAGATGTGCGGGGGAGTGCTAGAGGTTTCATAGTCCTTTTGGACCCAAGAATAATTGAATTTTCAAATTCAGTGGCTTCCCCCATACCATTTCATGATTATTCGAGTGTATTGGCTTAGCAGAGAAGGTATGTCTAACAAAAATCTATGGCCCTACGACAGAGTGATAAGATGGGCTTCCTTCAAGGTTTAGTTCAACTCCACAATATCCAAAGTGGGGAGAACTAGATCCTAGCAAAGAGATTTAAGCATGATCAAATAATTGGATGAGAAAAAAGGGGGGTTGTGTTAGTTAGACCGAGCCACCCAGATATTTCAAGAGGTCATTCAAGAATTATATATTGAGGATGTAGAAATTGTAAATGGGACCTACACCTGGAAAAATAGGCGCAACAACAAACAACAAAGATCCTCTTGGTTAGACAATTTTTTCCTCTTACTTGGGCTTCTGGAACAAGACATATTTTTATAAGTGCCCATCCCACCTACTTAGGCTTAGATCAGTGGCCCATTTAATTGGAAATTGACCTTAACATGGCCCAAAAAAAATCGATTATGTCTTGAAGCCTTCTAGTTTCAAAGGCCAAATTTTATTGAAAAACTAGAGGAATGGTGGACATAGATCCATGTATAGGAATGATGTTTAATGAAGGATTTTGAGTGGAAATTAAAGGAGATGAAGGAAAATATCATGGAATTGAACCAAAGGGTATTCAAAAATATCCACAAGGGAAAGAAGATCCTCAAGGCCTTAATGCGGGAAATCCAACAACAGATTATAAATGGAAGGAGAACTAGGAAATTGATTGAAGAAGAGTGACACCTCCTCCATGCATTAGAACAAAGGCATAAACATGAAGTAATATTGTGGAGATAGAAATCAAGGGTTCGATGGCTATAGGAAGTTCAAATGGAGCAAGGTTGCTCCAACATGAGGAGATTTCTGAAGAATTAATCTCTTACTACCAAAATATTCTCTCAGAACTCGACCGGTTTCGTGAGGAGGTTATTTCCTAAACTAAGAAATTCATCCCAAGAGTCCTAAAAGAGGACCATTATAAGGCTTTAATGAGGGAGGTACCTTATTCAGATTTAGAAGAAATATTTAAAGCACTTCCCACTAACAAAGTGTTGGGTCGCGATGGTTTTACCTCTAAATTCTTTGAAGTGGGATGGCATTTCCTGGTAAAATAATTCATGTGCTTATGGATAATCTAGATAACAACAAGTCTGATCATGACTCAATTCCACCTTCCTTACTTTGATTTCAAATAAATGGGTGACGACAAATCCCAGTGGATTCAGACCAATCACTCCCTCTAATGTGATTCACAACATAATCTCAGGAGTCATGGTTCATTAACTAAAACCATTTCTGAAGACAAAAATAGATCCTCAACAAGCATGTTTTGTCAAAGAGTGAGAAATCATGGATGGAATCCTTACAAATCATAAGGTAGCTCACTCATTGTAGACCTCATGGCAACTAATTATGCTCATTAAACTTGATATATCCAAATTCTATGATCACCTCAACTGGAACTATTTTATAAACATGTTGGATTCTTTTATATTCTCTCTCGGATGGATTAAATGGGTTTGATATCCAATTGAAACCCCATTAAATGGGTTTGATGGGTCAAGGGGTCTCTCTCAAGGTGATATGATTTCTCCTTTTCTCTTCATCATAGCATCAGAGGGGGTAGGCAGTGTTATCCTTATAAAATCAATACTACATTCATTTCCAGTTGATCAAATCTCAACTCCTCCTCCCCCAAATGCATCTTTAGAGATATGATCATGAAATTTAGAAACTTCCAATGGAAAGACATGTAAGCAGGGAAGAAATGGCATCTCCTGGCTTGGGACAAAATTATCTTATCCAAATTGAAAGGAGGCCTGGGACTACAAGATCCAAGAATATTGAATCGAGTTATGAGGGCAAAACTATGGTGGATATGGCTTCAAGGAGGGCCATAACTATGGAAGAAAATGTGGTCACAGAAGTATGGCCAAATTTTTCATATAATAGAACTACATCGACGCCAACATTTTCTAGCGGGATCCTCGATATGGAATATGACATAGAGAGATAGATCCATCTTTTCAGAAAATTGGTTTTGGGAAGTTAGGGATGGATAAACAACCCTCTTTTGGAAGGAATCATGGATGCAACTTCCTCCTCTATATGAGAGAGAGGAGATTAGTGATATACAAACTTTCACATATAGAATTGGAGAATCAAAAGTGGTCAATTTATATATTGACGTCAACCCCAACTCAACATGCAGAGAATGGAATCACCTAGAGAATTAGTTGGAGCATTAACACCCTTTTCCATGGAATTCACTGGCATCTCTAATCCAAGAACAAAGCATCCTCAAGAGCCATGATCCGAATAAATTTGACTAGGTATACCATCAAGTGGGACATTTACTATAAAAGAAAGCTACATTATTATTTTAGGAATACAAGGAGATCAACCAGGTACACTATGGAGACACATATGGTAAAATACGTTATGGCCAAAAGTATCTTTCCTTTTGTGGTTAATTGGTAGTGGTTTAATATTAACATAGGACCAAAAAAAAAAAGTTTCTTAGGGCCCTCATAATGCCCTTGTTTCAATTAGGAGACGAAATGATGGAGCATCTATTCAATTAGTGTGATTTTGCTGAAGAATTGTGGAAGAGTGTATCACTTCTATTTCGAAATCTAGATAGGTCGTTGAAAAGCGTCAAAGAATATCTAGCAACTTGGAGACTAAAACTTTTTTAAAACTCAATAGTCAACAGGGCCTAAGTCCTCATCCAAGGCTTTATTTTTTGGAACATCTAGAACGAGCGCAAGAGAAATAATCCATGAGAAAATACCTTCCAAAATTAAAATATGGGAGACAATGTTGATCAACATTAATGAGACTATCCTCATTGAAACCTCGACTCATGATGATCAGAAGACAAACAATAGGGAGACAGGCATTTTAGCTAAGTTGGACCTTAAAGCTGACTTAATAGTGGAAGCTACATCTCTTCCCCCTCCCTTATTAGCTGACTAATAAACTATTTCACTCTCCCTATGAAAGGATTCATCAAACTCAATTTTGATGCACTTCGAAAGGAAATATAGGACCTTCTGGTCTTAGGGGCATATTTTTGTCTAATCAGAGCCTTATTTTGAAGGTGTATGCAGATTCTTGTGGTGTCTCCACCAACAATGTGGTCGATTTTTTTGCGTTAGAGCGGGATGCACATTTGAGAGGAAGTCAGTTACACCAAACTCCAAATTACTGGGGGCTCCCAAATAGTTGTGACCTTAGTCCAAAGGTTAATCAATGGATCCACGATATCCAATCTAAAAGTTGGCACCTATAACATCTCATTGGGAGAATCCAATCTCATCTCTAATAATTTGTGTATGTCATCACTAAGCACATTCGACTCGAAGTAATTCAACTTGTTGATTTAATGGCTAATTGGGGAGGCAAGCTAAAAAATTAGGTTATTTACTAAGACTAGCTAGGAGAGCACCTTAATCACTAAATGGAAACCTTGGGTCTCTTACTAGTCAATTACTTAATATCCCTTATCTGGGTGGATATCTCGAGGCCATTGGGAACCAGACCTACCCTCCCTCATGACTAAAAATGCATGTGAGAGGTAATTTGGATAGCATGGAAGTACCCGCACCATTGCGTTTGTGTGAAGGAAACCAACGACAGAGGAGGGAATTTATGCTCTAGCAGGTGGCTCAGGTGCTTCATAAGGTGTGGTATAGTTTTTGTTATGGAAATTGTTTTATTGAGGTTTAGAGAAGGAGAGATATCTCAATGTCGAGAGCATGACTTCCAGTCCTGTGGGACCCACTAGCATTTTGATTGCGAGATGCACTATGATTCCGTGTAAATTTGGGGAGGAAAGAGTCTAGAGATGATTTCTTGGCACAAGGCCATTACTCACCCTTCCTTGGAATCCCTTTGATGCCTACTAGTTGCGTTAGGTAACTCTATTCGTTTTTGCTTTTGGTTGTGGTCTGACAATTTTCTTACATTGTTGGTAGCTCAGACTTTCACCCCCTATCCAGAATTTCAAAGTGGAATAACCATGGGAGGGGGAGTTGCATGTGGGTGTCACCCATGCAGTGGAAGGATTATAGGGTTGGCAACCTATTCCTAACTATTTATCTCACCTCTTTATCTTTTTCTGTCTCTAAATTTTATTAGTGAAATTCTGGTTCATTTATGGTTGGCATCTATTTGTGGGTTACTGTTGGGGAAATTATATGTTTTATAATTCCAACATTAAATTATCAATTTAGGACTTGTAAGCTTTGAGGTACAAGAGCAGGCAATGCAGGATCAAAGCGCCTAATCTAAACTAACCTCATGAAATCTAAAATGTAAAATTAAATACAAAATTCATATTCCTAATTTGAAACTAATCCATTGATAAAAACATGATCAAGCAATACCAACCATTGTTCAAGTGAAACCAACTCTGATTAATCATAAGCCAAGCAATACAAATTACTATTCAAATTATTTTAATCTAAATGGAAATCTCAATCTAAATAATAAGGTCTACTTAATCTAACTACAATAATCTTAAATCAATCAAGACTAATTCAAAATGCTACCAAACTTACACTAAATCTTAATCCAACAGAATTCACTCTCATTCAAATGATCTTAAACTAAGGAAATGGTAAAACATGACTTCAACTAATCTAATTCTCCCGATCACAGAAATCAATAAGCATTCAAACTCTAACCTCTAACATCACTCTGCAATTGCTTCAAAAGAAACTAAGTAAACCAAGATTCTAATTGACATGCTTTCAGATTTCAAAGACTACAAAATAAGAAACTATTTTATCCTTAGATTGCTTTAATCAAACTCAAGAAATCATTCAAACATAAGTGCATTAACGAACAATTCTATCAATAAATAATGAAAACTATAATGCATCTCAAAACTAAAGTACAACTACAAACAATGATTTAATGGTCTCGTTGTATTGCTTTCAAGTATTTGATTTCCAAAACAAAATGTTACAAGAGATTATAGTGAATGAGTAAGGTACAAAATCAATTTTAATTCATATTTAAAACAAATAGAGTTATCGATCACTTGTTTATCCAATTAAAAAGAACATTTCAGTATTCCAATCGTAAATCTGTAACAAAGGGATTATTTATGCAATACAACCATTGATCAACACAATTCACTAGCTTTCAATGACTTAGAGATGATATGTCTATTTAATTTGAAGAAAAAAATTGTAGCCTTGAGTACAGAATTAGAATTATGAGATCTTATTAACAAATGCTTTCAAAATAAAATCCCTACGTCTAGATCTATCTTATGATGTTTTACAAAACTTGCTTCTGGGTGTTGGTGTGCCCTTGGCACTCTCATAGGAGGTCTAAATTAATGCAATACTCTCTTTAAAAATAAAAAACATATTAATACTTATAGCAAATTGAGTGTAGAATTAGAGTTGTATTAAAATTGAAAAGTTAAGTTTATATGCATAAATTCTTTTAGTCCTTCTGAGGCAAAGAAAAATATATTACATAAATCCTTTAGATCTATCCTTTTCTTCCTCCCCATGGTCCATGCAAAAAGCCATTTATAAAATTTACAAGGAAAACTTTGACTTTAATAATCATTTTCCTTAATTATGGAAAATTGCATATTTTTAGCAAATTGGCCTCAAAGATAGTTGCATATCTTTCTAACCGTGGTGAATTTTAGAAAATTGTTTGGAGGAAACCTATCTTGTCATATTTTAAACAACAACCTCTCTTATATCTATCTCATTCAACTTAATCTCCTTGTAAAGTGTACCCGAAGTTTTCTATTTTTCTCTTTTTGCAAGATTCTAGAATTTTGAAAAAACATTGTCTTTTTAGGCAATTTCCTTAAAGACCCGCATGTAAATTTTGAGCCAAACTGAATGTTGAGAAGCGGTTTTTGTTGTAGTTAATTTTTTATATTGGTAAAAAACCCGTTTGTTAATATTTTCGAGATTCACCTCCATATGGATGAAAAACAAGGTAAAACTCGACATTTTGAAAATGTTGTGGATTTTTAGCAAATTTGTTGATTTTCTTCTAGAGACCCACATATGAGACCTGGGTGCAATAAAAATCATGGTAAGGTGTTATAATATCATTTTGGACAATAACCTTCCTCGGTTTTCCTTGGAAGCATGCTGAGATGTCGAAGCTCCAAATTGGATATTTTCACTTAGAGGAATTTATTTCGTACTCAACCTGTAGCAGCTAGTTTAATTGGCTTTTGAAGAATTTTCGAAATGGTACCGCGAGGCAAATGAATGTAGCATAAATAGTCATTATTATATCTGTTGGAAATAATACTGAGACGGGGGGGTGAATCAGTATTATCAGATCAATCAAACTTTTCAATGCTCAGAAACATATACGCTACTTCAGTTAAGTGAACCAGCGTGTACACGCTACTGTGACTAAGTAAAACAGCGTATAAGAAGAAAACTCACAATTTAGTTAGCTTATTCTTCAGTTAAGTGCATCAGGACATTATTCACCACATTAACAGTAAACATGTGCAGTATAACAGAACATATCAAAAGCCACACACATGAACACCAAGATATAAGGTGGAAACCCAATGTGGGTGAAAACCACCTACTGCAAGTTGTCTCTATCTTTCTTTAATATGAAACTTCAGTTTACAATATTTTGTACTGGTGCAGCCTTATACCAGTACGCAGGCTACAACCTGCAGAAGGCTACAACCTTCTCTCGTTCTCCAAACTTCCTTGGAAGGGAGCTCCAACCCCCTTTGCTCTTGTACTAGCCAAGATACTAGTACGTAGGTGCTGACCTACAATCTTCTTTCTTTCAGGTATCACTTTTCATACATTTTCAGACTTGGATATTCCTGAAGCACAACATTACAATCTGAAGACCACAATTCATTCAATTTCCACAACAGATCATTGAAGCATAAAACAACCAAACTCTGAATCACTGAACCACTGAACCCTGTCAATCACCAGTTACCAGAACACAGAGCAGACTACAGAACTCTGCAATAACAGTCAGACCCCACTGTAAACCCAAAATCAAGCTTCAAAAGATATACGCTACTTCAATGAGCAAAACCCGCGTATACACGCGCTTTTACCGAAGCCAACCTGCGTACAGATCTAAAAATAAACTTTCTCAATTTGCAGCTGTACCAGACATTAGTTAGACCCAGAACATAGCATTGCGACAATATGCAGATCTAGAAATACGCATAATCAACCATATCATGATAGTGCATTTCAAACCATTAGATCCCGATCTATCCTTAGATCTAGTCTTCCATCAACCGATGTGATCTCTCCTTGGCTTAGATCAAGCAACCCAGAACTTGCATATCAGATCTCTCTCTCTCTTAGATATTCAAGCCTTGTCGAAAGATAATCTTGCCTAATGATCTTCTTCTCCTTATATAGTCTTAGGCCTAGCTCAATACCAAGAGCCAAAACCATAGTAACATAATACCATCAACTTCAAAACTAGGGATCGACACGCCCGTCGAGACACAATGGTCCGAAATCATAGGCACAACTTCCAAGGACTAACCACCATGGACCAAAGATACTTTTCCACATACACGCGCTTTTTCTGAATCCAACTAGCGTGTACACGTGACTTGGGCTTAACGAACATGCGTATATGAACTTCCTTGGCATGCTGTACTAAGATCTGTCTTCTGATTAAGTTGCCATCACCTGTACCAACCTCTGAGCACCTGTACCATCCTCTGAGTGAGTTGCCATCAAGGACAACACTTGAATCATAATGCCAACAATCTCCCCCTTTGGACTTGATGGCAACCACCACACCAAGTCACTCTCCCCCTTTGACATCAAGGGCAAAGGGCTGTGCTCCCCCTTACAGTAGGCCAGATCTGCAAAAGATGTTCTTCAACAAGAACCAAGACTTGTACACCATAAGGGACCTTCCTATCACCAAAAGACTCAATACATACATCCATACTCCCTATCAAGAGGGGACATATCAGAAACAACCAATTATATTACAGTATTCATCCCAGGCATAGTGGGGAAACCAACATAGGCCGTTACATGACCTTGACACCATAAAAGAGATATGACAAGAGAGATACATGACATAGGGACAACAGATCTAGACCAGGACTTAGGAAAGGCACCAGCAGCATCTGATAAACATCTTGTTAGATCAGCAACCAGGATTTCTTTCTGAGTTCCTTCTCCTGAAACCAACAACCAAAACATCTGAATGCCAACAATGCTTTATGAGACTTTTAAGCTGCTCCCCCTGAGCCTGTGCCTGTTGTACCCCCTGAGAGAGAGAGATCTGTATTTCTAGGATACCATAAGCCATAGTTTTGGGTCCCTTGAAGATATTTGAAGATTCTTTTGACTGCCTGAAGATGAGTTTCCTTTGGGTTGGCTTGAAATCTTCCAACCATTCCTACTGCATGTGTAATATCTGGTCGAGTACCTGTCAAATAAAGCAAACTCCCAATCATGGATCTATAAGTGGGTTGGTGAACTGCTGCTGATTTATCATTTGCACTGAGGCTGCATCCTGTAACCATGGGTGTACATACTGGCTTTGACTCTTCCATGCCATACTTCTTCAAGATCTGCTTGAGGTATTTGGTTTGAGACAAGAAGATACCTCCTTCATTTTGTTGGATTTTCAATCCAAGAAAATATGTCAATTCTCCAAGAAGTGACATTTCGAATTCTTTCTGCATAACCAAGGCAAAGTTTTGACTCATAGTCTCTTCATTGCTGCCAAAAATAATATCATCTACATAAACAACAAGAATTAGCAATTTGTTATTTTCAACTTTTATATAGAGATTGCTATCTGTTGATCCTTTTGAAAAGCCTTGTTGGTGAAGATATTTGTCCAACCGATAGTACCAAGCCCTTGGAGCTTGTTTGAGCCCATAGAGTGCCTTTTTCAATCTGCATACAAGGTTTGGATCATTCCCAAGAATGAAACCATCTGGCTGCTCAATATATACTTCTTCTTCTAAGTCTCCATTCAGGAAGGCTGATTTCACGTCCATTTGAAATACCTTGAAGTTTTGAAAGCTTGAGAGAGCAAGGAACATTCGGATGGCCTCTAGTCTTGCCACAGGAGCAAAGGTCTCTTCAAAATCTATTCCTTCTTGCTGTGCATACCCTTTACAAACAAGTCTGGCCTTGTTTCTAATTACTTCTCCATTTTCATTTAATTTATTCTTGAAGACCCATTTTGTTCCTATTACATTCTTATCTTTTGGTCTAGGAACTAATTCCCAAGTGTTGTTCTTTTCGATTTGCTCAAGTTCTTCATCCATTGCTTTGACCCAACATTCATCTTTGCATGCCTCTTTCACATTTTGTGGTTCAATGGAGGAGAGTAGTGCCAAGTAGCTTGAAGCTTATGCAAGTGTCCTTCTTGTTTGTACTCCTGCTTCTTTCTGCCCCACAATCTGAGTTTCTGGATGATTCTTTTGGACATATCTGGATGGAGTCTTCTCTTCTATTCTTGTCTGCTCCTCTGGTTCTTCTTGAGATTCTTCTTCTTCTTGAGGTTCTTCTTCTTCATCATTTCGCCTTTGAGAGTAACCTTCATCTTCTTCAATGTCTTCATGATGAACTTGCCTAGGAATATATCCCTTCTCATCAACCACTATATCAATACTGTCAACAATTCTGCCAAGTCTTTTATTGTAGCACTTGTATGCTTTGCTATGTGGAGAATAACCAAGAAGAATGCCCTCATCTGCTCTAGGTTCAAGTTTGCCAAGTTGCTCATCAGTATTCTTAATATAACATTTGCTCCCAAAGATTTCGAAATGCTTCACGGAAGGAGTTTTACCACTCCACAGCTCATGAGGTGTTTGAGTGCTGTTTACTCGGACATTTGTTTTGTTAAGAATGATAACAGCAGCATGTGCAGCTTCACCCCAGAAGGTTGCAGGAGTACCTGATTCATCGAGCATAGCACGAGCCATTTGTTGGATAGTTCTGTTCATTCTTTCCACAACCCCATTTTGCTGAGGAGTTCTAGCTGTAGAGAATTCTCTTCTTATCCCATGTTCATCGCAGAAATCGAAAAATTCATTTGATGTGAACTCCCCACCTCTGTCAGATCTGAGGCACTTAATTTTGTGTCCTGATTCATTTTCAGCCAATGCTTTGAAGGATTTGAATTTTTCGAATGCTTCATCTTTGTGCTTCATAAGCCCTAACCAAACAAACCTTGAGAAATCATCAATGAATAATATCAGATATTCTTCTCCTCGAGGTGTCCTTTTCCTAAATGGACCACATACATCTGTATGGACTAGCTCAAGAGGCAAGCTAGCTGATCCTTCCTTCTCTGGAAAGTTAGTTCTGGTTTGCTTTCCAAACTGACAAGATTTGCATATGGTGTTGTCTGGAATTTTGATATCTGGAAGATCGCGAACTGCCTGATATTTGCATGCTTTCCTTATTTGTGAGAAGCTTAGATGTCCCAACCTTCGATGCCATAACCAGTGCTCTTCATCCTTGCTAAGATAGCATTGTTGTTGTCCTTCTTCAAATATGTACAGATTATTTGGAGTTCTTTTGCCTTTGAGAACTGTTTTACCTGTATCAAGATCACGAACAAGACATCCATTCGATCTGAAAATAACCTCGGTTTTTTGATCACACATCTGGCTGACACTTAGAAGATTATGCTTCAATCCATCAACATACAAAACATTTCCAGCCTTGACCTTTTCCTTCAAAGGAGCAATACCTTTTCCTTTTATAGTTGCAGGAGTATCATTTCCAAAAGAAACTTTCTTTCCTTTTTCTAAAGTAGAATAAGATTCAAGTTTTTATTTATCACCTGTCATATGTTTCGAACATCCACTGTCAATGTACCATAGATTTTCCTGTCCTTCTGCATAAAAAGCTATCCCACATCTTTCTGTCTGAGGTTCCTTTATTCTCCATTTTTTGGTGCTTGTGGCTTGTTCCTTTTTCTCCTGAAACCTGCTCCTGCATTCAGATTCTTTATGACCAAAATTATTGCAAATAGAACATTCAACTTCATTTTCAAGAACCGAAAAGTTGTTATAGGTCCTCTTTGTAATCCCTATCATACTTCTTTGTTTTTGAGCTTCCCTAGTCATGATTGTTTTATATGCAACACATTGAGCTGCTTTGTGACCAAAGTTATGGCAAGAAAAGCATTGTCCATTGAAGAAGCTTCTGCGGTTATTGAATCTACCAGCCAACTGATTGTAATTTCTATTTTCATCTATTCTTGTGCCAAACTGAGAAGATTTTACCTGTGGTAGGTTGTAGCTTTTGTTCACCCTTAAGAAGGATTGTCCCTGATAGTTTCTGTTTGTAATTCGTCCCTGCTTTACCTGATTATCTTCATTGTTCTTCTGCTCATTTCTTCTTGCTGCATCAAGATAACTTTTTGAGGTGGATGCTTGAGAGGTTTCTCCATTATAGCCCAAACCTGTTTTGTTTAGAGGAGACCGCTGCACATTGATAATCTCATCCAAAGTTTCAGATCCTTTGACAAACTTAAGATTAATAGCTTTTGTTTTCTCAATTTCTTTTCTGAGACCAACAATTTCACCTTCTAGTTTTTCAAGATGTTTTTCCTTTTCATCAATTTGAAATTGCAGAGTATCAATGATCACACTCTTTTCTTCTATGCATCTCTTGAGTCTAGTAATTTCATTATAGAGATTATCCACATCTACAGCATCCTCATAATCATCATCTTCAAATGCCATTAACAGTTTATATTTATTACCTTGTTCATCTTCATCACTGTTTGATAAGCCATCACTATCTTCATGGGTGTAGTAGCTTTTCTTATTTGCACTTTGTTTCTTGCTCCATCTAGCAGGTTCTTTTCCTTTATCCTTATAAGGACATTTTGCAGCATAATGACCTACTCTTCCACAAGCAAAGCATTTGAAAGGTAGCTTACCTCTGAACCTTCCAGCACCCCTTTGAAGATTTCTGACAAAATTTGATTCTTCCTCTTCTTCTGGAACATGGCTTGCTTCATAGTAATCTTCTTTTCCCGATGCCTTAAAAGCAGCTTCCCTTCTGTCTGATGGACCTCCCTTTCTCATTTCATAAGCAGTTAGAATTCCATGTAGCTGAGACATAGTGAGAACTTTGAGATTTTCCTTTTCTTCTATTGCAGATACTTTAGATTCAAACTTGGGGGATAATGATCTTAGAATCTTTTGAACTACTATAGTCTCTTTTATTTCTTCACCCAAATTTTTCATACAATTAACAATCTCATCTACCCGAAGAAAATAATTAGCCACACTTTCATCATTATACATCTTGAGAGTCTCATATTGAATCCTGAGAGTTTGAAGTTTAGCTTCCTTTACCTGTTCATCTCCTTCATAGCTAGTGATCATTTTGTCCCATATCTCTTTTGCTGATTTGAAGTGCATGACCTTCATGAATTCTGTTTGGGATATACTTCCTAATAGAGTACTGACTGCTTTTGCATTTGTTTCATATGTCTTTTTCTCAGCTGGATCTGTAGGAGTAGCTGAAGGAAAAGCATAGCCTGTTTCTACAATGTTCCAAACTTCTGTACCAAGAGATTGAAGATATGCAGTAACTCTTACCTTCCAATAATTGAAATTTGTTCCATCAAAAACCGGTGGCCTGATTGATGCTTCTTTCTCGTAGTTGCTCATGATGAATGATCTACCTTCAAGCGATCAAGCTTCTCTGAAGGACCTGCTCTGATACCAATTGTTGGAAATAATACTGAGAGGGGGGGTGAATCAGTATTATCAGATCAATCAAACTTTTCAATGCTCAGAAACATATACGCTACTTCAGTTAAGTGAACCAGCGTGTACACGCTACTGTGACTAAGTAAAACAGCGTATAAGAAGAAAACTCACAATTTAGTTAGCTTATTCTTCAGTTAAGTGCATCAGGACATTATTCACCACATTAACAGTAAACATGTGCAGTATAACAGAACATATCAAAAGCCACACACATGAACACCAAGATATAAGGTGGAAACCCAATGTGGGTGAAAACCACCTGCTGCAAGTTGTCTCTATCTTTCTTTAATATGAAACTTCAGTTTACAATATTTTGTACTGGTGCAGCCTTATACCAGTACGCAGGCTACAACCTGCAGAAGGCTACAACCTTCTCTCGTTCTCCAAACTTCCTTGGAAGGGAGCTCCAACCCCCTTTGCTCTTGTACTAGCCAAGATACTAGTACGTAGGTGCTGACCTACAATCTTCTTTCTTTCAGGTATCACTTTTCATACATTTTCAGACTTGGATATTCCTGAAGCACAACATTACAATCTGAAGACCACAATTCATTCAATTTCCACAACAGATCATTGAAGCATAAAACAACCAAACTCTGAATCACTGAACCACTGAACCCTGTCAATCACCAGTTACCAGAACACAGAGCAGACTACAGAACTCTGCAATAACAGTCAGACCCCACTGTAAACCCAAAATCAAGCTTCAAAAGATATACGCTACTTCAATGAGCAAAACCCGCGTATACACGCGCTTTTACCGAAGCCAACCTGCGTACAGATCTAAAAATAAACTTTCTCAATTTGCAGCTGTACCAGACATTAGTTAGACCCAGAACATAGCATTGCGACAATATGCAGATCTAGAAATACGCATAATCAACCATATCATGATAGTGCATTTCAAACCATTAGATCCCGATCTATCCTTAGATCTAGTCTTCCATCAACCGATGTGATCTCTCCTTGGCTTAGATCAAGCAACCCAGAACTTGCATATCAGATCTCTCTCTCTCTTAGATATTCAAGCCTTGTCGAAAGATAATCTTGCCTAATGATCTTCTTCTCCTTATATAGTCTTAGGCCTAGCTCAATACCAAGAGCCAAAACCATAGTAACATAATACCATCAACTTCAAAACTAGGGATCGACACGCCCGTCGAGACACAATGGTCCGAAATCATAGGCACAACTTCCAAGGACTAACCACCATGGACCAAAGATACTTTTCCACATACACGCGCTTTTTCTGAATCCAACTAGCGTGTACACGCGACTTGGGCTTAACGAACATGCGTATATGAACTTCCTTGGCATGCTGTACTAAGATCTGTCTTCTGATTAAGTTGCCATCACCTGTACCAACCTCTAAGCACCTGTACCATCCTCTGAGTGAGTTGCCATCAAGGACAACACTTGAATCATAATGCCAACAATATCATGACTAAATCATCTCTAATCATAGAGTTATCAATCTCTTGTTTATCCAATTAAAAAACACCTTTGAGTATTCCAATCATAAACCTGTAACAAAGAGATTATTTATGCAATACAATTATTGATCAACACCATTCAATAGATTGCAACGACTTGGAGATGATATGTCTATTTAATTTCAAGAAAACAAATTATAGCCTTGAGTACATAATCAAAATTATGAGATCTAATTAACAAATGCTTTCAAAATAAAATCCCTACATCTAGATCTATCCTATGATATTTTACAAAACTTGCTTCTAGGCGGGGGTGTGCCCTTAGCACTCCCATAGCAAGTCTAAATGAATGCAATATTCTATTCAAAAATCAAAAACATATTAATACTTACAACAAATTAATTGTAGGATTAGAGTTGTATTAAAATTCAAAAGATAACTTTATATGCATAAATTCTTTCAGTCCTTCTGAGGGAAAGCGAAAATTATTACATCAATCCTTTAGATCTATCCTTTTCTTCCTCCCCTCAATCCATGGCTAAGACATTTATAAAATTTACAAAGAACATTTTGACTATAACAATTATTTTCCTTAATTATGGAAAATTGCATACTTTTAGCAAATTGGCCTTAAATATTTGCATATCTTTCTAACCGTGGAAAATTTTGGAAAATTGTTTGGAGGAAACCTAACTTGTCATATTTTCAACAACAACCTATATTATATTTGTCTCATTCAACTTCATCTCCTTGTAAAGTGTGCCCGAAGTTGGCTATTTTGCTCTTTTTGCAAGATTCTAGAATTTTGAAAAAACAATGTTTGTTTATGCAATTGCCTTAAAGTCCCGCATGTAACTTTTGAACCAAATTGAATCTTGAGAAACGGTTTTGGTTATAGTTAATTTTTTATATTGGTAAAAAACCCATTTGTTAATATTTTCAAGATTCACCTCCAGATGCCGGAAAAACGAGGTAAAACTCAACGTTTTGAAAATGTTGCGAATTTTTAGCAAATTTGTTGATTTTCTTCTAGAGACCCACATATGAGACCTGGGTGCAATCAAAATCATGGTAAGGTGTCATAATATCATTTTGGAAAATAACCTTCCTCAGTTTTCCTTGGAAGAGTGCTGAGATGTCGAAGCTCCAATTGGATATTTTCACTTATAGGAATTTATTCCGTACTCAACCTATAACAACTAGCTTAACTGGCTTTTGAAGAATTTTGGAAATGGAGCCGTGAGGAAAATGAACTTAGCATAAATCGTAATTATTAGATCATGACTAAATCATCTCTAATAATAGAGTTATCAATCTCTTGTTTATCTAATTAAAAAACACATTTGAGTATTCCAATCATAAACTTGTAACAAAGAAATTATTTATGCAATACAATCGTTGATCAACACCATTCACTAGCTTGCAACTTCGTGGAGATAATATGTCTATTTAATTCCAAGAAAACAAATTACAACCTTTAGTAAAGAATCAGAATTATGAGATCTAATTAACAAATGCTTTCAAAATAAAATCCCTACGCCTAGATCTATCCTATGATGTTTTACAAAACTTACTTGTAGGAAGTGGTGTGCCCCTGGCAGTCCCATAGAACGTCTAGATTAATGCAATAATATGTTTAAAAATCAAAAACATATTAATACTTACAAAAAATTGAGTGTAGAATTAGAGTTGTATTAAAATTCAAAAGATAAGTTTATATGAATAAATTCTTTCAGTCCTTCTTAGGCAAAGCGAAAATTATTACATCAATCCTTTCAATCTATCCTTTTTTTCCTCTACATGGGCTAGGGCTAAACCATTTATAAAATTTACAAGGAAAATTTTGACTTTAACAATTATTTTCCTTAATTTTGGAAAATTGCATATTTTTAGCAAATTGGCCTCAAAGATATTTGCATATCTTTCTAATCGTGGCAATTTTGGAAATTTTTTTGGAGGAAACCTAATTTGTCATATTTTCAACACCAAACTCTCTTATATTTATCTCATTCAACTTCATATCCTTGTAAATTGTGCCCGAAGTTGGATATTTGGCTCTTTTTGCAAGATTCTAGAATTCTGAAAAAACAGTGTTTGTTTATGCAACTGCGTTAAAGACCCGTGTGTAACTCTTGAACCAAAATGAATCTTGAGAAACGGCTTTGGTTATAGATAATTTTTTATATAGGTGAAAAACCCATTTGTTAATATTTTCAATATTCACCTCCATATGCACGCAAAACGAGGTCAAACTTGGCATTTTGAAAATGTTGTGGATTTTGAGAAAATTTGTTGATTTTCTTCTAGAGACCCAGATGTGAGACATGGGTGCAATCCAACTCATGGGAAGGTCTTATAATATCTTTTTGGACAATAACCTTCATCGGTTTTCCTTGGAAGCGTGCCAAGATGTCGAAGCTCAAAATTGGATATTTTCACCTACAGGAATTTATTATGTACTCAACCTGTAGCAACTAGTTTAATTGGCTTGTGAAGAATTTTGGAAATGGAACCATGAGGCAAATGAACTTAGCATAAATCGCCATTATTAAATCATGACTAAGTTATCTCTAATCATAGAAAACCTAAGAAAACTAATGATAATCAACCATGAGGCGTAGGATATGTATTGGTGGCAAGTTGTGGAATTACAGTATGAAATGATTTAAAACTATCATACTTTAGGTTATTAAATAGTGGTACTATGTGATGGAAAAATAAACATATTTTATGCTCAAAATCCCCCATGCCTGAGGGTTTTCATGTTCTCATGCAAACAATTCTCTTACTCATTGGAAAATTCTAACATTGTTTCATAGATGTTGGTTCTTGTGGAGCAACATTGCTTGAATATTTGGAGGTGTTCGTTCTTGTGGAACAACATTGCTTGAATATTTGGAGGTGTTGGTTCTTGTGGGGAAACACTCTTCATATTAATATATCATATTGATTTCAGAGAAATACAAATTCAGGACAAGAATGAGATTGATGAAGGAGAGATGATGGATGAAAATGGGGTGGTGATGGAGATGGTGAATGGGTGCGTGCATATTCTTTCATCGTAAGGCCAATGTCTATATGTGGTTTCTTTTATCATTTCATGGGAGTAATGACTTCATATTGTGAATATAATTCTTGTAGAAGACATTATAGAGATTTCCTTTATTAATGCACCATAACGCTTTTTCTTTTAACATGGTCTTGTAATCAGAATATATGCGTAATGAATGGAAGGAAATAGAAGGATAATGGTTTATGAAAGATGAAATGTGTGGAACGAGAAGTGGTTAATCATTAAGATTCTTTAACATTCTAATTAATTAGAGAATCATAAGCCAAATTTACCTCAAGTTTTACCTTTGTTGTTGATGTGCTCGGTGCAGCAAATTGAAGCAGAGGTTGAACTAGATGGAGCTGATGTGACTGCTGATCTGTTCTGCTAAAGAAGGCTAAAGGATGGAGGATGAACTAAAGTGGTGAAGTATGAACAAAAATTCCCATTCTCGCCCATGCCTGACTTTTATGTTCTGAAAAAATTGAGGAAAGGTGATTGATTCTACAAATGACAATGGGAATGCTGATACAAAAATCCAAACTGCTGTAAACTTGTGTTGAGATCTCAAAACCATATAGCCTTCAACCGCTACACATCCATGTGCAATCTTGCATATGTGAATAAATGGTGTCAATGTCGAACACATGAAATAATCATTGGATTACCGACCATTGAGGATGTCGTTAACCAATGTGAGATATTCCACCTTTGATGTCAATGGGAATCAAGGCACTAGGTACATTCTAGTAGCCATGAATGAATTTTTTGAAGTCGAATGGAATAAAAGCATCATCCACCAAGAAACATTGATTTATTTCCTTAGTATATGACAAGGATACCTTCCATTAAGGGATGCAGGTTCCTAGGTACCTTAACTAGCCCTAACCTAGATCCTAGATAATGTGCTGATGTCGATGAGACAAGGTTTGTTAGAAGGTGGGAGTTAAGGGATCCCACATCAACCAAATTGAGTAAAAATGTAATGAATTTAAAGATACATGACTTGAAGAACTCATACAAATTTACAAACTTTATTGGGAACCTTCTCCACGAGTTACCTAGTTTTCAAGCAAAATCCCTACACAGTTGCACCAGACAAGCTAGTTTTCACAAAATACTTATTTTTCTCTTTACTATTTTCATTTATTTATTTACAATACTAACTTTCCTGCTATATTGAATAAAATATGCCCCCCTCAAATTCAAAGAGAACTTCCAGTGAATCCATGTGTGAATTACGTAGAAAGATATATTCATGCTTTAAAGATTTACCATATAAAATTTAGCATATACATCAACATGAAAAATCAACAATTTTGAATGATGTGATATAAAGAGTATTAAAAGATGAGAGTGATACTTTGACTTAATTGTGATCTAGAACCAATTATTGATGTAATATTGGTGGTATTGGCCCATTTCTTCATTTGGACCACTCTAAAAGTCCTTCCCGGTCATGCGAGGAAAACTTGGATAATTGGTCTCTGGAATGCATACAAAGCTTACTGATGGGCATGGTGAAAGTTCCTCTGTCCCAATTTCAGAAGGATGCTCCTAATCATATTAGGTACAATATTTCTTGATCTTCTTGTAGATAGGCAAGAGTAATCAAGGGATACTTCGAAATCATTTTTTGGTTGTGGAGAGAGAGATAATTTCTTGAGTACAGTCAGGATAAACTCTTCCTGGGATGTAGATATCCCAGCTACTGCTAGGATTTGAGAAAGTACTTTGAGGGACATTCTTCAACCTCTCAATGATTCTTGAATTTCTGTTGTTGTTTGATGACCCCTATCTACTATCATGGATTAATACAGAGGGGCTCTTACAACACCCAAAAAATGTTTTATCTTTGAAGAGCTTGAAATTTTAATATAAATGAATTAAAAGTAATTGCAATAAAATATACCAAAGTTGAACTCCTCTCTTACCTGGACAACCAGATTTTGGAGTGACCCCAAACCAAAGTGGATATGTGTCTCTTCACTCACGTCTTATCGTCTTCTCTTCCTTCTAGTTCCCCTACAAATAATACTAGACAAAATAACTTGTGAAAAAAAGTCTGCTCTAATCCCTTTAGCACCTCCCCGACAACAATATCAAAAATGTTGGGGAAATTATATGTGTTATAATTCCAACATTAAATTATCAATTCGAGACTCATAAGCTTTAAGGCACAAGCGTAGGTAACGCAGGATCGGAGCGTCTAATCTAAATTAACACCATGAAATCTAAAATCTAAAATTAAGTACAGAATTCCTAGTCCTAATTTCAAACTAATCCATTGATAAAAACATGCTCAAGAAATACCAATCATTTTACAAATGAAACTGACTCTAATTAATAAAAAGCCAACAAAAACAAATTACTATTCAAATTATTTTAATCTAAATGGAAATCGCAATCTAAATAATAAGCTCTATTTAATCTAAGTACAAGAATCTTAAATAAATCAAGACTAGTTTAAAATGGTACCAAACTTATTTTAAATCTTATCCAATAGAATTCACTCTCATTCAAACGATATTAAACTAAGGAAATGGTCAAACAATACCTCAACTAATCTAATTCTGAGGATCACATGTTATGAAACCAGCTCAAGAAAAGATAGAAAAGATAGATCAATGTCTTAGAATTAGCCTCTTCGAGGGGGCAACCTCCATTACATTACATAAATGAACAATTCTTGGATGATACAAATGAAAAGACCCCCTTTCTATATATAGGAGTCTAAGGGGTCATAACATAATGAGAGCCGACATAACAATAATAATGTAAGGGTACAATAATAACAATAATGGGCTTCTATGGGGCACATTAGTAACAATATGGGCACTACATGGGTACATCAATATAATAAGTGGGTTGTACTAATAACAATAAGGGGTTACACTAGTAGTATAGGGGCCTAACATGCCCCTCTCCTTCAAAAAGCATTGTCCTCAACAATTGAGTAGTTCTTGATGCTTCTGTATAAAATTCTTGTCCTCCCATGTGGAATCTTCAGCAGGTAAGTTTTTCCACTTGATGAGATACACTGAAATTGATTGATTTCGTAGCTGTCGGGTTCTTGTTTCTGTGACTGCTCCAGGTTCCAATATGATTTTTCCTTCCTTTTCAATATTTAGCAATATTGTTTGAATTGGGATATTTTGCAACTTTTGAATAAGTGGCCATACTTCTTTTTCCTTCTTCCATTCATCCCTTGCTTCGTTTATCCAATCTGGTTGGATAATAGAAATAGCACAAAACAATGCTTCCACTTCCTCATCCTTGAAGAGTCTGCCCATTCGGTAAATCAATAAGCATTCAAACTTTAACGTCTAACATCACTCTACAATTTCCTCAAAATAAACTAAGTAATCCAAGGTACTAATTGACATGGTTTTAGATTTGAAAGACTACAAAATAAGAAACTATTTTATCGTTAGATTTCTTTAATCAAACTCAAGAAATCATTCAAACATAAGCGCATTAACTAACAAGTCTATCAATAACTAATTAAAATTATAATGCATCTCAAAACTAAACTACAACTCCAAATAAGGATTAAATGGTCTCATTGCATTACTTTCAAGTACTTCAATGCCAAAAAACAATGTTACAAGAAATTATAGTGAATCAGTAAGGTACTAAATTGATTTTAATTCATATTTAAAAGAAATAGAGTTATCGATCTCTTGTTTATCCAATTAAAAAGCACCTTTGAGTATTCCAATAGTAAACGTGTAACAAAGGGATTATTTATGAAATACAATCATTGATCAACACTGTTCACTAGCTTGCAATGACTTGGAGATGACATGTCTCTTTTATTTCAAGAGAACAAATTACAGCCTTGAGTATAGAATCGGAATTATGAGATCTAATTAACAAATGCTTTCAAGATAAAATCCCTGCATCTAGATCTATCCTATGATGTTTTACAAAACTTGTTTCTAGGCGGTGGTGGGGCCTTGCCACTCCTAGAGAAAGTATAAATTAATGCAATACTCTTCTTAAAAATAAAAAGCACATTAACACATACAACAAATTGAGTGCAGAATCAGAGTTGTATTAAAATTCAAAATATAATCTTATATGCATACATTCTTTTAGTGCTTCTGAGGCAAAGCGAAACATATTACATCCATCCTTTTGATATATCCTTTTCTTCCTCCACAAAATCCATGACAAAGCCATTTATAAAATTTACAAGGCAAATTTTGACTCTAACAATCTTTTTCCTTAATTATGGAAAATTGCATATTTTTAACAAATTGGCCTCAGAGATAACCATGGAAAATTTTGTAAAACGATGTGGATGGAACCTAATTTGTCATATTTTAAACAAAAAACTCTCTTATATATGTTTCATCCAACTCCATATCCTTGGAAATCATTCCCGAATTTGGTTGTTTGGGTCTCTTTGCAAGATTATAGAATGCCGAAAAAACAATGTTTTTTTATGAAACTACCTTAAAGACTCGCATGTAACTTTTGAACCAAAGTGAATATTGAGAAACAATTTTGGTTATAGATAATTTGTTATACTGGTAAAAAAAAATCTTATATTTTCTAGATTCGCCTCCATCTGCAGGAAAATCGAGGTAAAACTTGGCATTTTGAAACTTTTGTGTATCTTGAGAAAATTTGTTGATTTCCTTCTAGAGATCCACATGTGAGACCTGGGTGCAATCCAACTCATGGGAAGATGTTATAACATCATTTTGGACAATAACCTTTGTCACTTTTCCCTAGAAGTGTGTTGAGATGTCGAAGGTTAAAATTGGATATTTTCACCTACAAGAATTTATTCCATACTAAACCTGTAGTAACTAGTTTAATTGCCTTGTGAATAATTTTGGCAATGGAACCTTGTGGAAAATGAACTTAACATAAACTATCATTAGTAAATCATGACTAATCCATATCTAATCATAGAAAAGATAAGAAAACTAATGATAATCAACCACGAGGCATAGGATATGTATTGGCGACACATTGTGGAATTTAGGCTATGAAATAATGGTACTATGTGATGGAAAAATAGACATATTTGAGGCTCAACAGTTACAATGTACACTCTTTGAGTGGTGTGACTCTTGGATGTTGCATCTATAGGTCGTGACTCAAACTATGGTGGTGTTTTGGTTGATCTCATCATGGAGCTTTAATATTGTCTTAAATTATACCCATTTGTGGTTGAGTCCACATCAGCAAGGAGGATGTCTTTCTTAGGTACTTGGCCCACTAGAAGTGTCATTTTGGATTTCTAGAAAATGAGGATGTAATTAATACAATTCTAGTGCGGTGTCAAGGGTGGCGTAGCGGGTGTTCACAACTATTGGAGTAACCACCATTTTCTCATGTATGGTAGTGATTGGGGGTTCTGTGAGGAAGACACCATTAGGAGCTCCACCTTGGATCTCTTCTTCCATGGCATTGAGACAAAGCTCTTGTCCAGGCATGAATGACAAAGGAAAAGCCCCTGAAACTACATTAAGTTGCCATCGTCAAGCTAAGGTGACATTGCCTACTAGATTAGTTAGGAGAGGTAGGGCGCTAGCTCCAAGCCATCGTAGAGGTTGTAGGTTGTTTCATAGGAGGGTTGGAAAACTGCCTCATGGCACTCTAGCTTAACCCAATAGTCCCTAAAAGTGGAGTAGGAAAATGATGAGAAAAATCACCTAAAGGAGCACAAAGCATTGATGGTAGCTCTGACCCAGATCTAGTACTTTTAGTGTCATATAAGAGAATGTGTAGTGATGGTGTGGCATGGAAGCACCCACATCTTGAAAAATTTGGAGCACTTGGAAGCCTAGATGGCACACTTGGAGGAACATGTTGGCTGCCCTTACCATCCTCCCCCTCCGTTGTGGATTTCACTAGATAATCCAACCTCTATCACTTCCGATGATTATGTATGTCCATTGGTATTTTGTTAGTTTTTTTGGTTTCTCGACATCTTTGGCCTCTAGGGGAATGGTCGACTAACGTATGTATTTTTTGGAATGTTTGTCATGGTCAATTAGCACTGATCAACAAAACAATTTGGGTATAATAGAATAAATCAACAGTTAAAACGATGACAAACATTTCAGGTATAATTGTTGATTAATTCAAATTCATATTCAATAATGAAAGCATAAATAGAGTAATAGTAATATATTTATCCACATATAAAATTAAAACTCATGTTTGAATTAAATAATGACATACATTGATCCATCCTCATCATTGATTTTCATATATACACCATTCATCCATACCATGAGATTCAATAAAATTGAATAATGAAATAATCAAATGCATTGATCGATATAATTCATCATTCAACATTATATAATGTACATTGATTTAAAAATTAAATTCATCATTCATGATTCTAGAATCCAAATTGAAAGAAAAAGAGACTAGTATATTACTAGATACTATATACTATATACTGAAGTTTGAACACTAAAATAATATATTATTCAATTGAAAATTGATATAACTCAAGTATCAAATTCTTAAACTCAGAAATATTTAAGAGTGAGGAATCAATAATCAATATGAGGTCATCAATATCTATTATCATGAATCAATAGTGTTATCAGGAAATCTAGTGTCTATGCAAAATTGCTAGTCCCACTAAGGCTGGCAACTACCTTAGAAGCAAACAAACTAAAACCACTTTTGTTTTCCTTTATGAGAAGTAGATAAGAGGGGAAAAAAGGAGACCAACTTCTATCTTTCACTTGGTTCCTTGCTTGATTCCTCTCCCTTCTGATAGATCTTTGCCACTCGCTTCCTTGCCTACCCAGCTTCAAAGAGCACCTGTGGAATCAAAGCAGCACAACACTATCAAAGAACAGAGATCTACTATCATAAACAATATAGGACCAGATATATATTGACCACACAAATGCATATATCATCAATCGTACAAGAATGTGGAGGAAAACTTGAATAGCTTTATTAATAATCAAGAATAGAAAAGAGGATTACAACCAATTTTTCTGACCCAGCATCATCCTCTCAGTAAGAAAGCCCTTATTCACCTCATGAAAAGCTTAGATCACCCAACACTATGATGTTACACCAAGAAACCAGTAGCACTTCCTTACAAGATACAAAATTCCAGCCTCTAGATCTCTGGGATGACGGATCAATATATAGATGTTTTCAAGGGGGGCGAGTTAGCTTTTGAGATTTGATTAGTTTCCTCTTTTTGATAGTTCTTGATTCCACTTAGAGATTGATGATCTCTTACTCATCCCTGGGAGAATGCAGAGAGGCAAGTGTCACAGGAGAAGTTTGTGGAAGATTCCATGATTCTCCACCTCACAGATTGACCCTGCCATTTGTCCACTCTCGCCCATCGCACCCCATAGAAGGGCTTTTCAGTATGCATCGCACCTCTCGTGTGCATTTAGGTGGGATGCAGTGCACTTTGACCATGGAGCAGGTGAGATGGTCTAGTTTTGACTAGCTCTGAGTACTTTTTCATGGAGAACTTCTGGGAGATGCTGTAATCAATTGACCTTGTTCTTTTAGGGGTTGGAACAACACATTTACGGACTTAGGAGCCCTTGGTTTATGGACATTTATGATTGGGGTTGTAGTGCCCAAAAATGTCTATAACAGTTACTCGCTAAAGCATGAGGTCATTAATCTTTTGATGTCGGGTGAAATGCTTTATCATGAGGATCCAAAGTTTTTTCAAGCTGGAAGGTGACCTGTAATAAGATACAATACAATACATTATCTTCATACTATTTTCATGATCTCGCTGAGGCGGGCATTCCCATGCTCAGATTTATAAATTCATTTTCATGTACATAAGACAGACAGTCGTCTTAGTGCAGACTGATGATTATGGTAGAGCCATCATCCCTTGGATTGGATGATTATCTGTGCAGCAATGATGTACATTTGATGTATTTATTTTCCTGAATATATATCGCAGCCCGGATGGATGAAACTAGATCCGGGGTCTTTAATCTTGTTCGATCTTCACTCAAAGTACAATTCGATCCATGTGAGAGATGTTCTGGAGTCGAACATGGAAAGGCATCGCTTGATTACCAGCCAATGATTTAAGCTGTTAACAGGCGTGAGAGGAATCACCAATAATGATGATGACCCTTAAGGTACTACAGTACAATTCAAGTGGTGTGAATAACAGACTTGGTGTCGAACACCACGAAAAATCTTTCGGTCGAAGGCCATTGATGTAAACCTGTCGCCGAAAGTGAGAAACTTGCCATTGAGGCATGCAAGCTTCAAACTACTGAAGGGGTTGTTCCTAGATCGACTTCCTGGATAATGATCTGATGTCGACAAGAAGCGATCCTTCATAGGAGGGCCTTAGTGAATCCCACATCAATGCCACGGAATGGAGCAAATGATTTTAATGGAGGTGAAAACGATCTGATGACATAAGGTTCAGGGTGGTGGTCATGAAAGTATGGAGCGTAAATGTATTGCAGTGGATGAGACACAGGTGAATTCTCTGAGCGACTTATCTTGAACATATCGATGACACTGACATGATAGATTGGTAGCGTTAACCCCAAATACGGATGGTGTGATGTACCAATGGTGATATGACCAATGAACGGAACAACCCAACCCGACTTGGATGCGGAGTGAAAGTGTCATGTTCAAGAGGGACTTGCTACAAATAAAGTTTCTTCAAGTTTTCTTCCCAATTTTTCCCAGTCATTGCTGACCAGCACCTCTTTATTTTTGTCAAGATTGAGGAGGATAACATATGTTTGTTCTATAATTTTCCCTTTGGGCAAACCTATCGCTACATTTTAATGAGCCTAGCGATAGTGAAACTCGTTCTTGTCTGTATGGAAAAGTTTGTCGCTATTCGGTTTTAATGAGTTTAACGACAAAGATAACTCGGTCCTTTTCAATTTTAGAGAGTATGAAAAGGGATGTAAAGAAAACTCCAATAATCCTTTTTCGTCATATAATCCCTTAAGTCCGAAAAGTTATAAAATAATACAAAAGGGATGGATTTTCGGTAATTTTAATGAGCCGAACAAAACAAGCGCTCAATCTTTTTGTGTAATAATCCCTTAGGTCCAAAAAGATTAAAATATAAAGGAGGGATGGTACTACTGGTCACTTTAATGAGCTGGAGAGGCCAATTTCTCGGCAATATTTTCATATTTTACAAGTCAGATGAAAAGAGCTTAAAGGAGACTCGTTTTTCGAGGAACGAGTGATAAATTCGGGTGGCAACTAATTCCAGGTAAGGTTTGGAATTTTCCAATCACGAGAGTGTCACAAGGATGGCTAACAGGATCACTCTTCGCAGCTGTTCCTTAGAAAGGGTAAACAATCAAATGGAGGTGAATGATCGGCCAATACAGAGTGGAGGTGATGATGAGAACATGACCAAGGCTTCAAAGGATGACGATAATGCATTCACGATGGTTATTTACCGGAAATTGGTTCATTTTTTAATGAGCTTAAACTCTGGGGGAACGTTTACCCATTGCTTATGTTTACTTTTTAACGAGCTTGAATTCCACGTTAAAACTGCTTGATCCAGTCGTATAATAAGGATGTATCATCTAAGATGCCACTTTTTATGGAGCTTGCACCTTACAAAGCTTTGCCCCGGATCCTTTCTTTATGCAAGTTAGGAAACGACCAACCCTACAAGTTTAAAGGGTTAGTGGACCTAAAAATTTTAAAAAAATAAATGGTCACTCTTCGCTTGCATGCCCCCAGGTATAACGAAAAATTCCCAGGTTACCAAAGATTGTTCTACCCGTACTGCAGATAAAACACATCCTCAGCGATGTCTACCGAAAAAAACAGAGGTGAGTGGCGCAACTGGCTCCACTCACATAACTTTGATTCAGGAATCTTATTCTAGTCTAATCTTATAAACCAGTCATATATCCTTCGCAGAAACCTACCCTATACCCAAGGTTTTCCTGTTGAAACAGGCCAGGGTGCATGCTCCCTGGGTTTCAGTCATGTCCTCCGAATAACTGGCGCTCATCAGGTGGACGGACTGGGGATTGATGAGACATTCCTTGCGTGAAAAGACCATTCAGGGATGGTATTTGACTATTTTATATGTGAACCGGGGAATGAAAGCCGGTCTACGGGCTTGACCACTCTTCCTTCATGCGGAAAACACATTACTCTAAAGAGTGAGGAGACAATGGCTCCCATCCAATAAATATAGTCGCGTCCAAGGAGTAGATTATAATCCAGGTATCCTTGGACTACCATTACGTTCATGTGAATGATTTTCCTTCTCAATGTTATCAGCACATTGGGAAGGATCCCTAACGGTCGACTGGTTCCTTTGTCAAAGCCTGTTAGATTTCTCATTTCATGCAAAAGCGATGGCAAACCAAGCGCTTTCTAAGCAATTGAGGAAAGGATACTCACATAAGCCCCTTCATTTATGATGGTTTCGGCCATGACCATTCAATATATGTGAGCAATGATTCGAAATGGTACACTAGCTGGTAAGCGGGGTTTGCCTAGTAGATTCCAATCGAAGGAAACAACTAGGTTGCTTGGAGGTGGGACCAAATAGATGGCTGGATATGACTCTGACAAACTTCCTTCCTGCGGTAAAGGAACAGGTAGACTGCCCCCATGTTCATTGGAGTCTGTGCTTATGAAGAGAATTTGAACGGTGTCATTCTTGTTCTCTCCGGTGACTGTATCATCTGAAGATGGACCTTCTGAAGGCAAGACCGGGTCAACTGCCACCTCGACCTTTTGACTTTCATTTGGTGTGGATTTAGAGGGTTCATCTTCAATGATAGATGCTCCAGCCAACCACAATGGCGTGTTAGCCGGATTTTCAACTAGTGACGGACTCGGCAAGAGTTTCTTATATCCAGGAGGAAGCCGTAACGGTGAAACCGGACGGTCATCCAAAACTCTTTTAGCCTCTTCTAAGAAGGGACAATGGTGGGCAGTGTGATCGCCTTCACACAGTTTACAAGGAAATTTACATTTTCCTTTTTGTCCAGGGGCTTCACTTTCACTAGTTGACAGTTTATTATCAACATGATCGTCAGAGGTTGATGACATCGGATTGTGCAAACGAGGAGACCAGCCCCTTAAGATTCGAGGGATGCAAGGACAATCTCGATGATAGTGGTATCCTTTGCAATTGACACATGGCGATTTAGGCCTAGACGGTGCAGTGTGTGGATTTTCACTAGACGATGCCTGGTTGCCCCTTTTCGCCTTTGGCTCCTTCTTCTTCTTCTCTTTCTTCTTCTTATCCTTCATCTTCTCAGTTACTTGATTTTTGGCTTTACCAACCTCATCAAGTGAAGAGGAAGGAGGAGAGGGAGAATTGGAGGAAGTAGAAGGTTGGGGGGCAACTCTGGTATCATTTAGTTGTTGACTTGATTGTTCACGAATCACAGTGTTCTGAACGACAAAGGTCGAGAAGAGCCATATGGGAAAGCCGATTGTCAATCCTGGAAGCGACAATGTGGCCATATGGAGTGCACCAACATCTCCACAAGAGGGGAAAGGACTAGGATTTCCTCCAAGGGGAAATCCTTGGTTGGTGGACTCCATTTTTCTCAACCTAAGACCAATGTATGAAAGGTGATGTTTATTCCAATTAAAATAAATTTTAGACGCTTTGACACAACTTGTTTTTTCAATTTTTAAGAGTCGAGAACAAACAAAACATGACTCTAGTTGCCTTTGATTTTTAATGAGCTTGAAGTGACAAGTGCTCAGATGGACCTTTTCCTTTAAGGATTCTGTAAAGGAATGAAAGAGACTACTCTAGAAATCTAGATAGAGGGATTACCAAACCAATCGCAAAACTGTAGAATACTTTTTATGGTACGGCAGTCAATCTTCCTGAATGCTGTGTTCAGTGCATTGTGATTGATAGGGCAGCAGACACGGCTTCCTATGGATAAAGGATAAAGCCTATTGTGGTCTCCCAATATATACTTGACGGTACATGGGAGCACAAGGCCGTACTGGCACTTATCGTATCAAAGTGGAGGAATCACCCAACCATCAATGAAAACAACACTTATTAGGCTTTACGACACCAGAATACATCTCTAGCCTAGACTTGTAAATGTTGCGCGTTAGCTTCCAAAGCATTTTTAGATTCATTAAATTTATTTTACATTTGATCTTGATTAAGAAATTTTCCTTTCAGGTTCACCGCGTGATGTAGATATACAATTCCTAAAATGCAATCTAAGATGATAAACAATCATTTGATCTTCTTTTTGCAATGAAAATCTTAGCTACTAAGGAAAGAGACGATATTCTTTCAACATAGAGCAGAGAGCACACACTATATGCATTGTCCTAAATCAAACCAACAAATAATCTAAATGCAAATGCACATGCATGTATTTGTTTTCAACCTTCTTAATGTGTGAATGATAAAAAGAAAGCTAAGCGCAAGTCTGAATTATTTTTCAAAGCGACATTACTAACAAGTTTCTTTTCAAGACAAAATGAAGACAATGACAACACTTTGTTATTTGGAATTGAAAACTTGCTTTCGACACTTGAAAAACTACTAATTCAAATTAAATACAAGAGTAACAATGTAATCGACTATCAAGAACAATTGGATTCTCTTCTATGACTGAAAACGACACTTGCGCACTTCCAAATCAAGAAACGACAGTTCAATTACGCTACTTCTTTGTAAAAGAGAACTTAAAATGGCTCACAATACATAAAAACATTTACAGTTATTTGCATAATGGAGGTGGAATAATGGCAAGGAAGGGGGTTTCCAACAGAAGTATACTGACTACAAATATCAAAACTCCTGAATAGAGCTGAAAAGGGTGAAAAAACCAAAGTTTGGAAGCAAAATTAGCCCTTTCTGATCAACGCACCTATTACACATGGATTCCAGTATGCATCCCACCTACAACACATGGTAAGTGCGATGCAAACTGATATCCTGGAAGAGAGGGTGTGATGGTACAGCGCGAGACTTTTGATCCAGTTCTTGATCACAGTTTGCAGCACAGTTGAGGGATTTAGGCCGAGCCAGTGGTAATCAGTAAATAAATCACAAGGGTAGATCTAAGGAGGTTACTAGGCCACCACAAGGCCAATTAGAGAGCTTGTAAATCGATCGTTTATTTCATAAACAAAACCTGGAGATAGACTGAAGCAACATTGATCTACTTTGCACTTGCATAGCAAATGCAGTTCGAAGGCTAACTAGCTTGACTTCAGGCTCCGTCTGTAAGTTTATAAAGCAAACAAATATAGACAAACAAAAAATCTATTCGCTCCCCGGCAGAATTTCCATTTTGTTATCAGGAAATCTAGTGTCTATGCAGAACTGCTAGTCCCACTAACGCTGGTAGCTACCTTAGAAATAAACAAATTAAAACCACTTTCGTTTTCCTTTATGAGGAGTAGATGAGAGGGGAAAAAGGAGACCAACCTCTGTCTTGTGCTTGGTTCCTTGCTTGATTCATCTCCCTTCTGATAGATCTTTGCCACTCGCTTCCTCGTTTAGCCAGCTTCAAATAGCACCTATGAAATCAAAGTAGCACAACACTATCCAAGAACAGAGATCTACTATCATAAACAATATATGACCAAATATATATTGACCACACAAATGCATATATCATCAACCATACAAGAATGTGGAGGAAAACTTGAATAGATTTATTAATAATCAAGAATAGCAAAGAGGATTACAACCAATTGTTCTGACCCAGCATCGTCCTCTCAATAATAAAGCCCTTCTTCACCTCATGAAAATCTTAGATCACCCAAGACTATGATGTTACACCAAGAAACCAGCAACACTTCCTTACAAGATACAAAATTCCAGCCTCTGGATCTCTTGGATGAGGGATCCATATATAGATGTTTGCAAGGGGGCTGAGTCAGATTTTTGAGATTTGATTAGTGTCCTCTTTCTGATAGTTCTTGATTCCACTTGGAGATTGATGATCTCTTACTCATCCCTGGGCGAATGCAGAGAGGAAATTGTCACAGGAGAAGTTTCTAGAAGATTCCATGATCCTCCACCTCAAAGATTGACCTTGCCATTTGTCCACTCTCACCCATCGCACCCCATAGAAGGGATTTTCAGTATGCATTGCACCTCCCGTGTGGATTTAGGTGGGATGCAGCGCACTTTGACCATGGAGCAGGTGAGATGGTCCAGTTTTGACCAGTTATGAGTAGTTTTTCATGGAGAACTTCTGGGAGATGCTATAATCAGTTTAACTTGTTCTCTTAGGGGTTGGAACAAAAATTTTAGGGACTTAGGAGCCCTTGGTTTTTATGGGCATTTATAATTGGGGTTGCAGTGCCCAACAATGTCTATAATAAATAGTTAAAACTAAAAAGTAAATTTAGAGAATCACTAAAGATTAAATCAACATCAAGGATTCATTCTCGATGATTTGTCCTCTATACCATCAATGGGAATGTCAATATCTGAGTCAGAGTCACTCTCTTGAGTAGCCAATAGAACTCCAACCAAACCATGTTGCATCTCATCAGGTCCAACATCATCATCTATGTATGTACCATCCTCTGGATCAACATCCCATCATGTTGTCAATCCCCTCTAATACTCTAACGTCTTCCTATGTGAAAGATGTAAAGAACAATCCACTGCAACTAGCGTCTTTTCTCTCCTAGAGAAAAATTTATTCGTCTTGATAGATTGGATGAAGGTATATGTGGAGAAATTCCTCTTTTTCGTAGAGGAACTAGAAATCTGAGACAATAAGGGAATAGTAAGTTGTTGAATCTCTGGAGCAGCATCCCTATGCATGGTCCACCAACCAATGGGGTCATCTCAGCCTAAGTCATTTTGATCTTACCTTTCATTAGCATTTTTGAAGGGACCATTGAGACTTGAAAATTGAATCCATTGTTCTTAATTGTTCTCCCTTCTTTTGAACTAGACATCTTTGTAATAACAACTCAAAATCCTTTTTGGACCTCTGGACAATTAAAGGGAAGCATTCTACCAGTACTAGCCACATACCATTTTGTGTTGAGTGCATATTCCACCATGTGAAAAGGTGTATTCATTCGATATCACCTACGCTGACTATTGGGTCAACTCTAGGTCATATAAAATTCTAAGGAAGGATCTTTCCAATGAATAGCCACCCTCACTTGGTGCAACATACTATCAAAACTCTGATATATTTCTCTAAGAATAGGATAATATGTGTTAGTGTAGTGAATGAGATCAATTATATGATGCAAGAGTGACATGAAATAACGATAATATGTCCACCAATAATTATCTAATATCTGAATTATGATTTTGTTCCCTTACTTTGTCTTTGATTCTACCCATCTATTTCAATCTGGAGTCACAACCATGACCTCTAATGTTGATTTCAGCTCCAACATCATCTCTAATAAAATAAAATAGCTAACATATCTAGTGCATGTAGGCTTGAGGAACTCCTTCCTCACATGAGACCTATACATGGCTAAGGAGGTGTGGTAATTCAAAATAAGCATATGCACAGTTCTTGTAGCTATCACCAAGTTAGATACCCACTTAATTTTCCAATGTCTTTCAGTGCATTACAGAGTGCATGCACACATCAAGGTGTCCAAAAAATATGCCTGTACTTACTCTAAATGATTAACCCTTCTGATCTACACAATGCTCCTACATTTTTCACAACATGTACAACATTTTTAGAGCCAACCTCCTCTATAGCATCACAAAGAAGCTCAAACCAGAAAGTTGCATCTTTTCTTTTTCTAGGACGATTAATAGCTCTAAGAAGAAAAGGCCCCTTTCATAAAGTAACTATGATTTTGATAAGTGGGCAATTGGAAATGTTTGTTCGCCTATCCATAACAATAGAACAACCTTACCTAACCCATGCATGCCTTAGATTTTGCTTTTGCACATTAATGTTCATCACTTTCCTTCCTAATATCACTATCCTCAACTTATGTTCACTTGGGGAAACATATGAGGGTCATGCCGGTTCGATTTCCTTGACCATATGCTTGTAGTAAGGATAATGACTAACATGGAAAGGAATGTCATTGGAAAAAACAAAATTCCATTGTCATCATCTATATAATCACATTTCAGCTTATTGTATATCCCCACAAGAGTTGGTCCCATTACACAAGAATGAGCACCCTTATTCCCAAGAGGATATGGTCGAGGCATATTTTTATTTTCTTTTGATTTTCCTTTTGAGATTGTGGCTTCATCAATATTTTGATTATATTGAGCCATGAAATTTTTTCTTGAGAAGGTTCCCTTTGCATTTGCTACCATTTGCAACCTTATGAGATTTGATTTTGACAACATGGTTAATTTTGTACACATTTGAACCCATTTTCCACCTACAGCCAAAATATTCACCCTAAAGCAACTATAAATCCCAACCCAAAAATGGACACAAACATTGCATGTCCAATGGTGGGTCCTACCTCTTTTTCTCCTCATTTTGGTTATGTTGAGGAGCCAACAATTTTGGTACCATATAACAAAAGAGGTTTGCTCAGATTAAATGTCCCCTTGGCATATTGTATCAATGACTTTGATAGGGTTGCACTTAGATTAGCACTAGTTGCACTATTACCATGGGTTACATTCATTATTGATGGCATTTCAGTTCAAAGCGACTTTATGTTTGAGGATCATATTCGCTATCGCTCTCAGTTGCAATGTGGTTGGTGTCACGATCAATCATTTTGCACTTGCAGCTTGTTAGGTTTTAATTTATTTACCGTATTCTTTTCTTCTGCCATGTAGGTAAGGTTTTAAAATTTAAAATTTTAATGGTTCTGATAATCTAAATTTGAAATGACGAATCTACATTTGAAACTACTGTGTAAATTTGACTGGTTACTAGTTTCCATGGTTTACAAAAAAAAAATTAATGCCATGTTAGATTCTAGAGCATAAGACAATTAAAATATAGTTTTTAAAACTTTATGAAGCAGTTTACCTGGACACAAAGAGAAGGATGGTTGACGGGCTATGGCAGTTGCAAGAAAATAAATATCATCCAAATTGTAAGTGGACACTAGACCCATGCTAGACGCTGCAAATGCAACAAACTGGATGCTAGATGCTACAAAATTAAAATTGGATGATGGATATTGGAGGTTGATCCCATGACAATGGTTAATGGAGGTTTGAGGCCCACGAAAACATTGGAAGTTGGACACTAATCGATGTAGAGACAATTACAAGCTGCGGGAGTGGACTTTGGAGGTCAACGACGATAACAGTCAAGACTCAAGAGCAATAACTTACCGATCTTGAGGCGGAATACAAACTCAAAAATGAATAGGATTCACAATCTACAGAGGTTGAGGTCAGAAGACAAAACATTGGAGGAGCAGAGCTCGACAATGGAAAACAATGAGAGCCTAACGACAAGAGAGAAGAGTTCGAGAGTGGCAATGTAACACAACTCGATGGTGGGAAAGAGAGCATATCTCGACGGTGGTAGGAGAGCATAGGTTAATGACGGGGAAGAGGGAACAACTTGACAATTTTTATCCCCTACAATATCCCAGGCTAATGAGGAAATCAACGGAGGTAACCACTGACCAAGATTTTAGTTTGTAGCTAGCCCTACCAAACCAAAGAGGGTTCTCTCTATGGAATCACAGCCAAGAGATGACTGGATAATAAAGGATTTTAGCCTAGATAGCTAAGATTAGGTAGGTTTTGGAAAATTTATGGTTTTGTCATTGGATAAGGGAGAAAAACCAAGTATCTATGGTAGAGGGTCAGAGGATTACAACATCAAAGATATGAAGGAGCAAGGTAGCAACACTTTTATGATATATTTTATGTTTTTTCAGTGTAGCATGGTGTTCAGATGAAGCATGAAGGTATTAATGAGCATGAGACATGAATTCATCAAGAAAGAGTGAAAATAACATATGATAATTTTCCATGAAAGCAGAGCTTAGTGAAAATAATTATCTTTATTAACTGCAAGGAAAACTATTGAAGAGATGATGAATGGAAAAGGAAGATAAATATCATTCATATAAACTAATAACAAAGGAAAAAACATCAAAAACTTACTTCACAGGAATTCCTAGCTAATAGCTGCACACTATGTCCTTTGATTTCCAAAATGTCAAATACAGGCTACAATGGTTCTCTCCTCAGTTGTCTAGCCAGTCCAGTGACAGAGAAAATGATACATAAAGACCAAAAAACTTCTCCTTAGGCTCAGGGGTCAAATCTATGACTCTAGGAGTGGTTACATGAGCTTTACCTCAGAAGAAGAAGATGGCTCCTCCTTAAAGGTGAATTTCTTCTCATGATTCTCCAATTTTATTTTAGACTTTTTGATAAGCAAATAGGCTTCCACACTTATAGAATTTCATTGCATTTCTTCCAAAGTTGCACGATCTCTCTCCCTAAGCTGATATTCCATATCTGGATCAAAGGCATCACGATAGTGGAGGAGGGATAAACAAAGGGGAGGTTTGATGTCATTAGGAATGGAATTATAAACTAGATTGAATCTGTTGTAAGCTCCCGCACTGTCTCATTTAGGTTTCTTTTCATAGCACTGTACTCAGCCAAAACATGCAATGGATTTTTCTTGTCCTGCCACCTAGCTAACAATAAATCTATCAATTGTTGGGAACTATTGATGGAATTGGCTGCCAAACTGTGAAACCATTTCTTCACATCTCCAGAAGAAAATTGGGCTATCATTTGCATCTTCGTATCCTCCTCCTCATCCTCTTCAAGGTCAATAAAATATATTAGTTTGTCAACATATTTCTGAGTTGTAGTCTCTTATGTTCCATGAAAAGGATGGATTCTTTGACCATAGTTCCAAGGTAGGGCAGCAAGTTGACAAGGTAATAGTAAAGTAGAAAATCATGCCATGACTATTGGAGGAGGTAGTAGATGTACTACAATGGGTTATGTAGGTATTACAATAGGTTGTGTTGATGGGATGATGACACTAGCAGAGATAGTGGTAAATTAATAAAGGCAGATGATGTAGTTGTTGTGTTTTGAGATGATGTAGAAGATGAAGTAGTAGCCAGGTTTTCAAGCTGATATTGAATGTAATATTTCTCGGTAGTGAATTGATGTTGGTCTGCTAAGCTTTTAAGTTTATCAAAATATAACTACAACTTGTGATTAGTTTTTGAAAATAGAGGTTTAGAAAAATGGAGGTAGGAATCAAACATAATGAGATCAAAAGCCACTTCTGAAAGGGAAGACTCAGATTTAGATTGAGAAAAATATTTTTCAAATTGAATATCAAAAGAAATATATTCAAAAATCAATAATTGATTAGGTAGAGATGTAGTTTTTATGAATTTTCTAGGTTCACTTTTAGGAATACGAGTTTTGAGTTTCTTAAGTAACTTCTTTGGATCATCAACGATAGTAGGTAGATTTGGGTCAAGATTTGACGTTGTGTATCTTTTAGGAGCCAGAGTTTTTTATGTCTTGAACTTGATGTGATTACTTAAATCATCCTTCCTTCAGATATTGGAATCTGTGACCCACAAAACTAGTCTTGAAAGAACTAATAGAACTAACCTCAGGAATGATATAACAATCATTTCCTCGAAAGCGATGCCAAAATGTTATCCCCCACAATGTCCCAAGCTGATGAGGAAATCGACGAAGGTAACCACAGACGAAGCTTTCAGTTTTTTAGCTAGCCCTATCAAACTAGAGAGGGCTCTCTCTATGGAATCACATCCAAGAGATGACTAGATGATAAAGGATTTTAGGCTAGATAGCTAATATCGGGTAGGTTTTGGAAAATTTAGGCTTTTGTTGCTGGATAAGGGGGAAAAACCAAGTAGCTGTGGAGGAGGGTGAAAGGATTACAACAACAAAGATATTAAGGAGAAAGGTAGCAACACTTTTATGATATATTTTAGATTTTATCAACGTAGTATGGTTTTTAGATGAAGCATGAAGGTCTTAATGAGCATGAGACATGAATTCATTAAGCGAGAGTGAAAATAACATATGATAATTTTCCATGAAAACAGAGCTTAGTGAAAATAATTTCGTTTATCAAATGCAAGGAAAACTATTGAATAGATGATGAATGGAAACAAAAGCTAAATATCATTCATATAAAGTAATAATATATGAAAAACAATAGCATAAAATTACTTCATAGGAATTCCTAGATAATAGCTACAAACTGTGTGCTTTGATTTCCAAAATATCAGATACAGGCTACAATGGTTCCTGCCTCAGATGTCTAACTAGTCTAGTGAATGAGAAAATGATACATAAAGACCAAAAAAAACTTCTCCTTAGTTTCACGAGTCGAATCCATGTCTCTAGGGGTGGTTACATGAGTGGTTCTAGCCAAACCCTAATGTCTAGGGAGGTTGAAACAAACCCTACAATTATCTTTGACTGCAACTTCCCTCATAAATGAAGCTCAATTTACATCAAACAAAGGTTATACATACATTACTACATAATATTTGCATTTACATTCACTCTATCATTCATTTACTTCACCAATTTGACCTTTAACCAAATCTAACTAGAAATCCTAAGAAATTACATAGTGAATTGCTTTAAATAAAATCTCAGAAAATTGCAGAAGTGCAACGGGAAGTTTGAATCCATTCTTAAGTGCCGTTCTGAATTCAACATTAAAATATGAATGAATGGTAAATGAGAATGGTCTCTCTAGTTTCTAGAACATCTTGAATTTTTTAAAATGACCCATGGGAAGGCCTCCAAAAACGTATTCTCCTAAGATGTCTCTAGAAGTGCAATGCCTACCAAAACAGGGTCAGAATGATGATTTTTGACCCCTTTTTCTCATTTTTCTCAAAATCTGAGCCCTGTCTAAAAAATATTAGGAAATGGTTTTTAAGAGGAGGCCATAGTATTTCTAGAAATGAAAGGCATTTGTCATTTGCATCTCTGAGGAAAAAGCGTAGTGCCGAGGCACTACATTTCTGTAAGTAGTGTACCTGAATTTGCAACAAGTTTCACCAAAACCAAAAAATGCTCAAAAAAATCTCACAATTGGGCCAAAAGTGAAAAACGTGATGTTCTATGCTATTAGGGATGCCTTAGAAATCATCTCCAATTTCTCTTTCTCATATTTTTGTTTTAGGGTTTCCTTCAACTTGTTTTGCATTTGTTTGATGTTGATATTTCAAATTTTGTTTCTAGTTTGGTAGTGGTGGGCCATGTGCCTCAAAATATGGTTATTACTATTATCATTTTAAAGAAGCTTCTCTATATGACCATTGACCTTGTCTAGCAAAAATTCCCTATCTTCATTGATTTCCATAACAATTTTTTCTTCACTACTCAAATCCTTTACTAGTGGGTTTTGATCTCTTTCTTTCTGCAATGCCTTTTTGAGACCCATTGTCCTAGGCTTCTTCCTTCCAACCTACTTCCGCTATTCATCATGCTTATCATGCTCTAGTACTACTTTACCTTTGACCTCTTTCATCAACATTTTGAATTTCTCTTTTTTCATCATTAACTGTTTGACCGCGATTTGACTGTTTTCTTGCTCAAGGAAAGAAATGTTAAATTTGGTCCTTTCCAAATTTTCCTGGACCTCCATGATCTGGGAATCCTTCTCTTTGATAACTTGTTGCAAGGTTGAAAGATCATATACTTCATCCAAGTCATCCAAATCAAGATAATGCTCAATTAGCTCCTCATCCTGCATATGTGATCCCTGTTGTGCCAATGTAGAAAGCTTGGGCCTTTCCTCAACTTGAGGAGCAAACGCAAGTCTTTTTCCTCTCTGGTATGTTTTGGTCACCTCAAGTCTAGTTGCCTTGGGAACATCCTCTGATTTGTTTGATGACCCTACCTACATAGGTTGTGATGATGTGTCTTGGTAATGACTTGGTGAAGTAGTCTCATGTCTCTGTAAGGCTGCTTCAGTAAAGGTATCCCATGTTATGTTTTTTTCTGCCAATTGATGGAGGATTACAACCTTTATCAAACTATGGTGGAAAAGGATATGGTAATGCTCTTTGTTTTTCATTTTCAGCTTTTTAGACATTTTGATGACACTTCTACACAAGTAGTTACACAAGTTAAGAGGTTTCACAGTTGTAAAGTGCATGACCATTCTAATGTGATATTGATACAATCTGGAGAACCTCCCCTCACAAGTGGAAAACTTCATCAAAACCTTCCTTACTGGTGCATACATTTCCAACAAGTATTTGAATGGAATGATGTATGAATGATCCTATTTGTAAGGTGATTTCAAGAAGGGCTTTTACTTCTCAAGGTCTAGGGGCATGCCCTTGAACCAATACTCCCCATGATTTGGTATACATCTTGCAAGAGAGATGACATAACCTGAGAATGTGAAATCAAACCTTCTGATTGTGGCCTTTTCTCTGTTCAGATTGGTGGCAGTCAAATCAGTGAGCTGCTCATGAAAACCTACCTCTCCTACTCTTTGACAAAACCCTAGGCAGTTAACATGTTCAAAACATTGTCTTATGAATGGAGAAGAATTGATCTCATTGCAATTTGTGGGCTCATACCTTAGGATATTCCCCCCTTTATGATGTTTTCATTTCTTTCATGGTGAAGAGTCTCCCTCCATTTTTGAAACCCTAGATGATAGGAAAGGGGGAAAAATAGTGGTAAGTGTTTGAAGTGGTGAAATGGGGAGTTAGGGAAGGGAGATGGGAGTAGGAAAATTTGGGAGATGGAAAGCGGTTTTAGGAATCCTTAGGAAGTTAAATGAAGCGAAATGAATGAGGGAGATGAGCTATGAAATCTAAACACAGTCACAGCTAGGGAAACGGCCCAATTTGATAGATTAGGGCTAGGGTTTGTATGGAGGTGAAGTGTAATGAAGGGATATGGTTTGATGGTGAATGGGGATGACGATTTGAATTCAAATAGAGGTATAGAGATAGTGATTTTAGCATTTTAATGCTCCAACTAATCATTTTCAAGATCAAAACATGAAATTCATAGAAAACCCTAGAGGACAAAAGCTAACAATCATTTGTTTGGTTCAGGCTTCTGTGATCCATATCAAGTTTACAAAAGATTTTTCGGCGAAGATCACATGAAACATCATTTGTCGACGCATTTCGAACCAACCAGTGTGGTTCATCGTCAGGACAAGTTGAAGAAACAAATCCAGCTTAGCAAGTTAAATAGACAGAGCAGAGCCTCCAACGGCTAAAAAGACCAACAACTACTTTGGACTAGGTACTGGGATCAAAACCCCTTTTTTAATAATTTAAGGAAAAATTTACCCTAGGGGGACCAATCCCTTAAAATAAAATGAATAAAAATAATATTATGATAATAGTTGGTTAAAAATATTAATAAATAATTCAAATAATATGTAAAAATTAATTCATCATAATAGTTAGTTAAAATAAATAATTAAAAATTATATTTAAGGGAGAAAATTACCCTAGGGGGACCAATCCCTAAAATAAATTAAATAAAAATAATTTTATGAATAAAATTATTAATAAATAATTATTAATTTAGTAAAAATTATTAATAAATAATTTTATGATGATAGTTAGTTAAATAATTGAAATGTTATGTTAAATTAGTAATTAAAATAATTCATGATAATAGTTAGTTAAAATAAATAATTAAAAATTATATTTAAGGGAAAAAATAATAATAGTAATAATAATAATAATAAAATAAAAATTACCCTAGGGGGAGCAATAAAATAAATAAAAATAATATAATGATAATAGTTAGTTAAAAATTATTAATAAATAAATAAAAGTTTTATGTTAAATAAATAATTAAAAATAGTAAGTTTGTTAGATGATCCAAAAATACAATTTTATCATAGGTTATAAAATTAGAATAAAATAATTATTAATTTAAGATATTAAATTAATAATTATTATTCTAGAATGTTTAATTATTTAATGGAGACTTTTAGAATTAGCATATTGTTGTAACTAGATATGACTCTCCAAATGTGTCGTATCTTAGGCTCTATTTTAGGAGACTTGTTAGCTAGTTGGTTTTTATAGCATTTATTGTAAATGGACACTTGTTATTTAATAAGTGATCGATAATTAGAGGTAGTTACGACATGGAGCTTATAAATAGCTCATTGCAAGAGTGTTTGTGTTGCTCGGGTGTAAACCCTTGCAAAATCAATTATGTAATTGTTTTTTTTCTGATTAATAAAATTATGTGTCTGAGGACACTTCTGCCATTATTGTGGTATCAGAGGACAAGTATTGTTGCAGTGGATGTTAGGAGGAGATTCCAACTCTATAAGTTTTTGGAAAACTCCATCGAATTGATCAGTGAATGATTGGTATGAAATTATCTAGTTTTGTATTCAACAAACAAAAAAAAATCTTTATTGATTTCAGATTTTTAAGTTGCAAATCACACTGTGTATTATTATTGAATTTCCTTTACTGCCATTGTGCAATGATCATGGAGACATCCGTTCTTCACTTCAAAACCTCAACTCCCTAAGTTTATTTCTGCATTTTATTGAAATAAAATCACCGATGGAATTCCTGTATTTTAAGTTTTTTGTGCTTTAATTGCACTGGTAAATCCAGCATCCCCCATCGACATCACGAACCTGTCCTCATTGGGCCAACAAATCCTGATGAAACGGGCCGCCTGAGGATTTTCGATCATTGATTATTTGTTGGGATTATTTGTTGCCTCTAATTGGGATCATTTTCAGCATGTAACCCCACTTTCAGGGACTCTCAGAATGTAGGAACCGTTATTTCAGGGTTTTGAATTGCAGTAATGGTGATTGCGTCGTCCTCCTCCTTGATCCTATGAGTGGATCTGTGTGCGCAGAAATGCCAAAATGGACCTTTTCTTAAGCTCCCAGGAAGCGCCATTGTCTCCATAGGCCATGTGATTATTGAGGACTGCCAGTTAAAAAAAACGGAGGAATTCCAGATAAGCCTGGAAGAAAAAATGTACTTGGCTACAGTGTCTGCTTCGCTGTGATACACGCTAACCACATTTGAGATGGGAATGCCTAAAATTTGAGATCTGCCAGCATATATAGTAAAGCATTAGCGGAGTCCTTTCTGATATAAATCTGCAATCTCTTGCCTCGCTTCTGATTGGATCACGGGAATTCGAACGACAGACATTGATCTCTCTAAGGCTGTGAAAAGGAAAGCCGTGAAGGAGCCAACAAAAATTGTTTCACTCTTAAATAATTATTTCATATTACTTACTTTTCCCAAATTAAATCTTCACGTCATTTTTTATAAATCAGTTTTGGAAAGTGATTTGAAAGTTTTATCACATTTTTTGTAAAGGTGTTTATAATGTGATCATAAGGTTAATAAAGGATAGTGTATGTCATATATATATATATTTTTGGGAGTGATAAGTGAGTGGGAGTAATAAGTGATTTTTTTTTGGGAGAAATAAGGTGAGCTTTATAAAAGTATTTTTTAAAGCTTTGTAATAGAGTGATGAGTGAGCTTTTTAAAAGTATTTTTTAAAAGCCTTGTCATGGAGTAATAAGGGTGATGTTTTGAAATTTTTTGGAATAATAAGGAGTTTTATTTGTAATTTGTAAATTGGAGAGATAAGGTGTGTTGGGTAATTTGTTTTTAAGAAGTTCTTTGGGATCATCACATTGTAACTCAAAGTAATTTTACTTTGAGGGGGGGTAATTTCTTTTTTACCATATTGTGCAAAAGCACCATTGTAAAAAGTCAAATTTTGAAAGTTGCCTTGAAAATTTTGAGAAATTGACTAGAGCCAAGTGCAAAGCTCAGTCAATTGTCTCCTGTTTTGACGACTATTCGAGGGTCAAGGCCAAGCCCCGATAGAACATGTTTTTTTGCATGGTGTGTTGTGTTGAGTATCTTGTCATTTCTGTTCTGATTCTTATTGTGATGATTCAACGCTAAAATGTCTAAGTGATTAATTTGTTTTCTGATTCCGACAAACTTGAAGGCACAAAATCTTATAAAACATGGCATCGACTCATCGAAAGCACTCTCATTTACAATGAATTATTGCAGGGTATATGTGATGGAGATGTTAAGCTGAATAAACCCACAGATGCAGCTGCACTAGCAAAATGGGAAATCAAGAATGCTAAAGCTTTAGCCCTTATTAAATCTTTTGTGAATGATGAAATCTATGTGCATATAGAAAATGCTATAGATGCATGGTCTGCTTTGGAAACTTTTAAAGACCTCTTTGATATTCAGCCTGAATCAAAGAAAGTCGATCTAAAATTAAAATTGTTGCAACAAAAATTAACTGAAGGCGGTGATGTTCTTGAATATATCTCAAGACTTAAGAATATCAGGCAAGAAATTATTAATGCTGGTTTTCCCACAATTGATGATAGCTTTATGGTCACAATTATAATTGCTGGACTTCCTTCTTCCTACACGCATTTTTTGGAGACTCTATAAGTAACTGGGAAATTAGAGAAACTAAAGTTTGATGAACTCTGTGAAATGTTAACTCAACATGAGAAAACTTTTGGGAAGAAGAAGAAAGTTGGTGAAGATATATTTCTCACAGAGGCCAGCATTAGTAAGTCATCAACAGATAGTTCTCGAGGCAGAGGCAGATGGAATTAGAATCAAGCATTACATAATCGAGGTCGAAGCCAAAGCAGAGGAAACAATTTTAACAGAGGAGGAAGGAATAATTTTCAAGGTAGAGGAAACAACCAAGGAAGAGGCAATTTTCAAGGACAAGGATATAATAATCAAGGTAGAGGACAATCTCAAAATATAAGTCAAAGCAAAGGTAGAGGACAATCTTCAGGAAGAGGAAGAGACTTAAGTCAAATTGTGTGTCGAAGATGTAACAAAGTTGGCCATTATGTTGAAGATTTTCGAACTTCACTTAATAAAATTCCCAAGTTTCAGCAGCATTGAACGCAATTTGCAAATGATCAAGATGATGATAACTCAAAATATGTTTTTACTTCCTCACCAGCATCACAAATTTCATCCCATCTTAGAAGTGACTATGAAGATGCCTGGATCTTGGATTCCGGGGCAACTCAGCACATGACTTGTCGACGTGATTTTTTCTAGAATTTTCAAGATTGCCAACTTAATTCCATTTTTCTTGCTGACGATACAAAACATACTCCTTATGGAAAAGGAGCAGTTAAAGTTTTTCTCCCTAGCATTGGAGAAAAAATGATTTCCAATGTACGGTATGTACCGAGTTTTAAGAAAAATTTGCTCTCTTTAGTCACGATTTGACAAGCAGGACATCAGGTGATTATGGAAGATTGTTTACTCAAGATTAATTCAATCAAACAGAACTTGAAAACAGTCATGACAGGTTATGAAGATGGAAAACTGTTACGAATGAAAGGGACAATTATTCCAAGGCATTCTGATTTTGCAGGGGTAGTGACTACAGGTATTTCACCTATAAGACTATGGCATGTAAGATATGGACAATTGAATTTTGAGTCTTTCTCAATTGCAAAAACAAGGAATGGTTAAAGGACTTCCCACTTTCAAAAGGGAAAATGCAAAATGTGAAGCTTGCATTTATGGCAAACAAAATCGAGAAAGTTTTCCAACAAGTTCATGGCGTGCAAACAGGCGGCTACAACTAGTTCGCAGTGATGTTTGTGTGCCACTACAAAATTCCTTTGGTGGATGCAAATATTTCCTCCTATTCATTGATGATTTCAGCAAAATGACTTGGGTTTACTTTTTGAAGAACAAGTCAGATGCATTTGATAAGTTTAAAATTTTTCGCCAACTTGTTGAAAATGAAGTCAAAGAAAAGATAGGTACTCTGAGGACAGATAATGGGGGAGAATTCACTTCAAATGAATTCAAACCTTATTGCAGTGAAAATGGCATAAGACGACATCTTACTAATGTTTACACTCCACAGCAAAATGGAGTAGTCGAAAGAATGAATCGCACTTTGTTAGGCATGGCGAGATCCATGTTAACTTTCGAAAGGTTAAGTCCAACATATTGGGCGTAAACAATACATACAGCTGTCTACTTAAGAAACATATCTCCAATTGCTTCTTTAGATGGAATCACACCTTATGAAGCTTGGTTTGATTTCAAACCTCGAGTTAAGCATCTTAGAGTTTTTGGGTCAGTGTGTTATGCCTTAGTTCTGAAAGAAAAACGAACTAAGCTTGACTCAAGAAGTTTAAAATGCATAATGATTGGCTATTCCAATGAGAAGAAAGGGTATCATATTTTGACCAATGGAAAATTCATTATGAGCAGGGATGTCATTTTTGATGAAACTGAAAGTAGGAGTGCTGAAGAAATTGAAAATATTCTTCACAAGTTAGAAACTAAGGGAAGTAAAAGAAATGGAAAAATGCAAAGTCAACCAACTTCACCGAATTGGTATGAACTTGATTTTCCTTCCTCTGAAGATGAGTCATCCAGTCCATCTACATCAACAACATCATCTAGGTCTTCTAGCAGTTCATCCGCATCTCCAAGTAGCAGCAGTTCTTCTGACAGTGATTCTCCACATTCTTCACCTGAACGACGAACATCAGTTTATATTAATCCTCTTTACAGTGATGGAGACTTTACAGAAGCACAAACAAGTGAGCACCAACTACCAAAATGGGCAGTTCAACTTTTGAAAGATGTAAAGCCTGATGAGCAGAATAAAACAGGCACCAGAAGGGCACATAGAAGTGAAGGCAATTTTGCCTTGATAGCAAATGATTTTACTGAACCTTCCACATACAAACAAGCAGTAAAACATAAAGAATGACAACAGGATATGGTTGAAAAATATCAAGCAGTAATTGATAACAACACTTGCAAACTTGTTGATTGTCCAGCAAATGTTAAACCCATAGGATGCAAATGGGTTTGCAGAATTAAGTATAATCAAAAGGGAGAACTTGAAAAGTATAAAGCTCGACTTGTCGCAAAAGGTTTTGCACAACATTAGTATTAGAGGAATTAAAAACAAGACTATAAAGATAAACAAAAGAAAGAGAAGGTACGAATGAAAAATATTTTATTATAAAAGTCAAATTAAAAAAAATAAAAATTAAATAAATTAAATTAAATTAAATTAAATTAAATAAATAAATAAATAAAAATTAATAAATAAAAGTTAATAAATTAATTAATAATAAAAAAAAAAAACGACTAGGTCGAGAGTGCTGGGACCCAACACCCACTGATTTTCCAGCCATCATCTCTATTGAGATTATTCGGCCTCTTTTCAATATCGAGCGCCTCGCTAAATTTCCGATGATGGAAGTGTGAAACCTTAGCAATAACACTAGCTTCCTCAATACAAACCTGATGATTGGTTTTCTCAGCATGCTCACCTAAAGCGGAAGACTTAGTTAGCCTATGCTTAAGGTCTGTTGCATGCTCACTAATCCTCTGATTAATGGAGCGACCAGTTTCCTGAATGTAGGGGGTCCCATAGGAACAGGGGATCAAGTACACACCTTTCATATCTTTAGGGTCAATAGGATCCTTTGCTGATCGGAGGGACATGTGAATAGTGTACAGGGGCCTAAAGGTCACAGGGACACTATGCGTCCTGAGAATCCTACTAATCTTATCAGTAGTCCCCTGAACATATGGAAGATGGACACCAGGAACTCGCGCCTTTGGTTCTCGTTGAGACAACGAATTCTTGGAAGCTTTAAGGAAAGCCCTCTAACCCATGAATCTACTATAACCATTCTCAACAAAGACATCAAGGAGATGGGATTTTTCTTTCTCAAAACTCTTCTTATCCGAGATAATTAGAGCCCGAGTAGCAAGGGTATTGAGAACACTCATCTTTTGAGCCAGGAAATGATGGGAATTGGCATGAAGATACTGCTCAGTATGCGTTTTCTTCCGAAAAACTTGGTGGCTGAGGGAACCATCACTATTTTTAGAAATAAGAATATCGAGGAATGTAAGGCAACCATCGACCTCCTGCTCCATAGTGAACTTAATGGCAGAGGATTGATTATTGAGATGATTGAAGAAGAGATCCAATTCTTCTTGGCCGTGAGACCAGATAACATTGGTGTCATCCACATATCTTATCTAAAGCTTAGGCAAGAGCTGGGAAGAGTTTAGAGCCTTGGACTCAAAATCTTCCATGAAAATATTAGCAACGACAGGGGAAAGAGGTGTGCCCATGGCAACCCCATAGGTTTGCTCGAAGAACTCTCCCTCAAAACAGAAAAACGTAGAAGTGAGACAGATTTCAACCAACTTAGCAGTGTCAGGATCTGTTAGGTGGTTGATCACCTCCATGGCCTCAATAATAGGGATGCAAGTGAAGAGGGAAACAACATCAAAAGTAACAAGAATGTCCCCAGGGTCAAGCTTGATGTCCTCGAGCTCCTTAATGAAGGAAGCAGAGTCCTTTACGAAGGACTCTGTACGACCAACCAAGGGCTTAAGCTTTAACGCCATGAACTTAGCAAGAAGGTAGGTAGGACCACCAATGGTGTTGACAATGGGCCTCAACGGAGCCCCATCCTTGTCAATCTTGGGGAGACCATAGATTCTAGGCGTGATAGGGTTGCCCTTAATGAGTTTATGGTGCAGGGAACTCAATGAGCTAATGGATTTAATGGCAAGCGCCACATTCTTAGCAACCTTATTTAACAGATTCTTAGGAAGCTTTTTGTAGCTACCACTATTATGAAGATGATCCAACATCTTGCTATGGTAATCAGCCTTGTTCAAAATGACGGCAACACCACCCTTGTCTGCCTTTAAAACAATGATATCCTTGTTCTGGTTTAAGGATTTGAGAGCGGCAGATTCTTCCTTGCTAAGGTTGCTCTTAGGGGACTTAGCCTTACTTAAGACAACCGCACAATATTGCCTAATGGTGTCCTTAACCTTATCAGGTAAATCTCTGATCCAAAACTCTATGTCACAAATGATATCATCTACAAGGATTTTCTTCGGAGCTAAGGCAAAATTTAAACCTTTGCCCAAAACATTAAAAACAGAAGGGGGAGTGGAGAAACTAGAAAGATTTAAAACCCTATTATTAGAACGAGAAGAAAGGCAATGATTATAAACATCATTCCTATTTTTCTCCATGCTAGAAAAATAGGAATGATGTTTATAATCATTGCCTTTCTTCTCATTCTAATAATAGGGTTTTAAATCTTTCTAGTTTCTCCTTTCCCCCTTCTGTTTTTAAAGTTTTAGGCAAAGGTTTAAATTTTGCCTTAGCTCCGAAGAAAATCCCTATAGATGATATCATTTGTGACATAGAGTTTGGGATCAGAGATTTACCTGATAAGGTTAAGGACACCATTAGGCAAGATTGTGCGGTTGTCTTAAGAAAGGCTAAGCCCCCTAAGAGCAACCTTAGCAAGGAAGAATCTGCCGCTCTCAAATCCTTAAACCAGAACAAGGATATCATTGTTTTAAAGGCAGACAAGGGTGGTGCTGCCATCATTTTGAACAAGGCTGATTACCGTAGCAAGATGTTGGATCATCTTCATAATAGTGGTAGCTACAAAAAGCTTCCTAAGAATCTGTTAAAGAAGGTTGCTAAGAATGTGGCGCTTGCCATTAAATCCATTAGCTCATTGAGTTCCCTACACCATAAACTCATTGAGAGCAACCCTATCATGCCTAGAATCTATGGTCTCCCCAAGATTCAGAAGGATGGGGCTCCGTTGAGGCCCATTGTCAACACCATTGGTGGTCCTACCTACCTTCTTGCTAAGTTCTTGGCGTTAAAGCGTAAGCCCTTGGTTGGTCGTACGGAGTCCTTCGTAAAGGACTCTGCTTCCTTCATTAAGGAGCTCGAGGACATCAAGCTTGACCCTGGGGACATTCTTGTTAGTTTTGATGTTGTTTCCCTCTTCACTTGCATCCCCATTAGTGAGGCCATGGAGGTGATCAACCGCCTAACAGATCCTGACACTGCTAAGTTGGTTGAAATCTGTCTCACTTCTACATTTTTCTGTTTTGAGGGAGAGTTCTTCGAGCAAACCTGTGGGGTTGCCATGGGCTCACCTCTTTCCCCTGTCGTTGCTAATCTTTTCATGGAAGATTTTGAGTCCAAGGCTCTAAACTCTTCCCGGCTCTTGCCTAAGATTTGGAGAAGATATGTGGATGAAACCAATGTTATCTGGTCTCACGGCCAAGAAGAATTGGATCTCTTCTTCAATCATCTCAATAATCAATCCTCTGCCATTAATTTCACTATGGAGCAGGAGGTCGATGGTTGCCTTCCATTCCTCGATATTCTTCTTTCTAAAAATAGTGATGGTTCCCTCAGCCACCAAGTTTTTCGGAAGAAAACGCATACTGAGCAGTATCTTCATGCCAGTTCCCATCATTTCCCGGCTCAAAAGATGGGTGTTCTCAATACCCTTGCTACTCAGGCTCTAAGGATCTCAGATAAGAAGAGTTTTGAGAAAGAAAAATCCCATCTCCTTGATGTCTTTGTTGAGAATGGTTATATTAGATTCATGGGTCAGAGGGCTTTCCTTAAAGCTTCCAAGAATTCATTGTCTCAACGAGAACCAAAGGAGCGAGTTCCTGGTGTCCATCTTCCGTATGTTCAGGGGACTACTGATAAAGATTGGTAGGATACTCAGCATGCATAGTTTCCCTATGACCTTTAGGCCCCTGAACACTATTCGCATGTCCCTCCGATCACCGAAGGATCCTATCGACCCTAAAGATATGAAAGGTGTGTACTTGATCCCCTGTTCCTGTGGGACCCCCTACATTGGGGAAACTGGTCGCTCCATTAATCAGAGGATTAGTGATCATGCAACAGACCTTAACCATAGGCGAACTAAGTCTTCCGCTTTAGCTGAGCATGCTGAGAAAACCAATCATCATGTTTGTATTGAGGAAGCTAGTGTTATTGCTAAGGTTTCGCACTTCCATCATCGGAAATTTAGGGAGGCACTGGAGATTGAAAAGAGGCCGAATAATCTCAATAGAGATGATGGTTGGAAAATCAGTCGGTGTTGGGTCCCAGCACTCTCGACCTAGTCATTTTTTTTTATTAATTAATTTATTAACTTTTATTTATTAATTTTTTATTTATTTTATTTTATTAATTTTATTTAATTTAATTTTTTTATTTTTTTTTAAGTTGACTTTTATAATAAAATATTTTTCATTCATACCTTCTCTTTCTTTTATTTATCTTTATAGTCCTGTTTTTAATTCTTCTAATACTAATTTAACTTAATATTTTTAATTATTTATTTAACATAAAACTTTTTTTTATTTATTAATAATTTTTAACTAACTATTATCATTATATTATTTTTATTTATTTTATTGCTCCCCTAGGGTAATTTTTATTTTTATTATTATTATTATTATTATTTTATTTTATTTTTTCCTTAAATATAATTTTTAATTATTTATTTTAACTAACTATTATCATGAATTATTTTAATTACTAATTTAACATAACATTTCAATTATTTAACTAACTATCATCATAAAATTATTTATTAATAATTTTTACTAAATTAATAATTATTTATTAATAATTTTATTCATAAAATTATTTTTATTTAATTTATTTTAGGGATTGGTCCCCCTAGGGTAATTTTCTCCCTTAAATAATTTTTAATTATTTATTTAACTAACTATTATCATGAATTAATTTTTACATATTATTTTAATTAATTATTAATATTTTTAACTAACTATTATCATAATATTATTTTTATTTATTTTATTTTAAGGGATTGGTCCCCCTAGGGTAACTTTTTCCTTAAATTATTAAAAAAGGGGTTTTGATCCCGGTACCTAGTCCAAAGTAGCTATTGGTCTTTTTAGCCGTTTGAGGCTCTGCTCCGTCTATTTAACTTGCTAAGTTGGATCTGTTTCTTCAACTTGTCCTGACGATGAACCACACTGGTTGGTTCGAAACACGTCGACAAATGATGTTTCATGTGATCTTCGCCGAAAAATCTTTTGTAAATCATTTGTTTGCTTTGCCAAAGGAAGAGAGGGAATGAAAATGAGTGTACTTACATTTTATCATGGTTAGAGGATGAAGAAATTGGAATGTAGGATTGAAGCTTTGACCTGAGTGATTTTTGACAATTTTTGGGAGACTCTATCCCGAGTGCAGCGTAGTTCACTGGTTCACATTTCCAAAGTGCAACACAGTGCTTCTACCCGACTTTCAAATTTTTCATGGAACTCAAAAATGTTCGAAGAAAGTATTTGCTTCCAGAAAAGAGTAAAACTAAAGCCTCTACTTGAGGACAATTAATGTCACACCACTAATACTTCTCCATGGAATCTGTATAGGTAAACCACAAATGTAGAATTCCATTAGAATATTGTGTTTATTGAATACACAAATGAAATCATTGCATTTCTTTAAAATATCTTTTGAAATCAAAATTACTGAAATTAGATATTGATAACCTAGTGGGTGTAGGATAAAATTCACCTGTTTCATTCACAAAAGCATGAGGAAAAACCTAATACCATATATAAAACCAAGAAAAATTCAAATTCATCACTTCTAGGGACCTCGTAACCACCCTACCAATACACAAGTATGTTCCTGTTTGCAGTTAGAAAAATTACCCAAATTACAACTTGTTTAATCCACCCTATGTTGGAAAGTTATAGAAGGATGACTAGTGCAATCAATCCATTCCTTTTAGCCCTGGATTTGCTTCAGTTTAAAATAGAAGTATACAAATACTTGTCCACTGTCTATTCTTTAACCATTCACCTTAAGATGTTTTTACAATATAATTTCCTAAGTCTATTTAATATCTTCATTATCATAAAAACCAACCTATATCCATCTTAACTCCACATCTACCACTCTTAGGGGGATGAAATCTATTTATCCCTTTGAGCACTTGGTAGAGCTAGAATTAAGATGGATCTAAGATGATAGAATTTCCCCTTTAAATAGTCTATGCTCACATGAATACCATGGTATTACCATGGGTCGATACCATGGGTTATCATAAACCTGGAGCTTGAAAATTACTATTAGCAATTTATAAAAATTAGTAAAATTAATAGTTGATTTTTATTTTATTTTTTATTTTAACCAAGCTAAAATGTTTAACATACATTAAATTACAACATCCATTTTTACTCTTGATCCACCAAGCCCCGAGAGGGATCAAATATTTTTTCACTCTATGCTAGTTTGCATATCACGATATTTGATACCTCTTGGGGGTTAGTAGATCCAGAGTAAAGATGGATCTATGCTCGTTTAATTCCCCCATTTGAATAGGCTACATTCCAGGTGAATACCATGGGTCAATACCATGTGCCATTTTTATTTTTATTAATACTAATATTAGGGTTAATAATGTTTTTTTGCATGTTATTAATAATAATCTAGCCTATGGTATTTGTCCCATAGTATTTTTCCCATAGGTTTCACCAAAATATAACGTATTTTTTGAGTGTTCATAAATATAAGGTGACTTATGGAGAAAATATAAAAAAATTGTTTTATTTGTTTACCATACCTCTCGTTTATTTATATTTCTATTAATTTACCATACCTCTTTTACAAATATGGTATTTGGCGCACAGGATTCGCTTAAATAAAACCTCTTTTTTCAGCCTTCATAAATAGAACGAGGGTTATGGACTAAATATAAAAAGAGGTTTTATTTATTCACCATACGTCTAGTTTAATTATATTTTTATTTATTTACCATACCTTTTGGGTAAGTATAAAAAGATGTTTTATTTATTTACCATGCCTCCACTTTACTTATATTTTTATTTGTTTACACCCTTGCATGTATATAAGGTTACTTATGGAGTAAATATAAAGAATGTTTTATTTATTTACCATACCTCTCATTTATTTATAATTTTATTAATTTACCATACCTCTTTTATAAATATAGTATTTGGCCCATAGTATTCACTTAAATAAAACCTATTCTTGAAAATTAGGGGGAACGGAAGGTTGTAACTCCTAATTTCAAGGGCTAAATTTCCCTTTTTTACCCTCTCCCTTAAAATAAGGTGGGCTATTTGAGGTGATTTGTAAAAATTTACTATGATGCAAAATATTCGCCCACCAAAAATTTAAAACTCCTTAATTTCGCCAAAGGGCGAACATTGGCCCCTAAAATTTTCCATGTGGAGGACATAGTAAAATGACAAAAACGTGATCCCAAACCCTAATGGAAATGTTGAAAGATAACATTTAATCACTGGTGGTAGGCAAAAAAAAAAGGAACTGACACTAGTGTTGGCTCCATTGGGGATGACAGCTCCATAGCAGGTGTCAAGAACACTGTAGATCTAGTAGCCTTATCCATTAGGCATGGAGTCATATTTCAAAGACTAAAATCAAACTAAAAATTGATTAACTGACTAACTCTAAAAAAAATAAACTGAATCTTCAAATCAAAAACTGACCAAAGAAGTCTTAGGGCCTTCTCCTCGGGCTTCAAACTCCTATGATAGCCATTGTACACTCTGACATGAAATGTAAACTGATATATACAATGATGATGAAAAATTGTAGAAATATTTCAAGATAGTAGTGCTTAAGAAACCTACCATTGATTGATCCTCCAGAATAACCTTTGCCATTGATTTCTTCCAACATATAAGCCTTCTTTCCCCTAAAAGTTGAGATTCTTTAAGGCCCCTTCCATAGATTCTCAGACTTGCCATGTTTCCCCCTTTCTTCATTCCATGCATCCCAACATAGAATGACATCACCCATGTTGAAGTTGTTTTCTTTGGTCTCGTGGTCATAAATATTTTTAATCCTTTCTTGAAGCTTGGAAGTATTTTTAAATAATTCTTCCCTATTTTGCTATAAATGGATCATTTGACTTATCCTTCGTTGCACATCATTTGGTTCACTGCCAACTTCCTGTAGAATTTTCATAATTGAAACAACAAGGGATGAAGGAAAAATAATATCAAACTCATACACCAACTGAAAAGGAAACATGCCTATGGATTTTTTTGTACTGACTATGTCCACCCATAAAGCATTAATGAGCTTTTTGTGCCAGTTCTTTTTATTGAAATATAGAACTTTCTTAATGGTGTTGATCAAAGATTTATTAGAGGATTCAACTAGCCCATTTTGTTGAGCGTAATAAGCAGTAGAATGCCTCAAGGTAATACGGTACTTCTGACAAAACTTCACCATCTTCATGGACTTGAAAGGAACAACATTGTTAGTGATTATTTTCCATAGGCAACCAAATCTAGACAAGATATAAGTCTCAATAAATTGAATAACAATAGAATCAATAGCTTACCTAGTTGGAATTGATTCAATCCATTTCATAAAGTACTCCATGGCTGTCAAGATCCACTTGTGTTGTGCACATGATGAAGGATGTATTTCTACCACAAAATCAAAACTCCACTGCTGAAATGGAGTTGAAACCGAAACTAGCTACAAAGGAAATGGAAAAAGTTTTCTTTTCCCTTGAAAAATCTGGAACTCATGGCAACTCTTTACTATTTTGTACACATTAGAAAAAAGAGTAGTCTAATAAAACCCAGCCCTCAAGATTTTGTTACCTATTTTTTTTCCAAAATAAATGTCCTCCAAATTTCCCTTTGGGGAAATTAGTCATTACATCCTTAGCTTCATTTTCAACAAGACAATTCAACAATACACCACCCGCATCTTTCCAAAACAAAACACCATCAATAATGCAATACTTGGAAGGTTTTAACTTTAAGGATCTAGTTTTACCTTTGGGCATTTCAGGCAGAGGATTTAGATGCTGCAAGACATAAACTATGTCAGAGTACTATGGAGATAAACTGAACATGTCTGACACCTGTACCTGTGATTCTTTTGTTTCTTCATCAGAGAGAGAAACAATCAATTTAATGTCTAATGCATGCAAATTCGATTCAGCCATGAGCTTGGCCAAACCCTGTCCCTTAATGAGATTTGTTGGCTTTATTTCTAGATCATATTCTAACATAGCTGCTATCCATTTTCCTCTTCGACCTTCTGGATCAGTCTGCGTAAGGACTTCCTTTACTGTTGTTTTTGGAACATGGGCTATAGTATGAGAATGCATAATATATACTTGGAAATATTTGAACGCTTTTACCAAAGCCAAAGCCTGCTTCTCAATGATGTTGTATCTAATTATTGCATCCCTTATTGCCTAGCTCAAAAAAGATATAGGTTGTTCATTTTTCTGATCTCTTTTTTTCATTAGGAAAGCTACTAAAGTATTCTTGGAGTCGAATGAAAATATGATAAAATCTAAAGTGTAATCGGGATTAATCAAAGTAGGAGCAGTAAACAAGGAAAATTGACTACATTAAATGATTTCTTGTCATTTTCAGACCATATTACCTCACTGTATTTTTTAGCATGTCTGTCATCTCTCTTAAATGTCCAGGGAGGTTTAGTATGAACCTCCTTAAAAATTTAATTTTCCCATTGAATGATTGAATATCTTTTTTATTCCTAGGGAAATCAAGTTGAAGGATTTCTTCAACTCTAGCAGGGTCGATGCGAATACCATCCTTGGAAAGGATATGCCCCAACAACTTACTTGCCTCCATAGCAAATGGGTTCTTTTTAGGATTCAGTGAAATTCCAATTTTTCTACATCTCTGAAAGTCAATTCTTAGATGATGTAAGTTTTGTTCATCAGACTTAGAGAAAACAGTGAGATCATCTAAATAAATAACCAGAAAAGCATCCTTTTCGATGGCAAAAGCAATGTCCATGGCAAGCTGAAATGTTGCCCCTGCATTTTTTAATCAAAACGACATTTTGGCCTACATAAATGTACCCCATGGTGTTGTGAAGGCTGGTTTCAACTGACCACCCTTGTGCATTAAAATATGATTGCAGCCCAAGTATCCATCAAGCAATGACATTCTGGAAGAACCAACTACCTTTTTTAGGATATGGTCCATCTTTGGCAGGGGATAATTATCCTTTAAGGACACTTTGTTGAAATTTCTTAAATCTATACAGAGGGGAATATCCCTGATCTTCTTTCTCACCCGCATAAGATTAGACATCCATTTAGAAAATCAAATAAGAAATATAAAACCAGATTTATAAAGTCTATTCATCTCTTTTTTGATGATGGCAACAACTTAGGATTAATCGTCCTAAGATTTTTGCGAAATTGATTTTGTTCAGGTTTGACCGGTATAGTGTGTTGAATGATGTTTTCATCATACTCCTTTAAATCTAAATAGTCCCAAAAAAATACATCAGAAAACTCTGTCAACAAAGAAATATACTTAATTTTGATCTCATGAGATAGAGACTTTGATAATTTGACCATCTTGGGCTTATTTGTTATACCAATTTTTACATCCTCAACACCTTTTTTTGTAGGGACCATGGTGGGATTTCTAGCAACATCATCACGATCAAATAATTCTTCCAAAGGTACAAGACCTCATGGAATGTTATTTTCTTTCAACTCCCACACTTCAACCTCTGTTGCTTCAATTTCCTGATCATCTTCATCACATGTATCATCAAAATGGGAATTCAGAAATTCATCCTCCATCTACAAAAAGTTATTAATCTGTTTGTCATCCCAAAACACCTTCCAATATCTCATATTGTCAGGGACAACTGGGTGGTGTTTGACATGAATTGAATACTTCTTACCTGTACAGGTAGGAATCTTAACCATACTTGTTGAAGTAGTAAGAGAATAAACCATCATATTATGAGTTCTAGGGATCAAAGCTAAAGTATACTCTAAAAAAGTCTCAAGAATGTCAAGAAAAACATTTTTATAAGCTCGTATCCTTGGATGCTTAGCCTAGTACTCCCCTTTTACATGTTTAATATTAGCTTGGAATCGCCATAAATTGAAATTCTGTTCGCTCCCAATTTTTTCAGAATTTTAAGGTCTGCAATCAGTGCTTCATAGTCCATCTCATTATTCGAGAAATCAAAAGCCAATTTATAAGAACTTAATCTTACATTTCAAGGAATATTGCATGACTGATGCAAGGGGAAATGAATCCACATGTTGATTCTAGCTCCTTCCTTCCCTAATGCACAATCAAATTCCATGGTCCAAAGACCTTCTTCCTCATCGAGAAAAAGAATTTTAGAGCACTGATCTTTCTGATTTTCTAGAGGATGACTTACTCTTTCAACAATCTGGGTTTCTGGCACTAATTCAACAATATCCTCGAATGAAATTTCCGGCTGCAAAATTTTAGTATCATTTTCCTATTTTTTTCAATCAAATCTTCCTACACACTACTTATGACATCTAAAATTTCTGAAATGTGAACAATTTGGCTATCATCATCAACTAAATCCAAATCAATATACAAAATGAAAGACTCCATATAGGTATGTACAACATGGAGAGGGTGATTATTCGGTCTTCCATTGCTACTAATCATGAATCTCATCTTTTCCTGGTATAGTTTTTTGAGCTACCCAAATACTGATATAGTAGCATATGAAAAATCAAGTTTCAAGGTTCCTTTTAGCTTTTCCCCCCAAGACCGTGAAAGAAATATGCCAAATCGTGGAGGTATATCAGTGACCACTACATCCATCAATATATTTTTGGCTGGGATTTGGTCAAGGGACACTACTAGATCTTTGATAATGCCAAGGAATTTTACTATTCCTAAATCAAAAGAATACAAGTCATGGTAAGCTCAAGTAATATCTAATCCTAGTTTGTCCATAATAGCTTTTGGCATCAAGTTATGTGAGGCACCAAAATCTAACATGGCATTGTGGAGTATAAAATCATGGAGTTTAAAACTAATAAAGAGGGAAATTCATTATCCTCAGGACTTCCCTCTACAGTTGTGGACCAAATAAAATTGTAGGTTCATCATCGACAACATTGATAGTATCTAAAATTTGATCTACTTTCAACATCTTAGCAATCTAGAATTTGTAATTTTCATTATGAGCTACTTAAGTTAGAGGAATTGAAACCTTCAATTTGGAAATTTCATTCTCTAAGCCAAACAGATTGGATTGTTGGTCTACCTCTTTTGCTGCAATATCTTTCCTTTCATGCTATCGTTTGGCTTGAGATTGATTTCTTTTGACTCTTAGTTTGAACCTTCTTGTCCTTCCTGACATTACTAGTAGAAGCTTCATTATTTTTATCCTGACTAAGAATGACAATTTATTTTTCTCTACTTTGATCTGTAGGAGCTTCTTCCTTATCTGGTGTGTCTTTCTGAACATTCTTCCTTTTCTGATGTAATGTGATAGGGACATTTATTCTCCTCAAGTTGTATTGTTTCTGCAAATGATTGAGTGCATTTTGATATCCCTGTTGATACTCTCTAGTCTGCATTTCCCATGAATCATCATTGGCAAGGACAAGTTGTTGAGCACTTACTGTTACCGATTCCTAAGAAAACATATCTTCCTAAGTAAAAAAAGGTAGTTGATTCATCTTCCTCAAAGAAATGATTAGCCTCAACAATTTCTTATTCATCATCTTCTGGGACTTGTGTGTAGCTTTTCTAAAATGGTGTTCTGATATGTGTTGATTCCTAAACTTGCATCTTCCCTATACACCTTTTCAGCCTTCTTTTCCATTTACTTGACCCACCAATTTTTCAAATCATTGCATATTAGTTTTAAAAGATCTTATAAAATGGTTTCCTAACTATGTCTTCTGACTGTTGTTTGATTTAGATTTTTGTTCAATCAGCTGCAGAAACTTGTCACTTTCCGCAGCCAGCTCAAGTTTTTGCAGCCATTTTGTTGAAGACTATGTTACAGGTGTCCACTGGAGAATCCAGCCACATGGGCAAGCTGAAAATGATGTGTACAAGGAGCGTGTCCCCTTGGTTCAGCCGAATCACTCACAAACGGCCACGGTCAAGGGCAGTCAAAGCAGTGGTCAAACCAAGAGTTTTGCGGTGGCACGAATCTATTTTTACCACGTGAAGATTTGCGTGGCAAGTTCCTAAATCTCCGGAGGTGTGCTAACACCTGTGGATCGCTCCGTGAACCAAATCGAATAGCCACCACTCAGATTTAATTGTCACAGCTACCATACTGCTAGATCTCAGGACATGGTTATTCACGTGTCTGTTTGGCATCGAAAAATTTAGGAATTAGTTATAACATCCTCAATTATAAATAACACATTATCATACGCTTGATAGTTATCTTTTTATCTGTAATCTTGACTGTTTTTACGAGCCCACTGTTCCGTGCTCTATCTTTATCTTATGACGGCACTTTAATATATGAGAAGACAACGTTCTTAAGTTCAATTTGTGACTGAGTATTGAGTGGCCGAGGTTGCAGAGGGCCCCTGTACACCAAGGCTCTATAACTACTGTATAGTTTCTTGCTTGCTTTCATTATGTTACTGCTTTCATAATCATTTTCTTGTATATATTACACTTTTCTGATATTCATGTTAACTGTTGTCCATCTTTTCTTTTATGCTTTCTCATGATTGTTTTTTCAGAAAATGCTTTCTCATGATTGTTAACTGATTTATTTTTCTTTTAGGTTCTCGTAGACAGCCCGGGCAATTTACATAGTTTTAATGACTAATGACATGAAATCATCTTGTCCTTCTGCTGATTTATTTTCTGAGTTTTAATTCCATCATTGTCATTTCTTTCAGTTTTGTTTTGCTCATTTACTTTCATGAAATTTAGATATCATATTACTCCATTTGTTTATGATTACCTCCTATAGCCAAAGCGACTCAAATAGTGAGGAATCATAATATTGTTTGATGTAGTATGATTTAGTTTACTTTTCTGCAAGTTAGTGATTAGGTTACTCATGTCATTTTCAGGGATTGAAGTATGAATGAGTAGTTTAATCTTAGTTTCATTTTATGCAATTTCATTTCCTGCAATTTAGATATCATATTACTCACTTTGTTTATGATTACCTCCTATAGCTAGAGTGAGTCGAAAGGTGAGGAGTCAGAATATGAGTTGAAGTAGTGTGATTTAGTTTTCTTTTCTTAAAGTCTTTGAATTGCTTTGAGTTCAGTTTTTATTTTCTTTTTATATAGCAGTAAGGATATTGGGCTTCATTGTCACTAGTTCACTATTTTGGTACATTTTTATTTTCTTTTGGGAATTGATTTCATCACAGCAAGTTTGAAACCTTTTTGAGAACTTTAAAGTTTGGAAAATCATTGTATACGTCACCATTGCCATCCATACTTGACTTTCAATTCTGCCATCTCACATTAGGGAATCAATAGAAGATAAACCCAAAAAAAAACCAAAAACTCAAAAATGACAAAGAAATAAGAAATCAATTATCTTGCATATACAGTGCACTTCACTTCAATAGTTTACGAATCTCGGATTGACATTTTAAATAGCAATTTAGGACACACTAAATTGACCAAACATTTTGGCGCCGTTGCCGGGGAAGTGAAACTAGGTAGCCAATTTCTTTAAAAAAAAACAAGAAAATTTCAAAGAAGGTAAAAATTGATAACTTCTCAAATTATTCTCTCCTCTTGCACCTAGTGTGATCTGGAGTATCAGAAAAGAGAGTTATTGGTTTAATAATTTCTTGAGTATTCTCTCTTCTTGCACCTAGAGTGACCTGGAAGATCAGAAAGAGAATTATTAGCCCGACTTGAAGAAAAATAAAAAAATGACATCCATTGAGCAAGAGATTCTAGGGGAAGGTTTTTAGCTAGGGCCAAGAGTTCGATTTTTACAACTCCATCTACTTCAAGGAATAGACAGAAACACCTCCATCATCTCCAACTCACACTCCTAGCCTTAGGATTCCTGGAATTCAAGAGGCAGTAGTTGAATTAGGAGACTCTTCCACACTATCCACCGAATCTGAATTAGGAAAAGACTCTTTCTTTACTTCTACAGGAAAACACATTGTAATTGAGGAAGTAGAATCACATGTAGAAGAAGAGGGAGAAATTCCTCCTCATTTGCCATTAGTAGCGGAACCAGAGGACTGTGAAGTCTCTGAGGAAACTATCATGGAAGAGGAAGTAGTAAACGGATTTGGTAGAGGTAGAGGTAGAGGAGGAGGAGGAAACAATGGAGGAGGTAGAGGTAACAATGGGGGAAATAGGGATGGAGATAAATCATTCGGATTTCCTATAGTTGATGAGGATTCTCGAGCAAAAATGAAAAAATCTCACCATATGTCCTCCCAAAATTTCATGGGTTACGAAATGAGGATCCTGAAACATTTCTATTTGAGTTTGAAGTCGTGTGTTGAACTTATGATTATCTGGAAGACTCTCAAAAACTCAAATTGTTTCCTTCAACATTGAAGGGAGCTGCTTTGAAATGGTTCATGGGATTAGTCACTCAATCCATTAGGACTTGGAATGATATGAAACAAATTTTTTTGGATAGATACCTGGGCTATTGTATGCCAACCAATCACAAGGACGAGGTATTCAAAATGGTGCAAAAAGAAGATGAAAACTTGGAGGATTTACTTGAAAGATTTCAATACAACCTGAAAAGAGAAAAAATGAATAACTTAGATGAGGAAACCTTGAAAGCCCTTCTATTAAAAACCATTAGAGATGAATGGATAGATATTTTGAACATGATGGGAAAAGGAGATATATCTCAACTTCCACTTCATGATATAGCAGAGCTATGTGTCAATCTCTCAAGGGGAAAATCTAAAATTGGAAAAGGGCCTAGAGATCCTTCTCTCATTAGAGCAAACAAATATGCAACTGGATCAGTAAGTAGGGCTGAGATTGGCAACATGCTTGATGAATTCAAAACTGATATTTTAGGGAGTCTAAGTGAGCAACTAGACACCCTTAAGATAAAAAACAAGCAGAAAGCAGAAGCTGAAGCTTTGGCCATCTTTTGTCCAAAATGTAGGAAGAAACATGCTCTAAGGGAATGTCCCTTGGATGTGAAAGTTGTAGAAACATGTGTGATTTGTTCAGAAAACCATGAGACCAAGGATTGTCCTTCAATTCCTGGGCTCAAAGCTGTCTTTCAAGAAGATACAAATTCAATTGAGTCTCTCTGTTTTGTTGCAAGGAGACCTTGGCAGGGGCAACAAAATCAAGGGTTTAACAACTCTATGAACTTTCAACCCCCACCAATTTGGAATCCTTGGCAACAACCTTGGTCCCAACCTAAAAATCCTTTTCAATCATGGGTACAAGGTATGCAAAATCCTTATGGGAGATTTGCTCAATTTTATCAATATCCTCCATCTTCTCAAAATCAACAAGCTCCACAACTTCCAAATCAAAATCCACAACTACCATTTCCATTTCCACAACAACAACAACCTTCTCAACAGAATCCAAATTCTCAACTCTTGCTTCCATTCCAACAGAAGACAAATCAGCTACCTTCCCAGCCATTGCCGAAACCCAACAATAAAAACCCTCAAAATGCTTACATGGTAGAAGGACAACAATTTCCTACCTATATGATTGTTCCTCTTAATGATGTACAACTCATATCTAGTAGAGTTTTAGACAAGCCTTCTATAGATACTCAAAAGCAAAGCATTTATGAGGAAGATTCTCTTGAAACAATAAAATTTTTGGAGCACCTCTTCAAAACTCAAGCACTCAAAAAGAAAAAGAAAAAGAGTCAACACCCACAACTCCTATAGTTGAGCAACCTGCATCTTCATCTACACCTCCTTTTCCTGAAATATTACAAATTGACAAAGGGGTGGAAAAACAAATCTTGTTTCCTGATTATGATTTTCTAGATGAATTAAAGAATGTCTGTATCAAGATTCCCTTGTTACAAGACATTAGAGAGATTCCTATTCTAGCAAAAACAATAAAGGAATTGAGTCTTAAAAGACCATGAAGGAAACCAAGAGATACAAGAAGAATCGACCTAGTAGGAAAAATTGCAGATATCATGATGGGAAAAATTACAATGCAGAAGTATGTAGATCCCGGTAGTCCAATTGTCAAAACACATATCAATGGGGTAGAGATTCCAAATAATTTGATTGATTTAGGGGCTGCTATCAACATTATGAGTAGACAGACTATGGAAGAGCTAAAACTTCCTAATCCTCTTTTTACACCTACTTTACTGCAACTTTCAGATCGATCAATTATTAAACCAGATGGTGTATTAGAAGACATTTCGGTCTCCTTAGATTCTTTGGAATATCCAATAGATTTCATGATTTTAACTCCCAAGAGTAATCTAGGAGGACACCCACTCATTTTAGGAAGACCTTGGCTAGCCATAGCTGATGCTTTTATCAGTTGTAGATCTGGGGATATGTATATTTCTGATGGTAATTCGACAAAGAAATTCAATTTGTATCATCCAGAAAAAGCAATTACAGAAGTAGGAGATAATTAACGGGTTGACGATGAGGACACTATACAACCTGTCTTTACCATTTCTAAAATCAGTGAAGATAGTCAAATTTTGAACACATTAGAAAGCTTTGAAACATCTTCAGAATATGACCACACACAATTTCAGTTAGATTCTGACATTGAGTATCTATCATCTAGACAAATGTCTGTTTACTCTATGGAAGAGTTTGGTAGTTCCGCCATTGAGATCTTTCTAGGTAAAACATTGAATATCAACAAAAACTTGGAAAAATCACCACAGGGAGAGCTAACCAAAATCTTGCAAAAAAATTCTATTGCATTTGCATGGGAGTATACTGATATGAAAGGTATTAACCCTAAGACTTGCATTAATCACATATACATTGAGGAAAACAGTAGACTAATCAGACAACCTCAGAGAAGGATGAATCCAAACCTTAGGGAGATAGTGAAAGAAGAGCTCCAAAAACTACTCAATGTAAACTTCATTTATCCAATTTCAGATAGCCGATGGGTTTCTCCTTTGGTTATAGTACCTAAAAAGAATGGCAAATGAAGGGTATGCATTGATTACAGGGAATTGAACAAAGCAACTCCAAAGGATCACTTTCCTTTACCCTTTATCGATCAGTTATTAGATACTTTAGCAGGCAAAAGGTACTTTTCATTTTTGAAGGGTTTTAGTGGCTATAATCAGATTCAGGTAGCACCTGAAGATCAAGGTAAGATCACATTTACCTGTACATGGGGAACTTTTTCTTATCGAATGCTTCCTTTTGGATTATGTAATGCACCCGCAACATTTCAAAGGGCAGTACTAGGAATATTTTCTGATCTAATCCATGATTGTGTAGAGGTTTATATGGATGATTTTACAGTTTATGGTGATTCATTTGAAGAGGCATTAGAGAATTTTGAAGAAGTCCTTATAAGGTGTAAAGAAACAAACCTTTCATTGAGTCATGAAAAATTCTTTATGATGTTTACTGAAGGTATTGTTTTGGGACATCATATTTCAGGGGATGGGATTAGAGTTGATAGATCAAAAGTTGAAGTCATCTCCAAGTTGCCTATTCCAAATTGTCAAAAATATGTTAGAATTTTTTGGGATTTACTAAATACTATAGAAGATTTATGGAAAACTTCATCAAAATAGCATCTCCACTCTTCAAATTACTTACAAAAGACTGTGAATTCAAATGGGATCCTGATTGTCAACCTGCATTTGAAACTTTGAAAACAAGAATATCTAAAGCACCCATTTTGAGAGGACCAAATTGGAAACTTTCTTTCCATATTTCTATAGATGCTTCAGATATAGCTCTAGGAGTTGTGTTGGGTCAAAAGGATTTAGTTCCTTATGCCATTTACTATACTAGTAAAAATCTGACTCCCACTGAGTTGAACTATACTATGACAGAAAAAGAGTTCTTAGTTGTTGTTCATGCAATCAATAAGTTTAGACATTATATAACAAGCTATGAAACTTTTGTCCATACTGATCATTCTGCAATTAGATATCTAATGAACAAACCTGTTACTAATGGCAGAGTTACAAGATGGCTCTTACTTTTACAAGAATTCAATATTAGTGTGTTGGATAGACCAGGGAAACAAAATACAGTAGTTGATTTCTTGTCTAGGATCCAAAATACTAATGAAGATTCTCTTGTAGAGGTTAAGTTTCCAGATGAATATTTATTTGCAGTAACTACTAAGACTCCTTGGTATGAAGATATTGCTAACTATTTGGTTACAGGGAAGCTACCTCCACATTTATTTCCTAGTGAAAAAAGAAGAATTATTCAAGAGAGTTCAAATTATTCATGGATTTCTAACAAATTGTTTAAAACAGGGCTAGATTTTGTGATCAGAAGATGTGTTCGGGAAGATGAAATGCCTGACATCCTCAAGGCATGTCATGATGAACCATGCGGTGGACACTTTTCTGACAAAAGGATGGCCTATAAAATCCTTTCTTTACAATATTATTGGCCTTCCCTCTTCAAAGATACAAAACAATATGTCGGAAGGTGTGACAGCTGCCAAAGAGTAGGGAAACCAACTCTTTCAAATGAAATTCCATTACAACCATAGGCACTCATCGAACCCTTTAAAAAATGGGCTTTAGATTTCATTGGACCCATTAATCCACCATCTAAACAGAAGAAGTATATATTGGTATGCACTGATGATGTCACTAAATGGGTAGAAGCCAAAGCATTACTTTCTGCTACTGAAAATTCAATTGTCAATTTTCTTTATGAGGATATTTTTACTCATTTTGGTGTCCCAAGAGAAATTATGATAGACCAGGGAAGTCAATTTACATCTAACTTGATGGAGAAGCTGATGGAAGGATACAAAATCAAACACAAAAAATCTACTCCTTACCATCCGCAAGCAAATGGGCAAGTGGAGTCTACAAACAAAGTTATTGAGAACATCATCACCAAAACTGTTCATCTACACAGAAGAGATTGGGCAGAAAGGCTTCCTGAAGCCTTGTGGGCCTACAGAACTACATGGAGGAATACAACAGGGCATTCTCGCTATGCACTCATTTATGGGAAAGAAGTCTTGCTCCCCATTGAGTTTCAAGTCAAGACGTTCAAGATGGAAGTTCAGTTGGGGATCAATCTATCAGAAGCCCAAAAGCACAGAATGGAGCAGCTGAATGAGCTAGATGAGATCAAACAAGAAGCAATTTTAAGAGCTGATCTAGTTCAACATCAAAGAGCTAAGTGCCATGAAAGATACATCAAAGAGAAAACATTTCAAGAGGGAGATTGGGCACTACTGTTTGATTCCAAGTTTAAAGACTTCAAAGGTAAATTTCAGACCGATTGGCTTGGGCCATATGAGATTGACAAAGTCTTTAGCAATGGAGCGGTAAGAATCAAGACCATTGATGAATTTCAAACTCCTCTTATTGTGAATGGCCACAGATTGAAAATTTATCATAAGCCACTCTCAAAAGAGGAATTTGTCAAAATGTTTCAAGAGAATTCTACAATAAGGCTGGTGAAGAATAATCATTCTTCCCCACCAGCCTAGGCTTTGTTTCTTTCAGTTCAAAAAAATGAAAAATAAATAAATAAATAAAAATTTGTATAAGCCTGAAAACCAATCACTGATTGGTGGTCTTATACAAAAAATGTAGAGTGAAAATCAGGGACACCTTACACTCTATATTTTCCAAAAAATTCTCTCCTTCTTTTTCCATCTTCACTCCACTTCATTTTCCATTTCACTCCATCTCCATTTCATTTTCATTTCACTTCACTCTACTTCATCTCACTCCACTTCATTCATTTCATTCCATTTCATCAATAAATGTCTCTTTCAGGACCATTTTCACTCAGTTAGTTATTATATAACTATCTTTGTTCAGCCAAGTGGGTGATGTGTCAGTTTCCACAGCTAGAAGCAGTTTCCGCAACCAGAAACAGTTTCCGCAGCCAAAAGCAGTTTCTGCAGCCACTACTCTGATTTTCAAATTTACAGTCAAAATGTTAGTGCAATAATCATGAAAATGCAGGTGTGACTGAGCATATGCTATGAAGACAAGGAGCATCTACAGACACCAATAAATAGTAGTTGGTTAAAGGCTAATGGAAAATAAATGACAAGGATTCCAAAGGTATGAGCAAAATTTTCTTTCAACTAGCAATTAAAGGCACAATTTTGCATAGTTGTCAAACCATAAAAGCTCTACTATGTGCAATGGTTATCACGATAGCTCCATTACCCATTACCATCCCACGAAATTATCCAGAAACCATGCATTTATTCCTTAATGGTCTTATGATTGATTTTCGTGTTTAAACTCATAGTCAACTGCACTTTCATATCCCACTTGTAATCATGAGATGTGACCTATTTCATTATGGCTCCTCTCCACTGCATTTTCCGCAGCCATTCATTAAACGCGTAACATTTCGTACGCAACCGTTCAATTCAAAATCTTGAATCCACTCCATTTCCTTACCATTCTGTTAAAACCATCGTTTTCACATATGTCTGCACTTCATTTTGTGAACTCACCTCGGCTGCTCATCCTCTGTTTCCGCTTGCAGTTCCGGAACACTCCCGTTACCTGTTATCCTCCAATTGCAGCCATTGTATTTTTGCCATAAACCCTGCAACCGAGCCACCTTACCTTTGCTAAACCATCACATGCTATTGAATTTTCAGTTGAATTTCAAAACAGAGGAAAGGATGGGACGATTACTAAGGGCAGAACCGGAATGACCTAAATATTTAGAAGGTTACCCTCAAGCAAAAGATTTGCTGAAGAAAGCAAAATGGTTACGCTTCATCCAAAAATTTAAGGGCCATAACAAGGAGGTAACAAAAGCCTTTGCACGGTATTTCAACAGCGAGATGGTGGGAATTGGAGACTTAAAGCTCACGATCATTGAAGCAATAGTAGCAGCTGCCACAGACTTGCCCCAGGAAGGAGAGCGTTGGTTTAAAAACAAAAGTGTGGATGAGCAGGCATGGATAATTATGCTGCGTAACCAAGGTATGGATGTTACTGTGTTTACAAAATGAATTTTTGTTCATGCATTGAAAGAAGAATGGGCCAATCTACTGTCAATCATCCAAAAGTTTATCACTTGCGAAGGACACTTTGGTTCAATGTACATGTATCATGCTAGGTTATTGATGAACTTCTTAGAGAGTCAAACTCTTAATTTGCCTTATTTCGTACTGCTGAGTTTGAAAAAGATGAGTACTACAGTCCAAAAGCACATAGGAAATATATAACCTCATTTATATCATCATGGACTTGTAAGGATTCTCATTGAAGACCAATTGAAGAAAAACAAAGATACATGGGAATGATTCTTAGTAAGAAATTACTTTCAAGAGCCATCTAAGGCAACTGAAAGTAGTACACCAAAGACACCAAGAAGGAGTAGGAGAAAAGAAAAGAGTGCCATAGTCCAAGACTCTCCTATTACCAAAACTCAAGAAGTTGGTCAAAAAGAAAAGGAGAAAAGAACTAAGGACAAAAAACAGAGAAAATTGAAAGGCAAAAGAAACATAGAAGAAGTCTACCAATCACCAGAGCCATCTATAGAGGAGGACTATCAAACATTTTCTAAGAGATTAGTGCATCTTCAAAAACAAGCTGCTACAGCAAAGAAGAAGGAAAAAGGAAAACAGAGCATAGAAGAAGGGAGTACTAGTCCACCGTATTTAAGAAGAAGCAACGGGATTAGAGGAAGGGGGAGTAAAACACAAGTAAAACGACCCCATTTCATTGACTTGGGTGGGGAAACACCTGAGAAACCTCCAGCTGGCCATAGTCCATATCATCCTCAGCCAAGTATTGAAACTAGTCCTCCACATGCTGATGAAAGCCCTTCTCGACCAGAGCTAGAAAGCTATCCTCCTCCTCAACAAGACTTTGAAGTCAGTCCAAGAAAAACACCCGAAATAGATCAAAGTCAATAGGAGGTGTATGATTACCTCGAATCTTTAGGAAAGACAGCTGCAGGCCCGAGTACCACTCTTCCCCACATGACACAAGATGCGCAAGTCCAATCCTTAAAGCAAGAAGTGTTTGAATTAGAGGTTCTAAACAGGCATATTAAGCAAGAAAATGAAGCACTTAAGGAGCACAACAAAGTGGACAAAATTATTCATGATAATATTATGCTTCATCTGGGACTATGGCAAAAGAAGAACAAGAAACTAAAGAAAAAGTGCAGAAAGTTGAGCAGAGAATTAATCAATCTCAAATTCAGATGTCTGATAAGGAAACCCAGGATGGTGGTAGCACCAAAAAAGAAGAGAAGAGCACTGGATGTACTAGCAGAGGCTTCAAAACATATGGATTAAAGGGGAATGACTAAAATTTTGGTTGCATGAGGACATGCAACACCTTCACAGTGGGGGTATGTTGAGTCCCAAACTTGCATCTTCCCTATACACCTTTTCAGCCTTCTTTTCCATTTCCATTTAAAATGGTTTCGTAACTATGTCTTATGACTACTTTTTGATTTAGACTTTTGTTCAATCAACTGCAGAAACTTGTCACTTTCCGCAGCCAGCTTAAGTTTCTGTAGCCATTTTGTTGAAGACTATGTTACAGGTGTCCACTGGAGAATCCGTCCACATGGGCAATCTGCAAATGATGTGTACATGGAGCGTGTCCCCTTGGTTCAGCCGAATCACTCACAAACAGCCATGGTCAAGGGAAGTCAAAGCAGTGGTCAAACTAAGAGTTTTGTGGTGGCACGACTCTGTTTTTACCACGTGAAGATTTGCGTGGCAAGTTCCTCAATCTCCGAAGGTGTGCTAACACCTATGGATCGCTCCGTGAACCAAATCGAACAGCCACCACTCCTTAGATTTAATTTTCACGGCTACCATACTGCTAGATCTCAAGAGGTGGTTATCCACGTGTCTGTTTGGCAGCGCAGAATTTAGGAATTAGTTATAGCATCCTTAGTTATAAATAATGTGTTATCCTACGCTTGATAGTTAGCTTTTTATCTGTAATCTTGACTGTTTTTACGAGCCCACTGTGCCATGCTCTATCTTTATCTTATGACTGCACTTTAATATATGAGAAGACAGTGTTCTTAAGTTCAATTTGTGACTGAGTATTGATTGGCCGAGGTTGGGGAGGGCCCCTGTACACCAAGGCCCTGTAACTACTGTATAGTTTCTTGCTTGCTTTCATTATGTTACTGCTCTTATAATCATATGCTTGTATATATTACACTATTCTGATATTCATGTTAACTGTTGTCCATCTTTTCTTTTATGCTTTCTCATGATTGTTAACAGATCAATGTTTTTCTTTCAGGTTCTTGTAGACAGCCCGGGAAATTTACATAGTTTTAATGACTAATGACATGAAATCATCTTGTCCTGCTGCTGATTTATTTTCTGAGATTTAATTCCAGCATTGTCATTTCTTTCAGTTCTGTTTTTCTCATTTATTTTCATGAAATTTAGATATCATATTACCCCATTTGTTTTTGATTACCTCCTATAGCCAAAGTGACTCAAATAGTGAGGAATCAGAATATTATTTGATGTAGTATGATTTAGTTTACTTTTCTGCAAGTTAGTGATTAGATTACTCATGTCATTTTCAGGGATTGAAGTATGAATGAGTAGTTTAATCTTAGTTTCATTTTATGCAATTTCATTTCCTCCAATTTAGATATCAGATTACTCAATTTGTTTATGATTACCTCCTATAGCTAGTGCGAGTCGAAAGATGAGGGGTCAAAATGTGAGTTGAAGTAGTGTGATTTAGTTTTCTTTGCGTATAGTCTTTGAATTGCTTTGAGTTTAGTTTTTATTTTCTTTTTATACATCAGTAAGGATACTGGGATTCATTGTCACTAGCTCACTGTTTTGGTACATTTTTATTTCCTTTTGGGAATTGATTTCATCACAGCAAATTTGAAAACATTTTGAGAACTTTAAAGTTTGGAAAATCATTGTAGAAGTCACCATTTCCATCCATACTTGACTTTCAATTCTGCCATCTCACAATAGGGAATCAACAGAAGATAAACCCAAAAACAAACCAAAAACTCAAAAACGACAAAGAAATAAGAAATTGGTTATCTTGCATATACAGTGCAATTCACTTCAGTTGTTCACGACTCTCGGATTGACATTTTAAATAGCAATTTAGGACACACTAAATTGACCAAACAATATGTCCTTGAGGATCCTTATTTTTCTATTCTTTCTACTTATTTCTAAATTGTGATTGTTGTTGGCACCTGTAATTCAGATTCCTTATCAAAGTCTTTGCTTGTCTATCAGCAATAGTCATCCTGTCCATCATCCTTTCCACTGTTTTAATCAGAGTGTGAAGTTTTGCCTTAGAATAAGAAGATGATGGCTCCTCCTTAATGGTGACTTTGTTCTTAGGTTTCTCCATTTTGATTTTGACTTTTTGATAAGAAAATTGGCTTCCACACCTACAACATTGCATTGGATTTCTTCCAAAGTTGCTAGATATCTCTCCCTGAGCTGATATGTAATGTATGGATCGAAGGCATGAGGATAGTGGAGGAGGGCTAAACCAAGGGTAGGTTTGATGTCATTCAGAATGGAATTATAAACCAGATTGAACCGTGTTGTACACTCTTGCACTGTCTCATTTAGGTTTCTTTTCATAGCACTGTAATCAGCCAAAATCTACAATGGATTTTTCTTCTCCTACCACCGAGATAAGAATAACTCTATCAATCACTTGGAACTATTGATGGAATTGGCTACCAAATTGTGAAACCATTTCTTCACATCTCAGGAAAAAAATTGGGCTATGATTCTCATATTTGTATCCTCCTCATCAACCTCTTCAAGGTCAATAAAATCTATCAGTTTATCAACACGTTGCTAAGCTGTAATCTTTGATGTTCCATAAAAAAGAGGGAGCCTTTGACCATAGCTCTGAGGTGGGGCACCAAGTTCACCAGGTAATATTAAAGGAGAAAAGTGTGCCATGACTACTGGAGGAGGTATTAGATGTACTACAATGGGTTGTGTAGGCATTACAATAGGCTGTGTTGATGGAGATGATGACACTAGCAAAGATAGTGGTAAACTAACAATGGTAAATGATGTAGCTGATGTGTTTGGAGATGAAGTAGAGGATGAATTAGTTACTAGTTTATTGAATGTTAGCTTTCTTGGTAGTGATTTGAAGTTGGTCCGCTAAGCTTTGAAGTTTATGAAAATTTAACCACAACTTGTTATCAATTTTAAAAAAGAGAGATTTAGCAGAAGGGAGGTAGGAATCAAACCTAATGGGATCAAAAACCACTTCTGAAAGGGAAGACTCAGATTTAGATCGAAACAAAGATTTCTCAAACTGAATATCAAAACAAATATCTTCAATAGTCAATAATTGATCAGGTAGAGATGTAGTTTTTCCCACTTTTCTAGGTTCACTTTCAAGAATAGGATTTTTGAGTTTCTTACGTAACTTCTCTGGATCATCAAAAATAGTAGGTGGATTTGGGTCATGATTTGACTCCGTGTACCTTTTAGGAGCCAGAGTTTTTTATTCCTTAAACTTGATCTGATTTCTTAAATCAACCTTCGTTTAGATATGTTGTGGCCAATAGCAACCCCCCTTATTATTTAGTGTTAGTAATAAAACTAAATAAGTGGAGACCCTTACTAAAAAAAATTAAAAAAATCGATTAAAGCTTGTATTTCCTTTTTAACAAAACTTACTATCATAAACTTAGGAGAATACCCTCAAACATCTAAAAAGACTTACGTTTTATGGTAGGTTAACAATAAAATCACTCCTTAAACACGTCGCATTGCAAAAAGGGTAAAGGATACCTACCCACAAGCGGAATTATAAAAATGCAAAATCGCGATGTCAAATCACGCATGAAAAACCCTCATTGAATCACATACCTCAAACATCACCTAAGCTGAAGTACCTCCAAAACGCAAATATGTGATGGCGCATCTCGCGAATTGCATTCCATGGAAAACACATTGACAGATCATTGCCACAAGTAAAGGAACTGCGATTTGCAATATTGCAAAGCAAATCGCAAAATTTCCTTATCGCAGATCTGCACGGCCCATTGTTCGAGAAATATTTTTCCATAAACTAAGGCATGGTCATGTTCATTTATGTTAATTAACAAGTTAGTCGGCAATCATCAATGAAATATGGTTTTGATCTTATCAAGGAGCCAGTTCACGTAAGGTGATATCTTTTATATGTTTTTTGCATTTAATGCTTTCCCATCACCTTTTCTTATCATCGTTCTCACCTCATTTGTAAAGTGTAGGAACGAAGAACTAAGAAGTATACAAAGAAGAGTTCAAGATATTAATGGAAAGAAAGGTAAAGCCCCAAGTATTGAAGATAAAGAGATGACTCCCTTGTACATAGACACCACCTGCAACAAGGATGTCGGTATCACTACTTGGGAAGGCATGTATAGTTTACTTGAGGAAGAAGACCCCAAGCTAATGGAGGTAATGACCAATTCAGGCTCACACAGGTCTTCTGAGGCATCTATTATAGATCTAGCTTGTTCATTCTTGCACAGGATAGGTGCGAGACCCAAAATTCTCCCATATACAGACATGGTTAAATGAGTACTAAATAATGCTGATATCACGTATAAAAATGTTCTTTCTACAAAATTTAAGCTTCATATCCTCTAACAAAATGCCCAAGAGGAGAAAATCGCATTAGGGAAGCCCGGATCAAGAAACAGAGGTAGTTTCCTAGGCACAAAACCCCTCGAGATGAAAAGCCTCCAATTGCTCAGTCACCTGTAAACGCAGAAATTTGTAGGGAAAAAGCGCCAGACACAGAAAATAAATTGTTGAATTGATGCTTTTGTGATCGATAATAGTTATAAGTAGAACTTCGACATAAATCACATATAGAAAGACCTTTGTCATGCGTTTCGAACCAACCAGTGTGGTTCATCGTCAGGACAAGTTGAAGAAATAGATCCAGCCATTGCATGTTATATAGTCTGAGCAGAGCCTCCAACGGATATCTTGACCAATGACTAATTTTGACTTAGGGACCAGGCTCAAAAATTCATTTTGATAATTTAAGGAAGTTAGTTATATTCGGTGACCATACCTTAAATATATATATAAAATAATTTTAATTGGTATTAATAGTTAAAAAGGAATCTTTCAATAATTAAAAATTATAAGTTATTTTAATTTAAATGGGATTTAGTTATATGGAAGACCTTACTTTTAATATATATAAGGTAATAGTTAGTTAGAATAACTATATATTAGAATGATATATTAGTAATAAAATAAAATTGGAACACAAAACCAGTAATATTTATCAGGTATATCACCAAGCGATATGTAGATATCTACTAAAGGTGCAGCATCTACAAACAAGTTGGAGACAGAAGGCTCAAGAAAAGGCAGAATCAATCCCAAAGTTAACCAAGTTGAATTGGGATTCTTACTGGGCGTACTTGGTAAAACAACACCGCTGGTGTATGACTCTCAAATGTGTCATCAATTCTGCCGAGAAGATGGCGCCAACTCTTACCGATTCCATTTTCGCAGGACAACTAAAATCGGAAGTTGGCCACCCAACTCTCCTCAAGCAAATGTTGAACTCTTGCAACTTCAAGGAGCAGATACATAAATAGTTAGTTAGTAGCTTTAGTTTTAGATTCAGTTTTAGTTTTAATTTTGCTTTATTTTTGCCTAAAATGAGGATGGTCATTTAAAGCACATCCTACTTTTTTGTAATAAATTATTTTTAGAATTAGTTAGTAGTATTTAAACCCTTCTCATGCATTTAGAGAAAGGTCCAGAAATATGTCAAAAACTTGTCCTCAGAACATGCACTTTTGACCCTTCGAGGAGGTTTTGATGAATGAATGGAATAGGATTTATTGATATCTGCGTTTAATATCTACTACTGATGTTGCACTTTTGTACTCTTAGTGGATGTTGGATTAATAAGAAATAGATCATTATTGCTGGAGCTCATGAGTAGAACTAGTTATAAATGGTACTTTTATCTCTTAACTGTTTCTTCTTATGTGTTATGGTGATATTCATATTTAGTTATTTATTATGAATGCTTGAATTCTTGAGTTACCATTTCACACTTTTGTATGATGATAGCTATTTATTTATGCTTAGTATATGAGTAGCTTACTATGAGATATGTTCTTCACAACTATTTCATCTAACTTTTTATATGAAATGGTTTATCTTTATTGAATTCTTTTCTCATAGCAGTTGAATGATCTATATTACCAACTTTCATTTGAAATCATTTTAGATCACATAAATGAAAGATTACATCCCTGGTTAGCTTAGAATTAGATGTTTCTGATTATTAGATTACACTTGCATGTTGATAGATTAGATTTAGAATAAAGAAATCATTTTACTTTGGAATCATTAATTAAGAAATATCAATTCTCAGCACACACACACATATTGGGAAACTTGTCCCATATCCCCATTCGGACCCACTATACCAAATGGAAAAGGAGCTGCTAACCAAGGTCCGGACCAGGTGGGTATCCCCCTTGTTGTATACCCGATTTTCGAGGCTTCAAGAGGATACTGGAATTTGTCACCCATAGAACTAGTCTTGAAAGCACTAATAGAACTAACCCCAAGAATGATATAATAGTCATTTTCCCAGGAACAACACTAAAATTTTATCCCCCACAATGTCCCAGGTAGATGAGGAAATCGACAGAGGTGACCACAAACCAAGTTTTCAATTTGGAAGCTAGCCCTACCAAACTAAAGAGGGCTCTCTTTATGAAATCACAACCAAGAGATGCCTGGAAGATAAAGGATTTTAGGCAAAATAACTAAGCTCAGGCAGGTTTTGGAAAATTTAGGGTTTTTTTGCTGGATAAGGGAGAAAAACAGGGTAGCTATGGCATAGGGTCAAAGGATTACGCCATCAATGATATGAAGGAGCAAGGTAGCATCAATTTTATGATATATTTTATGTTTTTTTTGGTGTAGTGTGGTGTTCATATGAAGCATGAAGGTCTTAATGATCAGGAGACATGAATTCATTAAGCAAGAGTGAAAATAACATATGATAATTTTCCATGAAAACATATCTTTGTGAAAAAATTTTTTTTTATCAATGGCAAGGAAAATTATTGAAGAGACGATGAATGTAAAAGGAAGATACATATCATTGATATAAATTAATAACAGAGGAAAAAAAACATCATCAACTTACTGCACATGAATTCCTAGATAATATCTTTAAACTATGTTCTTTGATTTCCAAAATGTCAAATATATGCTACAATGGTTCTCTCCTCAGATACGAAACCAGTTCAATGACTGAGAAAATGATACATAAAGACCAAAGACAACTTCTCCTTAGGCTCAGGGGTTGAATACATGACTCTAGGAGTCGTTACATGAGTGGTTCTAGCCAAACCCTAATGTATAGGGAGGTTGAAGGAAAATCTACAATTAGCTTTGACTACAACTTCCCTCATAAATGAAGCTCAATTTAAATCAAACAGAGTATATCCATACATTACTACATCATATTTACATTTAATTTCACTCCGTCATTCATTTACTTCATCAATTTGACCTTTACCCAATGAGAAATTACACAGTGAAATTTTTTAAATAAAATCTTATAAAATTGCAAAAGCACAGTGCAAATATTGAAGACATTTTTAGGTGCCTTCTTGAAGTGAAAAATGAAATTTGAAAGAATGGTAAAATCACCTTGTATGTCTAGTTTCCGAAACATCTTGAATTGTTGAAAATTACGCATGGGAAGGCCTCCAAAAACGTATTCTCCCAAGGTGTCTCCATAAGTGCAACGCATGTCAAAAAGAGGGGACAATGTTGATTTTCGACCCCTCTTTCTATTTTTTCTGAAAATCTGAGCCCAGTCTCAAAAATATGAGGAAATGGGTTTTAATATGAGGTCATAATATTTCTATAAACTCAAGCCACTTTTCATTTGGAGATCTAAGGAAAAAGTGCAGTGCCAAGGCATTGTGTTTCTCTAACTAGTGTGTTTCCCTGAATTTGCACCAAATTTCACCAAAACCAAAAATGCTGAAAAAGCTCTCAAAATTGGTCTATAAGTGCCAAATGAGGTGTAATATGCTATCATGGATGCCTCAGCAAGAATATCTAATTTTTCTTTCTCATATTTTCCTTTTTGGGTTTCCTTCAGCTTGTTTTGCATTTTTCTGACCTTGATATTGCAAATCTTGTTTCTGGTTTGGTAGTGGTGGGCCATGTGCCTCAACATCTAGTTATCCCTATTAGCCTTATCAAGAAGCTTCTCTAGATGACCATTGACCTTGCCTAGCCAAAATTCCTTGTCTTCATTGATTTCCATAGCAATTTTGTCTTCAATGCTCAAACCCTTTACTAGTGGGTTTTGGTCTCTTTCTTCTACAATGCCTTTTTGAGACCCATTTACGTTTGACCTCTTGCCTCAACATTTTTAATTTCTCTTTTTCCATCATTAACTATTTGACTGTGAGTTGATTGTATTCTTGCTCAAGGAAAGAAATGATAAATTTGGCCCTTTCCAATTTGTCCCAGAGTTGCATGATCTCATAATTCTTCTCTTTGACAACTTGTTGCAAGTTTGGAAGATCATCTATTGCATCTAAGTCCACCAGGTCAAAATCATGCTCAATTAGCTCCTCATCCTGCAAATGTGATCCATGTTGTGCTGATATGGAAATCTTTTCCATTTCCTCAACTTGAGGAGAAAACACAAGTCTTTTTCCTCTCTAGTATGTTTTGGTCATCTAAGGTCTAGGTGCCTTGGGAACCTCCTTTGATTTTTTTGATGAACCTATGTCCATAGGTTGTGTTGAAGTTTCTTAGTGTTGGCTTGGTGAAGTAGTCTCATGCCTTTACAAGGCCGCTTGAGTAAAGGTATCCCATGCTATGTTATTTTCTGCCAACTAATGGAAGACTACAGCCTTTATCAAACTATGGTGGAAAAAACTAGGGTAATTCTCTTTGTTTTCCATTTTCACCTTTTCAGACATTTTGATGACACTTCTACACAAGTAGTTACACAAGTTAAGAGGTTTCACATATGTGAAGTGCATGAGCAGTCTAATGCGATACTGATACAATCTGGAAGACCTCCCCTCACAAGTGAAAAACTTCATCACAACCTTCATGAGTGGTGCATATTTTTTCAACAAGTATCTGAATAGAATGATGTGTGAATGAGCCTGTTTGTAAGGTGACTTTGAGAAGGGTTTGTATTGCTCAAGATCTAGGCTCATGCCTTTGAACCAATACTCCCCATGATTTGGAATCATTGTGGAAAGAGAGATGGAATCTACTGAGAATGTGAAATCAAACCCTGCAATGCTGGCCTTTTCTCCTTTCAGATTGGTGGCAATCAAATTAGTGAGCTGCTCATGAAAACCTACCTCTCCCACTCTTTCACAAAACCCTAGGCAGTTAACATCTTTAAAGCATTGTCTTATGAATGGAGAAGAATTGATCTCATTGAAATTTGAAGGCACATACATCAAATTATTACCCCCTTTATGATGTTTTATTTTCTCTGATGGTCAAGGTTCACCCTCCATTTTTGAAACGCTAGATGATAGGAAAGGGGAAAAACAATGGAAAGTATTTGATGTGGTGAAATGATGGAGTTAGGGAAGCGATATGGGAGTAGGAAAATTTTGGGATATGGACAGGGGTTTTAGGAATCCTTAGGAAGTTAAATGAAGGGAAATGAATGAGGGAGATGAGCTAGGAAATTTAAACATAGTCCTAGATAGGGAAATTGCCCAATTTGATAGATTGGGGCTAGGATTTGTAGGGCAGTGAAGTGGAATGAAGGGAAATGGCTTGTTGGTGAATGGGGATGATGGGTTGCATGCAAATAGATGTATAAGGATAGTGAGTATAGGTCTTCAAAGATCCAACTAATCATTTGCATTTGCAAAACATGAAATCCATAGAAAACCCTAGAGGACTAAAACACACAATCATTTGTTTGCTTTGCCAATGGATGAGAGGGAATGAAAACGAGTGTACCTACTTTTTATGAAGCTTAGAGGATGAATAAATTGGAATGTAGGCTTGAAGTTTTGATTTGAATGATTTTTGAGGATTTTTGGGAGACTCTGTCCCGTTCACAGTGCAGTTCATCGGTGCATAGCACCAAAGCATAGCACAATGCTTCTACACATAGTGCCTCCTTCAGAAATGCAGTGCAATGTTTGTATGTGCAACGCCAAGTGAAGTTTTCCACATTAAGATGAAAAACCCGTGTTTTCTCAGCTAAGGAGGAATGACCTCGATAATAAGATGAGATAGGAATGCAAATGAAATGTGTATGAGTCTTTTTGGATTTTTATAGACATAGAATGATTCTCCATTAAGTGATAATGGGTCCCACATGTCTTTCAATATTTTGAGCTTGGCAGCCTTGGACATTTGTGACTTGGACTTTTTGTATCTTCTTTGAACAGTGAACTTTCTTTTTGGAACCTTGAAACTTCAACTATTAAGTACTTATTACATATAGAAACATGAAATTACATATGAAATCAAAATTTATTGAAAAGACTTGCTTATCACAAGTCATCCTATGCCAGATTTTATGCATGAAATGAAAGTGTTGGTGACCTTGAAAGCCTAATGAACTAATGAAGACACTAATATAAGTTAAAGCGTGATGGTGATGACTGACATGATGATGATATTCTCATAATGATGATACACTCAGGTGAACGATGAAAGTGACCAACATGTTATAATTTTTTTGAGAAAGTGAAAATAACCCTACACTTACTAACTAGTGACCAAAGTTTTTGAATGGAGGATGTTATAGCTCTGATACCACTTGTTGTAGATCTCACACAAAATATATGATAATAGAAATAAACCAAATAATAACAAGATCAAATAGATAGAAATGATTCACTTTGTTGATCAAACCCTTAAGGTAGGGCAACACCATACATTCACTCCTTAAGGAAGGAGAACACTCCACAAGCCATATGCCTGTTCATACAATAATCCTTCATATCTCTCCATTTGGAGTCTCTAGCCTCTTTATAGGCCTCATACATACAATACCATGGGTCATTACCATGGTTCCCTCATACCATCGAACTAATACCATGGGCCCATTACATTATTACTAACAACTTGTGGTCCCTTACATGATATGGGTTAACCACCTTATTTATTACTATGGCCCATCCCATTATTACATTATTCCCTTGGGTACCTCCCTTTGTACCCCATATTATCCCCCCCTAGGTATATAACAAAGGACCTAGTAAAATGGCAAAAACTTGATCCTAAACCCTAATGGAAATGTTGAAAGAGAACATTTGATCACTGGTGGGAGGAAAAAAAAAACTGGCACTAACAACAATGACAAGAGAGAACTCAACAAAGGTTAACGACATGAAAGAGAATTTGAGAAATGATTCATTAATTTGTAACTTAACTTATGTAAGTTTTAAGTTTTAACATTTTAAATTTTAGTTTTTTTTCTTTAGTTTTAGTTTCTTAAGCTTTTTAATAAGTAAATTTTAATATTTATTTTTATATTAAGTGTTATTAGAAAAAATTGAGGGGGGGCACAAGTCCCCCCTCAAATTGGGACACGCAAAACCACCCCTTTTGAGTGGCGACATTGAGAACCACCCATTTTGGGGAGTCTTGTCTCCCACACTAGGAAAACACACCCCCATGTGTCTCGCCATGACTGCCCAAGAGGCTACATGCGGAAACGTTTCCCATAATTCCCCTTGTCTTAAGCGTACTGGATGTGAGGGGTGTGTGCACTTGACTTTAGGGGAGGTGTCCCTATGGAACATTGTCTTTTCATTTTTCAACTTAACTTGGAGTTGTCCATGTACATGAGAATTTTTAAGAAATTTTTGTTGAATTAGCCAAATTTTGAATAACACACTATATGGGATAGACACTTTTATTTTTAAAGTAGTGGTTTAATGCTAGCTAGATACCCCAAGAAATGATCAAATATATCTATTTTATGTCATTTTTTAGATGACTTGTCAACCAAGTTTTTAGGGTTGTATTAATAGTTTATTTCTCCCAAATTAGAGGTAGAGAAATAGATCTTTATATTTGTGACTAGACTTCTTTTGTGAAAGGGAATTCCAAGGTAAGATGAGTGTTATATTTAGAGTCTCATTTGCATAAGCTACATCTACCCGACACATTAAAATTTCTTTTTTGCAATGGATGCTACATGGGTCCTTTGTTGTTTAGAACGAGTCATCTAAAAAGATTGGTGTTAGATGGGAAACTAATTCCCAAATATTGTTTCCTCACTAGTGAGGTGAGAGTTCCTCAGCGTCTTACAATAATGTGTTGTAACCATTATTGGGCCTTGACCACCCATGGAATTCTGAGACCAAATCAATTGGTTCTCCTGATCCAAGTGATATGTGTTTCTTATAAAAGCATTATATAAAGCTAAAATGTAAGATGTCCAACGACTATCTACATCTTTTCTTAAACCCACACCAAGCTAGGATAACCAACCACATTGACTATCTATCATATTACCTTGGAAATTTTTATTTAAGAATAAGAAGTCCCCCCATTCATGGTTTCTATGACTTGGTCTTGTGGCAAATGATTGGAAATTCTAAACCATGGGTGTTTCCCAATCATAACATTTGTTCTTTTTCCCACTTTCCACAAGAGTGAATTTCTTGTGAGTGGAAATGCATTTAGAATGAATTTTGATACCATGGAGCCATTTTGATTCGTCTTATTTGAGTTCATAATCTAGTCTATTATGGATTACAATGGACAAGATTTAGTTTTAAGTACCAATGTCCATTTTCCATATCCTTGAATCAATCCCCAAATGATTTTTCTAGCAAGAGATTTTACAAGGAGAAAATATTTTTCAGTCCTCTTCTCGCAATAATTTTGGGAATTTCCAATCTTTTCCAAGAGGTAAAGACTATAGCATTCTTTTTATCTAATCTAGAAGGTTGGAATACAAAGGAGATTCTTCAAAAGAATTCTAGTTTTCTTTTCGATAATGGAGTCAATGTGGTCCAATAGACTAGGATAACTTCCAAAAAATAATTACTATGACTAATTCACCATCACTAGAATTCCAATTGTTGCACTAGGAAATCTTCTTTTGTCTATTTTTACTAGTCTCATGTAATAATTCTTGACATAACCATTTTTGTTTAATTTTAAACCAAGATATTTGATACTTGTATTTGTGCCTAAAACTTTCATACACTATATATATATTGTTTCTATAGCTCTAACATTCCCCAAGTGAATAATGAGGATTTGTCCTTATTTATTTTCTTGTTAGTGGCCTTACAACAAGTAGAAATAATTTCTTTAAGTTGATAGAAATATCTATGATATCTTGCTAAAAATATAAGGATATCATCCACAAATTGTAGATGACATATGGAGAAAGAAGAGCTAACTGCAATGCCACTTAGACCTCTAGATTCAATTGTTAAATGGGTCATTCCATTGAGACACTCCACAATGAGTAGGAATATAAGAGACAAGAAAGTATAGCATTATTATAATCCCCTTTCTGACATGAGAAAAAGAGAGGTCGATACATTAATTAGAAGGGAAAAAGAGGTTGAGCCAATGCAGTTTAGGGTCCAAATGAAAATTGAGTTAAAGAATAAAAATATGAGAGATAAAACTTTAAAGTGACTTCTTTCTTCTTGTTTGTATGAATGGAATGAGAACCTTCCTAACAGAGGGCAAACAATATGAAGTTTTCTTCCTTCAAGAAACCAAACTATTATAGGACCCTGAAACTTTTCCCTATGAGGTTGATGTAGCTAAAAGAAATATAAAGAACAAATCATGGGCACTATGAAATAAAATAATGAAAATTTGGTCAGGGATATAAAGGTTAGCACGTGGGAAAATTCCTAGGATGATTTATACCTCACTCACATGGCCATGACCCTGTTCGTAAACCCATATGGCTCCATTATGTCAAAACAAGGAAACATTACATGTCCAAACCCTAATGAGTGATAAAATAACTCATATTAAAGGCATAATAAAACTACTACATTATACAAAAACAAGCTCTAATCCTTGATCTATAAGAAGTAAGACAAGGAAAAATCAGGAAGTATAAGGTGCACATGAGGGCTGGAAAAAGAAAGGCCAAGCTAGAGACTCATGTATCCATGATTTCTCCCTCCTCAAATCTATACAATAAGGATGAGGAAGCCCCCATCAGTTGGTCGCTTTGACCATGGAACTTGGCCATGATGTCTTCTCCACTTCCATTACCATCCCTATCATTCACTAACACCTATCAATTGAATGATGCACTAGGTAAATGTTAGTACCCCTTAGGGGTTGGAAGGACCTAATAACATTAACCTTTAGACACCAATACCTAGGGAGAAAACATCTTTCTGAGATTAAGGTCCTAATTTTGGAAAGGGATCCTTGTTTGAAGTGTTAAAATACCCTTAACATTCAAGTTTAGTTCACTTAGATGCATTATTGATCTTTCTCACATATGATTATGTTAATGATGGTCAACACTAACTAAACCCACAAATAAACACATATTTTAGAAATCGAACTCTCCCCTAACTAATATCATTTTCTATATCCAATTACGAACAAAAAACCTAATAGGTGGGAACCCTCTTAAGAAAAGCTATGGCAACAAGGGTGGTAATTTTGGAATTAGGTTAATCTACGTGACCTAAATTATTTGATTGATAATAATCAATCATATTTTTTTCTTTTAATCAATTGGATAACTTCAAGGCCTATGCACAAGTTCTTGAAATACCATAGATACTACATGCTTTCAATATTGAAAACGTACTCAGGTTTTGGTTCATATTGGTCGATGTTAAAGGCTTGCTTCTAAATACACATATGGTTCTTTTCTTTCATTTGACACCACTCTAAATATCGCATCGTCCCACTTGTTTTTGTTGGTCATGAAAGGATATGATATATACATATTGCGCTTGCAAAAGCTCTGAGTAGCTTTGATTGAAGTACATATATGAGTCGGGTTATGGCTATGAAACCTGAATGTATTTCCACAAAAGGTTTATATGCTATAGCTTATGATTATTTGTGATATGGTTTATGGTGGTATTGAAGTGATTTTATAGGCTTTGGTAGTGGTTTAATAGACTCAACATATAGGGCATTGTATTGGGTCATCGAGATTTAATGGAAAGTCATTGACTCAACATGTACAATTACACCATGGAAACGATATTTGGTTATTGGCTTTGGTTTGGTGATGTATTTATATATAAGATGAAGATATTTGGACACACGAATTTAATAATGTTGAGCATCATTTAATGAAGAATTGTCTATGTTGATCTCATAATTATAAGGGTGCTCTAGGTTTAATAGTTGGATTCTCCTCGCCAGAAAATTTATTTGGTTTTCTTTGGAACCATGGTAAACATAATGTGATCTCCATTTGGTCTAGCATGAATTCCAATCTTGTTATCATTGATTAAGAGTAGAGTTAATGTTGTTAGTTGGTAAATGACTTGGCATCATTCTGCTAGTTTTGATTGGTTGGTTCACTGTTTGACCTTATCTGAATATTTTCTATCACTAATCTATTGCATGGAATTCATCCACGTCAACATTTCCAACTCAAACATGCATATAGTTGACATGTATGCATGAGGTATTTGGAACATTACTCAATTAATGAGCCTGCCTTTTTCTTACACTTGCATTTTCTCCACCATCTCAAACTGTGCATTCCAATTCTTATCAATTTACAAAACCTTTCTATGTGTCCATTCATATCATTTTGCAATTCTTGTTTCTTTGTGAATGATTTTTGGTGGTCAGTAAGGGTTTTATGGGTTTCATAGCTCAGTGACATGCTTTGGACGTGGTCTTGTGTTGTAGCCTCATTATTCACCTGGTATTCTTGTACTAAACCTTTAATCGACAATTATTAATTCTGTTGGGTTTATATTCTTTGTAACTCATTTTCCTATTGTGGTTTATACTGTGGCATTAGTATATTTTTCTTAAACTTTTCTTTCATGCGTTTTCACTATTAAGAAAAGAATTCTTGTACTGTTTTGTTCTTACTTAAAAAGACTTATTTCTTTGACCTGACCATGGTTAGCCACCCTATACACTGAAGGCATGCAGCCTTCAAGGGTTAATCGTGTTGGAGGTACTACACACCTAGGACCTTCATTACTGGCACATGCAGACACTTAGTTAGAGCAGTCACTGACATGCAAGGCTTCAACATTGGAATCTTCACCATATTGGTGCCTTTGACTATCCATGCATGCATGGGACTACATGCAAGATCATTTCTACATGATTTACTCCCTGATTTGCTCCTCCTTTCACTCCACAACTGGGTAGTTCTCTCTGGAACTTGTTGTAGGTGTCGAGTCCTCTCATGGATTACCACTATGGCACATTACCTTGGGATATTCACCCAGTGATACTATATCATGAGCATTGTAACCTATTTTCTGTATAAGAATAATTCTTTTTGTTCGTTCGACTTTCTTTTAGTGTTTTTTCTTTTCAAAGTTGTGTTCAACCTTCACTAGCTAGATTCATCTGTGCAGGACTTCTAACACCTTTACATGGTATCAGATCCCACAAGTTTCTAGATAAAAGGCACACCAATACTTTATTTGCAGGTATAAAAGCTTGAGATCGAAGATCGACAGAAAAATGGAGTTTCCCAAAGCATCAATCCTAACACTGTACAACTATCATGAATGGAAGGACCAAATGGCTCTGTACCTTCATCAGAAAGGGTTGTACAATATTACCGTGGCTGCAAAAGTGGAACCCACTTCAGCCATAGAGAAATCGAAGTACCTCAACCACATGGATGAGGCCCAGGGATCCATATGCATGTGCATCTCCCCAGAGTTGCAGTTTCATCTATCTGCTTGCAGTACTCCCAACGAGATTTGGAAAAAGGTTGAATAATACTACGGAAAGTAGGATGAGATGAAAGGACATCTGCTCGAAGTGGAGCTGCTCTCATTGGATCGAAGGAACTATGACAGAATTCAAGACTCCTTCACCAAGTATAACGATCTATTGCTGCAACTCAAGGGTTGTGGAATTTACAAATCTGAGGAGAGTCACCAAGTTCTCTCTATTATGTCAAAGCTCAGACTAGAATACTCCATCTTTGTGTCTACATTTCATTCAGTAAGGCTTGCAACAGGTAAATCCTACACTATGCCTTCTCTCAAAGAGTACATGGAGTCCCTCACTTTTGAGCAAGATAAACTCATTGGCACGGGGAAAATCAAACCTCCAAAAGTGCATGCACTTGCTGTGCATAATGGAAGCCAAAATAAAAAGCACATATCTAATTCAAGTCAGAAAAATCAGCAGCAAAAAGACAAGGGAAAAGCGCATTCCCATCCAATGAAGGAAGGGTACACCAAGCCCTTCAATGACTCCTCCGACTCCAGAAATGAGAAAGGGAAGAAAGGAGACAAATTCACCTACTGCCATTGAGGATTCCATCCAAAATCTTCTTGCATGAAGAAACAAATTGATCAAATTGCAGAAATCCTTCAGAAGCACAACCTTGGGGACCACATCCCTCAGGGCACCAAGAAGAAAACTGAGGATCCACCACATGAGAAAGGTAACAATTTTCATGCTTTAGTTGCAATTAACTCTTCCCCTAATGCATGGATTATAGATTCTTGTGCATCACATCATATGGATGTTGAAAAGGAAGTCTATTCCTCTTTGGATACATGCAAAGGACATCCCATCCTCATGGGAGATGACTGACCTATTGAGGTCACCAGAAAAGTTAGAGTGGAACTTTTACATGGAAGCTTTGAAGATGTGCTTCATGTTCCAAAAATTACGGTAAAAATACTTTCATTTTACCAAATCACTCATTTCGGCATCGAAAAGAGCAAGGAATTCACTCTAGATACAATGAACATATGACCTACATAGCAACTCCAAAATTGCAATTGGTGAGGTAAACAGTGGAGCTAGATTGTATAAAATTTCTGAATATATTGAATCTAAATCCTCCTTATTGCTTACACATGTTGATGATAGTAGTAGGCTTTGGCACAAGAGGTTTGGTCACTTAAATTACAGGTATATGCAGCAACTAAGCAAGCTTGAGATGGTGGAAGGCTTGCCAAATATCAATTTCTCCAAAGGAGTTTGTGAAGGGTGTGTCATTGGCAAACACCCTAGAGAAAAGTTTGACACCAACAAGACTCACAGAGCATCCTCTCCTCTAGATCTGATCCATAGTGATCTCATGGTGCCTTTTCCTCATCCTTCCATCATGTGCTTACATTTATTGATGATTTCTCATGGTATACTTGGGTGTATCTTCTCAGGGCCAAATCTGAAGTTTTTTCACACTTTGAAGATTTCAAAGCACTAGTTGAGACATAGTCAGAGAGAAATATGAAAGCCCTCCATATAGACAATGGGGGGGAATATGTTAACACAGCACTTCAGAACCTTTGCCTTGAGTCTAGCATACAGTTACAACACATATTTCCATACACTCCGCAGTAGAACGAAGTTGGTGAGAGAAAGAACCGATCTCTCAAAGAGATGGCTTCCTGCATGTTGCATGCTAAGTCACTACCTCATAAGCTATGGGATGAAGAACTCAATTGTGCTAACTACATCTAGAATAGATCTCCTCATAGATCTGTCAAGGATCAGACCCCCTTTGAGGCTTGGAGCGGCACTAAACCAGAGGTCACCCACTTTCATGTTTTCGGCTCCCGAACATGGGCAAGGATCCCCTCTAAAAAGAGGAAAGCTATTGATCCACAGAGCATTGAGTGCATCTTTGTTGGATACCCTGATGGTGTGAAGGGATACAAACTCTTGATTTCCTCTATGGACAAGCTCATCATTGAGCGAAGTGTCCAATTTGAGGAAAGCCATCATTGAGCCGCATGCAGACACCTTTTGTCTACCTCATGACCGAGCTGATGACTCAGTACACTCAGATGTGGATACAGAGCATGCAGATGCCGAGGTAGAGCATGCAAATGCAGAGACAAAGTCTTCATATACAAATCTATTTCATGCATATGATGATCCACATCAAAGCCCAGATCAGGATTCCAACAGTGAATCAACTTCCCCTGTCATAAATCAGAGAACAAGGAGCTTAAGTGAGATATATGCACAAGACCACCCAGTTGCTAGAAATGGTCTTGTGGGGGATAATTCTGATCTATGGAGGACTAGCTTAGAGTTTATTGAGCCTCCTCTTTCCCTCACTGGCACTAAACCAACGCCATCCCGATATTTCCATTTAGTTCAGTCTTCTGATCCACAGTCTTATGCTAAGGCTATTGGGCATCCCTCTTGGGAGTCCGCCATGGAGGAGGCGTACAACTCCCTCCTTGAGAACCAGACCTAGGATCTAGTTACCCTTCCTTCAGGAAGGAAACTTGTTTGATGCAAATGGGTCTACATGACCAACAGTGCTGCAAATGTCAAAATCACTAGATACAAAGCAAGGCTAGTAGCCAAAGGTTTCCAGCAAGTGCATGGCATTGATTATGATGAGACCTTTTCTCGAGTAGCAAAGATGGATTGCATATGCCTTGCACTTGACATTGCGGCTACCTAGGGGTGGGAAGTAAATCATATGGATGTGAAGAATGCCTTTCTTCACAGGGACCTATCTGAAGAGATCTACATGGAGCAGCCATATGGTTTCATTCAGGATTCATCTTTGGCCTACAGACTGAAGAAGTCTCTCTACGGCCTTAAGCAGGCCCCAAGAGTTTGGTATGCAAAGATGGATTCTTTTCTCTTATCACAAAACTTTGAAATATGTAAGTCTAATCTGAATGTTTACATGCTTAGGAGACATGACTCTCTTCTTATCTTAGTTTTGTATGTGGATGATCTCCTGATCATCGGCAGTTCCACTTCAGCTATTGCTGCAATCACGACAACCTTGCATGATAGGTGTTTTATGATAGACATGGGTCCATTACACTTCTTTCTTGGTCTTGACATCAGCCAAGAATCCGCAAGCATCAAACTCTCTTAGGCTAAGTATTCGCGACATCTCTTCGAGAGATTTCACATGACTGACTGCAAGGCAACACCGACTCCTTTTCTATCTAGGGTCCCCCTTGAGGATGGAGGTGACACTCCATTAGTTGATAGTACTCTCTACTGACAGCTAGTGGGGAGCTTACTGTACCTCACCCAGTCTATACCAAATCTCTCATATGCAGTAGGGGCAATTTTGAGATACATGCAGGAGATGCATGAGCTACACTGGAAAGATTCCAAGCACATCCTCTGATATGTGCAGAGCATCATCACATTTGGGATTCACTATGCAGCATGCACTGCATTGAATCTCCTTGGCTTCACATATTCTGATTGGGTGGGCGACAACATTGATCGCAATTCCACCTTTGGATATTCACTCAATCTAGGGTCTGGCCCTATACTTTGATCGAGCAATAAGCAGGATGTTATTTCTCTCTCTTCAGCTGAGGTTGAGTACAAAGGAGTAGTCAACACCACCATTTAGGCTTTGTGGCTACAACACTTCCTCATTGAGTTGGGTGTCCAGTTCCGCCAGCCCACTGTCATCTGGTGTGACAACCAGAGCACTCTCAAATTTTGCAGGGATCCAATACAACAGCAACAGATGAAGCACACAGAGATCCATATGCACTACATCAGAGAATTGGAACATGATTGGGTCATTTATTTGAAGTTCCGTCCTTCAACAAAATAGACTACAAACATCTTCACCAGGACATTCACTAAGCATAATTTTTACTCTCTGCGTGATCGTCTTGGAGTGAAGTACATAGTTTCTTAGCAACTGTCTTTCCTTCCTCTTTTCTTTTGATTACATTGTATTTTGAGAGGGGGGTTTTCCCACGAGGTTTTCCCTATTCCCTTAATTTTAGTACAAGCTGCATTGTATTTTGGGTGACCTTTGGCCTTAGTTGCTAGGGCCCATTTTCTATTTTTCCCCAGAGTGTTTTTTAGGTGGGGTGTTGGAGGTACTACACACCTAGGACCTTCATTACTAGCACATGCGGACACATAGTTAGAGAATTCACTAATATGCAAGACCTCAACATTGGAATGTTCTCTTGATTGGTGCCTTTGACTATCCATGCATGCATGGGACTACATGCAAGATCCTTTCTACATGATTCATTCCCTGATTTGCTCCTCCTTTCACTCTGCAACTGGCTAGTTATCTCCGGAACTTGTTGTAGGTGTCGAGTCCTCTCATTGATAACCACTATGGCACATTACCTTGGGATATTCACCCAGTGATGCTATATCATGAGCATTGTAACCTATTTTCTATATATCAATAATTCTTTTTGTTCTTTCGACTTTCTTTTAGTTTTTTTTCTCTGCAAAGCTTTGTGTTCAACCTTTACTAGCAAGATTCATCTATGAAGGTTTTCTAACACATTTACAGATTGTTGGGCAAGAAATTTAGAGCACAAAAAAATGGCTTATCGATGTAAGAGACCATCATAGATATAGTTTTCCGAATTTAATTTATTATAAAAAGGTTATTACAAACAGTCATATGATAAATTATTATTTTAATGCAAGTTAGGGTATGGTTTGTTATTTTTATTTTTAATTAGCATAACCCTAATGCCCAATATTCATTTCATTTTTGCTACCATACAAGCCTTCGAGGATGTAATTACTTGAGATATAAACTATTGTCATCGTGTGTAGGAAACCCTTTTCCTCATTCCACAAAGTCACTACCCCCATCCATCGTACTTCATTCATAGATAATTTAAATGGGTTGAAATCCTCTCATACCAGCTTTTTTGTATATATATATATATATATACATATATATATATATATATATATATATATATATATATATATATATATACATATATATATATATATATATATATATATACATATATATATATATATATATATATATATATATATATATATATATATATATATATATATATGGTTTCATGTTTTTCATTCTCATTGTATTAATACCATGTCAAAGTGTTATGTGTTATTCTACTTCTACTTCATCCATGGAATTATTTTTATATATCTCCATCATGCATATTAAAGTTTGTTCTACACTAAGTCCATCACACCATGTGAATTTCCTAAATCTACTTGGTCTATGAAATTGGCTATGAAAAAAAGCACCCTATTCACATCCATGGATTATATTAGTTATATATATAATTATACGAGTGTTGATGATTATGTTTATTCCTTTTCCATTTTCCTTTTTTATTTACATCCCTAGTCTGGTATTTTAAAGGTCATAATGCTTCATTTTATTTAATGAATGGTTCTTTTTTCGCTATCTGCAAGTGATTTTTGAATTCATCTACAAATGAGTTTCTTCAACAAAAATAGGTGAAGAGACATAGGCAGAATGAGAAAAAACAAAAATCAATATTTATAAGTCAAAAGGGAAATGGGACCAAAAATTTCAATTCATTTAAATGTTATTTCTAAAATGTTAAGAGATTTGTTATGCTCAGAGATAGAAAATTTATTATGATTGTCACAAAACCAATCTGAGGCACAACCTCAATCACAACAACCCTTATTTCAATAACATCCTCTAGCATGCATTCTTGGCCCCCCACATACATCTTCCCCCCTTTCCAATCCAAATAACGATGACTGGTCACAAGCTATTCTTGCATAACCTCTGCTTCCAATGTAAGGTAGCTTGATATTTTCCTCCTAATCACCCCCATTAATCTCATATGTTAGGTATACAATCTCTTGCTTCGCATGTCGTACATTAACCTCCTATTGCATCTTAACCGTTCACTCACCCTTCTCGACATGTCCCCTCTGCACATCTAGTTTCCCAACATCATAAGATATTGTATAGCTTTGTTGGTGAGCCATCAAAGCTATCTATCATCCCTATAGCCACTACTAGTGAGCAAGAACAAAATGCTCAAGATGCTTCTTATGGTTCCGCTCATGGATCTTCACATTCAGTGTCACCGTGCCTACGTCAAGAGGAGAAACAAGTGGAATCAACTCCTCACAGGAAAGGGAATTAATTCTAGTTTTTACGATGGACACATGTCATGTTTTTGGTACTACTTGTTCACATGTTTATAGCATGTTACTTTTCAGTTTCTCTGTTAGATCCTATGTTTATATTTTGATGATACTTTAGTACAAGAGAAATAGTATGGTGCTTACATATATATATTATTGATGAAAATATGTATTTTATGTTGCCACTATGTATATGAATGATACATGGACAAACAAGATGGACTAGAGATACAAGGATTTTGTTTATGTGTGTATGTTGTGATATATTTATGTGATGGTATTGGCTTATTTATTTGGTTATCTATATATGCATTTATGGTTGTGGAAAAATGTTGTTATGTTATATAATGGTTAGTGCTTATGAGATAAACAAATTTAATGATCTCAATATAACTTATGTTTTTAAAAGAGACAAAGAGGCATAATTGAATGGAAATAATAGTCCTACCTATTATTATCTTACCTTTTTATTAAGAAGTTCCCAAACTAGCATTTAGAAGTCCCTCCTCTTGACTCTAACCATCTTGATTAGGAAAGAAACTAATATGATCTTTTACGTTCGGAAACTTCCAAAACCACTTGAGACCTCTTTAAAAGGATGAGAGATCTATGAAGGAAAAAGGAGAGACAGTTGTGATGAGAGGTATGCTACAACAATATTAGGTTCTTCTTTACTCCTCTAATTTTATTTTCTATAACTTAGAGAGTTGATCTTAATGATGAAAATTATGTGTGATCCTAATAGTTACCTTCCATAGGGAGTAGGCAATGGACCTGTCATCAAGAGGAGGATGTATCCTGTCTTTCTAGATCGGCCATTTAGCCAAGATCGGTGTCACTCATGTTCTATATCTAAAGGAGAGACCAATTAAGGTGACTTCCCTTAATTATTAAAGGATCTTTGAAGGCATTTTTTTTTCTTTTTCGTTTTTTGGGACATTTACATGCTATTTGGAAGGTCTGATTTTTATTTTATCAAGGCTAGTGATGATATTAAACAAAAAGAAAGCCTCCCAAATTTCATGGAATTTTCTTAAAGGAGACACCAATTAAGGTGACTTCCCTTAATTATTAAAGGATCTTTGAAGGCATCTTTTTTTTTTTTTTTTTTTCTGGACATTTACATGCTATTTGCAAGGTCTGATTTTTATTTTATCAAGGCTAGCGATAATATTTAAACAAAAAGAAATCTTCCCAAATTTCATGGAATTTTCTTAAAGGATCAATATGCTTCCTTTTTCATTGGACTTCCTTGATTGTTGCATACATTGCAGTATTTTGAGTCTAAACGTAGTCAATGTTCCTCATAGAGAACCATTGTTAATATATGGCTATTATTTTAATAAAATCAACTTTTTCTTCTTTACAATATTTTTCTTTATATGCCTCTCATATTTTGTTAAATTTATTCACTATTTTTCACAGCTTATGCTCTACAGGATTTCAAGGTTTCATCCTAGAATCTTGACTAGCTTGCTATTAATTTAAATCTAATTTTATACCTTTTCTTAGTTTCTTTTGATCATTTATTTCATAGTGGATATCCTTTTTTTAGTCGTATTTATTACATTTTCTTAATTTTATTTAATATTTAACTATTTCAAAAAAACACCAAGACATTTTCCCTTTACTCTTGTACATTCTGAGCTACTTGTCTCATTATCTCCCTGTGAGAACAATATTCGAGGAGTCGACTAGTTGAATTTTCCTAACTTAAACAAAACTATCAACATCTTTTGGAGACCATACTAGGGATCAATTTTTCCTCAATTTTCTTAGAATTTTGTTTTGTTTATGACCAGTGGAACATTTCAGTAGCTCCATCTTATCTCTTAATCTGCCACTTGTTCGTAATTCACTATCTCACAATCATTGCTATCTAATATTAATCCATGACCATTTAGTACAGTTTATAATGTCGTTTAATTCCTCAATTGAATGTTCAACATGTTCATTACTTGAATATATCCTGAACAACGCTTAAAATAGTCAACAATTGAATCATGATTTGTCAATAGTAACCCATGAAATTCATGAAGTTGATCAACATGAGGTTCTAATTAACCAAGAATGTAAACATAAATGAAAGTGGATACAAGATCTATGTCATTAATCTTGTATGAGTAGTGAACCTCAAATTTCCAGATGATGTTGGGAAAAACACTGAGAGGGGAGTGAATCAATATTTTCAAATCATTAACATTTTACATTTCATATTCATATTTTTATAAGAAACTATACTGAATTGAACCTGTGTGTGCACGCGACTGTTCTTAAGCCAATTAGTGTATATCCAAAGAACTTATAATTCAGTTAAACAATCATATGTTTATATTCAGATAGTGCATTAATACTTTATTAATCATTAGATAAACATTAACCATGTGTTGTAATAAATAAACCATCACACATAAGCAAAACACATGAACACCAAGATTTATGGTGGAAACCTAATGCAGGAGAAAAGCCACCTATTGTTGTTGTCTCTTTCTTCTTTTTAATATAAAGAATAAGATTTTTACAATCTTCTACTATTGCAGACTCATACGAGTATGAAGGCACCCACCTGTAGAAGGCTACAACCTTCTCTCGTTCTCTAGATTCTACTAGAAGGGAGCTTAAACCCCCTAATTTGATCACCAGCTACTACTAGCAGTAAGCTTCCAATTCCTCACTGAAGGCTCCAACCATCAATATCCTCCATAGACCACGTTTCATAAATTTTTAGACTCAATACTCCTGGTACACAACAATATGACATGTAGGCCTCGTTTCATCAAATTTTCGTATAGGACCCATTAGTAACATCAATCATTGATGCAATACAATCATCAAATACAACTGCATCTATCAATAATTAGTCAATCTGAATAATCAGATCACTGTCACCAGAACCCAGAGTTGAACCCAGAACACTGCATCAAGATCTAGAACTAAATGTAACCTCAAAAATTATATGTTAGAATGTATATGCTACTTCAGTGAAGCCAACCTGCATGTATATGCTACTTATTTTAACCCAACCTGCTTATACCTCTAGAGGTACTGACTCATAAAACCTCTTAACCAAAAATTGTATCAACCAGTGACATTCTGAAGATCTGTTGTCAAGTTACACAGTTCTAAACATATAGTAGCAAAGATCACCCATCTTACTCAATCAATCAGTTAACCGGACTCACAATTAATTTGACATTCATATCTAATGAAGACAATTGACAAACAACAGTAAACCAGTAGCATTGATCAGATAGATCAGTCATATCTGAATAACAAGCTTTTCTTCTACATACACTACTTGGAAGTTCCAAACCAGCATGTATAAGCACCTTCACCAAGGCGAACCAGCATATAGATATGCAAATAATAACTTATAACTTCACAACTATTCCAAACTTCAAAAATACCCAGATCATAACATATAAAGGATCAAATCATTACTAATCAAATCTAGCCCATCCATTATCATATCCTACAATGATAAGTCATTTTAGGTCTCATGATTCTAATCCAACATTGTATCTAAAGGTGCACAAGATATTTTAGATTATATCATAACCATAGCCCTTACAACATAAAATATACTTCAGATAGAAGTATTCATGAAAAACCCTTTCACTTGCACAGTTAGCCCTTTGATATTATCCTCCTTATATAGTTTTAGCCTTTCTCAATACCTTGGACCAAAACAACACTTAGAACCTGTGGTATTATTGGATGGGATCAAGTAACCATTATTCTACTCAATATTGTGGGTTAATACCATGGTATGGACCGTTGGTATTCATTAATCTAAATTTTCCATCCCATACACACTTTTCCTTCTGAGAAAGTGCATGCATATGTATACGCGCCTTTGGTTCTATGAACCTCCTTGTATACACTATTTGCACTAGGTGAACCAACATATATACCTTAAAACATTCTTTTTCTTCAGTTGCTTGATGCTGATCTATAGTCCTTTGTTTGATCATCCTATTCTTTTGTACCATTACCCTATTACCTCTAAATTTACTTGTTACAATGTGAGTCTTCCTTTATCAAATCTAAATTGACCTGTATTTTGTCACATCTGTAAATACAATTTCCATGCATTCTATCACATCCTATTTATACCTTTATCAAGTAGTCCATTCATCCAATAGGTTGTCTATCAAGAAAAACACTAACAAAATCTTCGTGTATCAAACCTTTAACCATTATCCTATTCATCATTGTGTCACCTCTGATATCTTTATGTTTCATCATTGTTTCACCTTTGATATTTGTGTGCTCCATCATTCTATCACCTCTCATATTTGTCCTATATATTTATCTAGTTACCATATACAAGTGAGTTTCCATGAAGGACAACACATGCATCATAATGGAAATAATACCCCCCTTTGGACTTGATGGCAACCACTTCTGTTTTTTGTCATTACAACCTATAAATAACATCAAAAAAAGCACTAAGCTACTCTAAAAACATCAAGCTACTAGAAAAGCACCAAGATTTTCAAAACACCAAGCTACTCTCCCCCTTTGACATCAAGGGATAAGGGCTAATCAATGTAAAATGAACTCTTCCAAATCTGATCTATTGAATATGAACATTGGTCGTGCTCCCCCTAGACACATGTTTAATTATCTGATCAAACTCCGCTTTTGTACATGATGAGATGCACAATGCTATCCATTGGCCCTTGAGAACATGCAGTGTCCACAGAAATATTTTTCAAAATGACTCTATAATGACCTTCCTATCATGAATGACTCATACATACATCAATCACCTAGCCAAGTGTGGATACACCAAATGACTCAACCACTCAACCAAGTGGGATTACATATTTGACATGATCTCAAAATTCCATACATCAATGAATATGAAAATTATTACATCATAGGTCTTTACATGACCTTTACATCAAATGATATACATGAAATTTATAAAAAAGACCAAAGATCCAAACAAGAGCATGATAGTCATCAACAGCTATCATACACCATATATGATCTACACCATAAGCATCTGTCAGCAGCATCTAGAACAACAACATGTATATGTTCGTCATCAGTTCGCAAGATAAGATAGTGTTCCTTTAATATCATCAACCTGTGGCAAAATATGTCGCATATAGATATCAACTCATCCTCTTGTCTCATCAAGATCAACTTGCTCCATAGCCTTCCATGAATCAACTAAGCATATGTCATATCTCCAAGCAGTAACACAAAACTATTCACATTATATCATATGTATGTGAAAAAACCATGACCATAACATCATCATCGTAGTAAGAACTGCAAGATCTTTCCATTAGAACCTACAACCATGTTAATCAACATATGTGAGTATCAAACAAGTCATCATAAAGTAAGAATTCGTCATCATTATGTGACTAAGTAATCCATATTTTTGAATATCCATGTCTTCAAATGGCTATGTCTTCATGAAACCTGCAATAACACCATTCTCTTAGCCAACCAACAATATTCACCAATATGAAACTTAAGTAATCATCCATGTATGCATCATTATGTGTATCTAACTCCTCATCAATGTGAAAAGAAAACCAGGAGATCTTTCTTCATACCATCAAGTGAAAAAATCCTCAACCAATATACCATGTGATATCCAAGAACTATAGGAATCCCGATCCATAACTACACCATATGAAATTTATGTATCTTTTAAGGCATGATGACAACAACATAAAAGCACTGAGTGGCACTTATCATTACCAAATAATGAAGTTGCGTATTCAAACTTTGTTCTTCTTATTGAACTTATGAGGATCATCATGTAAGAAACATAACAATATGCATCATGAAAAGAATCATCTGAATCATCCATAAATATGACCTGCATAATAACTACGTGGCTCAAGCAATATAAGTATCATCTGAGATTTCATCATAGAAAACCCATAACCGCAACATAGCATGATGTATCATTTAGCCACTTCAATCAACATAAGCATCCTCACCATTGATAAGAATCATTATGTACTAATGACTTCTAAACATAATGCAAACAATGCATTATTAGAAGAATACCATATTATTGATCCAAAATGGATCTAACATAGACTTCTAAGTCTATGAATTTTCCTCACAGAGGAAAAATGAAAGTCAAAGGATGCCCCTGGAAATACTCTCATTGCAGAGATCTCTTCATTCTGAATCTAAAGCAATTTGAGTGGGATAAAATTGAATTTGGATGAAAACATTATTGCAAAAAGAAGATTTCCCATTGTCCTTTGAAAAGGAGGCATTTTCTTATTAAATGGGACATAGGAGAAATAAAGGCTTTCCAAAGAAAATTGCATCGGAAAGGTTTAAAGGGCAGAGCAGTAGGGCTTAAGGGAACCCCGATTAGCGACCTCTGATATATCAGATCGTAGGTAGGCTACCATGCGATATTGGGACCCTGGGCAAAGCCAATTGTGATATGCAATGATCGGCGTCAGCGATCGGCGATTGGCACAATCAAAGGGAAGACCTCTAGGGCCGTTGCAGCAATGATATTGCAATATGTCGATATAGTGATGGGGCTGATAGCAATACGTCAATATCGGCAATAGGAAATTGACAATCAGTGATCCCTAATAAAAAGGGCCAATGCACATCACGATTGCGACTTGCAATAAAGCACGGACCTGATAAGAATTATGGACGCGATTTCAAATGTTTTGAAATTCGGATTTACGGGATTTCTGTGTATTCCCATGTAATTGGGTTTTTGGCCATACGCAATGTGATTTGCGATGAGCAGCGAAGAACACAGACCCAAGAGGGAGATAAGCATGATTCTATAAAATTTGAGATCCGGTTGTATTGGTTAATGATGTGTTTTTAACATGTTTCCTGTGTATTTCCATTATGCTATTGTTTTCAGGATGATTGCAGGGGGGACCAAATGACCGAATTTCCTATACCTACCGGTGTTTTAGTATAATAATTGATTCTTTAGGGAATCAATTGGTCTTCCATGCTTTTGGGAAGGTTTCTAATGTGTTATAACAACACAGATAACATAGAGAGTGGGATTCTCAGAGGCACAAGAAGAGTAATGCATAGAGGCAACTCAGAGAAGCCCAGAGATGTTTTCTTGTTGAGTAATCCATTGGAAAGCTCAGTATATGCCAAGAGGTAGTTTGCAGAGTCGGTGTGACATAGAAGCAGAGGGTCTCTTGGATGTTAAGCGAACCCAGAAGCTTGTGAGAGCCAGAGACAGAGCCGAGAGCGAGAGCGAGAGCCAGAAATCCTGAGAGTTTTAGAGCCAGAGGACTGAGCAGAGGTAGAGCCACCAGAGGTTGGAGGGAGAGCCAGACGGACAAAACCAGATAGCTAAGAGAGCCAGAGCCAGATGAGCCAGAGAGATGAGAGCCAAATCCAGTTAGCTAGAGAGCTAGAGCTGCAGAGCTAGAGAGCTCAAACAGACTTCTAAGAGCCATAGGCTGTAATGAAGTTCATAACAGCAAACAGATCAAATGATCGAGCTATTGCTGATGTCCATAGTGTGCTGAAGAAAAAGAAGGAGTTCTAGAGACAGTTAAGAGAGTTCTGAGGGACTTGGTGCAAGCTAGAGCTCAAGATAGCTCAGAGCGCTAATTGAAGGAGCCTAGTCTAGAGAAGCCTAGACATGTCTATAGAGTAAGGACAACCAGGGGTAAGATGGTATTCCAAACCCATAGATTTAGTTGTAAACCAATGGAGTTGAGTGTGGAACTTGTAAAAGAAATATTACCATAATCCTAGAGAGCCTAGTTGAGTTGACTATAGCTCATAGAGACATAACCCAAGAGGTTTGGGTGAACTCCATATTACATTGTTGTCCTATGTGTTTGTTTATTTGCTACTTTTATTTATTGCTATCTAAGTTTTATATCAGCATAATCAAATGAACTCAAAGCTCATAAATAGTTAAGGACAATCAAAATAATACACCTACTTCAAGTTCTTTTAATTCCGCAGATTGTAAAGCATAAGCATAGATCTTCGGAATAAATAAGCTTTGGAGTGGGAGAGGTTCGTGTAAGCTCACAAGAAGCCCTTAGAGCCCCATTTCAGATCAGGTTGTATCAGAGTGGGTTATATTAGAGCTGATTGTATCATAGCTATATATATCAGAGGTGGTTATATCGGAGCCTCAGGTTGATTAACCCCACCTTCAAAGAAGGTTATATCAGAACTGGTTATACCAGAGTAGATGTTATCATGATGCATGTGGTAGCAGTATATGCTTGTTTGACCTAAAAGGCTTTCAAATAGTAGAAAGGATTTTGTTGTTTGATTGTTTGTAAACTGAATGTTGTTTGAGTTTACAAAGGTTTAGGGAAAGTTGTTGTTAGCTAAGTCTAGGAGAGGACAAGAAGGAAGAAGGGTTGAAGGAATTCTTCTTATCCCAAAGGACCTCAAAGAAATCCTTGAAGCACAAGAGGTTTTTTGCAAAAGTTTGCTTGAATAAGCTCTTTGTTAATCTTGTTTGAATTTTTTTTGTTCATTTGATAATGACTACTTCTAAAAGTGAGTCCTAAAATTATTCTTTCTTCACAAGATTCTTTGATGAAGACAATAAGCAAGACTTGTTCACCATGATGGATACGATGATAGAAATGTATGAGGATGGAAGGAAGAGCATCGTACTTAGAGAGTAGTTGAATTCCATGAAGGAAGAGAAGTAGTTGCTTTTTGAAAAATTGCAGGAAATGGAGAGGCAACTTCATATTGCAAATATGAACCTGAAAAGGATGCATGAATTGGAGACACAACTCTTTGTTGCCAAAGAATCCTTGGTCAAGTATCAGCTTGAAGAATAGGTAAACAATTTCGGTTTGTATTCAAATTATTATAAGAACGTTTATGTTGGTTCTTTTGAAAAACATACCAGAGGCATATGTTCCAAGTTAATGTCCAAGATGGGCTATGAAGGAAAAGGATTGGGAAAACATGCACAGGGTATTGTTGAGCGAATAATGGTTGAGGAAAGGCCTAAGTATTTGGGTCTTGGCTATGGAAAATCTCGTGGAGAAAGTTCCAAAGCTTCCATGAAGACAATTGAAATAGTTCCAAGAAGGAGTTTCATTTCAAATCTTCTACCTCAAGAGTGTAAAGATTGTATTCATAGGGAATGCAATAGTGTGAATCATACTTTGTGAAAAGAAGGTGTATATCACCATGCACTTGAGCCAGAGAGTTGTGGAAACTTTGAAGCCATTGAAGAGGTTGATGGTGTTCCAAAGGGAGCTACTACTTCATTCAGATCACCTCCTCATGAAGGCAATAAAGGTGATAGAGAAAGGTATAATCTAATTTTAACCATATTCCTTTTGATTATGTTCAACATGATAAATTTCCATATAAGTATGGGATAAGAATTGCATGTTCCTTTCGTGGTTTGGATAACCATAATGTTTCTAGATGTTGGAAGAGAATGACCACATATAGGAAACTTTTGAAGGAAAGGAAGCAAGAAGCCAAAGGTCCATTCGACAAGGAAAATCACGTTGTCAAGAGGATGCACATGCGTTGCACTTACTGCCATAAGCAAGGACACATTACTGAAAAGTGTTGGACTCTGAATCCAACAATGTTTCCATGAAACTTGAAGAAGGTGGAAAGAGAGAATGGCAGCAATGGAGAGAAAGATTCCACGAATGATGTGTTTCAAGATGATTCACATGTTGATACTGATGTGCAGACAAAGGAAGGACCTTTGAAATGGATTGGTAATAAATGGTTAGAGTTCTTATCCAATTAAGGTTGCATGTCTTTTGAAGATGCATTATATCAAGTCACATCTATTTGAATTTCTTTGTTAATGGAATGCAAGTTGCAGGTTTTTACTAAGAAGGTGAATGAAAAAAAGTTGAGTAGGAGACTCACTTTGTTGCTATAACATTATGTTCATTTCAGCTTCGAAAGTAGAGTGTACTTAAGCAAAAGTTGAAAGATGAAATGCATGCATAAGCACGATATGCATGAACACATGGATATTGATGACTTCCTTGTATTTGAACATGTATGTGTAATTAACTTGAAGGGTTGATTGCTTTGTTTTAAGCATGCATGTAATGTAATATTGACTTGAGAAAAGTTGATTTGGTCTCCAAGATGGAGATAATGATGAAGTATTTCATCTTTGAAAACGAATTCTTAAGATCTTTTCCTCCATGCTTGACTTGAAGGGTTAGTTGTTTTAAAGTCATGTTTTGTTGGCTTGTTATCTAGTCAATCATTTGTATGCAGCTGTAAGGACATGGAGGTGTTCACAAGATGTGAAATCTGTTTCTTTTGTTGAAGCAAGAGTTTAGGCCATCCAGTGGTTGTCTGTAATCCAGTTGTTGTTAACAGTTGTTGTTGACAGTATGTCAAATAGGTACAAATGAAAATTTTGTGAAGCAGATGTAACTTCACATTAGTTTGAACCACATTGGATCAATGATCAAGGCAGAGAAGTTGAAACTACCTTCTGTGATCTTCTCAGTAGGAGTTCTGCAAGAAGTCAAGGAGGAAAATAGTTCTTCCCAGGAGGACAAGCACATCTAGGAAGGGAGTGTTCAAAGGCTTTTGTTCAGAGGCACTATGCAAGGCAAGTGTATGGAGGTTGAAAGAAGAGGGTGTTGTTACTCTCATTTACTGTTTAGATCAGTATATTCGTCTTTTGGAGTCCAAAATATTTTTAGTGGGAAGGCATGATCGAAAATGGATCTAACATAGACTTCTAAGTCTATGAATTTTCCTCATAGAGGAAAAATGAAAGTCAATGGATGCTCCTAGAAATAGTCTCATTGCATAGATCTGTTCATTCTGAATCTAACGCAATTTGAATGGGATAAAATGGACTTCGGATGAAGAAGTTATTGCAAAAAGAACATTTCCCATTGTCCTTTGAAAAGGAGGCATTTTCTTATTAAATGGGACTTAGGAGAAATAAAGGCTTTCTAAAGAAAATCACATCGAAAAGGTTTAAAGGGTGGAGTAGCAAGCCTTAAGGGAACCCTGATCAGCAATCTTTGATATGTTAGATTAGAGGCACGCTGCCATGCGATATCGGGACCCTGGGCAGAGCAGATTGTGATATGCGATGATTGGCATTGGCGATCAACGATCGACACAGTCAAAGGAAAGACCTCTGGAGCCGTTGCAATAGTGATATTGTAATATGCCAATATAGCGATGGGGCTAATAGTGATACGCCGATATCAGTGATCGGCGATCCCAGATACAAAGTGCCAATGCACATCGCAATTGCAACTTTCAATAAAGTGTAGACCCGATAAGAATTATGGACGCGATTTCATATGTTTTGAAATCTGGATTTACGGGATTTCTGTGTATTCCTGTGTAGTTTGGTTTTTGGCAATACGCAATGTGATTTGTGATAAGCGATGAAGAAAACGGACCTGAGAGGGAGATAAGCGTGATTCTATAAAATTTGAGTTCTGACTGTATTGTCTAATGATGTGTTTTTAATGCATTTCTTGTGTATTTCCATTATGCTATTGTTTTCAGGATGATTGCAGGGGGAGGCCAAATGACCGGGTTTCTTGTACCCGCCAGTGAATTTTAGTTGAAAAACTCATTTTTAATGAATCGATTGGTCTTCCATGCTTTTGGGAAGGTCACTAATGTGTTATAACAACACAAATAACACAGAGAGTGGGATTATGAGAGGTGTAGGAAAATTAACGCGCAGAGGCAACTTAGAGAAGCCCATAGATGTTTTCATGCTGAGGAATCCATTGGAAAGCTCAGTATATGCCAGGAGGCAGTCTGCGGAGTCGATGTGACTCAGAAGCGGAGGGTCTCTTGGAGGTCAAGCGAACCTAGAAGCTCGTGAGAGCCATAGCCAGATCCAAAAGCCAAAGCAAGAGCTAAAACTCTTGAGAGCTTGAGAGCCAAAGGGCTGAGCAGAGGTAGAGCCACCAGAGGTTTGAGACAAAGCCATATGGATAGAACCAGATAGCTAAGCGAGCGAGAGCTTGATGAGCCAGAGAGCTGAGAGCTAGAGCCAGTTAGCTAGAGAGCTAGAGCCATAGAGTCGTTGAGCTTAAACAAACTTCTAAGAGCCATGGGCTGTAATGAAGTTCAAAAAAGAAAATAGATCAAATTATCAAGCTATTTTTGATGTCTAGAGTGTGTTGAAGATAGAATAAGGAGTTCCAGAGATAGTTAAGAGAGTTCTGAGGGAGTTGGTACAAGCTAGAGCTCAGGATAGCTCAAAGCATTAATTGAAGGAGAGTAGTCTAGTGAAGCCTAGGTCTGTCTGCAGAGTAAGGACAACTAGGGGTAAGATGGTATTCTAAACCCATAGGTTTAGTTATAAACCAATGGATTTGAGTGTGGAACTTGTAAAAGAAAGAATACCATAATCCCAGAGAGCCTAGTCGAGTTGACTAGAGCTCACAGAGACATAGCGCAAGAGGTTTGGGTGAAGTCCATATTCTATTTCTGTCTTATGTGTTTGTTTATTTGCTACTTTTATTTGTTGTTATCTAAGTTTTATATCAACATAAGAAAATGAACTCAAATCTCATAAATAGTTAAGAACAATCAAACACATACACCTATTTCAAGTTCTTTTAATTCCACAAATTGTCAAGCATAAGCATATATATTGGGAATACATAAGCTTTGGAGTAGGAGAGGTTCTTGTAAGCTGACAAGTAGCCTTTAGAGCCCCATTTCAGATCAATCATCCCCTTTAACCTGTGCAAACTATTCACTGTCAAGTCTGATCATTGGAAATATTAGTAAGGATCATCATCAACTAGATAGACATTAGGTCATCAAAAATTTATGAGAATCAAAAGAACTTCCAAATGACATCCACAGGCTGTAATCATAAACCATCAAATCAGAAAACACAATTGATAATTGTTTAAACCATATCAGACCCCTTTTCTGAGTCTATCCCACTGCTCCTTCATCGAACCAACATATGCACTACCGTGCAGTTTCAAACTAGCATATATATGTTGCTTGTCTTCATAATATTTGCGTATGAGAATTATAACACTGAAGTTTCATACTTTCAATTCCTCCTAAGTATTTTCTGACTATACCAGGTCCTAAAACTTTTACTGAAGCATCAATTCCAAGGATGTCATTATCATGATGGTTCTTTATCAGATACTCCATTTTTCTCTTGTCTCCGGTCATGTCATGATCACATCCACTATCATTTTCGTTTTCGAATGAAAAGAGAGAAAGACCACACCTTATTTGATATTCCTTTTCTTGATTCTTGGTGGATTCATCTTTTTCACTTTTTCTGATATAAATCTTCTTATTTGATTTCTTACCATATTGTCTACGATGATGCATAGAATTGTCCCTACATTCTTTTGCTATATGCCCAAACTTGTTACAAGCATAACATCTTATATGTTTCATATTCATTCTGAAGAAATCAATCGATTTGTTACCAAACATATCGCAAGAAAAACAATATCCCTTAAAGTACCTGGAAGTTGATGGTCTTTCTATGTGATGCTTATTAGCTTGAACCATTCTACTTTTGCAACTCGCTGCAACATGTCCAAAATTATGAGATATAAAACATTCAACATTATTCATCAGAGGAAAGAACCAATTAGAAATTCCATAGTTAGGAGTACATTATTTTCTTTGAATACTTTCTTTCCTTGGTTGTTGATGGGGTTGATCTCTTATCTCCTTGTTGAGCATTTCAAATTTTGAATTAGAATTCCTTGCTTCAGTTTGTGAACTAGGTTCACCCTTAACAGTTTCATGAAAAACAAGACGAGGTTTGGTGGCAAGGGACCTTTGACTACTAAGAATATTATCCAAAAGCTTAGTACTATCTTGAAATCGCAAAAGTTTATCCTTTTCTTCTTATTTACCTCTTAGGATATTTACCTCAACCTGATATTGCTCTTCCTTTTCAAGATACTACTTCTTCATGATTTCTTTAAATTTTCTTCCTTCTTCCACTTGTTGCCTTAATTTGAGAACTGTATTTTCTTATACTTCAAATGCTTGAAGTAGTTCTTCATTCTCCTTATTTGAATTTTTAAGATCTTCCTTTAGAGATATGAATACAACTTCAAGACCTTCACAGTAACTGGTTCTTTCTATAAGTTCCATCATTGTTGTATCCTTTTCATTCACTTCATTTCCCAATGATGCCACTTCATCCTGCAGCCTTTGACTTTGATCTTAATGTTCCTTGTATTGCTTCCTTATTTTTTTTCCTTTCTCCAACTGAGATTTTAACCTGATAATCTCTTCTTTTTAAGTACACTCCCTTTTGTCAAATAGATCTTGTTGATCTCTAATTTTGTATGTGAGCCTTTTAACTTCCGCCTCTATATTTATTTCACTTTCACCCATAAGAGAAAATTCAGTTATTTCACTATCACTTTCGTTATCATCAATATTTCATGACCAGAGAAATGTATCACCAAAAGACAAAAAATTTGTACCTGACAAATCTTTTGCTTGTTCATATACAATCTGAACTAGTCCTGAATCTAAATACTTATTTCCACCTAATAGCCAATTGCCTCTCGTACTATTACTATTGCTTTGAGATGTCTTCTTCTTCTTAGGTGCTTTCTTCTTTTGCTTCTTTCCAATTGCTACAATGGATCTCCTTCAAGCGATCAAGCTTCTACCCAAGGTCCTCCTCTAATACCAATTGTTGGGAAAACTACTGAGACGGGGGTGAATCAATAAACATTAACCATGTGCTGCAATAAATAAACCATAAAACATAAGAAGCACATATGAACACCAAGATTTAAGGTGGAAACCCAATGCGGGAGGACAACCAATTGTTGTTGTTATCTCTATCTTCTTTTTAATATGAATAATAAGTTGTTTACAATCTTGTATTGGTGCAGACTCATACCAGTATGCCGGCACCCACCTGTAGAAGGCTACAACCCTCCCTTATTCTCTAGCTTCTACTAGAAGGTAGATCCAACCCCATGATCTAATCACTAGCTACTACTGGGAGGAATATTTGACTTCCTCACTGAAGGCTCCAACCCTTAATATCCTTTAGGGACCACATTTCATAAATTTTCAAACGGAATACTTTTGGTACACAAAAATACAATATGTAGGCAACGTTTCATCAAATTTTCATACTAGAACCATCAATAGCATCAATCACCAGTGCAACACAATCATCAAATAAAACTTCATATATCAACAATCAGATCATTGTCACCACAACACAGAGCTGAACCCAGAGCATTGCATCAACAACTAGAACCAACAACAACCTCAAAAATAATATGTCAGAATGTATACGCTACTTAAGTGAAGCCAAACTACATGTATACGCTACTTCCTTTGACTGAACCTGCATATACCTCTAAAGATACTAAATCATAAAACCTCTGAACCGAAAACTGTATCAACCAATGAAATTTTGAAGATCTATTGTCAAGTTCCAAAGTTCTAAACAGATAGTAGCAAATATCACCCATCTTACTCAATGAATCAATCAACCAAACTCATAATCACCTTTACTTTCAGATTTAATGAAGACACCATTAACAAGCAACACTAAACCAACATTGATCAGATAGATAAGTCATCTTTGAATAACAATCTTTTCTTCTGCATATGCTACTTGGAAGTTCCAAACCAGCGTGTATATGCACCTTCACCAAGCTGAACCAGCGTATAGATACAAAAATCATAACTTATAACTGTGTATCTATTCCAAACTTCAGACGTACCCAGATCATAACATATAAAGGATAAAACAAACATAAGAAATCACATCTAGCCCATCCATTATCAGACCTTACAATGATAAGTCATTTCAGATCTCATGATCTCGATGCAACAATGTATCTAAAGGTGCACAAGATATTTCAGATCATGTCATAACCATAACCCTTACAACATAAAATATACTTCCGATAGAAGTATTCATGAAAAACCCTTTCACTTGCACACTTGGTCGTTTGATCTTCTGCTCCTTATATGGTTTTAGCCTTTCTTAATACCTCAGATGAAAACAACACTTAGTACCTGTGGTATTCATGGACGGGATCAAGTAACCATTATTCTACTCAATATTGTGGGCTAATACCATGGTATGGACCCTTGGTATTCATTAGTCCTAATTTTCCATCCCATACGCTCTTTTCCTTCCGAGAAAGTGCATGCATATGTGTACATGCCTTTTGTTCTGTGAACCCACTTGCATACACTATTTGGACTAGGTGAACTAGAGTATATACCTTAAAACATTATTTTTCTTCGATTTATTGATGTTGATATGTATTCCTTTGTCCCATCATCATGTTCTTTTATACCATTTCCCTATTACCTCTGAATTGACCTGTTACAATGTGAGTTGTCCTTTATCAAATCTGAACTGACCTGTATTTTGTCACATCTCTAAACACAACTGCCATGCATTTTGTCACATCCTATTTGTACCTTTATCAAGTAGTCCATCCATCAGATAGGTTGTCTATCAAGGACAACACTAACACAATCTTCCTATATCAAACCTTTAACCATTATTTTGTTCATCATTCCATCACCTTTGATATCTCTATGTTTCATTATTCTATCACCTTTGATATTTGTGTATTCCATCATTCTATCACCTCTGATATATGTCCTATAGATTCATCTAGTTACCATATACAAGTGAGTTTCCATCAAGGACAACACATGCATCATAATGCCAACAGATGCCTTGGAGGTGATATTCATGAATACACTCCTATTAATGAAATTCAATATCTTAGGGTTGTCTTAGATGCAGAGGTTGTTCAAAGGTTCCTTAGAAGTCTTACTAGCTCTCTTAAACCACTTCACCTACTAGAATAATCATGTATGGAGAAAAATGTCTCCCTTCTAGTGGTGTTGCGCATGTAATCCCCCCAAGGCATGTTTTGGGGCTCAAAGCCCAAGTTTATATTGAATCTTATTGTAATTCTCTGCAAATTGTGGGCGCAGGGCGTAAAACTATGATAGAGTCTTAGGGATGTCCGCCCTAGTTTTGTAATGTAATGTTAGCTAGATAGACCTACCCATGGTCTATGGACCATGGGGTTGTATAAATAGAGCGAGGCTGTAAGTGTAAAAGGAGACTAACTAAGGAATAATGAAGAAAGCATGAGAAGTCTGAGTGATTGAGTCATAGTGTGAAGTATGTCTTTGGGTCGTAGAGTAGGAGAAGGCTTTGCAGCTGAGTGCAGAGAGGCCTAGTAGTCTGCAGCTAAGTGCACAGGGCGAGTTGATTCTATAACCAAGGAAAGAATCAATAAAGAGAAGTTTTTCTATAATTATATGTATCTATTCTTGGTTTAATGCATGATTGACATAATTGGAAATTATATTGTTTATTTACTATGCACACCTGTTTTATGTGGCTAAGTATAACTTAAAACACTCAAGTAGGCTAAGAAAATTAACTAAAAATGGAATATAAGCAAGGTCTTGGGTAATAACGAGAGCACAGCGCTCAACCCTTGGGTAGGGTTGCGCGAAGGCAGTATATCAGGCTGCGAGGAATAGGAAGGTACGAGAAGCAACCTCTGTGCATGAACAAACCACAAAGTAGTCAAACTCATCAAACATCTCCAGGGTGCAAAAACCTTGTTCTAGCACCCTCCCATACTACTCCCAGTGAGACCTCAATCCGCACTTTGTGGACTATTGCCGGAAGGGCCAGTAGTACCAGGATTTGTTTGCCTAATTAACTCTGAACTTGGGTTAGGCCCCAACAAGCCAACAAATGGTTCCGTTGCCAGGACTGGGATCTGCATAGAGATGTTTCATGTTGTATCACTTGAATATGAACAAGAAAGGAATTGAAGAGTGGTTGGACAAAAAGATTTATGAGTTCGTGGCACAAGAAAATAGGAATCCACAATTATTGAAGGAAGAGTGGTTAGATTGCTACTCATATATGGAAATCCATGAAATTTTCTTTGCATCCTTACCTATTGAGTTGTACAAGTGGATGGCAAAGCTAGCAGATAGCCAAGGAAGATGTAAACTCGAAAAACCTATTGTGTGGACTCCACAATTGGTGCTCAGACTAGAAACATCAGAAGCTAAGATTGTGCGCTCTATCGATCACTGGCTGGATTAGATCATAGGAGGGTTCATCATTGAATTCATGGTAGATACTTCGATTGGCTATAATGAGGAAAAATGACACTTCCTCAAGAGACCACGAGGTAGGTACATTAAATCATTAAACACTTGGATTAAAATGCTATTGTGTGAAAAGCGGGTTATGCGAAGAAATTGATGTTTGGGGCTACGCGGAGTGGGAGGATCTACAGAAACGAAGGTAGAACAGAACTAGAAGCTAGCCCCTTGATTTCACCTTTACGTGAAGGTGAGGAAGAACTCACGAAGGTTTCACCAAGAAGTGCGATCAATCTGATAAAGCTGAGGATTCTGCGCATACCATCCCCACCCGCACCACCACTAGTTTCACCATATTCACCCCTGACCTCGCTCATACCACCTCTGCAACCACCACGAAGTAGTATGGCCAGTGCGATAAAGCTACCAGTGTTCAAGGGAGTAGGGAATGAAGATCCGGACCAATTTTGGTTCGTGGTAAAAGTGGTATGGGAAGCACAGGGTGTCACGGATGACAATATAAAGAAGGCAATGTTGGTTAGCGGTCTGCAGGATCACGTGCTGACTTGGTACATTAAGAATTCCAATGACAATCTGAATGCGGGGATAGCAGATATCCAGACTGCGGTAAACAAAGAATTTAACAGGACGAAATTGGAGGCACAGTCGATCATTGGAATCAAGGAAATCACAATGCTACCAGGTGAAACCCCGTGGGAGTTGGATCAAAGACTGAAGTGCACAATTCGTAAAGCAAACATGACCTTAACATACGGGAAACACTACAAATGGTTTGTAGCCTTGTTAACACCGCATCTATGGAATGCGTTATCGCAACAAAGGATAACCACTCAGGCTGAAGCTTTGGAGGTTGTGATGAGATTGCACGAGACTTCGATACAAGATCCCAACCTGGAAGTCCAATAGATTCACGTGCAATTGAAGAACTTGTGACTTGAGATGTAGAGTTTGAAACAAGACAGGATGGCTTGTCCAAAAGTGCATGACGAGGTATGGTGTGTAAAGTGTAAGGGCTAGGGACACGACAAGGACCACTGCTAGGTGTTTTAGAATTACCTCATGGGAGGAGGACCAATGCCATTAAGACCGAAGGCACAAGTAGGGCCAAGTGCGGAACCTGCATTGTGGTGCACGATTTGTTAGATACGAGGGAAGCATGCTACAGATCACTGCCATCTATTACAAAAGTATACACAGAATTCCCAGCAGTTGTTCTGTAATTTCTGCAGATCAGTGGGACATGAGAAGCACACCTGTAGGAGTTATGAACTAATGATGGATTGAAATCCTACCTACAGAGTTTAGGCCAAAACATGGCCCCTCGATCAAAATGTAGGAATGGTGCACACTAGATTTCTAGGGCATGGACAAGGTAGAGGTGGAATGGGACCAGGAAGAGGTCGTGACCAACTGATATGTTACAATTGCAGAGGGCCAGGACATTCTGCCTGTGACTATACGAATCCAACGAGACCATCATGCTTATATTGTATGCATTTTGATCATGAGATGGAGGACTATCCCACACTGATAGTGACGTTGCGTGATAAAGGAGCACACCAACCTCCCCTGACTCAAAACCTGCAAATGATGAGGTTTGAGCCATGCGAGGAAGACCCAAATGTAAATATCATGCTCTGGAGTGGTATCATGACAGGGGATGAAAAAGGCAAGCAGCTCGAAGAGAGTACCTGGGTTCACAAGGCTCCAACAAAGGAATCAGAATTTGATTTGGAGCATGATAAGGGGAAATTCATGGAAGCTAAGAGGAGTTTTGTGGATTCCTCCACTCAGGAAGTAAAGACAGACTGGAGCCCGAAATGGACCCATCGATGCTCACTACATCCTTGGAGACATGCATGAAGCTGCTGTGCAATAGTAAAGTTCTGAAGGGGCTACAAGAGCTCATCACTAGATGTGTTGGGACCACGCTAGGAGAACCGCGCATAATCAGGAAGCTCGGGAAGCACACGACGCGAACAGGAAGGGAGATGAGACTGACCACGTAGATCAAGGAAGATGAAATGGATCAAGTGATTTTGGATCTAGTATTGGACAAGAACGTCCTACAAAAGTAGACATGGGAGGGCATTTGAAGGCCTACGCTGCAATGTTCTCCTATCCAACTGCAATGGTGAACCACCAAAAGATCCTACCTATGGGAAGATTGCAGGGAATCATAGTAGATATCAAAGGTGCGAGTGCGCTAGCAGATTTTGAAGTGATAGAGATTGTTGATGACAATAATCCCTATCCCGAGCTACTGGGAATAGATTGGGCCACTAACAAGAATGTAGTGATAAATCTGAAGAAGCGCAAGATGATTTTTGAGAAATAGTCATTGCACGTAGAGGTACCTTTAGACCCTGCGGAAGCATCTTGCTACACAAAACCAGTACGTGACTACGATAGCGAAGATGATCTAGACTGCATCTACAAGATAAACACGCAGGAGCAAGATTGGGTAAATATAACCGTGGATGGTCGAATCTCTCGGGAGTGTGAAAGCTCCTGGACATCAGATTCTGACGAAGAGATAGAGTGATGGAAAAACTGGTTACACGAGGTAACCACCCTCAACTGTAACATGATGACAAGGTCATTGCACTGCGTAGCAACAGAGGTAAGGGATCTTTCTATGTATGACAGATTAGGTGAAGTCGAAGAGTTCCTGAAAATGTTTGAAAAAGAAGTGCTGGAACAATAGCTTTTCGATGCTCTAAAATGGGTACTACGCACTACGTCCACAAGGTGGTGGGGTACGCACCAACAGAGTTTTGAGGATTTGCATGAATGAAGAAGGATGATGTGCCTACGCTTTGGGAAGCCTCAGATGAGGTTAAAAGGCAAGTATGACGTACAGGATGATCCACGAGCACACCTAGCGAAGTGGACCAAGGTCTATGGGAAGAGCCCCAAACTGCGTGGGTGCACATTTTCTATCATACCCTGGATATTATACCCATGAATTGGTATATAGAAACAGAGCTCCGCCATGGAATGAACGAACAAGATATCTTGCATGAAGGATTCCTATTAACCTTCATGTTTGAGGATAGTTGGTGGGATAGTATTGATGATGCATTGCAAGTAGTAAAAGCAACTATCTTTAAAATACCCCAGCAGCCAATGGAAGTGCTTCAACCTGAATGGGCGACCCAGTTGAACTGTGCACTAGAGTGTTATAATGTAAACATTGAGGAAGACGATGAATATCCATATAAAGTTAACATTCCAGAAACAAGAGGATATAACGAGGTTCAAGGGCCACTGTTTGAAGACCCTAACATTATAGTGCCAGTAAAAACAAAGTAGGTAAACATTGGTATGGAGGCAGAATCAGAGTATGCAATGATCGACGACTATCGGGATGATGCCATGGTGGATAAGGTCACTTACCAAAACTTATTCCCAAACACGATCAGCGACTTAAAGGGGATCGTTGGTGATTTAGGGATGATGAAGATCAAACTAAAGCCCGATGCAAAGCTAGTTAAGCTGAGGAATTACCACTTGAATCTGAAGTACAAGGAAAAAGTCCATGTAGAACTAGAAAAAATGCCCAGATCAAGAATCATCGAGCTAGTGGAAGAATCGATAGGGTGAGCCCTATGGTAGTACAAGAGAAGAAGCAGAAGGGTGAGATAAGAATATACATGGACCTCAAGAAATTGAATGATTCCTTGTATGCATGACCCATTCCCGACCCCATTCACAGACGAAGTGTTGGAAAGTGTCGGCGGGCAAGAAGCATATTTGTTTACTGATGGGTTCTCAGGGTACCACTAGATCCAAATCATGCTAGAAGATAGGAGCAAGACCACCTTCGCGACTAGGTGGGGCTGCTTTCAATACACCATTATGTCATTTCGGTGAAAGAATGTGTCGACCATCTTTTTGCGCATAGTTGTTGCAACATTCAAAGAGTATATCCACAAATTCCTAGACATCTACATGGATGATTGGACTGTATTTGGATTGGTCAAGCACGATGTAGCAAGCTTACGCTTGATTTTGGATACATGCCAACAAAACCAAATTGGCTGAACCTTAAAAAGTGTATGTTCCTCATTCCCTTTGGGAACCTGTTAGGACATGTGGTGTGCAAATAGGGATTAATGGTAGACCCTAAGAAGATTGCCATAATTCTAAATTTGGAAGCACTGCGAAGCGTTAAACAGTTGCGCGCTACCTTGGGACATACAAGGTAATAAAGGAAGTTCATCAAAATCTATGCCCAGATCACCCTGTCAATGGAGAAACTATTGAAAAAGGATGTCATGTTCTACTATAATGATGATTGCATGAAGAGCCTGGATGTACTAAAAGAGAAATTGGCCTCCGCTCCAATCCTGGTCTTCCCAAAATGGGATATGGGGTTTCATGTCCATGTTGACGACTACATAGCGTTGGGTGCAGTGCTCACACAAGAGGGTGGAGGGGGCTTGGATCATCCTATCGTATTTGCAAGTTACAGGTTGTCCAAAGTGGAAAAGAACTATTCCACAACTGCACATGAGGGGTTGGTTATGGTGTATGCGCTTCAAAAATACCAGCATTATTTGCTAGGAGGACATTTCAAGATGTATACATACCATTCCGCACTGAAATACTTGTTCAATAAGCTTGTGTTTTGGGGGTGCATAAGCAGGTGGCTCTTATTGTTCTAGGAATATGACTTTGAGGTCATGGTAAAGCCACGATGCCTGGATGCAAGACCAGATCACCTATTGCATATTGAGATGGGCGAGGAACCTACATGTTTGGAGGAAGGATTACTTGACATGCAACTCTTTGTTGTACACGTCGTGGATGGGCACTTTGAAGATATAATCCACTTTTTGACAACCGGGACTGCGCCAAAGGAATACTCTATCTAGCAGAAGAAGGAACTGGTGGTGAGCAGGACTGATCTTTCTATCATCATAGGGCACCTATACAAAATGGGAAATGATGTGATATTGCAAAGATACGTACTTGAATTTTAACGAAGTTAGATCCTTGCAGAAGCACATGGGGGTGTTGCAGGAAGAAACTATGCAGGACGAATGACCGTGCAAAATTTTCTCCATGCAGGGTTATGGTGGCCAAGCCTTCATTGCGATTCAAAAGCAAACTATAAGGAATGTGATATATGTCAAAGGATAGGTAAACCATCACGGAGGGATAGGATGCCTTTGAATCCACAAATGACGTTGCAGCCATTCAAAAAGTGGGTAATCGAATTTGTAGGACCTATCAAACATCGGGGAAAATGGGCGCGCGATACATCATCACCGTGATGGAGTGCCTGACTCGTTCAGCAGAAGCACAGCCGGTCAAAGACTGCACAGCCACCACGACTCCGAAATTTTTGTTTGAACATGTGTTGACTTGATTTGGCTATCTGAAAATCTTAATGAGTGATCAAAGTACACATTTTCTGAATGAAACCATCAATGCGCTAATAGAAGAGTGCCAGGTGTATCATCAGAAAAGTGCACGGTATCACCCACAAGCCAATGAGAAAGTAGAAGCATTCAACAAAATACTGGAGATTGCGCTAACCAAAGTATGCAACGCGCAGCGAAGCGATTGGGACCTGCGCATACTTGCAGTACTATGGGCTTATAGGACAATGTGCAAGAAACTGATGGGACAAACAACTTTCCATTTAGTTTATGGCATGGAAGCTGTCATGCCAATGGAGTATATTGTGCCTAGTTTGTGCGTAGTAGCACTCACAAGCATGATGGACCATGAAGCTCTAGAAGAAAGGCTTGCGTAGTTGGAAGAACTCGAGAAGGAACAGTTCTTGGTTGGTTTTCATCAAGAGGTACAAACGCAGCATGAAAAGGCCTGGCACGATTGCCATATTAAGTTGCACACCTTCAAGGTAAATGACTTAGTGTTGTTGTATGACATTAAGTTCAAAACATTCCCAGGAAAGTTCATAATGCATTGGCTGGGACCATACATTGTTAAGGAGGTGACATATGGAGGCACAGTATAGCACGTCAAACTAAATGGAGATCCTTTCCTAGGAAAAGTGAATGTTAGCTAATTAAAGCCCTACATCGGGGGCCTAGCTATCTGAATAGCTAGAAAAAGCATAGTATTCGTGCTTGAAGGATCCAATCAAAGGCATGACACTATAAACAAATGCAAGGGATGCCGACACATATGCAGAGAAGAAGCTTGGACACAAAGGTCTCAGAACAACGAATGCAACAAATCTAGCAAGTAGTAGCTCAGTGCACTACTGACTTCCACGCAGTTCGAGAACAATTGGAGGTACTCCACAAAAATATCACAGTGCCGACAGAGTGACTCGAGGGTGGGTCACGATGTTTGTGTTGGGAGCCTGTTGGGCATGGAATCCCCCCAAGGCATGTTTTGGGGCTCAAATCCCAAGTTTTGAATGAATCTTATTGTAAAGCTCCCTGAATTGTGGGCACGGGGCACGAAAGTATGATAGAGTCATAGGGTTCTCTACCCTAGTTTTGTAATGTAGTGTTGGTTGGATAAAACTACCCATAGTTCGTGGACCATGGGATTGTATAAATAGAGTCAGGCTCTAAGTGTAAAAGGAGACTAACTAAGTAATAATGAATAAAGCATGAGAAGTCTGAGTGATTGAGCCACAGTGTGAAGTGTGTCTTTGGGTCGTAGAGTAGTTGAAGGTTCTGTATTTGAGTGTGCATAGGCCTATTAGTTTGCAGTTGAGTGCATAGACCCCTGGAGCTATGTGCACAGGGTGAGTCAAGTCTGTAACTAGGGAAAGAATCAATAAAGAAAAGTTTTTCTATAATTTTGTGTATTTGTTCTTCATTTAATGCATGATTGAGATAATTTGAAATCATACTGTTTAATTACAGTGCACACCTATATGAATTTTTTATGTGGTTAAGTATAACTTAAAGTACTCAATTAGGCCAAGATAATTAACTAACATTGGAATATAAGCAAGGTATTGGGTAATAACGTAGAGCGCGACACTCAGCCCCTGGGTAGGTTTGCGTGAAGGAAATATATCAGGCCGTGAGGAGCGGGAAAGAGCACAAGGCAACCTGCAGATAGGGACAAACCACAGACCAGTCAAACTCATCAAACATCTCCAGGGTACTGAAACCTGGTTCTAGCACCCTCCCATACTACTTTGGGTGAGACCTCAGTCCGCACTCCACAAACTATTGCCGAAAGTGCCAGTAGTACTAGGATTTGTTTGGCTAATTAACTCCGAACTTGGGTCAGGCCCCAACAAGCCAACAAGTGGTTCCCAATGTTCCACCTCCTCAAGGTCATCTTTTTCCCGTTCTCATTTAATTATGACTCCATTGATCTTTATTGGATCCATCTACTCTTCTTTCACCCACATCCCTCAATCACTAATCCTAACAAATTGATCAATAAATTTGGGCTTTTTACGTTTGAAGAGGATGTTAATACCACCCCCTAGAATATTAAATCTCCTTTAGTCCTTGCCCTTGCGAATGCACCTCTTCCTAAATTTAAAGAACATTTACCCAAATGTTACACAGATGGTACAATTACCGGTAACGACGACCTAGTCTCTTTCTTCTATGCTTTCCACAATATAGGGGAAAACATGAATGCTACATGTATGTGGTTATTTATTAATTCCTTATGTGCTAAAGTTGCTGCTAATTTCTTAGAGTTTCCTTAAAAATATTTTAGCACCTGGGATGAACTCTATGATTAGTTGAAGTCAAATTATGAGGAACCAGACAATCCTATTTACTTTTTACACAATGATAATAATATTTATTTCCCCAAAGGGTAAAATGTTAAGAGTTTCAACCTTCATGTTACCAAGCTCTACAATTAGATTCTGAAGATCATTTGACCTCATAGTCGAGCTTCCATGATGCATTATTGCAACACATTACCCACTCTCTATTGTCATCATCTTGAGGAGAATAATGCCACTAGATTGGAATCCGATTTGTAAATTTGTCTAGAATGTGAAGATCAACTTAGGAGGATGGGTGTTCCTCCTAAAAGTAAAACTAGTCAAACTGATATGGCCTTGATCTTGCAACTTACACAAGACATGAGAAATAGGATGATTTTATATGAACATGGATTAAACTCATAACCTCATAACATCATTCCTACACATGCTCACATAGGCCAACAAGGCTATCAACCCCCTGCCCTTCTCTCATGACCATGGCACATATTTTGTGGATATTATCATGATGGTAAAAAATTTTAGTTATGTTAAGCTACTAGGAAAATGACCTTCAACAATAAACCTGACCTTAAAGTAGCTAACCTTCATTGGGATGTTGACTATGATGTTATAGCCATTGAAACAAGAAATACATATAAAGTTCAAATGACTAAATAACAATCTACCAAACAACACTCGAACAAAAGACCCTCGTATCTAGCTCACAACCACTCATCCGTAAATAGCCCAATTCAAACCAACATGTTCATTATTCCTCCTCCTCTTCTTCCACTTCATTTCCTACTTTTAATATTCTAACTCGTATGGCCAGTACCAAATTTGATGCTTCATTACTCAACATGTCCACAATTCTAAAATAGCAAAAAAAGTTAAAAGAAATCGTCAAAGGTAAAATCCCCTCACTAATAAATTATCTATAGGTTGAATTAGAATGACTCAGTCAGGAGGATATTTTCACTTATAAAACCATATTTCTCCTTTCAGGATCCCCCCTTTCTAAGTATCAATGAATTTTTATGATAGAATCACTCATTGTTGTCTCATAGATGGATAGTCTGGTCCAAATGTTATGCCTAAAATCATTATGGAATAAATGGGATTATAATTCACTAATGATACTCCTAGTAAATTACAAGCTTCAACAATTCTCTACAAGAATCTATAGGTACTATCAAGGATGTTACTTTAGTCATTTTTGCCCATCCTGAAATTAGAACAACTTGTAACATACAGGTAGTCGACATGCTAGTCTCAAACTACTCAGAGATTGGAAATTCCAAACTGGTGGATATCTATCACTTGATGAGACACATATGACCATTCCAAAAAATGCTACAAATGTAATTGTATTGTGAGAATGATGTATCTCTCCTTACATTGAAGGATTACCTCAACCCTATGTCAATTATATTGACCAAGGCATGGGTGTATATTCTCTTTTTATGGTGGATGATATTCCCCCACCATTAGAGCCTTAGCTTCATGACTAACTTTGGTATCAACATTTTGATGGTGCCTCTTCTCACGAAGGAAATGGCAAAGGTATCCTCCTATGCTCACCTCAAGGAAACCTATATCAATATTCCTATAGACTTGAGTTTTATTACATTTATAATGTAGCTAAATTTGAAGCCCTCCTCCTTGGGATTGGGCAAGCTCTTGCTTCAGGCCACAATGTCGTAACTTCCTAAGATGACTCTAAACTTGTCATTAATCATGTCAAAAAAATTTCAACTCCTAATAACAAGATTATCAAACACTATACTCAAGAAGTATAGGAAATTATTAATCTATTAAATTCTTTCAACATTAAACATGTCCGTAGGGAATTGAATGCTTTAGATGATTGAATTGATTCTATGTTTCCAGTATTTTATGACAAACTATCCCTGATAATCCTAATTACATTTTCCAATATTTATATAGGCCTCATCTTCCAAATAACGAAGACTATTAGAAAGTATTCCAATATGACAATAACATATGTGACCTTCTTCAAAATCAACCAGAAGATGATAATCAAAATATTTCTTTAAAAGGAAATAAATTTCTTGTAGGCCTCTGTCCTTAGAAAATTCATTCTCCCCTTGTGATGTCCCCACATCAAAAAACAATCATACGTAGGAATCGAAAGGAAATATTGGTGAAACCATACTAATTAAAATTGGTATTCATGATGGTCCTAAGGTATTACAAATTGGATCCTAATGTTTTGATCAAGAAAAGGAAAAGTTTGTATACCTCTTTAATGAATTCTCAAATGTCTTCACCTCATCATATAAGGATCTTCATGGTATTAAACAACATGCTATTCCAATAAAAATAGATGTGAAACCTGTTCAAAAAAGACAAAGACATGTTAATCTTTCTCTTGAAGTAGCCATCCATAGGGAGATAAAGAAACCTCTTAACGCACTTATCATATTCCCTATGAAGTATTCATAGTGGATAGCCAAGTTGGTCCCAACTAGAAAACAAATAAGGATACTCACCTTTGCATTTATTTTAGATACTTCAACAAATATAGTGTGAAAAGACAAATTTCCCGTACCAAATATCGATCAAATTCTACAGTGGGTTACAAGATCTCAAATTATGTCACTCTTAGATGAATTCTCTCGTCACAACCATATTGCCCTAAAAAAGGCTAATAAATTAAAAACCACCTTTACCATACATTGGGGTACCTTCGCTTATAAACATATTGTTGGAATAAGAAATTACTGAGGGGGGGGGGGGGGGGGGGGGTTTAATTAGTAACAATGAGGTTCTTAAAATTTCCAGTACAAGTTTTTAATTCTTTCCTCTACTTCCAGTTACTTAAGAGAGAACTCATACACAATACAAATGAAAAACAAGGCAAGGCATTCACATGTACATAAAATCTATCACAAGAGCATCATACACATATTGTCACAAGTATTTTTACATGGAAACTGAAAGGGAGAAAACCACCAATTTGTTTGTTGTTATGACGTCAATTAGGCAACTACTTAATTACATAAATTTGTTTATGAGCGCCCACTCATAGGAGGCATTGACCCCGTTAAGTTAGAAAGCCACTACCTTTCAAGAGGCACCAACCGCTTATGAATGCAGACCACTACTTTCTCTAACCACTATTCTACCTATCGTAAAATTTTCAAACTGAAAAATAGTGGAAAATACATATACACAGAAATACAAATCCGATTCATTAGAGTACAAGAATTTTACCTTTAACGTTGCATATATCTTTTGAACTATGCTCCCTGATACTACTAGATATCTAATCGCAACCCTTTGCAGCATTATGTCTTAATTGAACACCCAATGGCACATTCACTCTACTTTCACATATACAACTCTTCTCTCTTCATCTCCCTCTACAATTCTCAATTCCATAATTTTATCTACAACAATCACAGGTTTTGTTGCCATGTCATAGAGTTAATGACATAGTCCTTGACCACCATCAACCTGCCATTGATGCATCATGAGTGTGTACTCTATTAATGGTTATCCATACTACTACAATGTCTAGCTTCTTGCTACTCCGATCATATTAAAAGCAGATCATGGGATTCTTAGGATCTCCTCCTCCTTAGCTACTCAACAACTTTAGCTACAACACAATTAATTATGAGAATGGGAATATGTGTGATTCTCTGTGTTGAGAATTAAATCTTAGTCACCATGTATGTCTAAGGAGCTTCCTGCATGCTTATTAATTGCTCACAGAGCTTGATATGTACTCTATCATGGATTCTATGAACTGTGATCATATCTCATGTTCCTCAGGCTTTGTTCTTCATTTAATTCAATGAAGGATGCATGAGATATTAGAGGTGGCTTACTTCAACTCAAGACAAGCCCAATATTTTTCTCTACGAATCATGGTCCTCATTGCCTTGACTCAACGATATTAACAATTTCTATTCACTACAATGACCAAACTTTCTACATGCATTTACTCTTAGCATTTGGCTCATTCATCCTTCATATACCTCAATGTTGCAATCCCAGAGCCCTACATCTTGTAAATATTATTAATAGTGATTCTCAAGCTCTTACGAGATTGTGTTATGCAACTAGCTCTCAAAATAGAAGAAGCTGGTCAACGACTTCAAGATTAGCCTCTTCGAGGGGGGAACCTCCTTTACATTACACAAATGATTAATTCTTGGATGATACAAATGACAGGACTTCCTTTCTATATATAGGACTCTAAGGGTGTTAGAAAATTATATATTATGGAGCAATGGAAAACATAAAACACTGCAGAAATATAAACACAGAAAACACATGAAACGAGAGAGACACAAATATACGTGGTTCACCTAGTTTGGGCTACGTCCACGGAGAAACAACCAGTCCTTCCTTTTATATTATCCAATAAATTGAAGAGATACAACCTACAATAGATCCACTGTAACACCCTCTTTGCTCTCAATCTCCTCTCTCCTTCTCACTCAGAATATAGATATGCATAGACACAATACAATTCCCTCATATATAGTGAGGGGTTGCCTTCTAGGGAAAAAAGCCCTAAATTAAACATAACTTCTACTGTTAGATCATTCACCTAATGGACGGTCCAAATTGAATAGAAATTACTAGACTTTTACAAGGCAATTTTACATCTATTTTTAGCTTTGGGGTCGCTGCCCCCGAACCCCCACTGGGGGACCGCTGGCCACAGGTCCCCCCAGCCAGGGGCATTAGCCCCTCCAGATCCCCTCAGTCATGGGAGACCACTGGCCCCCTGACCCCCGAGTGGAGGGGTGTATAGTCTTCCTGGGTTATACATACGATTGAGACATTTGAATATAGAAGATAATCAGGCTCCACACCGAACAATCTCCCACTTGGAGACTAATTATAGCAACTCCATCGCTACTTCATTTGCTAGACAATGACTCCACTTTGGACCTAGCTATTTCTCACCTTCCTCATCATACTTGAAGACCAATTGAAACTGAGTATATTCTAGTTTCTCCTTGGTTACAACTTTTGTTAGCATATATGTAGGATTCTAGCTAGTGTGTATCTTTTCCAGCTTCAACTATCCATCTTCCAATGCTAACTGTATCAAATGGTACTTGAGCTATGTATGTGTAGTCTTGTAATGAAATGTAGAGTTCTTTACAAGATGTATGACACTCTGGTTGTCACTGTATAACTTTCCCAACTCCTACTTCTTATCCAATTCATCTAGAAACCTTTGTAACCAAATCATTTCTTTACTAGCCTCTATAACAGCAACATACTCTACTTATGTTGTTGAAAGTGCAACAACACTTTGGATTTTTGAAACCCAACTGACAGTTGTTCCAGCTACAGTAAATACGTATCCTGTAGTTCCCCTCTTGTTATCTCTGTCACCTACCATATCTGCATCAACACATCCCTGTAGAGCAATGTTTGAACCACCAAAGCATAATGCTTGATTTTTGGCACCTCTCAAATACCTGAGAATCCACTTCACTGTCATCCAATGTTCTTTTCCTGGATTATTCATGTACTTGCTTACAACTCCCACTACATGTGCAATATCAGGCCTTGTGCAGACCATTGCATACATTAAGCTTCCAACTGCTGATGCATATGGAACTTTAGACATATGAGCCATTTCTTCTTGAGTCTTGGGACACGCCTCCTTACTTAATTTGAAATGACTAGCCAAAGGAATACTAACTAGTTTTACATTCTGCATATTAAACCTTTTCAACACCTTTTCTATGTACTCACTTTGAGACAGTGTTAATTTACGATTCTTCCTATCTCTAGTTATTCTCATACCAAGGATTTATTTTGCAACACCCAAATCCTTCATTTCAAATGTGTTTGCCAATTTTCTTTTGTCCACATTTATTTCTTGCATGTTAGAACCTGCAACAAGCATGTCATCTACATACAATAACAATCTAATATAGCTGTTATCATTTTTCCTTTTGAGATAAACACAATGATCAGAGTGACATCTAGTATAACCTTGTTTAGACATAAACCTGTCAAATTTTAGATACCACTGCCTTGGAGCCTGTTTTAAGCCATACAAGCTCTTCTTCAACCTACACACTAGTTTCTCCTTCCCTTTTACCTCATATCCTTGTGGCTGCTGCATATATATCTCTTCCTCCAAATCCCCATGGAGAAAGGTTGTCTTTACATCTAACTGCTCAATATGCAAATCTTCAACTGCTACTAAACTTAAAATAGCTCTAATTGAAGTCATTTTAACAACAGGAGAAAATATTTCATCAAAATAAATACCTTTCTTCTATGCGAACCCCTTCACCACAAGTCTAGCTTTGTACCTCGATTTTCCTCCATCTTCTTCCTTCAGCCTGTAAACCCATTTATTCTACAATTGTATTTTACCTGCAGGAAACCTGACTAAGTCCCAAGTCTGGTTATGTGCTAAGGAGTCCATCTCTTCTTTCATGGCTTGCTCCCACTTCTTCCTGGTTTCTACTTGCACTACTTCTTCATAACATTCTAATTCACTAGAATCAGTCAACAATACATAATATAATGAAGGAGAGTATCGTTTAGGGGGTATACTTATCTTGGTAGATCTTCTAGCACCACTTTCAGGTGTTTGAAGTGCTTTTTTCTGTTGTGGTTGTTGTTCTGGCTGTTGATCATTATGATTTTCAGGCACCATCACTTTTCCTGTGATATCGTCAAGCACTGTGTATTCTTTATTTTCTTTTTCTTGTTTCTTTTCCTGCAACTGATTCTTATACAAGACCCTTTCATTGAATATTACATCTCTACTCCTAATTATTTTTTGATTTTCATAAGCATATAAGCGATAACCAAAATCATTAACACCATATCCAATAAAGGTACATTTCTTTGATTTTGCCTCAAGCTTTGTTCTACTTTCTTTATTAATGTGGACAAAGGCTTCACAATCGAAAGTCTTTAAAAATGAGTAGTTTACCTTTTTACCTGTCCATGCCTCCTCTGGAATACCACCATCCAAGGAACATGAAGGCCCTATGTTTATTAGATAAACAACAGTATCTACAACATCTGCCCAAAATTGTAAAGGCAATCCTACATGCCATCTCATGCACCTTGCACGCTCCATGATTGTCTTGTTCATCCTTTCTAACACACCATTTTCTTGTGGTGTTCCTGGAACTGTCTTCTCTCTGCAAATTCCATTCTATGAACAATATCTATCAAACTCTTTACTGTAATATTCACCTCCATTATCTGATCTGAGACACTTCAACCTTTTCCCTGTCTCATTTTCAACCAAAGCCTTCCATTTCTTGAAAGTATCAAATACATCATATTTATTTCGAATGCACTAAATCTAGGTTTTTCTGGTTGCATCATCAATAAAAGTAACATAATAACGAGAGCCACTAAGAGATGATACTTGAGGAGGTCCCCATACATCTGTATGCACAAGCTCTAATTTTTCGCTCTTCTTTTCTTTCCCAAATCTAAGGAATCTGACTCGCTTCTGTTTTCCATAAACACAATTCTGACAGAATTTTAAATCAACATGCTTCAAACCTGGCAACAATTTTCTTCAGTGAAGAATCTGCGTCCCCTTCTCACTTATGTGCCCAAGCCTATGATGCAAAAATGTTATATCTTCTCCTCTAGAGTTTAAAGCATTAACAAAATTAGAAATACCATTGCATAAATACAATGTACCAACCTTTCCTCCTTTCGTTATTATCAGGGATCATTTAGTGACCTTCCAGGTTTTATCTGTGAAAGTAGTTACACAACCTTCACCTCCCAACTGCCTTGTTGAAATCAGATTTTTCTTCAGATCTGGAACATGCCTTACCTCGTTCAATAGCCATTGATTTCCATTTTGTTGTTTTATGAAAACTATACCCATTCCAATGATTTTATAGGGTTTATCATCACCCAATCGAACCTGTCGAAAATGTCCTTGAACATAATCATAAAAATGTTTCCTATCAAGTGTGGCATGGAATGAGGCCCCTGAATTTACCACCCAGGCATCAATAATATTTTCTAATGAAAGAATCAAAGCATCTTGCAACACATCACCTATCATATTCGCTTCATGATTAGTTTTTAATTGCGCGTCTCCTTTTCCTTTTCAAGACTTGCAGTCTTTCTTCAGGTACCATTTCTTCCCACATCCCCGATCTGGACTTGGATCTACCTTTTCTTGACTGAATGTGATATCCTGGGCTCTTTCCTCTTTCCATTTTTCTTCCCCTAGTCTCTGCAGTCAAAGCATTAGCTGATGTCTCATCGGAGCTTTTCTGTCGTATTTCCTCACTAAGGATTGCACCGACAACATCATCAAACTTTAAAGTACTAGATCCAGAAATAGAGTTACTAATGGCCATAAATAAACCATTCCAACTTTCTGGCAATGAGCACAGAAATAACAGAGCCCTAACTTCATCATCAAAATTTACCCCTAGAGAACCTAACTGACTTGTAGCTGTGTTAAAATCATTTAAATGATCAGCAACAGATCCACCCTCTGACATCTTTATATTAAAAAAATGCTTCATAAGAAATACCTTATTTGACGCAGAGGGTCTTTCATATAGTTTGGCTAATGCCGACGTTAAACCCTGTGTTGTCGTTTCCTTTGAAATATTGAATGCTACCGACGCCGCTAGGCACATCTGTATTGTTCCAAGTGCCTTTCTATCTAGATTATCCCATTCTGTGTTTGTCATACTCATCGGCTTCTTTGTCTTTCCACTCAATGGTAGGTACAAATCTCTCTAATACAGATAATCTTCCATCTGCATCTTTCATAGCTGGTGTGGAGCGATAAAAAGTTGTCTTTTTAACTCCTAATTACCTTCACATTAATTATCAACCCAGGGACGACTTTTTATTTCAAGAGTGTACTCAGTCTGAGCCGACTATTTAATCAAGAGTAATGTTTTGTAGTATAGTGCTTAAAAGCTACAAAAGTAAATGGCTGCATGTCTAAAACTTAACTACATCAAAAGGCTAAATCACACCAAGCATTGCATCAGTCGAAGGTTCGGTAGCAATAACCCATCCTTTTCATAACTGATGAGAACAAATCCGAGGTCTAGGAGCTAGGTAGCAGATGTTGGGGCTCACTACAGCCTGAGATCATCCTTGATGAATATAAATGAAATGGCAAATAAAGGAAATAACAATGAAATAGAACAACACATCAGCCAAGGGTTTGGTGGCAATAACCTATCCCTTTCATAACTGATGGGAGCAGATCAGAGGTTTGGGAGCCAAATAGCAGAAGCTGACACTCACTACAGCCTTAGTCTGTCCTTAAGAAATGGCAAGTAAATGAAACAACAAATCAGCAATTGAAATGGAATAGCAATGCTAAAATACTAGAATTAAACAACAATCTTAAATGGAACTGAACAACAAAACTAGGTAATTAGAAAGACACAACAACTATAAATGTAATTGAATCAGCAACCTATCAGCATGAACATTAATCGCAGTTATTGAAGCAACAACAATCGTAGTTATAATTGAATAGTAACTTAATTGAACAGCCATTGCAATTATAAATGAGCAGCAATTAAATGGACTATAGTCTTAATTAGATAGCACAGCATTATATCAGAATTATCAGCAGGACATTTCAAGTTATAATTAATAATTCTATCACTGACACAAACCAATTATGATTTCAACGAAATGTTCATAAACAAAAGATTATTGAACAAACAATTTAAAGAAATGAAAATGAAATCAAATCATCACACGAAAGAAATTGTAAAGATATGATACACAGTAGCAACGTACTCCACCAGAGGCTGGGCCCTTAGCTGCCAACGGATGCTGCTGGGTTACTTCAGGATAAGAAGAATGAACAACAACTCCCAAATCATTTATTAATTAGCCAATTGTGGAATCATTACAACAGCAAAATCTTGAGAATTACAACATGCAACAATCCCTATCCTATCATGAATAATCCACCATCATTCTTCATCATTTTTCCATCATTTTTCATCTCCCTCAAATCATCCCATAAATCCCAAATCATTTTCATCTCTGATCTCTATTTTCATTTAAATAGAGAAAGATCAGAGAGAAGTTACAATAAGGATAAGTACAACATCATTCCTATTACAAAATTGGTTTGCTTCTAACCATTTGATCAACAAGAACAAGGCGAATTTGGCTTTGTAGCTGAGATTTGGAGGACGGCCGTAACAATAAATCTTAGAAAATCGTGCTCAAAGAACCTTGCGTTTCTCTCATTACAAGTCGAATTTGGGCAAACCATTCATTGCTCAGGTTAACTGGGTCCGTTCTGGACAAAACCCATGTTCCGGATTTTCCAGATTCTGCTTCATTTGCTCGAAATCTCAACTGCAAAACTGTCACTTCTTATTCCAACGAATTTCTGAGTTTGCACTTTTAATGATCAAATCTTCAATCTGGAAATTATCTTGAAGGCTAAAAATGGTGAATAATGTTACAACTGATTTATTAAAATTATCATTGATAAAATCATTCATAATCATCAATTTATTAGAAATAAAGGAGAATAAATAATATTCATCCATAGAAGCATAAATCATCATAAAATGGATTTATATAATAAATTATAATAAATGACATGATGAAGAATAGTAGAAATGGGTCGAATAAGTGTTCAAAAGTGATAATAATAATGGCATATTAACGGCCCAACATACCCCCACACTCAATATGTTGCATGTCCTCATGCAACGAAAACTGAATATATTGCATGTCGTCATGCAACCCAAAGACAAAAACCCATGTGTTAACCAAGCAATAAAAAATATGTTCATCTCAGCTCATGAAATGGATAGAACAAATGAATTCTTCCTTAATTAATGAATATTCACTTTTAGTAAACTTGAGGAAGGCATAACAATTTTTACATTGACATTCAACTATATGTATATATGAAGTTGCAACAAAATATGATATAAGTAACAGAAAACTTCATTAACCATTCTCTCAAAAACTACAAACCAACTTTTGTTGAAATTTCACAAGTAGATTTATAATATATGAATGCCTTTATGATCCAAAAATCGGACTGTTTTGATGCACAGATCATGAGATATAAACAAAATGGCTGTAGGTGAGAGTGCATGATTTCCGAAATTTTATGAACCAATTTATCTTGAAATTATCTAGGTATGTATATTTTAATAGGATGTCTTTGTTTCCTAGAGATCATAAGAATTGAGTTCATAGTTTTAAAAATATTATGGAAATCAATTTCTACACTAAAATTGTATGCCTTACATGAGAAAGGAAATAGAAAATATTCATCATTTGTAGCAATTCCTCCCCCTCTTTGAAAAATTAGCATGCCCTCATGCGATGCTAGAAAACAAATAGAGGTGGTTGCTACTATCTGTTGAATTCTATGCTTGGTGTAAAACAACATGGAATACGGGAGGTGTTGAAAATGAATAAGAATAGCAATGGATGATAAAGAATATGAATGGCATGATCATAAGAAAGAAATGAATGAAAGCAACACTCCCCCAAACTGAAAGATGATATGTCGTTGAAAAAGGGGAAGTGGTAAAGATGTGGAATGAAGGATGATAAATAATGTTCAAAATGGATTTCTATGAAATTCTCCTAAATTTGTAATAAATCAGAAAGTTATGCGATTTTACCTCAAGTTTTAGCTCCGAAAATGTGGAATGACATATATGGACTCGCATGTGTTGAAGCTGATGTAGGCAGAGTTGGTGCTGAAAGTGATACAAAAGGTGGAATCCAGGTAAGCACATCATGTCTGCAGAATTGTTCACATTCACGAGCCTCTTCTGTTAAGTGCAATAGTGTGGTCATGCTATGAATAGAATTCTGCCCATACTTGTTGTTTTCCTGCCAACAAATCATTATTTTGCAGACAATATTCTTGAATCCATAGTGTTAGTTTTGAATAGCAACAGATAAGATGCATGCAAAAATTTCAATCAGAAAAACTTATGTATACATGCAATACTAATATTTTGGCAAATCAACAAGTGATGGCAGAGTGCAGCAATCATATCGTATGCAATCTGATAATGCATACATTCCCCCCTCCAATTGGAAAAGGAATTCCATGACCATAAAGCATATGAGAGGTGTTGTGCTGATGGCAAGGCAAGGGAATGAACAATATAGCAGTGAATGAAGCAGAGTACACATATCAATGATAGGACGACGAGAGTTATGGTTATAATGAGAGCAGAGTGTGTAAAGATAGTTATGAATAAGAGATAGGACACTTTGAATTGATGATAAGTGATGAAAAAGATAAAAAGAACAACAATATGCCAATAAGATGCTTTACTGATAGTATGCTAGCTGAAAATGATGCGATTGATCATAAAACAATTTCTCATGCATAAAGGTTCAAAACAGGGAAAAAGTTAAAGAAATAACTTCTCTGATAAAAAGAAAAAATAAGAAAAGGGTATTATAATAATAATTGACGATAAGATATAACTTCAATACCATAAGCAGAGCCACTGCTGCCAGCAGGCGTCCATAGCCTCGGCAGGGTTGCTTTTTAACCCATATGAGCCAGGATCCTCAATTTATAAATGGAGAGTTACAGTTTTGTTCTACAGAAGAGATCAGTGTGCTGGCGTGGTAACCAGATAACCACACTGCCATTCACTGGGATGTAGCAAAAGTGATCAGGCTGGCTCGTGATGAGACCTCCTGTTCCAAGGATAATTTGGCTATCCAATGGATCATAACCCTGGTGTGGTGGCCATAATGAGAATGCCACTTTCTTACAACCTTATGAACATGGTAGGTTGGATCGTAATGAGACCCCCTATCTTCTATCTGCGAACAAAATTTTGTTGTTATTACAAATTTTGATGATAAAAAGAGGGAGGCTCAGTACTCCTTAAGAGCAAGGATGGTGGAAGAAGTTGAACATATCAATATAAAAATATACCCATAATCTCATTTATTACAGACAGAGAAGATTATAACCAGGAAGGGTGGAACCAACATGGTATTAAGATGATCAATCAATATCATGTACAACAGGAAACAATGCAATAAAGTAATATATAAATAATTGTGTCCCTTTTAAAAAAATCTATCATCAAGGAGTTGTCTTGTTAAAGATCATAACGTGAATGATATTAACTCGCTTCAAAAGAATCCATAATTCTTGTCCTCATAAAATTAGTGTACTTCATGCCATAAAATGGAATCAGTTAAAATGTGGTTGAGATGAAATAGGAATAATTCCACAAGAGGAAGGAAGGGTTGCTCTCGACAATAATCCCAAAGTGTTGCTCTTTTGAATGAACATCAAAAACACTCGAAAAGTGGTGTTCCGTGTAGGGAACAACAAATGAAATGCACACAAAAAAAGCAAAAATACACACAAAAAAGTGTGAAAATGGAAATGTCGTTCCTTTGGAAAAAGGAACAACAAAAACTAAAAGTGTTGTTCCTTTAGAAAAGGAACAGAAAAAACAAAAAGTGTCCTTCCTTTGGAAAAGGAACAACAAAAATGAAAAGTGTCGTTCCTTTGTAAAAGGAACAACAAAAATGAAAAGTGTGTCGTTCCTTTGGAAAAGGAACAACAAAAATGAAAAGTGCAGAAGTGTTGTTCCATTAGAAAAGGAACAGCAAAACGTGAAAGTGCAGAAGTGTTGTTACATTCGGAAAGGAACAACAAAATGTGAAAGTGCAGAAGTGCTTTTCTATTCGGAAAGGAACAACAAAACATGAAAGTGCAGAAGTGTTGTTCCATTCGAAAAGGAACAGCAAAACGTGAAAGTGCAGAAGTGTTGTTCCATTCGAAAAGGAACAACAAAATGTGAAAGTGCAGAAGTGTTGTTCCATTCGAAAAGGAACATCAAAACATGAAAGTGCAGAAGTGTTGTTCCATTCGAAAAGGAACAACAAAATGGGAAAGTGCAGAAGTGTTGTTCCATTCGAAAAGGAACAACAAAACGTGAAAGTGCAGAAGTGCTGTTCCATTCGAAAAGGAACAACAAAATGTGACAGTGCAGAAGTGCTGTTCCATTCGAAAAGGAACAGCAAAACGTGAAAGTGCAGAAGCGCTGTTCCATTCGAAAAGGAACAACAAAATGTGAAAGTGCAGAAGTGCTGTTCCATTCGAAAAGGAACAGCAAAACGTGAAAGTGCAAAAGTGCTATTCCATTCGAAAAGGAACAGCAAAACGTGAAAGTGCAGAAGTGTTGTTCCATTCAAAAAGTAACAACAAAATGTGAAAGTGCAGAAGTGCTGTTCCATTCGAAAAGGAACAACAAAATGTGAAAGTGTAGAAGTGATGTTCCAATCGAAAAGGAACAGCAAAATGTGAAAGTGCAGAAGTGTTGTTCCATTCGAAAATGAATAGCAAAACGTGAAAGTGCAGAAGTGCAGTTCCATCCGAAAAGGAACAGCAAAATGTGAAAGTGCAGAAGTGTTGTTCCATTCAGAAAGGAACAGCAAAACATGAAAGTGCAGAAGTGTTGTTCCATTCGAAAAGGAACAACAAAATGTGAAAATGCAGAAGTGTTGTTCCATTCAAAAAGGAACAACAAAATGGACAATCATAAAATGCAAACATGCAAAGAAACAAATTAGCTGTTCACGGCATTGATACTAAAGATATGTTACAATTTGAATGAAGCAACACCTGAAATACAAAATATAAGAGAAATCAGAAAGGAAACAACATTTTATTTTAAAAAACAGTATGTAAATAAGTAAATTAAGTTACAACAGCTATGGTGTTCTGTAAAAAAATGATCTCTTTGAAAAATGTTTTGGCAACAATGACAAGACATGAATCTTCAAATGGAAATCAATTCTTCATTTCTTCTGTTATGAATCCATTGGGTAATGAGTTGGATGAAATTCCTTTGTTTCATTTAAAATTTCTTTCAAAAATCACTCGTCCATAAATTGACCTTCTTTATTTTCCCAAGACCTGCAAAAAACGATTATCTACCTGCAATAAAACATTAAATCATGGAGAAAGAAAGGTGCGCGGGCTCCCCTAATCTAAGAATTATGTCAAAAAACTAACAAGTAGTTACTCTGTAGAACAAATCCAGAGAGAAAATAACAAAGTAAAATTTATTTGTTACCTGCGGGAGAGCAGTGGCCAATCATACTAACCTGCAGTGTTTTAATCACAACTTCTTTGTTTTTCGTCAAAATTGAGTGATTCCAAAGCCAAATGAGAGCTAATTCAAAGGTTTATCTCCAGTAGAAACTGGTTTTAAAGATTTAATGATATGATATGTCAATTTTAGTTAGAACAACCAGCATAATAGAGTCATTGTCGATTACCCGGCTTAGACCAACAGTTGATATTTCAAGCGTAACATTTTCGTTTGATGTCGGATTCGAATGATTCAAATTGGAAATGAAAATAGATTCATTTATTTATCTCCAATAGGAACAGGTTTTTAATACAAGAAGAATTGATAGGTCAAATACTTTAAGGAACAGCTGGAAAGACAAAGTTTTAAAAGTGCTGATTTACGATAGATAGTCAGTATTTTGATCATAACGTCCCCATACGATATTGAAAATGATTGATTCCAATTGCATTGTAGACTAGATTCATAAAAGAATCTACCATAGAAACAGGTTTTAAAAATTCATTCATTTAGGCCTCCAAAAACTGACTGTCCCAACTCTGTTCCTGAGCTACCCGCTAGACATTCGGTCAATGTTTTGGCTCTAAATTTTTCGTTTCAAATCCAAATTGAGTGTTTCAAATTGGATTATAAAGTAGACATCAAGGGCTAGCTAGGGTAGAAATAGGTTTTAAAAATATTCCCTTTTGGTCCCTCAAAACATGACTGTCCCGACTGTTTTTGCAGAAATTCCATCAAGCCCACAAGCCAAAAAAATATGATATTCAAGCATTTTTTCAAATTGGTGATAAAAGTGAATATGAGTGTTTTTAGAGCTATTATTTCCATTATATGTCATCTACATACACAAATGAATTAAAAAAATTATCACCAATATTTATTTGCATAGCATGTTGCAACAAAAACACTAGTTTTACATGGAAAAACAAAATGCATTTATTTATTCCCTTATTTATTTTATTTTCTACACTAACCTATTTTGATTTGAAAAATTAATATGACTACGTATATGAGTACTTCCAGTGGAGCCATTTTCGAAATAAGGCTTCATGTATACACATACCCAAGTTTGAAAAATGCATATTAATGGAAATTAGGGTATGAGAAGCCAACTTCCCTTGAAAAATGATATCAAAAGTTGTTGAAGCATAGAGTGATGTTGCAAACAAATGATGGAGTGAAACCAATCTTCAATGTATCCGTTACTTTCTTGATTTTTCATATTCATCAGATCATGAAGTTCTTGAGCTTTTAAAATAGCTTGTAGATACATATTGTAAGAAACCTCATTTTCTTCCATGGCTTCTACAATTTTTGAATTTGAAACATTCTGAATCTCATTGTAAGTTTTCTCTAATGGTGCATGTGAGATAGAATGGGTGGGAAGGGTGGGTAAATTTGGCAATTCAACATTGTAAGCATGTTGTACTGGATTATTATGGTGAGGGCGTGGAATTAGTTGAGCAGGAAAATGTGTAAGGAATGGAGCATTGTGATGATGTGGTTGATTGGGTTGAGTGGATGAATTTGGTATGCAAGCAGGATGTTGTGGAAGAGCTGATGAAAAATATGGAGAATATGTTTGTGCTACAAGATGAGGGAGAGTAGTCATGCCATCATAAGATGAGCCATGCCCAACTTGTAAACAAGATTGGTGGTTATATTGAAATTGACATGCTGCCCTAACACATTAGTATTCCATAATGGATTATGCAAGTAAGAGAATGAAGAGGAAGTGTTTTGAACCATACATGTAGGCCATGATTTCCATGGTTTTGACTTTGCTGCATCTTCCTCATCTCTTCGATATGCTACTTCCATCCTTGGTAAGGAAGAACAACTATCTATGGACTGCTCTTTTCGGTCATAAGTGGAAACCACTTCATCAAATTCTTGATTTTTCCGAACCAGCCTTGGAGATTCCTCTTGAATACCTTATGCACAATTCCCAAACATCATCATATGACAACGAAAATATCTTCATTGGATTTGCAATAGTCTTGGTACTTCTTCAAGAATATGTTCTTCATGTCCTCCCATGATTGGATGCAATTCCCACCTAGGCTCATGAACCATCGGAGAGCTGCTCCTTTTAGAGTAAGAGGAAACACTTTCAATCTTTGATCATTAGTACAATAATCATATCCTCTACAAAGTATTTCGAACTCAAATAAGAATGTATCTCGATCTTCATTTGCTAAACCATGAAAATTTGGTAAAGATGGGGGAATTATGTGCATTTTTGTCACTCCTCCTAGATCTTTGATAGGAAATTCAAAAGTAAAAATGTGAGCCATTTCTTACCATAATAGAAGATGTTCTTAATGTGTTTCTTCGAGTCTCCTTCTTCAAATGTTCCTGTCAATTGATTAGTGAAATGGGTGGTGCTTACATCACCACTGGAGAGAAATCATGAGATTTGTTTTTCAAAATTTCTATTTTTTTTCTTCTAATTCATTCACACAAAAATTCAAACATCTATTTCTACCCAACAAAGAAACAACAAATCTGCTAGGAAAGTGGACAGTGGAGCAGGGCTTTTACATGCTCCGCACGCAGGTTCTTACCTTCTGTTTTTAAGATCCAACTTTTCCCTAGCAGGCACTCATCAGATTCACACTACTCTTTAGAAATGGCTACACTCTCCCCAACAACGGCGCCAAAATGTGGAGCGATAAAAAGGTGTCTTTTTAACTCCTAATTACCTTCACATTAATTATCAACCCATGGATGACTTTTTATTTCAAGAGTGTACTCGGTCTGAGGCGGCTATTTACTCAAGAGTAATGTTTTGTAGTATAGTGCTTAAAAGCTACAAAAGTAAATGGCTGCATGTCTAAAACTTAACTACTTCAAAAGGCTAAATCACACCAAGCATTGCATCAGGCGAAGGTTCAGTAGCAATAACCCATCCTTTTCATAACTGTTGAGAACAAATCCGAGGTCTAGGAGCTAGGTAGCAGATGCTGGGGCTCACTACAGCCTGAGATCGTCCTTGATGAATATAAATGAAATGGCAAATAAAGGAAATAACAATGAAATAGAACATCACATCAACCAAGGGTTTGGTGGCAATAACCTATCCCTTTCATAACTGATGGGAGTAGATCGGAGGTCTGGGAGCCAAATAGTAGAAGCTGACACTTACTACAGCCTGAGTCTGTCCTTAAGAAATGTCAAGTAAATGAAACAACAAATAAGCAATCTTGAAATAGACCAGCAATTGAAATGAAATAGCAATGCTAAAATACTAGAATTAAACAACAATCTTAAATGGAACTGAACAACAAAACTAAGTAATTAGAAAGACACAACAACTATAAATGTAATTGAATCAGCAACCTATCAGCATGAACATTAATCGCAGTTATTGAAGCAACAACAATCGTAGTTATAATTGAATAGTAACTTAATTGAATAGCCATTGCAATTATAAATGAGCAACAATTAAATGAACCATAGTCTTAATTAGATAGCGCAACATTAGATCAGAATTATCAGCAGGACATTTCAAGTTATAATTAATAATTCTATCACTAACACAATCCAATTATGATTTCAACGAAATGTCCATAAACAAAAGATTATGGAACAAACAATTTAAAGAAATGAAAAGGAAATCAAATCATCACACAAAAGCAATTGTAAAGATATGATACACAGCAGAAGCATACTCCACTAGAGGCTGGGCCCTTAGACGCCAGCAGATGCTGCTGGGTTACTTCAGAATGAGAAGAATGAACAGCAACTCCCAAATCATTTATTAATCATCCAATTGTGGAATCATTACAACAGCAAAATCTTGAGAATTACAACATGCAACAATCCCTATCCTATCATGAATAATCCACCGTTATTCTTCATCATTTTTCCATCATTTTTCATCTCCCTCAAATCATCCCATAAATCCCAAATCATTTTCATCTCTGATCTCTGTTTTCATTTAAATAGAGAGATATCAGAGAGAAGTTACAATAAGGATATGTACAACATGATTCCTATTACAAAATTGGTTTGCTTCTAACCATTTGATCAACAAGAACATGGCGAATTTGGCTTTGTAGCTGAGATTTGGAGGACGGCCGTAACAATAAATCTGAGAAGATTGTGCTCAAAGAACCCTGCGTTTCTCTAAATACAAGCTGAATTTGGGCAAACCGTTCTCCAATAAAGTTAATTGGGTCCGTTCTCGACAAAACCCATGTTCCGGATTTTCCCGATTCTGCTTCATTTGCTTGAAATCTCAACCACAAAACCGTCACTTCTTATTCCAGCGAATTTCTGAGTTTGCACTTTTAATGATCAAATCTTCAATCTGGAAATTATCTTGAAGGCTAAAAATGGTGAATAACGTTACAACTGATTGATTAAAACTACCATTGATAAAATCATGCATAATCATCAATTTATTAGAAATAAAGGAGAATAAATAATATTCATCCATAGAAGCATAAATCATCATAAAATGGATTTATATAATAAATTATAATAAATGACATGATGAAGAATAGTAGAAATGGGTGGAATAAGTGTTCAAAAGTGATAATAATAATGGCGTATTAACGGCCCAACAGCTGGTAGTTTTGGCCGTTGAATTTTTCGACCCTAAACCTACCACCTTCTGCCATTTCTCCCACTCGAACCAGGATCCCTTCTCTCCTGCGGGTTTATTAGCCAAATAGAACTTCGGCTCTGATACCAGTTATTAGAAACTTATATATTATGGAGCAATGGAACACATAAAATATTGCAAAAATATAAACACAGAAAATGCATAAAACAATAGAGACACAAATATCCGTGGTTCACCCAGTTTGGGCTACATCCATGGAGAAACAACCAGTCCTTCCTTTTATATTATCCAGCAAAGTGAAGAGATACAACCTACAACACATTTTCTATAACACGCTCTTTGCTCTTAATCTCCTCTCTCTTCCTCACTCAGAATATAGATATGCATAGACGCAATACAATTCCCTCATATATAGTGAGGTGTTGCCTTCTAGGGCAAAAAACCCTAAATTAAACATAACTTCTACTGTCAGATCATCCGCCTAATGAACGGCCCAGATTGACTAGAAATTACTAGACTTTTACAAGGCAATTTTACATCTATTTTTAGCTTCGGGGGCACTGCCCCCGAACGCCTGCCGGGGGACCGCTAGCCCCCGTACCATGTAGCTGGGGGGGATTAGCCACCCTGGACCACCTCAACCAGGGAGGGGGGGGACCACTGGCCCCTGGACCCCCACAAGGAGGGGTGCATAGTTTTCATGGGGTATACATCCAGCTGAGACATTTGAATATAGAAAATAATCAAGCTCCACACACAACAAAGGGGTCACAATATAATCAGAGTCTATATAACAATAATATTGTAAGGGCACAATAATAACAATAGTGGGCTTCTATGGGGCACAATAATATTAATATGGGGACTACATGGACACAACAATGCAATAAGGGGGTTACGCTAACAACAATAAGGGGCTACACTAGTAGTATAGGAACCTAACATGCCCCTCTCCTCCAAACAATTGTTATCCTGAACACTTGAGTAGTTTTGGGTGCTTCTATATAAAATTCTCATCCTCCCATGTGGAATATTCAACATGTAAGTTCTTCTACTTGATGACATACTCTCGAATTGATCGATTTTGTAGCTGGCGAGTTCTTGATTCCATGACTGCTTCAAGTTCCATTATGATTTTTCCTTCTTAAAGTTCTGGAAATATTGTTTGAACTGGGAACATGTCACCTATAACCTTCTTTAAGCATGAAACATGGAAAACTAGGTGCACTTGGGAGGATGCAAGAAGCTCCAATTTGTATCCCATAGTACCAATCTTTTGCAACACATTGTAAAGGCCATAGTACTTTAGTGATAATTTATTATCCTTCTTAGCTTGTTTGAGGGACATTTTTTTATATGTTTTTAGATGTAAAAATACCTAGTCGTCTACATAAAAACTACTTTCATTGTGATATTGATATTCATGTTTTTTCATTCGATTCTGCACCAAAGTGAGATTATCCTTTATGAGTTGGAGAACTTGTTTTTGATGCTCGATGTGTTCTTCCACTACTTGAACCTTAGAATTTTATCTTAAAGATGGTGTGATGGATGGTGGATGATATCCATAAAGTTCCAATGAATTACATGACATGGTCAAATTAATTTCTTCTTTCTCTAGGTTAGTTGCTGGTGTATATCCTCTTCTTTTGGCTTTTCTTCCTCCTCTTCACAATCTATGTAAAATAATTTCTTCTCAACACACTTATGACATTTAGTGTATTTTCTATCGAAAATCTAACAAATTCCTTTTTCTCTTTTTCCTCCAATTGTTTTGGTTTCAACCTTGTAGGTTTTGGAAGGCTAGGAGCAAAAACACTTATGTATTTATAGTTTTGAGTGGTAGACTTCCTCGTTCCCATAATTTTGCTTTCCACTTTTTTGGCTACCCTCAATGCCTTCTCTAGTAAATAAATATCCCAAAGGAAAACCTCATGTTTTATTTTATCCTTTAAATTCCCTATGAAGACATCAATCATATGCTCCTCTAGAATATCGGTTACCCTAATATTTAGTTTTTGGAAGTCTTCAATGTGCTCACCATTGAACCCTTTTGTTTGTGATTTATCAATTGGCTAAAGAAGACATTGTTCTTTGTACCTTCCTAATGTGCTATCATTTCCTCCGTAAAAATTGACCATGTGACAAATGATTTAAGAGAAAAAACATATTTATACGATACAAACTAATTGGGTTCTAAATATAATGATGTAATACGTACCTATTGTGAGGGTTGCACATTATGTAGATCAAAATATTGCTCCATCTATAGTATCCAAGTTACCAGATCCTTACCATCAAACTTCCACATATCCCACATTGGAGTCTCTAAAATAGTAATTGATACTCCTTTTATCTTCATCATGATTTTCATGGATTGCCTTGTCACCACTAGGATGCCTTTCTTCTAGAAACTTTGTTGAACCTTCCTTCAACCCCTCTATCTCGAGATTCATCATTACTTTCATGTCCACTTTTAAACCGTCATTCAAAACTTCCATGTCCCTTTTTATACCATCTATCCTAACATTCATCATGGCTTCCAGTTCATTTTTTGTTACTTTTTGTGAGAGGGAAATTTGTTGCACTTGGTCTCGCAATTTTCATATATCATGTTGCATTTCTTCCTCTTCTGTATGTGTCATAGTAGATATTGTGGGTTTCTTACTAGGTCTTTCAATTTCCTTCTTCGGGGCATCAATTAATGATAATTATGTTCCATTATTCCCTTTGAATCACTTCAACCTAGTTTTTCAAGCAAAACTTATGCAAATTTTAAAAGCTACACACCTTCTTTTCGCTTTGTAGGAGCTCGATATTGAATCTATTGTATCTCTGCATTTTCCAATCTTCAAGGTATGAAATTTTGTGATATGGTAGATCTATGATTCCTATTCTAACCCCACAAATCTAATTGATATTGGATTCTCCAAGAAATAGATATGCCTAATCTCTGTGATGAACAGACTAGTTCAGTAGATTGAATTTGTACATAGTTCCACGTGTGACAATTTCGACCTTGAACCATGAAAATGGTAACCAAAAAAATAAAATACATCTTCTTTCTGTCAAATCTTACAAAATTCGAATGCGATGCTCAGAGAGAAAGTTATGACAATTTTCCCAACGTCGTCTGTTTGAGATGGAATTCGGGAGCCTCCAAAATCCCTAACTTCCTTGTATCATATCTCCAAATTTATAGCGAAAAAAGATCTGAAATTCGTACAAGAGGTTCATCATGATTTAGACTCCACTAGTTTTTAATTTTAGCTTCTGAATCTTTGTAAATAAAAAGTTATAGAAAAAATTCCATGATGGCTTGTTTGTAGCAGCGAAACCTTATAATCCAAAGCTCTACTACCAGATGTTGTGCAACCAACTCACAAAATATAAGAACAAGTGTATCAATGACTATAAAATTAGCCTCTTTAAGGGGGAAGCCTCCTCTACACTACACAAATGAATAATTCTTAGATGATACAAATGACAAGACCTCCTTTCTATATATAGGAGTCTAAGGGGTCATAATTGTCGTAACATGATTTATTTTGATAATTTAAATTTTCTTATATAATAAGTTTTAGTAGTTTACAAATAATAAATGGGTCTACAAGAGTAAATGCACCCTCAAAATGTAAATTTATGTTTCTTTAGCTGATTGATTTAGTTAATCATGCATTTAAACATGATTAAATGATGTAATAAAGTAAATTCAAACATGGTTTAAAAATTGCTGAGAATGAATTTTCAAAAACTAAAAGAGGTTTTTGTTGATAACATCCTCATGTACAAAAAAATCTCTATTTTTTCTAACAGCTAGTATGGTTTGGGATATGCAAATGCATCTTTGAAGGCATGTTTTCCATAAATTACTTGTTTTAGCCACCTTTTTGTAGAGGACATTTTGACCAAACAAAGATGAATATTTCGAAACTGGAAGAGGTTTTGGTTCATAAGAAGCCAAAATAAAAAATATTATCTCACTTTTCACACATGTGTAAGGGGTTGGGAGATACACTCTCATAATGTTTAGCCTATTTTTCCAACTGTGCAATGTCTTGTTTAAGCCACCTTTTTGAAGAAACTATTGTGGATAACGAAAGATGAATCTGGGGAAACTGGAGGAGGTTTTTGTTCCTAATATACTATACTACAAAAACCTCTCTTAGGTTTCACACGGCTAGCTCGTATTGAGATATTCGAAGAGATGAAAACACCATACTTTTCAAAAATTCGGGAGGAAAAAACTCAAGACGGTTAGTGACTTGGAGGCCACCTCATCAGATATGAGTTACAATCAAATTTGAATTTATCTTCTTTGTCAATAGAAATCCTCAAGGATAGTACAAGAACTATTCAAATGGTTTTATTTACCTTTATTTCTGTTTTATTTTTGTAATACATTTTTTCAATATTTGTAATAGCTTTTGATATTTTTATCAAGATATTTTGTGAGGAAATCATATAAATACTTCATCAATTGAAGTAATAAAGGTTGGATTTTGATGCTAGTGCTCTTAAAATATGTAATAGATTCTCTTGTAGAATTCGAATCAAAGCCTTCTGGCTCCAGTTATGACAGAATTTTGTGTTTCTCGTATGCCTTTCTAGTGTTTTCATAACTTGTATCTACATATGTTCAAAGCAATTATTGGAAGGTCTGGGTAAGGTAGATGTTGGCTTGAGGGGGCTTGACCCAGATTCAACATTAGTTAGCTTAAAAAATCCATACACTACTGGCCCTTTCGGCATTAGCCCGTGGAGCGCGGATCAAAGTCTCACCTGAAGTAGTATGGGGGGATGCTGGAACCAAGTTTCCACACGCTAAGATGGTCGTGATGTCGATTTATTCCTTCTATTATTGCCTTCACGTAGGTCACTTAGTTCTAGGGCTCAACAGAATAGTCCTCTATTCCTTCCTTTAGTACCTCCGGGAAAGGGTATTATTGACCTTCGCACAGTCCAAACCTATGTCTTAGGTACTTTTGCGCTACTAGGGAAGCGTACCATGCAGATTCTCAAACTAGTTTAAGTGTCTTACTTATCTTATTAAACAAGTATAGTTAGCATCACATAAATAGATGTTCTTACTTGCATTCACTTAACCAACGTAATTACATACATTTGCACATCATATAAGCATTATAATTCAAATTCATACACAATACAACAAGATGCATTAATCGAAACAAAGACACAAAATTTGCAGAATAATTCTCTTTATTGTTCTCTTCAAGTGATTACAGACTCTATCCACCTTTTGCACACAGCTGCGGGGGTCCGCGCACTCAGCTGCAGTCAGTTGCAGACTTCCACTATAGGCCTATGTGCACTTAGTTGTAGAGCCTCTACCTATGCTTCGACCCAAAACTATGACTTCTTACTTCAGAGCTATGACTATCTGACTCCAACCCATGACTCTTAAACTACTTAGAGCTTAGCTCCTTTTATACAATCCCATGATCCACAGACCATGGGTAGATATTTTATAGCCGAATTTTCTTTACAAAACTAAGGGTGGAAAACCCTTTATGACTTATGACACCTTCGTGCTCTGTGACAACAAAATGTAGAGTCTTTCCAATTTTATTACAAACTTTGACCCAAAACATGGGCTTTCATCCCCGAAATTGTCCTTTGGGGGATCTTTTTCCCAATAGGCCCCCAGCACAAATATCATGACTTGGCCTCGAGTCACTCAGTGGGAGCAGAGATCTTTGCACGAAGCCCTTCCATCTTGACCTGTATGACCGCAACCTCGGCAGTGCATTGGGTTGTCGCATGCTTTGCATCTTCGGCCATCTGCTCGATCACTGCTCCTGTGCTGTCAGCCTAAAGCGTTTGGTGAGTCTCTTGTAGAGTCACAATATTTTCTTTAATAGATCCTATCACCGTGTAAGCCTCATCCAGCCAAGGCTTCATTCTTGCCTTCAACACTACTTCCTTGTGCAGTGTTTCATCCACATGCTCCTTGAACTACTTGGCCTCTTGCAACTTTCCTAGTCTTTATGTCAGTGCGATAGTTCATGTTGTGCCCTTAACCTCATCGTAGTGCTATTGTAGCTCACGCACTTTCGTCACTAGACACTAGCCATTAGGGTCCTCCTACAAGCTTCTCAAGACCTCAAATGACTGCTAAAAAAGTTGCGTGTAGTCTGCCACTGCACTATCCACCGCCATTACTGCTTCTGTGACAGTGGTCACCTACTACTCCTTCACTTCCTGCGGAGTTGAAGGATGGCCCTTCAACTGTAATTCCTTTATTTGCAGGTTCAACTCTAACTAAACCCTCACCATCTCAATATGAATGTCACTCACCCCTGTGGCCAGCTTGCAGATGTGCACCTCGATTGGATCCTCCTCCAAAGTGGCCAACTCTGGGACCATTCAGCATGCCTCCTCGATAACCTACATAAAGTGCTTTCTCTGATTGGTCACCTCAGCCTCAACGACGATGGAAGAATCTCGTTGTAGTGCCATCTTCTCATTGTTGATCCGTTGTTCACTGATCACCTAGAGGGCGCAGTGCTCACGGCTCCTCAACTCTGCAATCACTTCATCCTACAAGAGGTGGAGTGCTTCACACGAGAGCGATACCAAGTTCAACCCTACTTCCTGTAGGGCGCTGACAATGGGGTTGTCAACTTCGTCTTCCTTGGTCAGTGCTCCATTAGGCAACATTATTGCATTAGAGTCCTTCGCGCACAACATCTCGGGAGCTTCGGAAGTGCTGATAGCCAGGCTAGTAGACACCGTGCCAGCCTACAACGCGTGAGTTTGTAGCTCCTCCAACCATTTCTGGATAACCCCAAGACTATCTGTTGTTGCTACTCAAATTGTTGTAGGGCCTTCATGGTGACATCCCTCATTGTGTCATCGATGTCATGCAGATCACCCTCTATTAAGGTGATAGGGTCCTGTGATGTATTTGTAGCCTTTGATTTCTTTCTAGACCCTCCTTTCTCCTACTCCCTTGGGTGCATGATGTGGACGAACATCTCCTAAGGGTCCACACTATGTTGTTCTATCTCCTCCTATGTCTCAAGTGAAGGTGACCTCGCGCCTTTGCCATAGCCCCGCTTTGTTCCACCAGTCTACTTTGTTGTCTCCTGTGTCGCCTCGTGCTTTTCCTGGGCCTTTTCAGCGGCCTCCTTCTTTCTCTTTTCGTCCAACTGAGTCATCTTTAGCTTCACCTCCTCCTTCTTCTTCTACGTAGCAGACTTACTCCCTCTCACCACCAAGCCTGTTGTAGTGTGCCACTCTACCAGCCATTGATCAAGTACCGTATCAATGGCGTCATTCATTGCCAAATAAGGCAAGTCATATCATTTTTGCACAGGGTCCTTCCGTACCCTCATGGATACATGATGGAAGTCAGCTTTAAATTCTACATAGCCCTGCAGGTTGGCGTACATCGTAGGCAACAATCGTAGTTTGCGATTTATAGCCATGCGTATGTTCATCTCCATCAAGATCTAGAAGATCTTATTGTCCTAAATATACTACACATCCTTGGTTGCCCACAGCGAAGCATACTTCACTACCTCTGGGAGTTCTGGCACAATTGAAGGGAACTGACTGTCCTCTGGCAGCTCCCATGCTAGCAACACAATTGATAGCAAGAGCCACAAATAGTGGAACATCTTATTGAGCTCCTTCTCTTTGCAGAAGTTTGCTAGGAACTATTAGCGAAGGTAGTTCAACCAGTTGAACAGGACTCCTTCGGCGCACTAGGCTGCTAGCACTACGACAGGCGTCGAACCTCATTGGTGTGACACTTCCTCATCACCTTCATTGCTAAGATCTGTGAGGCTACCTTCATAGTAGGGTCGCAGATGATGGATATAGTATTTCCACACGGCTTCTTCACCAGTTCAAACTTTTACTTCATAGAATCTATGAGGGCCTGCTCTCCACCTTTTCCACCAAATATCATGGCCAGATTCTCTCCTGTATACAGAAATTGTGTTATCCTATGAATCAATCTATCCATGATGGGTATTGGCTCCTCCAACCACAGACACCCATCATGCACCAAGCACAACAGTTGTTTGTTGACCAATACTATCACTGGGGTGTGGTTGTAGTGCGGCATGTTAGGGTCCTATAATAATATGATTCACAATTTTGAATTCGCTATGTTTAGTCTTGTAATATTGTAGATAATTTTTCTTTCTACAAAATGTTTTCCATATTAAAAATAAAAAAATGTAAAGAGGGTATGTCCTAAAAGAATAATCAAAGGACAAATAAGAAGAAAAAGATAAAAATATGAAAAATAAACCCCAAAAAGAGATAAAATAGATCATGAAAGTGTGAAAATTCAAATTCCACTCCTTTTGCTTTACTTTGTAAGATAAAATTATGTGCAGCTTGTCAAAAATGCCACAATCCATCATGGTCAAAAAGCTTAATCTTGACTCATTCATGCTATAAATTTCATGTTGATAGATAGAGAATAAAGTTTTAGCAAAACACTTTAACCTTGACAGACCAATAGTTAGGTAGAGAATAAAAATGAGCTCATCAGTTTAATCTGAACCATTGGAAGTTATAAGGTTAGAATTAGATAGTTTGCTTATCAAATGAAAAGGTAATAAAGGGTTAGAAAGCTCAAATGCACCCAATAAATGAAGAGAAAATATTAGGGTAGATAGAGGGTAGGTAGAAGAAATGTTGCAAATGCATAAGGTTGCTAAGTCAAAAGCTCATTTATCATGCTTAAGCCTATGTTTCATGTGTAGGAGGATTTGTTGGAAAGAAAGGATATTCGCCAAGCATGTTTACTAGTTTCCCCTCATTTCACTACACCCCCACATGCTTATTTGCTAATTTCCCCACTATCCCTTCATCACTTATAAATACCTTTTTTCCCCTCATTTGACCTTTACCCCTTGGTTTCACAAATTTCCCTAGAAATTATCCTTCAAAAATCATCCCCCCTTCCCAAAGCCCCTTTCCCTAGTGTGAAATCCAATACCCATTACAAATATCACTTTCCCCGCTTATTAATTTCCCTTTCCCCTTCAAAAACCCACAAAACCCCCCTTATCCTAAGCTTTTATGCCCCCTCGATTATGTAATTAATGTCCCAGCTTCATATTTCCTTGATACCATTTTTAATCCACCAACCCTCGATGCAACTAAAAAACCCCTGCCAAATAACCCATGGTCCTACCTTTCATTAACCATTTGATTACATTGAAAACCCCAACATTATTAGTTAAATAATTACAATTATCTGTAATTAAATCCCGGGCCCTGCAAGATCACTTTCTCGATTCCTTCCCTGCAACTAAATTGTGCAATAGCCCTCTGATCTCCTACCCTCAGATCCAATAGTGTACATCCATATCGCATGGACTCATTATCCAACCAATGACAGCCCGAGAGCACATGAGATTCATGTTTTTTGCCTTGGCATTATTCTGCTATGTGGTGGCACTAGGTTAGATCACGTGCTTGCAAAAAATACCGCCTGCCCTGCAAAACTGGTGCGATGGTGCACAAAAACACCTCCCTGCCTAAACCAAAAACTACCCACTATTCATTTCATTATATCTTGCCAAAATGTGACCATTACTCGTTAAAAGGCTGAAAAAGTCCAAAATTCCTCTTTTCGCTCATTTTTCACTATAAATTGCTTCTTAGCCATTTGCAACACCGTGAACCTCTGTGACAAATTTGACCACCTTCTGCCTCCTGAAGAAACTCCGGATACCCAATTGAAGTAGCCAGTTGACAGTTGAAGCCTCAATACCTTCTGCAATTACCACATAACCCAACCTACATGCCAATTCGCCAATTTCTAAGTATTCTTGGAAAAAACCAAAACGACCCTTGAATTTGAAAACACATAGTTGTAATTAAGTGGTTAATTAATTGAATTAATTAAGAAACCTTATATAAATTGAAGAGAAACTTATTTGTACATCCCAAACCCTATTTCACAGACTGTAATTTCCCTCCCACTGTTCTAGAGTTTCAAAGCCTCACTCCTAAAATCATTGAAAGCCTAATTCGAAATTGTAAACCCAGTTATGGATTCCCAAACCTCTTTGGATGTGAGACCTCTACAAACCCCTCACCTGGACATTGACCACCTTGCCTTAATAGACCGAGACTTTGAAATTAAGGACACCGCTTCCCCTGCGTACCTTCTAAAGCTCCATTGTTGGAGTAAGGACAATTTTTTAAACCAGAACGATGATACTCACCTTCGGGAGTCTAATTTGCCCAAGTACTATTTCCCACAGGCACAGCCATTCCCAAAAATCATCCACTTTTTCCAAGCTTTCTACATTCTCGGCCAAAGAGCCATTGTCACCCTTGACCAACAAGTTCTATTCACCACTACAACATAATCCATTGATCAAATGTTGCAAATCCAACCAAGTGAGACCCCACTTTCTATTGAGAGCTCACGTGACCTCTATACCAAGTTAGGCATACCCAAGAAGGCTCAGATTATTGAAAATTTCATCATTAAAGAGTCTCACACTCCAACAGATAGTCCACCTTATGTTGCCACCATTTTTTCTCAGAGAGGCACACAAATTATTACCATGCTCTCTTGCATTTTAGGATACACCACAGATGAGCAGGTGGATGATTTTGTATTGGCTTTCCTTTCTATCTTTTTCCCAAGAAATCCTCTTGCTATAATATATAACTATGCCGAGTTCATAGTAGACAGAATGCATGAACAATTCATTAGACTACCAAATGAGAGAGTTTTCAAGTACTCTTCAGTTTTGTTTCATATGTTCCTCTACTATCAACCAGACAAGTTTCCAATTAACATCTAGAAGTTGGACATCAAAGGCAATCCAAGATCAGTCATCTATTGGACACCAATGATCCAACAATACTCCACCTTTTTTCCCTACAAGTAATTCATTGATTCATTTTTGCATTCTATTGTAAACATCCTAACCAGTAGTTATCATCCCAGGACCAATAAGAAAATTAGAAGGGTTTTACAGTTAGAAAAGAATAGTAAATTTGGAGACTAGTAATTATACTAGCACCACACGGAGATAAGGATATATGGATGCCAACTGCCCCCCCACAAACTACCCAAATACCTCCCATGAGGTTATTTGCATTAGATTAATTTAGGCAGATAATAAACTCTGATAAAGGAATAGTAAAGTTGGAGACTGGTATTTATACTAGCACCACACAGAGATAAGGATATATGGATGCCAACTGCCCCCACACAAACTAACCAAATACCTCCCCATGAGGTTATTTGCATTAGATTACTTTAGGTAGATAATAAACTCTGATGAAGTTAACTTCCTGGTAGCTAAGAAGAAAACTCAATTCAAGATGATAAACCAATTGGCCCCTTTATTTGTAATAATAGGGAAGCTGGAACAGAGGTAGATAAGATTATACAACAGATGAAATTTAAGAATAGTTTTATGTGGCAATATGGCCCTCATGGAGTGATAAATAAACTAAGGCTCAAGGTCAAATTTGGTCCTTTCGTACATCATACCAGGACAGAGACTGAGGTATTTGCCAACAAGTCTAAATGGTTGGAAAGCACTTTGATAGACATGAACAATACTGTAGTTGATGTAGAGAGTAGGTTACTTTATGTAGAAAAACATATTCATACAAGTTCCTTCATGCAGGTTCCAGAATTAGGATAACTAATGAATATTCCTTCTATTTTACGGACTCTAGCAAATGAAGACATAAATGCAAAGAGAAACAAGGAAGAAGGTTCTAGTTTAGCCACAGAAACCACAGATGAACAGTTTGAGATCAGTTATAGGAAGAGGCCCAAGCTTAATCTTGTAACTGAACAGGAAGACGCCATTGACTCAGTGGAAATCACTAACACTAACACAATGGTTGGAAGAAGCAAAGGACCGTCAGCTTGAGAAGAAACACACCATCACTCAACATTAAACACTCAACTTATTGAGAGACAGTTCAACGTTGATGTCTCTTCATTCAGTAGGCATGTGCATAAAGAGAAGGATATCAAAGATAGGTACAAAGAAATTAATTTGATAAATGTGAAATTGAAGGCTGACACTTATGCCCAATATTTCAAGTAGACACCTGCAAATCAAAATAGATTAATGTTAGCCTTTGACATCAAAACAGGAAAAATGTAGATGACATTCATGCAACCAACAGTCTAGCAGCCAAAATCATCAACAGATTATAGAAAAACAAATTTTGAATTTTTGGCTAGGGATGTTCATCCCATTCACCAAATTGAGTTTCATAAACAGGCAAGTGAGATGATCTATTCCACCATGACCAATAAATTTATGACTTCACATAAGCTTAAAAGTTGATTGGACAACATTACAACATAGTACAAATTGGAAAATGCCTCCTCATAGGCCAAAGATAATGGAATCAAGTCACTGGAAGAGTTGGTCATTGAGCTTGGACATGATCCCAATGATATCAAGGCTACTGAGAAGTTGATAAAGAAAGAGAATGAGGACATTGTTGCTCTCAAAAAAAAATTGAAACTACCTCATTTAGAGCATCCAGAGACAAAAGATGTATTAGAAAGCGAAGCACATCAGGAGGAAATGATGGACCTTGTTTTACAACTTAATGACCAATTGAAAGAAATGGAGAAGGAGTTGGACAACTTAATACAACTGAAACAGGCCAACCTTGAGACTACCACTGCCACTGTCGTTCCAAAAGTTACCATAGATATACCATCCACCTTGGCAGCTTCATTGGCTCCTACAGCTCCACTGGCTACAACACTACCAGCTACCACAACATCCACATCAGCAACAGGTTTGTTAACATCAGCAACTCACCCAAGTGATGAGGCAAGTAAATTGGTCAAGCCAATGGAAGACATGTCCATTCAGACCATAGAAATAAACAATCTTAAGGAAAAGATAACTATTCTAGATAATGATAACAAGCTTGCATAGATTATGCACAAGGAAGAAGTTCAGAAGTCAACCAGGTTGAATAAAAGGATGAAGAGCTTGGAGAAAGAATTAACATTAAAGGAGCCACTTGGCCAAGCTAAGGAACGGTTATGGGCCAATATCATTGACTCTGTCAATGATACTTGGCCATCCATTCAAGTAATTTTTTAACAAAGTGACATAGTTAAATAGGCTATAGAAGCCACTTAGCGAGTTAAGGCTGAACTAGGAGACATGCCAAAGGAAGCCACTAGAATAATTCATTTCATCGACTCCAAAAACAAATATGAATTGTAGGATTGGAGATACCTGACAAGACTGACACCATACTGGAAGTAAAAAAGGTTCTCACCAAGATGAATTTGATAATGAACCTTGAAGACAAATGCCAAACCATGCAACTAGCTATAGATAGGTTTATGGTAAAGTTTGATGTTTTGATGAAGAAAGGTTTGCCTAAGCCCTTGGTGATAATCGATAAATGGATGCCACATGACGACTACAACAGGAGAATCAGAGAGGTGGCCTGAGATCAGGTAAATACTTCATCGATGAAGGGGATGCCTACTGGAAAGGTTCTATATCAGACATTTGAGAACCTATTTTGCCTCTAGCACGAGGTAAAACACCTTTTTGTGAACAAAACCACTTTTTCTAAGTATACAGAAGAAGACGAGATTTACAGGAAAATGGTATCAAATTAGCATATGCAGATATGTGGGAGAAGTTAAATGACTTGCTATAAAAATTCACAATCAAAATGTAGAAATGAACAGTAAAAATGAAAAAGCACAGTAAAGAAGAAATAATAGGCTAGCCAAATGAAAGTGTATCAGGTAAAGTGTATCAGTTGAGAAAGGGAAAATTAAAAGGAACAGTCAGTGTGAAGACCAATAGCAAGGAAGAGAATAAACAACAAAATATCAGAGCATAAAGACAACACAACCAAGTAAACAAAGACAACATACATTAGTTAAACATCCGCATTTATCTTCTTGCATGAAGATATTTCTTTTTCCTAGATTAATTCCCAAGACAATTTGGGATATTTTGTAAACTATTTTTGTTTAAATACTTCAGAATTTGAAGTATTGACCGTGGATTGCTAGAAATTTGTAGAGTTGTATTGATCAGAGACCTAAGGGTTATTGTACCAATTTTTCAAGTCAGCGAACTGGACTGAGTAATAAAAATATTGCGTTATAGGATTCATTTATAAAGCTATTATTGTCAAGTATTTTCTTTGTCAAATTTTTTGTCTTCTTATGTATTACACAAACTTACATGTTATCTAAAGTGAATGAATTAACTTGAAATTTATCTCAAAATTTGTTTAAGTACACTCTGTTTTGAACAGTTGATCATTTCTATGTTTTCTTCTGATAAGCGGATCTGAGAATCTTTAATTTCTCTCCCATCCCGGTTGACTTCTTTCACTTCCTTCATTATCTAGACTAAGGAACCCTTAATTCTCCTTGGATCTAATAGAAACCAACTTCATCATTCCAGCCTTAAGTCCTAAAATTACTCAGCTAACTTTCCCTATAGACACTAGTTTTAGAACTTTCTCCAATCATATTTGTCGTGACACTTGACTCCATAGCCCAATGGTTAAATACATCCCTCTATCCATCTAAGTCAATGATATCACCACCAAATCCAAATCAAAACCCAAGTACAATCATAACTAGCCTAAAATCAAATAACTAAAACAAAGTTAAATCATAAAGAGAGAGCCCTCCCTGAGAATTATGAAGGCTAGATCCTAATATCCAAAATAGGTTTGTGGTTACCTCTAATCATTTCTTTCTTAACTACTCTCAAGAAATATTGGAGTGATAACATATTGGTGACCATACTGGGGACTAGTCCTCAGTGTAATAAAACTTTAAGGAAACCTTAAAATTCATCTCTTGCCCCTTAAGGTCCCTTTTTGAGTTGTTAAAAAGTTTCATAAAAGAAGTTAAAAAATTAAAATTTTGGCTCCCAAAAAGACTCACTATACCAGCGCAAATTCAGATCCAAATCCTGTAACAATAGTTCATGACCCTAACATAATTTTAAGGAAACCAAAAAAGGTAGAAACTCAAGGAAGTAGTAGTCAGTTAGTTAAAGCAAATTCAATCCCCAAAGAATTATCAAGTTTAGAGGATATTCAGTTTGATCTGTCATTTGAGCTTTCTTTGTTTACAACCAAATCAGAAAATTCAATTCATGAAACTGTAATAGACCCTAATTTTATTCAATTGATTGAGTCAAAAGATGTGCCTATGCATCCAGATTTAGATCAACTTGTTTTGAATACTTTTGATAAACTAGAAGCTTTAACCTCGACCTTGATAATCCATATAGATGATTCCTATCTTCAATGATTTGTTGAATTAGCTTCCCTCACTCCTGTTGCCTCTGAATTTTTGTAGAATCTTCAAATACTATAAATACACCTTCTTTTACTACCACATCACCTAGAATATCCACCATAGTTCATTCCCCTAAACCATTGATACCTTAACTTGCTCTTCAATTGAGCATCTCAAGTTCATCTAGTTCATATCCTACCATCTCAAGTCCTTCTTCAATCACCACCACTTTTCCCCCTAGTCAAACCAAAATCTCAGCCATGACAGACATATATGCACCTATGGTCTTTCCAGCACAGCTTCATGCCATGCCCCAAGATTACCAAATCAAAATCTTTTTGTTTGAAGCTATTGGTTAGTATACTGCGCAACAACATGTGAAAAAAAGACTGACTACTTCGAATTGAATGAAATCGATGAGTCTGATGTACAAATGAAGTTATTTAGCCAAACATTGATAGGAGATGTTAAAAAATGGTTCAAAGGTTTAGTAGCTAATCATATTGCAGATTTAGCTGCTTTTCATAGAATGTTTATTGATAGATTTGAAAGAAAGAAAAACCCTCTGCAAATACTATCTGAATATGATAACATTAGAATATCTCCCAATGAATCAGTTCAGGATTATTATACTAGGTTCAAAAGCATTTACAATGCAATACCTGCTAATATTAAACCTCCACTAGACCTAGCATTGATCAAATTCCCTAATGGTTTTGACATTGACCAATTAAGGGAAAGAAACCACGAAACATTAGAGAAAATGCAGAGTAATGTTGTTAGTGTAGAATCCAGTCTATTAGCTAATAAATCAATGATTAGAAATGAGAAAAGAGTTGTCATTAAAGAGGAAACTTCCACTTCTGATGGTAATATAGATAGTTTAGCAAAAAGTGTAGAAAAAAAAATGGATAGATTAGAAAACATGGAAAGAAAAACTCAATGGGAAAATCAACACCCACCCCCAATAACAAACCCAAACTTTAGGAAAAATCCTAACATTGGAAAAAATGCAATACCTGATTAGCAAATTAGACCACCCTTCCAGGAAAACTATGTTGAGGGCTCCCAAAACCATGAAGAAGAGGATGACACCTAGATAAACCTATTAGGGATTAAAAATGAAGATGCTATTTTTCTTACTCGGGAAGAACATGAATTGTACGTGATGCAACAATTGCAATTAGAATCTAGAGAATCCTTTTAATTCAAACAAGGCTATGAATCTGCTATATATGAGGTTCACAAATAGTACAATCTTAGAAGCAAAAAGAATACTGAAATTCCCACTAATAAATCAATCCAAACCCACACTAAAAAGATAACAGAAGCTCCTGTGACCAAATTTATACAAATTCTCCCTTGGGGAAGTTAGGAGGCTTCTAGCCAAAAAATTGTAGATATAACTTCATCTGAAACTCAAACTGAAACTGTTACTCAAATCATTGCAAATAAGAAAATTCAAAACGAAACTGCTGAAGCACAAGCTGAAGTTCTAGGTACTGAAAAAGAAGATAAAAATACACAAACCACATTTGCTAAAGAAGATCTCATCCAATCAGGCAAAACTCAATTTCCATTCAACATTAAGACTGAGATAGAAAAATTGAAAATATCAGTTCCTTTGACCGAGCTAGTGAAAAATGAATCATATAGAGCACAAATCACTAAAACATTAAATATAGGTGAAGGAGAGGATGTTGTAAAATTGAATGATAATCAACCAGAGTTATTGTTTGGTCCTAAAGTAAATGGAGCACATCAGTAAGCGGGTATTCTTCCCTTCTACATTAGCTTGAATGTTCATGATAAAATATTACATAATGCTATGTTAGACTCAAGGGCATCCCATAACTTAATGCCAAAAGCAATCATGGAGAGACTAAACTTAGATATCACCAGACCATGTAAGGACATGTTTTCCTTTTATTCTAGCCAAGTCAAGTGCCTTAACTTGATTAAAGATTTGTGTGTGACTCTAGTCCAGTGCCCAACAAAGAGTATTTTGATGGTCATAGTAGTTGCTGAAATCCAACCCAAGTATGGAATGTTATTATCTCACTCATGGGGAGAAAAATTACAGGGATCTCTACAATTAGACATGTCATATGGCACCATATTTGTTTTTGGTCAACAAAGGAAACTTTACAGAGAAACATTGATGAAACACATGGTGAGTAGTGTAGAAAAACCACAAAATTTCCCCATATACTCCATTCGTTCGGATATGGACTCTTTCATCTTGTATAATTCAGGCAATGACAAAAATGAAATCACAGTAGTAGAAGAAAAATACAAAGTAGTGAAAACATTTTTCATGAGTCTCTATGGCATTTAGATTTCGATGGATCTATGAATATATTAGGAGCATGTGTGGGAGTTTCAATTCACAACATGGAAAACAATCATCCTGAAGGTCATGCCTTTAGATTAAACTTTAAATGCACAAACAACATGGCAGAATATGAAGCTTTGATATTAGGAATACAAATGGTTAGAAAACTAGGAGCCAAGAGAGTTTCTATCATGGGAGACTCATAATTGATTATGAAACAAATCAAAGGTAAATACTCTGTGAATAATCCTAGACTTAGCCAATACAGAGAGATTTTCCTGGATTTGATTAAGGACCTTCTTGAAATTGACTTTGCTGCCATTCCTAGGAAACAAAATATTCAAGATCATAGTCTAGCCACTTTTGCTAGTACCTACGAATTGCCTTTTCAACCCAACCACCAATACACTGCAAAAGTGAGACATAGGTCTCGTATACCCGACAATTTGAAATATTGGCACATTTTCTCACAAGATTCTCAAATTTATGATTTCATGAATGCTGGAGGAGAGTTTCAAAATTGTAATATAGTTATATATTGTATAGTAGACAATAACATAGATAGTGAAATAGATATAAATGCTTTAGACCTAGGGAAACCCATTAATTTCACTAATGTAGAAATAGATATCTTAAAAAATGTAGAAATAGAAGATATAATGAATGATGATCCTAAAATTTTAAACCTTAAAGATACAAATTTTCCCAAGGGATTAGTCCCATTAGAAGATTTGTTTGATTCAAATGATGTAGCTAAGAAACCAAAAATGGAGCCTTTAAGAGTAGACATAGAAGAATGTAACATAAGAACTGAAGAAAACCCAAGCTTGTCAAAATGTCCAAAGCATTACCTCTAGATGAAAAACTGAAATACATAAATTTATTCAAGGAGTTTCAAGATGTGTTTACCTGGAATTATGAAGACCTAAAGTCTTATGATACCATCATAATTCAACATAATATTCCTATCAAAGAAGACCATAAACCATTTAAAAAGAAGCTTAGGAGAATTAATCTAGTTCTTATGTCACTCATAAGAAGGAAGTAAAAAGGATGTATGATCCACAAACCATAGAACCCATTAGATATTTATATTGGGTCTCTAACTTAGTCACTACTAGGAAGAAAACATAAGAAATCAGACTTTGTGTTGATTTCAGAAACTTGAACAAGGTGTCATTAAAAGACAACTATCCTCTCCCAAAAATGGACCACATTCTTCAAAGGGTAGTAGTCTCATCTAGAATTTCATTGCTTGATGGATTCTCTGGATATAACCAAATCTTAGTTCAACGAGAGGATCAAGAAAAGACTGCATTTACTACTCCTTGGGGTACTTTCTTGTATTTGAAAATGCCTTTTGGATTCATGAATGCAGGAGAAGCATTCCAAAGAGTTATGGACATAGCCTTTTCCAAAGAAATCCATGACTTTCTAGTTGTTTACCAAGATGACATCACAATATCTTCCAAATCAGATAATGAACATCAAAATCACCTTAGAAGAGTTTTCATTAAATGTAGAAAATTTGGTATTTCTTTAAATCCAAAAAAGACACTCTTTCGTGGAGAAGAAGGTAAACTATTGGGACACATAATATCCAAAGATGGAATTAAAATAGATCTGGATAAAATAGAGGCAATCCCGACCATCACTCATCCTAGAAACATCAAAGAATTACAATCATTTTTCGGCAAAATAAATTTCCTTGGGATACTCATTTCAAACTTAACATAATTAATTAGAGAAATAAATAACATGTTAAAGAAGGATTCAACACTTAAGTGGATAGTAGCGGCCAAACAGTCTTTTGAGGTAATCAAAGAAGCCCTTACCAAAACTCGAGTTCTCATAAGTCCCGATTTCCAAAAAGATTTTATAATTTTTTCTTTTGATTCAGAACATACTATCGCAATAGTGTTGTTGCAAAAGAACAATCAAGGTTATGAGCAGCCTATTGAATTTTTCAGGAAATCTTTGAGAGATTCTACACTAAGGTAAAACATAATGGAAAGAAAAAGCACTTGCTTCCGTGAAAGTTATTAAATATTTCAGAGTATACATCTTGTATTCACACATCATTTCTTATGTTCCAAATTCAGCAGTAAAGGACATTCTGACATAGAATGGGCCTGAAGGAAAGAGAGGCAAATGGATTGCCACTATTTTGGAATAAGACATAGAAATAAATCCTACAAAACTTATCAAATGCCAAGGTTTACCTAAACTCATGGATGAATCGAACTGTCAGGCCTAATATATAAATTTCGTTGGTTCCCTAGATGATCAAGAAGAGATGGCGACTCCACAGATCAATGAAGCTTTCATAGATTCACCTTGGTATGTAGATATCATATTTGTTTTACTAAAATTACAAGCTCCTCTTGGTTTATCTAGAACTAAAAGTATATTTTTGAAAATGAAATGAATGAAATATTGTACCATAGATAATGATTTATTTTGGAAAGATAATGTTGGCATTCTATTAAATTGTTTATTGAAAGTTGAAGTTGACAAAGTTATGCAAGAATTTCATGCAAGAGATTTTGGAGGAAACCTATATTGGAAAACAACTGCTAATAAGATCCTAAGGGCAGGTTTTTACTGGCCCACCCTTTTTGCAGATGTCAAGAAACATGTGACCTCCTATCACAAGTGCCAAATATTTGAAGGTAAAAGGAAACTCTTACCACTACCTCTCAATCCCATCTCCACAAAAATTCCTTTTCAACAATTGGGTTTAGACTTCATTGGGAAAATTCACCCATCCTCCTCAGCCCAACATAAATGTATTTTGACAGCCACTGATTACTTCACTAAATGGATAGAATCCATCCTTCTAAACAAGCCATAGATTCTGTCATCATTTCATTCCTTGAGAACAACATCGTTTCTAGATTTGGATGCCTCCAAAAGCTAATTACTGATAATGCAATTGCTTTTAAATCTAAGAAAATGGTAGAATTTTGTAACAAGGATGACATTACCCTTGGCCATTTCACTACTTATTACCCTCAAGGTAATGGACTTGCGGAAAGAAGTGGTTGTCCAAAATGGTGATAGACGTTTTGCGCAGGAATCGAACCAATGGCATGGCGTTCATCGAAGATGGCGTGGAAGGGAAGGTCGCCATCCCTGTTTCTTACAGATCTGACAGTATAGCCGTGGCTCTGGCATGCTTCGGTCCATCCAAGGTATCTGAAGCGGCCCTGTACATGCGCTCTAGTACCTGGAAACCCCTGGAAGCTGTGGGTACAATGTTTTTTCTCTGTCCAAATCACCATTTGCGCGCTGGGCCAAAAGGAATCAGGGACGATCTGAAGGAGAGGCCAGAAACCTTGCATGAGACCAGAGATCTGCAGACCCTTTTCGTCTTTGGGTTCGGATCACTCTTGAAGAGCGGAAATTTGGCGGAAATCTTTCTGATATGTACAAGATCGGTCAGAAAAGGGTTTGTCTGGCTCACCTCTTTACAGTTTCTTCAAGCAGGCACCGACGAAGGGTTGCAAGGGATAGATCCGCCCATATACCTTTTTTCATGGCCGAAAACTAGCAGATCTAGGCTGGATCTCACAAAAAAGGAAAGGATCCAAGATTTCCAGGAGTTCGGGTAGCAGATCGGTGGGTATAAGCACCGATCAAATAGAGGGAATATTGCCCATCCCAATCTCGGCAGATCTGGGTCGGATCTACCAGATCTGAGGCCCAATCAATGCAGATCTTGGTCAGATCTAACCTTTTGGAACAAAGACATCAATTCTCGATCGGGCAGAGTTTATGCAGATCCAGGCAAGCAAAAGGAAAAAGGAACCAAAACGGAGCCAGATCTGGATTTTCGCCATCAGTCAAAGCAGGTAACTAATTTTTGTTTTCAGATCCTGATTAAACCCCCTCAGGGGAAATCTCGATTAGTATGGGTTCATGCAGGAGATACCTCCATGCAGCTAAAACAACAAATATGGGCAGAAATGGGGTACCCAGTTCAGGGCCAGCATCTGGTCAGTGGAAGGCGGTCCCTCCAGGACTGTAGATCTCTGGAAAGTTATGAGATTGGGCCAGGCTCAATCATTATTTTAAATCTCATATTGAGAGGAGGGGCTCTGCCTTAGGGACAAGCAAGCTCCTCAGGGGGAGACAAGGGGAAAAAAGCTGCAGCCCAGCACCAACGAAAATCCTATAAAAACATTTTACAAGGTAGCAGAAATTCAGGGCCATCCCCAGATCAAGGAGGACACCTGCCCAGGCCATACATAGTAGATCAGTCAGAGCAAACCCCAACTTTAAACTATGATTCCTCAGGGCTCGATGATTTCTTCAATTCCTATGAAACGCGAGCTTTAATCTGCCGTTTCAACAGCTTTTGGCATAAACCTATGGATCTTTTCCACTGGATCTTCACCAGCTGGACCATGGAGTGTGACATTCATTTATGTGCAAAGGGTTTCTTCATAGTGAGATTCACATCCAAGGAAGTCAGAGAGACAGTTATCAGTTCCGGGCCATGGTTTTGGGGAACAACAGGGTTGTTTGTGACGCCATGGTTCTCAGATTTTGATCCAAATAAAATGACGGTAACCAGAATGCCAGTTTGGGTTAGACTACACAATCTTCCATTGCACTTTTGGGATGAACGGGTGCTGGAAGGCATTGGAAACAGCATAGGGAAATATATCAAAACAGACATGGACAGGATCGAGGAAAGGATCTACACTTACGCACGTATCTGTGTGGAAGTAGACTTAAGTAAAGGACTGCCAGAAAAAATAAGGTTGATCTACAAACAACAGAACTAGTTGCAGGTACTAGATTATGAAAACACTGCTTTCAGATGTAGGATCTGTAGGCAGACAGGTCACTTACAAAGCACATGTCCAGAAGCCAAGAATAAAAAGAAGCAGAGGAAAGTTTGGAACTTTTCTCCCCCAGATTCAGAGGATGAAGAATCAGAAGCAGCAGAGGAAGAACCTGTTGGAAATAATACTGAGAGGGGGGGTGAATCAGTATTATCTAGCAATTTAACAAATCTTCCTTATTTGCATATCAGTACCATAAAATAATGAGCATGAACAAAGAAAATAGACAGTCACACCAAAGAACACAAGATGTAAGGTGGAAACCCAATGTGGGAGAAAACCACCTGCTGCAATATGTCTCTATCTTCTTTCAATTTAGAAATTCTTTTACAATGATTTTGTACTGGTGCAGTCCTTTACCAGTAGACAGGCTGCAACCTGCTGAGAGCTACAACTCTCTCTCGTTTTCCAGTCTCTCCTGGAAGGGAGCTACAACCCCCTACTTCATTTCATACAAGGACCACTTTTCATAAATTTTCAAACTGGATCCATAAGCATTAATTGATCATCAAGTGTAAGAGAATCAACCAATCAACTGTAGTAACTAGATCAACAATAATAGGACCAAAACCCAGAACACAACAATGATAAACAAGGATTTTAAGAGAAGGAAGCACCCTCCTCAACTGCCAGCCTGAGTCCGGACTCACCCTGTTCAACTGCTAGCCTGAGTCCCTGGACTCACCCTGCTCAACTGCTGACCTGAGTCCCTGGACGCACCCTGCTCAACTGCTAGCCTGCGTCCCGGACGCACCCTGCTCAACTGCTAGCCTACGTCCCTCGCACTGAGTCTATTGAACTGCCTGCGTCCCGGCGCACCAGAACCCTTCCTGCACCTGCGTCCGACGCACCTGAAACGCTTCGCTCCTGTGTCCCGGACGCACCTGAACCCTTACTGCACCTGCGTCCCACTGGGCAAAGATGATTTCAAGACTTTAGAAGTAACCCAGACAATCAGATCTACAGATCCGAGCAAGAGCCGAAGAGATCTCGGTCCATCAGATTCGCCTTGTTTAGATCTAGACCAGATCTTACCCTCATAGGATGTTCAACCAAAAACATGATTAATCCAAATCAACTCCTTTGCTTTATATAGGCAAGCTCCTCCCCAAAACATGGAACAATACCACGAGCCGACACCATAGAAACACAAAACCGTCGGCTAGAAACCACACAAGAAACCCCCACGTGCTTTTCTCTGTCTTGAAATGTGTGCACTGGGTGGACGCACCCCCTGAACGGCTGGCCTGCGTCCCTGGACGCGGGTTCTGCATGGTATACCTGCGGGGACGCACTTTTTGAACAGATTGCCTGCGTCCTTCTTAAAAATAGAGAGCTGATCATCAAGAATAGTGATCTATCACCTCAGTGGGTTGCCATCAAGGACAACACCTGAATCATAATGCCAACAATCTCCCCCTTTGGACTTGATGGCAACCTCATGATCTTCAGCTTCATTCTCCCCCTTTGACATCAAGGGCAAAGGGTATGCTCCCCCTATGCTCATGCTCCCCCTATGAACCTGATCTGCAGCAACGTACCACCATGAAAGAGATAGAGACATATTGCAGCTATTTCCAAGATCTCCTTCTCCATAATGCCAACAATGCATTATGTGCTCCCCCTGAGCCTATACCACCAATAAGAAGATGTTCAACAATAAGATGATGCATCAACAACCCCCAGCTTTTGCCTGAGGTATTCAAAAGTGTCCCTGGGCAACGGTTTGGTGAAAATATCAGCAACTTGTTCCTTAGAAGGAACATACTCCAACTTGACCTTCTGTTCAAGTACTTGTTCCCGGAGAAAATGGTACTTGATTGGTATGTGCTTGGTTTTTGAATGCATAACCGGATTCTTTGAGATGCTGATTGCACTTGTGTTGTCACATAAGATAGGGATTGGAGGTGTACAAGTGATTTGATAATCCTGCAAAGTCTGCATCATCCAAAGGAGTTGGGTGCAACAAGATGCAGCAGCAACATATTCTGCTTCAGCTGTAGACAAGGCAATTGAACTCTGTTTCTTGCTGAACCAAGATACCAGTCTGGAACCCATAAAGAACGCACCACCACTTGTGCTTTTCCTGTCATCCACGCTTCCGGCCCAATCTGCATCTGTATAAGCATGAAGAGTGAGATCTGTATCTCTAGGATACCATAAGCCATAATTTTGAGTCCCTTGAAGATATTTGAAAATTCTCTTCACTGCCTGAAGATGAGTTTCCTTCGGATTTGCCTGAAGTCTTCCAACTATTCCAACTGCATGCATGATGTCCGGTCGGGTACCTGTCAAATATAGTAAACTTCCAATCATAGATCTGTAGGTTGGTTGATGTACTGCTGCAGATTCATCATTTGCACTGAGACTACATCCTGTGACCATGGGTGTACATACTGGTTTTGCATCTTCCATGCCATATTTCTTCAAAATCTGCTTGAGATACTTGGTTTGAGATAAAAGGATTCCTCCTTCCTTTTGTTGGATTTGCAAACCAAGGAAGTATGTCAGTTCTCCTAGCAAGGACATTTCAAATTCTTTCTCCATGACTGAGGCAAAGCTTTGACTCATAGCTTCTTCATTGCTGCCAAAAATAATGTCATCTACATACACAACAAGTATTAGCAATTTGTCATTTTCAACTTTTATATATAGATTGCTATCTGCTGAACCTTTTGAAAAACCTTGTTGATGAAGATATTTGTCCAACCGGTAGTACCAAGCCCTTGGGCTTGTTTGAGACCATAGAGAGCCTTTTTCAATCGGCATACAAGATTTGGATCATTTCCAAGAATGAACCCATCTGGCTGTTCAATGTACACTTCTTCTTCCAAGTCTCCATTCAGAAAGGCTGATTTTACGTCCATTTGAAATACTTTGAAGTTCTGAAAACTTGAGAGAGCAAGGAACATTCGGATGGCCTCAAGTCTTGCAACAGGAGCAAAAGTTTCTTCAAAGTCTATTCCTTCTTGCTGTGCATACCCTTTACAAACAAGTCTGGCTTTGTTTCTAATTACTTCTCCATTTTCATTCAATTTATTTTTGAAGACCCATTTTGTTCCGATAACATTCTTATCCTTTGGTCTAGGAACCAGCTCCCAAGTGTTGTTCTTTTCGATTTGCTCAAGTTCTTCATCCATTGCTTTCACCCAACATTCATCTTTGCATGCCTCTTTCACATTTTGTGGTTCAGTAGAGGAGAGTAATGCCAAATAGCTTGAAGCTTCTGCAACTCTTCTTCTAGTTTGTATACCTGCTTCTTTCTGTCCCATGATCTGAGATTCTGGATGGTTCTTCTGAACATATCTGGATGGAGTCTTTTCTTCTATTCTTGTTCGTTCTTCTGCATCTTCGTGAGGTTCTTCTTGAGATTCTTCTTGAGGTTCTTCTTCTTCATCATTCTGTCTTTGAGGGTAGCTTTCATCTTCTTCGATGTCTTCACGATGTATTTGCCTAGGAATGTATCCCTTCTCATCAACCACTACATCAATGCTGTCAACAATTCTGCCAAGTCTTTTATTGTAGCATTTGTATGCTTTGCTATGTGGAGAATAGCCAAGAAGAATGCCTTCATCTGCTCTAGGATCAAGTTTGCCAAGCTGCTCCTCAGTATTCTTGATATAGCATTTGCTCCCAAAGATTTTGAAATGCTTTACTGAAGGAGTTTTACCACTCCAGAGCTCATGAGGAGTTTGAGTGCTGTTCACCCGAACATTTGTCTTGTTGAGAATAATAACCGCAGCATGTGCAGCTTCACCCCAGAAGGTTGCGGGAGTTCCTGATTCATCAAGCATAGCACGAGCCATTTGTTGGATTGTTCTGTTCATTCTTTCAACAACTCCATTTTGCTGAGGAGTTCTAGTTGTAGAGAATTCTCTCCTTATCCCATGTTCATCACAGAAATCGAAAAATTCATTTGAAGTAAATTCCCCACCTCTGTCGGATCTGAGGCACTTAATTTTGTGACCTGATTCATTTTCAACCAAGGCTTTGAAGGATTTGAATTTTTCGAATGCTTCATCTTTGTGCTTCATAAGTCCTAACCAAACAAACCTGGAGAAATCGTCAATAAATAATATCAAGTATTCCTCTCCTCTATGTGTTCTTTTCCTGAATGGTCCACATACATCTGTATGTACTAGCTCAAGAGGCATGCTAGCTGATCCTTCTTTCTCTGGAAAGTTAGTCCTGGTTTGTTTTCCAAACTGACATGATCTGCATATGGTGTTGTCAGGAATTTTGATATCTGGAAGATCGCGAACTGCCTGATATTTGCATGCTTTCCTTATTTGAGAGAAGCTTAGATGTCCCAACCTTCGATGCCATAACCAGTGCTCTTCATCCTTGCTTAGATAGCATTGTTGTTGTCCTTCTTCAAATATGTATAGATTATTTGGAGTTCTTTTCCTTTGAGAACTGTTTTACCTGTATCAAGATCACGAACAAGACATCCATTTGATCTGAATATAACCTCGGTTCTTTGATCACACATCTGGCTGACACTTAGTAGATTATGCTTCAATCCATCAACAAACAAAACATTTCCAGCCTTAACATCTTCTTTTAAAGGAGCAATACCTTTTCCTTTTATAGTTGTAGGAGTATCATTTCCAAAAGAGACTTTCTTTCCCTTTTCTAAAATAGAATAAGACTCAAGTTTTTCTTTATCACCTGTCATATGCTTCGAACATCCACTGTCAATGTACCATAGATTTTCCTGTCCTTCTGCATAAAATGCTATCCCACATCTTTCTGTTTGAGGTTCCTTTATTCTCCATGTTTTGGTTCCTGAGGCTTGTTCCTTTTTCCGTTCTTGTTCCTTTCTTTCCTGAAACCTGCTTCTGCATTCAAAGTCTTCATGACCAAAATTATTGCAAATAGAACATTCAATTTCATTTTCAAGAGCCGAAAAGCTGTTATAGGTCTTTTTTGTAATCCCTGTCATACTTCTTTGTTTTTGAGCTTCCCTAGTCATGATTGTTTTATACGCAACACATTGAGCTGCTTTGTGACCAAAGTTATGACAAGAAAAGCATTGTCCATTGAAGAAGCTTCTGCGGTTATTGAATCTACCAGCCAACTGATTGTAATTTCTATTTTCATCTATTTTTGAACCAAACTGGGAAGATTTTACCTGTGGCTGGTTGTGGCTTTTGTTCACCCTTAAGCTGGATTGCCCCTGATAGTTTCTGTTTGAAGTTTGTCCCTGCTTTACCTGATGATCTTCATTGTGCTTTTGCTCATTTCTTCTTGCTGCATCAAGATAACTTTTTGAAGTGGATGCTTGAGAAGTTTCTCCATTATAGCCCAGACCTGTCTTATTTAGTGGAGACCACTGCACACTGATAATCTCATCCAAAGTTTCAGATCCTTTGACAAACTTGAGATTAATAGCTTTTGTTTTCTCAATTTCTTTTCTAAGACCAACAATTTCACCTTCTAATTTTTCAAGATGTTTTTCCTTTTCATCAATTTGAAATTGTAGAGTATCAATAATCATGTTCTTTTCTTCTATACGTCTCTTGAGTCTAGTAATTTCATCATAAAGGTTATCCACATCTACAGCATCCTCATAATCATCATCTTCAAATGCCATTAACAACCTATATTTATTACCTTGTTCATCTTCATCACTGTTTGATAAGCCATCACTATCTTCATGGGTGTAGTAGCTTTTCTTATTTGCACTTTGTTTCTTGTTCCATCTAGCTGGTTCCTTTCCTTTATCCTTATAAGGACATTTTGCAGCATAATGACCTACTCTTCCACAAGCAAAGCATTTGAAAGGTAGCTTACCTCTGAACCTTCCAGAACCCCTTTGAAGATTTCTGACAAAATTTGATTCTTCTTCCTCTTCTTCTGGAACATGGCTTGCTTCATAGTGATCTTCTTTGCCTGATGCCTTAAAAGCAGCCTCCCTTCTGTCTGATAGACCTCCCTTTCTCATTTCATAAGCAGTTAGAATTCCATGTAGCTGAGACATAGTGAGAACACGGAGATTTTCTTTTTCTTCTATTGCAGATACTTTAGATTCAAACTTGGGAGATAATGATCTTAGAATCTTTTGAACTACTATAGACTCTTTTATTTCTTCACCCAAATTTTTCATACAATTAACAATCTCATCTACCCGAAGAAAATAATTAGCCACACTTTCATCATTATACATCTTGAGAGTCTCATATTGAATCCTGAGAGTTTGAAGTTTAGCTTGTTTTACCTGTTCATCTCCTTCATAGCTCGTGATCATTTTGTCCCATATTTCTTTTGCTGATTTGAAGTGCATTACCTTCATGAATTCTGTTTGGGATATACTTCCTAGTAGAGTACTGACTGCTTTTGCATTTGTTTCATACTTCTTTTTCTCAGCTGGATCTATAGGAGTAGCTGAAGGAAAAGCATAGCCTGTTTCTACAATGTCCCAAACTTCTGTACCAAGAGATTGAAGATATGCAGTAACTCTTACCTTCCAATAATTGAAGTTTGTCCCATCAAAAACCGGTGGCCTGATTGATGCTTCTCTCTCGTAGTTGCTCATGATGAACGATCTACCTTCAAGCGATCAAGCTTTTCTGAAGGACCTGCTCTGATACCAATTGTTGGAAATAATACTGAGAGGGGGGGTGAATCAGTATTATCTAGCAATTTAACAAATCTTCCTTATTTGCATATCAGTACCATAAAATAATGAGCATGAACAAAGAAAATAGACAGTCACACCAAAGAACACAAGATGTAAGGTGGAAACCCAATGTGGGAGAAAACCACCTGCTGCAATATGTCTCTATCTTCTTTCAATTTAGAAATTCTTTTACAATGATTTTGTACTGGTGCAGTCCTTTACCAGTACGCAGGCTGCAACCTGCTGAGAGCTACAACTCTCTCTCGTTTTCCAGTCTCTCCTGGAAGGGAGCTACAACCCCCTACTTCATTTCATACAAGGACCACTTTTCATAAATTTTCAAACTGGATCCATAAGCATTAATTGATCATCAAGTGTAAGAGAATCAACCAATCAACTGTAGTAACCAGATCAACAATAATAGGACCAAAACCCAGAACACAACAATGATAAACAAGGATTTTAAGAGAAGGAAGCACCCTGCTCAACTGCCAGCCTGAGTCCGGACTCACCCTGTTCAACTGCTAGCCTGAGTCCCTGGACTCACCCTGCTCAACTGCTGACCTGAGTCCCTGGACGCACCCTGCTCAACTGCTAGCCTGCGTCCCGGACGCACCCTGCTCAACTGCTAGCCTGCGTCCCTCGCACTGAGTCTATTGAACTGCCTGCGTCCCGGCGCACCAGAACCCTTCCTGCACTTGCGTCCGACGCACCTGAAACGCTTCGCTCCTGCGTCCCGGACGCACCTGAACCCTTACTGCACCCGCGTCCCACTGGGCAAAGATGATTTCAAGACTTTAGAAGTAACCCAGACAATCAGATCTATAGATCCGAGCAAGAGCCGAAGAGATCTCGGTCCATCAGATTCGCCTTGTTTAGATCTAGACCAGATCTTACCCTCATAAGATGTTCAACCAAAAACATGATTAATCCAAATGAACTCCTTTGCTTTATATAGGCAAGCTCCTCCCCAAAATATGGAACAATACCACGAGCCGACACCATAGAAACACAAAACCGTCGGCTAGAAACCACACAAGAAACCCCCACGTGCTTTTCTCTGTCTTGAAATGTGTGCACTGGGTGGACGCACCCCCTGAATGGCTGGCCTGCGTCCCTGGACGCGGGTTCTGCATGGTATACCTGCGGGGACGCACTTTCTGAACAGATTGCCTGCGTCCTTCTTAAAAATAGAGAGCTGATCATCAAGAATAGTGATCTATCACCTGAGTGGGTTGCCATCAAGGACAACACCTGAATCATAATGCCAACAGAACCTCCAGCAGAGAAGACTGAGGTAACCCAAGAAATGGATAAATAGAAAGGAACCCCATCAGACAACAAGGTAGTGGAGACAAGCATGGATCTTAGTACGGGAGGCACCAAACGGCACCACCACTCAGATACTTCAGATTCAGACAAGGAACCTGGCCCGCAGAATACAGAGACACAGTTAGTCATTGCTTCGATCGAGCCCACACAAGGAGTGTTGCGCAAGGTTGAAAAGAAAAAGGGGAGAAAAACTTGAAGCGTGAGTTTCTACTCACTGCCGGATTCCAGTTTTTGCTCCTTATGTTTTCTCTCTTCTCTTCTCCTTTCTTATTCTTTCTGCACGTTAGTCCTCTAACGTTGCGTCGGGTGTGAAAGCACTCGGGCCCTTGTGGCAGAATACGGAATGCTTAAATGCATCTGCTTGTGTAACTTTTCATTATCTTTTTAATAAAAAGTTACCGTTTTTTTCCTTGGAAAAAAAAGGTAATGGACTTGCAAAATCCTCAAATAAAAGCCTCGTTAATATCATCACAAAATTTCTAGAAGACAACAATAAGACATGGAACAAAAGGTTGGTCAATGGCTTATGGCCAAACAGATTGTCTACTAAAAAGTCCATTGGTACATCTCCTTATCAGCTAGTATATGGTATGGATGTTGTTTTTCCATCCTCTTTAGGAATACTAGTGATGAAAATTATCTAAGAGTTTCAATTAGAACCAAATGATATCCAAAGGAGGATAAATCAGACAATACACTTGCAGCAAACCAGAGAAGATGTCTATGTCAAGTCACAAGTAATCCAGGATAAAATCAAGAAGATTTTTGACAAGAAGACCAGAGTTAATGATTTTTACATAGATGATAAGGTTCTCAAATGGGATTCTAGAAGAGAAGAGAAGAGTAAACATGGAAAATTTGATTTCCTTTGGAAAGGCCCTTACATCATTTGTGGTTACAGAGGTAACAATGCATTTTGCTTGAGACGGTTAGATGAAACAGATCTACGAAGAGGACCAGTGAATGGTAGAATTCTGAAGCACTACTTATCCGCAGATTAACAGTAGCCATTTTTACTTTTCTCATTGTATATAATATTGTAGAGCTTAGATTTGGATTGGATGATAATTATTTGAATTTGGTGCTTGGAGAGAAGGCCCCAAGCTTTGAAATATGTACCATCATATGTATCAATAAAGCATAATCATAGAGAAGAAAGTTACAAGGTGACTACAGTCAAAGATTAAAAGGCTAATTATCTTAAAGTTCTTGACATTTCACCAGGAAATGCCATCCCCATTTGGAGCCACTATTAGGGTCCTATATTAATAAGATTCATAATTTTGATTTGGCTATGGTTAGTCTTGTAATATTGTACATACTTTTTATTTTTGCAAAATGTTTTCCATATTAAAAATTAAAAAATGTAAAGAAGATATGTCCTAAAATAATAATAAAAGGACAAAAAAGAAAGAAAAAGATCAAAAGAATGAAAAATATGAACCCCAAAAAGAGATAAAATAGATCATGAAAGTGTGAAAATTCAAATGCCACTCCTTTTGCTTTACTTTGTAAAATAAGATTGTGTGCAGTTTGTCAAAAATGCCACAATCCATGATGGTCAAAAAGCTTAATATTGACTCATTCATGCTTTAAATTTCATGTCCATAGATCGAGAATAAAGATCTAGCCAAACTGTTTAACCTTGGTGGGGAATAAAAATGAGCTCATCAATTTAATATGAGCCATTGGAAGTTATAAGGTTAGAATGAGATAGTTTTCTTATCAAAATAAAAGGTAATAAAGTCTCAGCAAGCTCAAATGCACCTACTAAATGAAGAGAAATTGTTAGGGTAGATAGAGGACGGGTAGAAGAAATGTTGCAAATGGACAAGGTTGCTAAGTCAAAAGATCATTTATCATGTTGAAGCCTATGTTTCATTTGCAGGAGGATTTGTGAGAAAGAAAGGATATTCACCAAGCATGTTTACTAATTTCCCTTCATTTCACTACAACCCCACATGCTTATTTTCTAATTTCCCCATTACCTCTTCATCATTTATAAATACCCGTTTTCTAATGATATGACCTTTACCCCTTGGTTTCACACATTTCCCTAGAAATTACCCTTCAAAATTCACCCCCCCTTCCCAAAACCCCTTTACCTAGTGGGAAACCCATTCCCCATTACAAATATCACTTTCCCCATTTATTAATTTCCCTTTCCCCTTCAAAAACCCACAAAACCCCTTTACCTAGTGGGAAACCCATTCCCCATTACAAATATCACTTTCCCCATTTATTAATTTCCATTTCCCCTTCAAAAACCCACAAAACCCCTTTATCCTAAGTTTTTATGCCCCCCCCATTATGTAATTAATGTCCCCGTTTCATATTTCCCTGATACCCTTTTTAATCAACCAACCCTCGATGCAGTTAAAAAACCCCCGCCACATAACCCATGGTCCTACCTTTCATTAACCATTTGATTATATTGAAAACCCCAACATTATTGGTTAAATATTTACAATTATCTGTAATTAAATCTCGGTCCCTGCCAAATCACTTTCTTGATTCCATTCGTGGAACTCAATTGCATGATAGCCCTCCAATCTCCTACCCCTAGATCCGACGATGTATAGTGATATTACGTGGACTCATTATCATAATAACAACCTGAGAGAACGCGAGATTCACGATTTTACGTGGGCTCTACTCTGCTACATGGCGGCACCAGGCTAGATCGCGTGCTCACTAAAAATACTGACTACCCTCCAAAAGGGGTGTGATCGCACACAAAATCACCTCCCTGCCTAAACCAAAAACTTCCTAGTGTTCATTTAATTATTTCTATGCCAAAATGTGACCGTCACCCAATAAAAGGCCGAAAAGGCCCCAAATTTCTCTTTTCGCTTGTTTTTCACTACAAACTGCTGCTTAGCCATTTGCGACACCCTAAGCTTCTATGACCAATTTGACCACCTTCTACTACCCTAAGACGCTCCAAATACCTAATTGAAGTAGCCAATTGATAGTGGAAGCCTCAATACCTTCTACAATTACCACAGAACCCAGTCTGCACACTAATTTGCTAATTTATAGGTATTCTTGGAAAAAACCAGAACAACCCTTGAATTTGAAAATGCAAAGTTGTAATTAAGTGGTTAGTTAATTGAATTAATTAATAAACCTTCCAGAAATTGAAAAGAAACATATTTGTACATATCAAACGCTATTTCACAAACTGTAATTGCCCTCCCACAGTGCCAGAGTTTCTAAGGCTCACTCTTGAAACCACTGAAAGCCTAATTCAAAACTGTAAACCCAATTATGGCTTCCTAAACCTCTCTGGATATGAGCCCTCTACAAAGCCCTCACCTGGACATTGACCACCTATCATCGGGAAATCTAGTGTCTATTCAGAGCTGCTAGTCCCACTAAGATGGGTAGCTATCTTAGAAACAAATAGATTAAAGTCACTTGTTTTCCCTTTATGAGTGAGAGATGAGAAAGAAGTAGAGAGTACCAACCTCAGTCTTCCGTTTGGCTCCTTTCTTGTTTCCTTTCCCCTTTGACAAAATCTTGCCATTACTTCCTTACTTGTCCCGCTTCAAAGAGCACATGTAGATTCACAGCAGCATAATACCATCAAAGCATAGAGATCTTTCACTTTAAACAATATAGGATTAGATATATATTGACCATACAAATGCATATATCAACACAATATTTAGAGATACACAAGAATATGGAGGAAAACTCAAATAGCTTTATTAGTAAAAGTTGTAGAAGAGAGGATTACAACCACTTGGTCTGACCTAGCGCTATCCTCCCAGCTTGAAAGCCCTCTTCACCTCACACAAAGAAAGATAACCCAACAATGTCTTCAAAGAGAAACCAGTAGCACCTCTTTGCAAATTACCCAATTCCAACCTTCGGATCTCTTGGATGAGGGATCCATTTATAGATATTTGCAGGGGGGTGAGTGAGCTTCTCGGATTTTGATTAGTGTCATCTCTCTGATAGTTCCTGGTTCGACATGGATATTTTACATCTCTTACTCATCCCTAGGCAAACTCAGAGAAGCAAGTGTCAAATGAGAAGTTTCTAGAAGATTCTCTGGGTTTCCACCTAGCAAATTGCTTGTGCCATTTGTCTGTTCTCACTCATCGCACCCTATAGAAGGGCTTTCCAGTACGCATCACACTTTTTGCATGTGGCAGGTGAGATTCATTGCACCTTTAGTATTGGGCAGTTTGTATGGTCCTGCTTTGACCAGTTTTGACTAGCTTTTCATGGAGAATTTCTGGGAGATAATGTAATCCGCTGACCTTGCTCCTTTAGGGTATGAAACAACACTTTTAGGGATTTAGAAGCCCTTGGTTTATGGACATATGTGATTGGGCTTGTAGTGCCCAAATATGTCGATAATAGTTTACCCTTAAAGCATGAGGTCGTAAATCTTTTGTTGTCGGGTGAGATTCTTTATAATGAGGATTCGACGTTTTTTGCACTGGAAGGTGACCTGTAATAAGATAAAATACAACACATTATCTTCATAATATTTTCATGATCTAGCTGAGGCGGGCATTCCCATGCTTAGCTTGATAAATTCTTTTTAATCTACATAAGATAGACAACCGTCTGTGTGCAGACTGATGATTCTGGTAGAGCCATCATCCCTTAGTTAGGATGATTATCTGTGCAGCAATGATGTACATTTGATGTCTTTATTTTCCTGATTATATCGCAGCCCGAATGGATGAAACTAGATCCAGGGTCTTCAAAACTCATTCAATCTTTTTCCGAAAGTACAAGTCGATCCATGTGAAAAGATGTTCTGATGTCGAACATGGAAGGACATCACCTGATTACTAACCAATGATGTAATCTATTAACAAACATGAGAGGAATCACCGATGATGATGATGACCCTCAAGGTACTGCAGTAAAATTCACGTCGTGTGAATACATGAGTTGATGTTGAACACCACGTAAAATCTTTCTGTCAAAGGCCATTAGTGTAAACCTATCACCAGAAGTGAGAAACTTACCATTGAGGCATGCAAGCTTCAAAGTACTGGAAGGGTTGTCCCTAGGTCGGCTTCTTGGATAATGAGCTGATGTTGACAAGAATTGACTCGTCATAGCATGGCATTAATGGATCCCACATCTACGGCAAGGAACGGAGCAAATGATTTTGTAGAGGTGAAAACAATTTGATGATACAAGGTTCAGGGTGGCGGTCATGAAATAATGAAGCGTGAAGGTATTGTAGTGGATGAGACACAAGCTAGGTAGGTGAATTCTCTAAGTGACTTCTCTTGAACATGTTGGTGACACTGAAATGGATTGGTAGCATTAACCCCAAAAGTGGATGGTATGGTGGACCAATGGTGATATGACTGGTGAATGGAATAACCCAACTCGACTCAATCATGGTGATGGAGTGAAAGTGTCATGTTCAGGAGCGATTTGCTACCAATAAAGTTTCTTCAAGTTTTCTTCCCAATTTTCCCCAATCATTTATGACTAGTACCTCTTTATTTTTGTCAAGCTTCATGAGGATAACATATGCTTGTTCTATAATTTGCCCTTCGGGCAAACCCGTCGCTATGTTTTAATGAGCCTTGCAACAGTGAAACTTGCTCTTGTCTAAATGAAAACGTTTGTCACTATTGTTTTAATGAGTTTAACGATAAGGATAACTCAGTTCTTTTCAATTTTAGGGAGTTTGAAAAGAGACGGAAAGAAGACTCCAATATTCCTTTTTCGTAACATAATCCCTTAAGTCCGAAAAAGTATAAAACAATGCGAAAGGGATGACTTTTTTATTGTTTTAATGAGCTGAACAAGGCAAGCGCTCGATCTCTTTGTGTAATAATCCCTCAGGTCCAAAAATATTAAAATCTAGAGGAGGGATAGCACTTCCAATCACTTTAACAAGCTGGAGAGGCCAATCGCTCGGTAGTATTTACATATTTTACGAGTCAGATGAAAAGAGCTTAAAGGAGACTCGTTTTTTGAGGAACGAGTGATGTTTTCAGATAGCAGCTGGTTCCAGGTAAGGTTTGGAACTTTCCAATCACAACAGTGTAAAAAGATGGCCAATAGGATCACTCATCACAAATGTTCCTCAAAAGGGGTAAACAATCAAATGGAGGCAAATGATCGGCAAAAACAGAGTGGAGGTGATGGTAAGAACACGACCAAGGCTCAAAAGCTGATGATAATACACTCACAATGGTTATTTACCAGAGGTGGGTTCATTTTTTAATGAGCTTAAACTCTGGTGGAACATATGCTCATTGCTAGGTTTAATTTTTAATGAGCTTGAACTTCACGTAAAACTGCTCGTGCCAGTCGTATAATAAGGATGTATGATCGATAGGTTCATTTTTTAGGCAGCATACACCATTCAAAATTATGCTCCGACTCCTTTCATTATGTAAGCTAGGAACGACCAATCCTATGAGTTTAAAGGGTTAAGAACCTACAAACTAAGAAAATAAATGGTTGTTTTTCACTTTCACACCAAAAGGTTTGCATGCCCCTAGGTATAGCGAGGTAGAGTTTCCTAGGTTACCCCTCAATTTGTAGACAAAACACTTGTTCTACCAGGAAAGGCCTACCTTTTCCAGGTTACCCTTCAATTTGTAGACAAAACATTTGTTTTATCGGGAAAGGCCTACCTTCTAATAGAGGTACCTTATTCCGGTCTAATCCCATTTTCCTAAAAAGACGGGTGTATCAGACCAGTCATATATCCTCTGCAAAAACCTACCCTATACCTAAAGTTTTCCTGTCGAAGAAGACCAGGGTGCATGCCCCCTGGGTTTTAGTCACAACCACTGAATCACTCACGTTCATCAGGTGGATGAACTAGAGATTGATGAGACATTCCTTGTGAAAAAAGACCTGTTAGGGATGGAATTTGACTATTAGCTATGTGTGAACCGGGGAATGAAAGCTGGTCTACGAGCTGGACCACTCTACCTTCATGCGGAAAACACATTACTCGAAAGAGTGAGGAGACGATGGCTCCCATGCTATAAATGTAGTTGCGCCCAAGGAGTAGATTGTAATCTAAAGGTCCTTGGACTACAATTACGGTCAGATAAACAGTTTTCCTTCTCAAATTTTTAGGCAAATTTGGAAGGATCCATAACGGCCGACTAGTTCCTTTATTGAAGCCTGTCAGATATCGCATCTCAGGCAAAAGCGATGGTGAACCAAGCGCTTTCCAAGAAGTTGAGGAAACGATACTCACAGAAGCCCCTTCATCTATGATGGTACCAACCATGACCATTTTGTAAGTTTGCACTATAATTCGAAATGGTACATTAGATGGTAAACGGGGTATGCCTAATAGATTCCAATTGAAGGAAATGACTAGGTTGCTTGGAGGTGGGACCGAGTAAATGGCTGTACAGAACTCTCACAAATTTACTTCCTGTGGTGAAGGAATGGGCAGATTGCCCCCCGGTTCATTAGAGTCTGTGTTTACGAAAAGAATTTGAACGGTGTGGTTCTCACTCTCTTCGGTGACTGTATCATCCGAAGGTAAATCTTCTGAAGTCAATATGGGGTCGACTACCATCTCGATCTATTGACTTTGGTCCAATGTGGACTCAGAGGGTTTATCTTCAATGGTAGATGCTTCAGCTGACTCCCAAGGTGGGTCAGTGAGATTTTCAACTAGCAACGAATTCGGCAAGAGTTTCTTGTACCGAGTAGGGAGTCGTTGTGGTGATACAGGACAATTATCCAAGACTCTTTTAGCTTCGTCTAGGAAGGGACAACGATGGAGGGCACGATCGTCTTCACACAGTATGCAGGGAAATTTAGATTTTTCTTTTTGTCTCGTGACTTCGCTTTCACTAGTTGACTGTGTACTTTGAACATGATTGTCAGAGGTTGATGACACTAGATTGTGCAAGCGGGGAGACCAGTCCCTTAGGATCCATGGGATGTAAGGAAAATCTCGGTGATAGTGGTCTTCTTTGCAGATGATGCATGGAGATTTAGGTTTGGAGGGTGTAGAATGTGGATTTTCGCTAGACGATGTACCGTTGCCCATTTTTTTCGTTGGCTCCTCCTTATTCTTCTCCTTACCCTTCTTCTTCTTCTTAGTTACTTTTTTTTAGTTTTGCTATCTTTACCAAGCGAAGAGGAAGAAGGAGAGGTAGAGACAAATGAAGTAGAAGGTTTGGGGGAGAACTCTAGTATCATCTAGTTGTCGATTCAATTGTTTAGGAATCATGGTGTTTTGAATGACAGAGGTCAAGAAAAGCCATACTGGCAGGCCAATTATCAGTCCTGGAAGGGACAATGTGGCCATATGAGGTGCACCAACATCTCCCCACGAGGAGAAAGGACTAGGACTTCCCCCAAGGGGAAATCCTTGGTTGGTGGACTCCATTTTGTCAACCTAAGACCAACGAGGGAATAGTGATGTTATTCCGATTAAAATAAATTTTAGACGCTTTGACAGAACTTGCTTTTCCAATTTTTAAGAGTCGAGAAAAAGCTAAAGATGACTCTAGTAACCTTCAGTTTTTAATGAGCCTGAAGTGACAAGTGCTTAGATGGACCTTTTCTTTTAAGGAGTCTGAAAAGGAATGAAATAGACTAATCTGGAAATCTAGACAGAGGGATTACCAAACCAATCGCAAAATTGCAGACCACTTTTTACGGTACGACAATCAATCTTCCCGAATGTTGTCTTCAGTGCATTGCGATTGATAAGGTGGCAGACACGGCTTCCTAAGGATAAAGGATATAGCCTATTGTGGTCTCCCAATATATACTGTACAGTATGTGGGAGCACAAGTTCGTACTGGCACTTGTCGTCTCAAAGAGGAGGAATCACCCAACCTATGGTGAAAGCGACAGTTACCAGCCTTTACAAAGCTAGAATACATCTCTAGCCTAGACTTCTAGATGTTGTGCATTAGGTTCCAAAGAATTTTTATGTTAAATTTATTTTACAGTTGACCTTTCTTAAGAAATGTTATTTTCAGGTTCACTGCGTGATGTAGATGTACAATTCCTAAAATGCAATCTAAGATGATAAATAGTCATTTAATCTTCTTTTTGTAATGAAAATCCTAGCTACTAAGGAAAGAGAAATGAAATCCTTTCAACATAGAGCAGAGAGCACACACTAGATGCACTATCCTAAATCAAAATCAACAAGTAGTCTAAATGAAAATTCATGTGCATGTATTTGTTTTCTGCTTTCTTAATGTGTGAATGACAAAAAGAATGCTAAATACAAATCTGAATTATTTTTTCTTTCAAAGCGACAGTACTAACAATTTTCTTTTCAAAAAAGGACAGAAAGGCAAGACGACACTTTGCAATTTTGAATTGAAAACTGCTATTGACACTTGAAATACTACTAATTCAGATCAAATACAAGAGTAACAGTACAATCGACTATCAAGAACAGTAGGATTCTTTTCTTTGACTGAAAATGACACTTGCAACACTTCCAAATCAAAAGACGACAATTTGATTAAGCTACTTCTTCGTAAAAGAGAACTGTAAATGACACACAATACATAAAAACATTCACAATTCTTTGTACAATAGAGGTTGGATGATGCAAAGAAAGGGGGTTTCAACAATGGTCTACTAATCACAGACAACAAAACTCCTGAATAAAACTGAAGAGAGTGAAGAAAAAAACAAAATCTGGAGGTAGATCTAGTCTTGTCGGATCATCGCACCTGTAACACTGGGAAACAGGGATGCATCCCACCTACTACACACGGGAGGTGCGATGCATCCAGATTTCCTAAAGGAGAGGGTGTGATGGTCAAGGAACGAGACTTTAACTTAGTTTTTGGTCACAGTTTGCAATTTAGTTTAGGGATTTAGGTCGGGCAAATGATAGTCAGTAACTACAAAGTATAGGGCTGATTTAATGAGGTTACTCAAGCTACCTCTATGGAACTTAGGATGTTTGCAAGTCAATTGTGCAATTCATAAACAAACCTGGAGATTGACTGAAGCAGCGTTGATCTACTTTGCACTTGCGTAGCAAATGAAGTTCGAAGGCTAGCTGGCTTGACTTCAAGCTTTGTCTGTGGTTTATGAATCAAACAAATAGAGACAAGCAATCAAACCAATTGCTCCCCAGTGGAGTCGCCATTTTGTTATTGGGAAATCTAGTGTCTATTTAGAGTTGCTAGTCCCACTAAGACGGGTAGCTATATTAGAAACAAATACATTAAAGTCACTTGTTTTCCCTTTACGAGTGAGAGATGAGAAAGAAGCAGAGAGTACCAACCTCAATCTTCCGTTTGGCTCCTTTCTTGTTTCCTTTCCCCTTTGATAGAATCTCGCCACTGCTTACTTACTTGTCCCACTTTAAAGAGCACTTATAGATTCACAGCAGCATAATACCATCAAAGCATAGAGATCTTTCACTTTAAACAATATAGGATCAGATATATATTTACCATACAAATGAATATATCAACACAATATTCAGAGATACACAAGAATATGGAGGAAAACTCAAATAGCTTTATTGGTAAAAGTCGTAGAAGAGAGGATTACAACCACTTGGTCTAACCCAACATCATCCTCGCAGCTTTAAATCCCTCTTCACCTCACACAAACCAAGATCACCCAACAATGTCTTCAAAGAGAAGCCAGTAGCACCTCTTTGCAAATTACCCAATTCCAGCCTTCAGATCTCTTGGATGAGGGATCCATTTATAGATATTTGCAGGGGGGTGAGTCAGCTTCTGGGATTTTGATTAGTGTCATCTCTCTGATAGTTCCTGGTTCCACATGGCGAACTCAAAGAGGCAAGTGTCAAATGAGCAGTTTCTAGAAGATTCTCTAGGTTTCCACCTAGCAAACTGCTTGTGCCATTTGTCTGCTCTCGCTCATTGCATCCTATAGAAGGGATTTCCAGTATGTATCACACTTTTTTCATGTGGCAGGTGAGATGCATCACACCTTTAGCACTGGGCAGACTGTATGGTCCTACTTTGACCAGTTTTAAGTAGCTTTTCATCAAGAACTTGTGGGAGATGATGTAATCAGCTGACCTTGCTCCTTTAGGGTAGGAAACAACACTTTTAGGGATTTAGAATCCCTTGGTTTATGGAAATATGTGATTGGGGTTGTAGTGCCCAAATATGTCTATAACACCACCTTGTCTTAGCATACCAATACTTTCAAATTAAGGACACTACTTCCCTGCCTAACTTCTAAAACTAAACTGCTGGAGTAAGGACAAATGTTTAAACCAAAACGATGATATTCAGCTTCGGGAGTCCAATTTTCCCAAGTACTATTTCCCATAGGTACACCCATTCCAAATAATCATCCACTTCTCCCAAGATCGCTACATTCCTTGCCAAAGAGCCATTGTCACCCTTAACCAACAAGTTCTATTCACCATTACAACAAAATCCATTAATCAAATGCTGCAAATCTAGTATGGTCAAATGAGACCCCACTTTCTATTGAGGGCTTACTTGACCTCTATACCAAGTTATACATACCCAAGAAGGCTCAGATTATCCAAAATTTCATCATTAAAGAATGTCACACTACAACAGATAGTCCCCCTTATGCTACCACCATTTTTTCTAGGAGAGGCACACGGATTATTACCATGCTCTCTTTTATTTTAGGATACACCACAGATGAGCATGTGGATGAGGTTGTCCTCGCTTTCCTTTCTATCTTTTTCCCAGGCAAGCCTGCTCCTATAATGTATAACTATGCTCAGCTCATAGCAGACATAATGCATGAACAATTCATTAAACTACAAAATGAGAGAGTTTTAAAGTGCTCTTCAATATTGTTTCATATGTTCCTCTACTATCAGTCAGACAAGTTTCCAATTAACATCCAGAAGTTGGACACCAAAGGCAATCCAAGATCATTAATCTATTGGACACCAGTGATCCAACAAGACTCCATTGTTTTGTCTTACAAAGACTTCATTGATTCATTTGTGCATCATGTTGTAAACATGCTAACCAGTAGCTATCAACCTAGGATCAGTCAGGAAATCAGAAGGGTTTTATAGTTGGCAAAGAACGGTAAAGTGGGATACTGTTATTTATACCAGTGCCACACAGAGATAAGGATATATGGATGCAAACTACCCCCTACAAACTGCCCAAATACCTCCCCATGAGATTATTTGCATTAGAGTACTTTAGGGAGATAATAAACTCTGATGAAATTAAATTCCTAGCAACCAAGAAGAAAACTCAATTCAAGATGAAAAACCAAGTGGGCCCCTTCATTTGTAATAATAGGGAAGTCGGACCAAAGGAGATAAGATTCTACAACAAATGAAATTCAAGACTATTTTATGTGGCAATATGACCATCATGGAGTCATAAATAAACTAAGGCTCAAGGTCAAATTGGGTCCTTTCATACATCATCCCAAGCCAAACATTGAGAGATTTTCCAGCCAGTCTGAATGGTTGGAAAACACTTTGATAGACATGGACAATACTATAGTTGATGTGGAGAATACATTAATTGATGTACAAAAATAGATTGATACAAGTTCCTTCCTACAGGTTCTAGAATTAGGATAACCAATGAATATTCCTCCTATTTTATAGACTCCAACAAATGAAGATAAAAATGCAAAGAGAACTAGGGAAGAAGGTTCTATTTCAACCATGGAAACCATAGATGAATAGTTTGAGATTAGTTACATGAAGAGGCCCAAGCTTAATCTTGTAACTAAACAGTAAGACACCATTGATTCAATGGAAATCACTGACACTAACATAATGGTGGGAAGAAGCATAGGCCCATTAGCTTCTGAAGAAACACACCAGCCCTCAACATCAAACACTCAACTTATTGAGAGATAGCTCAACATTTAGGTCTCTGCATTCACCAGGCCTATGGATAAAGAGAAGGATATCAAAGATAGGTACAAAGAAATTAAGTTGAGAAATGAGAAATTGAAGGCTGACACTTATGCCCAAGATTTCAAGCAAACACCTGCAAAACAAAGAATATTAATGTCAGCCTTTGACATCAAAACAAGAAAAATGCAGATGATATTCATCTAACCTATAGTCCAACAGCCAAAATCATCAACGGATTATAGAAAAACATAGTTTGAAGTTTTGGCTAAGGATGTTCATCCCATTGACCAAATTGAGTTTCATAAACAGGCAGGTGAGATGATCTATTCCACCATGACCAATAAAGCTATGACTTCACATAAGCTTCAAAGTTCATTGGACAACATTAAAACACAATACAAATTGGAAAAGTCCTCCTCATAGGCCAAAGAAAACAGAATCAAGTCACTAGAAGACTTGGTCATTGAGCTTGGAAATGATCCCAATGATATCAAGGCTAGTGAGAAGTTGATAAAGAAAAAGAATGAGGACATTTCTACTCTCAGAAAAACAACGGAAAGTACCTCATTCAGAGCATCCACAGAAAAAAGAGGTCTTAGAAAGCCAAAAACATCAAGAGGAAATGATGGACCTTGTTTTACAACTTAATGACCAATTGAAAGAAATGGATAAGGAGTTCGACAACTTAATACAGCTGAAACATGCCAACCTTTAGACTTCCAATACCATTATCATTCGAATAGTTACCATAGCTGTACCATCCACCTTGGCAGCTTCATTGGCTCCTATGACTCCACTCGCTACAACACTACTAGCTACCACAACATCTACATCGGCAACAGGTTCGACAACAGTAGAAGCTTAGCTAGATGATGAGGCAAGTAATTTGGTCAAGGAAACGGAAGACATGTCCATTGAGATGACAGGAATAAACAAGCTTAAGGAAAAGATAACCAGTCTAGAGAATGATAACAAGCTTTCACAAATTATGCACAAAGAATAAGTTTAGAAGTCAACTAGGTTGACTGAAAGGATGAAGAGCTTGGAGAAATAATTAACATTAAAGGGAAACTTGGCCAAGATAAGGAATTATTATGGGCCAATATCATTGAATCTTTCAATGATATTTGGCCATCCATTCAAGTAATTTTTGAATAAAGTGACTTAATTAAACAGGCTACAGAAGCCATTCAGAGAGTTAAGGCTAAACTAGGAGACATGCCAAAGGAGGCCATTAGAATAATTCATTTCCTCAACTCCAAAAAAAAATATGAATTGCAAGAGCTGGATATACCTGACAGGACTGGCACCATACTGGAAGTAAAAATGGTGATCACCAAGAGGAATTTGATGATGAACCTTGAAGGCAAATGCCAAACCATGCAACTCGCTATAGATAGGTTCATGGTAAAGTTTGATGTCTTGAGGTAGAAAGGTTTACCTAATCCCTCAGTGATAAATGATAAATTGATGCCACATGATGACTACAAGAGGAGAATAAGAGAGGTGGCCAAAGATCAGGTAAATACTTCCTCTACGAAGGGGATGCCCACTGGAAAGGTTCTATATCATACATTTGAGAACCTATTTTACCTCTAGGATGAGGTAAAACACATTGTTGTGAACAAACCCACTTTTGCTAAGTATACAAAAGAAGATGATAATTATAGGAAAATGGAAAATATAAAATTACCAAATGTAGATATGTGGGAGAAGTTAATTGAATTGCTATAAAAATGCACAATCAAAATGTAGAAATGAACAATCAAAATGAGAAATCATTTTAAAGAAAAAATAACAGGCCATCTAGATGAAAGTGTATCAGGTAAAGTGTATTAGTTGAGAAAGGGAAAATTAAAAGGAACAATCAGCATGAAGACCAATAGAAAGGCAAAGAATAAATAGCGAAATATTAGAGCATAAAGATAGCACAACCAAATAAACAGGGAGAGCATACAACAATTAAAAATCTGTCTCTATCTTCTTGCATGGAGATATTTCTTTCTCCTAGATTAATACCGAAGATAGTTTGGGATATTTTGTAAACTATTTTTTTATAAATGATTCATAATTCGAAGTATTGAGGGTGGATTTCTAGACATTTGTAGAGTTTTATTGATCAGAAACCTGAGGGTTATTGTACCAATTTTTCAAGTCAGCAGACTGGACTGAGTAATTAAAAGATTGCATTACAGGATTCATGTTTTGAGCTATTACAGTGAAGTATTTTCTTTGTCGAATTTGTTATCTTCTTATGTATTACACAAACTTACATGTTATCTAAAGTGAATGAATGAACTAGAAATTTATCTCAAAATTTGTTCAAGTACACTCTGTTTTGAACAGTTGATCATTTTTATGTTTTCTTCTGATATTCAGATATGAGAATCCTTAATTTCTCTCCCATCCCAATTGACCTCTTTCATTATCTGGCCTAAGGAACTCTTAATTTCTCCTTAGATCCAATTGAAGCCAACTTCATCATTCCATCCTTAAGACCTGAAATTACTCAGCTACCTTGCCCGATAGACACTAGTTTTAGAAATTGCTCCAGTCCTGTTTGTCTTGAAACTTGACCCCATAGCCCAATGGTAAAAGACATCCCTCTACCCATCTGAGTCAGTGATCGCACCACCAAATCCAAATCAAAACCCAAGTACAATCATAACTAGGCTAAAATCAAATAACTAAAACATAGTTAAATCATAAAGAGAGAGCTCTCTCTGAGAATTGGGAAGGCTAGATCCTAATCTCAAAAGTAGGTTTGTGGTTACCTCTAATCATTTCTTTCTTAACAAATCTAGAGAAATATTGTAGTGATAACACGACACCTAAAGCAGGTTGAGCAGCCTTGTCTTGTCTACTCCCCTAAGCTACCTCCATGGCTCCAATGCGGTCATTGTGGTGTTTGTATCGATGATACGGTGCATCAACAACTTGGTCGCTAGGTATGGGAAATTATGGTGATCATCTAGGTCCCAGTCCTTAAGTTTTAGCAGCAGCACCCGCACCAAGCATGGTCCATGGAAAACAATATTGTCTGGCAGTAGTGGGTTTTGCAAAGGGGTCTTGTTGTCATCAATGTCCTCTGGCACTTTGGTCTTGGGCTTGCGTGGAGGGACATACTTAAGCAACCAAATGATAGGGTCAGCACCCTAGGCTTCAACCTCTTCCACTTCAACTCTAATATCCTCATCATCCATCGGGATGTCTTCAATGTCTTCCTCCTCCAGCTCCAAATTTATGGCCTTGCCTTTCTCCTTTCCAGTGGATTTTGGTGGGTTTCTCCTTGGCGATGCGTTCACCGGTATGGCAGGGTGCTTATCCTTTTTATCCTTTGTGGTCTCCTTGGTTGGGGTCAGCTTTGGTCTCGGTGTCCTCCATGATTTAGGGACTTTTGCTAATACTTTGGCCACTTCTAGAGCAGCTACTTCAGCATCTATCTCCATTTCCAGCATTGACTCCTTTGTTACTTCTTTAGTATCTATAGTTGTTGTGGGTGTTGACATAATGCTTTCCAAAAATTCTCGTGATGTCTCTTATAAGTTTGCAAGTGCTGGAGTCGCTTTCAAAGCCTCGAAGAATTCTTTGTTCATGTGTACCTGAGAGTTCAACAACTGAATTCTCAAAATGCCAAGTGTTTTTCGTTGGACAACCACTTGTAATTTATAGGGAATTTTGAATTCAAATTCGACTATTCCCCCCAAATTTGGTTCATTAATGCCAAATTGGTGGCATATCTTCAATGATTTGACCCATAAATCTCATCTTAAATGTAGGCTGCCCACTCCATTTGGCCGCATTTCTCCCATCAAATCATGAAGAGTGACTTTAATTGTCACTTTCCGGCCGACCTTCATGATTTCTCCCTGGGTAGTGTAGCTCCCTTCGTGATGCCGCAAACCTTGTGACACTTCCTTGCTTCGCACAATCCTCCAATCACGTAGCTCCCCAACCCGGGCAGTGTAGTTTATAGTCGCATGCATCCTTTGAGCTTCCTGGAGCACTAATAATGTGCTACCTTGATCTAGTCACATGGTTGGACTGCTAGTGTATGGCTTCAGTCCACTTCCATTCACCTTTCTTAGGAACGGATCTCCATTCAATTTTACCAGTTGCACCACTCCTCCATCTGTAATTTCTTTAATGTCATAGGGCCCTAACCAGTGCATTCAGAATTTCCCTGGAAATTTATCAAACTTGTTGTCATATAACAAAACCAGGTTGTTTACCTTAAATTTGTGCAGCTTAATGTGCCGATCATGACATTCTTTTTTGTGTTGCTTTTGGACCTGTTGGTGAAAAAAAGCTAGAAATATTTCTTCCTCAAACTCATCCAGTTGTGTGAGCCTTTCCTCTAGGGCTCCATGATCTATCATACCCATGAGTGCCGCTATGCGCAGACTAGGCACTATATATTCCATAGGCATTACCACTTCAACACCATAGACAAGCCTAAAGGGAGTTTGTCCAATCAACTTCTTGCATGTCGTTGTTGGCATTATGGCTAAAGTGTTGTCCTTGATGGCAACCCATTCAGGTGATAGATCACAGTACTTCAAGTCAGCAGCAGAGATTGATGATCAACTATCAAATATTGAAGAAAATAAGGGGTATGCAGGTACACCTTACATAAGGTGCGTACACGTAGGTCGGTGTTACATAAACTGCGTACATACCCGCAGTTATCCCATTCAGGAGGTGCGTACCCCCAGTGCACACATTTCAAGGCAGAGAAAAGCACACGTGGGGTTTCTTATGTTTAACCTTTGGTATTTAGCCAATGGTTTTGTGTTATTATGGTTTCGGCCCGTGGTATTGATCCATGATTTAAGGAAGAGCTTTCCTATATAAAGCAAAGGAGATCATTTGGCTTGAGTATGTTTTGTGTTGAATATCTTATGAGGGCTAGATCTGGTCTAGATCTAAATAAGGCGAATCTATTGATGGACTGAGATCTCTTCGGCGCATGTTCAGATCTGTAGATCTGACTGTCTGGGTTATTTCTGAAGTCTTGGAATCATCTATGCCCAAAGGTATGCAGGTACAATGAAAGAAAAGTGCGTGCATACGCAGGAACGAAGCGTTTCAAGTGCGCTGGTACGCAGGCACAAAAGGGTTTAAGGTGCGCCAGTACGCAGGCACAGAACGGTTTCAGGTGCGCCGGTATGCAGGCACAGAAGGGTTTCACGTGCGCCGGTACGCAGGCATAGAAGGGTTTCAGGTGCGCCGGTACGCAGGCACAGAAGGGTTTCAGGTGCACCGGTACGCAGGCACAGAAGGGTTGCAGGTGCGGAGGTCCGCAGGCAGTTCAATGGACTCAGAGCGAGGTACGCAGGCGAACAGTTGAGCAGGGTGCGTACTGTAAGCAGGCAAGCAGTTGAGCAGGGTGCGTACTGTAAGCAGGCAAGCAGTTGAGCAGGGTGCTTACATAAGCAGGGAGCAGTTGAACAGGGTGCTTACTTCTCTTAAGATCTTTGTTTATCATTGCTGTGTTCTAGGTTTGGTTCTATTATTGTTGATTTGTTTACTACAGTTGACTGGGTGATTCTCTTATACTTGATGATCATTTGATGCTTATGGATCCAGTTTGAAAATTTATGAAAAGTGGTCCTTGTAAGGAAAGAAGTAGGGGGTTGTAGCTCCCTTCCAGGAGAGACTGGAAAACGAGAGACAGTTGTAGCTCTATGCAGGTTGCAGCCTGCGTACTGGTAAAGGACTGCACCAGTACAAAACCATTGTAAAAGGAGTTTCTAATTTGAAAGAAGATAGAGACATATTGCAGCAGGTGGTTTTCACCCACATTGGGTTTCCACCTTACATCTTGTGTTCTTTGGTGTGACTATCTGTTTTCTTTGTTCATGCTCATTATTTTATGGTACTGACATGAAAAACTAATTCAAAGAACAAATAAGGAAGATTTATTAAAAGAATTAGATAATACTTATTCACCCCCCCTCTCAGTATTATTTCCAACAATTGGTATCAGAGCAGGTCCTTCAGAGAAGCTTGATTGCTTGAAGGTAGATCGTTCATCATGAGCAACTACGAGAGAGAAGCATCAATCAGGCCACCAGTTTTTGATGGGGAAAACTTCAATTATTGGAAGGTAAGAGTTACTGCCTATCTTCAATCTCTTGGTACAGAAGTTTGGGACATCGTAGAGACAGGCTACGCTTTTCCTTCAGCTACTCCTATAGATGCAGCCGAGAAAAAGAAGTATGAAACAAATGCGGAAGCAATCAATACTCTATTAGGATGTATATCTCAATCAGAATTCATGAAGGTAATGCACTATAAATCCGCAAAAGAGATATGGGACAAAATTGTCACGAGCTATGAAGGAGATGAACATGTAAAGCGTGCTAAACTTCAAACTCTCAGAATTCAGTATGAGACTCTCAAAATGTATAATGATGAAAGTGTGGCTAACTATTTTCTTCGGGTAGATGAGGTTGTTAATTGTATGAAAAATTTGGGTGAAGAAATAAAAGAGGCTATTGAGGTTGAAAAGGTTCTAAGATCATTGTCCCCCAAGTTTGAATCTAAAGTATCTGCAATAGAAGAAAAGGAAAATCTACGAATTCTTACTATGTCTCAGCTACATGGAATTCTAACTGCTTATGAAATGAGAAAGGGAGGTCCATCAGACATAAGAGAAGCTGCTTTCAAGGCATCAGGCAAAGGAGATTATTATGAAGCAAGCCACGTCCCAGAAGAAGAGGAAGAAGAATCAAATTTTGTCAGAAATCTTCAAAGGGGCTCTGGAAGGTTCAGAGGTAAGTTACCTTTAAAATGCTTTGCTTGTGGAAGAGTAGGTCATTATGCTGCAAAATGTCCTTATAAGGATAAAGGAAAGGAACCTGCTAGATGGAACAAGAAACAGAACGCAAATAAGAAAAGCTACTACACTCATGAAGATAGTGATGGTGTATCAAACAGTGATGAAGATGAACAAGGTAATGAATATAAGTTGTTAATGGGATTTGAAGATGATGATTATATGGATGCTATAGATGTGGATAACCTTTATGATGAAATTACTAGACTCAAGAGATGTATAGAAGAAAAGAACATGATCATTGATACTCTACAATTTCAAATTGATGAAAAGGAAAAACATCTTGAAAAATTAGAAGGTGAAATTGTTGGTCTTAGAAAAGAGATTGAGAAAACAAAAGCTATTAATCTCAAGTTTGTCAAAGGATCAGAAACTTTGGATGAGATTATCAATGTGCAGTGGTCTCCACTAAACAAGACAGGTCTGGGCTATAATGGAGAAACTTCTCAAGCATCCACCTCAAAAAGTTATCTTGATGCAGCAAGAAGAAATGAGAAAAAGCACAATGAAGATCATCAGGTAAAGCAGGGACGAATTACAAACAAAAACTATCAGGGGCAATCCATCTTAAGGGTGAACAAAAGCTACAACCAGCCACAGGTAAAATCTTCTCAATTTGGTTCAAGAATAGATGACAATAGAAATTACAATCAATTGGCTGGTATATTCGATAACCACAGAAGTTTCTTCAATGGACAATGCTTTTCTTGCCATAACTTTGGTCACAAAGCAGCTCAATGTGTTGCATATAAAACAATCATGACTAGGGAAGCTCAAAAACAAAGAAGTATGACCGGGATTACAAAAAGGACCTATAAAAACTTTTCGATTCTTGAAAATGAAGTTGAATGTTATATTTGCAATAACTTTTGTCATGAAGACTCTGAATGCAGGAGCAGGTTTCAACAGAAAAAGGAACAAGCCTCAAACACCAAAACATGGAGAATAAAGGAACCACAAACAGAAAGATGTGGGATAGCATTTTATGTAGAGGGACAGGAAAATCTATGGTACATTGACAATGGATGTTCGAAGCATATGACAGGTGATAAAGAAAAACTTGAGTCATATTCTGCTCTAGAAAAAGGAAAGAAAGTCTCTTTTGGAAATGATACTCCTGCAACTATAAAAGGAAAAGGCATTGCTCAGTTAAAAGAAAAGGTCAAGGCTGGAAATGTTTTGTATGTTGATGGATTGAAGCATAATCTTCTAAGTGTCAGCCAGATGTCTGATCAAAGAACCGAGGTTATATTCAGATCAAATGGATGTCTTGTTCGTGATCTTGATACAAGTAAAACAGTGATCAAAGGCAAAAGAACTCCAAATAATCTGTACATATTTGAAGAAGGACAACAACAATGTTATCTAAGCAAGGATGATGAGCACTGGTTATGGGATCGGAGGTTGGGACATCTAATCTTTTCACAAATAAGGAAAGCATGCAAATATCAGGCAGTTCGCGATCTTCCAGATATCAAAATTCCTGACAACACCATATGAAAATCATGTCAGTTTGGAAAACAAACCAGAACTAACTTTCTAGAGAAATAAGGTTCAGCTAGCATGCCTCTTGAGCTAGTACATACAGATACATGCGGTCCTTTCAGGAAAAGAACACCTCGAGGAGAAGAATACTTGATATTATTCATTGACGATTTCTCCAGGTTTGTCTGGTTAGGACTTATGAAGCACAAAGATGAAGCATTCGAAAAATTCAAATCCTTCAAAGCCTTGGTTGAAAATGAATCAGGTCACAAAATTAAGTGCCTCAGATCCGACAGAGGTGGGGAATTTACTTCAAATGAATTTTTCGATTTCTGTGAAGAAAATGGGATAAGAAAAGAATTCTCTATAGCAAGAACCCCTAAGCAAAATGGAGTTGTGGAAAGAATGAACAGAACAGTCCACCAAATGGCTCGTGCTATGCTTGATGAGTCAGGAACTCCCGCAACTTTCTGGGGTGAAGCTGCACATGCTGCAGTTGTTATTCTCAACAAAAAAAATGTCCGGGTGAACAACACTCAAACTCCTCATGAGCTCTGGAGTGGTAGGACTCCTTCGGTAAAGAACTTCAAAATCTTTGGGAGCAAATGCTATATCAAGAATACTGATGAGCAGCTTGGCAAACTTGAACCTAGAGCAGATGAAGGCATTCTTCTTGGTTACTCTCCACATAGCAAAGCATACAAATTCTACAATAAAAGACTTGGCAGAATTGTTGACAGCATTGATGTAGTGGTTGATGAGAAGGGATACATTCCTAGGCAAGTACATCATGAAGACATCGAAGAAGATGAAGGCTACCCCCAACGACAAAATAATGAAGAATAAGAACCTCAAGAAGAACCTCAAGAAGAACCAGAGGAGAAAACAAGAATAGAAGAAAAGACTCCATCCAGATATGTTCAGAAGAATCATCCAGAATCTCAGATTATGGGGCAGAAAGAAGCAGGTGTACAAACAAGAAGAACAGTTGCAGAAGCTTCAAGCTATTTGGCATTACTCTCCTCTGAACCACAAAATGTGAAAGATGCATGCAAAGATGAATGTTGGGTGAAAGCAATGGATGAAGAACTTGAGCAGATCGAAAAGAACAACACTTGGGAGCTGGTTCCTAGACCAAAGGATAAGAATGTTATCGAAACAAAATGGGTCTTCAAAAATAAATTGAATGAAAATGGAGAAGTAATTATAAACAAAGCCAGACTTATTTGTAAAGGGTATGCGCAGCAAGAAGGAATAGACTTTCAGGAAACCTTTTCTCCTGTTGAAAGACTTGAGGCCATCCGAATGTTCCTTGCTCTCTCAAGTTTTCAAAACTTCAAAGTATTTCAAATGGACGTGAAATCATCCTTTCTGAATGGAGACTTGGAAGAAGAAGTATACATTGAACAGCCAGATGGGTTCATTCTTGGAAATGATCCAAATCTTGTATGCAGATTGAAAAAGGCTCTCTATGGTCTCAAACAAGCTCCAAGGGCTTGGTACTAACATTTGGACAAATATCTTCATCAACAAGGTTTTTCAAAAGGATCAGCAGATAACAATCTTTATATAAAAGTTGAAAACGACAAATTGCTAATACTTGTTGTGTATGTAGATGACATTATTTTTGGGAGCAATGAAGAAGCTATGAGTCAAAGCTTTGCCTTGGTCATGCAGAAAGAATTTGAAATGTCCTTGCTAGGAGAACTGACATATTTCCTTGGTTTGCAAATCCAACAAAAAGAAGGAGGAATCTTTTTATCTCAAACCAAGTATCTCAAACATATTTTGAAGAAATATGGTATGGAAGATGCAAAACCAATATGTACACCCATGGTCACAGGATCAAGCCTCAGTGCTAATGATGAATCTGCAGCAGTACATCAACCAACCTACAGATCTATGATTGGAAGTTTACTTTATTTGACAGGTACCCGACCGGACATCATGCATGCAGTTGGAATAGTTGGAAGATTTCAGGCAAATCCGAAGGAGACTCATCTTCAGCCAGTGAAGAGAATCTTCAAATATCTTCAAGGGACTCAAAATTATGGCTTATGGTATCCTAGAGATACAGATCTTACACTTCATTCTTATACAAATACAGATTGGGCCGGAAGCGTGGATGACAGGAAAAGCACAAGTGGTGGTGCGTTCTTTATGGGTTCCAGACTGGTATCTTGGTTCAGCAAGAAACAGAGTTCAATTGCCTTGTCTACAGCTGAAGCGGAATATGTTGCTGTTGCATCTTGTTGCACCCAACTCCTTTGGATGATGCAGACTTTGCAGGATTTTCAAATCACTTGTACACCACCAATCCCCATCTTATGTGATAACACAAGTGCAATCAACATCTCAAAGAATCTTGTTATGCATTCAAAAACCAAGCACATACCAATCAAGTACCATTTTCTCTGGGAACAAGTGCTTGAACAGAAGGTCAAGTTGGAGTATGTTCCTTCTAAGGAACAAGTTGTTGATATTCTCACCAAACCATTGCCCAGGGACACTTTCGAATACCTCAGGCAAAAGCTGGGGGTTGTTGATGCATCATCTTATTGCTGAACCTCTTCTGATTGATGGTACAGGTTCAGGGGGAGCATATAATGCATTGTTGGCATTATGGAGGATGTGCAAAAGGAGATCTTGGAAGTAGCTGCAATATGTCTCTATCTCTTTCATGGTGGATTATGGTTCTTCGTTGCAGATCTGGTTCATATTCAGGGGGAGCATGTTCTTAGGGGGAGCATAACCCTTTGCCCTTGATGTCAAAGGGGGAGAATGAAGCTGAAGTTTTGAGGTTTCCATCAAGTCCAAAGGGGGAGATTGTTGGCATTATGGCTAAAGTGTTGTCCTTGATGGCAACCCATTCAGGTGATAGATCACAATACTTCAAGTCAGCAACAGAGATTGATGATCAGCTATCAAATATTGAAGAAAATAAGGGGTACGCAGGTACACCTTACATAAGGTGCGTACATGCAGGTCGGTGTTACATAAAGTGCGTACATACCCGCAGTTATCCCGTTCAGGAGGTGCGTGCCCCTAGTGCACACATTTCAAGGCAGAGAAAAGCACACGTGGGGTTTCTTATGTTTAACCTTTGGTATTTTGTGTTATTATGGTGTCGGCCCGTGGTATTGATCCATGATTTAAGGAAGAGCTTTCCTATATAAAGCAAAGGAGATCATTTGGCTGGAGTATGTTTTGTGTTGAATATCTTATGAGGGCTAGATCTGGTCTAGATCTAAATAAGGCGAATCTATTGATGGACTGAGATCTCTTCGGCGCATGTTCAGATCTGTAGATCTGACTGTTTGGGTTATTTCTGAAGTCTTGAAATCATCTATGCCCGAAGGTACGCAGGTACAGTGAAAGAAAAGTGTGTTCATACGCAGGAACGAAGCATTTCAGGTGCGCCGGTACGCAGGCACAGAAGGGTTTCAGGTGCGCCGGTACGCAGGCACAGAATGGTTTCAGGTGCACCGGTACGCAGGCACAGAAGGGTTTCAGGTGCGCCAGTATGCAGGCACAGAAGGGTTTCAGGTGCGCTGGTACGCAGGCACAGAAGGGTTTCAGGTGCGCCGGTATGCAGGCACAGAAGGGTTGCAAGTGCGGAGGTCCACAGGCAATTCAATGGACTCAGAGCGAGGTACGCAGGCGAACAGTTGAGCAGGGTGCGTACTGTAAGCAGGCAAATAGTTGAGCAGGGTGCGTACTGTAAGCAGGCAAGAAGTTGAGCAGGGTGATTACGTAAGTAGGCGAGCAGTTGAACAGGGTGCTTACTTCTCTTAAGATCTTTGTTTATCATTGCTGTGTTCTGGGTTTGGTTCTATTATTGTTGATTTGGTTACTACAGTTGACTGGGTGATCCTCTTATACTTGATGATCATTTGATGCTTATGGATCCAGTTTGAAAATTTATGAAAAGCTGTCCTTGTAAGAAAAGAAGTAGGGGGTAGTAGCTCCCTTCCAGGAGAGACTGGAAAACGAGAGAGAGTTGTAGCTCTCTGCAGGTTTCAGCCTGCGTACTGGTAAAGGACTGCACCAGTACAAAACCATTGTAAAAGGAGTTTCTAATTTGAAAGAAGATAGAGACATATTGCATCAGGTGGTTTTCACCCACATTGGGTTTCCACCTTACATCTTGTGTTCTTTGGTGTGACTATCTGTTTTCTTTGTTCATGCTCATTATTTTATGGCACTGACATGCAAAACTAATTCAAAGAACAAATAAGGAAGATTTATTAAAAGAATTAGATAATACTGATTCACCCCCTCTCTCAGTATTATTTCCAACAGTCGTCTGATAAGACCATAGTACTGCAGGTATGCATAGGTCCCAATCACTTCGTTGAGCATTGCAAACCTTGGTCGGCATGTCCTCTAGCACTTTATTGAATTCTTCCACTGTCCTGTTAGCCTGCGGGTGATAAGGCATGCTCTTCTGGTGATATACCTGAAATTACATCATTAGCGCACTGATCATCTCATTCAGAAAGCGTGTATCATGATCAATCATCATAATCTTTGGACATCCAAATTGTGTTAGTACATACTCAAAGAGGAAATTTTTAGCAGTCATGCCTGTGTAATCCTTCACAGGATGTGCCTTTGCCCAATGATTCAAATACTCTGTCGCGGTGATAATGTACCTTGCTCCCATCTTTGCTTGGGACTGAATGGGTCCCACAAAATCTATCGCCCATTTCTCGAAGGGTTGTAATATCATCTCTGGATTCAGAGGCATCTAATCCCTCCGCGATGGCCTACCAGTCCTTTGACACACATCACACGCCTTGTAATATGCTTTTGAGTCCTAATGGGAGGTTGGCCACCACAACCCTTCGCATACAATCTTCTACGCAGTCGCTCTCCCTACGTAATTTCCTCCTGCGGTGCTCCCATGAGCATTTGCGAGGATGTTGCTTCTTTCAAACCCTGGTACATATCGTTGCAATAACTCATCCGACAGCATTCTATACAGATGCCCAGCAGTGACAAAAAAACCATGCAGACCACTAATTCCTTCTTCTGTTGGATGGTGTATCCTTCCGGGGCAGCCCCTATTGTTAGGAAGTGTATGATATCCTCAAAATGACCATCCACGATGCGCACTACAAATAGTTGCATGTCAAGGAATCCTTTCTCCAAATTCGTGGGCTCTTCCCCTATCTCGATGTGTGACAAAATGGTCTGGTCCAACGTTCAGTTGTTCATGATTCACAATAACTTCGAAATCATACTCTTGGAACAATAACAACCACCTGCAGATTCTCCCTCCCCAACATAGGCTTATTGACTAGGTACTTCAGCATGGAGTGGTCCTTATACACCTTCAAGTGGCCTCCTAGCAAGTAGTGCCTAAACTTCTGGAGTGCATATACTGTAGCTAACCCTTTGTGCTTGGTAGTGGAATAGTTCTTCTCTGCCTTGTATAACCTTCTGCTTACAAATGCGATAGGATGGTCCAAGTATCCTCTAGCAGCCTGGTCCGTACTCCTCCCAGCGCTATACATGACACGTCGACATATACATGAAACTCATTCTTCCAATCCGGGAAGACTAGGATCAGCTTAGTGACCATCTTTTATTTCATTACGTCCAGGCTCTTCTTACAGTCCTCATTCCAGCAAAACATGACATCCTGCTTTAACAACTTCTCCATAGGCATGGTGATCTAGGCATAGCCTTTGATGAACTTGTGGTAATAGCCTGTGTGTCCCAAGGTACCACGTAACTGTTTCAAACTACTTGGCACTTCCAAATTCAGTATCACCACAATCTTCATGGGATCTACCATCAGTCCCTGTCTCCAAACCACATGACCCAACAGGGTCCCAAAAGGAACACAAAACAAACACTTCTTAAGACTGAGTGTGATTTGGTATCTTCGACAAGTATCTAGCATCAGGCGTAAATTGGTGACATTGTGCTTCACTAGCCCAAACATAGTCCAGTCATCAAGGTATACTTCCAGGAACTTATGAATAAATTCCTTGAATACTGCAACGACTACGCATGACGAAATCACAGGTGAGTTCTTCAATCCGAAAGGCATGACAGTGTATTGAAAATAACCCCACTCAGTCATGAAGGTTGTCTTGCTCCTATCCTTTGGCATGATTTTGATCTTATGGTACCCCAAGAACCCATCAGTGAAGGGATATGCTTCTTCGCCACCTACATTTTCCAACACTTCATCGGTGAATGGAGTCGGGAAAGGATCATGTAGGCAAGCATCATTTAGCTTTCTGAGATCCATGCATATCCTTATTTCATCCTTATGCTTCTTCTCCTGTACCACCACTGGGCTTACCCAATTAGATTCTTCCATAGGATCAATGATGCCTACCACAAGCATCTTGTCTAGCTCTAAGTAGATCTTCTCCTTATATTTCAGATTGAGGCGGTAAGGTCTTTGCTTAACCGGCTTCGTGTCAGGTTTCAACATGATTTTCATAACACCTAGGTCTCTAATTATCCCTTTTATATCCGTAAACTTGGTAGGGAATAAATCTTGGTATTCACGGAGCAATTTAGTGACCTTATCCACCATCGTGTCATCCCAGTAATCTCCAATCTTTGTGAATTTGGGCTCTGCCTTCGTACCAATGTTTACCTATTTAGTTCTTAGTGACATGTTTATATCAGGATTTTCAATATATGGTCCTACAACCTCGCGATGACCTTTTGTTTCATAGATTTTAATCTTTCAGTGGTCATGTTATAGAATTCTAGCACGTGACTCAGCTGAGTAGCCCACTCAGGCTGAATCAGGTCCAACGGATCTTGTGGTATCCTAAAGATTGCTTCTTTCATGTCTTCTAATGCCTCATTAATATAGTCAAACCCATCTTCAAAACTAAATGTCATTATGAATCCCTCACGCAAAATATCCCATTCACTTGTACCATGGCGAAGCTTTGTCTCTACATACAAATTCATCGGGACGACGTCTAGGGTGTGATAGAACAAGTGCACCCATTCTAGTTGGGGCTTTTCTCCATAAGCCTGAGTCCATTTGGCCAAGTGCACACACAGATCATCTTTCCCATCATATTTTGTCCCTTATTCACACCCTCAACTTTCCAAAGCATGTCTCATCATCCTCCTAAATTCACACCAATCATCAAAGCTTCTCCTGTGTGTACCCCACCATCTTGTGGGTGTAGCGCACAGTGCCTAGTCCAATGCTTGGAAGCACTGCTTTTCTAGTACCTCCCTTTCAAATACATCAAAAAATATATCTACATCATTCAGGCCATCATAAGTAGGTAGATTTCTTACCTTTGATGGCACAGAGCGCAGCGACCGAGTCATCATGTTACAACTCAGTGTAGTTACTTCATGTAACTGATTTTGCCAGTGCTCTAATTCTTCATCAAAGTCCAAGGTGCAGGAACTCTCACGATCCTAGGTAATTTGTCCATCCACTGTTAGATTCACCCAATATTTATCTCTCATTGTTATCTTATAGATACAGTCCAGATCATCATCGCTCTCATAATCGCAGACTGGTTCAGTATAGCATGATCCTTCAACAGGATATAGGGGTACTATTACAGGCAGTGATTTCTTCTCAAATATCATCTTTCACTTGTTTAGATTGATTACCTTGTTCATATCAGTAGCCCAATCAATTCCCAAGAGTGTAGGGTAGGGGTTGCTGTCATCCAGAATTTCTATTACCTCGAAGTGAGCTAGCGTGCTCGCACCTTCAATATCTATAGTCACCCCTTGGAGCCAACCCATGGGGATGATCTTATGCTATTTCGCCATTCTTAACTTAATTAGAGACCATTGCAGCATGGGTCTTCTCATCTGTTCCCAAGTCTTCTTTGGTAAGACCTTCCCATCTGACCCCAAGTCCAAAATAGCCTGATCCATTTCATACTCTTCTACCTGCGTATTTAGTCTCATCTCTCGTTCCGTCCTTCTTTTATGCTTACCAATATTTTTTATTATGTGTGGCTCACCCAGGGTGTTTCTAGCGCATCTGTTTATAACCTCTTGTAGCCCCACCACAACCTTGCTATCGTGTCGTAACTTCATACAGGTCTCTAGGAAGGTTGTAACCATAGAAGGGTCCATCTTTTGATCAGGTTTATCCTTGCTTCCTAAGGTGGAGGCCTTAGTGAAGCTCTTCTTTTCTTCCATTAATGTTTCACGTGAATGCTCCAAATCAAACTCAACCTCCTTCGCTGGAGCTTTGTGAACCCATGTGCTATCTTCGAGCTGTTTCCCCTTGTCATCTCATGTTGTGGTTCCACCTTGGAGCACTATATTCATGTTCGGATCCTCTTCATGTGGCTCAGATCTCATCATCTAGAAATTCTGATTCAGCTGAGGTGGTAGCGCCCCTTTGTCACATATCCTTGCTATCAATGTAGGATAGTCTTCCATTTTGTGATCAAACAGAGTGCAATATTTGCACGACGGTTGTGTAGGGTTAGTGAAATCATGGGCATAATGTCCTGGTCCTCCACAATTGTAGTAGATCAATTGTCCTGACCTCTTTCAAGTCCTCCTCTGCCTCGGCCTCGTCCATCCCCCTGAAAGCATGTCTGTGCCATTCCCACACTCTGGTTAGGGGGCCGTGTTTCTGCCTGAACCCTATATGTTGGAGTTCTATCTGTCATTAGTTGATAGATTCTACAATTATGGCCTTCATGTCCTATCAACCTACAGAAGTTGCAGAATAGTTGTTGCAGTGTCTGTACAAATTTCTGCAGTAAATGACAGTTATCTGTGGCATGTTTTACTACTACCTGACATATAGCGCACCATAATGCAGGCCCCACGCTTGGTCCTGCTTGAGCTTCCGGCCTCAAAGGCATTGATCCTCCTCCTTCCAGGTAGTTCGCAAAGACAAGGAAATGGTCTTTGTCATGCCCCTAACCCTTGCATTTCAGGCACCATACCTCTTCGCGCACCTCTAGTTGAACTGTTATGTCCAGCTTCAAATTTTTCATCTTAAGGGAAAGATTTTTCAACTACATGTGGATCTGCTGGATCTAGATATTTGGAGGTTGCATCAATGTTTCATGCAGTCTCATTGTAATCTCCAAAGCCTCTGCCTAAGTCGTTATCTTCTGTTGTGACAACACAACCCTTAGGTGTGGCAGTAGCCAAGCCACAAACCACTTGTGATGTTGTCTGTCTGTCAAGTTAATGTTAACTTCACGAATTTTACACTTCAACCTTTGATCGAGTTCTCAAGGTGTCTCACCTGGTTGCATCATGATTTCTTTGAACCCCACAATAGACTATGCTTCAAATTTAGGCATACTGAATTCTCTATTCAGTGTTGTCTAGATGTCTGCTACTCCAGCATTCGGGTTATCATTAGAGCACTTGATATACTAGGTTAGTGCGTGATTCTACAAAGAACTAACCAATGTCACCTTCTTCATGTGATTGTTTGTAAGGCCCTAAGGTTCCCATACAGCTTTCATAACAAACCAGAACTAGTCTGGGTCCTCATTTCCCAAGCCTTTGAACAAAGGTAGCTTTACTGAGTTTGCCATACTGAACTGTGGTAGAGGCAACGGTGGTATGGGTGAAGTCACAGCTGAAGGTGGTGAAATTGGAGGTGGTGTGGGCGAAGGTGGTTGTCACATGAACCCTTGTCTTATTAACTAAATAGCACTTAACAGAGAAACTTGCACTATTCCCTCTTCATCACCTCACGAAGGTGAAATCAATGGACTACATTCAGGACCCTTTCTTCCTTTGCTCCTGTAAGTTTTATGCTTCACGTAGCTCCAAACATCAAGTTAGCTACATAACGTGTTTTTCTCACAATAACATTTTAATCCAACTATTCAAAGATTTCAAGTACTTACCTCGTAGCCCTTTGAAAAAGCGCTGCTCCACCTCGTTGTAGATGACTGAGGTATTAACTGTGAATTCAGTTACAAATCCTCCTTTGATGAAATTGACCAAATGATCAACAACGCAGGTGATCTTATCCTCAGATACTTCCAATCTCTGTACTAGCTCCGGGGTCCAAACAATAGGACCGTCAAGTTTCCACCTTCCTTGCCTATCTCCTAGCTTCACGATCCACTCATATAGCTCAACTGGAAAGGAACAAAAAGAATCTCGTGGACCTTAGTATATAGGTACCTGTCCAACAATTGTTCCTTTGTCAATCGCGGGTTCTTATTCTCCTGCACTACGAATTCATGGATCTTCCTATCCAGCTACTCTCCAATCTCTTTCTTAGTTGGATTCGACTAATACAACATCACACATCTCTTATGCAAATTCCAGTCTCGGCAATAGAACCATTTGTTGGCTTGATGGGGCCTGACCCAGGTGTAGTGTTCGTTAGCCAAAAAAATCCCTACACTACTGGCCCTTTCGTCATTAGCCTGCAGAGCGCGGACCAAAGTATCACTCGAAGTAGTATGGGGGATGCTGGAACCAAATTTCTGCACCCTGAGATGGTCATGACGTCAGTTTATTCCCTATATTCCTGCCTTCATGCAGGTCACTTATTTCTAATGCTCGCGAGAATATCCCTCTATTCTGTCCTTTAGTACCTCCGCGAAAGCATATGATTGGCCTTCGCGCAATGCTAACCTGTGGCTTGGGTATTTTCACACTGCTAGTGTAGTGTACCGTGCAGATTCTCAAACTAGTCTTAGTGCCTTACTTATCTTATTAAACAAGTATAGTTAGCACCACATAAACATATGTTCTTACTTGTGTTCACTTAACCAACGTAATTACATACATTTGCACATCATTTAAGCATTATAATGGAAATTCATACACAATACAACAAGATGCATTAATCGAAACAAGGACACCAAATTTGCAGAATACTTCTCTTTATTGATATCTTCAAGTGATTATAGATTCTATCCACCCTATGCACACAGTTGCAAGGGTCCATGCACTTGGCTACGTAATTCCACCCTAGGGCTTTGTGCACTCATTTGTAGAGGCTCTACCTACGCTACGACCTGAAACTTAGACTTCTTACTTCACAGCTATGACTATTTGACTCCAACCCATGACTCTTAAACTACTTAGAGCTTATCTCCCTTCATACAATCCCATGGTCCGCTGACCATGGGTAGATCTTTTATAGCTGAATTTACTTTACGAAACTAAATGTGGACAACCCTTTATGACTCATGACACCTTCACACTATGTGACCACAAAATGCAGAGTCTTTACAATTTTATTACAAAATTTGACCCAAAACATGGGCTTTTAGCCCCAAAACTGTCCTTTGGGGGATCTCGTTCGCAACAATAGATTAAGTCTTAATCTTGATGAAATTTCCTGCAAAATCATAACCTTTAGAAAGAGATCAGATTATTGGACTATTTGTCCAAGAAAACTCCTCTTGCTTTATGTTTTCTGATAGCCATTAAAAGAGATTAGCTTACTAGACTATTTGTCTGAAATAGCTCCTCTTGGAATCGGTTTCACTTTGACCTTCTAGTACCTTTGAATATGTTTTTATTGGGCTCTAGAAATCTTCTACACGCATCTAAATTTCCCTAGTTGTTAAGTAATCATTCTGACTGCTCAATTAGTAGGAATCCCTTTAAATTATTATACCATAATCCTTGGAAAAGCTAAGTCATTATGTCAGGCTGGAAGCTGACACGTTCTGGAGGGACCTTGTGAGAGAGGCCTTTAATCATGGAGAGGGATTTTCATTAATCACCGACCATCCCAAATTAAAACCATAAATCTACCCATTGTGCTTCAAAGGTTGTTGTTCAATGACAGGGGAACAACATTAAAGAAAGCCTCGTAACACCTGAAGGATCCCCCACTGGTTCAATGGCTAGCTTGAACCTAAAAGCTAGTTGAGTTGGTTTTATAGTGTAGTATTTGTAGCTAATGATTGCCTACGAGAAACAAGTACAACAAAAATATAATCAGAGCTACATAACAATAATTTGTAAGGGCACAATAATAACAACGGGGGGCTTCCATGAGGCACAATAATAACAATATGGGAACTAAATGGGCACAAAAATACAATAATGGGGTTCAACTAATAAAAATAGCATGCTACACTAGTATTATAGGGACCTAAAAAATCAAGAGACTTCGAGCTTGGCCTTTAGCCCCTTTTGCTTCACCTCTTATTGAATTTCCATGATAGGACTGATTGCTATGACCGATGGCAGAAGACTTAGGTGTGAAGCCCTTTATGATCCTATCGGGGGCCTATCTCATTGTGTACCTACTCTATGCCCTTGGTTACTTGGACTCCATGACCAAACACCAACACAACACTCGAAGCTTCGTAGTCTCGACACATTCTCAAAATGAAATTATAGAGGATTTATGGTATCTCTAACCTCTAAGATATACTTACAAGGTGACATCATGTTTTCATCATCAACCCACATGGCATCTCCTAAGTGGTGACACATGTCACCCGGATTTACACTGTTAGGCCACTAAAAAATCTAGAATTTGACTACCATGTGTCCCCGATACATCCATGTCACGCTGAAATCATCTACCACTGTCATCTCCCAAGGGCTAATGAACTACTACCATGTGTCCTATTAGAGGAGAGAGAAAGGGCCCCTCGATCCTTGGTTTTGAAAGAAATTTTCTTTGTAAATCCCTTCTCCCTGCAACCCTCGTCACTTTTAAAATAATTCATTAATAATAAGTTACATTGTTCCAACCTTTCGAGATTCTGACATTCCCTGGTTTCGAGGTTCCGAGTTTCCAAGATTTCGAACATCCGAGGTTTCAAGCCTGCTTCCCTGGTTCAATGCCATCTCAGGTCTATTTTAAATTTACCTTCGAGAATCTGATATATGGATGTGGAAACTTAGCTCTAGCATCCCCCCATACTGCGGGTTGATGCCAAAATGGCTAGTAGTGTAGGGTTTTGTTTGTCACAACTAACTCTAAACCTGGATTTGGACCCAGTAAGCCAACAACCATATAAGCTAAAAAGCCTGAAACAAACATCATTAATATTATTCCACTTCATCAGGTTGAAGCCATTCATTAGTTACAAGAAATCTTGAAGAATTCCAAAAAATCCTAAAACTGCCCCTTTTTAATAGCTATTTCTGGGTCAGAGGTCAAGTTTGACTAGCTTTGACTAGGTCTGTATTTGCTCATTTTGACTGAACCAATAGATTTTCATTCATCCGTGGTTCCTAAGTGTTATAGACATTTTTGTGCCTCGCATCATGGAGCATGAAATGTCGATAATTACAGGGATCCTCAGTCCCTAAACATGTTGTTCTTACCCCTAAAAGAACAAGGTCATCAAACAACAGCACTTCCAATCAGTTCTCCACCTGAAAAAACTTCAAAACAGGCTTATTTTGGATCATGTCAGCTGCTCCACTGAGCTTCTGCGCTGGAATGCAACTGTCCCTCCTTGTACCTGCGCTGGAAGTCAAGATTAATGAAGGCTACCTGCGCTGGGCGAGATTGGCCAAGTGGCACAGTCATCCTGCAAGGTGTCAACTGCCCAGGAAGCTTCCAAACTGACACTTGGTTCATGAGATTCGCCCTGTGATGAGTAAGAGGTACTTGATCACCATGTGTAAGCAAGGATCTCCAAGTGGACTCAAGAACTGAAGATTAACTGAAGAGGGAGAGGACACTAGTCAGCTCTATGCCAGCCTCAAGCTGACTCATCCTCTCTTCTTCTCTCCTATATATAGAGCTCTTCTATGAGGTCTAAGGAGGCTGGAATTTTGTGTAAAGCAAGCAGGTGCTGTTGGATTACAGTTAGAGCTATTGGGTGATTGTTTTACTAGAGGTGAAGAGGAGAGTTCTTGCTGCTGGGGAGGTGCTGCTGGATTGGAGCCATCATTGGTTGTAACCTTCTCAGAACCCTGTTACTTCTATCAATAAAGTTTTGCATGTTCTCCTATATACTTGTATTGCATTGATGTATTGTATTTACATGTATATTTGATTCACCCTAATCCATGCTTCAGTTATGAGTACATGTATCTTGTAGTTTCCTCTCTTGTTTTGTGCAGGATCTGTGTGTAGCTGGACCGGCGAAGAGAGCAAGGAGCTGGGAACAAGAGACAAAGAGAGAGGACAAGGATCGACTATGCGAAGGACACCAGGTTGGTTGACCTTCTTTTCCTTCTCTCTGTACTTTCATAAAGGAAATCATCAAAGCTTTACTTCCAGTTGTTGCTAAAGACTGTCACCTTTAGAGTAGGGATAGGGTCATCCGCATCGGATACTTTTCCCCACAACAAACTGGCGACTCCGCTGGGGAGCCTAGTATCTTGTTGGTGTTTGTAGTATTTTGCTATTCATTTCCTGAAGAAAAGAGTACCAAATCGAAAAGCTTTTGATTATATCAAAAGAGAAGTAGAGGGACTGCTACTCTTGCTCATTTGCTGAGGAAATTCAAGATTTGAAGAGCCTATCTACAAAATACTCTTTACTCTTTGTGATAGATCTTCATCCTCTTGATCATCCCTTAGCCTGTACTTGACCTATAGCTTTTTATTTCAGCAAAAACAGTGCATTTTTGAGCTTTTTATGACCCGGAATTCTTTGTAGACGAAACTCTTGTGAGTCAGTGCAGGCTGTCCACAGGTAGCCTGCATTACAGCGCAGGTACTCCCTTCGGAAACTGCGCTGAGAGTCAAATTGGCAGACTAGAACCTGCGCTGGTCCAGTTAGCCATTGTCTTGCTCAGCTTTCCCTTTGTGTCTTGGCCCTGTTTTCACTTGTTTTTGCTGATTGCTTGCTGGTCATTGTACTTGCTGTAAACCACTTCTCCTTGACATTATTCCGCCTCAGTTGTGTGATGAAACTGTGAATGTTCTTTCAGTATTTCTTGTTTCAGTTACAGTTTCCCATTGTGAAAAGCGAACCAGTATAGCTGTGGCCTCTTAGATCCTGAACTGTAAAAGTGTCTTTGTGATCTTATGAGCTAGTTTTATTACTGTTCATGGCTGTTTGAGTTTGTTTGCTCTTCATTTTATGGTTTGAATCTATACATTTCCTATGTTTAAACAAGTCTATCATAAGGTGTCTTTTTGATTGTGGACAAGCTTGTTTATTTCTACTTGAAATTAGATTCAAAATTATACAACAGTTTCCTTTTTGTCTAGCATCAACATTAAGGATAACGAAAAGAAATACATGCATTGTGCATTTTTCATTTGACTGTATGCTTGACGATTTAGGAAGATGTGCATTTTAGTGTGTGTTCTTTGATCTGTGGAAAAAGTTGTGTCTTTCTTTTCCCTCAAGTAGATTAAGGTTTTCAAAGTTGAAAGATTGAAAAGATTTGCTTCTCATTCTTAGATTGCATATAGGAAGTTGTATATATACATCTCGTGGCGAACCTGAAAGGAAAACTGTTAAGAAAGATCAACATTAAAATAAACTCAATTTACATAACAACGCTTTGGAATTTAACGCAAACATCTAGAGGTCTAGGTAGAGACGTGTTCCGGCGTCGTTAAACATAGTGACTGTCGATCTCTACGAAGGTGGGTGATTCCTCCTGAGAGTCGGCGGCACTAACACGGACTTGAGCTCCCGCGTACCGTCGCGTATATTGGGAGACCCCTATAGGATTTTATCCTTTATCCTTAGGAAACCGTGTCGGCCGCCCTACTGATCGCGATGCAGTGAACACAGCATTCACGAAGATCGACCACCCGTACCGTAAAACGTATTCTGTGGTTTCGCGAAAGGTTTGGCACACCCTCTGCCTAGATCTCCAGAGCAGTTTCTTTTGGCCTTTTCCAAACTCTATAACTGAAAAAGTCCAGCCGAGCATTTGTCACTTCGGGCTCGTTAATACATCGAAGGCGACTAGAGTCATCTTTAGCTTTTTCTCGACTCTTAAAACATGAAAAAGCAAGTTTGTGTCTAAAAGCGTCGTTAATAAAATTTATTTTAAGCGGAACATAATCACCTATTATTCCCACGTTGATCTTTCAGTTGAAAAGTATGGAGCCCACCAACCAAGGAAGTAACCTTGGCGGAAGTCCAAATCCCTTCTCCTCTTGGGGAGATGTTGGTGCACCTCATATGGCTACATTGTCGCTTCCAGGATTGACAATCGGCCTCCCTATATGGCTCTTTTCAACTAATGTAGTCCAGATCGCCACTAATCCTGAGCAGTCGAATCAACAGTCAGAACAATCTAGAACTACCCACCAGCCTTCCACTTCTTATGATACTTCCTCTGATCCTTCATCTTCGCAAGGTGGAGCTGGCAAAAGTCAGCCTCCCAAGGAGAAGAAGGAAAAGAAGAAGAAAGAAAAGAAGCAGAAGGAGCCTCTGGCGAAGGCGACTGGGGGCAAGCAGAAGAAAGCTGACAAAAACCCACACACTGCACCGACCGGGCCTAAATCGCCATGTGTCATTTGCAAAGGGATCCACTTCCATCGTGATTTTCCTTGTATTCCCCGGATACTAAGGGACTGGTCCCCAAGGTTGCACAATCCGGTAGCATCAACCTCTGGTTGTCATGTTGATTGCATTCCGTCAACTAGCGAGAGTGAAGGACGAAGAAGGGGACCAAGATCACCCTGTCTATTGTGTGAAGGTAATCATGCCCTCCACAAATGTCCATTCTTAGATGAGGCAAAGAGAGTTTTGGAAGATCGCCCGGTTTCACCGTTGCAATTTCCTCCTGGATACCGAAAACTCGCGCCAAATCCCTCGATAGTTGAAAATCCAGTTGACCCGCTCAAGTGGTCAACTGAAGTGTCGGTCGTTGAGAATGAACCTACTGAATCCAGACCAGACGAAAGTCTAAAGGTCGATACGGCAGTTGGCCCAGTTCTTCCTTCAGAGGTTCTATCGTCCAATGACTCCGTCATTGAAGACCCGTCTTCAAATGACACCGTTGCCGAAGAGTCATCTTCATGCGACACCCTCACTGAAGAGAATAAGGATGACACCATCCAGGTTCTTTTCATCAGCACCGACTCCGATGAGCGTCAGGGCAATGCGCCCATTCCTTTATCGCAGGAAGGAACATCATCAGAGTCATATCCGGCCGTATATTCGGTCCCACCACCAAGCAACCTAGTTGTATCCTTTGATTGGAATCAACTAGGCAGGCCCCGGTTACCAGCCAGTGTACCATTCAGAATCATTGTCCAGATCTATAGAATGATTATGGCTGGTACTATCATTGATGAAGGGGCGTCTGTGAGTATCCTTTCCTCTGTTGCTTGGAAAGCACTGGGTTCCCCAGCGCTTTTACCTGAGTTGAGAAATCTCTCAGGTTTTGATAAAGGAACCAGTCGACCATTAGGGATCCTCCCCGATGTACCTGTTACATTGAAAGGGAAGACCGTCAGGATGAACGTGTTGGTAGTTCAAGGACCCTTGGATTATAACCTACTCCTTGGACGTGACTATATTTATTGCATGGGAGCAATAGTCTCCTCACTCTTTAGAGTAATGTGTTTTCCACACGAAGGAAGGGTGGTCAAGCTCGTAGACCAACTTTCATTTCCGGGATCTCGCATCGCAAATAGTCAAATACCATTCCTAAATGGTCTGTTCACTCAAGATTCGCCTCCACCCCCGGTCCTCCTTCCCGATGAGCGCGAGTAATTCGGAAAGAAAGACTAGGACCCAGGGGGCATGCACCCTGGTCTGCCTCGGGCAGAAGAAACTCCGGGTATAAGGAAGAATTTCCGCAGAAGAATATGACTAGTCCGTACCCCGTTCGTAGGAAGTGGGGTTGTTCTGGAATAATAATCTTTTGTTAAAGTTATGTGTCTGGGAATCATTCACCTTTGTCTAAAAAAGTGGGCAATGCCCGAGAAGGAATTCCCTTATTGCAATAAATAGTGAACATCTTTGAATTCAAGCCTCGCACATCGAAACATATGTTTTGAAGGATAAGCAGGGGCAGCCTACAAAGAAGGGGACTATATTATTGTGACAGAGGGTAACCATCTTTGGACAACCCAATGATAGACATCGCCGAAGGAAGGGATTGATTTGCGGCAGCAAAATTGAACCCTCTTCGAATAATAAGAAAGAGACAAACCTCGTTGATAAAGAGGCAGTCTCGAAATTCTACCCTATACCTGGGGGCATGCAAAACTTCTGGAGTGCAAGCTAGGGGCGGTTATTTATCTGGTTTTAAGATTAGCCGTTTCCAAACTTGCATGAAAGAAGCCTGTGGGGCAAAAGTAAAATTTGCCAAAAGTGAGCATAGCTGTGGTAAGGCATAAGCTCTATAAAAATTGGTCCTTACAGGAGGCGTTCTTCTTATAACTGGTATATCGAGCAGTTTTAGCATATAGTTCATGCTCGTTAAAAAATAAACGCAAAATTCGAGCAGTTTTATGACTGAATCTGTGCTCGTTAAAAAAAATAGAAAAGTGTGAGCAAAAGTTTCCCCCAGAGTTCAAGCTCATGGAAAAAATGAACCGGTAAATAACCTTTTGAGATCGTAAATTCATCAGCCATAAGAACCTTGGTCGTGTTTTCATCCATCACCTCCACTATCATTTGGCCGATCATTCACTTCCATTTGTGTGTTTACCTCTTTTGAGAAACAGCTGCGAAGAGTGATTTCACCTAGCCATCCTTGTGACACTGCCGTGATTGGAAAATTCCAACCTGTACCTGGAATCTGCTGCTATCCCTGTTTATCACTCGTTCCTCAAAAGACGAGTCTTCTTTGAGCTCTTTTCACTGACTCGTAAAAAATGAAAAGTTTGTCGAGCTTTGGCCTTCCAGCTCGTTAAATGACCAGAACGCTATCCCTCCTCTAAATTTTAATCTTTTTGGACCTGAGGGATTATTGCACAAAAGGATCGAGCGCTTGTCTTGTTCGGCTCGTTAAAAGTACCGAACAGCCATCCCTTCTGTATTGTTTTATACTTTTTCAGACTTAAGGGATTAGCTGACGAAAAAGGAATTATGGAGTTGACTTTCTGTACCTTTTTAGACTCTATAAAAATGAAAAGGACCGAGTTTTCCTTGTCGTTAGACTCGTTAAAATGATTAAATAGCGACAAACTTGTCTTTAGACGAGAACGAGTTTCCCTATCGCTAGGCTCGTTAAATCATAGCGATGGGCTTGCCCGAAGGGCAGGTTATAGAACAAGCATATGTTATCCTCCTCAAGCTTGACAAAAATAAAGAGGTACTGGCCAGAAATGACTGGGGAAAAATTGGGAGAACATCAAGGTTTAATGGTAGCAAGTCACTCTTGAACATGACACTTTTCCTCCGTACCACATCGGGTTGGGTTGTTTCATTCACCGGTCTCATCACCATGGTCCTCGCCAAACCATCCACATTTGGGGTAATGCTACCGATCCATCGCATCAGTGTCGTTATATGTTCAAGAGGGGTCATTCTGAAAGTGTCAACCGTGTCCCATCCACTGCCATACATTATCCTTCATCCATTCATGATCGCCACCCTGAATCATATGTCACAGTTTATTTTCACCTCCACTAAAGTCATTAGCTCCGTTCCGTGTCATTGATGTGGGATTCATTAAGGCCCTCCTTTGACGGATCACTTCTTGTCGACTTCAGCTCATTATCCAAGAAGTTGATCTAGGAACACCCCCTTCAGTACTTTGAAGCTTGCATGCCTCAATGGCAAGTTTCTCACTTCCGGCGACAGGTATACATCAATGACCTTCGACCAGAAGATTTTGCGTTGCGTTCGACGCCAAGTCCTTTATTCACGCCACGTGAATTGTACTGCAGTACCTTGAGGGTCATCGTCATTATTGGTGATTCCTCTCGCGCTTGTTAACGGTTTTCATTATTGACCGGTAATCAAGCGATGTCTTTCCATGTTCGACTTCAGCGAAATTCTCACATGGATCGACTTGTACTTAGAGTGACGATCGAACGAGTTTGAAGACCCCGGATCTAGTTTCATCCTTCCGGGCTGCGATATATATTCAGGAAATATAAAAGCATTTGCCATGTACATCATTGCAGCAGATGATCATCCTATTCAAAGGATGATAATTTCAGCAGAAAATTATCAGTCTACCTTCAGACGATCGTCTGTCATATGTACCAAAATGTATTTATAAAAGCTGAGCATGGGAATGCCCGCCTCAGCTAGATCATGAAAATAGAATGAAAAATAATGTATTGTATTGTATTGTATTACAGGGCGCCTCCTCAGCACTGGAATGAACTTCGGACCCTCTAGATAAAGCATTTCACCCGATAAACGGCCTCATACTTTAGGGGGCAACTGTTATAGACATTTTTGTGCCTCGCATCATGGAGCATGAAATGTCGATAATTACAGGGATCCTCAGTCCCTAAACATGTTGTTCTTACCCCTAAAAGAACAAGGTCATCAAACAACAGCACTTCCAATCAGTTCTCCACCTGAAAACACTTCAAAACAGGCTTATTTTGGATCATGTCAGCTGCTCCACTGAGCTTCTGCGCTGGAATGCAACTGTCCCTCCTTGTACCTGCGCTGGAAGTCAAGATTAATGAAGGCTACCTGCGCTGGGCGAGATTGGCCAAGTGGCACAGTCATCCTGCAAGGTGTCAACTGCCCAGGAAGCTTCCAAACTGACACTTGGTTCATGAGATTCGCCCTGTGATGAGTAAGAGGTACTTGATCACCATGTGTAAGCAAGGATCTCCAAGTGGACTCAAGAACTGAAGATTAACTGAAGAGGGAGAGGACACTAGTCAGCTCTATGCCAGCCTCAAGCTGACTCATCCTCTCTTCTTCTCTCCTATATATAGAGCTCTTCTATGAGGTCTAAGGAGGCTGGAATTTTGTGTAAAGCAAGGAGGTGCTGTTGGATTACAGTTAGAGCTATTGGGTGATTGTTTTACTAGAGGTGAAGAGGAGAGTTCTTGCTACTGGGGAGGTGCTGCTGGATTGGAGCCATCATTGGTTGTAACCTTCTCAGAACCCTGTTACTTCTATCAATAAAGTTTTGCATGTTCTCCTATATACTTGTATTGCATTGATGTATTGTATTTACATGTATATTTGATTCACCCTAATCCATGCTTCAGTTATGAGTACATGTATCTTGTAGTTTCCTCTCTTGTTTTGTGCAGGATTTGTGTGTAGCTGGATCGGCGAAGAGAGCAAGGAGCTGGGAACAAGAGACAAAGAGAGAGGACAAGGATCGACTAACCGAAGGACACCAGGTTGGTTGACCTTCTTTTCCTTCTCTCTGTACTTTCATAAAGGAAATCATCAAAGCTTTACTTCCAGTTGTTGCTAAAGACTGTCACCTTTAGAGTAGGGATAGGGTCATCCGCATCGGATACTTTTCCCCACAACACTAAGCTTTCCAAAATGTATTCATCTTGTGGCCAAGTGTCATGCACATATCTCTTTAATGCAGCTATTACGAGAAATTAATTTTAAAACCCATTTTTTACAGAAAATTTTAAAAATTGAAAAACTTAATCTAATTACTTGAATAAGAAAAATAAAGGTAAAATGAAGCATATGTGAGTGGAATAAGGTGGAATAAGATTGTAATTAAGTGGATTTATGATAAACAAAAATGACCAAAATTGAGGGCCAATATCTCCCCCTTGTTGATGTTGGAGCATGCCCTCATGCTTTCTTCCTTCACTTGGACCTTTTGAGTGTTGATGCCCCTATTGTACCTGTACCTATACCTGTAGCTTCCTCTTGTGCATCTCGAAGTAAAATATCAATGCCCTCATGCTCCCTTGCTTTATAGATGGAAGCTTTTACATTTTTTTTATATTTTTATTGCCATAGTTTTTTCTCTTTTAGCCATCTATAAGCTTGTTTTTGAAATGAGCATATTTTGAGTTTCAAGAATTTTGAATTTATTTTCCAATTTCTTATTTTATTTGGCCATGTTGTTTTTGTTTTCCCTTTACATCTTGTTTTCCTTCTTTAAGTGTCCTCCATGATTTTTCTATCCCTTATCTCATCAGTCAACTCTGTTATTTTCTTCAGATCTTCCTCATTGTGCAATTCTTATCTTACCTCTTTAGCATATGCATGTGATGAAGCGGCTTCTATCCAATGATCCTCAAAACAAGAGCCTTTTTGTAGAGGCTCTTTGATCTGAAAATGGAATGTACTTGTTTAAGGGTGCAAGGTGTCCATTTCCAATAATTTCAACTGTGAGTTAGACACTCCAAATGACTTCTAAAAATGTATAAACTTCTTATTTCTTATACAGAGATAGACAGTAGGGGCATTCACCAGACATGTCACCTCTAAAAAGAGGATGAGTTCCAGAGGCTACCTGACCCTCTACAGGCTCTGCCTAAAAATAACAAAGTAAACACTTAGAAGTCTTTGACATACGCATACTTGAAGTTTAAGGTCTTCCGGAATAAGACAAGTAACTTTCTGCAACTAAACAGGTGATTATGTGTGTATGAAAGTTATATATATTTTTTTAATACTTTATATCAGTTTTGTTTAGCATATCATCTTCAGCAAATAAAGACATCAAAATTATAAAGCAGTTCACCCCCCCTATGGGCTACATCTGCTGGACCAAACCTCTCCAACTAGGCTTGTCCTCTTGTATTAAAAACGCTACAAAGGCTAATACAAGAATATGGGTGTCTCAAAGGACAGATCTAACTGTAAATACAGAATCAGAAGATAGGAATTAGCTAAACATGCTCTCTCCCCAACACTAAACAATGAAATTTGTACCTTATACAGTACTTTCCCCAATTCGCCCTGGTGGCCCTTTAAACTTTCATGGAGAATTTCGAGGTGAAGATGACCTCAATTGGTTCTGAAACCTCTGCCATTAGACTTAAAAGGTCGAAAATAGCAGACATAGGCTTTTGAATCACCAAAAACGGATGAATATAGCCCCCAAACAACTCCAACACTGAAATGGTCCTGGTGGCCCTGAAAGCTTCCCTGAAGCTAAATAGTGGGAAGAATGCCTCAGCAGGCAAAACGAGCTATAGAAATGGATTTAGAATGCTGAAAGCCTTTAGGAATGACCTTCGTTCCACATTCACCCACTGCACAATTCCCAATGCAGCTCCCAAACTGATTTGGCCCTAGTGGCTCCTAGAACTACCACGAAGCTAAAACACCTGCAAATGACCTCAGATGGCTTTGAAACCTATGCCAATGGCTTCAGAAGGTCTAAAATACCAAAAATGAAAAACAAATTCGTCCAAAACCGCCTTTCCTAGCCAAAGTTATGGCCATTTAGTGCCAACTGCCAGCTGATCCTAAAAAGACTCCAGCTAACTTTAGTTAGAGTCCAGATAGCTCCGCCAATTATGGCGGGACCACCCAAATTTGGCGCTCTGCCAAAAACTCCGCCAGTCTAACTGTTGTGGTAATGGTCACATGTGAGTGTTTTCCGGTGGTGGTTAAGCTCCATTGAATAGTGTGCTGGCACTAGTGGTTTAGGCCCACAGTTTTGGGCATGTTGGTCACGTGGTATGGGGGGCTGGCCCCCTTTGGTTTTCGCCCAAACCAAGTCTAACGTTCAAATGAAACTTCTTCGCATTTTTTAACAAGTATTGCTATGTGGTGCAATGGTAAGCCATTCAGTTGTTGGTTATGAGGTCGTGGGTTCGAACCACAAGTCAACCCAAATTTTAAACATGCACCCAAGTGCTGATGTCACCTTGCCACGTGGCGGCCTTCGAGCTTGCCAAGTGGCAGCCGTTGATTCGCTTCCCAAAAGGAATATTCCAAAGAATATTCCAAAGAATATTCCTTGGAATATTCCAAAGAATATTCCTTGGAATATTCCAAAGAATATTCCAAATAATATTCCTTGGAATATTCCAAAGAATATTCCATGGAATATTCCAAATAATATTCCGTGGAATATTCTTTTTTTAATTTTTTAATTTTTTTTAATTCAAAAATTAAGGGTTATTGGGCGATTTTCTTTTTGGCATAACTTTCTCATACGGCGACCGTTTGTCGAACCATTTGCGGTGACAAAATCAGGAAGACAAGCTCTATCCGATCATTTAGGTTCCAATCAGTTCTGAGCACTTTCACTTTTGACCATTTTACAACACTTGGTCGTGAGCTCCTGATCACACCTCCCAAATGAGAAGGATTTTGGTCCCCAGAAGCTCACTGAATCTCTAAACTGAACTGTACAAGACTTGAGGAATAGAAATATCCTCTTCCATTCAGCCAAAAGAGCATATTGATGCCAAAATGTCCTGTCTTGCCAACTGTTGTCATGGCAACTTTTCACTGCATAAGCCAAGTACTCGTCGAATCTCGACCAAGTTCTTTCGCCAGAAAAATCTAAAATTGTAGGAACCAGCAATGAAACTTGCTGATATATGAGCTGAAATATTCCCCTGAACATGTGGGCTTGCCAGCTGCCACGATGCCCATCCATGGCACCTCCGCTCCAGAAGAAGAGCTGCCTCCCAAATGAGAAGGCTTTTACAAAGACGAAACACCTCATCATTTCTCCTCTTTAAAATCTTGGAGATCAAACTAACTTTTTCCAAGTCAATATTACATTACATGCATGGTTAAAAACAAAGTAATCAACCCTTCAAGTTAATCACACATAGATGTTTAAAATACAAGGAAATCATCATGATCCCTGTGCTCATTCATATCATTCTCATGTCTGCAGTTTATCCTTCAACTTTCTCTTAAGTACGATATCCTCGATCACATGTACATGTACTTTCAAAGCTAAAATGAATATAACTTTCGTTGTGATAAAGTGAGTCTCATACTCAGCTTTTCCATCCTGCAACTTGCATTCCCTTAACAAAGAAATGCATTCAATCAAAAGACATGCAACTTTAATTGGATAAGAATTCTAACCATTTCTTACCAATCCATTTCAAAGGTGCTTCCTTTAACTGCACATCAATATCAACATGTGTATCATCCTGACACATATCAATGATGGAAACTTCCTTCCCATTCTTGCCATACTCTTTATCCAATTTCTTCAATTTTCGTGGAACCATTATTGGATTCAGAGTCCAACACCTTTCAGCAGTCTGTCCATGCGTATGGCAATAAGTGCAACACATGTTCATCTTCTTGACAGCATGATTTGCATTGTTCAATGGAACTTTGGCTTCTTGCCTCCTTTCCTTCAAAATTTTCCTGTAGGTTGCCATTCTTTTCTAACATCTAGAAACACTATGGTTTGTCAAACCACAAAAAGAACATGCAATTCCTTTCCAATGCTTATGTGGAAATTTTCCATGCTTTACATGATCAAAGGAAATCTGATGGAAATCAGATTTATACCTTTGTCTTTCACCTTCATTACCTTCATGAGGAGGTGAATCAAATGAAGAAGCTCCTTTTGGAACACCATCAATCACTTCAATGGTTTAAGAGCTTTCACCACTTCCCTGTTCAAATGCATGCTTATGCACACCTTCTTCCTGCAACGCATGTTTCAAACTATTGCATTCCTCAAGGATACAACCTTTACAACCTTGAGATAGAGAACCTGAAATGAAACTCCTTCTAGGAACTGTTTCAATTTCCTTCATGGCTGCTTTGGAACTTTCTCCATAAGATTGTCCATAGCCAAAACCCAAATTCTTAGGCCTTAGCTCAACCATTATTGGCTCAACTATACCCTATGCATGTTTGCCCAATCCTTTTCCTTCATATCCCATCTTGGACATCAGCTTGGATCCTATGCCTCTGGTATGTTTCTCAAAAGAACCAACATAAACATTCTTATAAGAATTTGAAGATAAACTAGAATTTTTTGCCACTTCTTGAAGCTGATACTTGGCTAAGGCTTCTTTGGCAACAAGGAGTTGTGTCTCCAATTCATGCATGCTTTCTAGATTCATGTTTGCAATATGAAGTTGGCCTTCCATTTCCTGCAATTGGTCAGAAAGCAACTGCTTCTCTTCCCTCATGGAATTCAACTGCTCTTGAAGTCCAGAGCTCTTTCTTTCATCCTCATACATTTCTCTCACCATATTCATCATGATGAAAAATTCTTGCTTCAAGCCTTCATCAAAAAATCTTGTGAAGGAGGACGATTTTGAGAACTCACTTATGGAAGTTGTCATTATAGAAATGAACAAAAGAGCTTCAACAAACTCAACCAACAAGTAGTTTGTAGAATAATAAAGCAGTCAATCTTCAACACTGCTTAAGATGCCTTTCAAGCTACACATTCACTCACTGCACAATTCCCAATGCAGCTCCCAAACTGATTTGGCCCTGGTGACTCCTGGAGCTTCCACGAAGCTAAAACACCTACAAATGACCTCAGATAGATGTGAAACCTATGCCAATGGCTTCAGAAGGTCCAAAATACCCAAAAAAAAAAAAAAAAAACATTCGTCCAAAACTGCCTTTCCTAGCCAAAGTTATGGCCATTTACTCCCAACTGCCAGCTGGTCCTAAAAAGACTCTAGCTAACTTTAGTTAGAGTCAGAATATCTCCGCCAATTATGGCGCGACCGCCCAAATTTGGCGCTCCGCCAAAAACTCCGCCAGTTTAACTGTTGTGGTAATGGTCGCATGTGAGCGTTTTCCGGGGGTGGTTAAGCTGCATTTTAATAGCGTGCTAGCGGCTAGTGGTTTAGGCCCACGATTTTGCACATGTTGGTCACGTGGTATGGGGGGTTGGCCCTTAGGGACTGGCACCCTTTGGTTTCCGCCCAAACCAATTTTAACGTTCAAATGAGCCTTCTTCACATTTTTTAACAAGTATTGCTGTGTGGTGCAATGGTAAGCCATTCGGTTGTTGGTTATGAGGTCGCGGGTTTAAACCACAAGTCAACCAAAATTTTAAACATGCGCCCAAGTGCTAATGTCACCTTGCCACGTGGCGGCCTCCGGGCTTGCCACATGGCAGCCATTGATTCGCTGCCCAAAAGGAATATTCCTCAAAATATTCCAAATAATATCCTGTGGAATATTCTTTTTCTAATTTTTTTTTTTAATTCAAAAATTAAGGGTTATTGGGCGATTTTGTTTTTGGCATAACTTTCTCATACGGCAACCATTTTTTGAACCGTTTGTGGCACCAGAATCAGGAAGACAAGCTCTATCCGGTCGTTTAGGTTCCAATCAGTTCTAAGCACTTTCATATTTGACCATTTTACGACACTTAGTCCTGAGCTCCTGATCACTCTTCCCAAGCTTCCTCCTCCAATATTTGTATGATTTCATCAATTTGTTTCGATGTTTGTAGATGTTCTTTCTCAAAAATCTCAAGTTCCACTTCTTTCACTTGGTTACTTTATCCTTCTTGTCATCTCCTTCCTAGTTTCCTTGGAATGGAAAAAAATGAATTTTCTTTTTCTACCATAACACTATCTTGTTTTTTTGAGATCTTGTTCTAGGATATGAAGGGGAATTCATAATTCTTTTTATAATATGTATCTACTCAAGTCTTTCTTCATTCCATTTTTCCTATTCTTCAAAGTTATTTTTGTCCAAGAACTCCTTCCAGGGTGTCCCCTTTTTTCTCACTTGATATTGAACAAGTATTTTAATCAACCCACAATTCTATTGAGCTTCTATTTTTTTTTTGCTCCTTCTATCATTTTAGTCAAACTCTTCAAAAAGAAGTAAGGGATGTTGATTTTGCAGTCTCCTTTAATATGTTGTAGCAGTTTTATATAACAGAGGTAAACTATGTTGTGCCTACTGTCACAAGTGAAATATCTCTGGATGATTAAAACTAATTCTGACCAAGGCTCCCTGAACCAGTCCCTTCGAATTCCTTTCGATCTGTCAAAGGTTCCTTTCCTCTGTTTTTCTAGGAAAAGTCTCCATCCTTTCTCCTTAAAATGCAACCCCTTATGATATTCTTCCCCTTCAAAAGGGAGTTCTAAATATTGAGATATAAATGTTGGGTTTATTGATATGGGAAGTTCACTCACCTTGGTTTGCCAATTTTCATAATTTTTTATGAATTCCTATGTAATCTTGTAATTTTGGCCATTAAATTTCCTAAGGAATTCAAGTAATATTGCTTGAAACAATTTTCCACTACATCTTTCCTCCAATTTTCTAGTTTTAACTCTCTAGGTTCCATTTTTGTTGCCATGTGCTCTATATACCAATTAATATATCCTTGTCCTGTAAATAATCTCATAAAAATATATGATAGAAAAATATGCAACAAGAATTTTGGTAAATTTACTTACCAGAATCCTTTAGCTTAAAAAAAAAATTGAAACTCTTCAATTTTTGTGTATTCTGTCTTCTATTGCAATTTTTGTGCTCTTTGAATGAAGGAAAAGAAAAACTGGTTGTGTAAAGACCCAAAGCACACAAGAAAAATATTCAATGTAAATTTCATCATTGCCTTGCAATTCGTGCTTTTTTTATCTCTTCGTTTTTCAAAGTTTGCTTTTGCAAAGTTTGCTTATGCAAAGTATGAGAAATAAAGGAAAAGTAACTCCTTTGTTCTAAAACATGCATGTTGTAAACATTCATTGTGAAAAACATTTGATGAATTTTTCATGAAGAAATCATTGTTTGATACCTGAACTAGAAGAGGAACTTGTTGAGAACTCCGTGTTAATGACTTCTCTTCCTATTAGTCATATAGTTCAATTAAAACTACTTCCCTAGAATTTCGAGAAATTGTTGACTCTTACAGGTGGTAGAGGATTTTGAAGACAACAATAGCAAAACAATTCCGGAACTGAAGTCTCATGTGACACATTTCAACAAAATCTAAAGTTCAATTTTCCAAATAATTTTTGTTTAATGTCTAAGGGGACCGATGCTTACCTTCACTAGGAGTTCTTTGCATAATTCAAGGGATTCTCTATGTAATTGGTGGCTTAGGTTGGAGCTTGGCGCAAAACCTTCTTCAAAACACTATTAAATTCCTCTTTAACTCTCCATACTGCTCGGTGCTTCCCTTATTTCTCCATGCCTTTCTTATTTCTCTATGCTTCTCTTGTTTTCTATGCAGCACAGGGTCTTACGCTGCTTCTTTTCACAATTTCTACGACTCAATGATTTCTCTGATCAGAGCTTATGAAAAACACATTTTATAGCGTATTTTCTATGGCTTAGGAGTAGCTCTTCTCTATGGCTCAAGAGTGTTCCTCTATGTCTCAGGACTGTGTGAATTCACTATGTTTCTGAGCTGAATGAGCTATGATGACCGCAAAGCATTCCTTTGAAAATTTGACCATTTTCGAATTGTCCCTTTGATGTCGACTTCCAATGCTGCCACAACATGATTTATGATTATGTACTCATTTGACATTTGTTTAATTAGGACCTTAGGTTATGATTTACGTTTTATGCACTATACTCATACCTTCAACACATGCCTTCAATGCATTTTGTATACTCATACCATACCATTATGCACACTTTTGATTGTTGTGTTTTTATCATTGTCTTTTGTCCTTTGTTTATCATATGCACTCATGTATTTTATTAAAATGACCATAGTTTTAGGTCATTTTAAATCAAATATCTTTACAATGATACTAACTTTTTGATTTTTATTTTGTAGATCCATAACCTAATCTTTCTTGGTTGTATATACAAATGAAAAGGAAGGGAATGTGGTCAACAATATTAGTCAAAATTTGTAAATGATATGGTTGAGATGTGAATATATGGTGGAATAATGAATGAAGATAATGAATGAATAAATGTGTAGGTTAATGATATAATGTATATGGCTAGGAATTTTCATATTCATGTTTTTAAACTAAATTATGAATCTTAGGAAAAAAATTCAAAATCAAAGGCTTTAAAAAAAAATTAAACTTATAGTACTTTTCCTTTGATTTGATTGCTCATTACTCTTTTTTCATCACTTCACTTTTCAAAATGAATTATTGTCAATATTGGACTATAAATAGATGTTTGTAATTGCTTCAGGTCCCTTTGATGTTAATTTTGTTCAAGTCCCTTCTGTATATAATATTTATATTGTTCAGGTTCCTTACTGATACATGCTAATGATGATGTTTTTCAGGTCCCTTACTGATACTTGTTGATGATGATGTTTCTGGTCCCTTCTGTAGAATAAATGTTTGATATCCAACCATTGCATGGTTTTCTGATTTATTATGAATCTTCCCCCCTTGCTATTTTTGAGACTTTTCTTCAAGTCTTTCAAGCTTGGATAATGATCCTATAAAAACAAAAATGGAAATAATAACATGAAAGCAAATTCATATTTGCCAAACATGTTGGTTTTCCGATATAAATTCAATTTTATATTGTGCTAGTATCCTAGATTTTCACAACCAAACTATTTTATTATTTTTGAACTTTTTATTATTTTTATTTTTCTCGAAGTAGGGAAGGAATATTGCTATGATTTTCTAATCCTTATATATCATTGTCTTCTGAAACTATTTTCAAAAATTATTCTGTATTTATAGGCTTATGATAAAATTTTAGTCTATGGAAATTAACCAGAAAAGAATGTGTTGCTTCATCAATTCTCTTTATCTTTACTGCTCCATTGTCAAAGATTTATTCTATTTCATATGGCCCAAGCCAATGAGTAGTAAACTTTGCTTTGAAATATTTGAACTTAGAGTCAAAAAGTAGTTCCCAGTTTCCTTTATGAAATATTTTGTTTTTGATGAATTTGTCATGCCATTTGATTCTTTACTATTGAACTAGAAATGTTTGTTCTATAGCTTGTTTTCTGATCTTGTCTAGTTCATTGAGTTGCAATATTCTTTGTTGTTGTGCTTTTGTAAGGTCCAATCCTAATTATGTTGCAAGTCTATATGTAGGGATCTCAAATTAAATTGGAAATAAGACTTATTTTCCATAAACAAGCTGATAGGGGCTAAATCCAGTATTATTTTTCCATGTTTTCCTATAAGCCCATAGTGCTTCATTCAACTTTTCTGACCAACATTTTCTATGGATGTTAACTTTATTTTTAATAATTTTCTCATTTACTTTGTTTGTTGATTCAACTTGTCCATTTTCCTATGGGTGGTAAGGAGTTGATTTCCTATGCTTGATCTTGTATTTCTTTGTTAGATATTGAACAAGCTCGGACATGAATTGTGTCCTCGATTTGTGGCAGTCTGCCTTGGAACTCCATATCTTACAATCATTTCTTGATAAAGAAAAGAAACTACTATAGCTTTTTTTTCTTTTCTCATTTCTTTAGCTTCCACCGATTTTTTTACATAGCCAGTACATACTAGCATGTACTTCTTACCATTTTATAGTGGGTTGATAGGACCCACAAAGTCAAAGCCCATTATTGAAATGGCTCTATGAGTACTTTCAGTTTTAATGGAATTTCATTTGATACTACAGGTATACATATTCTTTGGCAGCTATCACATCTTTTGGCATAAGTATTTGAATCTTTGAATAGTGATGGCCAATAGTAACCCTGATTTAAGACCTTGTATGTTGTCATCTTCCCTGCAAAATGACCACCACATGGTTCATCATGACAAGCTTTTAGAATATCAATAATTTCACCTTCTCATATACATTTTCTAATTAGAAGATCAAGTCCAGTACATAAAAGATCTCCATTAATCCAAGTGTATGTTGTGCTTTCTCTAATTTTTTTTTTCTCCTTACGAGTGAAATGAGATGGTAATATTCTAGACAATGTATAATTATCTATATCTACAAACCATGGGGTTTTAATTGTTATAGAAAATAGATTCTCACTAGGGAAGTTATCTAACACAGGTATAATATTGTCAAAAGAATGAAGTCTTGATAGAAAATATGGTACTTGGTTATCTCTTCCTAGTCGATCTAAAACCATGATATTAAATTCTTGCATTAATAACAACCATCTAGTAATTCTGCCATTTGTAATTGTTTTGTTCAATAAATATTTAATGGTTGAAAGATATTTATCCATAAATACCTGATATCCTGTTATATAATTCCTACATTTATTGACTACATGGACAATAGCTAGCATTTCATTCTTAGTTACTGTGTAGTTTAATTTTGTCGGAGTTATATTTTTTCTTATGAAATAAATGACATAATTAAACTGATTTTATTTATTTCCTAGAGATGCTCCTATAGATGTACCTGCTGCATTAGTAGATATATGGAATGGCAATGACCAATTTGGTCCTCTGAAAATGGGTGCTATAGACAATTTTTCTTTCAATTTTTCAAATGCATTTTGACAATTTGTAGTCCATTGAAACTCAATGTATTTTTCTCGTTTGAACAAGGGTAAAGCTATCTTACTGAAGGTTTCAATAAATACTTTATATTAGCCTGCATATCCAAAGAAACTTCTTACTTCTTTCTATGTTTTTGGTGGCATAAAGTTTACAATGACTTGTATCTTTGTTGGGTCTACCTTAATTCCAGAAGGAGAAATGTGGTGTCCCAACACTATCCCTTCAGTTAGCATCGCAAAACACTTTTCATTCCTAAGGGATAAGTTTGTCCCTATACATATTTTTAGAACTTATTTATGGTTCCTCCACTTGCAACAATCACTTGACACTTTGGTGCTGGATATAGGAAGCAATTCAATTCCTTGGCTATCTTACAATGAATAAAATTATGGGTACTGCCAAAATCAATCAACACTATTACCTTTTTCTTCTGGATATGTCCTTCTATCTTCATAGTTTGAGGATTGGTAATTATGTCCAATGCATTACAAGATATGGTCGGATTCATTTCTTCTTTCTCTAGGGCTTGTTCATGGTCTATATCCTCTTCTCTTGATATTTCTTGTTCCTTTTTTTCCTCCTCTTCATAATCTATGTAAAATACTTTCTTCTCAGCACACTTATAGCCTTTAGTGTATTTGCTATCACAACTTTAACAAATCCTTTTTCTCTTTTTTCTTCCAATTGTTGGGGTGTAAATATTGTAGGTTTTGGAAGGTTAGGGGAAATAACACCTCCATCCTTATAGTTGTGAGTGGTAGGCTTCCTTGTTGCCATAATTTTTCTTTCCATTTTTCTTGCCAACCTGAATGCCTTTTCTAATGAGTTAGGTTACTAAAGGAAAACCTCATGTTGGATGTTATCCTTTAAATTCCCTATGAACACATCAATCCTATGCTCCTCTAAAATACCTTTTACCCTTATATTCAATTTTTGGAAGTCCTTAATGTGCTCCATCATTGAACCATTTTTTTTGAGGTTTATCAATTGGCTAAAAAACATGTTGCTTTTTGTATCCTCATAATGTGCTATCATTTCTTCCGTAAAAATTTCTCAAGTGACATTTTGTTTACGAGAGCAAAGGCATCGATACCATACAAACTAATTTGGTTCCAAATATAAAGTTGCAATGCATACCTTTTGTGCGTTTTGCACATTATAGAGATTAAAATATGGCTCCATCTGTAGTATCCACGTTATGATATCCTTGCCATCAAACTTCATCATATCAATATTTGGAACATGGTGGGTCTTCAATCCAATGTTAGATTCTATGAAATCATTGTTTAACATTTCTTTTGTTCTCATCATGAGTTTCCTTTACTACCCTTTCACCATTAGTAAAAATTTATTGTAGCAACGTTGTCAAATCTCTCTTCAATTCTTCCATTTTGATTTCCATCTTTGCTTCCACGTAATTCATATTAGCTTCCATGCCATCCATCTTATTTGCCACGTATTTATTTAAACCAATCATATTAGCTTCCACATCATTCATGTTAGCTTCCAGGCCTTCTTTAAACCATCCATGTTAGCTTCCGTTACTATTTTTGAGAGTGAATTTTGTTGCACTTGGTCTCGTAATTTTGATATATCATGTTGCATTTCTTCCTCTTCTTCATTATTCATGCTAGAGCTTTCAGGTTTCTTACTAGGTGTTTCCATTTTCTTTCTTTGGTGAATAAATTAATGATAATTATATTTCACTATGCCCTTTGAATTCCTTCAAACTGATTTTTCAAACCAATCTTATGCAAAATTTAAAAAAAAACTACACACCATTTTTTCACTTTGTAGGAGCTCGATATTGAAGCTAATGTATCTCTAAAATTTTAGATCTTCAATGTCTGAAATTGAGAATGGTGGCATCTGTCTGAGTTCTCTTTCCAATGCTACCTGTCTGATTGAAATTGGATTCTCCAAGAAAGAGTTATGCCCAATATCCCAAGGTGACCTGATTAAACACTTTTTTAGTAGAGCAAACTTGTATGAAGTTCCGTGTTACTGTTCCAACCTTCGGACCTGAAAATGGTGCGCAAAAGACTACATTCAATTCTCTTTCGCTAACTTCTTATGAAATTTCAATCTCCTACCCAGAGAGAACGTTATGACAATTTTCCCAAGGTCATATTTTGTGAATGTAATTCGGGAGTCTACAAAAGCCCTAAATTCCTCAGATCATACCTCCGAAATTATAACACAATAATATTTGAAATTCGAACCCGATCTTTAGAATGATTTTGGGTCAAATGTGTTTTTTTAGATTGTAAAACATCAAAGAAAAACATTGAAGTGAAAACTACACGATGACCTGTTCAAAGCGGCCAAACCCTAGAATCTAACCTCTGACACCAAATGTTATGAAAACAGCTCACAAAAAGATAGACAAGAAATATCAACACCTTAGAAATTAGCCTCTTCGAGGGGAAACCTCCTTTACATTACACAAATGAAAAATTCTTCAATGGTTCAAATGACACAACCTCCTTTCTATATATAGGAGTCTAAGGGGTTACAATATAATCCAAGGCGACATAACATTAATAATACAATGGCACAACAACAACAATAGTGGGATTCTATGGGGCAAAATAATAACAATATGGGGACAATAGGGGCACACCAATAACAATAAGGGCTACAATGACAATAGTAATGGGGGAATCACTAGTATTATTGGGACCTAGCAGGGATGGTCTGTTCGGATATTTCGACACATAGGATATAGTTAAGTTCAACTTGGTGTAGTGTAGAGTTAGGTATAGAGTTAGGTAAAGTGTGTTTCTTTACCGTTGTACATTTTGTAACTTACAATCCGACGGTCACGATATGTAGTGATCCGATGGTTCACTCTCTCCTCGGTATTACCGACACTTGATTCGTGGCTTGACACCCGATTGGTCCATGAGTTCTATTTAAAGCACATGGAGGGTCATTGTTCGGATAATCCGTGCATGAGAGAAGCTTATGTAAATTTTCATTTTTTGATTAATAAATTGCCTGTAGTAGCCACGTTGGCACAGGCCGTGGACTGTTTCCCTCTTTGAGGGTTTTAACCACGTCAAAAATACTGGTGTATTGATCTCTGATCTGGTTGTGAGCAGTGTCCTTTTGGTGTTCTTTCTGAGGAACTTACCCTGTAAATTCCTACATGGTATCGGATCTATTTCAGGGCCGCGTCCGTTGGTGATCCAAATCTGAAGCCGGTAGAACTGCATGCGGTTGTCGTTTCCTAGATCTGCTGTTTCTGACTGCTTTCAGGCCGAGAGGACTACTCTGTTGCGTTCGGAGCATCTGTTCCAGTGAGGAACCGCTTTCGTTTCACGTGAAAAGGTTTCCGGTAGCCCTAGCTGCGTCATATTTCAGATCGGAAGGTATACAATGTTTTTGCAGTTTACTGTCATTTTCTCTCTGCTTATTTCGGTTTCGGTTTATTTAGCCCTTTTTTTTAACTGGATCTATACCTTTCATTTCTGCGTATGCTCTTTCCCTGCGACTCTGTGCGATCTGGGCAAATCAGAAACAGAAAGGAAGGATTTTTCTCATGCGTATGCTCTTTTCCCTCCACCTTAGTGTGATCTCGGAAAATCAGAAACATTGAGAAAAATATTTAGTTTTTCGGCTAAAGCTAACTTCGAGCCACAAGGTTCGTTTTTCTTTGCATATTCGTGTTAGGTTTTGTGTTTTTTGTTTTGTAGGGAAAAAGAGCTTTCTCAAGGCAAGCACGCAAACCAAGCCCCCCCCCCCCCCCCTCTCTCTCTCTCAAATTTTTTGTATAGATCAATTGGTTCAAAGCTATTTTAAGAGAGTAGAGGTCTTGGGTTCAAGTCTCCATTTTGTGGGGGTGGATTTTTTCATTCCCGCACATTCGCGCACTTTGCCGGCAACTTCAACAAATTTGGAAATAATTTCTACCTTAGATGAGTCTACCTTAATTCCATTTCTTGAAATATGTTGACCTAAAACAATTCCTTCACTAACCATCATAAAAAATTTCTCATGACTTAATGAAAGATTTTCTTCTTTGCATATTATGAGAATTTTTTATAAAGTTTCAAGTTCTTCTTAAAAATAATTTTCCGTAAATTGTAAAATCATTCATATACACTTCCACACACTCATGAATAATATCAGAGAAAATTCCTAATACTAGTCTTTGGAATGTTTTTGGGGCATTTCATAATCCAAAAGGAAGTACTCGGTAAGCATAAGTCCCCAATGGATAGGTGAATGTGGTTTTGTCTTGATCTTAAAGTGCTACTTGAATTTGATTATACCCACTAAAACCATCCAAAAATTAGAAATATAATGTATCTAAAACTGGATTTATGAAAGGAAGTGGAAAGTGATCTTTCAAAGTTTCTTTATTCAATTCCCTGTAATCAATGCATACTCCCCATTTTCCATTTTTCTTAGGAACGATTACTAGGGGTGAAACCCATTGATTGTTTGATATTGGATAAATGAAATTTACATTTAACAGTTTCTACAATTCCTCTTTAACAATTTCTTTAAATTTGGATTCATTCTTCTTTGTGGTTGTTGAAATGGTTTAACATTTTCTTCAATATAAATATGATGCATGCAGGGTTTAGGATCAATTCCCTTCATATCGGTATATTCCAATGCATATGCATAAGAATGTTTATACAATATTTCTAACAGTTTCATTTTTTGTAATTCTTCCAAGTTTTCATTGATGTTCAAGATTTTTCTTGGAAAAATTTCTATTGAAGAGTTCCCAAAATTTTCCATAGAATGTAAAGACATTTATCTACATCATAGATATTCAATATTACATCATTATTGATGTTGGCATATAATTCTAACATCTACATTTATTTTTTAGCCTAAGTATCCTTGACCAAGCCACATGAACTAAAAATCATGTTCACACTTGGTTTTTGCTAAACTAGCTCAGTGGACCAACTTTCCATTGTTTTTTGCCTTTAAAGGCTTAATATTATGGAAATATTGGTCCAACCACTTTTCTAAACCATTTATACATCTAATTTCATGTTCACACCTAACCACACCTCATCCACTTGAGTTATTTGAGGATTGGCGCCCCACATGAAGATTCCCCCTTAAATCAAGGGATTTGGTCCCCCGGACCATTTTAGCATGTTTTAAAGTTTCATTCCTTGGGAAATGCACCCCTCCTCATTCTTTCCTCATGGCTGATATTTGGAATAGGTTGTCTTCAGTCATTGTTGCAATTTTAGGCCTCCCTTTAGCTTTTCTTAGCCTTTTCTAGTTTTTTTACTGGTTTTTTCCTAGTTTTCTAGATTCAGAAATTGCTATATAACCAGCTCCCTTTGGGATTGGAGGTTTGGTTTCTCATGTATTACTATTGTTCATTAATTTAATACATTTATGTTATGGAGCAAATTATTTTTCTCCTCTCTTGAATATCACCAAATTACTTGTGTTTAATTTAACTAGAATTCTAGATCTATCAGAGTTTCTGGAGGAATTCTACATGGTACCAGAGCTAGTTCAAATATAGTGGATTATACAGAGTTTTATTTAGAGTATAGATCATTAGGAGGCACAACAAGAAGCAACCGATCATCTCTCTCATCCCATAAAACGTGTTCTATATCCTTTCCATTACTTCGAATGGAAGACAGAGATCACTCTGCTCCTCTGAAGCAATGGGATTTACAGTGTAACAATGGGAACATAGACTGAAACAACTTCTGCAGCAGAGAAGATCAAGTATTTAAATAAATTAGATGAAGCAATTAGGCTGATATTCCTATCAATTTCTAGAGAACTCCTCTTTCATGTCAATGGAACCACTACTCCAGATGCAGTCTGGACCACATTAAGTACTATTTGGCAAGCAGGATGAAATGAGAGTGCATCAACTGGAGAATGAACTCATATACCTCAGTCCAACTCATTTCAGCAACCTCCAAGACTACTTCACCAATTTTAAATCCCTCGTCATTGAACTTGATGCATGTGGAGTCAAGAAAGAGTAAGATCAACTCATCCTTTCGATTCTCTCGAAATTAGGCCTTGAATATTCCGTATTTGTATCATCGTTTCAAGCATCTAAATTGACTCAGGAAAAATGGAAAATGCCTCCATTGGATGACTTCATTGCAGCATTGACTCAAGAGAAATCTAAGTTAGTCCAAATGGGTTCCATCAAGCCTTCAAATAACTAAGCACTTGTAGCTATTGATTCTCCAAAGAGCAGTGGAAGAGACAAGTAAAAAGGGAAGGGTAAATTTAATGAATCAAAGAAGGAGAGACCCCTACAATATTCAAAAAGCTCTTCTTTGCCTAAGGGTAAGAATAATAAAGGAAGAACAATTACCAGCTACTATTCCAAAGGTTTTCATCTCGAAGAAAATTGCATGAAGAAAGCAATCGATGAGATGGCTAAGCAATTGCAGCAGCACAATCTCACTGTGCCTGAGAATGCAAAGAAGAAGGATGATAACAGAATGAGAGATGGGAGAGGGATAGAACGAGATGGTCATGCTTTAATGGCTATCACATCCACTCCATCAGCTTGGATCCTTGATTCAGGTGCATCGAACCATATGGCTTCATCAAAAGATGAATTTTCCTCCATCGAAGAAAGCACCAAATCCCCAATTTACTTGGGAGATGCCACACCCACAAAGGTGTGCGGAGAAGGAATTGTAGACCTTGAAGGGGGATGCTTCACAAATGTGCTTCATGTTCCCTCGTTGTCTACAAATCTTCTCTTGATATATCAAATCACTCATTCCAGCTCTAGAAGGAAGGTGGAGTTCACTCCAGACTCCATAGTGTTTATCGACATTTCCACAGGCTCACATCTTGCACATGGAATTGCAGATAATAGTTATCGTTTGTATTTCTTCTCCCACTTTGTTCCTGAATCTATTAGTACTGTATTTCTATCACAATCTAATGATATCAGCAGGTTATTGAATTAAATATTTTTCCATCTAAACTATAAGTACTTGCATCAACTCAGTAAGGAAAACACGATAGAAGGATTTCCCACTATTAAATTCACAAGTAGTGTATGTCAAGGATGCATTCTTAGCAAGCATCTAGAGAAAAATTTTGATAAAGGCAAGGCACAGAGAGTTTCCTCACCTCTTGGGCTGATTCACAGTGACATCATGAGCCCATTCCCGTAGCCTTCAATTAGTAAGGCTCCATATGTACTCAACTTCCTAGATGATTTCTCTCACTTTACTTGGGTATTTTTTCTGAAATTAAAATCAGAAGTATTTGAATGCCTTATAGAATTTAAAGCACTTGCTAAGAATGAGTCTGGGTGTAAGATTAAGATACTCCATACTGATAATGGTGGGGATTATGTCAACAAAGATTTGCAGCAACTTTGTATTGATGCAGGTATACATCTACAACACACAGTGCCATATACACCACAGTAGAATGGTGTTGCGGAGAGGAAAAATCGGTCGTTAAAAGAGATTGCCAATTGTATGCTATAGTCCAAATAATTAGCTCCTAATCTATGGGATGAAGGTATTAATTGTGTAGCATACATTCAGAACCACATTCCTCAAAAAGCACTCAAAGGTACCACTCCATTTGAATGTTGGACCAGTAAGAAACCGAAACTGTCGCACTTTCACATTTTTGGTTCACGCGAATGGGCTCACATTCTAACAGATAAGAGGATGGCTTTGAAGCCTCAAAGTGTTGAATGTATCTTTTTTGTATATCTTAACAGCGTCAAAGGATATAGATTGCTAGACTCTGACACTGAAAATTTCCTTGTCGCTCGAAGTATGAAGTCTGAAGAAGAATTAGTGTATGATTTTTCAGCAGACCTTGCCGAGGAACCGCCTGTTACCACTAATGAGGAGGAGTTTGAAACATATTAGATCAATTTAGAGAAGCCATCAAAGAAGCCTCTTAGCTCTAATTTACAGGACGAGGAGCTGGTCATGGCTGCTCCAACTCAGCTTCCAACTTGGGCAGAGAAAACCCTGCAAGATTCGGGTGAACTAGTCGGTGATCCTGCAGATGCGAGAAGGACTATATCACAGTCTTTTGGGGCTCCTCAAGACCTGGCTACCATCGAACCATTGCTTCCAATACATTTCTATATCACACTTAATTCAGATCTACAACCACACTCTGAGGCTGCTAGAAACCTGCTTCGGGAGGCTGCCATGGATGAAGAGTACCCTGCTCTCATGGAAGACATCACATTAGACTTGGTTCCACTTCCGAAAAGAAGAAAGCTTGTTCGATGTCGATGGATCTCTCAAAAAAATATTGCTAAAAATGGTGAGATAAGAAAGTACAAAGCTTTACTTGTTGCAAAAGGATACTCACAGGTACATGTCATAGAATACACAGAGACATTTTCACCTGTTGCAAAAATGGACTCCATTCAACTAGTTTTAGCCATTGTTGCTTCTCGTAGATGGGAAGTTCATCACATGGATTTGAAGAGTTCATTTCTTCACGGAGATCTCAAGGAGGATATATATATGGAGCAGCCATAGGGATACATTCAGAACTCTTCCCTCGTTTGTAGATTAAAGAAATCTTTATGTGGCCTAAAACAAGCTCCCAGAGCCTGGTATGAAAAGATGGATTCTTTCCTGCTTTCCACTGGATTCATTCTTTGCAAATCTGATTTGAATGTTTATTTACTACAACATGATGATTCCCTTTTTCTGGCAGTACTTTATGTAGATGATTTACTGATGGCAGGCAAACTTACCTCAGCTATTGATTCGGCAAATCAGCATTGCACGATCGATTTTCCATGACAGATTTGGGACTGTTGCACTACTTTATTGGTCTTGAAGTTTCTTAGTCTAACTCAGGGATCAAGATGGCATAGTCTAAGTATGCATAAAATCTACTTGTCCACTTTTAGATGACATAATGCAAGCTAGCAGCATCTCCCTTTGTTTCAGGGATCATATTTGAGGATGCGGGTACTACACCTTTGTTGGATAGTACACTGTATCGACAATTGGTTGGGAGTTTGTTGCATCTTACTCACACCCGACCTGATATATCTTTTGCAGTAGGAGTTTGTTCCAGATATATGCAAGAGCCCCATGAGCTTCACCGGAAAGTTGCAAAGAGAATCCTTAGATATGTGAAAGGTACTTCCCACTTTGGTATCTTTTATGTTGTAGATTGCCCACTTTCGCTGATTGGGTACACAATTCTGATTAGGTTTGCGATGGTACAGACTGCAATTCCACCTCTGGTTATGCTTTTAGCTTTGGTTCAAGGCCTTTTTTCTGTTCTAGCAAGAGGCAATCCACGATTGCTTTATCTACAACCGAGGAAGAGTATAGAGGTGCAGTGAATGCAACTACACAGGCTGTTTGGTTACAGGGGCTTCTCTCTGAGTTTGGTATTCAACGACCACTTCTAACTGTCATATTTGTGACAATCAGTGGTCCATTTAGATATATATTGATCTATTTCAGAGGTATAGGACCAAGCACATCGAGATTCACATGCATTACATCCACGAGCTGATCTCTGACTGAGTCATATCACTGCAGTACTACCCCACTGAGCAACAGGTTGCAAACATCTTCACCAAGTCTTTCACTGAAAATAAATTTTCAGAACTGAGAGCTATGCTTGGAGTGGTGGAGACAACTGAGTAGGCCCTTCTGACCACTTAGCCCTTTTTTCCTCATTTGGGGGGTGGGGGGGGAGAGTTTCCCACCAGGTTTTCCCTCTTTCTTCATTTTATGAGGATATTTTATTTATTGTATCTAAGTACCTAACCTCACATCTTGTCCGAGACTGAGTTTAGATAAGTGAGTTAGGATGAAGGGGGGATTTTGGAATATAATATTAACATATAAATTTATTTTTTAGCCTAAGTATCCTTGACTTAGCCACATGCACTAAAAATCATGTTCACACTTGGTTTTTGGTAAACTAGCTTGGTGGACCCACTTTTCCTTGTTTTTTGCCTTTAAAGGATTAATATTATGGAAATATTGGTTCAACCACTTTCCTAAACCATTTAGACATCTAAGTGCATGTTCATACCTAACCACACCTCATCCACTTGATTTATTTGAGGATTGGCTTCCCACATGAAGATTCCCCCTTAAATCTATGGATTTGGCCCACCGGACCATTTTAGCATGTTTTAAAGTTTCCTTCCTTGGGAAATGCACCCCTCCTCATGCTTTCCTTGTGCATGATAGTTGCCATAGGTTTTCTTGAGTCATTTGTTGGGTGTGGAGCCTGATTATCTTCTGTATTCAAAGCTTTTAGGCAGATGTATACCCCAAGAAGACTATACACCCCTCCATGCAGGGGGGTGCGGGGGGAACTTGTCCTCCCCGCGGGGGTCCGGGGGCCCGTAGTCCCCCGGTGGGGGTTCGAGGGTAGTTCCCCCGAAGCTAAAAATAGATGTAAATTTGCCTTGTAAAAGTTTAGTACTTTCTAGTCAATCTGGGTCGTTCATTAGGCGGATGATCTGACAGTAGAAGTTATGTTTAATTTAGGGTTTTTTTCCCTAGAAGGAAACCCCTCACTATATATGAGGGAATTGTATTGCATCTATGTAGATCTGTATTCTAAGTGAGGAAGAGGGAGGAGATTGAGAACGAATAGGGTGTTACAGCGGATCTGTTGTAGGTTGTATCTCTTTAGTTTGCTGTATAATATAAAAGGAAGGACTGGTTGTTTCTCCGTGGACGTAGCCCAAACTGGGTGAACCACGTATAACTGTGTCTCTCTTGTTTTCATGCATTTTCTGTGTTTATATTTCTCCAATATTTTATGTGTTCCATTGCTCCTTAATATATAATTTTCTAACAACTAGTATCAGAGCCGAAGGTCTATTTGGCTGATAAACTCATAGGAGAGAAGGGTTCCTGGTTTGGGTGGGAGCAATGGTGGAAGATGGTAGGTTTAGAGTTGAAAAATTCAATGGCCAAAACTACCAGCTATGGAAGATGCAGATGGAAGATTATCTATATCAGATAGATCTGTACCTACCATTGAGCAGAAAGACAAAGAAGCTGACGAGTATGAAAGACATAGACTGGGATATTCTGGATAGAAAGGCACTTGGAATAATACGGCTATGTCTAGCGGTATCGGTAGTGTTTAATATTTCAAAGGAAACGACAACACAGGGTTTAATGTCGACATTGGCCAAACTATATGAAAAACCCTCGGCCTCGAATAAGGTATTTCTTATGAAGCATTTATTTAATATGAATATGTTAGAAGGTGGATCCATTGCAGATCATTTAAATGATTTTAATACAGTTACAAGTCAGTCAAGTTCTATAGGGGTAAATTTTGATGATGAAGTTAGGGCTCTGTTACTTCTGTGCTCATTGCTAGAAAGTTGGAATAGTTTATTTATGGCCGTTAGTAACTCTGTCTCTGGATCTAGTACTTGAAATTTTGATGATGTTGTTGGTGCAATCCTTAGCGAGGAAATGCGATGGAAAAGCTCCCGTGAGACATAAGGTAATGATTTGACTGCAGAGACTAGGGGAAGAAAAAAGGAAAGAGGAAAGAGCCCAGGATATCACAGTAAGTCAAGAAAAGGCAGATCCAAGTCCAGATCAGGGATAGTGTGCTCGAAATACGGGAAGAAAGGACACCTAAAGAAAGACTATAGATCTTGGAAGGCAAAAGAAGGAGATGCACAACAAGAAACTAATCATGAAGCGAATGTAACAGGTGATGTGTTGCAAGATGATTTGATTATTTCATTAGAAAATACTATTGATGCCTGGGTAGTAGATTAAGGGGCCTCATTCCATGCCACACCTGATAAGAAACATTTTCTTGATTATGTTCTAGGAGATTTTGAACAAGTTCAATTAGGTGATGACAAACCTTGTAAAATTGTTGGAATGGATACAGTTTTCATAAAATAGCAAAATGGAAATTAGTGGCTATTGAAGGAGGTAAGGCATGTTCTAGATCTGAAGAAAAATCTGATTTCAGCAGGGTAGTTGGGAGGTGAAAGTTGTGTAACTACTTTCACAGATAAAACCTAGAATGTCACTAAAGGATCCTTGGTAATAGCGAAAGGAGAAAAGGTTGGTACATTGTATTTATGAAATGGTATTTCTAACTTTGTTAATGCTTTAAACTCTATAGGAGAAGATATGACATTGTGGCATCATAGGCTCGAGCACATGAGTGAGAAGGGGATGCAGATTCTTCACTCAAGAAATTTGTTGCCAGGTTTGAAGCATGTTGATTTAAAATTCTGTGAGAATTGTGTTTATGGAAAACAGAAGAGAGTAAGATTCCTTAGAGTTGGGAAATAAAAGAAGAGCGAAAAATTAGAGCTTGTGCATACAGATGTATGGGGACCTGCTCAGGTATCATCTCTTGGTGGCTCTCATTATTATGTTACTTCTATTGATGATGCAACCATAAAAACCTAGATTTATTGTATTCTAAATAAATATGATGTATTTGATACTTTCAAGAGATGGAAAGATTTGGTTGAAAATGAGACAAGGAAAAGGTTGAAGTGTCTCAGATCAGATAATGGAGGTGAATATTGCAGCAAAGAGTTTGATAGGTATTGTTCAAAGAATGGAATTCACAGAGAGAAGACAGTTCCTGGAACACCACAAGGAAATGCTGTGTCAGAAAGGATGAACAAGACAATCATGGAGCGTGCAAGGTTCATGAGATTGCATGTACGATTGCCTTTACAATTTTTGGCAAATGTTGGAGATACTACTATTTATCTAGTAAACAGAGGGCCTTCAAGTTCCTTGGATGGTGGTATTCTAGAGGAGGCATGGATAGGTAAAAAGGTAAACTACTCATTTTTAAAGACTTTTGGTTGTGAAGCTTTTGTCCACATTAACAAAGAAAATAGAACAAAGCTTGAGGCAAAATCAAAGAAATGTACCTTTATTGGATATGGTGTTAATGATTTTGGTTATCGCTTATATGATTATGAAAATCACAAAATCATTAGGAGCGGAGATGTAATATTCAATGAAAAGGTCTTGTATAAGAATCAGTTGCAGGAAAAGAAATAAGAAAAGGAAAACAGAGAATACACAGTGCTTGACGATATCACAGGAAAAGTGATGGTGCCTGAAAATCATAATGATCAATAGCCAAAACAACAACCAAAATAGCAGCAAGCACTTCAAACACCTGAAAGTGATGTTACAAGATCTACCAGGATAAGTAGACCTCGTGAAAAATACTCTCCTTCATTATATTATGTATTGTTGACTGATTTTGGTGAACTAGACTGTTATGAAGAAGAAGTGCAGGTAGAAACCAGGAAGAAGTGGGAGCAAGCCATGAAAGAAGAGATGGACTCCTTAGCACATAACTAGACTTGGGACTTAGTCAGGTTTCCTGCAGGTAAAATAGCATTATAGAATAAATGGGTTTACAGGCTGAAGGAACACAATGGAGGAAAACAAAGGTACAATGCTAGACTTGTAGTGAAGGGGTTTGCACAGAAGAAAGGTATTGATTTTGATGAAATATTTTCTCCTGTTGTTAAAATGACTTCAATCAGAACTATTTTAAGTCTAGTAGCAACTGAAGATTTGCGTCTTGAGCAGTTCGATGTAAAGCCAACCTTTCTCCATGGGGATTTGGAGGAAGAGATATATATACAACAGCCACAAGGATATGAGGTAAAAGGGAAGGAGAAACTAGTGTGCAGGTTGAAGAAGAGCTTGTATGGCTTAAAACAGGCTCCGAGGCAGTGGTATCTAAAATTTGACAGGTTTATGTCTGAACAAGGCTATACTAGATGTCACTCTGACCATTGTGTTCATCTCAAAAGGTAAAATGATGGAAGCTATATTATATTGTTATTGTATGTATATGACATGCTTGTTGCGGGTTCTAACATGTAGGAAATAAATGTGCTCAAAAGGAAATTGGCAAACTCATTTGCAATGAAGGATTTGGGTGCTGCAAAACAAATCCTTGGTATGAGAATAACTAGAGACAGGAAGAATCGCAAATTAACATTGTCTCAAAGTGAGTACATAGAAAAGGTGTTGAAAAGGTTTAATATGTAGAATGCAAAACTAGTTGGTATACCTTTGGCTAGCCATTTCAAATTAAGTAAGGAGGCATCTCCCAAGACTTAGGAAGAAATGGCTCATATGTCTAAAGTTCCATATGCATCAGCAGTTGGAAGCTTAATGTATGCAATGGTCTACACAAGGCCTGATATTGCACATGTAGTGGGAGTTATAAGCACGTACATGAACAATCCAGGAAAAGGACATTGGATGGCAGTGAAGTGGATTCTCAGGTATTTGAGAGGTACCGCAAATCAAACATTATGCTTTGGTGGTTCAAACATTGCTCTACAGGGATATGTTGATGTAGATATGGCAGGTGACAAAGATAATAGGAGGAGCACTAGAGGATATGTATTTACTGTAGGTGGAATAGCTGTCAGTTGGGTTTCAAAAATCCAAAGTGTTGTTACACTTTCAACAATAGAAGCAGAGTACATCGCTGCTACAGAGGCTAGTAAAGAAATGATTTGGTTACAAAGGTTTCTATATGAACTGGGTAAGAAGCAGGAGTTGGGCAGGTTACACAGTGATAGTAGAGTGCCACGCATCTTGCAAAGAAATATGCATTTCATTCCAAGACTAAACATATACAACTCGAGTACAATTTCATACGGTCAACATTAGAAGATGGAAAATTGAAGCTGGAAAAGATACACACTAGCCAGAATCCTGCAGATATCCTAACAAAAGTTGTAACCAAGGAGAAACTGATAATTTTCTTGGTTTCAATTGGTCTTCAAGTATGATGAAGAAGATGAGAAACAGCTAGGTCCAAAGTGGATTCATAGATTAGGAAATGAAGCAGTAGTGGAGTTGCTATAATCAGTCTCCAAGTGGGAGATTGTTGGATGTGGAGCCTGATCATCTTCTGTATTCAAAGGTTTCAGGCAGATGTATACCGCAGGAAGACTGTACACCCCTCCACGCGGGGGGGTGCAGGGGGACTTGTCCACCCAGCGGGAGTCCGGGGGCTAGCAGTCCCCCGGCGGGGGTTCGAGGGCAGTGCCCCCAAAGCTAAAAATCTATGTAAAATTTCCTTGTAAAAGTCTAGTAATTTCTAGTCAATCTGGACCGTTCATTAGGTGGATTATCTGACAGTAGAAGTTATGTTTAATTTAGGGTTTTTTTCCCTAGAAGGGAACCCCTCACTATATATGAGGGAATTGTATTGCATCTATGTAGATCTGTATTCTGAGTGAGGAAGAGAGATGAGATTGAGAGGGAAGAGGGTGTTATAGCAGATCTACTGTAGGTTGTATCTCTTCAATTTGCTGGATAATATAAAAGGAAGGACTGGTTGTTTCTCCATGGACATAGCCCAAACTAGGTGAACCATGTATATCTGTGTCTCTCTTGTTTTTATGTGTTTTCTGTGTTTATATTTCTGGAATATTTTATGTGGTTCATTGCTCTATAATATATAATTTTCTAACATCATTGTTGCTATTTTAGGCCTCCCTTTAGCTTTTCTTAGCCTTTTCTATTTTTTTTACTAGTTTTTTCCTAGGTTTCTAGATTCGGCAATTTCTATATAACCACCTCCCTTTGGGATTAGAGGTTTGGTTTCTCATGTATTACTATTGTTAATTAGTTTATTACATTGATTTTATGGAACAAATTCTTTCTCTCCTCTGTTGAATATCAGAAAATTACTTGTGTTTAATTTAACTAGAATTCTAGATCTATCAGAGTTTCTGCAGGAATTCTACACTTGAAAATTTTGACTATTGGCACAATATAAAGAGGTTTCCTTATTTTCTATTGAATTTAAAATTTGATCCTCTTCATTTATTTGTGAAGTAGTGAAAATTGGTTGCATACCATTATCATCATCTATCCATTCTTCATTTTATACTTCTATAATTGCTTTTCTAGGTGGGTGGAATGAAAATTTCTGTGTCGAGCTTCCATCTGAGATAAACATGTCTCCTGATCTACAACTGATAAAATCATTGGCTATAGATAACCATGGCCTTCCTAAAATTAATGGATGTCCTCCTAAACTATTCTTAGGTGTTAGAATCATGAATTCAATAGGATATTCCCAAGAATCTAAGATACATATATATCTCTTAGCACACCATTAGGTTTAATTACAAACCTGTCTACTATTTGTGACAATGTTGGTGTGTATTAAAGATTAGGAAGCTTCAACCTATCCATAGTTTGTTTGCTCATTATTTTTATGGTTGCTCCTAGATCAAACACTTTGTTTGGTATTTCAGTTCCTTTAATGTTTTTTCACAGAGGGGCTTCTTGGATCTAAATATTTTTGAATTGTTTTCTTCCCCATCATGATATCTGCAATTTTCCCAACTAGTTGAATTCTTTTTATTTCTTTTCTTTTTCTTTGTGATCCTTTAATACTAAATTCCTTAATTTCCTTTTCAAAAATCTGTATTTCTTTTATTGCTTGTAATAAAGTAGTTTTTATACACACACTTTTCAATTGATATAACATATCATAATCAGGAAATTTGATTCTTTTTTCTACTCCTTTACTAATTTTCAACCTTTCAGGAAAAGGTGGTCTTGAGATAGATACTGAAAGTTTTTCTATAATAGGAGTATTATTAGAATGCGTAGGACTTTTTTCAGTTTCAATATTTGCTTTCGGAGGAAGGGAAATCTCTTCTTCGGAGTTATTATTATCTTTTTGATAATTATTTTCTGTTTCCTGAATAACAATGGATGGTTTCTTCCTTTCCAATACTCTACCAAACCTTAATTGAACATTATTAAGATCTAATGGAGTTATCATACATGTTTGAGGATTCTGTCATTCTAAGATGTAAACAGGTTGTGAAGTTTAATTGTTTGGATTTTGGAGTGGTTGAATAGGTAATTGATTTGATCTTTGTGAAAATGTTAAAGAAAGTTATGGAATTGCATTTTGAGCTTGATCTTGAGGTAACTAATTGGTTTGAGGGAAGTATTGTGGTAGAAAATTAGGATAAGGTGGTGGTTATTATTGATATTGAGAATATCTTCGATAAGGATTTTTCCATCCTTGATTCCAAGATTGTGGTTGAGCCCAAGGCTACCATGGCATAGGTGGATTCCAGTTATTTTGTGAAGAGTGTGCAAATTGCTAAGGATTAAAACCTTGATTTTGATTTGTTTGATGATTCTTCCATGGTATTTTGGCACTAAAGTAAAGAGGGTCTACCTAATTTGGCATTCCTTCTTCTCCAAACACAACCTTAAGACCTAGTATAGATGGTCATTCTTTTTTATCGTAATTTTCCACACATATAACATAGGTTTCTATGCTTTTTAAATCTAAAGGGTATTCTCTCAGAGCATCTTTCTTTCTACACCTAGGACAAAAGATGGAAAATGCAACATTTTCAGCTTTCTGGTTGTTTTTTATTTTAAGGTTGTCAATTTGCTCACTGAGAATCACTAAAATATATTTTTAAAGTTATCAAGCAAACTACCTATTTCTACCCTGGTTGAAGATTTATTTACTCTTGATAAAAGAGGATCCCTTGATTTTTTACTTATTCTTGCTTTACCTCATGAAATATGTACACATAGATCACAAATATCTACAAATGGTAACTAAGAAATATCTCCTTTTCCCATTAGATTGAGAAGATCAATCCACTCATATTTAATGGATTTGAGTAAGAGAGCTTTCAAAGTTTCCTCATACAGATTAATGATTTTCTCCCTTTTGATATTATAAACAAATCTTTCGACAAAGTCTTCAAGATTCTTATCTTCTTTTTATACCATTTTGAAGACTACATCTTTAATGTTATGAGGCATAAAATAATCCTATATTTATCTAATAATGCATCTTTCATTTGTTCCCATGTCCTGATAGAATTCATCTCTAAACTCATAAACCATTTTAATGTTGAATCCTTTAAGCTAGCAGGGAACAAATTTAGTTTTTGAGAATCATGTAGATAATCATATGATCTACATAATACTTCAGATTCAAAGAGAAATGTCTCTATTTCTTCACTTATTATTCCATGGAAATTGGGGAGAATAGAAGGCAAGATGTTTTTCATTGTTAACGTTGTATCCTCATCAGGGATAGGGAAGCCAAAAGGTTCTAGATTTCCTCTTCCTCTACCTCTACCACCTCCTCTTCCACTTCCTCCTCCTCCAATCTTATGTTGTTCACTATTGACATAGTGTACTTCTCCTTATCCTTCTTCACCCATGATGGATTCCTAAGAATAGATATCTTGTTCTACAACAAGATTATCTAGCGTTTCTTATAGTTTTTCTAGTTCCTCTATCAATGGTTTGAAGTGAGTTTCTTCCTCTTCTTCTTCATTAGGCACTTCCAAATCTTCAGGTAGAAGTTGTTCTCTAGTTGAAGATAGGAAAATTATTCCAGTTGTTGGAGATGTACGATCTACTTCTATTAGAACATTTGTTGATGAAGTTGGTGAACCTTTAGATTGAATTTAGGATCTTAAGACTTCAGGAAGTCTATATTGGCCTGCTATGGATGGAATTCGAGTTTATGTGGGTGGTGTGGCACTACGAGGTTGTGGTGAAGTGATTGATGATGTAGGAATTAAACTTCTTCCTTGACCTACAAACCTACCTCTAGAGTCTCTTTCCGTATGCATATCATGTTTTTTATTTTATTTTTTCTTAAGCCTTCTATTTACATTTCCCTGGAAATGATGCCAAAATGATTGGTCAATTTAATGTTCTTAAATTGCAAGAATAAATTATCAACCAGAGCTAGTAAACTTATGAAGTGTAGGTGCACTATATATGCTAGAATCATTTCCCTTAGTTTGTAAGATGATGGTTATGTTTGTTTTTGGATTTTTGCTCTTATTTAGAGTTAGATTTCTACAAACTAGTAACTAGAAGTTAAGTTACTATTAGATTTAATCTACCAGGTTATATCTATATTGAGTATAATCTTAAAATATCTTATTTTATTCTCCCTAAAATTTTGAACCTATATAAACACTTTGTTGCTACAAAATACAGTATTGAAATTCAAATTATTCTAATGATCCTTCAAAAGCTTGTCTACAAAATATATCTAAAGAGCATAAAAGTAATCTTGTAATTGCTGACTAGAGAGTAGATATAAATTCTAATTCTAAAAGAATGGAAATATTAACTATAATGAATCGAAAAAATTTGAAGAACTAAACCATTAAATTAATGTAAGAAAAATGAAATAACGAAACGGTAAATGAAATAACTAAGTTATAATGAGATGATGAAAACAATGAAGTAAAGAAACTTAAACTACAATGCACTGATAAATCCGAAAGCGATTAAATTAAAACAACATAAAGCAATGAAATGAAATAAACTAAAAAATTGAGAGTTTGCAAGGGCCCTCCACATATATTAGGTGTAAATCACACTCACATACGCATCAAATCATAGAAATGTAACTTCACTTAATACGAGAACAAAGGTTTGTTTCACAATTCTTCGGAAATTAACTATTACTTCCTCCTCATTTATAGAGGATACATACTTATATATAAAATGTGTGCTCAACAGTTTGACACTTCTACGCCTACAAGTCTATTAATCAATCCTTATTCAAATTTGAAATTAAATAGAAAAAATGTTATCTTGTCAATTTTCTATTTGAAAAGAAAATCGAAGAAACATGATTTATTTGGATTTCTACTCCTACGTGTTTGACCTGTGCCTTTGACTGTTCCACTGTGTGATTCCTTTAATGAATTGGCTCAAGAAAATAGGAGGAGATCCATGAAAGGATTGATCCTCAACTACCGATGTGCTTATTTGCTTCATTGGTGCACCAGAACCCCACAAACCATGGAGGTAGTTGCAAAATCATGTTAATTTTGTAGCTAATGAAATATTTAACATAAAAATAAGGCACATGATCAAATATGAAAAATAATACATGTAAGAGTTTTTACCTTATCAAAATCTATGATTTACTGCTTTTATTGAGTTGATATTGATGATGAAAAAGAGCAAAATGGAGGGAAAAGGATGCCAAAACAAAATAGTTATGGAACTCTACAATTCTTCTCCTTTGAATGTGCTTAGGTTAATGATCCATATATTCCTCAAATATTCTACAAATCCTTATGAGTTTTTATTTGAAATTCGAATTTGTAGTTAGGAGGCCAAGTAGGACCCTTCTAGAATCTTCAAGTAGGCCCACCATATCATAAAACACATAACACTTATATATCTATATATATATATATATATATATATATATATAGATATACAAATTCACTTAAAATACTTAAAATTAATGAGTTTGGAAAATAATAATAATAAACCCATATGGTCATGAAAATGGTTACTAATGTAAGGTTGATAGAGTTACATAGTTACGAAATGAGGGTAAAATAATGGAAAGAAAGGTGAAAGTGGATGAAATTTTGGAGACCCAACATAGGCATGCAGGCTTGTGAGAGCATCCAAAGGTCCTTGAACACTAGAGTGTCCATAACATGAGAGCGTCTAGAGGTCAAGAGGTCTAAACATGCATTGGGACCTAGGGGTAGGATGCCTGAGTGGCTAGGATGCCTCATGGGAGTGTTGTTGCTAATGTGGATGGTATGGTTGATGTGTTTGCCTCGATTCCATTTCCTTAACGTGACCAAGGAGGTTGAGTCATAGCATAGTAGAATCTCATCATATTTTTGGCCCGGTTGGTCGGTTAATGTTGACACCTAATCTTCATGATTGGGGGAATTTGTAAATAAATAAATCAGGAATGTGAACAGTCATCAGGAGATGAACTGAACAATCACTCCTAATGTATATAACAACAACCTACCTATGGAATAATCAAACAAATCAGTTTTTCTTCCTTTGGAGAGTTACTGCCTGACCTGACATGATATCAGAGCCAATTCTAAAAATAGTTGTAACTCCCTTCATCTCTGCCACTGCCTCTGTCCTAAGCGCTGCCATTGCCTCTGTCCTGAAATAGTTTGCCACTGCCTCTGTCCTGAGCACTGCTCTGCCTCTGCCCATTCCCTGACCAGAAATAGCACTGCTCTGCCTCTGTCCATGGCCTAACATGGTATGCGTTGGTGCCTGTAACGGTAAGAGGGCCGTGAGCTTCGGTTTCTTTGCAAAATACCTCACTATTGTGACAAACATTTTTTTCGCCACTCTGAATGAGGATTCCCCCAGTGCTCGTACAAAGCCGAAGAGAGCAAAGGTTCTGAACTGGCCCGTGTATATCTCATTCTCGTCCAGGTGCCCGATATTTAATTGCACCGATGCATGGTCCTTTGAAGCGGATGAGGGCGATGGTATTTCAATGTGCATAAACCGTGGTCGTGATCTATGGAACGAGTTGTAGCTGCGTGAAGATTTGAAGCGGATGAGGGCGATGGTATTTCAATGTGCATAAACCGTGGACTGTATTAAAAGTATTTCAATATGCATAAACCGTGGACTGTATTAGAAGTATTTCAATGTGCATAAACCGTGGACTGTATTAATGTGCATAAACCGTGGAAACGACAGTCTTTCCATATATTGTGGTTTGCTCACACTAATTATATTGTGGCTCTCAGCCTTACCCAGTGGGAAGGCGCTTCTTCAACGTGGGTCTTCATCCACATCCGGGTAAGATCATACTCCGGTTGGGTGTTCTTTGGCTGAAAGTGGAAGACTTAGAGCGTAGGTTCTTTCGGAGGCTTTGCAGAATCGGAGAGAGAGAAGACGAGCGGCTGTCTTCAACCAAGCGACTTGCAGTTTTCACAGGACAATCGTAGCCATGTCTGGGAGAAAGAAGGTTGTAGGGTGCACTTTGGGTGCTCCATTTTGAAAGTGCTAGTTTTGTTTTATGGTATCACGATTCAAAGTCAAAGATTAGTGTCTATGTTTTGTCCCAGAAATTTATAAGGTGAAACCGAGTTTGCATCATTGTAATAAGTATTCAGATAATCTTGTAAGTATTGAAGTTATTATATGAGTGAATGTATGGATGAACAACTGGTATTATTCTGGATGCTTTTATCTAACATTAGAGGGATTTGAAGAAAATATAGTGCATAAATTTGTAGCGTAAGGAAGATATTTGAAATCCTTTGAGAATGCCTTTTTGAGTGCAATTTCACTGTACATCAGTAGAAGTTTTTTTATCAGCAAAATTTTTTTATCAGCAAAAGTTTTTTATCAGCAGAAGTATTTTTTACAGAATGCATTCAATCATCTGTATGGTAGGAATAGTTCTCATTGGCAAGGAGAACTATCCTGAATGGTCCCGGATGATAAAACACACCCTCATCTTGAATGAGTTGTGGAAAGGAGTGTGTGTCGGAGAAGGAGACAATTATCCAGTGCAGCCTACATCAGACAAACAGCTCGTCATTTGGCAAAACAAGAACAGCAAATCCTATGCATTAATCGCAGCATCTGTAAATGAAGAGGTGAGTTTCCATATTTCATCATATTCAACTTCCTTTGAAGCTTTACAAAAGCTGAAAGAACTTTATGACTCACATTATGCACTTGAAGTTGTTCAACTCATGATTAAACTCTTCACTCTTGAACTGAAAAATAATGATCCTCTTGCTCTTGCATCTGAAGTAAAGTCTATAATGCATGATATCAAATCCACTAAGCTTGAGCTGGATATCCCTCTTATTTCTTTTCTCAAGGCACTCTATCCTACCTACTCCAATTATCTTGAGTCTTTACAAGCAAATGGAAATCTTAAAGATATAACCTTTGACTCTCTTGTGAAAAGGTTTGCTGAAAGAGAGAAAGCCTTTGGAAAGAAGACAAACCCTAAATCTTCTAAAGAGACTGTGTGCCTTGCTCATAAAGAAAAGCATCCTGCTCAAGATTCTACAAGTGGAAGAGGTGGACAAAGAGGAAGAGGAAGATACTTCAGAGACAGGGGGGGCAGACATTCTCAAGGAGAAAAGGCAGATCTGCATTGCATTCGCTGCAAATGAAATGGATCACATGATGCTTCTACATGCAAGCCACCATGGGACAAAATTGAGCAGAAACGAAACCAGCATAAAGGTAAAACTGATGATATAGACAAAGGTAAAGCACCTGAATCCGCTCACTATATTGAGGCACAATGTAACATTGGAGTAAATGAAGATTTGTTTAATGCTTCACTTGCTTCTTCGAAAAATGATTGGTTGCTTGATTCAGGAGCAACCTGTCATATGACTCATAGAAAAGATTTTTTTGAAGATTTCACTGACAATGTTGATGGAGCAGTATACTTTGCATATCAGTCAAAAATCAAGCCATCAGGGCTTGGCACAATCAGGCTTAAACTGCCTGGTCTTCCAGAATTTCTTCTGGATCATGTTCTATATCTCCCACAGCTCAAAAGAAACTTGCTGTCCTTGGTTCACATCCGTCAGCAAGGTCACTCCATTCATATGTTTGATGGCAAGCTTGAGGTAAGAAAAGCATCTGACTACTCACTTGTCATGAGGGGAATAAAAGAAGAAAGACTTCTCAAACTGTAAGGAACCTCTACTCATGCACAACATTTCTCATATATTTCTCATCATGAAGAAGGTACACTTCCATCAAGTTTATTATGGTATGCTAGATTTGGACATTTAAACTATGACAGTCTCCGCTTATCGAAGAAAAATGGTGTTACTGGTTTGCCTACAATTCCTAGGAAACATAAGCAATGTGATGCGTGCATTCTAGGAAAGCATAGCAAACAGTCTTTTCATGATTCACATTCAAGAGCACATAGGAAGCTTGAACTCATTCATTCAGATTTATGTGGTCCAATGCCTATTCCTTCTACAAATGGAAATAAATATATCATGACATTTATTGATGATTACACCAGAATGTGTTGGGTTTATTTATTGAAGAACAAATCTGATGCTTTTCAAACCTTCAAGAATTTTCATAAATGGATTGAAAATGATGCACAATCTCATATTGGGTCTATTCGCACTGATAATGGAAAAGGATATACATCAAATGAATCTGAACACTATCTTTGCCAACATGGGATCAAACATCAAACAATTGTGCCTTATAATCCCCAACAGAATGGTGTAGCTGAAAGAATGAATGGAACAATCTTGAATATGGTACGATCCATGCTTTTCTTTAAAAATGTAAAGATAATGTTTTGGGCTGATGTTGTTCTATTTGCTTCATATATAAAGAATAGATGTCCATCTAATGCTATAAGAAACAAGACTCCTTATGAATTGTGGTATGGACATGTTCCTTCGGTAAAACATCTCAAGATCTTTGGTTCCACCTGTTATGCTTTGATACCAAAGGTACATAGAAACAAACTTGGTGCTAGAAGCTGTAAGTGTATCTTCCTGGGGTATTCGAACACCTCCAAAGCATACCATCTCTATGATGAAGTAAATAAAATGTTTGTTGTATCTAGAGATGTAATTTTTCTTGAATCATCCAAATCTGACAATGTTGTTGAGCGGCAACTTGATCGCTTGGATAGATTCGCAAAAACGAAATCATTTCAAGAGTTTGATAATTAGATTCCACATCTTGAAGGGGGGATTCCTATACTAGAAAAACATGTGGAATCTTCTTCTGAAGAAAAATCTCCTCTGCATGAAACTCCAACAACGGATGATGCTTTAAGTGATGTAATTGATAGAATTGGGAGACTCAATCTTGATTCAGTCCCAACTCAATCAACAGAGCAACTTTGGCCATCTCAGAAAGGTCCCCCAAAGTGGCTGACAAAGACACTTGAAAGTGTTCATCTTGATGAAATTGGAAAAACAGGAACCAGAAATTCAAACCGACAAAATGGAGGTGATGTAGATGACTCTAATTCACCTTTTGATATGGATGTTACTTATGATTGTGAATTGAACTTGTCTACAGATTTTGAACCAACTTCCTTCAAAGAAGCTGCTTCTCATAATGAATGGAAAGAAGCGATGCAAAAGGAGTATGATGCCCTCATAAAGAATGGCACTTGGAAGTTGGTTAATCCTCCATTTGGAGCCAAACTAATTGGCTACAAGTGGGTCTACAAGAACAAGTACAAAGCTGATGGCTCACTCAACAAGCACAAAGCTAGGCTTGTGGCAAAAGGTTTTGCACAGAAGGAAGGGGTCGATTATGAGGAAACTTTTTCCCCCACAGCAAAATGGGCCACCATCTGGACACTCTTTGCACTAGTAGCCCAGAACGGTTGGAAAGTCCATCAAATGGATGTAAAAACGGCATTCTTGAATGGAGATCTAAAAGAGAATGTTTTTATGTCCCAGCCTGAAGGATTTGTTGTGAACGGACATGAACATAAAGTATGCAAACTTGTGAAGTCATTGTATGGCCTCAAACAAGCACCGTGAGCCTGGTATGAAAAACTAACTGAGCATCTTCTGAAACTCAACTTCAATAATTTTGATCTTGATGATGCAACTTTATTTGTCAAGAAACTTGGCAAAACAGTTGTGTATCTTGTGGTATTTGTATATGATCTTTTAATGACAGGGAACAACGAAAGCTACATTGCATCCATAAATAAGGAATTGGGGAAAAGTTTTGAAATGACTGATTTGGGCTATGTTCATTACTATCTTGGCATTGAAGTAAACCAACATCCAAAATCCATATTTCTTTCTCAAAAGAAATACACTGGAGATTTGTGAAACAAATTTGGCATGAAAGAGTGCAATCCTCCTTCTACTCCAATGGAACAAAACTTAAAGCTCACATCTATTGAAGGAAAGGAATTTGAGGATGCAACAAAGTATAGATAGCTTGTAGGAAGTCTCATCTACCTCACTACTACCAGACCAAACATTTCATTTATTGTTGGAATCCTCTCCAGGTTCATGCAAAAGCCTTGTGAGGGACATTGGTCTGCAACAAAAAGAGTTCTAAAGTACTTGAAGGGAACTCAAGACCTTGGAATCAAGTATACACAGGTGGACGACTTCAGCTTGATAGGATACTTTGATTCAGACTTCCATGGAGACAAAGAAACTGGGGTATCTACTTCAGGATATGCTATGAGTCTTGGATCAGGAGCTGTCTCCTGGAGATCACGCAAACAATCAGTTCCAACAGATTCCACAACAGAAGCAGAATACGTGGCAGCAGCTGAAGCAACGAAAAAAATTGTGTGGCTCAGGAAAATTCTTGAATATTTGCAGGTAAAACAAGTACAATCAACTCCACTCATGATTGATAACACCTCTGCAATAAAGTTGGCCAAGAATCCAAAGTTCCATGATCGAACAAAGCATATCAATACTAAATATCATCTGATTCGACATCATGTTGAGGCCAAAACAATCCATCTCCATCATTGTTCCACAAATGAGAAAATTGCAGACATCTTCACCAAATCACTTGGAAAGGAAAAGCTTGAATGATTCAGAATGATGCTTGGACTCACCAACATCCCTTCAGATTAAGGGGGGGAATGTTGATACCTAATCTTCATGATTGGGGGAATTTGTAAATAAATAAATCAGGAATGTGAACAGTCATCGGGAGATGAGCTGAACAATCACTCCTAATGTATATAACAACAGCCTACCTATGGAATAATCAGACGAAATAGTTTTTCTACCTTTGGAGAGTTACTGCTTGGCCTGACAACTTGGGTAGATGTGGGATGAGGGCATCACACTACATAGATATTCCAAGCTAAAGAAGGAGCGAAGTATGCAAAGGATTCTCGGTAGACCTTACTCTACCATCTATTTACTTTAAGGAAATATATTGTGTTCCTTGTCTCTCTGTTGTTCAAGGTTATCTACCAACCTAGTAGAGATATGTTTGTCCGCAAATGTAAATCTCGTATAGAATACGACAACCAAATCTTGAAAAGGTACTCTCTAAACACTTAATCACCACATTATTAGTAGTATTATTAGTATAGCTTCAATCAATTTTGTAAAGTAATTTGTAGTATTATGTTTTCTTGAATATGATGGATGAATTTATCCAAAAAAAATCCAATCCCCGCTGTTGAAAAGGAGTTTCTATTGAGATTTGCTTGAGAGGAAATAATAGTAATTTTGTTTCTCCTTCAAAAATTTGACACTTGAAATAGGCTAATACCTTTTTGTTTACGTATACAAAAAGAGATGGGAAATAATAACCTTCGCTAAGGGTTTCATTTCTTGTGGATTTCTAGTAGTGATTCCCTCCACACACCTTGATGAAATTTTTCTACCATCATTTTTGCTTTAGTTTCAATGAGACAATTCAAAAGGATCCTTGCTTGATATTTCCAAAACAAGTAGCCATCAAGACAACAAAACTTTTCACTTTTCAACTTCATTTACCATAGTATTGTTTTATTCATCCCTGGTGGGGCTTCCAAATTTTGCAAAACATATATTATGTCGTTGTACCAGGGGGAATTTCTAAGTTCATCAGATACTTTAAGAACCAACCTTTCTTCTAAATCATTGGAAAAGGTTGAGAACAAATCGATGTCCAAAGTTTCACAATTGGTTTCCATCATCAATTTTTCTAGATCCTGACCTTTGATTAACTTTGTTGGTTTAATATCTAGGTCATACTCCAATAATATTTCTATCCACTTTCCTCTTCTACCATCATTGTCAGGTTGACTTAGGATGTCCTTTACAACAACATTGGGAACAAATGCTATTACATGAGAGTGCAAAACATATACCTTGAAATCCTTCAATGCTTTCACCAATGAAAATACATGTTTTTCCATAATGTTGTATTTTAGCTCTACATCTCTTAAAGTTCTGCTAAAAAATGAAATGGGTTGTTGTTGATTGTCCTGATTTTTATACAAGAAGACTCTTGAAATAGTGTGTTCTGAAGAAAATTAAAAGACTATGTTATGAAACCAGCTCAAGAAAAGATAGAAAAGATAGATCAACGCCTTAGAATTTAGCATCTTCGAGGGGCCAACCTCCTTTACATTACATAAATGAACAATTCTTGGATGATACAAATGACAAAACCTCCTTTCTATATATAGGACTCTAAGGAGTTACAATATAATCTAGCCAACCTAACAATAATAATATAAAGCCACAAAAATAACAATAGAGGGATTCTATGGGGCACAGAAATAACAACATGGGGGTAATAGGGGCACAACAATATAAATAAGGGGTATAACTACAATAGTAATGGGGTAATAACTAGTATTATAGGGACCCAACATGCCCCTCTCCTTCAAAAAAGTGTTGTGCTCAACGCTTGAGTAGTTTTGGATACTTCTACATAAAATTCTCATCCTCCCATGTGGAATCTTTAGCGGATAAGTTCTTCCACTTGATAAGATACTGTGAAATTGATCGATTTCGTAGCTGTCGAGTTCTTGTTTCTGTGACTGCTTCTGGTTCCAATATAATTTTTCCTTCCTCATCAAGTTCTGGCAATATTGTTTGAACTGGGAGCTTGTCGCCTATAACCTTCTTTAAACATGAAACATGGAAAACTGGGTGCAATCGAGAAGCTGCAGGAAGCTCCAATTTGTATGCCATAGTACCAATCTTTTGCAACACCTTGTACGGACCATAATACTTTGGTGATAATTTATTATCCTTCTTAGCTTGCTTTAGGGACATTTTCTTATATGGTTGTAGCCGTAGGAATACCCAATCACCTACATCAAAACTTCTTTCACTGCGATGTTGATCTGCCTGTTGTTTCATTCTATTTTGTGCCAACACGAGGTTATCCTTTAAGAGTTGGAGGACTTGTTGTTGATGTTCGATGTGATGTTCCACTGCCTGAACCTTAGAATTTTCTCTTAAATATGATGTGATGGATGGTGGTTGATACCCATAAAGTGCCATAAATGGGGTCATTTTTGTTGTTGTATGGAAGGAAGTGTTATACCACCATTCAGCCAGAGGCAACCATTTGACCCATTGTTTCTGTTTATCAGATACAAAGCAACGAAGATATCCTTCCAAACATTTGTTTACTATCTCAGTTTGCCCATCAGATTGAGGATGATAAGATGAGCTATGAGCTAACTGAGTACCAAGACAAGAAAATAATTATGTCCAAAAATTTCCAGTGAAAATGGGATCTCTGTCACTTACAATAATCTTTGGGTTTCCATGTAGCTTTTGAATTGTTTCCATAAATGCAGTAGAAACTGTACTGGCTTTAAATGGATGTGATAATGCACAAAAGTGTGCATACTTGGTAAGTCTGTCAACTACCACCATGATGACACTCTTTCCCTCAGACTTGGGTAAACCTGTGATAAAATCCATTGAAACCTCCTCCCAACGTTGGCTTGGAATGGATAAAGGTTGTAATAGACCCGGTGTCTTAATTGTTTCAACTTTATTTTGTTGGCAAACCAAACATTCCGCCACAAACTTTTGAATATCTGATTTAAGGCCATCCCAAAAAAATTCCTTCTTAACCCTGTGGTAAGTTTTTAAAAATCCTGAGTGCCCTCCTAAGGGAGAAGTGTGCAATTCCATAAGAATCTTTTGTTTTAGCTGGGAATTCTTACAGAGGTATAAGCGATCTTTGTACCATAACGAATCATTTTGCCAGCTAAATGTATCAGACGTACTGGAATCTTGTTGTAGCTTTCGAATAAGTGCCCACACTTCTTCGTCATTCTTCCATTCCTCCCTTGCTTCGTTTATCCAATCTGGTTGGATAATAGAAATGGTGCACAAAAATGCTTCCACATCCTCATCCTTTCTTGAGAGTGCATCTGCCACCACATTTTGCTTCCCTTTTTTGTAGATGATTTCAAAGTCATAACCCAACATCTTTGTGACCCACTTTTGTTGCTCTTCAGAGGATAATCTTTGTTCTAAAAAGTATTTAAGGCTATCATGATCCGTTTTTACCTTGAAGTGTCTTCCCATTAGGTAGGGTCGCCATTTCTTAAGTGCATGGAGTATTGCCAACATTTCCTTCTCATAAATAGCTTTGCTTAAAAACTTTCCCTTGATTGGACGACTTTCAAAAGCAATGGGTCTTTCATCTTGCATTAGAACAGCACCAATTCCATTTCCTGAAGCATCACATTCCACAATAAAGGTTTTTGTGAAGTCCGGTGTAGCTAAGACCGGTGCTTGGCACATTGCCTCTTTAAGATGTTCAAAGGCCTTTGTTGCTTCCAGAGTCCATGAAAATGCATCTTTCTTCAATAATGTTGTTAGAGGTGCTGCTATTCTCCCATAATTCTTAACAAACTTGCGATAATACCCTGTCAACCCAAGAAATCCTCGCAGATGCTTTATGGATGTGGGGATTTTCCATTCCTTAATGGCTTTAATTTTGCTAGGGTCTACCTTAACTCCTTCATGAGATACAATATGACCCAAATATTCCACCTCCTGGACTCCAAAGAAACATTTGGATCTTTTTGCATATAATTGTTTCTCCTCCAATAGTTGTAGCACCCTGTCAACATGTTCAACATGATCCTTCCAAGACTTGCTGTAGATTAGTATATCATCAAAAAATACTAACACAAATTTTCTAAGGAATGGTTTGAAAATTGAATTCATCAAACCTTGAAATGTTGAAGGTGCATTGGTAAGGCCAAAAGGCATGACCAAAAATTCATAATGACCCTCATGAGTTCTAAATGTCGTTTTCGGAATGTCTTCAATCTTCATTCTGATTTGATGATATCCCGAACGAAGATCCAACTTGGTGAAGTAAATTGATCCATGCAATTCATCCAGTAATTCATCAATGACAGGAATGGGAAACTTATCTTTAATAGTGAGCTTGTTGAGCTCCCTATAATCTGGACACATGCGCCATGATCCATCCTTCTTGTGCACCAATACTACTGGAGCAGAGAAAGAACTTTGACTCGGTTGAATTATACCAGCCTCTAGCATTTCTGCAACCATACGTTCAATTTCACTTTTTTGGACATAGGGATATCTGTACGGCCTGATGTTTGGAGGAACACTTCCTGGAATCAGATGAATAGCATGATCATGATCACGCATAGGTGGGAGACCTTTGGGAGTCTCAAATACCTTGGAATGATTGTCCAGGACTTTTTGGAGATCTGGAGAAATAGATGATTCCAATGTGGAAACATCTAGCGAACATAATTGTGCAATTACACCTCTTTGCTCCTTTTTTAGAAGCTTTGTCATACCATTAGAGCTGATTATCTTTCCTGGTTTCCCTGCAATACCCCTTAATTCAACTTCCTTTCCTTCTGTAGAAAAATTGATGAAAAGTTCTTGAAAATTAAAAGCTATTGTACCCAAGGATTGTAGCCATTGGACTCCTAGTACAACATCAGCACCTCCCATTGGAATGGAAAGCATTGGGCTAGTCAATACATATTCTCCCATGGATAGCTTGATATTATGGCACTTTCCAGAGCAATTTATTGTTCCTCCATTTGCAATCATCACTTGACACTCTGGTGCTGGATATAGGAAGCAATTCAATTCTTTTGCTACCCTACAATGAATAAAATTGTGGGTGCTTCCTGAATCAATCAACACTATTACCTTTTTCTTCTTGATTTGTCCTTCTATCTTGATGGTTTGAGGAGTGGTAATTCCCGCCAATGCATTACAAGATATGGTCGGATTTATTTGTTCTTCATCTAGGCTTTGTTCCTGGAGTATATCTTCTTCTTTTGACCTTTCTTGCTCCTTTTCTTCTTCCTCTTCACAATCTATGTAGAATAATTTCTTCTCAGCACACTTATGACCTTTAGTGTATTTGCTATCACAACTGTAACAAAGCCCTTTTGCTCTTTTTTCTTCCAATTGTTGTGGTGTCAACCTTATAGGTTGTGGAAGACTAGGGGCAACAACACTTCCGTCTTTATAGTTGTGAGTGGTATGCTTCCTGGTTGCCATAATTTTGCTTTCCATTTTTCTTGCTAACCTGAATGCCTTCTCTAATGAATCAGGTTCCCAAAGGCGAACATCATGTTGGATATTATCCTTTAAAGACCCTATGAACACATCAATCCTATGCTCCTCTGGAATATCTTTTACCCTTATGTTCAATTTTTGGAACTCCTCAATGTGCTCCATTATTGAACCCTTTTGTTTGAGACTTATCAATTGGCTAAAAAAAGTGTTGCTTTTTGTATCCTCATAATGTGCTATCAATTCTTCCGTAAAAATTGCCCAAGTGATAAATTGTTTACGAGAGCAAAGCCATTGATACCATACAAACTGATTTGGTTCCAAATATACAGTTGCCATACGTACCTTTTGTGTGTTTTGCACATTATTGAGATCGAAGAATTGCTCCATCTGTAATATCCATGTGGCAGGATCCTTGCCATCAAACTTCCTCATATCGATTTTTGGAATATGGTGAGTCTTCGATCCAACATTAGCATCTATGGAATCATGATTAACATTTCTTTTATTCTCATCATGAGTTTTCTTTAGTACCCTCTCATCCTTAGTGCCCATTTCTTGTAGCAATTTATTCATATTTATCTTCAATTCGTCCATGTCTGTCTTCAAATCTGTCTTCAAATCTGCCATGTCTCTCTTTAAATCTGTGTTCGAATCATCCATCTTAGCTTCCATTCCCTTTATCTTATATTCTACGCCATTTATCTTAGATTCCACGTCATTTATCTTAGCTTCTGTTAGCTTTTGTGAGCGTGACATTTATTGCACTTGTTCTTGTAATTTTGATATATCATGTAGCATTTCTTCCTCTTCTTCATGAGTCATGCTAGAGCTTTCAGGTTCCTTACTAGGTGTTTTCATTTTATTTCCTCGGGGCATCAGTTACTGATAATAATGCTTTACTATGCCCTTTGAATTCCGTTAAACCAAGCTTACACAAAAATTAAAAAAAAACTACACACCTTTTTTCACTTTATAGAAGCCTGATATTGAATCTGATGTATCTCTGTAATTTCGGATCATCCAATTCTAAAATTGTGACCTATAGTATCCCTCTGCGTCCTCTTTCCAATGCCACAAGTCTGACCCAGATTGGATTCTCCAAGGAAGAGTTACGTGAAATCTCCCATTGTGACTTTCTTTTAGACTAGTTCAGTAGAGCGAATTTTTACGACATGCCACGAGTCACTGTTTCAACCTTTGAATCTGAAACACACATACAAGAAACTACAGTCCGTCCTCTTTCTGTACCTTCTTATGAAATTTCAATCCAATCTCCAGAGAGAAAGTTATGACGATTTTCCCCAGGTCACTTGTTTTGAATGTAATTCAGGAGTCTGCAAAAAGACCAAATTCCTTAGATCATATCTCCGCAAATATCCCACGCAAAGCTCTAAAATTTAGACCCAAGGTTCAGTATGATTTCTTCTCAAATGGGTGTTTTTTGTGACTTCTTAAATGTCACAGAAAAAAATTTATAGTGAAAATGCCACGATGACCTGTTTGGAGCAGCGAAACCCTAGAATCCAAAGCTCTGATACCAAATGTTATGAAACCAGCTCAAGAAAAGCTAGAAAAGATAGATCAATGCCTTAGAATTCAGCCTATTCAAGGGGGAAACCTCCTTTACATTACATAAATGAACAATTCTTCGATGATACAAATGACAAAACCTCCTTTCTATATATAGGAGTCTAAGGAGTCACAATGTAATCTAACCGACCTAACAATAATAATATAAAGCCACAAAAATAACAATAGAGGGATTCTACGGGGCACAGAAATAACAACATGGGGGTAATATGGGCACAACAATATAAATAAGGGGTATAACTACAATAGTAATGGGGTAATCACTAGTATTATAGGGACCCAACATACTAGTAATTATTTTGAGAAATATGGGTTGATAAGAATGGGGCTTTAGTTATTTCTGATTTTATTTCTTCAAAATATTGCTTGGCTACAAGTGTCCACTTGACTTCATTTTTCTTCTTTAACATGTTGTTAATTACCCTCAATATTTCAACAAATTTTGAGATGAATATCTGCATAAAATTTACTCTACCCAAGAATGACTGGACCTCCTTTTTACTTCTAGGTAACTCAAGATTTTGTATTTCTTAAACTCTATTTGGATGCCATTTTTAGATACTATATGAACTAATAGATTACCCTCTTTCATAGTAAAATGTGTTTTTTTTTGGTTAGTTGAAATACCAATTTTTTTGCATTTCAAAAATACTTTCCTAAGATGTTTCAAGTGTTCCAAGTCAAATACTAAATATACTATAATATCATCTAGATAGACTGTCACAAACGTATTCTTATCCCTTGTAAACGTTATGTTCATTTCCCTTTGAAATGTAGCTCATGTATTCATTAATCCAAAAGGAATTTTGGAGTACATGAATGTTCCCCATGGCATAGTGAAGGTTGTATTTTATTGGTATTCCAGACACACAAATATGTAATTGTACCCTGGGAAATAATCTAACATTGAAATCCTCTTTGAACCAACACCACTTTGAAAATTGTGCTCCATCTTAGGCAGTGGGTAACTATCCTTTAATACTACTTTGTTTAGATTTCTGAAGTCCACACATAGTCAAATCTCCTCGTTATGTTTCCTTACTCGTACAAGATTAGAAACCCATTTTGAAAATATCAAGGAAGTTACAATCTTAGAATCCAACAAAATTTTCACCTCTTTCTCTATGAATGGTAGAAACTTAGGATTTATTCTCCTCAATTTTTTCTTTAAATGATTTTCATTTTCTTTTAAGGATATAGTGTGTTTAATTATACTTTTGTCATAGACCCTTAGATATTCATATTTCCACTCAAAGGTATCAGAAAATTATTTCAATAAAGCAACATATTTCTCCCGCTGCTCCTTATTTAAAGAATTGGAATTTTTGACAACCTTTGGCTATTTTTCTGTGCCTAGATTACAACTTTTTAATTCATTACTAGCAACCTTCATATTTAGTTAAACAACCACATCATTATTGTCAAATATTTTCTCTAGAGGCACTGACCCAATACGAAAGAAGTTATTTCTTAGCTAAATTATTTTTTGATCTCCTATAACATTCAAAAAATCATTTGTATCAACTTGGTTATGTAAATATATGTCTTCATCAATAGGATTGTTGGAAAACTCACCGTTCATTTTCAAAAATCTCTTTATTTTCTTATCATCTTTGCAGGCCCTCCAATGTTTTATATTTTTTGAAATGAATGGTCTATATCTCACTTCTATCTGATATTTCGTATTTGGGTAAATAGGAAATTTGAACATACTTGTTTTACTGAAATTACTGAAATTTCAAGTTCAACAAAGTAATTATCAAATACGTCATAGACCTCATTTATGTAAGCTCTTTCCCTTAGGTGTTTTGTCTCATATATCCCTTCAACTTGACTTAGAATTAGCACTAACTCCCTAAAAGTTCATATCCTTTTAGCTCTTTTCTCCTTGAGTATATTCAAATTGATAATTAAAGCCTCATATTTAGCTACGCTATTAGAGGATTCAAAATATAAATTGAAAGAATGCACTTGACTAGCTCCATCTGGTGTAATGATCCATATACCATCCACTGATCCCTCTTTGAAAACATAACCATCAAAGAACATGCTCCATGTCTCATTTATGTCAGCTACCTTCTCATTTTCTATATGAACTTGATCTTTCACTTGCTCCTAATTTTCTTCCTCCAAATTTAATTCATTATATAAAATTGTTGACTCGAAATCATTATCTACAACATAAATAGGATGATTTTCTAGTCCTAGCTTACTACTTACCACATACTTTATTTGAACTTCCCTGTAGAGTCTCCATGTTTCTCCAAAAATGAAGGAGGCATAAGACATGTCCATTTGCAGAATACCACCCACTTTGGTTTCCCAGTAATGAGAAAGTAAGATTCTAAACCTTGGTGGTATATTTTCCATCACAACATCCATCACAATAATCTTTATTGGAATTTGAGTCAACTTCACAACCAAATATTTGGTTAACCCTAAACACCACACCTTTCTTGAATCAAATGAAAAAAAATATTTATAGGGTCTAGTGATATCCAATTCTAAATCATTCATAACAATCTTGGGCATCAAATTGTGTGAAGCACCTGGACCAAGCATTGAATTGTGCAAAACCATATCATAAATGTTAAAGATGACATTAAATGGAGGCACATCTTCATTTACCTTAGCAGCATGCGAGAAAAATAAGAATGTAGATGAATCATATTGGATATTAAAATAATATTGATTATTGATATTAAATATTTGATCAGCTGGTGAGACGTATATCATCTTGATAATTTGTTCTTTATATTGCATATTCTTCAACAATTCAACAAAAGGAATGGATATCTTAACCTTTCCTATCTCATTTTCCAAATTGAAAGAAGACTGAACTTTTTCCAAATCCTTGACATTTCCTTCTTTTCTACTTTCATCACCCTTCTTAGATGTATCCTTCTTTGATTCCATTGTTTTCTTAGGTTCATCTACTTTCTTAGGCTTCGTTTGTTTCTTCTCAATTACATCTTTCACTGGAGGAGATTTAGAAACAACTACATTTCTACCTCTGAGGTTATATTGTCTCTGGAAATCAACAACAACATTATTGTACCCTTGTTGATATATCTCTGAGTCAAACATCAATTGATTACTATCCCTTTCTTCTAAACATTCAAAAAACCTATCATGCTCTTATTTAGTTAGAAATACATGAGTTTTTTAATAATCAAAGCATTAATGTGTTGTTATTCAGTGTCTTCATTACCTTCTTCATCAACAAAATTTTCAACAAATGGAGGTCTTACTATTTGTTGTTCATTTGGACTCTTCTAGCAAGCCTGAGGTGGAGGTGGCCTTCACAAAATGGGATTTATAACTTGGGGTTGAGGCTCACCTCTAGGAGGGGTTAAATTTTCAATCAATTTCTTCATTGTTTGCTGAAGAATATGGTTCATCTTTAAATTCTACTCTTCTCTCTATCATCATCTTTTCCTTCTTAGCTAGCAAATCTTCTTCCACTCTTATAACATTGTTTTGCATACTCTCCAATATAGCAAGATTTATTTCTATCAATTGGAAAGTTAGCTCAACGTCAAAACTATCACGATGGTGAAGAAGGGATAACCAAGTGGAGCTTAATATCATAAGTGATTAAAATTATAAACCGTATTGAATGTAGCTAAAAACTCATGAGATATTTCCCCTGGTTTTCTCTTCAGAATCTCATATCTGACCAAGATTTGCAAATGGTTTTTCTTCACCTGCCATCTAAGAAGGAAGAGTTGGTCAAACTATTGAAAATTTGCAATACTTCCTACTATCCGTCCTCTAAACCATTTCTTAACATCCCCTAAGAGACTTTGTCAAAAAAGTATTAATTTAACATCTTCATGGTCTACCTCCTCTGAATCTATGAAGTCATTCAATTTATCTACGTGTTCTTCATATGTAAGGGGTCTTCTACCATCAAAATGAAGTAAACATTGACCATAATCCACAAGAATATCATGTAGTGGAGCTTGAAGATTGTGAGGGGCATATCTAGTAGCCATGGTTTTGGGAAATGAGATTGAGCCAATACTAGGAATATGGAACGTATCTGACAAACGAAGTGAAATTGTGGTTGTAATAATTGATGAAAGAGGTATAGCAAATCCAACATGAATTTCTAGAATATAAAAATATAGAATCAAGGATTCAAGTGAAACATCTCAAGAAGAAAATATGGCAAGAAAAAATATTGAAATGTAGGAGATTTACAAATAGCTAACTTGAATTTGATGAACCAAATTCTCTAATTTGTGAAACGCTAACCAAATATATTTGTCTTCTTCTGAAACACTTAATCCTTAGAACGTAGTACTAGGAATATAAGGTTTTAATTTTGTTTTATCACTCATTGTTTCTAACAAACTAGACTCTAATTTTGACATGAATAAATTATGCTCCAATTTTACATCAAATTGAATGTCTTCAACATATTTTTTCTCTTCAAGTAGAGATAAATAGTTTTCTAAAAGAATGGTACATGTTTCCTTTACAGACTTCCATTTCCTAAACAGTCTTTTTGGGTTTGTGAAGATCTTTGTTGGATTAGGATTTTGGTTTCTCTTTGAGTGAATCCTTCTATATGCCAAAATTTGCAATGAAATCACCTCAAACTTTGTATTGTGGAATCGTTTGAGTAAATTGAACAAAAAATGTTGTTATCTAACATTTTGTTTTCCCTTAGAAGGTAGATCTGGTCATTAAAATAGTTTTGGGGAAGATATACACATTATGAAACAAGCTAACAAAATAAAAGAAGAGACATATCAATGACTTCAAAATTAGCCTCTTCTAGCGAGAAACCTCATTTTCATTACAAAAATGAACAATTCTTCGATGATGGAAATAAAAACCCCCTTTAAATATATAGGAGTCTAAGGGGTCACAATATAATCAAAGGCTACATAACAATAATATTGTAAGGGCATAAACATAATAATAGTGGGCTTCTATGGGGTACAATAATAACAATATGGGCACTACATGGGCACAACGATACGATAAGGGGGTTGCATTAATAGAAACAAGGGGCTACACTAGTAGTATAGGGACCTAACATGCCCCTCTCCTCCAAAGAAATATTGTCCTCAATGCTTGAGTAGTTTTGGATGCTTTTGTATAAAATTTTCATCCTCTCATGTGGAATATCCAGTGGGTAAGTTCTTCTACTTCATGAGATACTCTGAAATTGATTGATTTTGTAGCTAGTAGGTTCTTTATTCCATGACTACTTCAGGTTCCAATATGATTTTCCCCGCCTCGTCAAGTTCTGGAAATATTTTTTGAACTGGGAGCTTGTCACCTATAAACTTCTTTAGGCATTAAACATGGAAAAATGGGTGCACTCAAGGAGATGCAGGAGAAACCAATTTCTATGCCATAGTACTAATCTTTTACAACACCTTGTAAGGACCATAGTACTTTGGTGATAATTTATGATCCTTATTAGCTTGCTTGAGGGACATTTGTTGGTATGGCGTTAGCCATAAAATACCCAGCTGCCTACATCAAAACTTATTTCACTGCGATGTTGATATGCATGTTGTTTTATTCGATTTTTCACCAAATTGAGTTTATCATTTAAGAGTTGGAGAACTTGTTGCTGATTCTCGATGTGATCTTCCACTGCTTGAACCTTATAATGTTCTCTTAAACATGATGTGATTGATGGTGGATGATATCCATAAAGTGCCAATGCATTACAAGATATGATCGGATTCCTTTCTTCTTTCTCCAGGGTTGGTTCCTGGTGTATATTCTCTTTTTCTGATGTTTCTTGATCCCTTTCTTCCTCCTCTTCAAAATATATGTAATTTAATTTCTTCTCAGCACACTTATGACCTTTATTGTATTTACTATCACAAATATAACAAATCCATTTTTCTCTTTTTTCTTCTAATTGTTGTGGTATCAACCTTGTAGGTTGTGGATTTTAGTAGCAACAACACTTCCGTATTTATAGCTGCGAGTGGTAGGAAATCTTGTTACCATAATTTTCATTTCAATATTTCTTGCTAACCTGAATGCCTTCTCCAATGAATTAGGTTCCAAAATACGAACCTCATGTTGGATGTTATCCTTCAAATTCCCTATGAAGAAATCAATTCTATGCTCCTCTAGAATATGATTTACCCTTATATTGAATTTTTGGAAGTCCTCAATGTGCTCAACCATTGAACATTTTTTTTTAGATTTATCAATTGGCTAAAGAAGGTGTTGCTTTTTGTATCCTCATAATTTTCTATCATTTCCTCCATAAAAATTGACCAAGTGGCAATTTTTTTACGAGATCAAAGTCATCAGTACCATACAAACTGATTGTGTTATGAAACCAGCTCAAGAAAAGATAGAAAAGATAGATCAATGCCTTAGAATTTAGCCTCTTCGAGGGGGCAACCTCCTTTACATTACATAAATGGACAATTCTCTGATGATTCAAATGACAAAACCTCCTTTCTATATATAGGAGTCTAAGGAGTCATAATATAATCCAGCCGACCTAACAATAATAATATAAAGCCACAAAAATAACAATAGAGGAATTCTATGGGGCACAGAAATAACAATATGGGGGTAATAGGGGCACAACAATATAAATAAGGGGTATAACTACAATAGTAATGGGGTAATCACTAGTATTATAGGGACCCAACATGCCCCTCTCCTTCAAAAAAGTGTTGTCCTCAACGCTTGAGTAGTTCTGGATACTTCTGCATAAAATTCTCATCCTCCCATGTGGAATCTTCAGCGGATAAGTTCTTCCACTTGATAAGATACTCTGAAATTGATCGATTTCGTAGCTGTCGAGTTCTTGTTTCTGTGACTGCTTCTGGTTCCAATATAATTTTTCCTTCCTCGTCAAGTTCTGGCAATATTGTTTGAACTGGGAGCTTGTCGCCTATAACCTTCTTTAAACATGAAACATGGAAAACTGGGTGCAATCGAGAAGCTGCAGGAAGCTCCAATTTGTATGCCATAGTACCAATCTTTTGCAACACCTTGTATGGACCATAATACTTTGGTGATAATTTATTATCCTTCTTAGCTTGCTTTAGGGACATTTGCTTATATGGTTGTAGCCGTAGGAATACCCAATCACCTACATCAAAACTTCTTTCACTGCGATGTTGATCTGCCTGTTGTTTCATTCTATTTTGTGCCAACACGAGGTTATCCTTTAAGAGTTGGAGGACTTGTTGTTGATGTTCGATGTGATGTTCCACTGCCTGAACCTTAGAATTTTCTCTTAAATATGATGTGATGGATGGTGGTTGATACCCATAAAGTGCCATAAATGGGGTCATTTTTGTTGTTGTATGGAAGGAAGTGTTATACCACCATTCAGCCAGAGGCAACCATTTGACCCATTGTGTCTGTTTATCAGATACAAAGCAACGAAGATATCCTTCCAAACATTTGTTTACTATCTCAGTTTTCCCATCAGATTGAGGATGATAAGATGAGCTATGAGCTAACTGAGTACCAAGACAAGAAAATAATTTTGTCCAAAAATTTCCAGTGAAAATGGGATCTCTGTCACTTACAATAATCTTTGGGTTTCCATGTAGCTTTTGAATTGTTTCCATAAATGCAGTAGAAACTGTACTGGCTTTAAATGGATGTGATAATGCACAAAAGTGTGCATACTTGGTAAGTCTGTCAACTACCACCATGATGACACTCTTTCCCTCAGACTTGGGTAAACCTGTGATAAAATCCATTGAAACCTCCTCCCAATGTTGGCTTGGAATGGATAAAGGTTGTAATAGACCCGGTGTCTTAATTGTTTCAACTTTATTTTGTTGGCAAACCAAACATTACGCCACAAACTTTTGAATATCTGATTTAAGGCCATCCCAAAAAAATTCCTTCTTAACCTTGTGGTAAGTTTTTAAAAATCCTGAGTGCCCTCCTAAGGGAGAAGTGTGCAATTCCATAAGAATCTTTTGTTTTAGCTGGGAATTCTTACAGAGGTATAAGCGATCTTTGTACCATAACGAATCATTTTGCCAGCTAAATGTATCAGACGTACTGGAATCTTGTTGTAGCTTTCGAATAAGTGCCCACACTTCTTCGTCATTCTTCCATTCCTCCCTTGCTTCATTTATCCAATCTGGTTGGATAATAGAAATGGCCCACAACAATGCTTCCACATCCTCATCCTTTCTTGAGAGTGCATCTGCCACCACATTTTGCTTCCCTTTTTTGTAGATGATTTCAAAGTCATAACCCAACATCTTTGTGACCCACTTTTGTTGCTCTTCAGAGGATAATCTTTGTTCTAAAAAGTATTTAAGGCTATCATGATCCGTTTTTACCTTGAAGTGTCTTCCCATTAGGTAGGGTCGCCATTTCTTAAGTGCATGGAGTATTGCCAACATTTCCTTCTCATAAATAGCTTTGCTTAAAAACTTTCCCTTGATTGGACGACTTTCAAAAGCAATGGGTCTTTCATCTTGCATTAGAACAACACCAATTCCATTTCCTGAAGCATCACATTCCACAATAAAGGTTTTTGTGAAGTCCGGTGTAGCTAAGACTAGTGCTTGGCACATTGCCTCTTTAAGATGTTCAAAGGCCTTTGTTGCTTCCGGAGTCCATGAAAATGCATCTTTCTTCAATAATGTTGTTAGAGGTGCTGCTATTCTCCCATAATTCTTAACAAACTTGCGATAATACCCTGTCAACCCAAGAAATCCTCGCAGATGCTTTATGGATGTGGGGATTTTCCATTCCTTAATGGCTTTAATTTTGCTAGGGTCTACCTTAACTCCTTCATGAGATACAATATGACCCAAATATTCCACCTCTTGGACTCCAAAGAAACATTTGGATCTTTTTGCATATAATTGTTTCTCCTCCAATAGTTGTAGCACCCTGTCAACATGTTCAACATGATCCTTCCAAGACTTGTTGTAGATTAGTATATCATCAAAAAATACTAACACAAATTTTCTAAGGAATGGTTTGAAAATTGAATTCATCAAACCTTGAAATGTTGAAGGTGCATTGGTAAGGCCAAAAGGCATGACCAAAAATTCATAATGACCCTCATGAGTTCTAAATGTTGTTTTCAGAATGTCTTCAATCTTCATTCTGATTTGATGATATCCCGAACGAAGATCCAACTTGGTGAAGTAAATTGATCCATGCAATTCATCCAGTAATTCATCAATGACAGGAATGGGGAACTTATCTTTAATAGTGAGCTTGTTGAGCTCCCTATAATCTAGACACATTTGCCATGATCCATCCTTCTTGTGCACCAATACTACTGGAGTAGAGAAAGAACTTTGACTCGGTTGAATTATACCATCCTCTAGCATTTCTGCAACCATACGTTCAATTTCACTTTTTTGGACATAGGGATATCTATACGGCCTGATGTTTGGAGGAACACTTCCTGGAATCAGATGAATAGCATGATCATGATCATACATAGGTGGGAGACCTTTGGGAGTCTCAAATACCTTGGAATGATTGTCCAAGACTTTTTGGAGATCTGGAGAAATAGATGATTCTGATGTGGAAACATCTAGTGAACATAATTGTGCAATTACACCTCTTTGATCCTTTTCTAGAAGCTTTGTCATACCATTAGAGCTTATTAACTTTCCTGGTTTCCTTGCAATACCCCTTAATTCAACTTCCTTTCCTTCCATAGAAAATTTGATGAAAAGTTCTTGAATATTAAAAGCTATTGTACCCAAGGATTGTAGCCATTGGATTCCTAGTACAACATCAACACCTCCCATTGGAATGGAAAGCATTGGGCTATTCTCCCATGGATAGCTTGATATTATGGCACCTTCCAGAGAAATTTATTGTTCCTCCATTTTCAATCATCATTGACACTTTGGTGCTAGATATAGGAAGCAATTCAATTCTTTTGCTACCCTACAATGAATAAAATTGTTGGTGCCTCCTGAATCAATCAACACTATTACCTTTTCCTTCTTGATTTGTCCTTATATCTTTATGGTTTGAGGAGTGGTAATTCCCGCCAATGCATGGTCGGATTTAATTTTTCTTCATCTAGGCTTTGTTCCTGGAGTAAATCCTCTTCTTTTAACCTTTCTTGCTCCTTTTATTCTTCCTCTTCACAATCTATGTAGAATAATTTCTTCTCAGCACACTTATGACCTTTACTGTATTTGCTATCACAACTGTAACAAAGCCCTTTTTCTCTTTTTTCTTCCAATTGTTGTGGTGTCAACTTTATAGGTTGTGGAAGACTAGGGGCAACAACACTTCCATCTTTATAGTTGTGAGTGGTATGCTTCCTGGTTGCCATAATTTTGCTTTCCATTTTTCTTGCTAACCTGAATGCCTTCTCTAATGAATCAGGTTCCCAAAGGCAAACATCATGTTGGATATTATCCTTTAAAGACCTTATGAATACATTAACCCTATGCTCCTCTGGAATATCTTTTACCCTTATGTTCAAGTTTTGGAACTCCTCAATGTGCTCCATTATTGAACCCTTTTGTTTGAGACTTATCAATTGGCTAAAAAAATTGTCGCTTTCTGTATCCTCATAATGTGCTATCAATTCTTCCATAAAAATTGCCCAATTGATAATTTTTTTACGGGATCAAAGCCATTGATACCATACAAACTGATTTGGTTCCAAATATACAGTTGCCATACGTACCTTTTGTGTGTTTTGCACATTATTGAGATCGAAGAATTGCTCCATCTGTAATATCCACGTCGCAGGATCCTTGCCATCAAACTTCCTCATATCGATTTTTGGAATATGGTGAGTCTTTGATCGAACATTAGCATCTATGGAATCATGATTAACATTTCTTTTATTCTCATCATGAGTTTCCTTTAGAACCCTTTCATCCTTAGTGCCCATTTCTTGTAACAACTTATTCATATTTATCTTCAATTCGTCCATGTTTGTCTTCAAATATGTCTTCAAATCTACCATGTCTCTCTTCAAATCTGTGTTTGAATCATCCATCTTAGCTTCCATGCCCTTTATCTTAGATTCCACACCATTTATCTTAGCTTCTGTAAGCTTTTGTGAGCCTGACATTTGTTGCACTTGTTCTTGTAATTTTGATATATCATGTAGCATTTCTTCCTCTTCTTCATTAGTCATGCTAGAGATTTCAGGTTCCTTACTCAGTGTTTTCATTTTCTTTCCTCGGGGCATCAATTACCGATAATAATGCTTTACTATGACCTTTGAATTCCTTCAAACCAAGCTTACGCAAAAATTTAAAAACAACTACACACCTTTTTTCCCTTTGTAGAAGCCTGATATTGAATCTGACGTATCTCTATAATTTTAAATAATCCAGTTCTGAAATTGCAACCTGTAGTAGCCTTCTATGTCCTCTTTCCAATGCCACAAGTCTGACCCAAATTGGATTCTCCAAGGAAGAGTTATGCGAAATCTCCCACAGTGACTTGATTTTAGACTAATTCAGTAGAGCAAACTTGTACGACGTGCCACAAGTCACTGTTTTGACCTATGGATCTGAAAAATGCATACAAGAAACTACAGTCCGTTCTCTTTCTGTACCTTCTTATGAAATTTTAATCCGATATTCAGAGAGAAATTTATGACAATTTTCCCCAGGTCACCTATTTAGAATGTAATTCAGGAGTCTGGAAAAATACCAACTTCCTCAGATCATATCTCCGACAATATAGCGCGAAATCATCTGAAATTCAGACCCAAGGTTCTGCGCTATTTCTTCTCAAATGGGTGTTTTTTTTTTTTTTTTGAAACATCACAGAAAAAAAGTTATAGCGAAAATTCCACAATGCCCTGTTTGGAGCAGCGAAACCCTAGAATCCAAAGCTCTGATACCAAATGTTATGAAACTAGCTCAAGAAAAGACAGAAAAGATAGATCAACGCCTTAGAATTCAGCCTCTTCGTGGGGGAAACCTCCTTTACATTACATAAATGAAAAATTCTTTGATGATTCAAATGAAAAAACCTCCTTTCTAAATATAGGAGTCTAAGGAGTCACAATATAACCCAGCCGACCTAACAATAATAATATAAAGCCACAAAAATAACAATAGAGGGATTCTATGGGGCACAGAAATAACAATATGGGGGTAATAGGGGCACAAAAATATAAGTAAGGGGTATAACTACAATAGTAATGGGGTAATCACTAGCATTATAGGGAACCAACAGATTGGGTTCCCAATATAAAGTTGCAATGCATACCTTTTGTGTGTTTTTCACATTATGGAGATCAAAATATTGCTCCATTTGTAGTATCCACGTTATGGGATCCTTTCCACCAAAATTCCTCATATCGATATTTGGAACATGGTGTTTCTTCAATCGAACATTAGAGTCAATGAAATCATGATTAAAATTTCTTTTGTTCTCATCATCAGTTTCCTCTACTACCTTTTTTTCATTAAGAAGCATTTCTTGTAGCGACTTTGCCAAACCTCCCTTCAAACCTTCCATGTCTTTATTCAAATGTTAAATGTTTCCTTTTAGTTTTTCCTCTATACCATTGATGTCATTATTAAAACTATCCATCTTAGCTCCCATACCATTCTCTAAACCATCCATCTTAGCTTCTATTACATTTCGTGAGAGTCAAATTTGTTGCACTTAGTCTCGTAATTTTGATATATCATGTTGCATTTTTTCCTCATCTTCATGAGTCATAGTAGAGATTTCGGGTTACTTACTAGTTGTTTCCATTTTCTTTTTTTGCAGCATAAATTAATGATAATTATGGATCACTATGCCCTTTGAATCACTTCAAACTAATTTTTGAAACAAAACTTATGCAGATTTTTAAAAAGACTACAAACCTTTTTTTCGTTGTGTAGGAGATGAATATTGAATCTATTTTATCTCTATAATATTGGATCTTCTAGGTCTAACCTTTGGTCATGTAATATCCATAAGAGTCCTCTTTCTAACCCCAGAAGTCTGATCGAGATTGGATTCCCCAAGAAAGAGTTATGCCGAATATCCCATGATGACCTGATTATAGACAGGTTCAGTAGAGCGAACTTGTACGAAGTTCCAAGTGTCCCTATTTTGCCCTTCGGTATTGAAAAGATACCCAAAAAACTACAATATGTTCTATTTCTATCACACTCTATGAAATTTTAATTTGATGCTCAGAGATGAAGTTATGACGATTTTCCCAAGGTCACTTGTTTGAGATGGAATTCGGGAGCCTGCAAAAACCCTATCTTTCTTGGATCATATCTCCAAAAATATAGTGAAACAACATCTAAAATTCGTACAAAATATTCATTGTGATTGCAGCTCCAATATGTTTTAATTTTAGTTTCTGAAGCTTCCTAGAAAACAAGTTATAGCAACAATTCCACAATGTCCTGTTTGAGGTAGTGAAACCCTAGAATCCAAAGCTCTGATACCAAATGTTATGCAACAAACTCACAAAATAAAAGAAGAGACAGATCAACGACTTCAAAATTAGCCTATTTGAGGGGGAAAGCTCCTTTACATTACAAAAATTAATAATTGTTCGATGATACAAATGACAAGGCTTCCTTTCTATATATAGGAGTCTAAGGGTCATAATATAATCAGAGCCTACATAACAATAATATTGTAAGAGAACAACAATAAAAATAGTGGTAATATATGGCGTAGAATAATAACAATACGGGGTCTACATGGGCATAAAAATATAATAAGGGGTTGCAATAATAGTGATAATGGTCTACACTAGTAGTATATGGACCTAAAAATACCCTCGTTCTGCTAGTATGGTCACCAAGATGTTAGCACTTAGAAATATCATCTTGGTTGCAAAAGAGGAAGCCCTAAGGTAACCTTTTCAAACAAATCTTGTTTCCTGAGGCTAGCCCATTCAATTCAAAGACTGGTCTCTTTGATAGTTTAATCACTAAATGGTTAGTAACTTACTATGTCTCCAAAGAATGGCTAGATATTTAGTTGGTTTTTGGATCTTGATTTTTGTGGTTGGGATGAAACAAGAAATAAATTGGGTAATGGAGTCAACCAAACATGTTTAAGATGTAGATACTAAGATCTTAACCATATCAATCAAGAGGGACAGAGGCAAGGTATATGGAATAATGTAGACTTGTCAAATAAGTTACGAATGGTAGTAGAAAAAGAACACAATCCACTATAGCAGGGCATGAGACATGAATCTTGCAAGCTTTATGAGAAATAGTGTATATGCTTGAGCCTTATTAACTGGAGCATTAATTAATGAATTCTATCACCTACTCTCATTCAAACATCAGAAGGTAGAAGCTAAATGATATCAAATAGAAAGGAAACTATCATTGCAGAAAATTTGACTGAGCAAACCATCACAAGAATCTTTGTTTCATGAACATAATAGTCTAGTCCTCTTGGTACTTAAAAATAACAAGTTGATCATGCACAACAACAAACACTATTTTTTTTCCAAAGTCCAACCTTATTTTAATATTTTATGATGTATTATATATGAGAAATACATGATGTTTCATTCCAGAAAGTCTTGTAGAAATAACTATAACATATTTACAATATCTAAAAGTTTAATTTACAAACATAATCAACATCGTATCTTTGTAGCTATTCAGATCTCTATTTGGAATCTAAACATTGGTCAAAGCATCTAAAAATTGTTGTACGCGTCCTCCTCTACTATTCTTCTGGGAAAAGGATGAGTCATAGCTGAAGTGTAGGACTAAAATTGATCACACCCTTGTAGGCTTCATATTTGGAACCATGACCTGTGAAATTTGCTAAAACCGTGAAATTGTCTTGTGTAACTATTTGCCTCTTTCAAGGAATTTTTCTCTTATGTTGACTCATAAGTTATAACCTCCCTTAGCTATGAAAACCTTATGACATATTACAATAACATATTGAAAATAAAATGACTATCAAAACATTAAAATGGATAATGTCAAAATGTCGAGATACAATTATGGTTCTTTTAACATAATTAGGGTTTTTTATATTTCTCATCCAACAAGGTAAACTAATAATTCTTCCATAGCTTTTGCAGTGTGGGAAAGAAAATTTAAATTTTCTTGGATTCTTGTCATCCTTCTCATATATTTCTCTATGGTTCTACTATCTTTTAGGGTTTCTTTCCCTTTTCTGCCGACATACTTTATTTTCCCCTGTTTGTTGGCCTTCTTTCTTCTTTTTGAAATATTCATAGTTTCCTCTTCTTCATCAACAATCACCGTCTCCTTTAGGTTGGGGTTTATATTTTCCTTTAAAATCAGTATTATTTTATTTGTAGGATGAGTATGGGGTTTTATATTGTAAACCCTAGGCTATGTTTCTATTTCTTCATCCCTTCTTTCCATGCTTTGTTTCCCTGTTTCCAATTTTTATGTTTTATTTTTTGCCTCCTCTTGTTCTAGCATTTTCTTTTGTTGTCCTCTTATTCTCCTCTCATAGACCCTAACCTCTGGTTCTTTACAGTGTTTTCAATATTTTCATCAATAGGGATATGACTAAGCTCTTCCTTTGCTTCTCGAGCTAGGGTTTTGACAAAAAAATAGTTTGACCTCTCCTTTGGCTTTTGGGTGCAGGGTTTATCATATTTTTTTGTCCTAGTTGTTCCACCCACTTTTTCAACTCAAGAGTAGATAGTATCTTTATTAGTACATGGTGAAAAATGTCATGAGGTAACAAATCAAGTCTGGTTCTATCTTCGGTAAACATTTTCAGTAGACTTTGATGAAGAAAATAGGGTAAATTCATTTTACTGAAATGTTCTAAATGACACAAAAACTTCATGTGATACAAATAAGCTTTAGAGTACCTTGATTCACAAGTGAAGAAGAGATACAAAATCCTTAGAGTGCTAGCCCATTCCAGTTTTAGCATGCTCTAGAGTACTCCAATATTCCAAACTTGGTCTTGCTAGTCCTCCTTCAAGAAAATGTTTAGGTTTATGTTTTGTAGTCTCTTCTTTCCAAATCATCTTTCATCATGTTTTGCTACTCAACAACCCCCCGATTTATTAGTATAATGGTTAATATGTTAATTAATAAATGGGGAGCCTTTATAAAAAATACCCTCCAAGAAACGTTCAGCACTTAGGCACTTTCCTTTGAACTTTTAGAAATAAATCGAGATATCGAGTCAAAACCCTATAAGACTAGAAATTCCTGCCTTTTCGCATATTGCTAGACCAAGTGCATTGAAAAGTTCATTAATAAATGTAATCTGTGAATTGTGTTAAAATGAATTATCGCTTTTAACTTAGATATCATTAGAATTTTTATCCAAAATATAAGAATTAAAGAATTTCCTATAAGTAAAGCACCTATCACAATCGCATATCGGTGTACACAAAGGACACAACTCACAAAGCATGTTGTAACATGTGAGATATGATATTGCGATAGAATGAGTCAAATTCATCGCATTGCGTCAATTTTTTAAAGGTCTAATCTTACGAACTCCGTGAGAATCTGAAATACGATAAAGCCCGAACCTGATGAAAGAAAATGCTTTAAATTATAGGTTAAGTATGCCACACATGTTATAGACATTTTTGTGCCTTACAGCATGGAGCATGAAATGTCCATAATCTAAGGGATCCAAAGTCCCTAAACATGTTGTTCCTACCCCTAGAGGAACAAGGCAAACTAACCACAACAATTCACAGAAGTTCTCCACCTGAAAACACTCAAAAACAAGCCAATTCTGGATCATGTCAACTGCTCCACTGAGCATCTGCGCTGAATTTCAACTGCTCCACTGTATACCTGCATTGAATGTCAACTCCAACAAAGGCTACCTGCGCTGAGCGAGTTTGGACATGTGGCAGAGTCATTCCTCAAGGTGTCAATGCCCAGGAAGCTTCCAAAATGACACTTGCATCAAGGAATTCGACTGGTGATGAGTAAGAGGTTCCAAATCTCCAAGTGTAAGCAAGAACCTCCAAGTGGACTCAAGAACTGAGAGAGGGAGAGGACACTAGTCAGATCTCAAGCTGACTCATCCTCTCTCCAAACATCTATATATGGATCTATTCTCCATGAGATCTAGGAGGCTGGAATTTGGTATTTGCAAAGAATTGTTGTTGGTTTGTGGCTAGAATCATTGGGTGTGTTATGCTTTGAAGGGAGCTGAAGAAGGAATTCCATTCTGCTGGGAAGGAGATGCTGGATTGGAGCCCTATGGGTTGTATCTCTTCCTGAATCCTGTTACTTTCAATAAAGCTATCTTGATTCTTTCCTATATGCTGGTGTATTTTGTATGATTGCATTAGTATATTTGATTTACTTCTAATCCTGAATCATTTATGAATATGTATATTTGCCTTTGTATTGTGTTCTTCTCTTGTCGTAAGTAGTTGTTCTCTTGTCACAGGTAGTTGTTCTCTTGTGATCTCGCGGGATTCAAGTAGATGTTCTCTTGACCAAGCGAGGAGGCAAGTAGCTGTCGACACACAAAGAGAAGAGGATCTAGTTCGAGGGACAACCGGAAGACAACGGTAAGTCTGCCGATCTCCCCTCTTTCACATTTCATAAAGGAAGAAATCATGATAGCTGTATTCGTTTGTTGCTAAGGCGCTGTCACACCTTAGGTGGATAGGATCGTCCTGCATAGGCATTTTTCCCCACAATTTGGCGACTCCACTGGGGAAGAACTTGCTTATTTATTTTATTTGTGTTTCTGTCATTTGTTTACTTCATAAACTTGACAACAACTATTGAACTGCATCTTTCCCGGATGCAAAGTAAAAGTTGCTGCTTTGATCTAGTTTGTTGGACTTGTCTATGATCTAAACTAGATCCATAAATGATTTGATGATCCTTGTGATAGTCTTTAGTACCCTATCAAAGCATCCCTCTGTTTATACCTTGCTTGTGTTTCTGATTTGGCCTGAAACAGTTGATTTTTGAGCATTTTGTGACCTAGAAACCAAGGGAAACGAGAGTTTCTCCCTTCAACGCAGGCACTGTGAAGGCAGTCTACATTTCAACGCAGGTCCCGAAGGGGCTACCTGCGCTGAATGTCAAACTGACAGTGTTACACCTGCGCTGAACCAGTGTGGCCTTGTGCAGCTGGGGTTCTTTGTCCTCTTTTTCCCTGTTCTGATCTTTGTTTTTGCAGCCTTTAACCAAGCATAAGTGCCAGTCTGATAACCCTTTTCTTTGCTTGAATTCTGCCTCATTTTTGTACAAAAAGATTATGAATGTTTTTATGTGTTTGTGGCGTCATTTACAGTCTTCCTTTGCATGAGTAAAGTGATCATCCTATAGCCTTTGATTCAGATCTGATTGATAGTGATCTTAGAAGAGAGTTCATTGGCTATTTGTTCAGATTGATTATAGTTTTACTTTTTCTTATTGGTTTGAATTTGTTCTTTTCAAAGTATCAAAACGAGTCTTTATTTCGAAAATCGCAAAGTGATTGTAATCTCTTCTACCCTTGTTGATTTCGAAGAAAGTGAACTTGTTTATATTGATCATCTTAAAAGAAAATTCAAAGTTGTGCAAAAAGCTTTCTTTGTAGGCATTTATACTAAGAAAGTTGAAAACAAACACCTGCATTGTGCATTTTTCATTTGATAGTTTGCATGTTGGATAGGATCGTCCGTTCGAGGGACGGGTACAATTACCCCACACCTTGGTCCAATGGTTAGCATAGCGCAACAGAACACGGATTCACAACCGTGGCTAGTGCAATACCAACAACCACATTTCCAGCAAGTGTACCAAGGTTCTGAGCAGCAGATCTTTGTGAACAGTGGACAACCGTATATCCAAAACGGTCAAAACCAACCACTTTACAGTGGTCAAATCCACCAACCGTATCAGTCATACCAACATCAATTACATTATGTTGGTATGCAAAGACCCACTGCTCAAGCGATTCCATCATACCCTAGTTATGCTTCGCCTAACCTGAATCAACAGTTACCATTTGTGGTAACTTTAGAGTTACCCGATTTACACCGGCTAACCAACGATCCGATTGGTTATGCCCCTTGGTGGCCAGCGATTCCTCACAAACTTCCATCTGACATTCCTAAATTCAATGGAAATCCAGGTGAAGACCAATCGAATCATGTGATGAATTTTCGTCTGTGGTGTTCGTCGAAGACCCTGAACGATGATTCGATAAGGCTTCACCTTTTTCAGAGGGAATTGACAGGTCCAGCGGCTAAATGGTATATTGAATTACCTAGGGCCTCGTTCGACAATTTTAGTTCCCTAGCCACGACTTTCTTAACCCATTTTCAATTACCGATAAGGTATGAAATGGGAACAGAAATATTAACCAACTTCAAGCAAACAACTGCCACTCATATATCTGATCATATACATGAGTGGCGTCGTCGTCGTAGGATGGTGAAAACATACATTCCCGATCAGCTGTTAGCTGAATGGTTTATAAAATTGTTACTTCCTGCTATAACGGAAGATGTGGCGAAGGGGGGAGTCGTAACAGAGGAGCAAGTTATTGCTCGTGCACAATATCTAGACTTAGTATATACTCAATCTGGCATGCTCTACGACAAATACCTGACGCCCCTAGATCAGAATTTTCAATTCCTCCTCCTCCAAAGTCCAATAGTGACTCTCATGCCGGTGATGGCGTGATTGGCACGGCAAACGCGAAATCGATAAAGGCTTCGTCTAAGAAAGCCCGTAAGAATTCGGATCAAAATGCAAAAGAAGAAATTCTTGCTTCGGAAGTAAATACCATCTCAGCAGATAAAGGCAAAGAAACCAATCAACTAGGAAGCAAGAAGAAGCAAAACAAAGGGAAGAAGAAGAAACAGGGTGAGTCATCCCCTGGAAAAAATTCTTCAAACCCTCCTAGGAAAGGGAAACCAAATTATCCATGTTAAATATGTGATGAAGAGGATCATTACACAAAGAATTGTCCATTCAAAGCTAAATTAAAGAGGTTCTTTAAAAGTTCCCAAACCTTAGCTGTGTTAACTGATCCATTTCCCAACCCAGGTCAAAATCTGGTTGATAGTGGAAATGCTTCCCCATCACAAGTGCTTATGTTGTCGGTTTCAAAACAGCATAATGATGCTTTGATTTCGATAAGGAACAAAGATTACAGGAATCCTCAGTTGTCGAACGACAAAGGTAAAAATCAACCAAGTAGTTCGACAACAACTTCGATAGAAGTTGTACCGCCCATCATTCCTGAATTAACAATAAAACCGCCAAAGGGAGTAGTACACAAATCGACATTTAATCCTCGCGCCAGAGCGGCACAGCATTATAACATAGTGGAAGATTTGGCCCAATCACCATCCGCTATGTCGACTCTTGAAGTACTACAGAATTTCCCATCCCAAAGGCAGGCTTTGTTATCGGCTATTGGTGGGGTTGATCCTAAGGATTCCAATCTTGTATCCTTTGATCACAAAGAATACGATCCTCAGTTACCAGCTCAACTAGCTTTCCTTATTCAAGTGAAAGCCCTCAACAAGACTGTTCACAGAACAATTATTGATGAGGGGGCATCTACATGTATTATGTCGATGAGTTGCTGGAAGACTTTAGGATCTCCAACCTTGTCGCGATCTTTGACGACATTAAAAGCTTTCGACGGAAGGACTTATACCCCGTACGGTATCCTTAACAACTTGAAGGTTGAACTAGGAGGAAAAACAGTAAAAATTGATGTTGAGGTCATCGATGGAAATCTTGACTACAGCATCCTACTGGGTAGACCATGGATCTATGCCATGGCAGCTGTTGTGTCGACTTATTTTAGGAAGATCGCATTCCCGTTTGAAGGAGGGATTACGGTCATCGACCAACAGAACTTCCTCCATAACGGTTCACAAGTTACAGGAAGTGTTCCCATGATCCATGAGAGCAACCATTCGCTTCAAGATATCAGAGTAGGACTATTGAAAGACCCCACAATGATGGGAACTTTCGCGCTACCACCTCCTATTTACATAGGAAATATATCGTTTGTAGCAACCTGCAACATGATATCTTCCACGAAGGTCGTAAAAGACAGTGTCGACATGGATCATGCAATTGTTTTGCCCCCAAGCCCTTTAGAAATATTGTAGCAATCAATGTTTCAAGCATGGGAGGTGAACCCAAATCAACGCTCGTCAAGCGTTTGGGTAGATAGGTCTAGAGAATATGGTACCCCATTAGATCCTTGGTCGAAAGTACATGGGACTGACGAAGGAATCTTACAATCAATGTTGATTGAGGTGGCACCATGGAATGATCACCACCATCGTTCCCTTCTTCCGGAATATGAAGAAGATACTCAATGTGACCTTTATCACCCTTCAGTTTTTGAATTCCTAACAAATACTGTAAATACGGTGGATTCCGAGTGAAACTTAACCAATATTTAAGAGACTATAGCCATAAATATCTCGACTAAAACAAATGTTGTAGAGAATATTTATGTCGGCAAAGGTTGTTCCCCTTCAGAACTGGAAATATATAACGCTCTTTTTCGCGAATTCAGAGATGTCTTTGCTTGGTCATATTATGAAATTCCAGGCATTGACTCGAGTATCGTTGAACATGAAATTAAAATGTATCCTAATGTCAAACCAGTAAGACAACGGCTTCGGCAGGTGCACCCCAAGAAAGTCGCTTCCATTAAGGCAGAAGTTGAAAAACTTCTCCATGCTAGATTCATCTACCCGGTTCCTCTAACCGATTGGGTATCGAATATTGTCCTTGTTATGAAAAAACAAGGGACGATTAGAGTGTGTGTCGATTATAGGGATGTAAACCAAGCTTGTCCAAAGGATAACTACCCTACACCCTTCATCGACCAGATAATTGATGAATGCGCCAGATGTGAAATCTTTTCATTTATGGATGGATTTTTCGGGTATAATCAAATAAATATCTGCCCACAGGACCAGTCAAACACTGCATTTATTTGTCCGTGGGGCACATTCGCTTATCGAAAATTACCCTTTGGTTTGAAGAACTCAGGGGCGACGTTTCATAGGGCAATGAATTATGCCTTCCATGACATCAAGAACATCGTTCAACCTTATCTCGACGACCTTCCGGCTCATTCGCAAAAGCGGACTGATTATCCGCAGCATTTAAGAGCGATATTTATACGCTGCCGACACCACAAGATAAGACTCAATCCGCACAAATGTGTGTTTTGCGTCGGTTCTGGTCGATTACTTGGCTTTGTAGTCTCTAAGGATGGGATTCGCCTCGACCCTTGCAAGGTTCAAGCAATCATTAATTTGCCTCCACCTTCAAATTTGCTTCAGATTCAGAAACTCCAAGGGAAATGAAACTTTCTGAGGAGGTTCATTCCAAATTACGCAGAACTTGCTAAAGGTTATACTCATCTTTTGAAAAAGGATGTACCTTTCGTCTGGGACCAGGTGGTGGATGCTCTGAAAGATTATCTAGTAAAAGCATCATTAATGTACGCCCCGGACTATCAAAGAGATTTTAACCTGTATCTGGCTGCAGCAGATACGACCATTGCAATGGCTTTAGTTCAAGAAGTCGATGGAATTGAACATCCTATATATTATTTAAGTAAAAACATAAATGATACAGAAAGTAAATATTCATATGTTGAAAAACTAGTGCTTGCAGATGTTCAAGCGATTCAAAGGTTTCGACATTATGTCCTCTTTCGGAAAACTACCATTTTGTCAGATTGCAACCCCATGACTTATATACTATCGCGACAGTTGCTGGGGGGAAAATATTCAAAATGGATAGAGATCCTTCAAGAGTTTGATCTGGAATTTGTAAATTCCACATCAAAGAAAGCTCTAGTTTTCGTAGAATTATTGTGTGATCTCCCATCGTCGTCCAACGATGAAACATCAGAAGAGTCAATCGTGGACGAAAGTTTATTTTTGATATCTACAAGCAATGAGTGGTATGGAGATATTATAATTTATCTCCAAACCCAAAAATTCAGGCCTAACACCTCTCACTCTAAACAGAAACGTATATGATACCAAGAAAAAAACTACATGATCGTCGGTGATACACTTTACCGTCATGGTATCGATATAGTTCTGACGAGGTGCCTTACCCATGAGGAGGCCGAAAAATCCCTGAATGAGTGTCATTCAGGGGCGTTTGGAGGGCATCAATCTAGATATGCAACAACACAAAAGATCTTACGAGCAGGATACTTCTAGCCAACCATGTTCAAAGATTGCATAATCGCAGTCAAAAGTTGCCACGCTTGTCAAATTTTTGATAGCAAAACCAGAAGACCACCCGCACCTTTACAGCCAATAGTTGTTGTTGGGACTTTCGCCAAATGGGGCATCGATTTCATGCAATGTAACCCCACCTCGACCGGGGGGCATGGGTATATTATAGTCGCTGTTGACTATTTTACCAAATGGGCCGAGGTGATGCCTACATTGGATAACACTGGTGAAACAGCTGCCCTTTTCTTTTTCAATCATGTAGTCGTCAGGTTCGGCATACCACAGGCTATAGTTACAGATCATGGATCACATTTTCGCAATCACATGATGGTCGAATTAACTGCCAAGCTAGGGCTATCTCACGACAGCTCTACCCCGTATTATCTGCAAGCCAATAGACAAGTTGAAGCAATCAACAAGGTCCTGAAGCGTATGTTGCAAAGGATGATCGGGGTTCATAAAAGAAGGTGGCACCTAATGTTGTACTCAGCCTTGCGGGCTTACCGAACATCGGTAAAGAACGCGACCGGGTTCACACCTTTCCAACTGGTGTATGGCCTGGAAGCAGTCTTGCCAATCCAGTGCGAAATTTCGTCGCTTAAACTCGCAATTGATCTCCTCCCCAGAACTTCAGAAGAAGAGGCTCGTTTCTTGGAATTAATCTAGTTGGATGAAACCCGTCATGATGCCACTCTGGCTAACGAAGCCCATAAGAAACAAGTCAAGGCACAGTTCGACAAAAATGTCAAACCCCGTGTCTTCTCAGAAGGTGATTTGGTCTTGCTTTATGACCAAGAATCTGATAAATTGGGAGCAGGTAAATTTAATTCCTTATGGATGGGCCCCTATATTGTTAAAAGGGTGTTAGCAAAAGGAGCCTACGAGTTAATGGATTATGACGGAATTCCACTGGCGCAGCCCCGCAACGGGTTGTACCTCAAGCGTTACTATGCTTAATAGTAACCTGTATGCTTTTGTTTCATTTTGTTTTCGCTAAAGTATTTGTTCTGGTCAAGTGATCCACCTTTTTCATTTGTTGCAGATGTCATACCTTCTGGAGACATGTGTTGGATATCCCAACGGAGCGAGTCATAGTACGCGGAACCTATCCTCCGCAGCCTGGGCCATTTTTTATCCAAGCGGCGAGTTAGTAAGTTTCAGAGGTGTGTGTATTGGGCAATCAACGAATAACATCGCTGAGTATAGCGTGTTGATAGAACTACTCTCTGATGCCATTACACGTGGCATACGCCGACTAATTGTCAGGCTAGACTCACAGCTCGTAATACTACAACTCAATGGTATATATTCCGTTCGCAATCCATCTATTTATCGCATGTTCCTAAGGGTTAAGATTTTGGAAATACAGTTTGATTCAATTCGATACCAGCATATTTCCAGAAACTTAAACACATTAACTGACTCATTAGCAAATTATGTGTTAGATAGACATTTGCGACATTTATAAAAAGAGACACATCATCAATGATTGTACATATGGATCATATAACTCAACCAGAATAAAGCTCGAAAATCAAAATATATATATATAAGTTGATTATCGTTCATACATAATGTTTTGTAACCAAGACAAAATCGGTCATATGACCCAAAAACTCAAAAATGCTAGGTGACACCCTAACCTAGTGGTGCTCATGATAGCACGTCACGGCCTATGCAATCATGCGCAAGAGGCGAGTCCATCGTCTAGGCACACCAGTAGTATGTCGCTGCAACTGTAAAGGTAACTCGTCAATCCTCACATCGGGAATGCCGAGAGTAAGACTCTCAACCTACTCCTGCACAGCTGTAAGAGTCTCTGCCACATCAAGATCGTGGAGAATAACCCTCCCAGGAGTCTCCCCTGCTGGGGCAGCAACTAGCGCTTTCGGGCGAGCTGCTGGACGAACAGGACCAACATCTGCATGCACACATGAGTTTGATTAAAGTCTTGATAGAATAAAGCACAAGGACATTATGAGTAAGAACAGTAAACAGTAATATGGTCAAAAGTTTTACCAATAGTGCCCCACTGTTCGCCATCCTGTAGCACCAAATCCGGATCACCTCGGAAATCCACGCCAACATATGGGTACTCGGAATAGACCATCTCCTGATGCTCGAACCACCTGAAGAAGGTATCAGTGAAAGTAATCTGAGATTGACCGGCATGCCTAGACATGTGATCAACCCATCTCTGCATGCGTGGCTCAGTAGGAGAAGGCAAGTCGAGTGCGATATACTGAGGCTGCATCAGTGGTATTTTCTCCAAGGCAAAGGCAGTCAGAATAGAACCATACCCAAAATTCTTCAGCTTCCTGTCCTTTACCTTGGTCAATTGACTTTTCATCTGAGCAAGTCCTACATCACACCAGTTGAATACTTTCGGTTGGAGACACTCCAAGGCGTTCTGCACATATGATCTGTTGGCAACATGTAGAGATGCGCTACCGGCCATCCTACCAATGGTATACAGAATGGACCTCAGAGACCTGTCAGTGATCTCACGGATAACAACCTTGCCGTCTCTGCTCGGCTGGGAATTCCCCCGGGCCAAACCTGAGAAAGAAATGGCGGCACCCCACCTTGACAATCCAGTCAAGAAGTAAATGTCCTCTATGGTCAAGGGGATGGATTTTCCCCTAATCTAGAATACTTGGTTAATGGGATCCCAAGCATCAAGCATATACTGCAGTAGAGAGATCTGTGCTCTCATGCTAGAGATACGAAAAAACTTCAGCAGGCCACAGTTCCGCAGTGCGTTCACCATGACAGGGTCATGGAGGGCAATCATGTCCTCCTCTTCATGTTCTCGTTCTCGCCATGTAAGGGAAATTTTTCTCAAAGATCCCTGGAAAACAAACAAGAGGAAGAGTAAGTTCCTGAATTTGATGAGAAACTGGAAAAATTTCATCAAAAAACTGTGCATAGGACTATTTTTCTGAGATCAGCGCAGTTGGCAAGTGTCCTACCTGCGATGGAGGTCAAACTTCCTTAAGGAAGCTTGACATTCAGCATAGCTTTCGAATGGACTGCCTGCGCTGATGCCAGAGCGCCCTAACAAAACCCCAGGGGCTCATGGGGGCAGGAAAACAGGCACAAAAATGGAAAAAGAAACCATGAAATGAAAGAGCTAGAGTTTAGCTCCTACCTAGTCCAAACGGCGCTGAAAATCGTCCGCAGAATCTCCCGGAATCAGCTGGTGAAAATCAAGTGGGAAGAGGCACCTCCAGAGCTCCAACAAACCAAATTCAAATGAAATGGTAAAATGAGAGGTAAAAAAACCTTTTAATGGCTTTTTACGTAGTTCAAAGCGAAATATTAGGGGTATAATCTCATTTTCATGTAAATATTATTCATTTCTAACAAGGTTTGTTGCAGCAATTGAGAATGCAGTACTATCCTTGAAAAGAGAAAAGCTATTTATGGTAAAAATCAAAATTTTGACTATATAATCGAGCAGTTTTAGCATAAAGTTCATGCTCGTTAAAAAATAAATGCAAGATCCGAGCAATTTTAACGCGGTCTTCATGCTCGTTAAAAAATAAATATAAGCAGTGAGCAATGTTTCATCCAGAGTTTAAGCTCATTTTTAACTAAAAAATGAACCTATCCCGGTAAATAACCGTTGTGATCATAAATTTATCAGCCATAAAAGCCTTGGTCGTGTTTTTCACCTGCCACCTCCACTTTCATTTGGCCGATCGTTCACCTCCATATGATTGTTTACCCATTTTGAGGAACAGCTGTGAAGAGTGATTTCACCTAGCCATCCTTGTGACACTGCCGTCATTGGAAAATTCCAACCTGTACCTGGAATCATTTGCTATCCCTGTTTATCACTCGTTCCTCAAAAGACGAATCATCTTTAAGCTCTTTTCAACTGACTCGTAAAATATGAAAAGATTGCCGAGTTTTGGCCTTCCAGCTCGTTAAAGGAGAGGAAGAGCTATCCCTCCTCTAGATTTTAATCTTTTTGGACCTGAGGGATTATTGCACAAAAAGATCGAGCGCTTGTTTTGTTCGGCTCGTTAAAGATATCGAAAACTCATCCCTTTTGTATTGTTTTATACTTTTTCGGACTTAAGGGATTAGATGACGAAAAAGGAATTTTGGAGTTAACTTTATGTACCTTTTCAGACTCTCTAAAAATGAAAAGGACCGAGTTATCCTTGTCGTTAGACTCGTTAAAATTATTAAATAGCGACAAACTTGTCTTTAGACGAGAACGACTTTCACTATCGCTAGGTTCGTTAAAACATAGTGATGGGCTTGCCCGAAGGGCAGGTTATAGAACAAGCATATTTTATCCTCCAAAAGCTTGACAAAAATAAAGAGGTACTGGTCAGCAATGACTGGGGAAAAATTGGGAAAAAATCAAGAAAACTTTGATGGTAGCAGGTCGCTCTTGAACATGAAACTTTTCCTTCGTACCACAATCGGGTTGGGTTGTTTCATTCACCGGTCACATCACCATGGTCTTGCCATACCATCCATATTTGGGGTAATGCTACCGATCCATCGCATCAGTGTCACCATATGTTCAAGAGAAGTCGTTCAGAAAGAGTCAACCAGGTCCCATCCACTGCCATACTTTATCCTTCATCCATTCATGACCACCACCCTGAATCATATGTCACAGATTGCTTTCACCTCCATTAAAATCATTAGCTTCGTTCCGTGTCACTGATGTTGGATTCATTAAGGCCCTCCTTTGACGGATCGCTCCTTGTCGACATCAGTTCATTATCCAAGGAATTGATCTAGGAGGCAAGTAGCTGTCGGCACACAAAGGGAAGAGGAAAAATGCCTATGCAGGACGATCCTATCCACCTAAGGTGTGACAACGCCTTAGCAACAAATGAATACAGCTATTATGATTTCTTCCTTTATGAAATGTGAAAAAGGGGAGATGGGCAGACTTACCGTTGTCTTCTGGTTGTCCCTCGATCTAGATCCTCTTCCCTTTGTGTGCCCACAACTACTTGCCTCCTCGCTTGATCAAGAGAACAGCTACTTGAATCCCACGAGATCACAAGAGAACAACTACCTGTGACAAGAGAACAGCTACTTGTGACAAGAGAAGAACACCATACAAAGGCAAATATACATATTCATAAATGATTCAGGATTAGAAGTAAATCAAATATACTAATGCAATCATACAAAATACACCAGCATATAGGAAAGAATCAAGATAGCTTTATTGAAAGTAACAGGGTTCAGGAAGAGATACAACCCATAGGGCTCCAATCCAGCATCTCCTTCCCAGCAGAGTAGAATTCCTTCTTCAGCTCCCTTCAAAGCATAACACACCCAATGTTTCTAGCCACAAACCAACATCAATTCTTTGCAAATACCAAATTCCAGCCTCCCTTGACCTCATGGAGAGAGATCTATATATAGGAATTTTGGAGAGAGGATGAGGCAGCTTGAGGCTGGTATGAAACTGACTAGTGTCCTCTCCCACTTCATTTCTTGAGTCCACTTGGAGGTTCTTGCTTCCACTTGGAGATTTGGAACCTCTTACTCATCACCAATCGAATTCCCTGATCCAAGTGTCATTTTGGAAACTTCCTAGGCATTGACACCTTGAGAATGAGCCTGCCACTTGTCCAGTTACGCTCAGCGCAGGTAGCCTTCTTTGCAGTTGACATTCAACGCAGGTAGACAGTGGAGCAGTTGACATGATCCAGAATTGCCTTGTTTTGTAGTGTTTTCAGGTGGAGAACTTTTGTGAATTGTTGTGGTTTGCTGGCCTTGTTCCTCTAGGGGTAGGAACAACATGTTTAGGGACTTTGGATCCCTTGATTATTGACATTTCATGCTCAGTGATGCAAGGCACAAAAATGTCTATAACAGTTGCCCCCTAAAGTATGAGGCCGTTTATCGGGTGAAATGCTTTATCCAGGAGGGTCCGAAGTTCATCCATCTGCTGGGAGGAGACCTATAATAAAATACAATACAATACATTATGATTCATACTGCTTTCATGATCTAGCTGAGGCGGGCATTCCCATGCTCAACTTTATAAATTCATTTTTTGTACATAAAACAGACGATCGTCAGATGGTAGACTGATAATTTTAGTGAAATTATCATCCTTTGAGTAGGATGATCATCTGTTGCAATGATGTACATGTCAAATGTCTTTATTTTTCCTGAATATATATCGCAGCCCAGATGGATGAAACTAGATCCGGGGTCTTCAAACTCGTTCGATCTTCACTCTATGTATAAGTCGATCCATGTGAGAATTGCGCTGAAGTCAAACATGGAAAGACATCGCTTGATTACCGGTCAATGATGTAAACCGTTAACAAGCGCGAGAGGAATCACCGATAATGATAATGACCCTCAAGGTACTGCAGTACAATTCACGTGGTGTGAATAAAGGACTTGGCGTCGAACACCACGCAAAATCTTCTGGTCGAAGGTCATTGATGTATACCTGTCGCCGGAAGTGAGAAACTTGCCATTGAGGCATGCAAGCTTCAAAGTACTGAAGGGGGTGTTCCTAGATCAATTCCTTGGATAATGAGCTGATGTCGACAAGGAGCGATCCGTCAAAGGAGGGCCTTAATGAATCCCACATCAGTGACACGGAACGGAGCTAATGATTTTTATGGAGGTGAAAACAATCTGTGACATATGATTCAGGGTGGCGGTCATGAATGGATGAAGGATAATGTATGGCAGTGGATGGGACCCGGTTGACTCTTTCTGAACGACTTCTCTTGAACATATGGTGACACTGATGCGATGGATCGGTAGCATTACCCCAAATATGGATGGTATGGCAAGATCATGGTGATGTGACCGGTGAATGAAACAACCCAACCCGATTGTGGTACGGAGGAAAAGTTTCATGTTCAAGAGCGACCTGCTACCATCAAAGTTTTCTTGACTTTTTCCCAATTTTTCCCCAGTCATTGCTGACCAGTACCTCTTTATTTTTGTCAAGCTTTTGGAGGATAAAATATGCTTGTTCTATAACCTGCCCTTCGGGCAAGCCCATCCCTATGTTTTAACGAGCCTAGCGATAGTGAAAGTCGTTCTCGTCTAAAGACAAGTTTGTCGCTATTTAATAATTTTAACGAGTCTAACGACATGGATAACTCGGTCCTTTTCATTTTTAGAGAGTCTGAAAAGGTACATAAAGTTAACTCCAAAATTCCTTTATCGTCATCTAATCCCTTAAGTCCGAAAAAGTATAAAACAATACAAAAGGGATGAGTTTTCGATATCTTTAACGAGCCGAACAAAACAAGCGCTCGATCTTTTTGTGCAATAATCCCTCAGGGCCAAAAATATTAAAATCTAGAGGAGGGATAGCTCTTCCTGTCCTTTAACGAGCTGGAAGGCCAAAACTCGGCAATCTTTTCATATTTTACGAGTCAGTTGAAAAGAGCTTAAAGAAGACTCGTCTTTTGAGGAACGAGTGATAAACAGGGATAGAAACTGATTCCAGGTACAGGTTGGAATTTTCCAATCACGGCAGTGTCACAAGGATGGCTAGGTGAAATCACTCTTCGCAGCTGTTCCTCAAAATGGGTAAACAATCATATGGAGGTGAACAATCGGCCAAATGGAAAGTGGAGGTGGCAGGTGCAAACACGACCAAGGCTTTTATTACTGATAAATTTACGATCACAGCAGTTATTTACCGGGATAGGTTCATTTTTTACTTAAAAATGAGCTTAAACTCTGGAGGAAACATTACTCACTGTTTATATTTATTTTTTAACGAGCATGAAGACCACGTTAAAACTGCTCGGATCTTGCGTTTATTTTTTAACGAGCATGAACTTTATGCTAAAACTGCTCGATGATAAGTTTGCATGCCCCCAGCATAACAACGCAAATCGAGGTGCATGCCCCCCAAGCTTCATTGCATTCAACTCGGTGGTTGGAATGAAGGTTTCCCTTTGAAATTTGGAAAGGGGATTTGTTTCATTTTTTAATGAGGTTGACACAGTAAAAGAACTATCCTCATGACTCCTTGTTTCATTTTTTAACGAGGTTGACACGAGATAAGAACTGTCCTCAGAGTCCAAATCCATTAGATGTAGAAGGTTTCATACTCCACTGTGGCCACTTCCGCCAGATTACTTGGAGGCGGTAGGGCAAAAGTACCCATTAAAGTAGGGTCTTTTAGGAGACCTACTCCGATATTTTGGAGCGAATGATTGCTTCCATGGATCATTGGAATGCTTCCCGTAACTTGTGAACTGTTGGGGAGAAAAGTTTGTTGGTCGACGATTGTAATTCTTCCTTGGAAGGGAAATGCAATTTTCCTGAAGTAGGTCGACACAACTGCGGCCATGGCATAGATCCACGGTCTTCCTAGTAGGATGTTGTAATCAAGATTCCCATCGATGACTTCAACATCTATTTCTAATGTTTTCCCTCCTAGCTCAACTTTCAAGTTACTTAGGATACCATATGGGGTATATGTCCTTCCGTTGAATGCTTTTAACGTCGTTGAAGATCACGACAAGGTTGGAGATCCTAAAGTTTTCCAGCAACTCATCGACATAATGCATGTAGATGCCCCCTCATCAATAATTGTTCGATGAACAGTTTTGTTGAGGGCTTTCACTTGAATAAGGAAGGCTAGTTGGGCTGGTAATTGAGGATCATATCCTTTATGATTAAAGGCCACAAGATTGGAATCCATTGGGTCAATTTCACCTGTTGCTGATAATAAAGTTTTCTCTTGGGAGAGGCAATTTTGCGGTACCTCAAGCGTCGACATAGCGGACGGCGATTGGGCCAGGTCCTCTATTATATTATAATTCTTTGCTATTTTTGCACGAGGATTAAATGTCGACTTGTATACTACTCCCTTTGGTGACTTTATCATTTGTTCAGGAATGGTGGGTGGCACAACTTTGGTCAAAGTTGTTGTCGAACTACTAGGTTTTTCATTAGCCTTGTTGTTCGACCTCTTTGGATTCCTGTAATCTTTATTCCTCATCAAAGCATCATTTTTTTGCTTTGATACAGACAACATAAGCACTTGGAATCGGGAAGCATTTTGATTAGCAACCAGTTCGGTTCCCGGGCTTGGAAACGGATCAGTCAACACAGCTGAGGTTTTCGAACTCTTAAAGAATCTTTTAAGCTTAGCTTTGTATGGACAATCTGATGTCCAATGATCCTCATCGCATATATCACACCCCGTAGGGGGTTTCCTTTTTCTCCCTTTATTTTTCCTCTTGCCCCCTGGTTGCTTCAGTTGTTTTCCTTTGTCGTTCAACACGGCACTTACTTCCGAGGCAAGAATTTCATCTTTTGCATTTTGATCTGAAATCTTACGGGCTTTCTTGGACGTAGCCTTTGTCGATTTCGTGTTTGTTGTGCCAATCATGCCATCACCGGCATGAGAGTGATTGTTTGATTTAGGAGGAGGAGGAATTGAGAATTCCGGTCTAGGGGCATCAGGTATTTTGTCGTAGAGCGTGCCAGACTGAGTGTAAACCAAGTCCAGATATTGCGCACGAGCGATGACTTTCTCTTCCGTTACGACTCCCCCCTTTGCCACATCTTCCGTGATGGCAGGAAGTAATGACTTGATCAACCATTCAGCGGGAACGTACGTTTTTACCATCCTACGACGACGTCGCCACTCATGTATATGATCAGATATGTGGGTGGCCGTTGTCTGTTTGAAGTTGGTTAGGAGTTTCGTTCCTGTTTCATACCTTATTGGTAATTGAAAATGGGTTAAGAAAGTCATGGCTAAGGTATTGAAGTTGTCGAACGAAGCTCTAGGCAATTCAATATACCATTTTTCCGCTGGACCCGTTAACTTCCTCTGAAAAAGGCGAAGCCTTATCGAATCATCATTCAGGGTGTTTGATGAACACCACAGATGAAATGTCATCACATGATTCGACGGATCTTCACCCGGATTTCCATTGAATTTAGGAATATCTGACGGAAGTTTATGCGGAATTGTTGGCCACCAAGGGGCATAAGCAATTGGATCATTCGTCAGCTGGTTTAGATCTGGTAATTCCAGAGTTGCTACAAAGGGCAACTGTTGATTCAGGTTAGGAGAAGCATACCCAAGATAAGATGGAATCGCTTGAGCAGTGGGTCTTTGCATACCAGCATAACGCTAGCAACTTTGACAAGGTTGATGGGCATAACCACTATAATATGGTTGCCCATTACTTACAAAGACCTGTTGCTCAGGTCCTTGATATGATTGCTGGAATGGCGGTTGTTGAGATTGAACCAGCCCTGGTTGTTGGACCATTTGTTGTTGTCCAATACTGGATGATTGACCAAGATGAGGAGTCATAGTACATGTTTGACCCTGAGTCGCTCCAGATAAGGAGTCACTAGCCTGAGGTTGTGATTGAGTCTTTGAGACAAGAGGCTGTTGTATTGCAACCTAAGAAACTTGGGGTTGAAATACAACAGGTAGCGCTTGTACTTGCGACACAATCACCATACCAGGTATAGTGGGAATATTCGACACAGGGTGGATTGGTTGCATTGAATATGCAACCCTTGGTTGCTGAGGCAGTATTGGTACCCAACCGCTGGATGTAATTCCAGTTTGACCTCAACTTTGTTGTAAACTCTCATATGGTTGTTCTCTGGGAGGGAACAATGAAAAGGCATACTGCCCTCCATATGGTGGCAATCCAGTACTTAAAGGGTAGATTGGTCTTTGAAGACACACTGGATCGATTTGTTGAGTTTCAACATAAGAAATACCAGATGATAATCCGGATGAAGAAATAGGAACTAACCATGTCGTCAAAGCAATCCCTGATGGGACTCCGGCTTGTTGTTGATAACTTTCCGGGACAGATGGTACACCATTGAACATTGTTGGAGTAGCAGTAGGAGGTTCTGTCGCTGCTGTGTCGGATGACACAGTCCTGGATGTCGACGATTGTTCAGATATATCTAGTCTATCCAAAAGATTTTCTAGCGATTCTACAAGAACTTATGGTGAAAAGAGACTAACTTCGAAGATCAACGAGGGAATGTTGATGATTATTCCATTTAAAATAAATTTTAACGACGCTTTAGACACAACTTGCTTTTTTAGTTTTAAAGAGTTGAGAAAAAGCTAAAGATGACTCTAGTCTCCTTCGATGTTTTAACGAGCCCGAAGTGACAAATGCTCGGATGAACTTTTTCTATTATAGAGTCTGAAAAAGGCCAAAAGAAACTGCTCTGGAGTTCTAGGCAGAGGGTGTGCCAAACTTTTCGCAAAACCACAGAACACTTTTTAAGGTACGGGCAGTCGATCTTCGTGCATGCTGTGTTCACTGCATTGCGATCAGTAGGGCGGCCGACACGGCTTCCTAAGGATAAAATATATATTCCTATAGGGGTCTCCCAATATATACGCGACGATACGTGGGAGCACAATCCATAGTAATGCTATCGTCCCTCAGGAGGAATCACCCACCTTCCACGAGATCGACAGTCACTAGGCTTAACGACGCCGAAACACGTCTCTAGCCTAGACCTCTGATGAGCCCCAAAAATGTACAATTATTTGGGCTCACTCAACCTCCTAATTTGGCTTAGTCCACCATTCTCGTTTGTTTATTGCATGTTTTTGATTATTTTTATGTTAATAGAGTGAATTTGGTTAGTCATTATGCCAACAAGTCTAATGGGTTCTTTGTGTAGCCTTGTTGGTCAACTTGGAGACAAAATTGAAGGTCTTAATGAGCACTTGGCAGCAAAATTCGTGGGAGAACAAGCTAGAGGATTTGTAGGAAGGTGTCCCCCTCATTTATGGGCCCTTACCTCGAATTCTCCACCATCAGCTCGAAGTTCAAAGGCCAGCAAATCAATGAGCACAAGGGCAGCCAAGCAAGTCAAGTAGGATTGATGTTAACTACAAGTCTTGGGCAGCCAAGTCCCTAACTTTTAGGAGGACTGTTGGGTCCTCAAATTGTATAAATAAGAAGGCTTGGGGCCTCATTTTTGGGTTAGCTAGTGGTTAGTCATTTGTAGCCAGTTAGTCATTTTGTTTTAGCCATTAGTTAGCTAGTTTGTAGTTCGATTTTTATGCAGTAGATTAGCTTTGCTTTCAGCTCATGCTCAAGTTCTTCTTGTGGACAGTTTTGATGTAACTTTTCATTTCTTGATTAATAAAGATGGATCCAGCATTGCACCAGCTCTAAATCTCTCTTGGGAGGCTATAGTTCTTGGGGTTGGGCCCATCTCAAGCGCCCAGTACCTCCCTTGTTTATATTTACGTGTTTGCTGCGTTCCTGAAGTAAAATCTGCTCTTTAGATCTTGCTTTGATATTGTAGTTGGTTTTGATGGGTAACGTAGCTTTTTATGCTTAGAATCGATTGGTAGGAGTTTGTATGCATTTAGATCTTTTGGCATGTTCTTGCTCATGTGATGTATATGGTTCTCTTTTCAAACAAGGCTTCTGTTTACTCATTCATTAACAGTTGGATTGAGTTAGCTAGGACTTGGTTTGTTTGCAATAATTCATTGATTTGTTTGAATAAGCATTGTGTAGGGCATCTCTATCAACTTCATCACCTCCTCGTTCATCTGAGCCTCGTTCAGGTCAGCTCCTCCATCACCAAGTTTGTTTCTTCATCTCCCATCTGCTCTTTTGCCACGTAACCCTACCTTCTTGCTTTTCCATTGCCTAAACCTTCGTTTATGCAAGTCAGCCTTCCACATCATCTCACCACTCCATCCATCAGTTCCTAGGTCACTTCAGACCCCCATCCTACCTCCATAACCATCCATGCATCTTCCATCAACCATCCATCCTCAAAAATCCAATTCGTAAACATCCTGTAGAAGAATTACAGAACATCCTGTAGAAACTTCCTGTAGAAGCCCCTGCAGACTTCATGTAGAAGTTCATGAACACGGTTGCATGTCATCCAGACTTTGTGAAACTCTCAGAAAGAATACTGGGGATCCCTTAGACCCTCTCTGTACCATCCCAACCTTTCCCAAAGCATTTCATCCCTTGATCCATCCCTACACAGTGGAAAACTAGTTAGAAGCACATGCATGAAAATTTCAACAACTTAATCAAAAATACAAAAAGATGTTTTCTTCAGATAGTGATAACTTGGACACATGCATTTTACCTTCCTAGAAGTAATGGCATCTCTTTTCGTTGTTTGCATTCTTTCCTTTGCATCAGTAGGACTAGCTGGTGGAAAAGGGTTTGCTAGGGTTTGCTAGGGTTTGTGTTTCCTTTTGGCTTTCAGTTTCTTTTCGCAAGTAGATTAACTTCCTTTGAGTTAGCTTTCGTCGATCAGTTAAAAAGCTTCTTCTGAGAGCATATAGAAGTTGGATTGAGCCCTAGCGGACTTGTGCCAGCTGACCAAGTGACAGCTGCGACAAGAGCTAGTACTTGTGCATACAGCACCGTCGCTTCCAAGTTTGTACGAACTACCGGGTTGATAAAATTAGAGATAGGGAGCTCCAGGAGTTGTAGAATTATTGCTACAATACTGGAGCCCACCATCTTTTTGGCGCCGTTGCTGGGGAAGCGGCAGAGTATTGGTGATTGTTGCTATTCTTCTATTTTCTACTACAACCTTCTGCTAAGTAGTTTATTTCATTTCCATTATGCAATTTCATTTATGCAAAAGTAGATTAGCATTTCTTGCTTTCATAGATTAGCATTTCTTGCTTTCATAGATTAGCATTTCCTTCTTTCCTAGAATAGCCTTTCAATTCTGCATTTCAATTCTGCAAGCATAGATTAGCATTTCAATTCTGCAAGCGTAGACTAGCATTTCATTCTTGCAATTTCATTTGAGCAAAATAGATTAGTCCTTTCCTGCTTTCATTTCAATTTCACAAGATAGTTAGTTGCAGTTCAATCTATTTCATGCCTTGTAGGAGTAGAGATAAGTTAGAAAAATGATTGCAAAACACCCCCACTGCTTCACACAGCCAACGTTCTTCTTCGATGGCTATGATGAAAGAACCTGTGGGTGGACATCAAGACATATCTGAAGAACCTCTAGGGGAGAAGAAGAAGAAACATTCCTCTGAAGCAAATGGCTACAAGCAAAAATGTCGGGAGAAACATCTTGTCCAAAGATGAATTTGAAAATCAGCTGGAAGATTTCAAGAGTGACATGAGGCAGTTTCTTGCCATGCAACTGGATACCTTGCGGATCCAAAAGAAGCAAGAAGAATCCAAGAGGGCTTTGGTCATTTTTTGTCCTAGGTGCCTTAAAAAGCATCCTAGGAACGAATGTCCACTGCACTCCCTAGAAGTGTGTTTTGTATGTGAAGAATACCATCCTATAGATCAGTGCCCTTCCTTGCCTAGAATCAAAGCTATATATCAAAGAGCCAAGGGAGCCACTGAATCACTCTACTATATGAACCAAAGGAGGCCATATGGACCTAGATCTTACCAGCAGGAACTACAAGGGACACCCGAGACCTATTATGACCCTTACCAAGCCACCTTCATGCCTTCTTGGGGTCCCCCTGCTCATCCTTCCTGGTCTACACCTCCTCCTTGGTCATATCCTCCTTGTTCCTTCACAGATCCATATTATACCCAACCAGTTGCTCATTCATTTCACTCTTATGCTCAGCCACAACCTCAGTGGAATTCACCTTATCAGGAGTGGAGGCCCCAGTACAACTCTCATCCTACTCATTTTTCTCCACCACCTGCTCATCCACAACCATCGCCTCCTCCTCCACCAAGGCAACCTCGAATGCCTACCCAACCACAATGCCATCCATCTCCATCTCAATTTCACACCTCCACTCAACCACCTGCACCTCCATTTCCAAAACCCTGCAATGGAGCAGCTCAACCCAATTGCAAAGCTGAAGCACAACATGTGCAAATGACTCCTTTTGAGCTCAATGATCTTCACCATAGCTTAGGAAAAGCATTGCAAAAAAGAGATCATCTTGAAAGCATTGAAGGATCACATCCAGCAAACGAAGATTCAAAAGAGGAGATCAAAGAACCATTGATTGCACTTGATGAAGAGCAGAGATCAGAATCAGAGATCGAGAGAGTTCCTTCATGGTTACCATCAAATCCTCCATGTAGTCAAGAGAAAAATCAACAACAAGAGGAAGATCAGAAGGTCATGATAGAAAGTGACATGAAGAATGATCCAGATCAGAAAAGGGACCAAGGATATCAAAGCTATATTGAGACATGGTTCCAGACAGTCACTAAGTTGCAGCAGTACTCTCTTCCTCAACTATGTTTGATCCCTTCAAAGTCAGATCATTTGGTCTCTGAGATCTAGATACCTGTCAGAGCATGCATTTCGAGCCTCCACATCATTTTTTCTCTAATCTCGATGTGCACATGGCTCCATTGGAAGTATTCTTATACTTGAAAGGAATTTTTTTTTTCAAGTAGGGTAGGGTAGGAAAAAAAAAAAAAAAAAAAAAAAAAAAAAATGAAAAAAGAGGAAAATAGAAATCTAAGGTGAAAACCTCCTTGGAGGCGCCTTAGATTGGCTCATTGATTGAAAACCTCCATGAGGCGGTCAATGGGTTGAAAAAAAAAGAACAGAGAAAAGATCTTTGGGTGAAAACCTCCCTTGGAGGCACCCAAGGCAGGCAATTAGCGTGAAAACCTTCATGAGGCGCCCTAGTTGTTTTTCAAAAAAAAAAAAGAGAAAAAAGAAAAAGAAAAATGAAGCTAATCTCCCTTGAATGATTTCAGGTTGCAGCAATGACATTGCAGGTTGCAAGAAGGACGTTTCATGATAGGAGGAGCACTCAAATCAAAGACAAAGGAGTTTTTGTGCCTTCTACAGGAAGTTTCGTATCTTCTACAGGAAGCTTACAAAAAAGCCAAATTGATCTCCGAGGAGGACCTGAAGGCTTGGAATATGTCCATGAGGCCTACCCACATCCATGTTTCCATTCCTCACCCCTTTTCCATCATCTTTTTCATGTCATTATGCTTCTTTCCTCAAAACTGTGTCTTCTACAGGAAAGCTCTATATTTCTACAGGAAACATCCTGTAAAACCTTTGGACGAGCCAAATCCAGTTTCAAAAGTGAATCTGATGGTGGGAGTCTATTGGTTAGGCCTGCAAGCACTTGGGTGTCCATACCTTGCCTTCATCCATCATTTTTTCACCTCCTTGTGCTTCTCATTGTGCTTCTACAGGATCTTCCTGTAGAAATTGTGGGAAACTAGGCATGCATTTCAAAAAGTGGTTTGGCGAGCATGGTAGCTTCCTCAAGTTCAGAAGCCCTCATGCCATCTTCCAGCTCCTCCTCCATCATCTCCATACCTGCATCACAAACAAAATTCATTTTGTCATCCCATGCAAGCACATGCAAAAAGCCTTGAAGCAAAAATACCTAGAGCCAAATTTGTTTTTGCCATAACTTGAAGACCATGCATCCATTTGACAAACCGTTTTATGGGGAATTGTACAAGGTAGATGACAGCATGCCTGAGCAGTTTCATGCAATTCCGATGCACGGTTTCCAAGAAATAAGCCTCCATCACCATCAGCCATTTTTGCATTTTCTCCATAACCGTGCATCCGTTTCAAAACCTATTTCATGGGGAGATGCACATGGATGATAGTAACCTACCCAAGCAGTTTCAGCCGATTCCGATGCACGGTTTCCGAGAAATCGAGCTCTAAAATCGTCAGCCATTTTCCATTTTTCTCGCAATCCGTGCATCCATTGATCACGAATTTGATATGGGAGATGCATAATGATGGTAGTAACATGCTCACCAAGCTTCAGATCAAACCGATCTACCGTTTGGGAGAAATGGCAAAAAGAAGTTCTGGTTGTGACCATGCAGCAGCAGCAACTTGAACGGGCAGAGTTGAACATGGAAATCAATGCACGCAGCTCAGATCCGGCCAGAGGACACCTGCACAAGGAAAAAAACAATCAAAGAGTAGTAGCCAGGCCACATGCAATCAGGAAAATCACTGCATGCAGCAATGACAGGCCACAGTAGCTCACGGCAACCATTTAACTTCGAGGTATGTGACTAATCTCATTCTTCTATTGCATACATTTAATTGGGAACTGCATAAACGAATGGGATGAGGGATTAAGCCACGAATGTAGCAAGGCTCAACTGATTGTCTGCTTCAGAACTCCGCCGGCAGCCACGCAGTGCACGTGGACAATGGACTCTCGTAAAAATTAAAAAAAAATTAAAAGAAAAAAACAGTGATAGAAAGTTTAACTCCAATGAACAGGATGTCAATTAATTAACAGAGAGAAGAAGACATGTATCACTGCAGTTTGAAAAATCTAGCGCACATGTTTTTTCCACCACATCACAAATCACGGAGAAATTAAAGACGGCTTGGCTGAAACTCATGAACTGTTGTCCATCTGCACTTTCCACGTCCTCCACTGAAGTTTCCACAATCTATTAACTTTATATCCTCCACCGATCTTTCTCAGCCATTTTTCAAGACCCTTCGGCTCACCGGCATTCTACAGGGAGCACTGTTTCGTTCTACAGGAAGCGAGAGCTGCCTACAGGATGTCGTCTACAGGAAAGTGCAGAAGAGCAGAGGAGCCTGAGTTTCTCTTCATCAAGTTTGGAGCTTGAAGAAAGGTGAAAATAGCTGAGGTGGATCATGCTATTGATTTTATTGTTTGTTCACTTGCATGTGATATTGCAGAGGGTATGAAAGCCGTAGAATTGCTTTTAGAGCTTTCAAAGGATATGGCTGTGTGTGAACAGATTGGCAAGGTACAAGGTTGTATCCTCTTCCTTGTAACAATGTCAAATAGTGACAATCCTAAAACTGCTAAGGATGCAAACGAAGTTCTGGAGAATCTCCCATGCAGTGAGCATCATGTACTGCAAATGGCATAGGCGGACTATTTCAAGCCCTTGATACAGAACCTGAGAGAAGGGTCTGAAACAATGAAGATTGTTATGGCAAGGAAGTTGTCAGAGATAGGTTTAACAGATCAAAGAAACGCTGCATTTCTCAAAGAGGAGGTTGTATTTCCACTTCTTGAAATGATTTCCAATGTTCATTTGAAGGCAAATTTAGCAGCCATTTAAACACTTCAAAATCTTTCAAGTTTACCTGAGAATGCATTACAAATGATCAAAGATGGGGTGGTCTGACCCATCTTGGACCTTCTATGCACACCACTGTCAACTATATTTGCTTTGAGAGAAAAAGCTGCTAATACCTATGCAAACCTTGCTATGTCTACAACATTGCCCCAAAGAACAAATGACACAACAGCTGCATCTTAAAAGTGTGATTCGGTATGAAGTTTTGCTCTACTCCTGGTTATACAGCAGCTTGAAACACAACTTGGGAATTCTCATTTTTGGCCTGTTTTGAAGCAATTGCAGATTGAAGGGAAATGTTGATTCATAGCAATGATATGTGAGCAAGTCATATTTTCTCTGCCCTTGATCTATCTTATGTTCTGCTCTGCCTCTGTTATCAATTCTTAGTAGAGTTCAAATCCAAGATTCAGAATGCCATTCGATTCAGTTAAAGGCCTGGAAACACTCTTTCCCATCCAGATTTGGCATACACTATCTATTGTCGGGAAATTCATTGTACTTGTGTGCTTTTATAATACATTAGACTTGCCATTCATGTTGGATTCGTCAGCTTTCAGGCAGCACAGTTCAAGGAGAAGGCATCCCCAGCCAAGCAAGAAAAATCAGAGAAAATCGTTCCTACAAGAAGTTAGCAGACTGTTTCTACAGGAAGACAGAGACTGTTTCTACAGGAAGCCAGCGAACAGTTTCTACAGGAAAGTTTGAAAAGCGGGAAGCCAAAGGAGAAATTGGCCGAAATGCTAGCCAATAAAGTCACCAAGGCCATCAAAGACAAGGGGAGAGATTTGGTTGCTCAGAGGATGAGCAACACTTTCAGTAGGGGGGTGATGATGAGCCCCAAAAATGTACAATTATTTGGGCTCATTCAACCTCCTAATTTGGCTTAGTCCACCATTCTCATTTGTTTATTGCATGTTTTTGATTATTTTTATGTTAATAGAGTGAATTTGGTTAGTCATTATGCCAACAAGTCTAATGCGTGCTTTGTGTAGCCTTGTTGGTCAACTTGGAGACAAAATTGAAGGTCTTAATGAGCACTTGGCAGCCAAATTCGTGGGAGAACAAGCTAGAGGATTTGTAGGAAGGTGTCCCCCTCATTTATGGGCCCTTACATCGAATTCTCCACCATCAGCTCGGAGTTCAAAGGCCAGCAAATCAATGAGCACAAGGGCAGCCAAGCAAGTCAAGTAGGATTGCTGTTAACTACAAGTCTTGGGCAGCCAAGTCCCTAACTTTTAGGAGGACTGTTGGGTCCTCAAATTGTATAAATAAGAAGGCTTGGGGCCTCATTTTGGGGTTAGCTAGTGGTTAGTCATTTTGTAGCCAGTTAGTCATTTTTTTTAGCCATTAGTTAGCTAGTTTGTAGTTCGATTTTTATGCAGTAGATTAGCTTTGCTTTCAGCTCATGCTCAAGTTCTTCTTGTGGACAATTTTGATGTAACTTTTCATTTCTTGATTAATAAAGATGTATCCAGCTTTGCACCAGCTCTAAATCTCTCTTGGGAGGCTGTAGTTCTTGGGGTTGGGCCCATCTCAAGCGCCCAGTACCTCCCTTGTTTATATTTATGTGTTTGTTGCGTTCCTGAAGTAAAATCTGCTCTTTAGATCTTGCTTTGATATTGTAGTTGGTTTTGATGGGTAACGTAGCTTTTTATGCTTAGAATCGATTGGTAGGAGTTTGTATGCATTTAGATCTTTTGGCATGTTCTTGCTCATGTGATGTATATGGTTCTCTTTTCAAACAAGGCTGATGTTTACTCATTCATTAACAGTTGGATTGAGTTAGCTAGGACTTGGTTTGTTTGCAAGAATTCATTGATTTGTTTGAATAAGCATTGTGCAGGGCATCTCTATCACCTTCATCACCTCCTCGTTCATCTGAGCCTCGTTCAGGTCAGCTCCTCCATCACCAAGTCTGTTTCTTCATCTCCCATCTGCTCTTTTGCCACGTAACCCTACCTTCTTGCTTTTCCATTGCCTAAACCTTCGTTGATGCAAGTCAGCCTTCCACATCATCTCACCACTCCATCCATCAGTTCCTAGGTCACTTCAGACCCCCATCCTACCTCCATAACCATCCATGCATCTTCCATCAACCATCCATCCTCAAAAATCCAATTCGTAAACATCCTGTAGAAGAATTACAGAACATCCTGTAGAAACTTCCTGTAGAAGCCCCTGCAGACTTCCTGTAGAAGTTCATGAACACGGTTGCATGTCATCCAGACTTTGTGAAACTCTTAGAAAGAATACTGGGGATCCCTTAGACCCTCTCTGTACCATCCCAGCCTTTCTCAAAGCATTTCATCCCTTGATCCATCCCTGCACAGTGGAAAACTAGTTAGAAGCACATGCATGATAATTTCAACAACTTAATAAAAAATACAAAAAGATGTTTTCTTCAGATAGTGATAACTTGGACACATGCATTTTACCTTCCTAGAAGTAATGACATCTCTTTTCGTTGTTTGCATTCTTTCCTTTGCATCAGTAGGACTAGCTGGTGGAAAAGGGTTTGCTAGGGTTTGCTAGGGTTTGTGTTTCCTTTTGGCTTTCAGTTTCTTTTCGCAAGTAGATTAACTTCCTTTGAGTTAGCTTTCGTCCATCAGTTAAAAAGCTTCTTCTGAGAGCATATAGAAGTTGGCTTGATCCCTAGCGGACTTGTGCCAGCTGACCAAGTGACAGCTGCGACAAGAGCTAGTACTTGTGCATACAACACCGTCGCTTCCAAGTTTGTACGAACTACCGGGTTGATAAAATTAGAGATAGGGAGCTCTAGGAGTTGTATTATTATTGCTACAATACTGGAGCCCACCAACCTCTATGTTGTGCGTTATGTTACAAAGCATTGTTATGTTCATTCAGTTTATTTTAGGTTGATCTTTTTAAAGTTTGCCTTTCAAGGTTCACCGCGAGATGTATGATACAAATTCCTAAATGCAGTCTAAGATGATAAGCAAGCTTTATTATCTTTTCAACTTTGAAAATCCTAGCTACTAAGGGAAAAGAAAAACACTATCTTTTCTCAAAGAGCAATCAACACACTCTAATGCACTTTCCCTAAATCCAACATGCAAACTATCAAATGCAAAATGCACGATGCAGGTGTTTGTTTTCCACTTTCTTAGTATAAGAGCCTACAAAGAAAGCTTTTTGCACAACTTTGAATTTGCTTTTAAAAAGATTAATACAAACAAGTTAACTTTCTTCGAAATCAACAAGGGTAGAAGAGATTACAATCACTTTGCAATTTTCGAAATAAATACTTGTTTTGACACTTTGAAAGAGACAAATTCAAACCAATAAGCAAAATTAAATCTATAATCAATCTGAAAACAACCAATGAACTCTCTTCTAAGATCACTATAAATCAGATCTGAATCAAAGGCTACAGGATGACTACTTTACTCATGCAAAGGAAAATTGTAAATGACGCCACAAACACATAAAAACATTCACAGTCTTTTTGTACAAAAAGGAGGTGGAATCTAAGCAAAGAAAAGGTGTTATCAGACTGGTAGCTATGCTGGTTAAAGGCTACAAAAAATAGGGATCAAAACAGGGCAATAGACAGCAAATAACCCCAGCTGCACAAAGCCACACTGGATCAGCACAAGTCTAACACTATGGAGTTGACATTCAGCGCAGGTAGCCTTCACGGGACCTGCGTTGAAATGCAGACTGCCTTCACAGTGCCTGCGCTGAAAGAGAAACTCTCGTTTCCCTTGGTTTCTGGGTCATAAAATGCTCAAAAATCAACTCTTTCAGGCCAAATCAGAAACACAAGCAAGGTATAAATAGAGGGATGCTTTGAGAGGGTATTAAAGACTATCACAAGGATCATCAAATCATTTGTGGATCTAGTTTAGATCATAGACAAGTCCAGCAACTGGATCAAAGAAGCAACTTTCTACTTTGCATCCGGGAAAGATGCAGTTCGATAGTTGCTGTCAAGTCTATGAAGTAAACAAATGATGGAAACACAAATGAAATGAATAAACAAGTTATTCCCCAGTGGAGTCGCCAATTTGTTGTGGGGAAAAATGCCTATGCAGGACGATCCTATCCACCTAAGGTGTGACAGTGCCTTAGCAACAAACGAATACGGCTATCATGATTTCTTCCTTTATGAAATGTGAAAGAAGGGAGATCGGCAGACTTACCGTTGTCTTCCGGTTGTCCCTCAAACTAGATCCTCTTCTCTTTGTGTGTCCACAACTACTTGTCTCCTCGCTTGGTCAAGAGAACAGCTACTTGAATCCTGCGAGATCACAAGAGAACAACTACATGTGACAAGAGAACAACTACTTGCGACAAAAGAAGAACACAATACAAAGGCAAATATACATATTCATAAATGATTCAGGATTAGAAGTAAATCAAATATACTAATGCAATCATACAAAATACACCAGCATATAGGAAAGAATCAAGATAGCTTTATTGAAAGTAACAGGATTCAGGAAGAGATACAACCCATAGGGCTCCAATCCAGCATCTCCTTCCCAGCAGAATGGAATTCCTTCTTCAGCTCCCTTCAAAGCATAACACACCCAATGTTTCTAGCCACAAACCAACAACAATTCTTTGCAAATACCAAATTCCAGCCTCCTAGATCTCATGGAGAAGAGATCCATATATAGATGTTTGGAGAGAGGATGAGTCAGCTTGAGATCTGACTAGTGTCCTCTCCCTCTCTCAGTTCTTGAGTCCACTTGGAGGTTCTTGCTTCCACTTGGAGATTTGGAACCTCTTACTCATCACCAGTCGAATTCCTTGATGCAAGTGTCATTTTGGAAGCTTCCTGGGCATTGACACCTTGAGGAATGACTCTGCCACATGTCCAAACTCGCTCAGCGCAGGTAGCCTTTGTTGGAGTTGACATTCAATGCAGGTAGACAGTGGAGCAATTGACATTCAGCGCAGATGCTCAGTGGAGCAGTTGACATGATCCAGAATTGGCTTGTTTTTGAGTGTTTTCAGGTGGAGAACTTCTGTGAATTGCTATGGTTAGTTTGCCTTGTTCCTCTAGGGGTAGGAACAACATGTTTAGGGACTTTGGATCCCTTAGATTATGGACATTTCATGCTCCATGTTGTAAGGCAAAAAAATGTCTATAACAACACACTAAAAAAGTACTTTAAAAAGTAATTACTCCTTTAGACAAGCTACTCTCCACACGATAATGGATATGCCACTTGTCTCGCATCCCGCAGAATACTAAAGAACTTTGAGAAAGCACACAATCGTATATGCGACAATGCAATTTGTGATATTGGATCGCAATCACAAAAGTCAACATTCTCACAGTTAGAACCTGCCACATTAAAAAAGAATTATCCCCGCTTGCAATGCAGTAATTTAATGATTAATAAAAGCAATGATAAGGAGCCTTAGTGGCTATTTTATGAGTTTAATGGAATTTATGTTAGAAAGTGGCTTAATGTAATATGATATATTTTCTTCTACGTTCTGAATAATAGCTCCTACCTTGTCACCTTTTTGGCATTAACTATATCATTTATTCTCACTACCATTCTTGCTCATGTTTATCCAATAACTTTTGTTTTAGCTCCATTTCAGGAAAACTCTGCAGAAAACATTGTTGGAAACAATGGGGAAGAAGGGGAAAGTAACTGCATCTGAGAAATCAGAAATGGTGCCACTTTTCTCTGATACCACATGCAGCAGAGACGAAGGAACTACAACATGGGAGGCCATGTACAACTTGTTAGAAGAAGAACAACCGAAGTCACTGATAACAAAGGCCACGACAGATGCTGAAGAGTCAACTAATGCCTCTTATTTCAAAACAACATGTTCCTTCCTGCACCACATAGTTGCATGAACAAAAATGATCCCATACACAAACATGGTGAAATGGGTAATCGACAAAGTAGACATCAAAAACCAAACATTCAAGAACCACAGGCAAGAGGTCATGGGGTATTTCTCAACATACAACCTACGACTAATGTACCAGTTTCTTGAGCTGCAAAAGTTCTACAACAAATAGTTGCTTGAGAAATTTGCTAGAGAAAATGAGGACCCGTTAGACATCACGTAGACCTAGAAGTCAAGTGAGAGCAAGCTCAAATAGGATAAAATTGGTATGTACTCCATGGCATCCATTTCTCCCTCTCATAGTTTTGTTGCAGCAATAATATGTAGGTTATTCGGTAGACCCAACAGCACCAAGTTTTCCATGGATTGGCTCCCATTGATAGATGCAGCAGCAAATGCAACAATAATGAAATGGGCTCAAATTTTATCAGATAATTTGGCAAAGGCCATTATAGAATATAGAAGAGAAAGAAGTTCCTCTTAAGGGTTTATCGACCATTTTTCATAAGCGCTTTTGTTATGGATGCAATCCATTTTTGTTCTCAATTTCCCAATATGGGATGGAAGTGGACTGTATAGAAACTACTTCCCATCCATATATACCATAATATTTTGTGGGAATACCTATTCCACCCACATTTTTCTAAAATCCCTCAAGGGGTTATACTAATCATTCATAGAGAAGTATATAATAGGATCTCGGCTAGGTTTTCCAAAGAAGCCAAAGTAGATATCTTGCTAGTAGCCAAATGGTTTGGGGAAGAAACATTCACCTATGTTAGAGTCTTTGGGAGAATTTCTTCACCACATGTCCTCCCATATTATGTCCTTGACAAACTAATGGCCAGAGAAATAACCTACCAAAGAGTAAGGGAAGGTGGATTAAGTAGAGGATTGAAAGAGCAGAAGAAGGCCATCTGGCCTACATTCCCATTACAATGTTGTGCTTTTGCACTACATGATTATGGACATGCATTAGAAGAAGCAGATATTATTAAGTCTTTGAAATTAGCTACAGTTCAGGGAAGGCAATATGACCCAAATGACATTGTTAAGGATTTCAATTCTATGGTAAAAGTAAAAAAATTCATCCACGAAGAGGACGCCTTTGATGACCCTAGAATATTTTGAGGCTTTCCACATGTATAGGAAAAGGAGATTATTAAAGGTCCCATTGGACCTACTACAAATTGAATAAATAAGGGAGTCAACTTCTAGTGTAAGCATGGAGGGCAGCTCCGAAGAAACTCTAGAGAAGAAACCCAAGAGAGATATACACATGAGTTAGAGCACTCAAAGCAATAGTCTAAAAATAGGGGAGGAAACAATAATAAAGAATCTAAAAAGGGCACAGCTCAAAGCATAGAGGAGAAAGCCGAGTAGGCCAAAACAAAGAAACAAGCATAAGTTGTCTCTACTTCAACTCAGTGAGATAAAGATCCGGTCATTGACCTCAAAAAAGAATGGGAACAGTTAAACAAAAAGCTCGACACATATACAAACCATAACAAAGCATCTAGAATGCAAACTCCCAAGAAAACCCAGCATAAGCCCAATCCAGAAACAATAGAGGAAAGAACTATAGACACTCACAACATTGAGATCATTCCTACTACTCCTACTTCAGAAATTGTTTTAATAATTGAAGAAATACCTCCTCTAGATGTATTATATAGCCCTACCCACAAAGTTGTAGTCAAGAGACAAAGGAATAAATAAAGTTGGATGATGTAGCTGTTACGACTCCAGAAATTGAACCAATGGACATTGTATGGAAGGAATCGCCTATCAACCCATTTGAGAATCTCACAAATTTAAATTGTCACAATTCACATGAGCCTGTGCCACAACAACTATTGACAAGGTGACATATGTCCAAATGCTTCTTAAGGAAAAGGAATAGATAATTCTACTAATAGAACAACAATTAGCCCAAGAAAAATCTAATCAGCAAGAAAAATTTCAAGTAGCTCAGCTCCAAAAGGAATTTGAAGAAATGCGAATACAACATCAAACCAACTTAGCAGGAAATCATTTGCAGATACAAGCCATGATAGATAAGATTAAAGACAATCCAAAAATTGATGAATTCATCAAGGAAGAACTCAGCCGCAATTCCTTACTAATGTAGCAAAAGGAAGTATTTTTCCAGAAAATCTCATAGATAAATCCTTATTGCGAGACCAGTGATAGATTAACAAACCAAGTTGTTGATATGAGGCTTGAGTTTGAAAAAATCCACAAAAAGGTTTCTAAGTTTATCACTTGGCAAGAATCAGAGGATGGGAGGAAGGCTAACCTGCCAAAGCTAGAAGAGTCTCATAAAGATATTCTATTTACATATTGGGATTCTCATATGAAACAAGCAGAAAGGGAAACGTTGATAGCAACGATAGCATTAAACAACATAACAGAAGCCATTAACGAAAATATTCATGGCGCTAATTTGGTCAAAGAATGTGTACCAGAATTTCTTCCTAATGCTAAACAGTTAGAGCAATAGTGGAAACAGGAAATGCAGGAAAAGGAGGAGGCAATCGAATAGTTAAATAGGCTAAATTGGGAGGCACACTAGCAGTTTTTAGTGAAACCACACAACGAGTGGATGACTCTGAGATGTTTAACAACATATACACAAAAGATGGTGCCGGCACTAACAAATGTCTTATTTACTGGGCTGTTAAAATCTGCAATCGGCCAATCGCCTTAGCTCAAGCCAATGACTGATATTTCTGACCTTAGATATCAAGTTTGAAGGAGCTAGTAATTAATTTAATTTTCTTTTAGTTTTATTTCTGCATATTCTGAGGAAAGTGGTTTGAAACCTCCTCAACTATTTTTCTAATAATCTATTTTAAGACATATAGTTTAGTATTTAAACCCCTCTCATGCATTTAGAGAGGCGTCCAATTTTTTTTTATCAAAAACAATTTTCAAAACATTGCACTTCTATACTTTTGAGGAGGTTTTGATGAAATGAATGGAACGAGATCTATTTCCTTTAAATATCTAGCATGCTCTACTAAAATTCACTTTTTTTACTCTTAGAATAATTGGTTCAATATTGTTGAAGCACATGAGCAGGACTTATCATATATGGTACTTCTATCTTATGATCATGTTTTATTTATGTATCAATCAATACTTATTATTTCAATTGTTTTATGTATGAAAGTTTGAATTAGAGTTTAGCATTATTGCACTATTGGATGATGTTAGCTTTGATTTTGTTTTGAATACATGAATGATTTATATGCGATATATTTTTCTCAAACGTTTTGTCTAACTATTTATCCAAAATGATTACTGTTAAACGATTTAATTTCTTGTTGCACTTGAACGTTATTTATTACTATATTTTGTAAGACATCTTTGTAGATCTCATATTGCATTTGATTCCTAGGTATACTTATAATTGAATAGTGAAATTAGGATATATGCACATGTTTAGAAGCTATATTAGATTACAATTAGCTTAATAATTTCTTGTTATGCCATATATCATGGCACCATCATTATCAAATCTTTTCTAGGAAACTGGTCCCATTATCCCCAGTCGGAGCCACTGTACGAAACAAAAAAGGAGCTACTTTCAAGGTCTAGACTGGGTGGTTTTCCCTCATGTTGTCGCAACGATTTTCGATGCTTCAACATTTTGGCACTAGAAGGAGGGCCTAACTATGAATGGCAAGAAAATATAAATCAGTAAGCCATCCAAGAGTAAAACACCCTCACCATCACCTCCAACTTCTCGATCACATTCTAAATCCCCAAATCCTAGGTGAGAAGTTGTAAAGAAATCCTTAGAATCCACTATTGAGATTCCAAAGAAGTCAGATCACTATTGTTTTATACAAGCTTCTAAAGTGCAGTCTTTAATCCATAAACTACAGGGAATTTCAATATCTCAAGAAGAATCTAAGTTATCTCAAGCTAGTGTTACTTCTTAGTTTCCTTCCTCTGAAAGTTTAAATAGATCACATAGTGAAAAAGTTGGGATCCCGCCATTTGAATCCCTCTACCAAGTCGAAGGAAAACTAAGAAAACATATCCTAAAGTTCATAGTTAGGTTCTCTCATCATCCCGTCAAAGGCCTTCATTTATTCCATCCACTTCATCACAAAATCAATCATCCACCTCATAACTCTTGATCGTGGTTTACACTGGTACTAGAGCACAAACCTCCTCTACCCAATCACCTTCAACTACTAGAACACCTTCCTCTACATAAATACCCATTATGGCTAAAATACCATGGAAAAATCTAGGATCTATTCGAATGGAAAGACCATTACACCCATTACCAGTGCACTCAATGAAATCATTGCCAAAATTTAAACTTGATGATGGTCTACCTACTGAAGAACACATAAACAATTTAATGTTGTCCATAAATCTGAATGCAGTGGTAGAAGAATATGAATTTGTAAGATTATTCCCTTATACTTTACAAGGATCAGCAGGATCATGGTACTTTTCATTACCTTTTGGTTCCATTAATAGTTGGGATGCCTTTCAGGAGCAATTCTTAACCAAGTTTGTATATGGCCGATCAATGACTACTCTTCTCAATGATCTCTCTAACTTGAAAGCTGAACCTATAGAACCAATTAAGGACTTCAATTCACATTTTAATAAGTTATTTAATAAAATTACAATGGCATCCAAACCCAATGATGAAGTCTAATATGAATGATACATTTCTTCTCTTCCCTCAAATGCAGCTATTTTTGTCAATAGGGCTGCCAAACTGACTTTGGCAGAAAACATGAAAGAAGCCATAGTTGTAGAAAAACACATTTTAGCTTTAGAGAAAAAAAATGAATTAGAAGAATGGAAATCCAACAAGGTAACTTTTAGGTACAAATCTAAGAAAAAGCACCTAAAGGTCCTTTTGATCTTTAAGGATTGCAAAATGTCCTTAAAACCATGTCCAATGAAATGGTTGACATAAAAAATCAGGTAGTTGAGACTTCCTCAAAGAAAAATTTCATAACTCACTAAAGAAACCCTTCCTCTAATCCTAAGCTTCCAAGTACCATATCAAATGTTGAATCAAATTTAGAGGAAGAGGAAATCTCAATAGCTAAAGAACAAACTGACGATGAATAAGTAGTTGAATTACAAGAAATGTGGGATTTTATCCTTCCTAACGAAGAAGAACAAGAAGAATTACCTTTTGAAACCAAGAGTAGAATAATTATATATTTTCCACAATAAAATCCAAAAGAGAAAGAATCAACTCCAACTCCCAAAGCTAAATTAATAAGTAATAAATCTCCCCCCAAATCTACTCAAACCACTCCCCCTCAATCAAATTCTTCAACTTCAACTAAAACTCTATTTTTCTGCGATGAGATGGAATACAACATCGTTGAGGATATGACAAAGACTAGGGAAAATATTACATTCCATGAGCTTATCAAGTTAAAACATCAACAGAAGTTCTTGCTAAAAGAAGTAAAATCAGTCCCTACTTCTCCTCTTCCCACTACTGTAATCTCATAGGCTGCTCAAGAAATGGGAGGGCCTACTAATACCTCATTAGATAAAATCAGTTCAATTGATATTGCTCTAATAGGAGGAAGATCCAAATCCCACACACCTCCATTTCTTTTAGGTTTTGAAGTTTTGAATGAAATATACACAATTTCTTTGTTGATTCTAGAGCTTCATCCAACATTCTACCAAGAACAGTTTGTGAGAAATTAAATGTCGAGCCCCAAAAATCTTCTATTCGCATTGTGTAGTTAGATCGATCTCAAGTCAAAGTTATAGGGGATCTCAATCAAGTCACTATTTTACTCTCATCAAACCCAAAAGTATGTCAAGTTATTGACATCCTTTTGGCCGATATCCCTGAGTTCTATGACTTAATCCTTAGCAGAGACTAGTTAGAAAAGCTTCATGGCTATTTCGCAACTGACTGGTCCCACATGTGGCTTCCCTATAATGGTAAGCCGAATCAAATAAGGGTTGACTGAGAGAAACATCAAAATTATACCGTTGCCGAATTGGAGGGAGAAAATGAACCAATCACATACAACAACAATATCATTGGAAATTACTCAATTGAACCATTTGTAGGAAATTTTAATGCAAATACTTCACCCTTCTTGGAAAATTCTATTATATGAAAAGTTGAAAATTATTCTCAAATATATGCTTCTAAATGTATAAGTTTTGTAGATAGACCTGTAGTTAAGTCTTTATTTTGGAAATTATATTTTGACAGATCTAGATATAACGATGGAGCTAGAGCTGGATGTATATTAGTTAGCCAAGAAGGGGAAAAAACTATGTTAGGATGCAAACTTGAATTTGAATGCACAAATAACTCTGCTGAATATGAAGCATTATTTCAAGGGTTGTATAAATCTATTAGCCTTTATATCAAATATCTTCAAGTGTTTGGAGATTCGGAAATTGTAATTAAGCAGGTAAGGAATACTATACACTGCCTCTCTGGACACTTGAAACATTATCAATCATTAGTCCAGGACATCACCTCTCATTTTACAACATTTAACATTCTCCCTATCCCAAGACTCCGAAATGCAAGTGCCAATATTTTGGTTAATGCTGCATCCAAGCTCATTCTGCAAGGAAATTATAGCGTCGATCACTTTTCTATTGAATTAATTTTTAAGCCTTCTATCACCGACAATATCACCAATTGGTGAGTCTTTAATAATAATCTGGATATCATAAGTTTTCTAACATCTAAAGGCTCTTATGATGATCATATAATTGATGAAGATCAACATGAAAACCAACTTAATAAAGAAATGATTGCAAATTCCATGCCTAAATTTGAGTTTAAGCTGGAAGACTTATATGATCTTAAGGAAGGGTTCAAGAAACCCACTAACTCAAAGCTTCAAGTTTCAACTTTGATATTTGAATTAGTTAACCTTGGAATTGAACTTAAACCTCAAAATATAAATCTAGGACTCAGTCTTACGCTAGATGAAAAGTTAGCCTTTATTCAGTTGTTAAAGAAATACAAAATTGTTTTTTCTTGGAATTATGAATATCTCAAGACATATGATACTTCCATCATTCTACATACCATTCCCATGATATCTGCTGAAAATCCCATGCAGCATAAGTTGAGAAAGATTCATCCGAAATTAGAAAGCAAGATCAAATCTGAATTGAATAAGCTTCTCAAAGCAAAAATAATTTTTACTATAAGGCATTCAAGGTGGTTTTCTAACCTTGTACTAATAAAAAAAAAAAATGATGATATTCGAATATATATAGAATTTCAAAATCTCAACAAATATTGTCAGAAGGAAAACTTTCCGTTGCCCCCTATGGAATGGATACTACAATTAGTTGCACGCTCAGAATTGATGTTTTTTCTAGATGGATTTTTATGTTATAATCATATTCTAGTACATCCAGATGACCAGCTAAAGACAACATTTCGAACCCAATGGAGCACCTATGCCTATAAAAATATGCCATTTGGGTTAATCAATGTCGGTGCAACATTTCAGAGAGCCACGGACATAGCTTTCAAAATTTTGGTGAACAAATAAGTAGTAATCTATTTAGATGACATAACTATATATTTGAAAAAGCGCAGTAACCATTTACAGGATTTGAAACAAATCTTTGGGTGTTTTCAGAGGTATGAAATTTCTCTCAATCCTAATAAATCTTTCTTTGATTTGAGTGAAGAAAATATCCTTGGATTTATCGTATCCAATGAAGGAATTTTTATTTGATCCCAATAGGATAAGATAAATTTCTGAAATCCCTTTACCTTATAACAAAAAGTCTATGCAATATTTCCTAGGTCAAATAAATTTTGTCAAAATATTTGTCCCTCACTTTTCATGAATTGTTTTACCTCTCCAATCTACGATCAAGATTTTTTTTTTTTTTAAATGGGGACATACCGAGCATGAAGATTTTAATATGATTAAACAATCAATCATAAATGCTCCCTCTTTAGTAACCCAAAATTTTTCTAATCATTTCATTTTATATACCTTTGCTTTCAAGACAACATATGTAGGTATGCTGACATAGATCAATGATGAGAAAATCGAAACACTAATTTCTTTTTTTATTTCCAATTTGCACGGGGTTGAATTTAACTACTCAAATGTTGAAAAACAAGCTTTTGTTGTTTTCAAATCAATAAAGTATTTGAAACCCTTTCTTCTCAAGACCCACGCTAAAGTAGTAGTCCCATTCCCAATAGTAAGAAATATATTGATGCAAAGAGATGTGGGCGAGAAAAGATAAAATTAGGTAACAACACTACAATAATATGACATTGAGATCAGACCAGCAAAAAATATTAAAGGTCAAGGTTTTTGTAGAATGTAGCAGGAGCATCCAACTTACCAACACTACAAGATTCAGGTGATGATACACAAATATTTGAGATAAACCTCAACGATACTGAATCTAAATATGTTGATATCATCTTTTACTTGAAGAATGGATATGCCCCTATTCAACTTAGTTACAAAGAAAAAGGGCTTTGAGGATAAAGGTTAAGCAATATGAAATCATCAATAATGTGTTATTTAGAAAAAATTATGATTATATTTTTCTTATATGCCTTGGAAAATATGATGCATAAAAGGTTTTGCAGGAACTCCATGATGGAGCAACTGGTGGAAATTTTGGAGGAGATACAATAGCACATAAAATCCTGCATGTTGGCTATTATTGGCCAACCTTATTCAAATATGCACACGAATATGTAAGAAAATGTAAAATTTGTCAAATTGCTACTGGAAGAAAGAGGAAACCCACATTACCATTGTACCCTATCAACATTGAACAACCATTTGAACAATGGGGACTATACATAATAGGTGTGATCGTTCCTCACTCTTGAAAGCATCATAGATATATCCTTACAACAATTGATTACTTCAAATAAAGGGTGGAAGCGATTCCACTTAAGGTAGCCAATTCTGAAAACATCATTGAATTTATTGATAAGTTTATTATTAGTAGATTTGGCCTACCAACTTCCCTCATGTTTAACAATGCATCTTATTTCATAGGAAATGCTATGACAAAATTTTCTCTTAAAAGAGGTTTGAAACTTAAGTATTATCCTAACAATTATCCTCAGGGAAATGGTTTGGCTGAATCTACAAACAAAAATCTCATAAGAATCATCAAATGAACTATTGATCAAATTCAAAAAAATTGCCACAAACCTTTGACATTTGCTCTATGGGAAGATCGAATAACATAGTAGGCCTCAATAGGAACTTCTCCTTTTAATTTGTTCTATGGGAAAAAAAAAAATCTCCCTACAAATATGGCTATTCCCTCTCTAGCCTTGGTTCAATTTATTGAAGAAACTCTTTCCTCTTCTGTGCAATAAGGCAATCACAAATCCTCAAACTCGAAGAAGAAAGAGACAAAGCCAAAATCACACATTCACATCATCAACAATTAGTTAAATCTTCATTGGATGAAAATTATATAAGTCCTAAATCCTTTCAGCTCAGAGACCTTGTCTTGAAGTGGGATAAAGCACACAACGAAAAAGGTAAGCATACCAAATTTCAAAGAATGTGGCTTGGCCCATTTCAGATTTCGGAGCAAATTGACCCATCCACCTTTTTACTGTAGGATTTATCAAGCAAGAGCTATTCTCTACCTATTAATGGGAAGATTTTGAAGAAATATTTTTCATAGGAGATAACCTCTTCTATCCCTTGTACACTATTGCCTTAAACTTTCCTACGAAAATAAAAGTTAAATAGCATTTACTTTTGGCATTTACAATAATATCCTCTTTTAGGTTTTGCCTTTTCGCTTGTATAAGTAGAGACTGTTGAGAAGATAATTTTCACATTTCAAACATAAGCTAATTTCTATTACTCAGAAATCAGCTTGTTTTCCACCAAAATTACTTGTCCTTTTCAAAACCTCAACTTTATAAATAAACCTTTGTTATACCATTGGTCAAGAAAAGTATCTATAACAAAGCAAAGACTCTTTGTAGAAAGCATTCTTAGCTCTATAATTGTTATCCATAAACTCTTAAGGAGTCAATGATTCTCTCCATATAGTATTTTTTTCTCTTTTTAGAGTGTAATTATAAAATATACATAAACTTAAGGGATAAGAGGTCTCATGAAGAGCCAACTTACCATGATCATAGGGGAGTAATAAACTGACATTACCAATACTACATATCAATAAAAGGTAATGGCTTGACATTATTTTAATCAAAAGTCATGAGGTCTCATCATGAGCTAGCTTGTTCAGTTGAATTACAAACTAGTGAATGGTGTTCTCAATTTTTGCCACCAAACTAAGGCAATGACCTTTAAGTAGAAAAAATGAATTTTTTAACAAAAAAGATAAATTGTTTAGAAGAGAAAGAAAAATAAGTAAGTATATGAATATGAATTTATCTCTAAAAATTGCACTCTAGTCTGAATGGGATACAGAGTCATTGTTGGTTAAAAGGTAACCCTGTCGAGGCTATGGATGCCCGTTGGCAGAAGAGGCTCTACCTGTGACAAATGAGTACATCTAAAAGCTAATTTTAAAGAGCCCTCTCCTTTACCTTTAAAATCAAGTAAAGACTGATGTAGACAAAGGAATTTTCATTTTGAAAAGGATAATCAAATGGATGATATTTAGGTGGATTTTGTTTTCTTATTAAGATAAATGTTACTTATCTTATATTTCATGCATTTCCTATTTTCTGAACTATCTTTATTTTGGAGGTTTTAGAAATTTCAAAACACTATCAGAGGTAACTAGTTCTTCCAACGAATTTCTAATTGTTGTGCTGCTCAACAACCCTTGCATTTATTAGTATAATGATTAATATGTTAATTAATAAATGGGGACTATTTGAATGGAAGCACGGAGGGTTTGGTCCAAGGAGCTAGGGTTTTGGCCATGGTAAGCAGGGTCGAGGGCCCAAGGCTCCATAGGTGGGGGCTTGGAGCCTGTGACAGCGACAATTGTGTATGGAGGAGGACAATAGTGAGGTTGCGAGAGAGCAGGTAGCAGATCGCGACTCCAGATGGAGACATGTTAGGTCCCTATACTACTAGTGTAACCCCTTATTGTTATTAGTACAACCCCCTAATTATATTTTTGTGCCCATGTAGTCCCCATATTGTTATTATTGTGCCCCATAGAAGCCCACTATTGTTATTATCATGCCCTTACATTATTATTGTTATGTCGGCTCTAATTATATTATGGCCCCTTAGACTCCTATATATAGAAAGGAGGTCTTGTCATTTGTATCATCCAAGAATTTTTCATTTGTGTAATGTAAAGGAGGCTTCCCCCTCGAAGAGGCTGAATTCTAAGGCGTTCAACTATCTTTTCTATATTTTTGTGAGCTGGCTTCATAACATTTGGTATCAGAGCTTTGGATTCTAGGGTTTTGCTGCTCCAAATAGGTCATTACGGAATTTTCGCTATAACTTTTTTTCTGCGATGTTTCAGAAGTGAAAAAAAAAACCCATTTGAGACAAAATTTCATTGAACCTTGGGTCAACATTTCAAAAATTTTCGCTCTATATTTGATGAGATATGATCTGAGGAAGTTGGTCTTTTTGCAGACTCCTGAATTACATTCCAAATAGGTGACCTGGGGAAAATCATCATAATTTTCTCTCTGAGAATCAGATTGAAATTTTGGAAGAAGGTACAGAAAGAGGACTGACTGTAGTTTCTTGTATATATTTTTCTAAGCCAAAGGTCGAAACATGGACACGTGGCATGTTGTACGAGTTCGCTCTACTGAACTAGTCTATAATCAAGTCACTGTGGGAGATTTGGCATAACTCTTCCTTAGAGAATCTAAATTCGATCAGACTGGTGGCATTGGAAAGAAGACGCAAAGGGATACTGTAAGTCACAATCTCAAAACTTAAAGATATGAAAGTATAGAGTTACAGTCGTTTCAAGATCGAGCTCCTAAAATCAAGAAAAAGTGAGATGAGGAAGTTTGATGGCAAGGATCCAGTAAACTGGATACTACAGATGGAGAAATATTTCGATCTACATGAGGTGAAACTATTACAAAAGGTACGTATTTCATCTTCATATTTAGAACCAGATCAATTTTTATGGTATAAAGGGCTTTGTTCTCGTAAACCACTTGTTATGAGGTCAATTTTCATGGAGGAAATGATAGAACATTATGAGAATACAAAGAGAAACTCCTTCTTTAGCCAATTGATAAATCTCAAACAAAAGGTTCAATGGAAAAGAACATTGAGGACTTAAAAAAATTGAATAGAAGGGTAAATTATATTCTAGAGAAGCAAATGATTGACGTCTTCATAGGGACTTTAAAGGATAATGTTCAACATGAGGTTCGGTTTTGGGAACTTGATTCATTGGAGGAGGCATTCAAGTCGGAAAGAAAAATTAAAACCGAAATTATGGAAACAAGGAATCCCACCACTCATGACTATAATTATGAAAGTGTTCCTTCTCCTAGCCTTCCATAACCTACAAGGATTACACCACAACAATTGGAAGAGATAAGAGAAAAGGGGCTTTGTTACAATTGTGATAGCAAATCCACTAAAGGTCATAAGTGTGTTGAGAAGAAATTATTTTACATAGAGTATGAAGAGGAGGAATAAAAGGATCAATAAACATCAAAAGAAGAGGATATACGCCAGGAACAAACCCCAGAGAAAGAAGAAATGAATCCGAGCATCTCTTGTAAAGCATTGAAAAGAATTACCACTCCTAAAACTCTCAATATAGAAGGACATATCAAGAAGAAAAAGGTTCAAGAAGTGAAATATCATATCAAGAAAGTAGAAATGAATACAACCATATCTTGTAATGCATTGCCTGGAATTACCACTCCTCAAACTATCAATATAGAAGGACAAATGCAGAAGAAAAATGTTCAAGAAGTGAAATATCACATCAAGCATCAAGAAATGAATCCTACCATATCTTGTAAAGCATTGGAAGAAATTATAGCTCCTCAAACTGTTAAGGTAGAAGGACATATCAAGAAGAAAAAGGTTCAAGCAGTGAAATATCACATCGAGCATCAACAACAAGTTCTCCAACTTTTAAAGGATAATGCCACTTTGGTGCAGAATCAAATGAAACAACAGGTAGATCAACGTCGCAGTGAAAAAAGTTTTGATGTAGGTGATTGGGTATTTTTACGACTACATCTCAAGTAAGCTATTTATGGGAAGGAAATGTTGGCAATACTACATGCATTTAGGAACTGGTGACCTTACCCAATGGGAAGGCACTTCAAGGTAAAAATGGATCATGATAGTCTTAAATACTTCTTAGAACAAATATTCTCTTTATAAGAACAGAAAAAATGGGTCACAAATATGTTGGGTTATAACTTTGACATTATCTATAGAAAAGGGAAGAAAATTTTTGTTGCATATGCATTCTCAAGAAAGAATGAGGATGTGAAAGCATTGTTTTGTGCTATTTATATTATCCAACTAGATTGGATAAAGGAAGCGAGGGATGAATGGAAGAAGAACAAAGAAGTGTGGCCACTCATTCAAAAGTTGCAGAATATCCAAATTCAAACAATATTTGCCAGAACTTGAAGAGGAAGGAAAAATCATATTGGAACCTGGAGTAGTCACAGAAATAAGAGCATGACAACTACAAAATAGATTAATTTTAGAGTATCTCATCAAGTGGAAGAACTTACCCACTGAAGATTCCACATTGGAGGACAATAATTTATACAAAAGTATTAAGAACTACTCAAGCGTTGAGGACAACACTTTTTGAAGGAGAGGGGCATGTTAGGTCCCTATACTACTAGTGTAACCCCTTATTCTTATTAGTATAACCCCCTTATTATATTGTTGTGCCCATGTAGTCCCCATATTGTTATTAGTGTGCCCCATAGAAGCCCACTATTATTATTATTGTGCCCTTACATTATTATTGTTATGTCGGCTCTGATAATATTATGACCCCTTAGACTCCTATATATAGAAAGGAGGTCTTTTCATTTGTATCATCCAAGAATTGTTCATTTGTGTAATGTAAAGGAGGTTTCCCCCTTGAAGAGGCTAAATTCTAATGTGTTCAACTATCTTTTCTATCTTTTTGTGAGTTGGTTTCATACAGGACATCTGGTCGGACGTAGGTGAGAAACTTGGGAACGTGGGCCGCAAATGCCCCTCTCTGAATATGGCAATAGGAAATCGCTCGACGTTTTGGTTTTCGGCTACCCTTGTGATGTCTCCATCTCTGGGATGCTCTAGGTTACTGCTTGTCAACGAAGGTGGGAACATATCATTTGAGTCTTTCGCATTAACCTGCTACAATTTTTTTAATCATGATCAAACCTAGCGAAGCCGTCGATCTCGATCCCGAGCCAGAAGATATTCTATTGGTGTGGGGGAAGGAGTTAACTGCTTAGAACATTGAACGTTTTTTCGGGCTAGCTGGATGCCATGGGAGCTTGAAGTCTGTTTTGGAAGGGTCGTGGAGGAACAGGATAGCAAACGGCCTTTTGGAGGAAAGTTTGGGGCTGGCCGTGCTGAATAGTCAAGGTGTTACAGGCCATCTCGACCCTCAGGAGTCGATATCTCAGGAGGAGGGTTTCTCTCAGGCGGACGCACAACATTTTCTACAAGTAAGTAATGTAAAACCCCTCTCACTAGAGCGTATTTTTTCTGGAGGTCTTGAGGATGTTGTTTTTAGTTGTGGGTCAAGAAATTGGAACTAGAATAGGTGGTCCTAAACTAATTTAAGGTTGGCTGAGAAGAATAGTCGTCGGCCGTCAAGAGAACCATTCTTGCCAGAGATCTATCAAACCATAGGTTGGCATTCTAGATGGTTGGCATAGGGTCCAGCTGGGGCTCGGGCCTTAGAAAGGAAGCCCCAGAAAATGAAATTGAAAGATAGACAACGGACTTGGGGTTTTCAGAAGGGTTAGTAAGAGGATCTGGAAGGAGGAGTTCAGCAGTTAGCACTGAGAAAGGAAATCCTACCCTAGGCAAGAACGCATCCACGCTATAGGATGAAGTAGCAAATGGTGCTGCAGTCACCCAAATTAGGGAGGAGGTCTCAGGCAAGAGGCAGATGGTGAAAAAAGGAAGAAGCAGAAAATCATAAAGAAAAAAGAGTCTGCAGTGAATCTCGTCTTAGGAATCGATGTTTAGATAGAGGAGGCTATTGAGGTGGCCGACTGTAGTCTGGTGGGATGAGTGAGGGGTAAGAAATATTCAACCCATTTTATTCAAAATTGGGCGGCTCAGTAATGGTAGTAGGCTCCAGATAAATGGTTCAAGGTTACAGTCTTGGCGAAAGGTTGGTTTATGGTGAAATTTGAGAAAAAGGAAGGGGCGGATTGGGTGTTGGGGAAAATTTGGGCTTTTGGCAGCCACCCTGTTCTGTTCAAGAAATGGACTCCATTGTTCGGCGTGCAGTGAGAGAATGTCGAGGTCATTCTTGTTTGGGCGTGCGTACCACGTCTGCCTCCTTTTTTATGGGTGCACTCAATATTCAGATCCATAGGGAACCACCTCGGATTTTACCTACAAACTGAGATGTAATTTCTTCAAACTAAGGATAAGGCAATGGCTCGAATTTTGGTAAGCTTAAATCCCAGAGAAGGACTTGCAGAAAACATCAAAATCCAATATAAAGACTTCATTTTTTATGAACCCTTGGATTATGAACATCTACCTTTCATATGTCATAGATGTCATGTGTATGGCCACCTAGCAAGGGATTGTTTGCTGGGTTTCAGCATAGAAGGAAACAGGAGAAAGCCGAGGTGGATTATTTGGAAGCAAAGAAGGAAAGGGCCTCAGGATTAGACGTGGTTCAAGAGGTGGTCCCCATGGAATTGGACAGGAGCAAGGAGGAAAAGGGTATGGAGCAATCTCATCAGGAGGTTTTAGCCCGGGAGGACACACCTGAACTGCCACTCGAGCCCAGAATTTTTGTCCAAGACTCCTCTGAACATCCAACTGCAACCCTCCTTGAAGACACAAAGGGTATGTGCCTAGAATCAAGTAATACATCCTTATCTCCATCCTTACCAATTAAAGATGCTAGCTTTAGTTCTAGTGCTCTTATTAGTAATTGTCATATATCTGTTGAACATGCTCAAGTTGATAGCATCATTACTTCCATCCCCAAATTAGATCTGAACTGTGAAGGAGTTCCATATGAGAATATTGAAGAGAGATTTGTTCCTCATACAACTGCAAATAATTATAACCTCCATTCTCATGAAAAAAAACCTGTTTCCCTGGAGCGAGTTGGGGGTTTAGGTATGGACTTAACCCTGAGCTCCAAGCAGAAAACTCTGGGTAGGAAGTCTAACTTGTCAAAAGCTTACATGAAAACAAAGTTTGATGTGGCAAATGGGAAACAAATTTCTATCTCTGGGGTTCTTAGAGCTGTGAAACCCTGTGTGGAGGTTATAAAATGATTTTCCTTTCATGGAACTGTAGGGGTTTAGCTAGTAAACCCAAAAGTTGGCTCTTAAGGAGATGGTCTAGCGTTTTAACCCTGATGTCCTCATGTTGCATGAAACTTTAGGCATGAGTGAGGAAGTCTCGTTAGCATTAAAATATCTTCTCCTAGGTTGGAATTTTCAAGCTATGGATTCCATAGGACACTTGGGAGGTCTCACCATGGGCATACGGGTAGAAGGTTGAAATTAATTAACCTATGGGGGGTGGAACATGCATTGGGTATGGAAGTCCAATCACCTGAATTTGGATTTCCTCTGATGATTTTAAATATATATAGGCCTTGCTATTGGAATTATGATTCTGGTTTGGCTCTATGGTACAGGTGTTGTACTTGATGGCAACTCACTCAAGTGGCAAAATTCTGTTCAGGCTCTCAAAATGATGGAAAATAAGAGGTTCTCAAGTACATCGTTCAAAAGGTGCGGACCCGCAGGTTCGCCGTCCAGGAAGCACGAACATACCCGTAGGTTATCCGTTCATAAGGTGCCGTCCCCCAGTTCACTCATTCCAATGCAGAGAAGTGCGCTCACATGGGGTTTCTTATGTTTGGCCATTGGTATTTAGCCCGTCGTTCATGATCCTATGGTTTCGGCCCATGGTTTAGGATCTAAACTATTTGAACCCCTGTTTGGATCCCTTGTATTGGTTTTCGATGGTTTTGTCCCATGGTTTGAATAAGGGCTTGCCTATAAAAAGGAAAAGAGATCACTTGGCTAGACACTTGTGAAATTTGAATATATTAAGATCTGAAAGTTTGGGTGATTGGTTTTAAAAGTTAAATCTAAATCAAGGATAAAATTGAAGGAGAATCTATTGATAAGTCATGATCTCTCAGGCGCATGATCAGATCTGTGGATCTGACTAACTGTGGCACATTGGAGGACTGTTAATTTGGCCCTAATAAGAGGTTCGCAGGCGATCCACGGCGTGAGTGGAGGGGTACGTAGCGTAGGAAGAGGTGCAATGCGGGGGTACGCAGCGCAGCAGAAGGCGCAGTGCAAGGTACGCAACATAGGGAAGGCGTAGTCTGGAGGTACGTAGGGAAACAGAAGAACAAGTCGTGGAGATACGCTATCAGGCGGGCAGTGCAGGTGTGGATCTGAGCAGAGGTACATAGGGCAGCAGAACAAGTGGTGCGGAGATACGCAGAACAGTAGACCGACCAGGTGTGGATCTGCGTAGTTTAGACACAAAAGAGTTGCGGGTATTCGCAGGCCACTATTGGTGAAGTTGCGGACCTATCTTGAAACATTTGTTGGTTATCTTTTATCTCTTGCTGCAGAGTTCTGGGTTAAGATTTCTGGTATTACTTTTCTGTTTACAGCATTCTCAGAGGTTGGGTGATTCATTGGTTGATTGTATAAGGAGATTGGGTGATTTGCATGTACTTGATGATTATTTGATCCAGTTTGAAAATTAATGAAACGTGGTCCTTAAAAGAAGTAAAAGATCAAAGGGGGTTGTAGCTCCCTTCCAGGAGAGACTAGAAAATGAGAGAGAGTTGTAGCTCTCTGTAGGTTGAAGCCTGCGTACTGGTAAAGGGCTGCACCAGTACAAAATCCTTGTAAAAGAAGTTTCTAATAGAAAGAAGATAGGGACATATTGCAGCAGGTGGTTATCACCTACATTGGGTTTCCACCTTATATCTAGTGTTCTTTGGTGTGCTTATCTATTTTTCTTGTTCTTGTTCATTATTATATGGCACTGACATACAAATTAATGATCAATATCTGAACAATAAATTAAAGTATAAATCTGGAAGGCATATTGAAAATAATTTGATAATATTGATTCACCACCCCCCCTCTCAGTATTATTTACAACATTTGGTATCAGAGCAGGTTCTTCAGAAGAAGCTTGATCACTTGAAGAAATATCTTTCATCATGAGCAACTATGAGAGGGAAGCATCAATCAGGACACTGATTTTTGATGGGACAAACTTCGTTTATTGGAAGGTAAGAGTTACTGCCTATCTTGAATCTCTTGGTACAGAAGTCTGGGATATCATAGATACAGGTTATACTTTTCCATCAGCAACTCCTACAGATCCGGCTGAGAAGAAGAAATATGAAACGGATGCAAAGGCGGTCATTACTCTATTAGGATGCCTATCTCAATCAGAATTTGTCAAGGTAATGCAGTCTAAGTCCGCAAAAGAGATATGGGACAATATTGTTCTGAGCTATGAAGGAGATGATCAGGTAAAACGAGCAAAACTTCAAACCCTCAGGATTCAGTATGAAAATCTCAGGATGTATAATGATGAAAGTGTGGCTAACTATTTTCTTCATGTAGATGAGATTGTTAATTGTATGAAAAATTTGGGTGAAGAAATAAAAGAGGCTATTGTGGTTGAAAAAGTTCTAATATCTTTGTCCCCTAGGTTTGAATCTAAAGTTTCTGCAATAGAAGAAAAAGAGAATCTACAAAGCCTTAAAATGTCACAGCTGCACGGAATTCTAACTGCTTATGAAATAAGGAAAGGAGGTCCATGAGATAGGATAGAAGCTGACTTCAAGGCTTCAGGAAAAGGAGAGTACTATGAGTCAGGACACGTGTCAGAAGAAGAAGAAGAATCAAATTTTTTTCATAAATCTTCAACGGGGGACTGGACAGTTCCGAGGTAAGTTACCTTTCAAATGCTTTTCTTGTGGAAGAGTTGGTCACTATGATGCCAAATGTCCTCACAAGGATAAGATTGACAAAGGAAGGGAACCTGTTAGATGGAACAAGAAACAGAATGCAACTAAGAAAAGTTACTACACTCATGAAGACAGTGATGGCCTATCAAATAGTGATGAAGATGAACGAGGTAATGATTATAAACTTTTAATGGATTTTGAAGATGATGATTACATGGACGCTATAGATGTAGATGGTTTTTATGAAGATATTTCTCGACTCAAAATATGTTTAGAAGAAAAAGATATGATCATTGATACTCTACAATTCCAACTTGATGAAAAAGAAAAATCTCTTGAGAAGTTAGAATGTGAAATTGTTGGCCTTAGAAAAGAAATTGAGAAAACAAAGGCTCTTAATCTTAAATTTGTTAAAGGATCTAAAACTGTTATGAAACCAGCTCAAGAAAAGATAGAAAAGATAGATCAACGCCTTAGAATTCAGCCTCTTCGAGGGGGAAACCTCCTTTACATTACATAAATGAACAATTCTTGGATGATACAAATGACAAAACCTCCTTTCTATATATAGGAGTCTAAGGAGTCACAATATAATCCAGTCGACCTAACAATAATAATATAAAGCCATAAAAATAACAATAGAGGGATTCTATGGGGCACAAAAATAACAATATGGGGGTAAAAGGGGCACAATAATATAAATAAGGGGTATAACTACAATAGTAATGGGGTAATAACTAGTATTATAGGGACCCAACATGCCCCTCTCCTTCAAAAAAGTGTTGTACTCAACGCTTGATTAGTTCTGGATACTTCTGCATAAAATTCTCATCCTCCCATGTGGAATCTTTAGCGAATAAGTTCTTCCACTTGATAAGATACTATGAAATTGATCGATTTCGTAGCTGTCAAGTTCTTGTTTCTGTGACTGCTTCCGGTTCCAATATAATTTTTTCCTTCCTCATCACGTTCTGGCAATATTGTTTGAATTGGGAGCTTGTCACCTATAACCTTCTTTAAACATGAAACATGGAAGACTGGGTGCAATCGAGAAGCTGCAGGAAGATCCAATTTGTATGCCATAGTACCAATCTTTTGCAACACCTTGTACAGACCATAATACTTTGGTGATAATTTATTATCCTTCTTAGCTTGCTTTAGGGACATTTGCTTATATGGTTGTAGCCGTAGAAATACCCAATCACCTACATCAAAACTTCTTTCACTGCGATGTTGATCTGCCTGTTGTTTCATTCTATTTTGTGACAACACGAGGTTATCCTTTAAGAGTTGGAGGACTTGTTGTTGATGTTCGATGTGATGTTCCACTGCCTGAACCTTAGAATTTTCTCTTAAATATGATGTGATGGATGGTGGTTTGATACCCATAAAGTGCCATAAATGGGGTCATTTTTGTTGCTGTATGGAAGGAAGTGTTATACCACCATTCAGCCAGAGGCAACCATTTGGCCCATTGTGTCTGTTTATCAGATACAAAGCAACGAAGATATCCTTCCAAACATTTGTTTACTATCTCAGTTTTCCCATTAGATTGAGGATGATAAGATGAGTTATGAGCTAACTGAGTACCAAGACAAGAAAATAATTCTGTCCAAAAATTTCCTGTGAAAATGGGATCTCTGTCACTTACAATAATCTTTGGGTTTCCATGTAGCTTTTGAACTGTTTCCATAAATGCAGTAGAAATTGTACTGGCTTTAAATGGATGTGATAATGCACAGAAGTGTGCATACTTGGTAAGTCTGTCAACTACCACCATGATGACACTCTTTCCCTCAGACTTGGGTAAACCTGTGATAAAATCCATTGAAACCTCCTCCCAACGTTGGCTTGGAATGGATAAAGGTTGTAATAGACCCGGTGTCTTAATTGTTTCAACTTTATTTTGCTGGAAAACCAAACATTCCGCCACAAACATTTTGTCGCAGATGCTTTATGGATGTGGGGATTTTCCATTCCTTAATGGATTTAATTTTGCTAGGGTCTACCTTAACTCCTTCATGAGATACAATATGACCCAAATATTCCACCTCCTGGACTCCAAAGAAACATTTGGAGCTTTTTGCATATAATTGTTTCTCCTCCAATAGTTGTAGCACCTTGTCAACATGTTCAACATGATCCTTCCAAGACTTGTTGTAGATTAGTATATCATCAAAAAATACTAACACAAATTTTCTAAGGAATGCTTTGAAAATTGAATTCATCAAACCTTGAAATGTTGAAGGTGCATTGGTAAGGCCAAAAGGCATGACCAAAAATTCATAATCACCCTCATGAGTTCTAAATTCTGTTTTCGGAATGTCTTCAATCTTCATTCTGATTTGATGATATCCCGAACAAAGATCCAACTTGGTGAAGTAAATTGATCCATGCAATTCATCCAGTAATTCATCAATAACAGGAATGGGGAACTTATCTTTAATAGTAAGCTTGTTGAGCTCCCTATAATCTGGACACATGCGCCATGATCCATCCTTCTTGTGCACCAATACTACTGGAGCTGAGAAAGAACTTTGACTCGGTTGAATTATACCAACCTCTAGCATTTCTGCAACCATACGTTCAATTTCACTTTTTTGGACATAGGGATATCTGTACGGCCTGATGTTTGGAGGAACACTTCCTGGAATCAGATGAATAGCATGATCATGATCATGCATAGGTGGGAGACCCTTGGGAGTCTCAAATACCTTGGAATGATTGTCCAAGACTTTTTGGAGATCTGGAGAAATAGATGATTCCAATGTGGAAACATCTAGCGAGCATAATTGTGCAATTACACCTCTTTGCTCCATTTTTAGAAGCTTTGTCATACAATGAGTGTTGATTATCTTTCCTGGTTTCCCTGCAATACCCCTTAATTCAACTTCCTTTCCTTCTGTAGAAAATTTGATGAAACGTTCTTGAAAATTAAAAGCTATTGTACCCAAGGATTGTAGCCATTGGACTCCTCGTACAACGTCCGCACCTCCCATTGGAATTGAAAGCATTGGGCTAGTCAATACATATTATCCAATGGATAGCTTGATATTATGGCACTTTCCAGAGCCATTTATTGTTCCTCCATTTGGAATCATCACTTGACACTCTGGTGCTGGATATAGGAAGCAATTCAATTCTTTTGCTACCCTACAATGAATAAAATTGTGGGTGCTTCCTGAATCAATCAACACTATTACCTTTTTCTTCTTGATTTGTCCTTCTATCTTGATGGTTTGAGGAGTGGTAATTCCCGCCAATGCATTACAAGATATGGTCGGATTTATTTGTTCTTCATCTAGGCTTTGTTCTTGGAGTATATCTTCTTCTTTTGACCTTTCTTTCTCCTTTTCTTCTCCCTCTTCATAATCTATGTAGAATAATTTCTTCTCAGCACACTTATGACCTTTACTTTATTTGCTATCACAACTGTAACAAAGCCCTTTTGCTCTTTTTTCTTCCAATTGTTGTGGTGTCAACCTTATAGGTTGTGGAAGACTAGGGGCAACAACACTTCTGTCTTTATAGTTGTGAGTGGTATGCTTCCTGGTTGCCATAATTTTGCTTTCCATTTTTCTTGCTAACCTGAATGCCTTCTCTAATGAATCCGGTTCCCAAAGGTGAACATCATGTTGGATATTATCCTTTATAGACCCTATGAACACATCAATCCTACGCTCCTCTGGAATATCTTTTACCCTTATGTTCAAATTTTGGAACTCCTCAATGTGCTCCATTACTGAACCCTTTTGTTTGAGACTTATCAATTGGCTAAAAAAAATGTTTCTTTTTGTATCTTCATAATGTGCTATCAATTATTCCGTAAAAATAGCCCAAGTGATAAATTGTTTACGAGAGCAAATCCATTGATACCATACAAACTGATTTGGTTCCAAATATACAGTTGCCATACGTACCTTTTGTGCGTTTTGCACATTATTGAGATCGAAGAATTGCTCCATGTGTAATATCCATGTAGTGGGATCCTTGCCATCAAACTTCCTCATATCGATTTTTGGAATATGGTGATTCTTCGATCCAACATTAGCGTCTATGGTATCATGATTAACATTTATTTTGTTCTCATCATGAGTTTCCTTTACTACCTGTTCACCATTAGTGACCCTTTCTTGTAGCGACTTCTTGAATTCTTCTATATCTGTCTTCAAATCTATCTTCAAATCTGCCTTAGAATCATCCATCTTAGCTTCCATGCCCTTTATCTTAGATTCCACACCACTTATCTTAGCTTCTGTTAGCTTTTGTGAGTGTGACATTTGTTGCACTTGTTCTTGTAATTTTGATATATCATGTAGCATTTCTTCTTCTTCTTCATGATTCATGCTAGAGCTTTCAAGTTCCTTACTAGGTGTTTGCATTTTCTTTCCTCAGGGCATCAGTTACCGATAATAATGCTTTACTATGCCCTTTGAATTCCGTTAAACCAACCTTACACAAAAAACTAAAAAAAAAAACTACACACCTTTTTTCACTTTATAGAAGCCTGATATTGAATCTGATGTATCTCTATAATTTCGGATCATCCAGTTCTGAAATTGCTACCTGTAGTAGCCTTGTGCGTCCTCTTTCCAATGCCACAAGTCTGAGCCAAATTGGATTCTCCAAGGAAGAGTTATGTGAAATCTACCATAGTGACTTGCTTTTAGACTGGTTCAGTAGAGTGAACTTGTACGACGTGCCACAAGTCACTGTTTCAACCTTTGAATCTAAAACACACACACAAGACACTACAGTGCATCCTATTTCTGTACCTTTTTACGAAATTTCAATCCGATCCTCAGAGAGAAAGTTATGACAATTTTCCCCAGGTCACCTGTTTTGAATGTAATTTAGGAGTCTGCAAAAAGACCAACTTCCTCAGATCATATCTCTGACAATATCACACGAAAAGCTCTGAAATTTGGACCCAAGCTTCAGCGCCAATTCCTCTCAAATGGGTTTGTTTTGTGACTTCTGAAACGTCACAGAAAAAAATTTATAGCGAAAAGGCCAGGGTGACCTGTTTGGAGCAGCGAAACCCTAGAATCCAAAGCTCTGATACCAAATGTTATGAAACCAGCTCAAGAAAAGATAGAAAAGATAGATCAACACCTTAGAATTGAGACTCTTCGAGGGGGAAACCTCCTTTACATTACATAAATGAACAATTCTTGGATGATACAAATGACAAAGCCTCCTTTCTATATATAGGAGTCTAAGGAGTCACAATATAATCCAACCGACCTAACAATAATAATATAAAGCCACAAAAATAACAATAAAGGGATTCTATGGGGCACATAAATAACAATATGGGGGTAATAGGGGCACAACAATATAAATAAGGGGTATAACTACAATATTAATGGGGTAATCACTAGTATTATAGGGACCCAACAAAAACTCTGGATGAGATTATCAATGTACAACATTCTCCACTAATCAAGACAGGTCTGGGTTATAATGGAGAAACATCTCAAGAATCCACCTCAAAGAGCTATCTTGATGCAGCAAGGAGGCATGAGAAAAACCCCAATGGAGATTACCAAGTAAGGCAGGGACGAATCACATCAAGAACAAACAAAGACTACCAAATAAACCAGGGGCAATCCATCTTAAGGGTGAACAAAAGCTACAACCAGCCATAGGTAAAAACTTCTCAATTTGCTTCAAGAATGGATGACAATAGAAATTACAATAATTTGGCTGGTAGATTTGATAATCGCAAAAGTTTCTTCAATGGCCAATGCCTCTCTTGCCATAACTTTGGTCACAAAGAAGCTCAATGTGTTGCTTATAAGACAATCATGACTAGAGAAGCTCAAAAACAAAGAAGTATGACTGGGATTACGGAAAGGACCTATAACAACCTTTCGGCCCTTGAAAATGAAATTGAATGTTCTATTTGTAATAACTTCGGTCGTGAAGATTCTGAATGCAGTAACAGGTTTTGGCAGACAAAGGAACAAGCCTCAAGCTCCAGAACATGGAGAATAAAGGAACCACAAACAGAAAGATGTGGGATAGCCTTTTATGCAGAAGGACAAGAAAATCTATGGTGCATCGATAGCGGATGTTCGAAGCATATGACAGGTGATAAAGAAAAACTTGAATCATATACTGCTTTAGAAAAGGGAAGGAAAGTTTCTTTTGGAAATGATACCCCTACAGCCATAAAAGGAAAAGGCACTGCTCAATTAAAAGAAAAGGTCAAAGCTGGAAATGTTTTGTATGTTGATCGCTTGAAGCATAATCTACTAAGTGTCAGTCAGATGTGCGATCAAGGAACAGAGGTAATATTTTGAACAAATGGATGTAGTGTTCGTGATCTTGATACAGAAAAAACAGTGACCAAAGGCAGAAGAACTCCAAATAATCTATACATGTTTGAAGAAGGACAACAACAATGTTATTTGAACAAGGATGATGAACATTGGTTATGGCACCGGAGGTTGGGGCATCTAAGCTTTTCACAAATAAGGAATGCATGCAAATACCAGGCAGTTCGTGGTCTTCCAGATATCAAAATTCCAGACAACACCATATGCAAGTCATGTCAGTTTGGTAAGCAAACCAGAACTAACTTCCCTGAGAAGGAAGGATCAGCCAGCAGGCCTCTTGAACTAGTCCATACAGATGTATGTGGTCCATTTAGGACAAGGTCACCTCGAGGAGAAAAATACTTTATACTATTCATTGATGAATTCTCCAGGATGGTTTGGTTGGGAGTTATGAAACACAAGGACGAAGCATTCAAAAAATTCAAATCCTTCAAAGCCTTGGCTGAAAATGAATCAGATCACAAAATTAAGTGCCTCAAGTCCGACAGAGGTGGGGAGTTGACCTCAAATGAATTTTTCGATTTCTGTGAAGAACATGGAATAAGAAGGGAATTCTCTACATCTAGGACTCCTCAGCAAAATGGAGCGGTGGAAAGGATGAACAGAACGGTCCAACAAATGGCTCGTGCTATGCTTGATGAGTCTGGGACTCTCGCAACCTTCTCGGGTCAAGCTGCTTTTGTTGTGGTTATTATTCTCAACAAAACAAATGTCTGAGTGAACAACACTCAAACTCCTCATGAGCTCTGGTATGGTGAGACTCCTTCGGTAGAGTATTTCAAAATTTTTGGAAGCAAATTCTACATTAAAAATAATGATGAACAACTTGGGAAACTTGAACCTAGAGCAGATGAAGGCATTCTCCTTGGTTATTCTCCCCATCACAAAGCATATAAGTGTTACAATAAAAGACTTGGAAGAATTGTTGACAGCATTGATGTAGTGGTTGATGAAAAAGGATACATTCCTAGGCAAGTGAATTATGAAAATATCAAAGAGGATGAAGACTATTCTCCAAATCAGATTGATGATGAAGAAGAACCTCAAGAGGCACCAGAGGAACATATAAGGATAGAAGATAAGAGTCCATCCAGGTACGTTCAGAAGAATCATCCAGAATCTCAAATTTTTGGTCAGAAATAAGCAGGTGTACAAACAAGAAAAACAATTGCAGAAGCCTCAAGCTATTTGGAATTACTCTCCTCCACTGAACTACAAAATGTAATAGAGGCATGCAAAGATGAATGCTAGGTCAAGGCGATGGATGAAGAACTTGAGAAGATCGAAAAGAACAACACTTGGGAGTTGGTTCCTAGACCAAAAGATAAGAATGTCATAGGGACAAAATGGATCTTCAAAAATAAGTTGAATGAAAATGGGGAAGTAATTAGAAATAAGGCCAGACTTTTTTGTAAAGGGTATGCTCAACAAGAAGGAATAGACTTTGAAGAAACTTTTTCTCTCATTGCTAGACTTGAGGCCATCCAAATGTTCCTTGCTCTCTCAAGCTTTCAGAAGTTCAAAGTATTTCAAATGGACGTAAAATCAGCCTTTCTGAATGGAGACTTAGAAGAAGAAGTGTACATTGAGCAACCATATGGGTTCATCCTTGGGAATGATCCAAATCTTGTATGCAGACTAAAAAAGGCTCTCTATGGTCTTAAATAGGCTCCAAGGGCTTGGTACTACCGTTTGGACAAATATCTTCATCAATAAGGTTTTTCAAAGGGATCAACAGATAGCAATCTTTTTATAAAAATTGAAAATGACAAATTTCAAATACTTGTTGTGTATGTAGATGATATTATCTTTGGCAGAAATGAAGAAGTTATGAATCAAAGCTTTGCCTTGGTGATGCAGAAAGAATTCAAAATGTCTTTGCTTGGAGAACTGACATATTTTCTTGGATTACAAATCCAACAAAATGAAGGTGGGATATTCTTGTCTCAAACCAAGTATCTCAAGTAGATTTTGAAGAAATATGGCATGGAAGATGCAAAACCAGTATGTACCCCCATGGTCACAGGATGTAGCCTCAGTGAAAATGATGAATCAGTAGCAGTGCATCAACCAACCTACAGATCTATGATTGGAAGTCTACTTTCTTTGACAGGTACCCGACCAGACATCATGCATGCAGTGGGAATAGTTGGAAAATTTCAGGCAAATCCAAAGGAAACTCATCTTCAAGCAGTGAAGAGAATTTTCAATTACCTTCAAGGAACTAAAAACTATGGATTATGGTATCCTATAGATACAGATCTCACACTTCATGCTTATACAGATGCAGATTAGGCCGGAAGCGTGGATGACAAGAAGAGCACAAGTGGTGGTGCATTCTTTATGGGTTCTAGATTAGTATCTTGGTTCAGCAAGAAACAGAGTTCGATTGCTTTATCTATAGCTGAAGCGGAATATGTGGTTGTTGCATCTTGTTGCACTCAACTCCTTTGGATGATGCAGACCTTGCAGGATTTTCAGATCACTTGTACTCCACCTATCTCCATCTTATGTCATAATACAAGTGCAATCAGCATTTCAAAGAACCCAGTCATGCATTCAAAGACCAAGCACATACCGATCAAGTATCACTTTCTAAGGGAAAAAGTGCTTGAACAAAAGGTCAAGTTGGAGTATGTTCCTTCTAAGGAACAACTTGCTGATATACTCACCAAACCATTGCCCAGGGAAATTTTTGAATACCTCAGGGAAAAGCTGCGGGTTGTTGATGCATCATCTTGTTGTTGAATCTCATCTGTTCTAAATATTGTTGGTTGTACGCAAGTTTCATATGGGGTATACACATACATTTTTTGGGTTGCGGATTGGTCGAAGATCGAATGGCATAGGTTCAGGGGGAGCATATGTTGCGTTGTTGGCATTATGGTAGAAGATTTTGGAGGAAGTACAGAAGGAGATAATGGATATTGATTTAAACAGTGCTGCAATATGTCTCTATCTCTTTTATGGTCAGTTATGGTGTTTGGTGGATTATGGTTCCTCTTGAAGAAATTTCCTTCCTTTTTCAGATCTGGTTTATAGTCAGGGGGAGCATGTTCTCAGGGGGAGCATAACCCTTTGCCCTTGATGTCAAAGGGGGAGAATGACGTTGGGGATCTTGAGGTTGCCATCAAGTCCAAAGGGGGAGATTGTTGGCATTATGATTCTGGTTTGGCTCTATGGTACAGGTGTTGTACTTGATGGCAACTCACTCAAGTGGAAAAATTCTGTTCAGGCTCTCAAAATGATGGAAAATAAGAGGTTCGCAGGTACATCGTTCAAAAGGTGCGGACCTGCAGGTTCGCCGTACAGGAAGTGTGGACATACCCGCAGGTTATCCGTCCATAAGGTGCAGTCCCCTAGTTCACTCACTCCAATGCAGAGAAGCGCGCTCACGTGTGGTTTCTTATGTTTGGCCCTTGGTATTTAGCCCGTCATTCACGATCCTATGGTTTCGGCCCATGGTTTAGGATCTAAATTATTTGAACTCCTGTTTGGATCCCTTGTATTGGTTTTCAATGGTTTTGTCCCATGGTTTGAATAAGGGCTTGCCTGTAAAAAGGAAAAGAGATCACTTGGCTAGACACTTGTGAAATTTGAATATCTTAAGATCTGAAAATTTGGGTGATTGGTTTTAAAAGCTAAATCTAAATCAAGGAGAAAATTGAAGGCGAATCTATTGATAAGTCGTGATCTTTCGGGCGCATGATCAGATCTGTGGATCTGACTGACTGTGGCATGTTGGAGGACTGTTAATTTGGCCCTAATCAAAGGTTCACAGGCGATCCACAGCGTGAGTGCGGGGGTACACAGCACAAGAGAAGGCGCAATGCGGGGGTACGCAGCGCGGTAGAAGGCGCAGTGCGAGGTACGCAGCGCTGGGAAAGTGCAGTGTGGAGGTACGTAGGGAAATAGAAGAACAAGTCATGGAGGTATGCTGTCAGGCGGGCAATGCCAGTGCGGATCTGAGCAGAGGTACATAGGGTAGCAGAACGACTTGTGCGGAGATACGCAGAACAGTAGAGCAACTAGGTGCAGATCTGCGCAGTTTAGACAGAGAAGAGTTGTGGGTATTCGCAGGCCACTATTGGTGAAGTTGCAGACCTATCTTGAAACATTTGTTGGCTGTCTTTTATATATTGTTGCAGAGTTCTAGGTTTAGATTTCTGGTATTACTTTTCTGTTTACATCATTCTGAGAAGTTGGGTGATTCATTAGTTGATTGTATAAGGCGATTGGGTGATTTGCATGTACTTGATGATTATTTGATCCAGTTTGAAAATTAATGAAACATGGTCCTTAAAAGAAGTAAAAGAGCAAAGGGGGTTGTAGCTCCCTTCCAGGAGAGACTGGAAAACGAGAGACAGTTGTAGCTCTCTGCAGGTTGAAGCCTGCGTACTGGTAAAGGACTGCACCAGTACAAAATCCTTGTAAAAGATGTTTCTAATAGAAAGAAGATAGAGACATATTGCAGCAGGTGGTTTTCACCCACATTGGGTTTCAGCCTTATATCTGGTGTTCTTTGGTGTGCTTATCTATTTTTCTTGTTCTTGTTCATTATTATATGGCACTGACATACAAATTAATGATCAATATCTGAAGAATAAATTAAAGTATAAAACTGGAAGGCATATTGAAAAGAATTTGATAATACTGTTTCACCCCCCCCCCTCAGTATTATTTACAACACTTGCCCAGGGAGAGCCTCCTTTTAGAATGACCTACTCTCCAAATCAGTGATGAGGAGCCAAAACCTAGTGATAGATGGAGATCTAAACTTTTCTACTGGAAATGTTGAAACCTGGGGGCGATCAACCAGAGAATACTTGTTACCAGGCTTCTTTATGAATACACTCATTTCCCATAATTTGATAGATGTAAATCTGTTAAATTTAAGACCCACTTGGAGGAATTGTCGAATGGGTGAATCTAGAATCACAAAAGGACTGGATCGTTTTCTTCTTTGTGAAGATTTAGCTTCAAGAATTCTGGTTTTCCATCAATGGTTGGGAGAGGAAGAAACTCGGATCACTTTCCTATACTTCTTGAGCTCTCCAAGCCTCCACTAAAGCCGACAGCACCTTTCAAATTCTACCCCACTTGGCTGCGGGAGGAATCATTCAATAAGATATTTAGAGAAACCTGGAGAACTCCAAGTAGGAGCTCCACGTCGGATAAGAGCTTCCTTTTCATGGAAAATCTGAAAAGTCTAAAAAAAGAAATAGTGGAATGGGCAAAGACTAGGAAGCATAAACAAAATGAAGATCTAAATCAAATTGACATAGAAATTCAGATTTTTGAATTCCCTGAGTCTGATGGCTATGAAACTCAGGAGAAAAAGGATAGAATTCTGTTGCTGGAAAGACATCGAAGTAAAATCCTACTAGAAAGAGAGGAGGAATGGAGGTTGAAAAGTAGAGCGATTTGGCTGAAGGCTGGAGATGAAAACACAAAATTTTTCCACAATTATGCCAAAGGGAGGAAGAACTTGAATACCATCTGGAAGCTAAAGGATGAAGAGGGTAGAGAAGCAAATACCTTTGAATCTCTCTCGCTCATGGGGAGAAGTCATTTTCAGAAGCTATTCACTGATCAAGGGGAGGTAACATTAGCAGAGGTTATTAGAAGAACCCAATGCTTTCCTTGATATGTGGAGGAGGAAGAAGCAGAGGATCTAATGGGAGAGGTCACAAAGGAGGAGGTTGAAAGCATCATAAAATCTATGGCTAAAGACAAGAGCCCAGGCCCGGATGGGTGGACAATAGAACTCTTCCAACATTTCTTCAACCAGATTGGATCGAAATTAACGAAGGTGGTCGAAGAATCCAGGAGGAAAGGTGCTATCTATCCTCCTTTCAATTCAACTTTTATAGCTCTTATTCCCAAAAAAGAAGACCCAAGATCCTTTGAAGACTTTAGGCCTATATCACTTTGCAACTGCATTTACAAAATCATTGCAAAAGTCATAGTAGTCCGAATAAAACTGATTATGTCAAGATGCATTTAAAATGAATAGTTTGGGTTTTTGGATGGCCACTGGATCCATAAAGCCACTGGGGTTGCTCAGGAGACAATCCATAGTGTTAAACAGATGAAAAGGAAAGGGGCGGTGGTGAAAATTTATCTTTCAAAAGCCTATGGCAGAATCAGTTGGACCTATATCAGGATGTTGCTAACACACTATGGCTTCAAAATTGACTTTATCAACTGGATTACGGGGTGCATCACTAGTGTTAGTTTTGCGGTCCTGATTAATGGAGAAACCTCCTCCTTTTTCCACTGGCAAAGAGGATTAAGACAAGGATTCCCTTTGTCGCCTTTTCTCTTTCTACTGGTTGCAGAAGGGCTGAGCCAATTAGTTCTGAAGGCCAAAAGGGAAGGATCCATGAGAGGTTTGGAAGTAGTGGTTAATATGTTCATTTCACATTTACTCATTGTAGATGACATATTACTATTTAGCAATGGGAATATATCTGAAATAAAGGAACTCAAGAGGATTCTTGAGCTTTTCATGAAAGCCACATGGATGCAAGTGAATTATACGAAATGACAATTGATTCTGGAATGTTTTAACAGGTAGGAGAAAAGCCAAATTTCATATGTCCTTTTGATGTGCACAAACTCGAGGATCCTTTCAAGTATCTATGGTTTTGGAGGAAACCGAATGCTTATAGGAAATAGGACTGGAACTAGCTGCTAGCTAAAATAGAAGCCAAAATTACTCATTGGTGCTTCAAGTGGCTCTCAAGAGCAGGAAGGTTGACCCTAATCAAATCAGTTCTCTTAGAAATTATGTTTTATTGAGTAGCTTTGACATGCGTACCTAAAGGCATTTTAGATAATATAAGAAGAATTTTTAGTAGATTTCTCTGGGCAAGTTCAAAGGAGTACTCAGTGCTTCCTTGAGTTGCTTGGGAGAAAGTGGCAAGAACAAAAGATTAGGGAGGGTGGGGAATTAAAGACCTCATAGCTTTTAGACCTTCACTGGCAGCTAAATCAGGGTGGAGAATAATTAAAATTGAAAATCTCTGGATGAAAGTGGTGAAAAGGAAATACATAGACCTGTCCCTTTAGAAGATTGGATAAGAAATCCCAATAAGAAAGGAGGGAATGTTTCAGTGGTTTGGAAGGCTACCATAGAGGCTTTCAAGATTATTGAGTAAGGTCTATCTTGGCAGATTGAGAATGGGGAAAATCTTCGAATAGGAAAAGACCCCTGGGTGGGCTGTAATGAAAATTTTTCTCTATCCTCGGACTTTATCAAGCATCTTGAATCCAAAGGAATTATTTTCCTTAACCAGGTAGAGAAACATGGTCACTCAACAATTTGGGGTCAAGCATGGCAATCAGGAGAGGAGCTGGATCTTTTGCCCCATTGGTGGAACGATTGGAAGGCCTTTACCCAAGAACTCTCCAGGTCAAATGTGAGACTGAAAGACAGACCGGATCAATTGGTGTGGGCCCATGCAGAATCTGGATCCTATTCTCCAAAATTCGGGTATAAATTCCTTATGTCAAAGAAAGGTTGGGGGGATCCGGAATGGTGGGCCAAGCTTTTATGGAAGTTAAAATGCCCTGCAAAAGCCAAACTTTTTTCTGGTGCATTCTCAAGTGAAAGGTCCCTACATGGGACATCCTTCAATCCAGATATAAGTCAGGACCGGGGAGATGTTCACTATGCAAAAATGAATCTGAAACAATAAGGCATCTCTTTATAGATTGTCCTATTGTTAAAAAAGTGTGGTTGGAGGTTGGGAAGCTCATCCAGAAGAATGTAGTCTGGGAAGGGGAAATTTTCTCTGATGTTTGGCATAAATGGTGGCACCTATATCCAGAGGGGACTTTGCGGAATTTACCTCCCATTATTGCATGGGGCATCTGGATAGCCAGGAACAAGAGCATCTTCTTGGATAAGGATACCCCTTTCGAGACTATTGCTATACAATGTACTTCTATTTACACAAACATTCCCGAATCAGAAGAGGAGAGGACTCCCAGATAGGTCAAAGAGGAACAAATTAAGGAAGGTATACCCTGGGAATTTTTTGACGGGGCATCCTAGAACAATAGAGTAGGAGCAGGGTTAGTCATACACTTAAATGAAATCCAGAACCTAAAAGCCTCTATTGGATTAGGCACTGGCTCAAATAATTTCATGGAATTGTCTGCTCTAAAACTTCTTTTATGCTGGCTTATCCATAGGAACATCTTCACAGTTCAGATTTTTGGCGATTCTTTGAATGTTATAAAAAGGTCCAATGGGCAAAGTAGATGTCAAAATTATATATTCATACCTTTATTAGAAGAGATTCAACTGTTAAAGATTTCCTTTAATGTTTTCTCTCTATGCCATATCTATAGGGAACGCAATGATACAACAGACAGGCTTTCCAAAGAGGGTCTGCAACAAGATATGGGTTGTTGGAGAATAGTGGAGGAGAACCATTTAGAGATTTTTGTTTCGGATCAGCCTCCTTACTCTTAGTCTGTTTACTTTTTTGGACTCTTCAGGCTACGCAAAGCCTATTCCTTGGTTTTGTTTACAGCTGCTATGGTTTATTTAACAAACTGTTTTCAGTTTTGCATGACATTTGTATCTATTTTCTATTTGGGTTGTTTTCCTCGGTGAGGAGACCCGGGAAATAGATGCACTGATTTTACTTTTCTATGGAGACTTTCAGTATATGGAAAATGTATATTTTGCTATGACTGACCTTGAGATGGGAGCTGTTTTCCTCAATATGACGAGGCTCACGGTTTCAGATCAGGGGTACCACTTTTTTCTCAATTTTGGACAAGAAGGGCAGTCTCTTCTTGTAGAGCTATATGATTATCAAATCATACAGCAAACAGAATGCTTCAGCATATACCATGTAAATCTTTATTCTGATTATAAAAAGTTCGATTTTTTTCTTTGGAAAAGAAATAAATGGGGACCCTTTATAAAAAAAGAAAACCCTCCAAGAAAATTTTATCACTTAGGTTCTTTCCTTTGAAATTTTAGAAATAAATCAAGATATCAAGTCAAAACCCTCTTAGATTAGACATTCTCAGCTTTCATATATCATTGGACCAAGTGCGTTGAAAAGTTAATTAACAAACGCAATCCATGAATTGCAATAAAATGGATTACAACTTTTAACTTAGACATCATTAGACTTTTCATCCAAAATCTCAGATTTAAAGCATTTCCTATAAGTAAAGCGCCTATCGCAATCGCATATCGGCGTACACAAAGGACACAACTCACAGAGCATGTTGTAACATGTGAGGTGCGATATTGTGATAGAACGAGTCAATCTATTTAAAGGTCCAATATTATGAACTGCATGATCTTCCGAAATGCGATAAAGCTCGGACCCAATAAAAGAAAATACTATAAATTTTAGGTTAAGTCCGCCATGTAGTAAAAAAGCACTTTAAAAAGTAGTTACTCCTTCAGACAAGCGACACTCCAAATGATACTTTGAGAAAGTGCACGATCGAATATGTGATAATGTGATTTTTGATTTTGCATCACAATCAAAAAATCGAAATTCTCGCAGTTAGAACCCTCCACCTTAAAAGTTTTTCCTCCCTATTTGAAATGCAGTAATTTAATTTTTAATAAAATCAATCGTAAGGAGCCTTAGTGGATATTTAATGAGTTTAATGGAATTTATGTTAGAAAGAAGCTCAACATGATATAATACCTTTTCTTCTACATTCAGAATAATAGCTCCTATCTTGTCACCTTTTTGGGATTAATTGTATCATTTATTCTCACTATGATTCTCGCTCATGTTTATCTGATAACTTCAGTTTTTTCTCCATTTCCGGGAAACTCTACAGAGAACATTATTGGAAACAATGGGGAAGAAGGGGAAGGGAACTGCGTCTGAGAAATTAGAAATGGTTCCACTTTTCTTTGATACCACATGCAGCAGAGATGGAGGAACTACGAGATGGTAGGTGATGTACAACATTTTAGAAGAAGAGCAGCATAGGACACTGGTAAAAAACTCCATGGTAGATTCTCAGGAGTCATATGATGCCTCTTATTTCAAAACAACATGTTCTCTCCTGCACCGCATAGCTACATGACCAAAAATAATCCCATACATGGACATGGTCAAATGGGTAATCAATGAAGTAGACATCGCAAACTGAACATTCAAGAATCACATGAAAGAGGTCATGGGGTCTTTCTACAAAAATAGCCTACGACTAATGTACCAGTTACTTGAGCCACAAAAGTTCGACAACAAATAATTACTTGAGTAATTTGCTGAAGAAAATGAGCACGAGTCAGATGTCAAATAGACCTGGAAATCAAGTGAGGGAAAGCTAAAATGGGATAAAACTGATATGTACTCCATGGCATCCATTTCCCCCCGCATAGTTTCGTAACAACGATGATATGTAGGTTATTCGGTAGACTCGATAGCACCAAGCTTTGAATGGACATGCTCCCATTGATAGATGTAGCAGTGAATGCAACAATAATGAACTGGGCTCAAATTTGATCAGATAATTTGGCAAATTCCATTATAGAATATAAAATAAAAATAAGTTCCTCGTTAAGGGTTTATCCCCCATTTTTCATGAGTGCTTTTGATATGGATGCAATCTGTTTTTGTTCTCAATTTCCCAGTATGGGATGGAAGTGGACTGTAGAGAACCCGCTTCCCATCCATATATACCATAATATTTTGTGGGATCTCAATTCCACCCTTATTTTTCTAAAATCTGTCAAGGGGTTATGCTACCCATTGATAGAGAAGTATATAATAGGAGCACCCCTAGGTTTTCCAAAGAAGTCGAAGTAGATATCTTGCCAGTATATAGATGGTTCAGGGAAGAAACATTCACCTACATTAGATTCTTTGGGAGCATTGCTTCACCACATGTCCTCCCATATTATGTCCCCAACAAACTAATGGCGAGATAAATAACCTACCAAATAGAAGGGGAAGGTGGACTAAGCAGAGGACTGAAAGAGAAGAAGAAGGCCAATTGGCCCACATTCCCATTAAAATGTCGTTCTTTTGCACTACCTCATTATGGAAATGCATTAAAAGAAGCAGAGATTATTAAGTCTCTGAAATTATCTATAGTTTTGGGAAGGCAGTATGACCCAAATGGCAATTTAAGGATTTCACTTCTATGGTAAAAGTAAAACATTTCACCCATGAAGAGGATGCTTTTGATGACCTTTTGATACAAGAGAAGACATTTTCACGAGTTTTTCATATGGCATCACTACTTTTGACCCCGAAATATGTTGATGGTTTCCATTTGTACAGGAAAAATATGTTGAAAAATGTGTAACAAGAAATGTTAAATTTCGAATGTGCTAAAAATAGACCTGCTAAAAATAGCATGTCTAAAAATAGCAGTTTGGCCAATGAGGTCATTGGCCACATTGGGTGAGAGGTGAAACTGCTAACAATAGAAAGTTCTAAAAATAGAATTTTTGGGTCCCTTCCTATTTATAGCAATCCCTAGTCTATCTATAGGAAGTAAAATTAATTTTGGTCTTAACAGCAGTTGTAAATATTAATTAATTAATTCAATTGAGTTAATTAGTTAAGGAAATTAGAATTTGAAGTCTTTGTGAGCATGCAAATGAGTTGTCCCACTTATTGAGGAATTTATCCTTAATTTCCTCCACTGATTGAGGGAATAAGTATGAGTTCTATAATGAGAGAATCAATTGACTTAGTTCTAACTAGTCAAGTCTAGTTAGATTATTTTAACAAGTTGTTAAAATAATAAAATATAGTTTGTTAATGCTTGCATGCATGTGACAACTATTATTTTAGATAACAGAGAATTCACTCATGGATAACTATTGTATGTCAGTTTTTTCAGAGACCCAGTTGAGATTAGATGAGGGACATGTTGGAAATAATACGTAGGCGGGGGTGAATCAGTATTATCGAGTCAATTACTTTTCAATTCAACCACAGATTTGTACACGCTATTTTAGTTAGAGAAACTAGCGTATATACGCAACTTCAGTTAAAGAAAAAAACGTATAACTCACAGACTTGTAATTTAGTTATTCTTCAGATGTTAATCTTAAATCTGTGCGTCAGAACCATATAGACATCAACCAGGAACAAAAAATAGTGCAGACAATCACTCATAAGAACAAAAGATATAAGGTGGAAACCCAATGTGGGTGAAAACCACTTGCTGCAATATGTCTCTATCTTCTTTCAATTAGAAACTTCTTTTTACAATGATTTTGTACTGGTGCAGTCTTATACCAGTACGCAGGCTACTACCTGCAGAAGGCTACAACCTTCTCTCATTCTCCAGCTTCACCTGGAAGGGAGCTACAACCCCCTTAGCTCTTGTACTAGCTGAGGTACTAGTACACAGGCTGATACCTGCAGAAGGCTACAACCTTCTCTTATCTTCCAGGGACCACGTTTCATAAATTTTCAGACTGGATCTGTGAATAACATCAATCATACATCAAGTATATCTACAATAATCAATCTCCTTTGTACAACCCAACATAGGATCAACCAGAAAACTTCTCAGAATGTTGTAACTAGATAAGAGTAACAGTAACCAGACACCAAATATGAACCCAGAACACTGCAGCAATAAACAGAAGTAGCTAAAGCATATTTCATGAAATGTACACTACTTCACTAAGCATAAACCTGCGTACATATGCAGCTGTATTAATGCCAACCAGCGTATACGCTGTCTTATTTTGCTGAACCTGCGTCTATACATGCCTCTGATGTGCAGAACCTGCGTACAGATCTATAACAGACAATTTTCTTTTTTCAAGTATTCAGACATCAATTATACCCAGTTTATCAGATTTATAGTTCTATTCATGCGCCAAATACAACAGATCAAAAGCCATACAGTGATACTATTATTCAAGCCTTAAGGTCTTGATCAATAGAACTTATCCATCTTTTAGCGCTGAGGTTCCTCCTTGGATCAGATTCAACAATGCACCATAAACCAATCACCAGTGTTCCAGATCGTGCTCCTCTTAAGATATTCAATACTTTAATCAATACACTTTCCAAATGATCTCCTTCCCTTTTTATAGTCTTAGGCTTACACAAACCATGGTCCAAAACCATTGATAACCAATAATAGGGACTCAATACCTGGGTTCAACACTTTGGATGCAATACCAAGGACCAAAAGCATAGGTTCAAATATGTCGGACTAAATACCATGGACCAAACATAAATTTTCCCACATGTATGTTCTTTTCTCTGCATGAAAGTGCGTGCATACGTACACGCGGCTTCTGAATGGTATACCCACGTTTATACGTGATTTTGTTACAAGGAACCTGCATATACCTCATTTCCTTTCATTTTGAGATCCTGAACTGTGATCTTCCCTTTGAGTGAGTTGCCATCAAGGACAACACCTATGCCATAGTGCCAAACCAGTGCCATAATGCCAACAATCTCCCCCTTTGGACTTGATGGCAACCCCACGTCACTCAAAATCATTCTCCCCCTTTGACATCAAGGGCAAAGGGTTATGCTCCCTTGAATACATGTTGAATCCTCTACACTGTTGTGTTGTCCAAGCTCCCCCTGACTGTAGGCAAGGTATACAAGAAGATGATCTACAACAACATGACTTTATACATTATAACTGACCTTCCTATCACCAAAGACTCATACATACATCCATCTCCCAACCAAATGGGGATATACCAGAATTGACTCATCCACCCAACCAAGTGGGGATAAAACTAGAAGATTACACATGACAAATAAGTACATTACATCATTCATCCCAGGCATAGTGGGGAAACCAACATAGGCCATTACATGACCTTGATAAAAGAAATATAAGACATAGAGACAAAATATCTACAACAAGACTCTGACAGATATCAGCAGCATTTGCCAAACATTGTTCAGACCAGCACCCATGTTCTTCTTCTGCACCTGTTCCACCTGAAATCAAACCAACTGAAATTGAACCAAGATAATGCCAACAATGCATTATTAGAAGAATATATGCTCCCCCTGAACCTGTGCCAGATGGTCTCTGTCAGACCCAGATCAACCTCTTTTCATCCTGAGCCTGGCCCCACTGCTTTTTCTTCAAACCAACATATACACGACTGTATCTTAATAAACTGGCATATGTACATGTATCCTCCTCATTCAACTCGCGTACAACCATTTTTCCCTGAAACAGACAGGATTCAACAGCAAGATGATGCATCAACTACCCCCAGCTTCTGTCTGAGGTATTCAAATGTCTCCCTAGGTAGTGGTTTGGTGAGTATATCAGCAACTTGTTCCTTAGATGGAACATACTCCAACTTGACCTTTTTTTCAAGCACTTGTTCCGAGAGGAAATGATACTTGATAGGTATGTGCTTAGTCTTTGAATGCATGACAAGATTCTTTGAAATAGGTGGAGTACAAGTGATTTGAAGATCTTGCAATGTTTGCATCATCCAAAGGAGTTGTGTGCAGCAAGATGCAGCAGCTACATACTCTGCTTCAGCTTTAGATAATGCAATGGAACTTTGTTTCTTACTGAACCATGATACTAATCTAGGACCCATGAAGAATGCACCACCACTAGTGCTTTTCCTGTCATCCACGCTACCTGCCCAATCTGCATCTGTATATGCATGAAGTGTGAGATCTGTATCTCTAGGATACCATAAACCATAGCTTTGAGTCCCTTGAAGATACTTGAAAATTCACTTTACTGCCTGAAGATGAGTTTCCTCTGGATTTTCCTGAAACCTTCCAACTATTTCTACTGCATGCATAATGTCTGGTCGGGTACTTGTTAGATAGAGTAGACTACCAACCATGGATCTGTAGGTTGGTTGATGTACAACTACTGATTCATCATTGCGCTGAGGCTGCATCCTGTTACCATAGGAGTACATACTGGTTTCAAATCCTCCATCCCATATTTCTTCAAGATCTGCTTGAGATACTTGGTTTGTGATAGAAAGATACCATCTTTGTTTTGTTGAACTTGTAAACCAAGAAAATATGTGAGCTCACCAAGCAGGGACATTTCAAATTCTTTCTGCATCACCAAAGCAAAGTTTTGACTCACGGCTTCTTCATTGCTGCTAAAGATGATATCATCAACATATACAACAAGTATTAGCAATTTATCATTGTCCATTTTTATATATAGATTGTTGTATGTTGATCTTTTTGCAAAACCTTGTTGATGAAGGTACTCATCCAACAAAAACTACCAAGCCCTTGGAGCCTGTTTAAGGCCATAGAGAGCCTTTTTGAGTCTACATACAAGATTTGGATCATTTCCAAGGATAAACCTATGTGGTTGCTTAATGTACACTTCTTCATTCAAGTCTCCGTTCAGAAAGGCAGATTTTACGTCCATCTGAAATACTTTGAACTTTTGAAAGCTAGAGAGAGCAAGGGAAATTCTTATAGCCTCAAGTCTAGCAACTGGTGCAAAGGTTTCTTCAAAGTCTATGCCTTCCTATTGTTCATACCCTTTACAAACAAGTCTTGCCTTGTTTCTAACCACATCTCCATTTTAATTCACCTTATTTTTGAAAATCCATTTTGTCCCTATGACATTCTTATCTTTTGGTCTAGAAACCAATTCCCAAGTGTTATTCCTTTCAATCTGTTCAAGTTCTTCCTCCATGGCCTTGACCTAGCATTCATCTTGTCATGCCTCTTTTACATTTTGAGGTTCGGTGGAGGAGAGAAATTCTAGATATCTTGAAGCTTTTGAAATGGTTCTCCTTGTTTGTACACCTGCCTATTTTTGCACCAAAATTTGAGATTTTGGATGATTCTTCTGAACGTATCTTGATGGAGTCTTTTCTTATATTCTTATTTGATCTTCTGGTGCCTCATGGGTTTCTTCTTCATCGTGAATCTGATTTGACGTTGAAGGATAGTCTTCATCATCTTTGAAAACTTCAGATCTTTCTTGCCTAGGGTTATTTCCTTCTTCATCAATCACTACATCAATACTTTCAATAATTTTTCCAAGTCTTTCATTGTAACACTTATATTCTTTGTTGTGGGGAGAGTATCCAAGGAGAATGCCTTCATCTGCTCTAGGTTCAAACTTGCTAAGATTTTCATCAGTCCTTTTAATGTATCATTTGCTTCCAAAAATTTTGAAGTATTTTACGGTGGGAGTCTTACCATACCAAAGTTCATGAGGAGTCTGAGTGTTGTTTACCCGAACGTTTGTCTTCTTAAGAATAGTGACTGAAACAAATGAGGCTTCACCCCAGAAGGTTGCTGAAGTTCCAGATTCATCAAGCATAGCACGAGCCATTTGTTGAACCATTCTGTTCATCCTCTCCACTACTCCATTTTGTTGAGGAGTCCTTGCAGTAGAAAATTCCCTCCTTAGACCATGTTCTTCACAAAAATTGAAAAATTCATCTGAGGTAAATTCTCCTCCCTGATCAGACCTGAGGCATTTGATTCTGCGATCTGATTCGTTTTCAACCAAGGCTTTGAATGTTTTGAACTTTTCGAAAGCTTCATCTTTATACTTCATGAGTCCTATCCAACACAACCTTGAAAAGTCGTCAATGAACAATATCAAGTACTCTTCACGTCTAGTTGACCTCTTCCTGGTTGGACCACATATATCAGTATGGACAAGTTCAAGTGGCCTGCTAGCTGATCCTTCCTTTTTAGGGAAATTAGTTCTGGTTTGTTTACCAAACTGACATGACTTGAATATTGTATTGTCTAGAATTATAATGTCAGGAAGATCACGAACTGCCTGATATTTGCATGCTTTCCTTATCTGAGAGAAGCTAAGATGCCCCAATCTTCTGTGCCATAGCCAGTTTTCATCATTCTTGCTTGGATAACATTGATGTTGTCCTTCTTTGAATATGTATAGATTATTATGAGTTCTTATGCCTTTGATCATTGTTTTTCCTGTATCAAGATCACGAACACTACATCCATTTGATCGAAATATTACCTCAGTTCCTTGATCACACATCTGACTGACACTCAATAGATTATGCTTTAAGCCATCAACATACATAACATTTACAGCTTTAACCTTTTCTTTCAACTGAACAGAACCTTTACCTTTTATGAATGCAGGGGTGTCATTTCCAAATGAGACCTTCTTTTCCTTTTCTAAGGCACTATATCATTGAAGTTTTTCTTTATCACCTATCATATGTTTCAAACATCCACTGTCGATGTACCATTGATTTTCCTATCCTTCCGCATATAAGGCTATCCCACAACTTTCTGGTTGTGGTTCTTTCTCTCTCCATGTTATGGGGTTCAATGAAGCTTGCTCGTTTTGAGTTGTTTACCGGAACCTACTCCTGCATTCAGACTCTACATGACTGAAGTTGTTGCAAATAGAACATTCTATTTCATTTTCAAGAGAAATAAAGTTATTGTAGTTCCTTTTCATGTTCCCAGTCATACTCCTTTGTTTTTGAGCTTCCCTAGTCATGATGGTCTTGTAGGCAACACATTTAGTGGCTTTATGACCAAAGTTATGACAAGAAAAACATTGGCCATTGAAGAAATCCCTGCGATTATCAAACCTACCACCCAATTGATTGTAGTTTCTATTGACATCCATTCTTGAGCCAAATTTAGAATGATTTACCTGTGGTTGATTGAAGCTTTTTTTCATCCTTGAAGTAGATTGCCCCTGACTTACTTGGTAATATTTGTTCATTCGTGAAGCCAATGGTCCCTAATTTACCTGGTAGTTTTCATTATGATTTTGTTGTCAATTGTCAACTTGTTCACTTCTCCTTGTTGCATCAAGATAACTTTTGGAGGTGGATGGCTTCTGTGCTTGAGCTATTTCTTCAAAATATCTAAGACCTGTCTTTATTAGAGGAGAATGTTGTACTTTGATAATCTCATCTAAAGTTTCAGGTCCTTTAGCAAATCTAATATTAAGAGCTTTTGTTTTCTCAATTCCTTGTCTAAGTCCCACAATTTCACATTCTAACTCTTCATTGTGTTTATCTCTTTCAGCAAGTTGGAATGTCAAAGTGTCTATAATCATGTTCTTTTCTTCTAAACAAATTTTGAGTTTAGAAATTTCTTCATAAAGATCTTCTTCATTTATAGCATCCAAGAAGTCATTATATTCAAAAGCCATCAAAAGTCTATCATCGTTACCTTGTTCATCTTCATCACTATTTGAAAGTCCATCACTGTCTTCGTGTGTATAATAGCTCTTCTTACTTACATTCTGTTTTCGGTTCCATCTGACAGGTTCCTTACCTTTTTCTAGTATATCTTTATGAGGGCACTTTACAGCATAGTGACTGACTATTCCACAAGAAAGGCATTTGAAAGGCAGCTTACCTCTGAATCTTCCAGTTCCCCGTTGAAGGTTCTTGACAAAATTGATTCTTCTTCTTCTTCAGACATATATCTTGACTCATTGTAAACTCCTTTTCTTGAGGATTTGAATGTGGATTCTCTCCTATCTGATGGTCCCCCTTTTCTCATTTCATAAGTAGATAGAATTCCATGTAGCTGGGACATGGTAAGACTCTGTAGATTCTGTTTTTCTTCTATGGCAGAAACTTTTTAGTCAAACTTAGGAGACAAAGATCTTAGTACCTTTTCAACCAAAACAACTTCTTTTATTTCTTCACCCAAGTTTTTCATACAATTTACGATCTCATCTATACGTAGGAAATAGTTAGCCACGCTTTCATCATTGTGCATTCTGAGGCTTTCATATTGAATTATAAGAGTTTGTAGTTTTTCTCGTTTTATCTGTTCATCTCCTTCATAGCTCAGAATGACCTTGTCCCATATTTCTTTTGTGGTTTTAAGCTGCATAACCTTGACGAATTTTGATTGAGATAGACTCCCTAATAGAGTATTGACAGCCTTTGCATTTGTTTCATACTGCTTTTTACCAGCTGGATCTGTAGGAGTTACTGATGGAAATGTATATCCTGTTTCTACAATATCCCAAACTTCTATACCAAGAGATTGAAGATAGGCTGTGATTCTTACCTTCCAATAGACGAAGTTGCTCCCATAAAAAATTGGTGGCCTGATGGATGCCTCTCTCTCGTAATTGCTCATGATGATAGATCTTCCTTCAAGCGGTCAAGCTTCTTCTGAAGGACCTACTCTGATACCAATTGTTGGAAATAATACTGAGAGCAGGGGGGGGGGTTAATCAGTATTATCAAGTCAATTATTTTTCAATTCAACCACAGATTTGTATATGCTACTTTAGTTAGAGAAATCAGCGTATATATGCAACTTCAGTTAAGGAAAACAGCGTATAACTCACAGACTTGTAATTTAGTTATTCTTCAGATGTTAATCTTAAATCTGTGTGTTAGAGCCATATAGACATCAACCAGGAACATAAAAATAGTGCAGAAAATCACACATAAGAACACAAGATATAAGGTGGAAAGCCAATGTGGGTGAAAACCACCTGCTGCAATATGTCTCTATCTTCTTCCAATTAGAAACTTCTTTTTACAATGATTCTGTACTGGTGCAGTCTTATACCAGTACACAGGCTGCTACCTGCAGAAGGCTACAACCTTCTCTCGTTCTCCAGCTTCAACTGGAAGGGAGCTACAACCGCCTTAGCTCTTGTACTAGCTGAGGTACTAGTACGCAGGCTACTACCTGCAGAAGGCTACAACCTTCTCTTATCTTCCAGGGACCACATTTCGTAAATCTTCAGACTAGATCCATGAATAACATCAATCATACATCAAGTACATCTACAATAATCAATCTCCTTTGTACAACCCAATATAGGATCAACCAGAACACTTCCCAGAATGTTGTAACCAGAAAACAGTAACAGTAACCAGACACCAAATCTAAACACAGAACACTCCAACAATAAACAGAAGCAGCTAAAGCATATTTCATGAAATGTACATTACTTCACTAAGCATAAACCTATGTACATACGCAATTGTATCAATTCCAACCAGCATATACACTATCTTATTTCGCTGAACCTGCGTGTATATGTGCCTCTGATGTACGAAACCTACGCACAGATCTATAACATACAATTTTCTCTTTTCAAGTATTCAAACATCAATTATACCCAGTTGATTAGATTTATAGTTCTACTCATGCACCAAATACAATAGATCGAAAACCATACAATGATACTACTATTCAAGCCTTACGGTCTTGATCAATAGAACTTATCCATCTTTTAGCACTCAAGTTCCCCCTTCGATTAGATTCAACAATGCACCATAAACCAATCACCAGTGTTCCAGATCCTGCTCCTCTTAAGATATTCAATAGTTTAATCGATACACTTTCCAAATGATCTCCTTCCCTTTTTATAGTCTTAGGCTTACACAAAGAATGGTCCAAAACCATAGATAATCAATACTAGGGACTCAATACCTGGGTTCAACACTTTGGATGCAATACCAAGGACCAAAACCATAGGTTCAAATATGTTGGACTAAATACCATGAACCAAACATAAATTTTCCTACATGTACGTGCTTTTCTCTGCATGAAAGTGTGTGCATACGTATACACACCTTCTAAATGGTATACCCATGTGTATACACGATTTTGTTACGAGGAACCTGCGTATACCTCATTTCCTTTCATTTTGAGAGCCTAAACTGTAATCTGCCCTTTGAATTGCCATCAAGGACAACACCTATGTCATAGTGCCAAACCAGTGCCATAATGCCAATAGGATAGTGTACTATCAGATGCTTGGATATTTCTAGTAAGTATTCCTTGCATGGAGAAGGATCTATTATAGGAGATTGGAGGAGTTGTAGCCTATATATTGAGGCCTAGGTAGTCCATGATTTTTATCTTCTGACTGAAGATCATCAGAGTACAGAGAGAGCAGGATAGCTATTGAGTTGATTCGTTTTGTATGTTGAAGAGGATTTACACTTGATTGATAATATAGTGTTGAGGTTTTATGATGGTGTTTTCCCCAGTGATATATTCTGTGTTATGTGTGATTGATTTCTCTTGATCGGTTATGCATGTTTCTACTTGATGTGCTCCTGAATTCGATTATGCTTCCGCTTAATGTTTTGTAGAAGTAGAACAAGTATTATGCTTTAGGACATTGCATATATCAATTTGTTCTACAGGTGAAATTTCTACAAAATAGAATATTAAAGGTCCCATTGGACCTACTACAGATTGAAGCAATAAGGGAGCCAACTCCCAATGTAAGCTTGGAGGGAAGCTCCAAAGAGAACTCTGAAGAAGAAACCCAAGAGAGTTCTACGCATGAGTCAGAGCACTCAAACCAGTAGTCTCAAAATGGAGGAGGAAACACCAATAAAGAATCTAAAAAAGGCACAACTCAAAGCAGAGAGGAGATGGCCGAGCAAGCCAAAGCAAAGAAACATGTAGAAGTTGTTTCTACTTCAACTCACTCAGATAAAGCTACAATCATTGACCTAGAAAAAGTATGGGAACAATTGAACAAAAATCTTCACGCAGATACAAACCTTGAGAAAACATCTGGAATGAAAAATCCCAAGCAGACTTAGCATAAGCCCAATATAGGAACAACAGAGGAAAGAAATACAGGCACTCAGGATGTTGAGATCATTCCTACTACTCCTAATTCAGAAATTGTTTTAAGAATTGAAGAAATACCTCCTCTAGATGTATTCTATAGCCCTACCCACAAAGTTGTAGTCAAGAGACAAAGGAAAAAAAGAAATTTGGATGTTGTAGCTATTACGACTCCAGAAAATGAACCAATGGACATCATATGGAAGGACTCACTTAACGACCCATCTGAGAATCTCACAAAACTCTCGCAATTCATGGGAGCCTATGCCACAACTACTATTGATTAGGAGAAAGAGGTCCAAATCTTCATTAAGGAAAAGGAACAGAGAATTCTTGCTGTTATAACAACAATTAGCCCAAGAAAAATCTAATCAACAAGAAAAATTACAAGTAGCCCAGCTCCAAAAGGAATTCCAACAAATGAGAATACAACATCAAACCAACTTAGCTAAAAAAATTGGCATATACAGGCCATGATAGATAAGCTTAAAGACAATCCGCAAATCAACGAATTCATCAAAGAAGCACTCAAACTCAACTCATTATTAATGCAATAAAATGATGTATTTTTACATAAAATCTCATAGATAAATACTTATTGCGAGACCAATGATAGATTAACAAACCAAGTTGTTGATATGAGGATTCACTTTGACAAAATCCACAAGTGTTTTTCTGAGTTTATCACCTGGAAAGAATTAGAGGATGGGAGGAACGCTGACCTGCCAAAGCTGGAAGAGTCTCATAAATATATTCTGTTCATATATTGGGATTCTTGTTTGAAACGTGCGGAAAGGGTAACAACGATAGAAATGACAACACCAAGTAGCATAATATAAGCCATTAACGAAAATATTCATGGCTCCAATTTGGTCAAAGAATGTGTACCAATATTTCTTCCTAATGCCAAACAGCTAGAGGAGAAGTGGAAATAGAGAACGCGAGAAAAGGAGGAGGCAATCAAACAGTTAAACAGGTTGAATTGGGAGGCATACTAGAAATTTTTAGTGAAACCACATAACGAATGGATGACTCTGAGATGTTTAAAAACATCTACAAAAAGATGGTGCCATCGCTAATAGACGCCTTATTTGTTGGGCAGTTAAAATTTGTAATCAGCCAATTGCCTCAGCTTAAGCCAATCATTGATATTTGTGACCTTAGATATCAAGTTCAAAGGACATAGTCATTAATTTATTTTTCTTTTAGTTTTATTTTTTCATATTCTAAGGAAGATGGTTTGAAACCTCCTAACCTATTTTGTAGTAATATATTTTAAGACTTATAGTTTAGTATTTAAAACCCTCTCATGCATTTAGAGAGGGGTCCTAAAGTTTTATCAAAAACAATTTTCAAAACATTACATTTCTGTACTTTTGAGGAGGTTTTGATGAAATGAATGGAACAGGATCTATTTCCTTTAAATGTCTAGCATGCTCTACTAAAATGCACTTTTGTACTCTTAGAATGTGTCAGATTGATTGAAATTGGGTCAATATTGCTGAAGCACGTGAACATGACATATCATATATGGTACTTTTATTTTACGATCATGTTTTATTTGTGTATCAAGCAATACTTATTCTTTGAATTGTTTTATGTATGAAAGTTCGAATTATAGTTTAGCATTATTGCACTACTCTATGATGTTAGCTTGGATTCTGTTGTGAATACATGAATTATTTTATATGTGATATATTTTCTCAATCATTTTGTCTAACTATTTATCCAAAATGATTATTGTTAATGATTTAATTTCTTGTTGCAATTGAATGATCTTTGTTACCAATAGTTGTAAGACATCTTTGTAGATTGTATATCGTATTTGACTCTGGGGTATACTTATAAGTGAATAGTGTTAAATTAGGATATATGCATGTGTCTAGAAGTTATATTAGATTACACTTAGGTTAATAATTTCATGTTACATAATATATCATCCCACCATCATTATCAATTCTTTTCTGGGAAACTAGTCCCATTATCCCCAGTCGGAGCCACTATACCAAATGGAAAAGGAGCGATTTTCAAGGTCCGGACAAGGTGGTTTTCACCCATGTTGTCACAATGATTTTTGAGGCTTCAATGTTTCCTCAGTAGGAAAACCCATGGGCTCTACAATGGATTTGTGGGTGAATGGTATTGCAGGGTTCTGATTCACATTTTGTTAACATCAAAAGAATATGTAAAGTCATGAAACCAATTGAGATTATGTCCATTGAAGCAAGGGAATGTTGATTCCCAGCCTGCATTTTAGTACAATGACAACATTTCCAGATAAAATTAAAATTATATTCCATCCGGCAAAAAAGGTTTTACATGGCCTGATATTTCCATCTTGCAAATGTTTTGAAGCTGTCAATCCTTCCACAACCTTGAATCCTCTTGGCAAGTGATGGGTCCGATTAATAGGTATATTTTGAGGTTCATTACGTTATGCTTCAGCCATTAGAATTTTCCTTTTCTCACATTAATTCACATTTTATTCATAATATGCTTAACAAGAAGAGGAAAATGTGTTTTCATAGTATGTGGCATAATGTGATTAAATTGTAGGAAAAAGAAGCATTTTTTAGGCATTTACTATGAAGGGGCTTGATGGAGACAACCAGAGAGAATATTGAGAGGCTTATCCACCTACTTAACTCTCTAACTCGGATTTAGATCACCAAATTCTCACTCACAAGCTCGAATTCACTGACAGCAAAGTAACTCTAAGTGAAAGTGAAGCTCAAGAAGGACCATATCCACAATTTTAGAGATCTTGGAGGGAATCATTCCTATTTTCAAGGGAGCTACCATCATCTAAATTTTTCTATAAATAAACCAGCTAAAAGGCTCATTAGGATTTGAATTTTTTATTTAGCTGAGAGTAGTTATTGAGCCCACGGATTAACCTTGTTATTGTTAACTTTTATGTGATGTATGAGACTACATTTTATGCTAATGAGAAGTTTTTTTATAAGGATGCATATATTCTAGTTCTAGAGGGTTGAAACCCTTACGTTTCGGCCCAACCCAGAGGCTTTAGTCCCTCTTTTGTATGTCTTTCTTGTAATCATCAAAAAGGATAAATAACATATATCTATTTCCAAGAAATAAAAAAAAATGTTTTTGGACTGAGATTGTAAATCCTTCCAATCACTCTTCCCATAAGAGAGATGATAGGGTAGCCTTCAATCACTAGTTTTTATAGCTTAACATCTACTTCAATAAAAGAAAGACATGAAATTATTGGAAACAAGAAGGTTCCAAGGGTGTTCAATTTGCTTTTGTTGGCATTATGGCACATGTTTGGAGCTATGGCATAGGTGTTGTCCTTGATGGCAACTCTCTCTGGTGACAGATCTCAGTTCAGGTTTCCAGAATGAAGGAAAATACATATACGCAAGTTCACCTAGACAAAGGCGCATATACATGCGTGTTAGACGTTACAAAGGCGCGTATGCGTATACATGTACTTTCATGCAAGTAAAAGCACGTATATGTTGGAGAATTTACTTTTGGTCCATCGTAGTTAGTCCTTGGTATTTGAACCTATGGTTTTGGACCATGGTATCTCGTCAAAGGTGTTGATCCCAAGTATTGGTTCCTTGGTATTGTTTAATATGGTTTTGGACCGTGGTATTGTGAAAGGCCTAAGACTATAAAAGAGGAAGGAGATCATTTGGCAAAGTATTATCAGAATTAATTGAATATCTAATAAGTGCGAGATCTCAAATATTGGTGATTGAGGTTATGGTGCAGATCTGGATCTGAATAAAGGAGGAACCTTAGCACAAAGAAGGATAAGTTCTATTGATGGGTCATAATCTTTTCGCTTGAATGATAATATCTTTGCATGATTTTGATCTGTTATATGTGGCGCATGCTTGATGTATAAATCTGATAATCTGGGTTAATCAGTGTCTAAATATTTGAAAGAGTGAATTATCTTTTATAGATCTATACGTAGGTTCAGTGAAGTGAAGGCGCATATACACGTTGGTTCAGTGAATGAAAACAATGTATACATAGGTTTCTCTAAAGACAAAGGCATATGCATGCAGGTTTCAGGTTATTGAAGTACCGCATATCTTTTGAGTTGTGATCTAGCTGCTTCTACAGATCCGACTGAGAAGACGAAATATGAAACAAATGCAAAGGATGTCAATACTCTATTAGGATGTCTATCTCAATCTAAATTCGTGAAGGTTATGCAGTATAAACCTGCAAAAGAAATATGGGACAAGATTGTTCTGAGCTATGAAGGAGATGATCAGGTAAAACAAGCAAAACTTCAAACCCTCATAATTCAGTATGAAAATCTCAGAATGCACAACGATGAAAGTGTGGCTAACTATTTCCTTCATGTAGATGAAATTTTTAATTGTATGAAAAAATTAGGTGAAGAAATAAAAGAGGTTGTTGTGGTTGAAAAGGTTCTAATATTTTTGTCCCCTAGGTTTGAATCTAAAGTTTCTGCAATAGAAGAAAAAGAGAATCTACGAAACCTTACCATGTCACAGCTGCACGAAATTCTGACTGCTTATGAAATAAGGAAAGGAGGACGATCAGACAGGAGAGAAGCTGCCTTCAAGGCTTCAGGCAAAGGAGATTACTATGAGTCAGGACACATGTCAGAAGAAGAAGAAGAATCAAATTTTGTAAAAAACCTTCAACGGGGTGCTGGTCAATTCCGAGGTAAGTTAACTTTCAAATGCTTTTCTTGTGGAAGAGTCGGTCACTATGCTACCAAATGTCCTCATAAGGATAAGATTGACAAGGGGAAGGAACCTGTTAGATGGAACAAGAAACAGAATGCAAATAAGAAAAGCTATTACACTCATGAAGATAGTGATGGAATTTCAAATAGTGACGAAGATGAACGAGGTAATAATTATAAAATTTTAATGGCTTTTGAAGATAAAGATTACATGGATGCTATAGATGAAGAAGGTATTTATGAATAGATCTCTAATCTCAAAATTTGTTTAGAAGAGAAAAATGTGATTATTGATTCTCTACAATGTCAACTGGCTGAAAGGGAAAAACATCATGAAAAATTGGAATGTGAAATTGTTTGTCTTAGAAAAGAGATTGAGAAAACAAAAGCTCTTAATCTTAAATTTGTTAAAGGATCTAAAACTCTGGATGAGATTATCAATGTGCAACATTCTCCACTAATCAAGACAGGTCTGGATATAATGGAGAAGCATCTCAAGCATCCACCTCCAAAAGTTATCTTGATGCAGCAAGGAGGAGCAAGCAAAGGCCTAATAGAAATCATCAGGTAAATCAGGGACAATTTACCTCAAGAATGAACAAAGACTATTAAGAAAATCGGGACAATCTACCCTAAAGACAAACAGACGCCACAACCAGCCACAGGTAAAATCTTCCCAATTTGCCTCAAGGATGGATGTCAGTAGAAACTACAATCAGTTGGTTGATAGATTTGATAATCATAAGAGTTTCTTCAATGGTCAATGTTTCTCTTGCCATAACTTTGGTCACAAAGCAGCTCAATGTGTTGCCTATAAGATAATCATGACTAGAGAAGCTCAAAAATAAAGAAGTATGACTGGAATCACGAAAAGGACCTATAACAACTTTTCCGCCCTTGAAAGTGAAATTGAATGTTCTAGTCGTAATAACTTCGGCCATGAAGATTCTGAATGTAGGAGCAGGTTTCGGAAGACAACTCAAAAGGAACAAACCTCAAATTCCAGAACATGGAGAATGAAGGAACCGCAACCAGAAAGATGTGGGATAGATTTATATGTAGAAGGACAGGAGAATCAATGGTACATCCACAGTGGATGTTCGAAGCATATGACAGGTCTTAAAGAAAAAATTCCACCATATAGTGCTTTAGAAAAAGGAAAGAAAGTTTCTTTTGGAAATGATACCCCTGTAGTCATAAAAGGAAAAGGCACTGTTCAGTTGAAAGAAAAATTCAAGGCTGGAAATGTTTTGTATATTGATGGCTTGAATCATAATCTACTGAGTGTCAATTAGATGTGCGATCAAGGAATTGAGGTAATATTTCGATCAAATGGATGTAGTGTTCGTGATCTTGATACAGGAAAAACAGTGATCAAAGGCATGATAACTCCAAATAATTTATACATATTTGAAGAAGGACAAAAACAATGCTATTTGAGAAAGAATGATGAACATTGGTTATGGCACTGGAGGTTGGGGCATCTAAGCTTTTCACAGATAAGGAAAGCATGCAAATACCAGGCAGTTCGTGGTCTTCCACATATCAGAATTCCAGACAATACAATATGCAAATCACGTCAGTTTGGTAAGCAAACCAGAACTAACTTCCCTGAGAAGGAAGGATCAGCTAGCAGGCCTCTTGAACTAGTCCATACAGACGTATGTGGTCCATCTAGGAAAAGGTCACCTCGAGGAGAGGAATACTTTATATTATTCATTGACGAGTTCTCTAGGATAGTTTGGATAGGACTTATGAAGCACAAAGATGAAGCCTTCGAAAAATTCAAATCATTCAAAGCCTTGGTTGAAAATGAATTAGATCACAAAATTAAGTGCCTCAGGTGTGATGAGGTGGGGAGTTTACCTCAAATGAATTTTTTGATTTTTCTGAAGAACATGGAATAAGAAGGGAACTCTCTACATCTAGGACTCCTCAGCAAAATGGAGTAGTGGAAAGGATGAACAAAATGGTTCAACAAATGGCTCGTGCTTTTCTTGATGAGTTTGAAACTCCCGCAACCTTCTAGGCTGAAGCTGCATTTGCTGCGGTTGTTATTCTCAACAAAACAAATGTCCATGTGAACATCACTCAAACTCCTCATGAGCTCTGGTATGGTGAGACTCCTTCGGTAAAACATTTCAAAATATTTGGAAGCAAATGCTATATTAAGAATAATGATGAACATCTTGGCAAGTTTTAACCTAGAGCAAATGAAGGAATTCTCCTTGGTTATTCTCCTCACAGCAAAGCATATAAGTGTTACAACAAAAGACTTGGAAGAATAGTTGACAGCATTGACGTAGTGGTTGATGAAGAAGGAAACATTCCTAGGCAAGTAAATTATGAAAATATCGAAGAGGATGCAGACCATCCTTCAAATCAGACTGATGATGAAGAAGAACCTCAAGATGCACCAAAGGAACAGATAAGGATAGAAGAGGAGACTCCATCCAGGTACGTTCATAAGAATCATCCAAAATCTCAAATTTTGGGGCAGAAAGAGGCAGGTATACAAACAAGAAGAACAATTGCAGAAGCCTCAAGCTATTTTGCATTGCTCTCCTCCACTGAACCACAAAATGTAAAAGAGGCATGCAAAGATGAATGTTGGGTCAAGGCAATGGATGAAGAACTTGAGCAGATCGAAAAGAATAACACTTGGGAGATGGTTCCTAGACCAAAAGATAAGAATGTCATAGGTACAAAATGGATCTTTAAAAACAAGATGAATGAAAATGGGGAAGTGATTAGAAACAAGGCCAGACTTGTCTGTAAAGGGTATGCTCAACAATAAGGAATAGACTTTGAAGAAACTTTTTCTCCCGTTGCTAGACTTGAGGCCATCAGAATGTTCCTTGCTCTCTCAAGCTTTCAGAAGTTCAAAGTATTTCAAATGGACATGAAATCAGCCTTTTTAATGGAGACTTAGAAGAATAAGTGTACATTGAGCAACCAGATGGTTTCATTCTTGGGAATGATCCAAATCTTATATGCAGGCTAAAGAAGGCTCTCTATCGTCTTAAATAGGCTCGAAGGGTTTGGTACTACCGTTTGGACAAATATCTTCATCAACAAGGTTTTTCAAAAGGATCCGTAGATAGCAATCTTTATATAAAAATTGAAAATGACAAATTGCTAATACTTGTTGTGTATGTAGATGATATTATCTTTGGGAGCAATGAAGAAGATATGAGTCAAAGTTTTGCCTTGGTGATGCAGAAAGAATTCGAAATGTCTTTGCTTGGAGAACTGACATATTTTCTTGGATTGGAAATCCAAAAAAATTAAGGTGGTATCCTTTTGTCTCAAACCAATTATCTCAAGCAGATCTTGAAGAAATATGGCATGGAAGATGCAAAACCTGTATGTACGCCTATCGTTACAGGATGCAGCCTCAGTGCAAATGATGAATCAGTAGTAGTGCATCAACCAACCTATAGATCCATGATTGGAAGTCTTCTTTATTTGACAGGCACTCGACCAGACATCATGCATGCAGTTGGAATAGTTGGAAGATTTCAGGCAAATCCTAAGGAAACCAATCTTCATGCAGTGAAGAGAATTTTCAAGTATCTTTAAGGAACTCAAAACTATGGCTTATGGTATCCTAGAGATACCAATCTCACTCTTCATGCTTATACATATGCAGATTGGGTTGGAAGCATGGATGATAAGAAGAGCACAAGTGGTGGTGCATTCTTTATGGGTTCCATATTAGTATCTTGGTTCAACAAGAAACAGAGTTCGATTGCTTTATCTACAGCTAAAGCGGAATATGTGGCTGCTACATCTTGCTGCACTCAACTTCTTTGGATGATGCAGACCTTGTAGGATTTTCAAATCACTTTTACACCACCTATCTCCATATTATGTGATAATACAAGTACAATCAGCATTTCAAAGAACCCAGTCATGCATTCAAAGACCAAGCACATACCGATCAAGTATCACTTTCTCTGGGAACAAGTGTTGGAACAAAAGGTCAAATTGGAGTATGTTCCTTCTAAGGAACAAGTTGTTGATATTCTCACTAAACCACTACCTAGGGAAACTTTTGAAAACCTCAGGCAGAAGCTGGGAGTAGTTGATGCATCATCTTGCTGTTAAATATTGTCTATTTCAGAGAAAAATGGGTGTACACAAGTTTCCTGAGGAGGATCCACGTACATACACTGGTTTGTGTAGAGACAGTCGTGTATATGTAGGTTTGATGGATATAAGTAGGGAGAGGTTCTGGTTGAAGATATGGTCTGACAGAAACCATCCGGCACAGGTCCAGGGGGGAGCAGATAAACTTCTAATGATGCATTGCTAGCATTATATTTGAAGCCTTTTGGTTCTAGTACACAGCTGTTGTTGGTTTCAGGTGGAACAAATGCAGAGGGAGAATGGAAGAAAATCATGGTTGTTGATCTGAATGGTGATTGACAGATGCTACTGATATCAGTTATTGATGACTTTCATAAGTCTTGCTCTAGATATTTCGTCTCTATGTCATGTATCTCTTTTAAGGTGTTAAGGTCATGTAACAGCCTATTTTTGTTTCCCCACTAAGCCTGGGATGAAGATGTAATATACTTGGATGTCATATGTAAATCTCTGATGTATCCCCTCTTGGTTGGGTGATGGATGTATGTATTGAGTCTTTTGGTGATACGAAGGTCTTTTATAATGTATAAGTCATGGTTCGTCTTGAAGAACATCTTTTTGCAGATCTTGCCTATAGTCAGGGGGAGCATGGTCAGTGCATCAGGGCAGAAATTTCAGCATGTACTCAGGGGAAGCACAACCCTTTTACCTTGATGAGAAAGGGGGAGAATGACTTTGAGGACCTTGGGGTTGCCATCAAGTCCAAAGGGGGAGATTGTTGGCATTATGGCACAGGTTTGGAGCTATGGCATAGGTGTTGTCTTTGATGGCAACTCTCTTTGGTGACAGATCTCGGTTCAGGTTTCCAGAATGAAGGAAAAGACATATACGTAGGTTCACCTAGAAAAAGGTGCGTATACACACATGTTAGACGTTACAAAGGCACGTATGCATATACATGCACTTTCATGCAAGTAAAAGCGCGCATATGTTGGAGAATTTACTTTTGGTCCATGGTAGTTAGTCCTTGGTATTTGAACCTATGGTTTTGGACCGTGGTATTGTGAAAGGCCTAAGAATATAAAAGAGGAAGGAGATCATTTGGCAAAGGATTATCAGAATTAATTGAATATCTAATAAGTGCGAGATCTGAAATATTGGTGATTGGGGTTATGGTGCAGATCTGGATCTGAATAAAGGAGGAACCTTAGAGCAAAGAAGGATAAGTTATATTCATGGGTCATAATCTTTTGGCTTGAATGATAATATCTTTGCATGATTTTGATCTGTTATATGTGGCGCATGCTTGATCTATAAATCTGATAATCTGAGTTAATCAGTGTCTGAATATTTGAAAGAGTGAATTATCTTTTATAGATCTTTACGCAGGTTCAGTGAAGCGAAGGCACGTATACACGCTGGTTCAGTGAATGAAAACAATGTATACGTAGGTTTCTCCAAAGACAGAGGTGTATGCACGCAGGTTTCGGGTTATTGAAGTAGCGTATATCTTTTGAGTTGTGATTTAGATGCTTCTGTTTATTGCTGCAGTGTTTTGGGTTCAGAATTTGGTGTGTGGTTACAGTTACTGTGTTCTGGGTACAACTGTCAGAGAAGTGTTTATTTTGATTCAGTTTTGATTGGTGAAAAGTTGATTGTTTGATGCAGAAAGTCTTGATATTTGATTGATGTGGATCCAGTCTGAAAATTTATGAAACGTGGTCCCTGGAAGAAAGAGAAGGTTGTATCCTTCTGTAGGCCAGCATCTACGTACTAGTATCTTTGCTAGTGCAAGAGCTAAGGGGGTTGTAGCTACCTTCCAGGAGAAGCTGGAGAACGAGAGAGGGTTGTAGCTCTGTGCAGGTTGCAGCCTGCGTACTGGTAAAGGACTGCACCAGTACATTGTAAAAATAAGTTTCTAATTAAAAGAATATAGAGACGAATTGCAGCAGGTGGCTTTCACCCACATTGGGTTTCCACCTTATATCTTGTGTCCTTGTGTTTGATTGTCTTCTGCTCTATCTTACTGTTCCTGGTTACTGGTTATTTGATTCTGATACTCAGATTAACAATCAACATCTGACAAATAAAGTAAAATATAAATTTTCATTGTATACGCGGTTTTCCTTCTACATAGTTGCGTATATACGTGGGTTTAATTAACTGAAGTAGCGTATATTACTTGAATTTGAAAAAGGGAATATTTGATAGTACTGATTTACCCCCCCCCTCAGTACTATTTCCAAGAGCTTTATGGCTAACCTAATCAAATATGCACATGTGGGCTTATATTTCAAAAATACACTTTGCCTTGTCCAAATTGAGTGATTCAATAGTGAAAATTTGTCCTCTCGAAAGAGGAATCTCATCCCATGGTTGGAATTTTTCACTCAGATGCCAAATTAAAAAAGAATGGGGTCAAAAATCTGTCTATAGGAGATTGAATTACATGCCTGTATCAAACCTTAAAAATCCCTTGATTGCAAGGTTAAGGTTCATTGTTACCATAGATCCGAAGTTTACACAAGATATCCCCTACTTACAGGGCCACAATAGCCTCTTAAGGTTGAATTACATAGTCTAAAAATCTTTCCTTAGGGATAAATTTCACTGGCCCAAATTTACTCAGACTTTAGGAAAAAACATAGGTCTGTAATAGGACAAATTATGTGCTAAAGTAAGAATGAAGATAAGCCAAATTCATCCCTCAAGAATGCAATAAGATCTATCTCCAAGAGTCTCTAATGAATTGATCAAGAAAACACTAATAAGCATTACCCAATAATAATAAAGATCAGAAACAAAATCCCTAATACATTCTCCTTGACATTAACAAAGGGTTCATGAGATATGAACCATTATACTTCCTTGTTTAGGCATGAATTTCCTGAGATCCTTCTTTATTCTTGTTTAACCAAGATGGTGGTCGAATGGAGGAGGAGTGACTTGTATATATACTAGTTGAACCTCATAAAAGTGAACCAACACATCTATTTGGGAGGGGGGCAACATGTTCTTAGGTAGACTGAATTGACAACAGTTGAAATAAGTTGTTATTTTGACTTAAAAAAATCATTTCCCTTCAACGAGGAGGAGTTAGCATGCATGTGTACTCATTGGAAAGGGCTTAAATTCCTATTTAAGCCTATGCAATTTTATTCTTCATTTGGACTTCATTTGACATCAATAACAATTAATTTCTCCAACAATCTTTGCCTCTGTTATTTATGGAAATAATCCCCTCATAGGATAATCCACCTAACATCATGTTTCTCCCTCTCAAATCATATTCCCCCCATCATTGTGCTACTCCCATTGTCATTATTCTCTCTCCATTTGACATCAATATAAAAGTGATCATCTAATTTGATGAAAGAGAGATGACCTTCATATTTGGACGAAGATATTTAAATGCTTCTTGAGGTATGGTTTTTATGTATATGCCTACAATTTGTTCCTTAATATTGACATAATCCATCTTGATGTCCTGTGTTGCAACTCGTTCTCAAAGAAAGTGGTACTTGATTGGAATATGTTTTGTTTTTGAATGCACGAATGATTTTTTTGAAACATTGATAGGACTAACGTTGTCATAGTGGATGGTGATAGGCCGATTAGTTTATATTTTGAAATACTTCAATGATTCCTTCATTGATAGGATTTGCATACAACAATATGTTGCTACTATATTCTATGCTTTAGTTTTGGAGAGAGATATAGATGATTGTTTCTGGCTTAGCCAAGATACAAGAGTCTCCTACGAAGATTGCATTCCCAATGGTGCTTTTTTTTTATCATCGATTCTTCCTACACATTCTACATTGTTATATGTTTTCAAGGTAATATTTGTGCTCCTAGGGTGCCATAATCCAAAGTAAAGAGTCCCCTTTATATATCTAAATATCATTTTTATTAATTAGATGTGGGATTCATTAAGATCTAACTAGAATCTTGCCACCATAACTACTACTGGCATAATGTCTCATTAGAAAACTTCTGAGGTAAAAAATGGGCCTCCTAAGGAATGTTATAAAATAGTATTAGAAATAATAAGATACAATTAGATTACATAATCAAATTTTAGAGGGAAAAATGGAAAAAAATATTTTTTTTTCCATTCATATTTTAAACTTATCTCCCAATGGTTTTACTCAAATTTCGAGTGGGAGAACTTGTTGGATGTGGAATTTAATTCCTCATCCAAGTAGTACCCATATTACATACTTTTAATGGACCTTGATAGATAAAAAATTGAAAAATACATGAAAAAATATTATTGCAATCACATTTTTCATGTATTTCTCATTTTTCATGTAGCCTCGAGGGTCTATCAAAATTATGTGACATTGAAACTCATTGGATGAGGAATTGAATTATGCATCCAATGAGTGCTCCTACTCGAAATTTGTGTAAAAAAGTAGGGAGATAAATTGAAAATATTAGTTGAAAGAGTAGTATTTTATTTTTTTATTGTTTTACCTTTTAATTTTTACTCCAAAAATGGTGAATCATTCCCCATGGTTGACATCATCATATTGAATCTTATTAGTTCTTATAAATTTTATTTTGGTTGTACTTTTTTATTTTGAGCCCCATTTCTTACCTCAAAATGTCTCTAATGAGTCGTGAAGATGTCAACTATAAAATACCTCCAATCATTGATCTACAAAGAGTTGAATCTACTATAAGGGATTCATTGGCCTTACTCTTCTTGCAACCTATAGTCATATTGTAGTAGTTTATCTTCGAGACCCTCCTTGCCCAGATTCACATCAAATTCATGGTAGAACTAGATTTATAGGCTATTAATAATGTATGACCACTTTGGTTGAGCTGACGATTGGTTAAGTCGTCATTTATCTCTTACATTTCTTTCTTCTTGAATGTTGATTTGTGCAATTAGTCTTTATTTCCCTTTCGTAATTTACTTTAAGTAAACCGTGATTTCTTTGTTGCAAAATTAATCTAGGATTTTTCTTTCCTGCAAAATAAAATATATTTCCTTTAATTCCATTTCATTTCCAATAAAATAAATTATATTGTCTTGGTTGTCATTGTGCTTTATATTTTTTCAAATAGAATATATTTCCTTTCTCTCATTTACTTTCTAGCAAAAATAGAATATTAGTTCTTATTTTTATTTACATTTTGAAACTTAGGACTAATGGCTTACCTAGATCATTGCACATTTGAATTTGTTGCATTGTTTTCCTCCACTTGCATCAAAGGGAATCAGACTAGGAAGAGGAAGGTGTCTACTAGACATACAATGTCAACTCCTTTTAAGTTTGTACAACCCCAATGTAATACCCCTTTCTTTCTATGTTAATGTCTTACTATATATAGACTAAATTATTTTTAGATTTCATGGCAGGAATCCATGAGTCGTTGAAATGAATGTGAACAATAGAATTTGTGTGATGTAATAAACAAATGTTATTAAATAAAGGAAAAAATAAACTGGAAACCGATTGGGAAAGAAAAACTAGATTAAAGATATTCTTGGAAAAGAAAAAAATTGGAAGCCATCATTGATGGAAAAATATTCCTTAGAGCTAATGGATACGATTTAATGAGATGGGAGTGATCAAGTGCTGAAAATTGTTTCTCAAAAAATCAAAGTTCTCATATTGGTGTAGAACCTGAATGACCGCATAGTGCTCATCGTCCTAAATCCACGTAACTTGTTTCGTGGGAAACAAACACTGTATTCTCCCATAATCATGTTCTATTCGCTCTCCCAAACAGGAAATTTTTTGTAAAATGTGACAATCTAGTCAATAGTCCATACTGCTAACATGGAACTGACTGTGGATTCCTGCATGATAGGGTAGCTATGAAAATGGTGGGTTTTTCCTCCAGCGAATGGCAAGGGGCCAAGTGGCACAATTCAATTGGTCCAAGATCACAAATTTTTCATTGGTGGACACTATTTTTTGGTGGCCAATCATAGGCTTCAACTTGGTAGGGCTAGGGGCCACCAAAATGGGTCAAAGGTCCCAACAGAAGCGGGAAGGGTTGAACCCACGACCTCACAACAAACACCAAGGGCCTACACTAGTCGGTCTATAACATGAGTCTTAACCCATAATAGGGTTTGATTGATAATATGGTATGGTGTAATGGCATATGGTAGAAAGGGGCTAGGGTCTAGCCCTAGTTCTGGTAACTATCAGGAGGCGTGATCACATGCGAGAGGCTAGCCCCTTCCCCCATGTTATAACCTTAACCGTTAACAAACTGTCACCACGACAGATGAAAACATGTGATTGTGAAACCATAACCATGGGGTTCAAATTGTGTATTCGTGGGAACTCTGGCAGGGGTAAGAGTTAATGTCCTAACTCCCAATCCTATTGTTCCATAAGAATTCTTAGGAGTGGAGTGGGAGCCTAGTGGGCGGGGGCAAGCTGTTGGACATAGCTCCTGGGCCCATGGCCCCCTATGTGACCACAAATTTTGGACTTAAGGCACTAGCGGGATTTTAAATAGCTCGACAAATTTGCCCCGAAATTGGTGGAAATGATGACTGGTTAGCGGAAATCTAGGCAAAATTGTGGGTTTGCTTCCAAAAGTTGGGGATTTTGTAGAGTGAATAGCAACCAAGCTTTGGGAGATCATAACTTGATGAGTTTTTACCAAATCAGGAGAAGAAAGTGGTCAGACAGGAATTTTTAGGCATTTTGGAGCCATTGTAACAGGTTTTAGAGCTATCTGAGCATTGTAAATTGATGTATTCACACTTTTGAGAATAATAGAGAGGGCCAAGCCATTGGAAGCTGGACCAAGGACATGTAGCCTAGGTGGGGAGAACTCCTACATCATGCATTGTTGTGATACTATTTTGGTGATGTTCATGTATGTTATATGTTGTTGCTCAGTCATTTGTTTACATTAATTTGTACAATAAATTTACATAAAAACACTTGAAAACTCATGTTAAAACTTGCAATTAACCTCATCAATCCTTAAGAAATTGTACATATTCTGAAGAGAAATTTAGCACAACATAACTAATTTTCCCATTAAGATCAAGTTTTGGTATGAGAGGTCTTCGTTTTCTTTGTGCAAGAAGGATTTAATTGTTTACAATTGAATGTGATGCTTACAAGGTTGAAGCTCAAGAGAGGAGAAGGGAAACTAGTTGAAGGTCTTGAAGTTGGGTCAAGGAGAAGGAATGCAAGGTGTCCAATCTCCACCACCAGTTCTACCTAAAATTGCAGTTGAAGCCTCAGTGAGCATGTCACATGAAGGAGAGCCTGTAAATATGACAAAAGTTGAGAATTTTTTTAGGAAGGCTTTCTTCGACATGGCAGAGATGGTGAAAGTCCTCTATGAAGAGAGAAATGCCAAACTCTGGGGTGAAAGCTCCAACCCTCCAAAAGGAGAAAGTTCTTCAGGAGGAGGAGGAGGTATTGGAAATGGAGTTAAACCTCCACCCTCTCCAACATCATCTTCATAGGCATCTTCACCCTCTTCCACTAATAGAACCCTTACTCATACTCATCAACATACCTCAAAACGAATTGTTAAAACACCCCTGTTAAAACTTGATGTTAAATTTAAACTTCCCATGTATAATGGTGAAGTGAATGCTAAGAAGCTTAACAATTGGGTTCAATAGTTGCAGGTGTATTGCAAAATTCAAAACCTTCAAGATGATGACATAAAGACTCAACTAGCTTCCTTGATACTCAAGGGTGCAACACTAGTATGGTGGGGATGCTAAGACATAAGAAGCGATAGAAAAACATGGAAAGACCTCAATTTCTTGGTCTGATTTCATTACTGCAATCAAAAGACAATTTTACACTCTAGCATATATGTAGAAATCTACCATGAATTGGAATAACGTTAGACAACTTAAAGGTCAAAATGTGCAGGATTACATCCAAGAATTTAGAAGAACGTCTCTAATGTTAGGTGTATATTTGCAATCACAAGACATGTTGGTGAAATATATAGGGAGTTTACATAGTTACCCTAGGAATACTATGCGTATGTTTAATCCCAATAATCTAGATGAGGTTTGTCTGCAAGCCCCTCATCTTGGAGCAAGAGGGAAAAGTACTCCAGAAGAGGGTAGTAGCAATCCATTTAAGGGTAAAGGAAAAGAAAATGGTTTCAAAGGGAAAGGAAAGAAAAATGCATCCATTAAGAAGGAAGGAGAGAAAATAACATGCAAGAATTATTCCAAAGAGGGTCACGATGAATCTCATTGTTGGAAGATTCATCCCAAGTTGAAACCAAAGAAATTCAACACAAGGGAAAACAAAAGACAACTACAACCACTCAATAGGGTTTTGGATCTGATTCAGGTGATGAAACTAAAATTATAGGCATGGGTATGAAAGGAAAAGACTCCATTACTAGCACTAGTACTTCAAATTTACACAATGAAACCCCAAATGAAAAGAAAAGGATAGAAATTTTCACATAAGAGTAATCTCAAAACATAGCAAAATTGATACTCTTTTTTATAGTGGCTCTCAAGCCAATCGCATCTCTAAAAACATTGTCAAAAGTTTAAACTTGGAAATAATTCCACATCATAAGCCATGTCCATTAGGATGGGTGTGTGACAACGCACAATTGCAAGTAAGTAGAAATTGTAGACTGAAATTTTCCATTACTGTAAATTTCATAGATGAAGTAGAACTTGATGTTATGCCATTAGACATATGTGGTATAGTTTTGGGCAACCCATATTTTAATGATAGAAAATCTATCTTCCATAGACATGAAAAAAATTACCATTAGTTCAAAGATGGAGTAGAATACATTGTGAGAGTCCGTTGAAAGAAACTAAATATTTCACCTATAAATGTGAGGCAGATGGGAAGACTAGTGAATTCTAGAAATAATTTTGTGCTTCTAATGATCAAACCCAAGAATGATATTGATAATGAAGATTTTCAAGGGTGTGACTCAATATTGAAATATGAATTGGTTGATGTTGTTAAACAATGTGATGAGATGTTTCAGGAACCAAAAGGATTGCCTCCCAAGAGAGGAATCCAACATGAGATACAATTGCAGCAAGATAGTCCTCTTCCTAACATTGGCATGTACAGGATGTCAGTGATGGAAAGTGGATAAATTAAAAATAAAATTCAAGAGTTTTTGGATAAATGGATCATCGGGCCAAGTTCTTCGCAATGTGGTTCACCTATTTTTTTTATGCCAAAGAAGGATGGAACATGGCGTATGTGTGTGGACTTCTTTGAATTGAACAAGATTACGGTAAAGAACTATTATCCACTTCCTAGAATAGATTATTTACTTAATCAATTAAAAGATTCAAATTATTTTACTAAGTTTGACTTAAGGAGTGGCTACCATCAAATTATAATTTCTGAAGGAGACATCTAGAAGACAACATTCAAGACAAAACAACATTTGTTTGAATGGCTAGTTATTCCTTTTGGTTTACGTAATGCTCTTGCTACCTTCATGTGTGTGATGAATGACGTGTTGAGACCATTTCTTGACGATTTTATTGTAGCCCACTTAGATGACATCTTAATTTTTAGTAAATCTCGTGATGAACATGTCATGCATGTGAGAAAATTACTTGATGTCTTCAATAAACAACTACTGTATTTAAATATGTCAAAGTGTGAGTTTGGACAAAATTATTTTGTTTACTTGGGTCATATTGTTGGAGGAGGTGAATTGAAAATATATCCCTCCAAGTTTGATGTTATTAAGGCCCAAGACAGTTACTAAGGTAAGAAGTTTTTTGGGAGAAGCCCAATATTGGAGGAAATTCATTTCTCACTTTTCTTCTATAGCAGCTCCTTTACATACATTGAGTAATGTGAAAAAGGTTTTTCAATGGGAAGGAAAACAATAAAAGTCCTTTGATGCATTGAAGGAAAAGATCATTTCAGCTGCAGTACTTTCACTTCCAGACTTGAGGTAGTCATTTGAGATCGAGACTGATGCTAGTGACTATGCCATGAGTGCAGTCTTCATGCAACATGGTAAGCCTATATATTTTCATTTAGAAACTTTCAATGGTGAAGTGATTAATTACCCTATATATGATAAGGAATTGTATGCATTGGAGAAAAGTGTGAAAATTTGGAAACACTACTTGATGGCTAAGTAAACAATCATTCACACTGATCATCATCCATTGCAATGCTTGCAATCTCAATCTAAGTTCCAGCAATCAAGGCACTTCTGATGGATGGGTTTTCTTCAACAATTCCACTCGGTAATAAGGTATAAGAAAGGAATTTACAATAAATTTGTTGATATGCTTTCTAGGCCTATTATTAGTGCATATACTTTACTCAAGCATAATTATGTTTTTCATGAAAGTTACATTGAGCAGTATGAATTAGAGAATGACTTTTAGGATGTTTCTGCAAGCTTGAGTCAAGGTAACCAAGTAGAGGATTTGGATAATGATTTGCGTGATAGACTTGTTGTACCATCTTGGTAAGGTTTTTATTCCACAGGGAGAAAGAGTCAACATCATAAGAGAGGCACATACTTCTCTTATTGTTGGTCATTACGGTGTAAGTAAGATGATGACACATCTACATAGGTATTGTTATTGGCCTCGTATGCTTGAAAGTATGTCGAGTTTTATTAAAGGATGTTCATTATGTGTAGTCAATAAACCTAGGAATAGGAAGTTAGGATTGTATACACCACTTCCAATACCTTGACGACCATGGGAGAGTGTTTCTATGGATTTCGTAGGAGGTCTTCCATTGTCAAAATGAGGTCATGATTATTTGTATGTAGTTAGGATAGGTTCAGCAAAATGTGTATTTTGATGCCATGTAAAAAGAAAATTACAGCGGAAAAAACTGGCCAGTTATTCTTTCAGAATATATGGGTGCATTTTGGATTTCCACATCCATTGCTAGTGACTAAGATTCTTTCTTTTGGGAAATTTTGGTCAAGCTTGTGGGGATTAATAATGGACACCAAATTGAAAAAGAATACAACATTTCATCTACAAATAGATGGTCAAACAGAGGTGGTGAACAAGACAATGATACATCTTCTTCGTGAGTATTGCAACAAGCAACCTAAGTTTTTGGATGAACATTTTCACTACATTCAATATGCTTACAACTAGGCCAAGCACTCTTCAACTCAAACATCGCCATTTGAAGTCTGTTTGGGATCATTTCTTAAGTATCCTTTGGATTTCATTTTTGGAAAGGATGATTCTATTGATGGTCATAGTGACATAGACAAAGAAGGAATATTCATTGAACAAATCCAATTGATACATCAAAGAGTTCAAGAACAACTGGAAAGGAGCCAAGGAAAGTACAAAATAAGGCACGAAAAGCATCGGGTAGATCACAAGTTGCAAGTCAGTGATGAAGTTTGGCTTCACATTAGCAAAGAGAGACTCCAAAGAGAAGGTAAAAATATGAAACCAATTAGATATGGCCCATTCAAAATTCTGGAAAAGATTAGTGACAATGCCTTCAGGTTGGTTTTTCCTTCATATATGCAAATTTATGCTATTGTTAATGTTGAGAACTTAAGGTTGTATGAGCCTCCTTTGATTGAAGATCAAGGAGAAAATGTCCACATTCCTTCCATTGAGGATTTTTCTCTTGAATACCTTGAGGAACTACTAAAATACACCATTATTGATAGAAGAACAAGGTCTTAAAAATGAGGGAGTGTGGACTACCTTCGAGTGCAACTCAAAGGAACAAATCCTTCAAAATCCAAATGGATTGAGATTTGAAAGGTGAGGGAATTGTACCCTCACATGATGAGCAATTGAAAGTGATCTTTTGCAGTCCAAAAGGCTTCCAATGGGGAGGAATGATCAGGTGCTCAAAATTTTTTCTCAAAAAATCAAAGTTGTTGGATTAGTATGGAACTTGAATGACCATGTAGTGCTTATCATCTTGAATCTGGCGCAACTCATTTCATGTGAAACACACACCGTATCCTCCCAGAATCATGTTTTATTCACTTTCCCAAATAGACAAATTTTCACAAAATGTGATAACCTAATCACTAGTCTATACTACTGACATGTCGCTGACTAGTAAGGTGCCAAGTGGCATAGTTCGATTGGTCCAAGATGGCGAGTTTTCATTGGTACACAATGTTTGGTGGTGTTGAATCATAAGCTGCCACATGGTAGGGCCAGGGGATGCCAAGTGGCAGCTCGAGGTCCACCAAAATGGCTTGAAGGTCCGACCAGAAGTGGGCGGGGTCAAACCCGCAACTTCGTAACAAACACCAAGCGCTTACACCAATCAGGCTACCATGTGAGTCTCAGCCTATATCAGTGTTTGATTGATAATATCGTATGGTGTAATGGTGTATAGAGGAAGGGGACCAGGGTCTAGACCCAACCCTAGTCACCACTAGGAGACATGACCATGGGCGGGAAGCTAGCCCTCCAACCCCCCATTATAATCTTAACCATTAACAAACAGTGGTTGTGGCGGAGGAAAACATGTGACTGGGAAACCATAACTGCAGGGTTCAAACTCTGTATTGGCGTGAAATTCAATGGGGGCGGGAGTTAAGGTCCCAACCCCCAATCCTAATGTGCCATATGACCTCTTAGGAATGCAATGGTGGGCTGACCGATGGGGGCGGGCCATTGGCCTTAGCCCTCAGGGACATGGTCGCCCATGTAGCCGCCTTAAGTTTTTATAAGCCATCCAATAACAAAAAAGAATAAGTCAACTAGTCCATGCTATATAAAATTCACAACAACAACTGCTAATCTGGTTCCAGACAGTCATTAAAAACTACTAACAAGAAAAAGAGATACTATTCTCAAGGAAAAAACATGGTAAGCCGAAGATTCTAACTAGAGGATTAATCTTCCACAATCTCGGAGGTGCTTCTGCATCCCTCGTTGCTGGCACAATCTTCTTCAACTATTGTTGGATTTTGTCCAACTTGTTGTCCTGCATGAGCATAGTGATTTGGAGATTCTTCATTTCTCTCTTCATATTGGGGATGCCATTAGCCAACTCAACCATTTCCCCCGCTACCCGCTCCATTGCCTTGGCAAGTAACCACTTCAGCACCCAATAAACATGTAAGGCTTGCTTATATAAGGTCATGCATCCCCTAGTGTTGCCCAGGTCAGGAATGAGGTTACCCCATTCTTCCATTTCAGGTTCTGAATCTTCTTCCATTATATTTTCCTCTAATTCTTGAATAAGCTTATGAATGTCCTCGTCAGTTCCTTATTTGTATGCTTTTTCTGCCTCTTGCATAGTATGTCTCATGGTTTTTCTGCTGCATCTCTGACATGCTGGAGAGGAGGGCCTTGTTTCGTGTCTGCCTGTTTGATTATGTATGCGTCTACCCCCACACCCTCTTCCTCGACCTGGGCATGCCATTTTTTTCTTGACTGCCATCTGACTACCCTGGCCAACAACAAATGTTATATTCTCCGTCATGCCTCAATTATGGTCTCCTTTACTTCCCTCTCCCAATTCTTACCCTCCCCTTACCATGTTTTTCCAATGGTTGGGTTATTCCCTAGCTTTCCTCCCCTTAGATGAGGTTGGTGAATGTTCTTGGGAGTCTTCTCTACCTCCCAGACCACCTATTTTGCCTCATCAAACTGCCCCTGATCATTATCTATACAGAATCCATGCATGCATTTACCCTAGCCTGCATGGCTCCCAGCCTTACTAGATTCTTCCCCAGCATTTCTCATCCTGCCACCCTTTGCCTTCAGATTGCTTGTAGCAGGAAAGAATTCCAATTCCCTCCTACTTCTCTTTCTCTTTTTACTTCTAGGGATACACCATGCCTTGTTCTAGATTTAGGCTTGCTAGGATCCTTCTCTCTTCTGGATTTGCTTTCCAATCTTCTTGAGTCCAAGCTTCCACTAGGATAGTTTCCCTTATACGTTTTTGGGTTCCCTTCTATATCGTCTCAGGGGAGCTGTCTTTGTTTTGAAATATTCTTCGATTTCTTTCTTTCCATATTAGCCACATGTTAAAACCCATCACTAGACTCCAAGCTCTTCTGACCACTGGGCTTGAGAATTGACCTCGCCCCCATTGATTAATGGTTTGTTTAATGTTATGAGGGTCTCTATTTGTCCTCCCAAATAGTTTCTTGATTTCTTCCCATTGCTGCTAAGTAACAGGGCATGTGTTCAAGAGGTGTTCTTGCGTTTCTTGGTCCTGCTTACATAGACTGCATCTAGGAGGTCCATGGAATCCATGCTTCTAAATCTGATCCCAAGTAAAAAATTGTCCTTTTCCTACTAACCATAAGAACAAAGTTACCTTCAGCCACCAGTTGCTGTGCCACATTTGTTTCCACATGGGTGCATTTTCATCGTGCTCCTGTTGGATAGTTAGATAGCAGGTCTTTCTAATTGTGAAGGTTCCCTTTGTGGATCTACTCCACTGTAGTATATCTGGACTTGTTCTAATGGTTATTCTTCTTGATTCTGTTTCCCTTACATATATATCCCTTTGTTTAGAATCAATGTGACTATCCCATTCTTATGGTTTCTTCAAGGTTCTCCAAGTCTCCACTTGACTCTCTTCCTTCCAGTATTCACTTACATAATTTAGCCCTTCAGCTTTAGCCTTATGACATGTGTTTTGAAGGCCTTGAACCTCTATCATTCTCTCTCTTTGCTGCCAAGCTTCATCCCAGAATTTAGCTGAATTTCCATTCTGTATTTCCCAGAATGTATGTTTGGATATAATTTCTTTCTTTTGACTAGCCAGGTCCCATATTGTGGAGCCTCTTGGAACTTCTCCCAGCCTAAGAATACCTTCAGTGGTTGTGGGCATATTGTATTTTAGAGTCCATATTTTTTTCCATAGATCATCTCCACCCCTCATCGATTTCCACCATAGCTTTTCCCCCATAACTTTGTTCAGTGTATACGGATCTCTAAGACCCAATCCTCCTTCTTCTTTGTTTTTTATCAGTCCCTTCCAAGATATTAGAGCCCATTTATTTTGTTTCTTTGGTCCTCCCCAGATGAATTTTTTGAATATTTCTATCATTTTTGTACATACCCCTTTAGGAACTGCCATTGCCGAGAGAGGGTAGATAGGAATTGCTTGAAGAATCGATTTGAGAAGCACTATTCTTCCCGCTATATTCAAAGATCAGAAAGACCAAGTAGCTAGTCTGTTCTTAAGTTTCTCAATGGTTTGATTCCAATTCACTATCTTCAAAGGATTTAAAGCTAATTGATTTCCCAAGTATTTTGTGGGTAATTCACCAGTGCGGAAACCCAAAATTATAGTCAAGTGGGATTTGACCATGTCTGGCTTGTTGAAGAGGAATGTACAAGATTTATCCTTGTTAATTTCAATTCCTGATGCTTCCATAAAGAGGTCCAGAATTCTTTTAACCATTTTAACTTCTCTTAGGGAGACAACACAGAAAAGCATAATGTCATCTACAAACTATTGATGAGTAATTGGTAAGTTACTTCCCCATAACCTTAGCCCTTTGATTTTTCTCTCTCTCAATTCTTTTTTGATGTATCGTCCCAGGCCTTCCACTGCTATGATAAACAACAATGGGGATAAATTATACCCCTCTTGCAATCCTCTTGTGGCATTGAAGGTCAAGGTTGGCATTCCATTCAAGAGAATGGAAAAATTAGGAGTGGAAATCATATCATAGACCCATTTTACCCACCTATTTTAGAAGCCAAATGCCGTTAAAATTGTTTTAAGGTAATCCCAGTTTAGGCGGTCATATGCCTTTGAAAGATCCAATCTAATCATCATTCCCATTTCCTTTTTATGTTTCAAAGAATGCACTACTTCCTGAGACACTACCAAGCCATCTAGAATTTGTCTCCCTTCCACAAACTCAGTCTGTTCTGGGGAGATAATACTAGATAGGATTGGTTTCAGCCTTTTAGCCATCAGGGTGGCTATAATATTATGGATTACATTAAAAATAGAAATAGGTCAAAAATCCTGAGTGGTTTCCGAATTAGCAGATTTGGGAATAAGAGAAAAAAGGGTTGAGTTGAGGCCGGGACATACCTTCTGATGTCTACGTAATTCTTCTACCACCTCTAAGATGTCTTGCCCCAAGAAGTGCCAGCCTGCTTGGTAGAATTCCACTATAAATCCCTCTGTTCCTAGAGCTTTATTTCACTTCATCCCTTTCACTATTTCTTCCACTTCTTCCAGGGTTGCTGCCCTCATGAGAGCTAAGTTCTGGTCCCTGGTAATCATCCTTGGGATTTCATTGCATATCCTTCTTATAACCTCTTCTCTATTCACTCTAGGTTCTGTAAGGATATCCTTAAAGTGCCCAACTAAACCCTGTTCCATTTCTTCATGCTGGGTTAGGTGTTGCCCCTCGTAATTTTTGATAGAGAATATTCTATTCCTTTGTCCCTACTAGATCATGGTTTGGTGGAAGAATTGCGTATTCCTTTCACCTTCACAAAGCCAATTTATTTGAGACTTTTTCTTCCATAGTATCTCTTCCTGTTTTCTTCGTTCTTCAATTTGACTTATCACTATGCCTTCTTCTGTGGTTCTTTCCTCGCTTCTACCTTCTGTTATAATTTCTTGCTCCAGTATTCTCATTTTTTATTCTAAGCATTGCTACTCTTCAAATATATTCCCAAATTCTTCTTTGTTCCATTTTTTTATTTTCCCTTTGAGTTCTTTTAATTTTAGTTGAAATGTCTACATCCTGGTTCTTCCTCTTTGTTGGCTCTAGTTCCACCACTCCTCCACCTTTGACATAAAATTTTGATCCCTAAGCCATAAGGCCTCAAACCTGAATGGTCGCCTCTTTGGGCTCGCTTTGATGTCAATTTCTAGCGTAATCGACCAATGGTTTGAACCCGTTATTGGGAGGATAATTGTTTATATGAATATATCCCTGTTTATAATTTGTTCAGATATTAAAAATCTTTCCAATCTTGATGCAATGAGATTTTTTCCCCCTCTTCTATTATTCCATGTGTGGATCCCATTTATTGTGGGGATATCCACCAATCTTTTCTCTGATATCATATCACCAAAGGCTTCCATATCTTGGTCTATTCTTCTCAGGCCTCCTCGTTTTTCCATCAGAGTTCTAATCATGTTAAAGTCCCCTCCTACAATCCATGGCAGATCTGGGTATAGCCTTCGGATTGTTCCCATATTTTGAAGAAATCTTCTGCATTCGCCTGTTGAGTGCGGGCCGTATACCCCTGTGAGGACTATCCATTCCGATAAGCCTATCATTTTAAAAGTGCCTGAAGGAATTCGGGGCATGCTAACCCAATTTACAAATTGAACTTCCTCTGGATTCCACAGAATCGCTAGACCTCCTGCGCTAACTATGGCATCCTGACCCATTAGCTCATAATGAGGATTAAATATCCTCATTATCTCTTCCAATTTCTGAGTGCTAATCTTCGTTTCTTGAATTATAATTATACTGGGTTTATCTTTTTTAAACCTATGTCTCAAATATCTCTATTTCTCCTTGCTATTAAGACCTCTGATATTCCAGGTTGTAATTATCATTTTAATAATTTGGGAGGTTGTTGGAATACCTCTAAAAGAGGTATGACTCTTCCTAAATTCACCAGCATCTCCCGAACCATTTGGATAGTCTCACTCATTGTACGTCTACATCATTTTCTTCCTCCTTTGCCAGCAGTGCTCATTCCTATACTTTAGGTACCTTGTGCTCCTAGTTGTTTAGGTTGATTTGCCATAATTACTCCTAACTTCTCTTTGTACTTTTGAAAAATATATTTATATAATTTCTTTTGTTCTTCCAGTATAAATCACTCATCCAGATGCCTCCATTCATGTAACAGTCTCCTCATTATTTATTCCTCTTCGCTTCCTTTATCTTTTAGTGGGTCTTCCTCCATTTGGGTTTGGTCTTTTGGTGAGTCCATGCTATCTTCTTCCCCTTCCTGTTCCATATTGATTTGTAATGTGTCCTATTCTTTTGCTCCTTTTGAGAGTTCCTTAGGTTCTTCGTCACTGTCTCCCTTTTCCATTTCCATTTCCTCTTCCTAAAGGGCCTGAAACTTGTTTTGATTTTCCAGTAGTATTGCTTTTGTAGGTGGTTGTAGAGGGTTTGATCCTTTTAGAGATTTCCTTCTGGTGAGTAATTCTTTGAATCCCTCTTCGGTCTCTCCATTTTCCTCTATTACCTTCTCCTCTTCCTCTTTCCTTTCTACTGATTCTTCAACTGCATTTAAAGGGAATTGTTTAAAGAGATGGCCATATTCATGACATCTTCCACAACGAAATGGGATGTGATCATAATCCACCGGTTGCTGCCATACCTCATCATGGTATTCTATCTTCACAAACTCTAGGAGTGGTTCTGTTATATTCATATATACACATATCCTGGCATAAGATGTGTATCTCCCTCTTTTCGTGGTCTCAGCTACTTTGACAAATGTCACAATTGTATTTCTTATTCCTTCTAGGATCTCCGGATCCTAGAACTCAATTGGGAGTCCAAATAGTCTGACCCAAATAGGTGTCACTAGCATTTTTTTCTTGTCTGGGTTATAGCAATCTTCCCAGTGCCTCATGAATAAACTAGTGTTATTCATAAAGTAGGGTCCTCCCTCAAAAATCCTTTCCTTATCTTCCAGATTAGAGAAGATAACCATAAAAAAAAACCCTTTTCCCCTAGTTTTAGATCTATATGCCCCTTAAGTTTCCATATTTGTTGTAGCCATTTGGTGAAATTCTTCTCCGATGGCCATATCCCTATGAACTTACAAATTAAAGCATGATCTTTCATATAACTTTTGTATTCTTCAAGTTTGTTGTTAGGGATTACAAACCTGGGTTTTTTCACTGCCCTTGGTAAACATCTGTCGCTTAATCCTGCTTGCCATCGTGCTCCCATGATCGGAATGTCTCTGGAGCTTTTTCCAGTGCCCCCTTGTGCTCCATTTCTACTTGACTCCCCTACTGCTATGTTTTTGTAGGAGGGGATCTCTCCCCTCCCGACTTCAGCTGCCATTTCTCTGTCAGTTCTGTCAGCATTCGATCTCCTGTCCTTTGCGTGTATCTGCAGTCTGTAATTCTCAGACCAAATACTAACGGAAGCAAGCTTCACCTGCACCTAGACCCCAATTCAGGTCTACCTAGGGCCGCCCGATCTAAAACCCTAGCCCTACTCACCTGCTATCATCGCTTCCTCCTCTCCCAAATCAAACCATATATGTTGATGTATATGTGGATTTTATGGATGATATGCTTATGATATTTTTTTTCCCTATTATGATGGTTATATGTATCTTTTATGAGAGCATATATGTATGGATTTCAGCATGTTTTTACTTGTAAATGAATGGATAATGTATTTATGGCCGAATAGATAATAATGCAGAAAATGACATGAGGGGACAATGGTTCATAGCGATCCTCATATAAGTGTGAGATCCCTACATTTAATTCTATTGTTTACATCTGTTGTTTAGATGTTGATGATATGTTTGACAAAATTCTTGACATTCCTATTAGGGGTTTGGATAAGGTCTAGTTCAACTTATTTCTTTTTTATGCCAGCCTAAGCTGACAGTACCCACATTATGCACATTCAATTGCATGTCGTATACATGTCCCAGGAATTCCAGGATTCCATACGTAGGAAACCTTTGATAAGTCAAGGTTTAACTATCTTTGATTGAATCCTTAAGCAGAAACGTTTCATTTAACTTATGCAAATTCTAAGCTTGAATTAACCTTTGGGCGGAACCCTTCATAACCTTTCATAAGCTTTGTTTAAGTCTTATTACCACGCATATTAACCATACCCTTTTAACTCTAGTTCTAATTACCCACGCTTATCAACCATACCATGGTCTTTAGACCTTGGTTAAACTCAGACTTAACCCATAATCATTAATTTCGCTTATTTCTATTATAATTCTCATATAATAAAAATATTCTGTAAAACACTTAAACCTTACCTTTCTGTTGATTCACATGACTTACATTTACCGATGCTCAACTGTTATCCTGTTCAATCCACACCATCGATTTCTTCCTTCAGAACAATGGTTATTACCCGATCTCCAACTTTAACCCATTCACTCGCCGAAACTCAAAGAAGTTAAACTTCTTTGAATAACTCATCGGGTTCACCTGACATGTTAACCTATGCGTAGATTTGAGCAATTATCGTCCGATCAATCAACCATTGAATAGTCATGATTATTAGAAATCAATGGGGTTTTAAGCCCATTGTATAAAACCTCATCATTTCTGAATTCCAAATTAACCAACGCACACTTTCAGAATTGATATATGTCCTCAATCACCCAATGAATGGTCCTGATGGCCGAAATTCAACGAGGGTTTAATTCAGTTGCATAAAACCTTATCGCATCCAATTTTGGAATACCTCTTACAACTTCGAGGGTGCACAAGAAACAACTTCCCGCTTACGAAAACACTTCGTCCTTCTACTAACACGTGGTTTAATCTACGCTGCTCAACTTCTCAACTTTATTCTACGCGAATTAATCTTGGTTGTCCATCTCCATCACTCTCGTTCGTTGATTTTTCTGATCCAACAACTGCACTTTGTTTCTACGCTTTTCTGTTCTTTACCATGTAACAATCCATTTGTTTGGATTTTTGCCTTTGTCTTTATTCTCGTCTTCCCGTCTTGAATTATTCTGATCCAATATTCATCTTCATTCTTTATTCCTTCGCTCTTTTATGCTTCAGCTGCGTAACTCCTTAGGTTTTAAGAACCTTACAGTATACCTTCACTGTAATGTTAAAGTTTTCCTCCAACACATTCTATGTGTAAACCTGATACACTATTCCTTACACTTGATCTCTGGTTCTACACCCTTGCAACCCTATGTTATGAAAAGTTACTTCTAATTCACGCACAATCTGTAATTCCATCAATCAACACACATCACACACTTAAGGATCAAAATGTTTGTGTATATATAAACAAATAATTACATACTCACTCTATGTCTCTCTCTGGCCTGATTTTCTTATCAGTGGCCTTTTCCCTTTCCTGCCCGTAGGCTTACAATCAAACCTATCTAACTCTCGAACTAATTCCTAGATAGCGAACCTTTTTCTATGCATTTTAGGCTTACACTTATATAGAAGGATTCTATAACGAATTCTTGGTTTAGATCCATAACCTTCTCAATAGAATCCTAAAATCTTTTCTTTATCTCTAAGGATCCTTTCTAATCCATAAAATCATCAACTAATTCTTAATATAATATTTACATTTAATTCTCAAATCAGTCAATCCCTATGGAATATTAACTAGTCTAAATCTCTCATGTTCTCCAACATTCGAGAACATTTACAAATATGCCTCACAATACTTAATTAAGTCCTATTCTTAATATCTCTCATTAAAATTATTGAAAACCTTAATATTTACATTAATTTAATACAGAGGAATCCAACTTACTTGAAAACACAATAGCCCCTATGTCTACTAAAACATAATGATATTTTTGAGCTGAATGCTCCTGCATTAGACTCTTAAGGTTTAAAACATTCCTGATCTCCTAATCATGTGTTCCCATATGTTGATATAAAACCTCCAGGGTCCCGAACTTTGTTTTGTAGTCTGTCTTTGGTTTCTTCTTTGGTTTGTTGTTTTCTCCAGGTCTCCACACTTTATGTTGCATTGCCCCACTAGCTATGCTCTCACAGTCTACTGCTGTATTTTTCTTGCTAATACTTTTCTTTGATATTGTTGTCTTCTCCCTTTAAGACACTTTTCTCATCAATTCCATCATTAATTCAATTTTTATGTACAACTCATTTCTTTGCTGGAATTTTTCCTCTTCCTCTCTTACATATCCTTTGCAATCTTCATCAAGCTCTTTCTTCCCTACTAGTGCTTTCAGCCATTTCTCTAGTAGTTCCAGTTCTTTCTCCCATTCGTTGATCCTTTGATGAGAGTTTAGTACTTCTTCTTTATTGACTGCGTCAATAGCTTCCCTTTTTATCTCCATTGTGCCTATCATCATGATGGAATGATGATCCTTTACTATGTTTTCAGCTAACATAGTATCTTCTTTAAGTTTTCCTTTAATCTTCTGTTGGTTACCTTCACGTTGTAGTTGCTATATCGTTACTACCATCCTTACGTCCCTACCCTCTTGTTGCTTCTGAACTTCCATCTCATCTCCAAATAACCTATGTTCAATTTCTTTGATCACATCATCACACTCATTCATTCTATTCATTATTCCTACAGACAAACTATTCGTTTATGAATTAAAACTCTCTTATGTCTTTATGTCTTTTAGAGACTCTCTGCTACTGTCAAGTACTGTTGTAACCATTTCTTTTCTATTGCCATTTCCTCCTAGCAACTTCTCCAACAATTCAATTTCCTCTTTACATTTAGCAAGTGTTTTATTAGAATGCTCTTCATTTCCATCTTCATCCTTTACATGGTCACTATTTCTCAAATATTCAATCGAATTATCTTCCATCGACAATTCTGTCTCATTCATCTTCACAAAAATAAGTTCTTGTTTTCTCCTTACATTTTCAAAAATCAATACTTAATCAACTCTATGTTGTGTAACAATATTTGAGAACTGTCCTCCTTGAACACTTATAATCCTTGTATTCATACAACAATTGTCAGTTTGAAAAATGTAAGGCTCAACAGCCTCAACTAATGTTTCACATATCAGCTCTTTAGGATGAACTTCATCTCCTTCTTCCACAAGGAATTTTCCTTCTTTTGTAACAAATCCAAATATCAATTCATCAATAATTTTCTTCTCCTAAAACAATTCAATATTTTCCTGATTCAAGAGCCATTATCCATCATACTCTGCTCTAGAATACTTATCTTTTGAGAAGTACTCTTCATCCTCTGTCAACACATCAGTATGCTAATCCAAGTTTTCCTATGAACTCTAGTGACTTCTATCAATTTTTATGACAGCTTCATAAGACTGCCAATCCACTGTGAAACATGCAAACACACCAAAACTATTAGATTAAAAAATACAAGGTTTTATAGCCTCTTCTCCTACCTTTGTCCACATTTCCTTAGACTGCTTTGAATGATACCAATAGTTCACTGATCTCCATTGTTCATCTTCACCAAGAACTTCCCCCTGTTCTCCTTCACAAATAAAAACTTCCATTTCCAACTCAACTTCTCTGAGTTTTTCCAGTAGCCACTTCACTCGCCTCTGTTGTAGCCGTCTCTGTAATTTATGCCACTTCACTGCCTTTTTCGTCAAGACCCAACCTTGTTGTTGGCTAAATGGGGCCTAACCCAAGTTTAACAGTGAGTTTTAGCCAAGAAAATCTCGATACTATAAGCCATTTTGGCAACAATCCACAGAGCGCTCACTGAGGTCTCACTCGAAGTAGTATGGGAGGGTTCTAGAGCCAGGTTTTCGCACCCTAGGGATGTCTTGATGAGGGTCTGGAAGTTCACAATCCTAGTCCGCATGATGCGCTAGTCTGCACAGCTTTCTATTCTTTGCAACCCATGTGCACCTTTGTATTATTCCAATCTAATCCTTACTGTGCTATTATATTAGTGCTTAACTTAGTTTGTGCGAACCCAATATTCTTATTAATTATTCAACTTCTAGATTATCGCGAGTACTTGAAAACAATATAAATGTATAAAGATAACCAGAACATATAAATATAGATCTACAAATAAATACACAATATTCTGAATCAATCTTATCTTTATTAATACTCAAGTTCTGTTCCAGACCAGACTCTGCCCTGTGCACTCAGCTGCAAGGGTCTACGCACTCAGTTGCGGACTCTACTAGGCCTTTGTGCACTTAGCTGCAAAGCCTCTACCTACCACTACGACCCAATACACTTCAGATTCACTTCTATCTTATAACCATGCCTTTGCATCTATCTCTTACTTATCCAAAAACTAAGACTGACTTCACACTTAGAGCCTCGCTCTATTTATACAATCCCATGGTCTACGGACCACGGGTAGGACGACACACTTTACATTAAATTACATTATCTTAGGGTGGAGAACCCTAGACTCTTGTGCTCTGCGCCCGCATTTCGCGGGGTATTTACATTAAACTTTACCAAAAGTCAGGCTTCAAGCCCCAAAAACAAGCTATGGGGGTATCCACTGCCCAATAGGCCCCCAACATAATCATCGAGACTTGTCCTGAGTCACTCTACTAGTGCAGCGACCTTTGCGTGAACTCCATCCAACTATGCCTGTGTTGCACAAAGATCTGTAGTGCACTGCTCTGGTGTCTGCTAGATCCGCTCTGCTCGCTCGACCGAATTCTTATTTTTAGCGTCAAATCCCTGTCTTAGGTCATGCATCGCTTTCATTTGTGCGACTTTTCCTTCGATGTTGGCCATGATGAGGAAGGCCTCATCAATCAAAGGCTGGACGCTTGCTTTAAGTACTACCTCTTCCTGGCATGCTGCATCCACTTGCTCTTTCAACGCCTTTGGCTGTTGTAGCCTCGCGAGCCACTGAGTTAGGACCATTGTCTGTGTCGTCTCACACACACTGTCATATTGCATTTGAAGCTCTCGCACCTTTGTTTCCAACTGTTGTATGGTGGGGTCCTCTTGTAAGGTTGTGAGGACCCCAAAGGATTCTTCCAACAATGTGGTGCAGCTCTGCACTCCCTGTTCAATTTCTTCCAACCCTTTTCGGATATTGCTGGTGCACTAATCTCAAAATTCTAGGGGCGTGGAGGGCTGCACCTTTAATTGTAGTTTAGAAATTTGTAGGTTGAGGTCCAACGGGATCCTCGTAGCTTCCTCCTTCACCTCACAGAGTCTACTGGCCAATTTGTGGATCTGCATTCCTACTGGCAGATCTGTCGCAATTTCCAGTTCTGGGATGCGGCGACATGCTTCCTCTATGATCTACTCCAACTATTGGTTTTGAGCCAACGCTTCATCACATTGTAAGCTAATATGTTCGATGTTTATTCATTGTTCACTTAGCATTTGCACTGCGCGTCTCTCCCTAGCATGGAGTTCTGTCGTAACTCCCTCCTGTAGCTGGTAGAAAATATCCCATGGAAGGGTAGCCAAGTTTATGCCAAGTCCCTTGATCTATCCTACCGCGGCTCTATCCTCCATGTTGTCCGCTATCAGTGCTCCTTCTAGCAGCGTGACGGTGTTGGCCATTTTTGCCCACAACAACTGCTCTATTGCCGATGCTCCCATGGGACTGTAGACGACTACCGTTCCTTCTTGTGGGAGTCGCACCTGAAGTCCCTGCAGTTGTGCCTTGAGTGCCCCCAACACATTCTACTGCTCCATCATTGCTTCTTGGAGCACCTCCCTAGTGACCTCACGAACTATGTCACCGATGTCGTATAGATCACCCTCTGTCAGTGTAATAGGCTCCCCATCCAATTTGGAAGCCTTGGTCTTCTTCCACGGCCCAATTCATTCTATATCTTGTGCTCAGGTCTGGGCCTCTTACCTCCTGCGTCGTGGTGGCCCTACCTGCTGCTGTTTTCTCGACGGCCTTAGTCTACTCTGCGGCGGTCTTCGCTGCCTCACGGGAAGCCCTTACCTCCTCGGTGAGCTACTCGTTTCACTTATCTTGTGCCAGCAGCTTGGCGGCATCCTTCTGTCTTTGTGTCACTACCTCATCATGTGCTACTAGATCTGGGGTGTGCCATTCGGGTGGGCATGAGTCGAGGATTGCGAAAATAGCGTCATCAATTGCGATGAACGAGAGCTTGGTCTAGTTCTGCTCCATATCGTTCCATTCCTTGATATACAGTTTGTGCATATCCACCTTAAAGTCTGCAAAGCCCCACATACTCTCGTATAATGTGGGGGATAAGCGTGGACGTTTGTGGATCCACATCCATATGCTCACCTCCATGAGTATCCAGAAGATCTTGATCTCGTGGATGCACATGGTGTGCCTTTTCGCCAGAGTGACGCGTATGTCACTGGCTCTCGCAAGTCCTGGTCAAGAGGAGGAAACTGATTGTCTTCCAGCAATTCCCCTGCAGCCAACAAGATGGATAAGAGCAACCATGCGTAGTGGAAGGTTTTACCCTACTCCTGAGCCTCCTTGTAGTTCGTCAAGAACTCCTCACATAGGAACTGCACCCAGTTGAATTGTACCCCCTCACTGCATTGTTTGGCCAGCATGATGACCATTGCTGGTACCTCATTGCCATGACATTTTTTCATCACTTTTCCTTCCAATAGCTGGGTGGCTGCAAGCACCCCTTTGTCTTGAATGCTAGTAATGACATAGCCCCTTTGCTTCTTCTCTAACCTGTATTTCTTCTTCATGGCTTCTGTGAGCGCCAAGTCTCTGCTTTGACAAGCTATTTTTGTGGGGTTGCTTCCCGTATAGGGAAGGTGAGAAATCCTATGAATAAGGTCCACCGTAATGGGAATTGGCTCCTCCAGCCACAAGTACCGATCATGCACTAGGCAAAGTAGTTGCCTGATGATGAATATCATGACTGGTGCCCAGTGAAAGTGTGGAATCCATAGTAGGTGGAGTAGCCCAGCCTCCTCCACCCCGTGTAGCCATTTTCGTGGCTGTAGTGTTGTAACTAACCCCTCCTTACTTTGTTTCATAAGCTGGCTAGTCTCCAAATGTGGGAACTTTTCATTGTCCGTGAGGTCCCAATCTTCAAATTTCATCGTGGGTACACGACCCAAGATTGAACCCTCAAATAGAATTCCATCTAGGAGGAGTGGGGTTTTGAGTGCGCTCTTAACAGTATCCACATCCTTGGGTACTTTTGCTTTTCCTTTCTGTGGGGATATTTAGGCAGTTTTGTTGTAGCGCATACTGGTTGAATATCTACCTCCACTTCTTCATCTGGTTCAATCTCTTCTGGGAAAGCCTAAAGATCCTCCTCCTCATCATCTGTCTCAATATTAACTGTCTTGCCCTTGTCTTCCATAGATAGTTTACCGAACGAAGGATTTTGCGAAGAGAAACAGACTGGTCCTGCTGCCTGTGGATCCTTTTTGGGCCTTGCTGTCTGGGGTGATTTAGGGATTTCCAGTGCATCCTAGACCAGAAGTGTAGAGCTCTACACGGCTCTCTCGGTTTTTGACATCATTCTGACCAGGAAATCCTCTGTCTCTTTCGACAATGTTTCAAACACTAGACTTTCTCTCACAACGTCCAAATTTGTTAGGTTCATGCCTAATTGATAGCGCAACAACTGAATTCTCAAAATGCCAAGGGTTGTTTGGTGGAGAGCCACTTGTGATTTAGAGGCCCTTTTGAATTCAAATTTGACCATTCTCCCCATATTTGACTCATTAATGTGAGATTGGCAGCAGATAGTCCCAAATCTAGTTCTGACTTTGTGTCTTAATTACCCGTCGTCTGCTCCTTGTTGCCTTAAATTTGACATCTTTTCATGAACAGTGACACCAATGATCACTTTCCAGCCTACCCGCGCAGCAGCATAGCCCCTTTTGCGTGAATGCGACCCGTGTGTCATACTGATCCTGCGCGTAGCTTTCTTGTCGCGCAGCTCCCATACAGACTCTTTTATAATCCCTTGCTCTCTTTCAACTATTTGGAGCACTGAGGCTGTGATTCTGATAGATAGTCAGGTGGTCGCACCACCAGTGAGAGGCTTCAAGTCACCTTCCAACCCGGTTCGCGGGCCTTCCTTAGTTATCCTCATGCCAGTCAATGCCTCACGTTCTTCCTTATGTGGTGCGCTTCCCTCGTTACTTTTTCTAATAAAGCATTGTTGCAACCATGGTACCAGAGCCAAAAATTCTCAGTGACAATATTCTAGTGTGGTGGTATGGCTTCCCATATGTTGTCCTGTCCTTCTGGCGACATGTATTGCTTGCGTGATTTCGGTTTCCAGTTTTCTAATTTCCGCGTCCATTAACATGCTTCTCTACTTTAGTCATACCCGATCTTCTTCAAGTTCACAAAGTTCAAGGTTCCCTTGTCGAATGGCTTCTTGAATTTGCATATGTTCATCCTCACGCGAAAGCATAATCTCTTCACTTTGGTCCTCGCGTGTTGTTCCAATTATGGGATTTATTGTGTGACAATTCTTTTCCAAAGCTACGGCCTCGACTCTTCTCGTCATCTTCAGAATCATTCCCATGCTCAAGTCCTTGTGCATGGCCCTATAGGCCCATTGGACCACTGGTACGCATAGGCCCCAACTAGTTCGTTCTACCTAGTAAACTCTGTTCATGATTCCGCATAGCTTTGTGAATGCCTCGACGTGGAATATTTAAGGTGTGCGTTGCTTTTCCTATTGCCGCTTCGGGTTCGGATTTTCAATCTTTAGTCTGGGATGTGCTTGCACAACACAGGTCTGCACCCATTGACATAGGTGGGCATGCAAGCTGCTTCATCTTAGCTTCCCAACCCTCGTTCGATGCTAGGGGCTTCCAAACCACAAGCACATCTGCCTTCTACATTCCTGCCAGTTTACAATGGTCTCCTGATGTGTACTCCACCATTGTGCGGAGATTGCACATAGCTCCCATTCCAGCGTGCTGTACCGCTGCTCTTTCGGTACTGCACCTTCAATTTTTTCCAAGAATTCAACCACCGCTGTTTCTCCATCATATTTTGGCAATTCCCTTGCCTCTATTGTCACGCAATGCAATGATCTAATCATCATGATGCAATTTAGCATTGTCACTTCGTGAAACTAGTTCTGCCAGCATTCTACTTCTTCGTCTAAATCTGAAGTACAGGAGCTGTCATGTTGCCATGAGATTCTCCCATCTGCAGTCGGGTTCACCCAATCCCGGTCTCGCATTGTTATCGGGTAAATATAATCCAGCTCATCGTCGAACACTGGTTCAATGTAGTGCGCTGCTTCGGTTGGCTCTAGTGGAACGACTACGCGAAGGGAATTTTTCTCAAATATCATCTTCCGCCTCTTTAGGTTAATGATTCCATTCATATTAGTGGCCCAGTCTATTCCTAGAAATGTAGGATAAGGATTGTTGTCATCGATAATCTCTATTACTTCAAATTCATCTATGTGCTCGTGTCTTCAATATCAATTGTTACCCCTTGCAGCCTCCCCATGGGAAAAATCTTATGTTGGTTCGCCATTCGTAATTAAATAAGGGACCACTGTAATGCGGGCCTACACATGTGTTCCCATCTCTGCTTTGGTAAAACATTTTCATCCGAACCCAGGTCTAGGATTACCTGATCCATTTCATACTCGCCAATCTACGCAGTCAATATCATTTCCCTCCTAGTGTACAATGCATGCTTTCCCAATTTCCAAACTACACACAGTTCTCCTAACCCTGCACACCTGGTGATCAACTCCTATAGTCCCTTAACTGCCTTATTGTCTCACAACAGTTTCATGCATGTCTCCAAAATGGTAGTAAGCATAGAAGGATCCATCCCTAGCTCTGGTTGATCCTTACTATCTGAAGTGGAGGCCCCCACGAAGCTCTTCTTAGCTTCCATGAACGTTTCCTTTACGCATTCTAAGTTAAACTCAGGTTCCTTTTGTTAGTGTCAGTATCTGCATACTTCCATCAGGTATCAAAATTCACTCTTTTCATATGCATTTTAGGAGTCCCATAGTGAAAATTTCGCATCATTCCATTGGGTCATGATATACTGATCCATTGATGGTTGTTTTCTATTCAAAAATCTTTCCCTCATAGACTATAGTTGCTGATGCTTCTTCAAATTGTCTTTAGTCAGGGTTTCATAACTAATCTGCAGTTCATTTCATTAGGTAATACAACATGATTTCATTACGTCTAGTGTTTCATCACCAAGGTCAAGTAACTGATTTCAAAGTGTAAATAAAGGTCAGCAAGGGTATGAGGATGATCAATAAATCAAGCATGATGGCTTGTACGACATAGATGCTGAAATTATTATCCTTTAAGCCTAATGTAATTTTCACCTCAAAGCATGTTTTTGAGGTGAAAATAGAGTATTTTAGTTTATTTTGTATTTCATATGTACTTTAAAGTTTCCTATATGTAATAAGTGATCTCAGCTGCATCAGGGTATTTCTCCTTGCTGCAAAATGAAAAACACTACAAAATTCAAGCCAAATTGAGCATTTATCCACCTGCGAAGATACAATAAGAAAAGACATTAAATCAGAGTTTTGAAAAGGAACTTGAAACATTGCAAAAAGTGGGTTTTTTCAAGTGAAAAATTAAAATATTCCTTTATTTAAACCCTCATACTTCATTTTCAAAATTCATTGTCCTCATTTGCCAAGCAAGAAAGTGAAAGGGAGAAGGAAGAAAATCGTGTTTTATGTGAATTGTAGCAAAGAAGCCTAGCGATGTGCTTTTGGTCGAAAGACAATGCGCTTATACAGGGTGGCGTTGCGCTTTTCACCAGGTGCTACTCTTTTCTCCATTTTTTCTAGTGTAAATTTGAACAAGCACTATTCTTTTGTCAGGGCATTGTGCTTCTAAGAGAAGGCGCTGCATTTTTCCCAGAAGTGACAAAACGCCTCGAAATATTCAACAAGAGTCAAATTTGTTTTGGCTCTCCCTTATTACAGGTAAGTACATTCTTGCATCTTGGTTTTAGGTTGCTAAATCAAAGATTAAAGCATCATTGGTCATTGTAATATTGAAACCTTAAAAACCCTATAATTTTCCCTAATTCTACTGAAACCCTAACTCCTTCCTACTCCTCTTAGCACCCAACTCTACAAGTCATAAAATCACCCTATTCCTTTTCCCTCTTTCCCATTGTTCCTTCACATTCCCTTCTGTCTCTTTTCCCAAGAACTCAAGGCACAAAATGTTGGCATTATGATACAAGTGTTGTCCTTGATGGCAACTCACACAGATGACAGATCATAGTGCAGTAAGTCAGTAGCAAAGAATTGATGTTTAGGCTCTCAGAATGGAAGAAAATTAGATACCCGCAGGTTCCTGTGCACAAAGCTGCGGACATACACAGGTGTGCCGAACAAAAGTTGTGGACATGTACATAGCTGCTCCAAACAAAAAGTGCGGACATAAAGTACACGCACTTCATGCAGAGAGTGCACATGGGAAATCTTATGGTTGGTCCATGGTATTTAGTCCGACATTTTTTGGTCCGTGGTGTTTGCATCTAACGTATTGAACCCAGGTTTTGGGTTCCTAGTATTGGATCTCTATGGTTTTGGACCATGGTTTGAGTAATGACTAGTCTATAAAAAGGAAAGGAGATCATTTGGCTTGAGAAACTAATGGATTGAATATCTGGAGATGAGCAAGATCTGAAATACTGGTGATCGGTTGGTGAGTTATAGCTAGAACTGAATCAAGGAGAAACCTGAGCATTACAAGATGGATCTACTGATGGGTCGAGATCTCTGAGCCGCATGATCAGATCTGTAAATCTGATAATCTGGGTATAAGTGAAGTCTGATAAATTATCCATACTCATAGGGCTCGACACAGCGCAGGCGTAGATACCTGCAGGCTCGACACAGCGCAGGTGCGGATACCCGCAGGAGGATAAAGAAATGAATACTACGGATGTACGCAGGTTTCTATTGGTGAAGTTGCAGACATTTTCTTGGAATATGTTTTAGCTGCTTTTGTCTATTCCTACAGTCTTCAGGGTTCTGAATTGTTGTTTGGTTACTGGTATTGTGTTCTGAGAAGTTATTGATTCAGTATTTGTACAAGGAAGTTGGTTGATTGTAGATCTATTTGATGTTTGATTGATATTCATGGATCCAGCTTGAAAATTTATGAAGTGTGGTCCCTGGAAGAAAAGAGAAGGCTTTTGTAGGTCAGCACCTACGTACTAGTACCTCAGCTAGTACAAGAGCTAAGGGGGTTGTAACTCCCTTCTAGAAGAATCTAGAGAATGGGAGAAGGTTGTAGCCTTCTGCAGGTTGAAGCCTGCGTACTAGTATAATACTGCACCAGTATAGAATCATTGTAAAAAGAAGTTTCTAATTGAAAGAAGATAGAGACATATTGCAGCAGGTGGTTTTCACCCACATAGGGTTTCCACCTTATACCTTGTGTTCTTTTGTGTGATTGTCTACTCTACTTTTCTGTTCCTGCTTATTGTTATATGATTCTGACACATAGATTAATGATCAACATCTGAAGAATAAATTAAATTATAAGTATGGAAGGTATACACAAGTTTCATTAGTCAGATCTGCTAATCTTTATATAAGTTGAAAAAGAATTTGATAATACTGATTCACCCCCCCTCTCAGTATTATTTTCAACACAAAATCCTTCTTCTCATTTCCATTCACTTCCCAGTTGTAAGCCCATTTTTCATCCCTTCATTTCTCCCTTGCAAAACATGTACCTAGAAGACCAAGATTATGAGGAGGAGAACACAGCTAATAATACCTCAGCTGATGAAGCCAGGCAACAAAAAAAACCACATAAGGGAGGCATTATAAGAATAAAAGAGCCATCAAACCTTAGGGAATTGTAGGCCTCAGAGTTGGCTGTCACATTCTTCAAGTACCTTGGCTGCTATGAATTCTGTGATCAGGTTGAGAGAGTGCAATATCATTCGGAGCTCACTACACTTTTTGCAGGACATCTTCATGACAATAGGGTGACTCTTGCTGGGTTAAATTTCACCATTTCTTCTTCCATTATTTAGGATGCCACCAGGATTCCTAATGTAGGAGAGAAGTGGTTCAAGCGCCAGGATCTAAATGAGTGAACCCTATATCAAACCTCAATACAGAAAATAGGTGAAGAGACTGTTTCCTTTAATGTTTCTTGAGAACAAGTATGTCCCCATGATGACGATCATCATGAAGTATTTCACTTGTGAGGGTCTGTTCTCCAGGCTGTATACTTATCATATCAGGCTCCTCATGCATTTTACCAGGGTGAGGATGTTAAACATCCCTTATTACTTGTTTAGGAGTATTGAGAAGATGGCTTTTATTGTCCAAAGGAAGCCTTACCCTCAACAGATGAGCAACCTTTATCATTACTCCCTGATCAAAATCATTGTGCTTCATCATCTAAGTCTCCTTAACATCCCTTGGGAGACCTTCATTTCTCATGAGATCTTTAGGGGTCCTCTAATTCCTCCGCTAGTGCCTCAAGGAGCAGGAGGACCTTCTAGCCCAGCTAAAACAAATGAGGAGGCCAAGGAGACAAGAACTAATGAAGTACCCATTTTCATGACATATCAAAGGGGCACTAGGAGATTATTTGCAGCAGATAGGCAAGTGTTTTCTCCTTGAGATGTGGAAGGGGCCTTGCCTTCTTTATCAGCTTATAGGGAAATGTTAACTCCACAAGATGTGGAAGGGGCTTTGCCTTCTTCATCGACACAATAGGTACAAGCACAATAACTACATAAAGGGTAGGAAAAGGTGTAGGAGGAAGACCTTGATGATGAGGAGGAAAGAGACTTTGATCTAGTAGAGCATGATGAGTTTGGGAAGCATGATACTTAGACCATTGATTTAGAGACTTAGGATCAAGAAACCATCAAAGACATCATCATATGGGAAAGGGGAGCTCAGGTGCAAGCTTTGGCAGACAATTTGGAGAGGGCCAAATATGTCATCACATATTTGAAGCAATAAAACAAGCAATTGAGTGACAAACAAGTCCTCATGGAGCTATAAATGCTCAAGATGAAATGACAAAGTGGGAAAGAGGCACAAGTTACTTTAACCCCTATTGAGCAGGAAATTTAAAATGATAGGGAGACTTGGCTTGAGAGAGTCAACTTGCACCTTGAGAAGCTGCTACAGAAGTCCAATAGAGATAATCAGATGATTAAAGACATGGAATATCATTATAGGACCCGAAACAAGATTGGCAATGTGAGGGTCAGGAGAATAAAAGCTAAGCTAATGTGGGCCTTGAAAGGCAAGAAAGAGGAGGATATAATTAGAATGCTAGCTGAAGCCTCCTTGGCTCAGAAGAGCAGATGATGGTGATGCTTCACACAAATTTTGGGCAAGTTTTGAACAAATTTTGTCATTTTGCAATTTTGAATTTCATTACACTGAAAAATTGCCTAAAAGCGCAGTGCCACTGGCACTGCTCTTTTCCTAGGGGAACCCTTTGAAGAAACGGCTTGCATTTTTGGATTCACATGGATGAGGACATGCACCCTAGAAAGTTTTAGAAGTTTTGGGGCGCTGCACTTTTCCTAGGGCACCCTTTGAAGAAATGGCTTGAATTTTTGGATTCATAGGGATGAGGACATGAACCCTAGAATTTTTTAGAAGTTTTGGGGCAGAACTGGTCCACTAAAAGGTCAAAAAACACCCTACAAATGACCATTCTACCACTTTTTGGATACACAGAAGCAGTCTTGGGAGAATCAAGTTGTGAGGGGACAAACAGGCTCCAAATGCATAAGTTCTAGTCTTTTTAGAACGTAGAATGAGAGACCTTTCCGATAAGCTATCATGGGCTCAATTTGGATGCCGGGAAGGTTTCCAAAAGGGACATTAAAGTGGCATTGCGCTTTTGCCTAGTGGCGCTGCTCTTTTCACAGTGTTTGCTCATGGTTGCTATTTTTCCAGTTTTTTACTATAATCATGGATTTTATCTCATGGTGTATGATTTACCTATGTAAATGATGTCATGGCTTGTAAATATGATGGATAAATAGTAATATAAGGTAGATTCATTGCTTAGGAGTTAGTTTGAGGCCAAATGAATCAGTTTTTCACTTTTAGAGGCAAGTTGTTAATGATGCCTATATTCTTGTTTCTTGTTCAGTATTAGTTAGATTAGCTCCTCATCTTGGCAATTCAACCCTTGAGGATGGGAGGAGGTTGAAATCATCTCTATATATTCTTCTTCTTTCTCTTTGTAAGAGGTTGGACTCAGTTAGATGCTTAGAGCTTGATTGTACATCATTGTAAGCAGTTTGGCAAGGAGATTAATAAGATTTGCAGCTATTTTTATGGGATGCCTGTGGTATGGAGTTTTAGTACAGTTTCTTCTTTTGTGATCGTTTGTCTACATGTTTTATGTATGTCATCATTCATTTCATTGCTTCTAGTTGAATGTTTTCAAGTTTCATAGGTAGAATCCATTATATCAGTGCTTTGCCTTGGGAAATCAATCAACATTTCATGTCTTCTACTATTTAAGAAGGTTCCATGATGGTCACATGCCCTTCTTAGCTCCTCGCCAGTCTTAAACACTTCACAGCATCAAACCTAAAGTGCTAAAGCCTATACCTACCTTTCCCCATAGAACACCTTGCATTTCTGACCTAATTTCCCAGACCTAAACTGTCCAGCTCCTCTTGATCCGGCAAAACACCAACAAAATTTAATCCAAACCTTCAAGCTACAATACCTAGCATAAAATCCTTTACATTATCCAGTCATCTTGACTGAGATCCTTATAGAGAGAGCCCTCTCCCGGCCTATTAAGGCTAGCTACTTGGCTGAGCTTGGTTTGTGGTTACCCTCACATTGCCTCCCTTCAGCCTGAGGTCAATCTAGGTGATAACACCTTTGTAGGAGCCTTTCGAACCCATGTATCTTCATTGGGCTAATTCCCCTTATCCTCCCCTATGATCGCACTACTTCTGAGCACCATGTTCACATTTGGGTCTTCTTCGCGGGGTTTAGAATTCATCATTTGGATATTTTGAGTCGAAGGAGGTTGGAGTACCCCTTTTTCATGCATCTGTGCGATCAACGTAGGACAATCTACTACTTCATGATCGAACTGAGAATAGTATGAATAGAATATTCTCATTGGGTTGGTATAATCATGGTTGTAGTGCCCTAGTCCTCCACACTTGTAACAAATTAACTATCCACGAACCCTTCCTGGTTCCATTCCTCCTCATCCTTGACCTTGCTGTGAAATCCAGCGCAGACCATCCCCACAGTTGGGTCGAGGGCTTGCGTTTCTATCTGCATCCTATATGTTGGGGTCTAGTCCATCATTAGTTTATAACTGCGACAAGTGCACTCATCGTGGCCTACCGACCTACTGAAATTACAAAACAGCTGTTGTGGAGTCTGTTTATACTTCTTCAACAAATGACAATTATCTGTCATGTGTTTTCCTCCTATCTAACAAATCGTGCACCATAACGTGGGTGTCACACTTGGCCCTCCTTGTGCCTCTGGTCTCAATGGCATTGGCCCCCCTCCCACCAAGTATTTCGCGAATATTGGACAGTGGTCCTTGTCATGGCCCTAGCCTTTGCATTTTATGCACCACACTTCCTTGTGCGCCTCTGGCTACAATGCCTTATCATGCTTCAAGCTCTGCATTTCCAAGCAGAGATTCTATAGTTGCGTGTGGATTTGTTGAACTCCCAGCCCTGGGTCTCGTATCGGTTTCTCACGCAACCTCATCGCCATTTCCAATGCTTCGGCCTGGGTAAAAAGCTTTTGTTGTGACAGCACCATCCTCAGGTGCGGTGTTAGAGATGCCCCAAACCATGTGCGATTCTGCGCATCCATGAGCATCATATTAGCCTCATAGATCGTGCTCCTCAACCATTGATCTAGATCCGAGGGGGTCTCACCTAGAAGCTTCGCGATCTCCTTAAACCCGATGATTGACTGTGTCTCTTATTTTGGCCGGCTAAATTCTTTGTTCAGTGCATTCTGGATCTTTTTTATTCCTGCATTTAGGTGATCATTAGAGTGCTTGATATACCATGTTAATGCGTGATCCTACAGTGTGCTCACCAATGTAGCCTTCTTAATGTTGTCATCTATGACCCCTTGTGCTTCCCACACTGCTCTTACCATGAACCAGAATTGGTCTAGATCCTCATTCACTACTCCTCTGAATATGGGTAGCTTAATCGTGCTCGCCATGTTGAACTGCAGGTTTGGTGGAGGTGGAGTGGGTGGAGATGGAGGTGAAGGAACTGAAGCGGGTGGCGGAGTAGGTGGAGGTGGTAACTGTGGAATGCACTACCTTATCAAACTGACTGCATTTCTCGGAGAGACCCGAGTGAGCTCTTCCTTGCTCTCTCACGAAGGTGAAATTAAGGGACTGTTTCCTAATGCCCTACTACCTTTGTAGATCTTTCTACTCCACGTTGTTCCAAACATTAATGTATTTGCATAACCCACTTTTCACATAACAACATCTCAATCCAGGTATTCAAATATTTAATGTACTTACCTCACATTCCCTTGAGAAAATGTCAGTTTGCTTCACTATAGGTCACGGTCGTGTCTACCATTAACTCAAAGATAAATCCCCCCTATTATCTGGTCGAGATAATGGTCCACAACTCGCGTGATCTTATCTTCTGATGCCTCTAGTCTGCGCACTAATTCTAGAGTCCACACTATGGGTTGGTCGAGCTTACACCTTCCCTGGCTGTTGGCTAACCTCGCGATCCACGCATATAGTTCAGAATGAAAGGATGCAAAGAAGATCTTATGGATTTCTATATACACGTATCAATCTAGCCACCTTTTCTTGGATACCTGTGGAGTTCTTTTTTCCAATGTTACGAATTCGTGAATCTTCTTCTCCAACCACTCTTCAATTTCCTTCTTTGTTGGGTTCTAGTGGAATGACATCAGACATCCCTTAGGCAGATCCCAGTCCTGACAACGGAACTATTTGTTGGCTACGTGGGACCTAACCCAGGTTCAGTAGTGAGTTTTAGCTAACCAAATCCCCGTACTACTAGCCCTTTCAGCAACAGTCAGCGAAGTGTAGACTGAGGTCTCACCTGAAGTAGTATGGGAGGGTGTTGGAACTAGGTTTCCACACCTTAGGGATGTCATGATGAGGGTTCTGGAAGTTCACGATCCTAATCAGTGCGCTGCGCTGCTCCGCACAACTTTCTATTCTTCGCAACCCATGCACACCTTCATATTATTACAATCCGATCCTTACTATGCTATTATATTAGTTCTTAAGTTAGTTTGTGCGGACCCAATATTCTTATTACTTATTCATCTTCTAGATTAGTGTGAGTACCTGAAAATAATATAAATGCATAAAGTAACCAGAACATAGAAATATAGATCTACAAATAGATGCACAATATTATGAATCAATCTTATCTTTATTAATAATTAAGTTCTATTACAGACATGACTCCACCCTGCGCACTCAGTTGCGGGGGTCCACGCACTCAACTGCGGACTCTACTAGGGATCTACGCACTCAGCTGCAAAGCCTTTGCCTACCACTACGACCCAATACACTTCAGATTCACTTCTATGTCCTAACCATGCCTTTGCATCTATCTGTTACTTGTCCAAAAACTATGACTGACTTTACACTTGGAGACTCTCTCTATTTACACAATCCCATGATCTGCGGACCATGGGTAGCCCGACACACTTTAAATTAAATTACATTATCTTGGGGCAGAAAACCCTAGACTCTTGCACTCTGCACCCACATTTAGCAGGGTCTTTACATTACACATGACCAAAATTCAGGCTTCAAGCCCCAAAAACATGTTATGGGGGGATCCACTGCCCAACACTTGTCTTTGGTTTTCCTCTAGTATCATCCTTAATATATTGAGTTGTTATTTTAACTTTGCAATCTCCTTCTCATGGTCCTCTTGACTCATCCTCTTTTCATTTGCCTTGGCATCCTCCTTTTTCACTTTTCTTCTACTGTGGTCTTCCTCAAAACCTCTACTATGACTATTAGTAGTGATTTTCTCCTCTATCCTCATGAGCTCTTCACTCACTTACTATGAGCTGTAGTAAAGCCTCTACAATAGCAAGTCCTCCATTCTACCACTTACCTCACCAAGCTTTCCTCTGTACTTAGTATTTTGGTGAATACTTGGTTCTCTATCTCTGGAACCTCTTTGAGCATTTCTCTCTACTCCTTCTAGGTTTCAACTCATTTGCACCTTTTAAGAACACAATTGTTCTCTTTATCCAAACTCTGTTAGAATTCTTGAAGGTTTTGCCACATTCTACTTTCATTCAGAAACTCTTATCAACTTCCTTCATCCCTTAGCAATTCTACCCACATCCTCTGTTAAATTTCCTTTATGATTTTTCTGTGAGCTGCAATAATACCTCTGCAGTAACAAGTCTCCTTCTTGCTACATGATACCTCACTAAGCTTCTCTCCTCTAAGCTCAGTCTTTTGACATCTCTCTGGTTCTTTCCTCTGGAACCAATTGAGCACTCCTTTCTCTAGGTTGCTGCAATATTCTCACCTTCTTATGTGACTACATGTGTGACAGTATAAAAACCACAAACTCTCCAATATTCAAACCAAATTAAAACAAGAACATATCATCTCACCTTCAAGATCTCTGCAGGATCTTCTTCTACCATTTACCTGCACTTTGAATGGATTGTTCTCTATTTCCTTTGCATCTGCAAATTCTCCCAATATTCTACTACACTTTATCTTTGTGTGTCTACTATTTTTTAGATTTAAAACCTAATCTACTCTTGCCTGCTTTCATCACCATTAACCTATGCACACACCTTCAAATAGAACTCTTAGAATAGAGTTCTCTCAAAGAATTCTTATACGCAGAATTTCCTTGTTCTGCTCTGATACAAAATGATGGCAGCCTAAGCTAACAATACCCACATTATGAAAATTCAATTGCATGTCGTATACATGTCCCAAGAATTATAAGGTTCCATAGTTAGGAAACCTTCCATAAGTCAAGGTTTAACTATCTTTGATTGAATCCTTATGAAGAAACATTTGATTTAACTTATGCAAAGTCTAAACTTTAATTAACCTTTGGGCAAAACCCTTCATAACCTTTCATAATCTTTGGTTAAGTCTTATTACCATGCATATTAACCATACCCTTTTAACTCTGGTTTTAATCACCCACGCTTATCAACCATACCATGGTCTTTAGACCTTGCTTCAACTCGAACTTAACTCATCATCATTAATTCTACTTATTTCTATTATAATTCTCATATAATAGAAATATGCCATAAAACACTTAAACCTTACCTTTCTGTTGATTCACATGACTTTACACATTTACCAATGCTCAACCTTTATCACATTCAATCTGCACCATTTATTTCTTCCTTCAAATCAATGACTATCACGTGATCAACAACTTTAACCCATTCACCTACTGGAACTGAAAGAAGATAAACTTTGTTGAATAACTCATCGGGTCCGCTTGGCGTGTTAGCCTATGTGCACATTCAAGCGTGGTTACTGTCCGATCAATCAACCATTGAATGGTCATGATTATGGGAACTCAACGAGTTTCTAAGCCTGTTGTATAAAACCTCATCGCGTCTGAATTCAAAATTAAGTAGCACGCAGTTTCAGAAGCGATATGCGTCTGACCAATCACCCAACAGAGGGTGTTGATGGCTGGAATTCAGCGAGGGTGTAATTCCATTGCATAAAACCTTATTGCACTTGATTTGAGAATACCTCTTAGAACTTTGATGGTGCACGAGAAACAACTTCTTGCTTACAAAAGCTGCTCTGTCCTTCTGCTAACACGTGGTTTAATCTCTGCCGCTCAACATCTTAACTTTATTCTACGTGACTTAATCCCGACTGTCTATCTCCATCACTCTCGTTTGTTGATCTACCTGATCCAATGACTGCGCTTTGCTGCTACTCTCTCCTATTCTTTAATATGTAATAGTCCATTTGTTGGGGTTTTCTCCTCTGTCTTTGTTTTTGTCGCCTGGTCTTCAATTATTCTGATTCGATATTCAGCTTCATTCTTTATTCCTTCGCTCGTTTACACTTCCGCTGCTTAACTGCTTAGGTTTTAAGAACCTTATAGTATACCTTCACTGTAATGTTAAAGATTTCCTCCAACACTGTCTATGTGTAAACCTGATACACTCTTCCCTACACTTGATCTCTAGTTTTGCACACCTGCAACCCTATGTTATGCAGAAGTACTTCTAATTCACACAAAATCTATAATTCCATCAATCATCACACATCACACATGTAGGAATCAAAATCTATATGTATATATAAACAAATAATTATATCATCAGTCTCTGTCTCTCTCTAGCCTGATTTTCTTATCAGTGGCCTTTTCCCTTTCCTGCCCATATTCTTGCAATCAAACCTATCTAACTCTTGAACTAATTCCTAGCTAGCTAACCCTTTTCTATGCCTTTTAGGCTCACATTTATACAAAAGGATTCTATAACCAATTCTTGGTTTAGATCCATAAAATTCTCAATAGAATCCTAAAATCTCTTCTTTATCTCTAAGGATCCTCTCTAATCCACAAAATCATCAACTAATTCCTAATCTAAGCTTTACAAATAATTCCCAAATCTCTCAATCCCTATGGAATCTTAACTAGTCTAAATCTCTCATGTTCTCCAACATTCGAGAACATTTACAAATATGATTCACAATACTTAATTAAATCCTATTCTTAATATCTCTCATTAAAATTACTCAAAACCTTAATAATTACATTAATTTAATACATAGGAATCCAACTTCCTTGAAAACACAAGACCCCCTATGTCTACTAAAATACAATGATATTGCTGAGTTGAATCCTCCTGCATCACTTTCACATCATTTTTTCCTTGTACTTTCACTCATTTTAAGTTATCACTCCATTCTGGCCAATAACTTGGGCATTGGGCCTGAAAAAGTGGATTAAATCTTGGGTCACTGGCACAGAACTAGAAATTGTAGTCTCTAGTCCTTGGCAAGTAAGCCTATGAGAGACACTTTGGGTTTCTAGTCGCTCCCTTGCCCATAACATGAGAGAGATTGACGCCTAAGATGTCTATAACATTAGTGGGACCCATGGACAGGTTGTCTAAGGGGATGACTTGTCTCCTGAGGATTTTCAAGATGATGTTGGATGATTGTGTGTGATGTTTCCATTGATTACACTTCGTTAAGGTCAGATACGAGGTTGAATCCAATCATAGTAGCCTCGCATCTCTTGTTTACCCTAGTTTGCTAGTTACCTAGGTAGATGTGGGAGGACGGTGTTACAAAGTGGTATCAGAGCATGGTTCAAGCCTCAAACTAGATGGGCGGTGTGTGTTGGTCATGCAGGCATGTTAGTTTCATGTGTGTCTCTTACACTTGAATTTCATGTTCTTGTTTCATTTTATTGATGATTGACTATGGTTGTAGTAACGTTTCCATGGAGAATTTGATGTTGGATTTATGGAATGCATTTGTCATGAGTATGTGACTAGTTGCATATGGTTTTATGTCTCTTACATGTTTATTAGATGTTTCCTACTTACATCCTTGATTGTTAGGTTACATTATTGAATGTTTCTATTCCATATATTAGTCTTGTAGGTTGATTATAATAATTGATCGCTTATGCTCGAATACATGCATTATATGTGTAGGTGTTGCTGATTAGACATTGCTTATGAATGTTGTTGGCTCCATGTAGCAATGTGTAATGGAGTAATGGTTGTTGTCATGCATGGGTTCATAGCATGTATTGTTGATATGGCCTTGCATTGATGGCTGAACCCTAACTAGAGTGATGTTTATATGTTGATGCAGTAATTTGTGTATGTCTCTATGTTGGTATGATTATGTTATACATGTATCACGCTGATTTGGTGATCTTGCAGAAAATATATCCTCCCCGAGCTATACTGAGGTACGCTGATTTATTGTGATTTGGTTTATCTGACATTTTATGCATTGCAGGAGAAATATCAAAGGGCTAGCAAGATGGTAGACTACAAAGACTCTCCCCATGAAACAGATGAGCAACATGGTGTGGGGAACTCTTCTGATTTGGTAGACACATTGAGAAGCCTGAAGGAAGAAATAAGGTGTTGTAAGCTTGAAAATGACAATATCATACAAGCATAAGAGAAACAAGTAGAGGTTAATGCTATATTCCTTCAGAGTTTCTCGAACTTGCAGTGACAAGGGCCACTTCAAATCAGCCATGGACATGAGGATAGAACTAATGGGGCATATGGCAGTAGGTCTCCTAGTAGACATAGATTAAATCGATCTAATATGGTGAGAGATGGTAGGTTTCTCGAAACTCCTAAATGAGGGGTGGAGTACAGGTACTATTCTAGTTCTAGTTTTGATAGACATCATGATCATCATCATTATCATCCTTATAGGAGGAATGATAGGGGATGCTTTCTTGAAGAATTCAAGAAAGAACAACCACCTACTTTTGATGGAGATGTGAAGAAATTGGAAGATGAAGAGCCTTGGATACTTAGGATGAACAAATTATTTGAGTTGCATGAGTACACAGATAACACAAAGGCTAGAGTAGCTATCTTTAGCTTGAAAGGTAAAGAAGAAATATGGTAGGAAGATGTTAAGTAGGTCAGAGACATTAGGATAGATAACTTGAGTTGGTAAGAGATCAAGAGGTTTTCCAAGCAGAATTACTTATTAGAGAGGTAGTACGACAGTAAGGCCAATGAATTATATGAGCTATGTTGGCTTAGGAGGTCCTGACCCAGGTTCAGAGTTAGTTGTGTCAACCAACAAATCCCTACACTACTAGCCCTTTTGGCAAAAAACCATGCAGCACAGGCTACAGTCTCACCTGAAGCAGTATGGGGGGATACTAGAACCAAGCTTCCACATCCAAGTATCAGTGTGATTTATTTTAGCACTGTACATCTGACTTCAGCTAATTTATAAGCCCCGAGGACTCGGTACTACAACTCTATTCAAATAGTGTTTAGACCTTCACGCAGGTCTACGATTGACTTTTGCGGACCGTTATTAGTTGATTTATCGACTTATGTGCACCAAAAAACAACCTTAAATTAGTGTTCACACATATCTACTTAGGTTATTATTAAAAATAATAGAATTCATCTAAGTCTTCCTGAAATTACATAAACATGCTTGCGTACGTCATCTAACAGTTATTCAATAGAATTGTGCATCATTATATCAATATTTCATAAACAAATTATTCATCCACAACATATAGTGTAAACAAAGATAAACATTTATACACAATATTTATGTTGTAATATTCTTTATTTATCTTCAATTTAGGTTTACAAACTCAAAACTACCCTGTGCACTCAGCTACAAGGGTCCGCGTGCTTAGTTGTGGACTCTACCTAGGCCTTTGTGCACTCCGCTGTAGAGCCTTTCTCTCCTATTTGACCCACTTCTCTACGGTAACAATTCTCTTATATTGACCCATTACATCCATTATTATCTTCGATCATGCCTTTGACTCATTAAGACACACCTATTTATAGCCTTTTACATATAATCCCATGGTTCATGGACCATGGGTGGGTCTCAAATCCGACTCAATATTTACATAACCAAGGGGCTAAAACCCCTTTGACTCCTAGCCATCTACGCGCTACACATCCAAAAATCGCGAAGACTTTATATTAATTACAAGAAATACATCAAAACTTGGGTTCCTTTAACCCCAAAACGGACCCAGTTGACCCCATCTCAAGAGGCCCCCAACAAAAAGATAGTGAATTGCCCTCGAGTCACACGATTGGTGTTGTGATCTCTCTTCGAAGATCCCCCAGCTCAATCTGAATTACTGCAACTTTGGCAACGCTCTAAGTGACTTCCTTCTTCACTTTCTCAACTAACCTTTTTGTAGTTGGTCCTTCTCTGGCCAACCTCATTGCTTGTTTTGTTTTCTATAAGCCCGTTAGCTTCACCTGAATAGTAGTCATGACCTGGTAAGCCTATTCTAACCAAGGTTTCAACCTGGCTTTAAGCATGTCCTCCTTCGTTTGTGCCACCTCTACCAGTGCGAGGAGCTTCTTTCCCTCTTGCAATTTGGCTAGGCACTGTGCTGGGGCAATGGAGTTCATTGTTGCCATGACTTCATCATACTACCTCTGCAGCTCCCTCACCTCTGTATTCAGTGTCTGTAGGTTTGGATCTTCCTATAGAGTTGTCACCAACTCAATTTCTTGTTTAAATAATGTCGAATAGTTAACGACTGTGGCATCTAGGGTGGCCATTCCTTCTCTAATGGTGGCTTCACACTGCTACCTAACCTCGAGCAGAGTTGTGGGCCACAAATTTAACTATAGCGTTGTAATTTTCATATTGAGTTCAAACTGAACTCGGCCAACCTTTGCTTTGGCTTCACGTACACCAGTGGTGAATTTTCTAATCTTCACCTCTGATTGTGCATCTTCAGGGATGTGAATCTTAGGCACTATTTTGCATGCCTCAGCACCTGCGGACTCTAGTCGATAACACTGTGCCTACAACATCTCCTTTTCTTTCAAGGCCTACATCTTCTTAGCAAACATTTTCTCATTTTTCACTCTATATTCGCTGATGAGATTGAGAGTGTGCTTCTCTTGAGCTCTCAATTCCTCTATTGCTCCTTCATGTAGAACATGAAGAATCTCATTGGGGAGCATTGTTATGTTTATCCTAATGTTCATGATTGTTCTCAAGATGAAGTGATCATCGACTATCTACGTGTGAAGGGACCCTTCTAGTAATGCAATTGTTCTAAGGTCGACAGTCCTTACCAACTCGGCTTCTTGAATCGTCCCAAGTGTCGGGCTTGTTTGTTCTACGCTCGCTTGACTAGTGCCCACCTGTATCCTTTTCCCTGGATCTGCAGCTTGCACAGATCCTTTTGGATGCTCCCCAGTGTCTGCACATATTGCTGCTCGAACTACTGTAACACTTCAGTCGTAGTGTCCCTTATTTTATCCCCGATCTCATCGATATCACCCTCCATCAAGACCATGGCATCACCCTATGACTTGTTTGGTTTTTCTTTTTCTGGGGACCTTCCTGTTGTTGGGTCAAGAAAAAGGTATATTTTCTCCTTAGTAATTCCTTTATTTCATATTTATCCTTGCACGATTATCTCTATTTATGACTCAAATAAAGGAAATTACAGTTAAAGTTGGATGAAAGCACTTGGTAACAATTTAGATAAATTTGGCACTTCAAACTAACTTTTTACTATCCTTGTGTACATAAGGCACAGATTGGTTAATTGTCATTCATTTGACAGAGAAGCACTAAGCCGTAAAAGGGAAAGACATCGTTCGACGCAGACAAGGTAGTGAGAGACCAAGCAGACTAATACTATTTCCTGGCATAATCAGATCATGTATTGCAAAATCCTCAAGATCGCCTGATCCGGATGATTCACTTTTATCTAGTTTTCTCTCTTACTATTATATATAAGGCCGAAAGGAAACTGAAGTTCAGTTCAGACTTATGTAATGTATAATCATTCTTTTTGATACATATCCTATTGTTATCTCAGTGATGTTGTAATCTGGTTACTCATATTAATGAAAGACCGTGTTTGTTCCCCACTTATATTCTTAGTATTCCTTAGTGGAGACTTCTAGCGACTGTGGGCATGGTCAAGAGAAGTTATAATACATTCTTTTGTTGTAATCTTTCCATTTGCATATTTATTGATTATTAATATTCAATTACTATCATTTCTCTTATCGTGAGGATTGACGATTCCAATTCATATTGTTGTTCATTTCAATTCATATTTAGTCATCCGATGTATCTGAATAATGCTTTGGTTTGATTGGTTATATTAGCTTTAGAGTATATTTCTATTCCTTCTGAGTTATGACATCATAGATCTTAGAGATAGTGTCAATTAATGTCCATGCTCCATTGACAAGAAACAATTGTTTTTTAGAAGTCATTTATCGTATTTATTTGATTGTCATTCTATTAAGAATTGTCATTCAATTGAGATTGTTATTCAATTGATAATTATCATTCAATCAAGATTTTCGTTCAATTAGGATTTGTTGTTCAATTCTAATTTGTGATAGATCAACATTATTTTTCATTTGTTACAGTTCACTTTCTTAATCGAGTGAGCTAGCTTTAATTCTATTGTTGGCATTATGATACAAGTGTTGTCCTTGATGGAAACTCACTCAGATGAAAGATCACAATGCAGCATGTGAGAAACAAAGAATTATAGTTCAGACTACAAAGGATGAAGAAAGAGTGGTATACACAGGTTCACCTTGACTAAGTTGCATATACACACAGGTTTACTGAGCAAAAGGTGCATATATGTACGCACACATTTTCACAGAAGGAAACGCGTGTATGTCTTGGGAAAGCAAAGTTTTTGGTCCAAGTATTCGACACAAGGTAATTGGTCCGAGACATTTGGTCCAAGGTATTGGTCCTAAGTAGTTTCGGTCCATGGTATTGAAAAGGGCTTAAAACTATATAAAGAGGAGAAGACCATTAGGCCAAGGGGACAAGGATATGTATATCTTATGAAGTGTTGAATCATATATGCAGGTTAATGACCTTTTGGCGGCTTGCTTGATCTGATCTAAGGATGCACCTATAATGCTGATGAAGGTTGATGAAGGTTGATGGACCGGGATCATAAAGGCTTAATAGTATTATCATTATGTGTTTTGATCTTGAACAATCTAGATCTAAATACTGACGCATGTTTTATTCTATAATGTGATGATCTGGGTATGATTGAATTCTGGAATAGTTGTTATCATTTACAGATCTGTACACATGTTCGCCTTAGTAAAAGAGCATATACACGCTGGTTCAACATATCAAAGTAGCGTATACATCATAAATTTGAATTTGCAAATCTATACGCTGGTTCCCTTTGGAAAAATGTGTATACACACTGGTTCGACACATGGAAGTAGCGTACACCTTATGAAGTCTGATGTTTAAAGTTTCAACTGTTTATGTTTGCTATTGCAGAGTTCTGGGTTCTACTTTGTGTTCTGGTGACTGTATTCGAATGACAATGTTCTGAATGATTAGATTGATTGTGATTTAGTGATGATGGGTGATCAAGTGATTGATTGATTTAGTTGTGGTTGATTCAGAAAGTGATGATTGGGTTTCAGTGATTGGTTGATGCAGATGTATTTGATGGTAGTGTTGCAGTTATGATTTTCTGAGTTTCAATGTTGTTGATGGGTCCAGTATGAAAATTGGACGAAACGTGGCCTTCAGATTGTGGTATTGTATTCCAAGTGTATCTAGTCTGAAAATTCATGAAAGGTGGTCCCTAGTGGAAGAGTGGAGTTTTATGTAGGCTAGCACCTACATAATAGTAAACATATTGGCTAGTACAAGAGCTAGGGGGTTGTAGCTCCCTTCTAGTAGTAGCTAGAGAACGAGAGAAGGTTGTAGCCTTCTGCAGGTGGGTGCTTGCATACTGGTATGAGTTTGCACTAGTACAAGATTGTAAAAAGATTTTCTTATTATTAAAAAGAAGACAGAGACGACAGCAACAGGTGGTTTTTACCCACATTGGGTTTCCACCTTATATCTTGGTGTTCATGTGTGTTTCTTATGTGTGATTCTTTATTCCGCTTTTACTGCACTATCTAATAAATCTCTGATATACTGGTTTAAGCTCAACACATGATAAATTGTCTAAATCAAAAGTTCTCTACATATACGTTGGTTGCTTTAAGTAGAATCGCGTGTATACGCTAGTTCACTTCACTGAAGTAGCGTATATAAATCGTTTTGGGAAATAAAATTATAGATTTGATAATACTGATTCACCCCCCTCTCATTGCTATTTCCAACAATTGGTTCCAGAGCAGGTCCTTCAGAAGAAGCTTGATCGCTTGAAGGGAGATCCATCATCATCAGTAATCAAGAAACCATGGTATCCATAAGACTACCAATATTTGATGGGAGGAATTTTGTTTATTGGAAAATAAGAACCACAACCTATCTACAATCACTTGGAATAGATCTCTGGGAAATTGTGGAAGGAGGATATACATTTCCAACAAAAATTCCTATAGATACGATAGGTAAAAGGAAATATGAGACCAATGCCAGAGTAGTCAATACTTTATTGGGAAGTCTATCACCATCATAATTTTTCAAAGTCATGCAACTCAAATTAGCCAAAGAAATATGGGACAAAATCATTCTGACCTACAAAGGAGACTCTCAGGTAAAATGTGCTAAGCTTCAAACTCTCAGAATTCAGTATGAAACTCTTAAAATGCATAGTGATGAAAGCATAGCTAGTTACTTCTTACATATAGATGAGGTTGTCAATTGTATGAAGAATCTGGGTGAATAAATAAAGGAATTTACCTTAGTTGAGAAAGTTTTGAGATCCTTTTCTGCTAAATTTGAATCAAAAGTGTTTGCCATAGAAGAAAAATAGGATCTGCAGACTAGCACTATGACAGAGCTTCACGAAATCTTAACTACCTTTGAGATGAGAAAAGGAAGACCATCAGATATGAGGGAAGCCACATTCAAAGCTTCAGCAAAAGGAAAGGAAGAACACAAAGAATCAGGACATATTTCAGAAGAAGAAGATGAGGTAAACATTGTCAAGAAGCTTCAACGGGGTTACGAAAGATTTAGAGGTAAGCTACCCTTCAAATGCTTTGCCTATGGCAGAGTCGGTCATTATTCTACCAAATTTCCTCATAAAGATAAATATGAAAAAGGGAAGGAATATACAAAATTGAATATAAAACAAGTTGTAAATAAAAGGAGTTACTATACTCATGAAGATAGCAATGGTTTATCAAATAGTGATGAAGATTAAAACAATAATGATTATAGACTTCTAATGGCTTATGACGATGATAACTTTTGGGATGCTCTAGAAGAGGATGACCTTCAGGAAGAAATATTTAAGCTCAAAATTTTTTTAGAAGAAAATAATATGATTATAGATACCTTGACATACCAACTTGCTGAACAAGAAAAACACAATGAAAAACTAGAATGTGAAATTGTGGGTCTAAGAAAGGATCTTGAGAAAACAAAATCTCTCAATCTTAGATTTTCTAAAGCATCAGAAACATTAAATGAAATTATCAAAGTGAAAAATTCTCCTATGCTAATGACAGGTCTTGGATATACTGAAGAAGCATCTCAATCACAGAAGTCGTCAACCTCCACTAAAAGTTATCTTGATGCAACAAAGAACAACGAACAATATGACAATTATCAGCAAAGGCATAAAGCAGATCACCAGGTAAATCAGACTCAATTTACTCCAAGGATGAACAAAAACCACAACCAACCTTAGGTAAATCATACTCAATTTGCTCCAAATATGAATATCAATAGAAACTACAATAACCAGGTCAATAGATTTGATATTTGCAGGAACTTCTTTAATGGGCAATGTTTTTCATGTCATAATTTTGGACACAAAGCTGCTAAATGTGTTGCTTACAAAACCATCATGACTAGAGAAGCACGAAATCAAAGGAATGTGACAGGGATCAATAAAATTTCCTACAATAAATTTTCTTTTCTTGAAAATGAAATAAAATGCTCAATCTATAACAACTTTGGTCATGAAGAATTTGAATTCAGGAGCAAATTTCAGCAAACATGTCAAAAGGAGCAAACTCAATTAAATCGCAATATATGGAGAAGAAAAGAATATAAAACAGAAAGATGTGGTATAGCCTTGCATGCAAAAGGACAAGAAAATCAATAGTACATTGATAGTGCATGCTCAAAACATATAACAGGTGACAAAGAAAAACTTCACTCATATAATCCCTTAGAAAAGGAAAAGAATGTCTCATTTGGAAATGACACTCCTGATGTCATAAAAGGTAAAGGCTCTATTTTCTTGAAAGAAAAGGTTAAAGCTAGAAATGTTATGTATGTAGACGGTCTAAAACATAACCTGTTGAGTGTCAGTCAAATGTGTGATGAAGGAAATGAAGTGGTGTTTCGATCAAACGGATGTGTTGTTCGTGAGCTTGATACAAGAGAGACCATGATAAAAGGTGCAAGAACTCCAAACAACTTATAAATACTCAAGGGAGGACAACAACAGTGCTATCTAAGCAAAAATGATGAAAACTGGTTGTGGCATAGAAGATTGGGACATCTAAGCTTTTCTCAAATAAGAAAAGCATGTAGATTCAAGGTTGTTCATGATATTCTAGATATCAACATCCCTGAAAATACAATATGCAAACCATGTCAAATCGGTAAGCAAACAAGAGCTCACTTAATTGAAAAAGAAAGGTTAGCTAGTAAGCCTTTTGAACTTATCCATACTAATTTATGTGGACCATCAAGGAAAAAGTCACCTGGTGGAGAAGAATAATTTATTTTGTTCCTTGCTGATTTTTCTAGAATGTGTTGGATAGGTTTTCTAAAACATAAAGATGAATCATTTGAAAAGTTCCAAGACTTCAAAGCTTTGTTTTAAAATGAATCAAATCGCAAATCAAATGCCTTAGATCTGATCGAGGAGGGAAATTTACCTCGGATTAATTCTTTGACTTTTGTGAACAACATGGAATAAAAAGGAAATTCTCCACTACAAGGACTCCTCAGCAAAATGGAGTGGTAGAAAGAATGAAGAGAACTGTTCAACAAATGGCTCAAGCTATGCTAGATGAATCAGAACTCCTGCAACCTTCTGGGGTGAAGTTGCATTCACCGACATAACTATTCTCAACCAAGCAAATGTTTGGGTAAACAACACTCAAACTCCACATGAACTTTGGTATGGTAAGTCTCCTACTGTAAACTACTTTAAAGTTTTTGGAAGAAAATGTTATATCAAAAGGACTGATGAAAAACTTGGTAACTTTGAGCCCAGAGCAGATAAAGGTATTCTTCTTGGTTACTCTTCCCAAAGTAAAGTATATAAATTTTATAATAAAAGACTTGGGAAAATTGTTGAAAGTATTAATGTTGTAGTTGATGAAGCATGCAAAAATCCAAAATAGATAAAAATCTAAGATTATAACAATGAAGAAGATGGGGATTATTTTCCCACCTCAAATCACAATGATTTTGAAGAAGAAACCAATGAAGCACCAGAAGAAGAGATAACGGTAGAAGAAAAGACTCCGTCTAGGTATGTTTAGAAAAATCATCCAGAAACTCAAATTTTAGGGGAAAAAGAACTAGGTGTACAAACAAGAAGAACTGTTACAAAAACCTCAAGCTATCTAGCAATACTATCCTCCACTGAGCCTCAAAATGTAAATGAAGCATGCAAAGGTGAATGTTGGGTCAAGGCCATGAATGAAGAACTTGAGCAAATTGAAAAGAATAATACTTGGGAATTAGTTCCTAGACATCATGATAAAAATATCATAGGAACTAAATGGATATTGAAAAACAAACTGAATGAAAATGGAGATGTCATTAGAAACAAGGCCAGACTTGTTTGTAAAGGGTATGCTCAACAAGAAGGTATATATTTTGAAGAAACTTTTGCACTTGTTGCTAGACTTGAAGCGATAAGGATGTTTCTTGCTCTTTTTAGCTTTCAGAAATTCAAACTATACAAATGGATGTAAAATATTCTTTCCTTAATGGAGATTTAGAAGAAGAAGTTTATTCTAAACAACCAGAAGGATACATTCTTAGAAATGATGCAAAACTTGTATGCAGACTCAAAAACGCTCTCTATGGTCTAAAACAGGCTCCAAGGGCATGGTGTTACCGCCTTGACAAATATCTGCACCAACAGGGTTTTTCAAAAGTGTCAGCAGATAGCAATCTATATACAAAGATTGACACTGATAAATTGCTAATTATTGTTTTTTATGTTGATGATATCATTTTTGGTAGCAATGAAGAATCCATGAGTCAAAATTTTTCTTTAGTAATGCAACAAGAATTTGAAATGTCCTTGCTTGGTGAACTTACCTATTTTATTGGTCTACAAGTTCAACAAAATAAAGATGGTATTTTTCTTTCACAAACCAAATATCTCAAACAGATCTTGAAAAGGTACAACATGGAAGATTCTAAACCTGTATGTACCCCAATGGTAACAGGATGCAATCTGAGCTCAAATGATGAATCAACAACAATACATCAACCAACTTACAGATCCACGATTGGCAGTCTACTTTATCTAACAGGTACCTGACCTGACATCATGCATGTAGTAGGAATAATTGGAAGATTCCAAGCAAATCCAAAGGAATCACACCTTCAGGCAGTCAAAAGAATTTTCAAATATCTTCAAGGAACATATAACTTTGCTTCGTGGTATCCTAGAGATATAGATCTTACTCTTCATGCATATACAGATGTAAATTGGGAAGGAAGTGTTGATGACAAAAAAAGCACTAGTGGTGGTGCATTCTATATGGGTTCCAGGTTAGTGTCTTGGTTCAGCAAGAAACAAAGTTCAATTGTGTTATCTACAACTGAAGTAGAATACGTGGCTCTTGCATCTTGCTACACACAACTACTTTGGACGATGCAAACGTTGCAAGACATTCAAATCACATGTACTCCACCCATCTCCATTCTATGTGATAATACAAGTGCCATCAGTATTTCAAAGAATACAATCATGCACTCCAAGACCAAGCACATACCCATCAAATACCATTTTCTACGTGAAGAAGTGCTTGAAAAAAAATTCAAATTGGAGTATGTTCCCTCCAAAGAATAGGTTGTTGATATATTCAGTAAAGCATTGCCGAGAGAGACATTTGAATATCTCAGACAAAAGTTGGGAGTATTTGTTGCATCATCCTGCTGTTAAATCCAATTTTTTAGAGAAAGGTTATTATACGGGTGTATCATGACGTATAGTCGCGTACACATGCGGGTTTTGTGGGTCAAGGAGCGTATACATTTGTCAGACAAGAAAAATAGTGGGGTAGGCTCTGATATGGGTGCTCTAACTAATATTGATGATTAATGTCTATCAATATGCTCTGTTCATTAATTTTATCTAACTAACAAAGATGCCTTTATCATTGACTTGTTAACAATGCACAGGTGGCACAGGTTCAGGGGAGCATTAGCCTTCACATACATTAAGCATTGTTGGCATTATGGTTGCTGACTGCAGCTATGGCTTCAGATATTTATACCATTTGTTGCTCAAGTCATGTAAAAGCCTAGGGTGTGATATGCCTTCTGATACATTTGAAAGAGTTCTCTTGGAAAAATGATGTAATTTTTAGCCCCACTTTACATGGGATGAATGATGTAATATTTCTTGTTTTTGCAATGTATAAACACTTGGTATATCCCCACTTGGTTGGGTGGATGAGTCAAATTTGGTATATCCCCACTTGGTTGGGAGATGGATGTATGTATGAGTCATTGGTCATAGGAAGGTCATCCTCACATATTTGAGTTATAGAGTCATGTTATTCTTTTAGAAAATATTTTTTCAGACTTTGCTTGTGCTGAGGAGGAGCATGGATGGCTTCAATGCATCTCAGCATGTACAAAAGGGGAGCTCAATCAAAGAATTCAGTATGTACTCCACGGGAGCATGAACATCATAATGTATGTCAAAGGGAGAAAATATCTTGGTCCACCCTTTGCGCTTGATGTCAAAGGGGGAGAGTGACATGGTGCTGTTGTTGCCATCAAGTCCAAAGGGGGATATTGTTGGCATTATGATACAGGTGTTGTCCTTGATGGGAACTCACTCTGATGAAAGATCACAGTGCAACATGTCAACAAAAAATAATTATAGTTCAGACTACAAATAATGAAGAAAGAGATGTATACACAGGTTCACCTTGACCAAGTTGTGTATACACACAGGTTTACTAAACAAAAGGTGCATCTATGTACACACACACTTTCACAGAAGGAAAAGCGCATATGTATTTGGAAAACAAAGATTTCGGTCCAAGGTATTTCTTGGTCCAAGTTATTTGACCCAAGGTAATTGGTCTGAGGTATTTGGTCCAAGGTATTGGTCCTAAGAAGTTTTGGTCCATCATATTGACGACCTAAAAGTATATAAAGAGGAGAAGATCATTAGGCCAAGGGGGCAAGGATATGAATATCTTATGAAGTGTTGAATCATGTATGGAGGTTAATGAGCTTCTGACGGTTTGCTTGATATGATCTAAGGATGCACCTCTAAGGCTGATGAAGGTTGATGGACCAGGATCATAAAGGCTTAAGAGTATTATCATTATGTGCTTTGATCTTGAATAGTCTAGATCTGAATACTAACGCATGTTTTATTCTATAAACGTGATGATCTGGGTATGGCTGAAGTCTAGAATAGTTGTTATCATTTACAGAAGGTTCACCTTAGTAAAAGAGGGTATACATGCTGGTTTAGCATATCAAAGTAGCATATACATCATAAATTTGAATTTGCAGATCTGTACAATGGTTCCCTTTGGAGAAAATGAGTATACACGTTGCTTCGACGCATGGAAGTAGTGTATATCTTATGAAGTCTAATGTTTAAAGATTCAGTTGTTTTTGTTTGTTGTTGCAGAGTTCTAGGTTTTGATTTGTGTTATGGTGACTGTATTCTAATGACAGCGTCATGAATGATCAGATTGATTATGATTTAGTGATGATGAGTGATCAAGTGATTGATTGATTGATGTAGATGTGGTTGATTCAGAAAGTTTTGATTGGGTTTCAGTGATTGGTTGATGTAGATGTATTTGATGGTAGTATTGAAGTTATGATTTTCTGAGTTTCAATGCTGTTGATGGGTCCAGTATGAAAATTGGATGAAACATGGCCTTCAGATTGTGGTGTTGTATTCCAGGAGTATCCTGTCTAAAAATTCATGAAACGTGGTCCCTAGTGGAAGAGTGGAGTTTTCTGTAGGTTGGCACCTACGTACTAGTAAACATATTGGCTAGTACAAGATCTAGGGGGTTGTAGCTCCCTTCTAGTAGTAGCTAGAAAATGAGAGAAGGTTGTAGCCTTCTGCAGGTGGGTGCCTACGTATTGGTATGAATCTGCACCAATACAAGATTGTAAACATATTTTCTTATTATTAAAAAGAATACAAAGATGACAACAACAGGTGGTTTTTACTCACATTGGGTTTCCACCTTATATCTTGGTGTTCATGTGTTTTTCTTATATGTGATGCTCTATTCAGCTTTTATTGCACTGTCTAATAAATCTCTGATATACTGGTTTAAGCTCAATACATGATAAATTTTCTAAATCAAAATTTCTCTGCATATATGCTGGTTGCTTTAAGTACAATCATGTGTATACGCTACTTCACTTCATTGAAGTAGTGTATATAAATCTATTTGGGAAATAAAATTATAGATCTGATAATACTGATTAACCCCCCTCTTAGTATCATTTCCAACATCTACTTGAAGATTTCCAAGCGTGATTCTTTGCATTCACATTCACATTCATTTAATTTTGGAATAAGTAGAGGAAATTGCAGAGTGTTTTAAGAGTTCTTTTAGAGTTATTTTTCCCTTAGTTATTTCTTTAAGGGTTGCATGACCTATGTTGAAAAGATAGGTATTAGCGATTGTAATGATTTACCTTTAGCTAACCTCTGAATTCACTCCATAGATTGTGGTGACACTCTTCAGATAAAAGTACTTACCTTGGGTAGATAATTAATATAGGAATTAAGATTGCCTGTAAAAAGACATGTTAGTGTAGAAACATTTTGGCACCGCTACTGAGGAGAATGTTTCAAGTGATTTCCTTTTATCTTGCTATGAAAGAATTGGGTTTTAAACATGGAAGGTAAGAACCTATGTACCTAGCAAGTAAAGTGCTTTCTTACTAGCCGACTTTTCAACAAAGGCTTAGAGGTTAAATAGGAATTGTTTTTTATGAATGACTAGGAATAGAAAGAAAAAGAGTAGAACCCCCCACCTATATCCGCAAAACAAATAGGATCGGTGATCCTTGGGAGAACGACCTTTATAGACGAAATCATAAGAAAAGAAGAGTCTCAAGCGTTACTAGGATTCCAGGGAATACCTAGAAAAAGTTCTATTGTTATCCCTCAAGCAACAGGCTCACCATCTGCAACTTACGCTAAGATTCAAAGCCAAGTTGGAGGATCAAAATAGAGTCTTCAAGCTACAATAAGTTTATATTCTAATCCTCTACAAGAGGGGAAATCTTGTAACTTAAGAGAAGGAGAAGGAGAAACCAGTGGGACTGCTAAGGTAGAACCACAACTATCTAAATAAGGATCTAATGTGATCCTAGATCTAGGTAGTGCTGCAAAGCCATCTCGGGTTGCTAATCCTCCACTTACTCAAGAAGCACCCCTTTAAATCCCAGAAGGTTATTGGCACATCTTTGACCAAATGGAAAATCAACCACCCCAAGGTCAAACCTCAACACTAGATTACCCCATAGTCGACCAAGTGGCCAATGCCCCCACGAAGGCTATTCCTCTGCAAAGAATTCCAACTTTCCATGGGATGGTCACAGAGGATCCTGATGCTTTCCTGTTTGAGTTTGATGTCCTTTGTAGAGGTTATGACTACACCACTGGACCCTACAAACTAAAACTGTTCCCTTCCACTCTGAAAGGAGTAGCCTTAAGATGGTTTATGGGTCTAAGTAGGTGACCTATTAATTATTGAGACAAGATGAAAACCTCCTTCCTCAAAAGATAGCAGTACTTTTGTAAGACTAGGGAACTGAAAGATGAAATTTCTAAGATGACTGCAAAAGATAACGAAACATTAGAAGAATATGTAGAACGATTTAATTATAATTTGTATAGGTCTCGACACACTACCTTACCAAAATAATTCCTAAGAGTTGTCTTAATTAAATGAATGAAAGAGGAATGGGTAGAAACTCTAAAGTTAATCAGAAAAGGAGATATTTCTCAAGAATATTATGATGAAATTATTCGCTTGTGTATCAGGTGTTCACAAGGAAGCACGTGTATAAGAGCAAGAAGCTGAGATCCCATGAGAAGGGGAAGCAAACCACATAGTGGAGGTGTAACAGGGATGGACATCGGTAACCTCCTGGAAGATTTTAAGACAGACATCCTGGGCACTCTCGCAACATAGTTGGATGTCTTATAGCCTAAACAAAAACAAGCCTTAGCAGAACAAAACTTGGCCATCATCTATCCATGTTGTTGAAAGAAGCGTAGCCAATAGGAATGCCCATTCGAAATGGTGCATACATGCACTATTTATACTAAAGAGCATGCCACTAAACAATTTCCATCATTGTCGGGGCTGAAAGCAGTATTCAAGGAAGCAGAAGAAGAAATAGAGCTGGTATATCAGATGAACCAGTGCCGACAGCGGCAGGCTAAACCTATAGGTATGACACAAGATGCACCCTAGTTCCTTCCTTCTTTGCAGTTTAATCAGCAACAGAACCTTGGGACAGTATGGCAAGGCCAATCTCCCTACCCAAGTTGGCAAACCCAGTCGTTCCCTATGACATCTTGGCCAACGCAATATTTTCTAAGGAATGGATGGCCAAATTCTCCTTTTACTCCTGTTGGTAGGGCAATCCCTATAGATCTCAGTGGCCTGCCTCTACCTCTCAAAAACTGAATTGGTCTACAAATTGGCAGTAACCTCTGGGGATATCTAATGCACCTATGGGTGTGGGTCCTCAGCCTCAACCTAGACTATAAACACCTTATACATTACCCTCAATTGTCAACTCAACGGAATCCAAATCCTAATAACAGACCGATCAAGTTGGTGCAGATTATTGAAACCTCAGATTATGAGGTTGAGCAAAAGGAATGTAATGAACTCAGATTGAGGTGAGGCCATATCATCACCCCTAAGGAAAACATGGATCAACCTTTAATCGAAATCGAAACCCCACATGTACATATACCACCACCTGTAATTAATACCGAACTAAAACAAGGAGAAGAGATAGATTAGCATGAAGATCTTGAAAAACTTACAGTCACTTCTCCCCCATTCCCCAAAAGGTTAACAATACCAAAATCTATTGTTTATCCATATTTTGATATTCTAGGGGAACTGAAACATCTTTTTATTAAAATCCCTATCCTCCAGGCCATTCAAGACATACTCATCTATGCTAAAACAATTAAATATCTATGTGTAAATAAGCTTGCGAGGAAAGCAAAAACCTCACCCACCATTCATGTTGTGGAGACTTTGTCTGATTTACTCTTGGGAGGGGAAAATCTAATAAAGGTTGAAGATCCTGGAAATACCATAGTGATAGTTTAGATATATGGCCACTCTTTTCTGAATACTTTAGTTGATCTCGGTGTATCCATTAATATTTTAATAGCAAAAACCTGTCAAGCACTTGGTATTACAGCCGTAGAACTAACCACCACTCTATTAGAACTTGTTGATCATTTGGTGGTAAGGCTAGAAGGGACCTTACAAGATATCATAGGTTCTGTTGATTGATGGGAATATCCATTATATTTTCTTATCATAAAATAAAAGAGTAGATTAGGCAGGCGCCCTCTAATTCTGGGCCGACCTTGGCTTGCGATAGCTAATGCTTATATTGGATTGCAAAGGGGGATTCTGTAAAAAATCTTGTGTTATATACTCCTGCCAAGCCAAGTCTACTCATTGTAAAAATATGTAAACAACCACCAGCGTACCTGGAGGAAAGCATGCGTTCACCACTCACAATAGTAGAGGCACTAGAATTTAAAGATCAGACTTAAGACAATGTTATTAATAAGTTTATGAAACGACCTACTAATATGAGCAATGTAAAGTGTCAAATGTTGAAATCGGTCTTGGATAATGAAGCCTTGTAGGATCCTCTGAAGGATACCGATGATCAGCATATTCAAACGACTATTGTTCATAACAGCAAACCAGTAGAGATAGAACTTGGAAAAATTCTAAATATTAATGATGGTCTGGATAGCGATTAGCAACAAAAGTTCATAAAGGTCCTACAAAAATATAAGGGGGATTTTGCATGGGATTATCCTGATATGAAAGGAATAGACCCACAACTATGTACACACCACATTTATACTGAGAACGATGCTTAACCCATCCGACAGCCTCAACGGAGATTGAATGCACATCTCAAGGACATTGTGAAAGAAGAGTTACAGAAGCTCTTGGGTGTAACCTTTATTTATCCTATCTCAGAGAGTAAATGGGTCTCTCCATTAGTGGTCGTACCTATGAAAAATGGGAAGTGGCATATATGTGTAGACTATAGGAAGTTGAACAAGGTGACACGTAAAGATCATTTCCCCATCCAATTCTTCGATTAGGTCCTTGATACTTTGGCAAGAGAGTGATTCTTTTCCTTTTTAGATGTTTTAGCGGCTACAATCAGATTCAGATCGCCCCTGAAGACCAGGATAAAACAACCTTCACCTGTTCATGGGGTACATTTGCATATAGAGTATTACCATTTGGCTTTTGTAATGCCCCAATTACATTCCAGAGAGCTATACTCAGCATCTTTGCTGATTTAATAAATGAAGGACTTAAGGTGTATATGGATGATTTTACTCCATATGGGGATGAATTCGACCAAGCATTGCAAACATTAGAAAAAGTCTTAGAATGATGTATTGATACCAGGTTATGTTTAAGCAATTTCAAGTGCCAAATGATGATGAATGAGGGTGTAATATTGGGACACTACATCTCTGCAGTAGGAATACAAGTAGACCTGGCAAAAATTCAGGTAATTCTTTTACTACCTATTCTCTGCACTCAGATAGCGGTACGTAGCTTCCTAAGATATGCAGGCTATTATCTTAGGTTTATTGAAAAGAATTCACAAATTGTTGCACGTCTATATGATTTGACTAGAAATGTTGATTTAAGTTGGTGTGACAAATGTGACACAACTTTTACTAGTTTAAAGAAACTAGTTCCAATAGCACTAGTATTGTGTGGACCAAACTGGGAGTTGCCTTTTCACATATCCACGGACACACTAGATGTAGCTATAGGTGTTCTCCTTGGCTAGGAGGAGGACAAGAAACCTTACGCTATATATTATATTAGCAAAAATCTCACTTCTGCAAAAATTTATTATAAAGTGACAAAAAAATATTTTTTAGTTGCTATCTATGCAATAAACAAATTTAGATACTATATAACTGGCTACCCAGTCTTTCTATACATTGATCACTCTTCCATTCGGTATCTAGCTAATAAACCTATCACAAATGGTCTAGTAACACGATCGCTATTGCTTTTGCAAGAGTTATATATTACTATCAAGGATCGTCCAAGGAAGGAAATCCCAGTTGCTGACTTTCTATCATGAATTCCAAAAGTGTATGATCCACTAGTGGTAGATGACCAATTTCCAGATGAACATATATTTTCCATGGTAGTCAATATGCTATGGTATGTAGATTTCGAATATTATTTGGCAGTCAAGAAGCTACCCAGGCATTTGAAAACAAGAGAAAGGAAGTTGATCATTCAGTGCAACACCTGATTCTCTTGGATAGGCATATATCTTTTCATATAGGGGCTGACATGTGTATACATAGATGCATTCATGAGGATGAGATTCATGACATACTAAAAGCTTGCCATGACGAACCCTGTGGGGGACATTTTTCAGATCGAAGGACAGGGAATAAGGTATTAAAGATGGACTATTATTGGCCCACTATTTTTAAGGATGCTAAGAAATATGCCCAGGCTTGTGATAGATATCAAAAGATGGGTAGGCCTAGCCAATCTGATGAAATGCCTCTGCAACCTCAATTAGTCATAGAACCCTTCGAAAGGTGGGCTTTAGACTTCATTGGCCCATCCCATCCGCCATCCAATTAGAAGGCCTACATATTGGTTACCACAAATTATGTGACAAAATGGGTGGAAATAGTAGATTTACTAAGAGCCACAAAGGAAGCTGTGAGTAACTTCCTTTTTGGATTGTTTGTGCGATATGGGTTACTGCACGAAGTGATCACAAATGGGGGATGGAAATTCATAGGGCATAATGTTACTTCCACTCTTAGGAATCATCATATTACACATAGGATCACTTCCTCATATCACCTCAAGAGAATGGGCACGTCGAAAGCACCAATAATTTCATTGAAGAAATTCTAACAAAGACAGTCTCAACACACTGACGAGAGTAGGCTGGTAAACTGCCAAAGGCCATGTGGGCCTATCACACTACTTGGAGGAATACTATTGGATACTCTCCATACCAACTCATGTTTGGAAAAGATCCTATTTTTCTGATCGAAATCGAAATGAAGACTCTAAGCACGGACCACGAAGTAGGGTTGGATCTAACAGAAGCCCAGACCAAGCGACTCCAGCAGATTAACGAACTCGACGAGGCTCAACTACTTGCTTTGTAATGGACTATAATTATTCAACAACAAAGTGAGAAATTTCACGATAGTTATTGGCCTCCTGCTGCAACAGGTTAATCATCGACATTTTTACATGCCAAATATGTCGTACTATGCATGCTGCAATGCTCCATATTTGTTACAGATGGCCAAAGAAGTGTCCATGAGAGGGTGCTAGTCTCACTGCCACTGCTGTGTTCCAATTTTGATAAGCAATCCATTTTCTGGTTTGAGGTAGTTTTTCAGTTGGAGGACTTCAAGCGAGGCATGTCTAACTCCTCCCTTCTTCCTTTTTCCCCAAGTCACTCACTAACTTCCCCTAAAAGAGGTCAAGATATGCTTGATACCTCTTAGTTTCATCATTCTCCATATCATCTACCTTGGTGAAGATCTGCTTCACTCAAGGAATGTTCACACTTCTTCTATCAGTCATTTTCCCCCATTTGATAGCCTAAGACATCATACTTAGCGCTTTTTCTCATCATTTTCATATTAACTATTAGCTTTACTATGTAGCTCCCTATCTATTTCCCCTTCCCCTACTAAAGTTATGTATATTACTCCCCTATATACTTATCCCCTCCCCCTGGTTGAAAGATAACCATATACATCCTCGGGAATTGCTAAGTTTATCAGAAACTCAACAAGAACCCACACTGCCCTCCTCTAACCATCTTCCAGATGCATTTCGGACTCCTTCCGATGCATAAAGCCTTTCATCACTCTATAAACCCCTCTAGTGCTTTTTGATTCCTTCACAAAGCATAAATTCCCTTCATATGTATAAAAAACCATCTTTTGGCCTTGTTTCTACCTGTTCCAAGGCACAAACCCTTTTAAAGGCCATTAAACCCCTCTTAAAACACATAAAAATCCTCCCAGGTACCTTTGGAATCCTTCCAAGGCATGAAAAATCCCTTTTTGGGCTTTCGGACCCCTTCCGATGCCTTGAAATCCCTTCAAAACATAAAAATTCTGCCTCCGATCATAAAACCCCACATCACTTACCTTGGGCCTTGCTCTGATTGCAAAAGAGTTCTATTTGGACCCCCTCCAATGCGATATCATAGTCGAGAGGGGAGTCGTGTGTTAACACAATGCATATATGGGCGTCCGATCAATAAAGGCCGATTGCGATTTCTCCAATCGTCGTATCGCATGGTTGCATACAATGTATATAAGCCCGACAAATGGTCCGCCGATCTCCGATTGCGATATCGCATCGACAGTCATATGTATATAATGTCCCGCCCCCAGCTTGCTCCGACAGCGAAACACTGACCAAATCTCAGCCATCCATTTGGGCCCCAGATCAATGGCTAATGTTTTATCGCTTCATTCCTATATATGGCTCTGACTGGGCGGAGCCGAAAAGATATAAATAATGGCTTATAAAGGATTTCGGGTCCGATGGGTTTCGGCGTTTCTATGTGGTAGCCCCCATGACCCCGTCGATAGTGTAGTGCCAACTCAATCTCAGCCGTCCATCACCCTCACCAAATAAACGGCCCATATGTAATCAACGGTCACCCCTTATGTTTGGCTCCGATATTCCGGAGCCGAAATATTATAAAGGCGGGTTTTGTAAAAGCTATCAGGTCCGTAAGGTCCTCGGGCATAGCGAAAAGGAAGGTCTTCGATATTCTGGAGCCGATCATCTGCCTGCAAATCGTCCTGAGTATCTCCCTAGATTTAATGGAGAGAATGGTATTACTGCCCAGAAACATATCCAAGATTTTGAAGATTATCTTAATATATTCGAAGTCAAAGATGAAGATGTTAGTCTTAGACTGTTTGCCCTTTCTTTGCAAGGCGAAGTTAGGACTTGGTTTAAAGCATTGCCTGAGGCCAACATCTCAAATCTTCAGTAGTGTTCCAAGCTCTTCCTTGATATATGGATGATTAAAATCAATTTCCTCTCACTCATCTAAGAATATAATCAGTGAGAAAGGCGTCCAAATGAGTCAGTTCAGCAATTTTCTGATCGATTCAATCAAGTCTATCTCTCTATGCCATTGAATATTAGGCCTCCCCCTGATCTGCCTCTATTGCAATATCCAAGATCTTTTAATCCAGAAATGGAGTTTCGTTTGAGAGAAAGATGCCCGTCCACTTTGAAACAGATGCGAGATGTAGCCGTGTACATGGAGGCAAATCTAAAGAGGAGGGAAGAATGGCGCAAGACAGAGCAAGAAGAAAGACTTCATAGCGAAAAGTCAGAGGAAATGATGCAGTTGATCACAATGAAAGTTGAATGCTTAGAGCACAAGAACACATCTGTTGTGCATGAGGAAAGTAGTGACATTCACGAACAAACCTACCACAAATCAGATGACATATTCATAGAGCCATATGTGAAGGAGCAGTCTCCTGGTATACTGTGTGAATATAATAGCTTCTCTTCTTTCAACTACTTGCCAAAATATGATGAGTATGATTATTATTATGAGCCTAACGATCAAATCAGCCTTGCAGAGGAATCGGATCCTATTTTGGTAGGAAGCAAAGTTCAGGCTCAGCAGCTTAAATGTAATGATCAATTTGCCCAGTTCAGCTATGAAGTAAAGGAGGAAAGCGCAGAAAATTTTGATATCAGCGAAGGAACTTTACCTTTCTGTTTTGAATCTTTTCAAATTATTAAGGATAACTATCATGCAATTAATAAGCATTTGTCAGCAAGTCTTATTATTGACCGCCTGGAGGATGATCTAAATATTGTTCCAAATGCATCGCCTCTAGCTGTGCAGCCCCGAAGTGCCATTGAAAGTCAGATTAAAAAGGAGTACTCGGAAGCAGAAGTATGTGATCAAATGATTCAAATTGCTCCAATGCCACTTTGTTTTGAGTCATCTGAATTATTTAAAGAAGAAGAGGAGCAGCTGACGCGGGTCAATAAGGTTCTATTTAAGCCTGTTTTAATGAGTTACAAGTATCAATCCTAGTTTTGAATGACCTATCTGCTGGCAGGCAGAATGATGAGAGAGATCAGCGCTTTTCTCCATTAGCAGGCTGCAAGGCTCAGTATTGAGTTGTTGATGATCTCCCAACTCCAAGGCATGGTAGCGATCCTGAACCTTTGTACAATTCCTTATTTCAGCCTAGAAATTGTATATATATGTTGCAAGACGGTTTTGTACAGTGTTTAAACAAAACAAAGGAGGTCAGTAGCTTCCTGATCTTCTCAAAGATTAACAAAGCCACATTAGATTGCAAGATCTCACTTGGTCTCACCAGCAAGCACAAGCAGCAAAGCCCACTCATGTTTTTATTACTTAAGTGCCTGCATTGGCTATTTCACTTCACCTTACAGCAAAGTAAGTGCTGGTTAGGGTAGGTAGGTAGGTAGGATCAATAAGGCAAAAAGCCAAGGGAATTTTTCAGAGCACAACAACAATTGAATACAAGGTAGTCTGACCTGCTATTCTTGGCTTTTCACAAGGAAAAGCCATCCCCAAGTGGAGCCACTGTTAGTCTCCTGCTGCAGCAGGTTAATCATCTTTCATGATCGACATTTTTACATGCCAAATATGTCGTACTATGCATGCTGCAATGCTCCATATTTGCTACAGATGGCCAAAGAAGTGTCCATGAGAGTGTGCTAGTCTCACTGCCACTGCTGTGTTCCAATTTTGATAAGCAATCCATTTTTTGGTTTGAGGCAGTTTTTCAGTTTGAGGACTTCAAGCGTGGCATGTCTAACTCCTCCCTTCTTCCTTTTTCCCCAAGTCACTCACTAACTTCCCCTAAAAGAGGTCAAGATCTGCTTGATACCTCTTAGTTTCATCATTCTCCATATCATTTGCCTTGGTGAAGATCTGCTTCACTCAAGGAATGTTCACACTTCTTCTATCAGTCATTTTCCCCCATTTGATAGCCTAAGACATCATACTTAGCGCTTTTTCTCATCATTGTCATATTAACTATTAGCTTTACTATGTAGCTCCCTATCTATTTCCCCTTCCCCTACTAAAGCTATGTATATTACTCCCCTATATACTTATCCCCTCCCCCTGGTTGAAAGATAACCATATACATCCTCAGGAATTGCTAAGTTTATCAGAAACTCAGCAAGAACCCACACTGCCCTCCTCTAACCATCTTCCAGATGCATTTCGGACTCCTTCCGATGCATAAAGCCCTTCATCACTCTATAAAACCCCTCTAGTGCTTTTTGATTCCTTCACAAAGCATAAATTCCCTTCATATGTATAAAAAACCATCTTTTGGCCTTGTTTCTATCTTTTCCAAGGCACAAACCCTTTTAAAGGCCATTAAACCCCTCTCAAAACACATAAAAATCCTCCCAGGTGCCTTTGGAATCCTTCCAAGGCATGAAAAATCCCTTTTTGGGCTTTCGGACCCCTTCCGATGCCTTGAAATCCCTTCAAAACATCATAAATTCTGCCTCTGATCATAAAAGCCCGCATCACTTACCTTAGGCCTTGCTACGATTGCAAAAGAGTTCTATTTGGACCCCCTCCGATGTGATATCGCAGTGGGGAGGGGAGTCGTGTGTTAACACAATGCATATATGGGAGTCCGATCAATAAAGGCTAGCTGCCATTTCGCCAATCGGCGTATCGCATGGTTGCAAACAATGTATATAAGCCCGACAAATGGTCCGTCGATCGCCGATTGCGATATCGCATCGGCAGTCATATGTATATAATGTCCCGCCCCCAGCTTGCTCTGACAGCGAAACACCGACCAAATCTCAGCCATCCATTTGGGCCCCAGATCAATGGCTAATGTTTTATCGCTTCATTCCTATATATGGCTCCGACTGGATGGAGCCGAAAAGATATAAAGTGCGGCTTATAAAGGATTTTGGGTCCGATGGGTTTCGATGTTTCTATGTGGCAACCCCCATGTCCCCGCCGATAGCGAAGTGCCGACTCAATCTTAGCCGTCCATCGCCCTCACCAAATTAACGGCCCATATGTAATCGGCGGTCACCCCTTATGTTTGGCTCCAATATTCCGGAGCCGAAATATTATAAAGGCGGGTTTTGTAAAAGCTATCGGGTCCGTAAGGTCCCCAGGCACAGTGAAAAGTGAGGTCTCCGATATTCCGGGGCCGATAATTTATAAAGGGCATTTTTGAAAGGGATTTCGGGTCCGTTGGACCCGTTTCAAATGTAAATCCGCTGATATGATGGGTTCCGATGGTTCGGACCCGATCTCCATTAAAAATGAGCACAAAGGCATTTCGGGTCCGCAAACCAAATTTTTGTAAGTCCACCGATATGACATCGCCGATGGGCCGGATGCGATTCCAAATAAAAGGAAGGGCCTATAGCATATCGGGTCCGCGCAGTTTCGGTGATTGTTTATGTGCCACCCCTTGGTCTTCCCGACGTCGATATTGCGATTTAGCGCCAGCCTTTGGATCGGCCCGCGCCGGATCCAATGGCCAGAATTTAATAAAATGAACAGTTGCCGCCTGCACCCAAATTTCATGAATTTGCACAATTTTGAAAGCATTTTTGTATTATAATGAAAGGGCAATTTTTAAAGTTTTGTGTACAGTGCTCTCGCCCGCCACAACTACAAAAGAGCGATGCCTTCCTTGGCCATTTTGAGATCGCTCCGGGCCCAAATACTTCCAAATGCAGGGATTTCGCCTCGGCATGCCGCGAGAGCTCCTTTATTTGACCCAGTGTTGCAAATTTATCAGTTTAAGGATCACTTTTGATCGGCCATGCGTCGATAGCATTCTAGGGGCCACGGAAAGCACTTGCAGCAGTTATTTTGCATTCAAAGAGAAGAATGGGGCGATTTGACAGTCAAAGAGTATCAGTTCAAAATATCAGCAGCCCAAAAGCAATATAACATTAAAGAGGCCCCCATCAAAGTCAATAAAGCAGCTCAGAGCCATCAAAGCCCGCCAAGTCACAGTTATGAGCATTAAAGCCACTTTCCAGTTGCAGAACCGCCTAAAGAGGAAATTCAAGTGTTTGAAGCCCAGTTATTGCCAAAACAGTGTATAAAGACACCTGAGGGCAGCGCTGCAAGTTCCCAAGGCGCAATTATGGAAACTTGCCAGCGCAGAGCTCCAAAGGACCATATTAATTCATTCTTGAGGCTGCTGTCCTTGTGCAATTGTTAGATAGATATTTTTTCATTCATTCCAATAAATGTTACGTTACAATCATTCATTTCTCCAGATCTGCTGTGTGTACATATTTTTAGATATTTTCTCTATAAACACCACCCTCTGTATAGTGTAAAGGGTTGGTTGGTTGTATTTCTCATTCCAGACTTGCGCTATAAGCTTAAGAACTTTTGTAATCAAAGATTGCTGGAATATTTGCATCTGAACCTGGCTGGTTGTGATTTCAATGGCTGAAGAGCTTTGATGTGGAATTCATGTTCTTGCTCATGGTTCAATAAGTCTTTCCTCCCTCTGTTTATCAATTTATATGTATCTGTATCGTCTGTATATCATAATCTAAGTTGCAGGAAGAAGGAATAGTTCAGAGTTGGCTTTCATGCCTTCTGTGCTCAATTCTTGTAACTTTTCTATGTTTTCCTTTGAATTAGTGATAAATATGCATACTTAATTGATCATGATTAAGCTATTTCTGATTTCTGAATGTTGTTTAGGAATCCTTCATTGCTCCTATATAGTCTTCATCCACTTTCCCTCTTTGGCTGGATGAGAGATCCTTAATTGCCTCTCATCCCCTAACCTCCATTTCATCCTTATTCCAACATTTAATCGTTGTGCCATGCGTAGCTATCCTGCTCCATATTCCCCTCTTCTGCCAAGGAAAATGCACCCTTCTGTTCACATTCATTGACTCCATGCCCAATGGTTTGAACTTCTTACACTTTGTATGTCAACTCTACTTGAATAGATCAACCATCCCACCAAACTCAAACAAAACCCGTGTGCATCATATCTAGGCTAAAATCATCCTTAAATAAAGCTAAATCCTAAATAGAGAGCCCTCTCTGACTGCAGGTAGGCTAGGACCTGCAGTCCAAAGATTGGTTTGTGGTTACCTTGGTCGTATCCCTTTGGGAGTCAAAAGGGACAACCTGAGTGATAGCAATAGCCTTATCAAGAAGAAAATGTTTCAAAAAGGGTATTGGGCACTGCTTTATGATTCTAGATTCCAAGATTTCCTAGGTAAGTTGCAAACAAGATGGCTCGACCCTATGAGATTCAAGAAGTGCATAACAATTGTGCTCTTACCTTGGTTACCATTGATGGACGTGGCCATTCTTTTAAGGTGAACGGACACCTAGTACACCTCTATCACAAATTGCTCACCAAGGAGTCTTTCTGCGAGCAAGTATGTGAGGACCCCTCCATGCAAATTTCATCTGCGGGAAGTGATGACCCAACAACTTTTCTTTCAAAAAATTGAGATCTCGTTAGAAATTGTAAATAATCTATATACTCTTTTCGATTGGTTGCAATTAAGAGTAGACATTACCATGTAAATATGAGAATTTTAATTTCTTTATAAGTGTTGTTCAAACGATTGAATGATTTCTTTTCAATCGATTGAACAACACATTTTTGTTTCTTTGATTTTTCATTCAAACGATTGAACGATTGTTGTTCAATCGATTGAACAACACATTTTTTCTTTGATTTTTCAGTTCAAATGATTTAATGATTGGGATTCAATCAATTGAACATCACATTTTTTTCTTTTATTTTGTCGTTCAAACGATTAAACGATTGTCGTTCAATTGATTGAACAACACATTTTTGTTCTTTGATTTTCCCATTCAAACAATTGAAAAATTGTCGTCCAATGGATTGAACAACACATTTTCGTTTCTTTGATTTTTCCGTTCAAGCGATTGTCGTTCAATCGATTGAACAATGCATTTTTGTTTCTTTGATTTTTCTGTTCAAACGATTGAACAATTGTCGTTCAATTGATTGAATAGCACTTTTTTGTTTCTTTGATTTTGTTGTCCAAACAATTGAATGATTGTCGTTCAATCGATTGAACAACATCTTTTTGTTTCTTTGATTTTGTCATTCAAATGATTGAACGATTGTCGTTCAATCGAATGAGCAACACTTTTTTGTGATTTTTTGTTGTTCAATTGATTGAACAACATTTATGTTTGTGATTTTTGTTATTCAAACAATTGAACAATTGATGTTCAATCAATTGAATAACCCTCTTTATTTTTTTAATATAATAAATTGTGAATTTTTCTTAACGATTATGATGCCATATTTTCTTTCTTTCTCCTTTGTATTGTGATAAACATTGTTTGAATGCATTTGTGCTTGATGTAAAAAAAGAAAAATAGTAATAACAATATCATTATGATTCATGCAGCCATTTGATGGTTATCTTTGTCCCAAAGCTGAAAAGATGTATCTTTATAATGACTAACTAAACATCTCTTCTCTGGACACATCATAAAATGATTCATTATTTTCAAACCATGTTGGCCTATGTTTTTACATTGTCAATTGGATAAATCTCATTAACATGATGATATAAGGATAAGAGTATAAAAATTCCGTTGGCATCTTTTTACTTCTTACACCATCCCTGATTCTTAATGAGAAAATGGGCCTCCCTCTCTTTAATAGATAAAAATTCCACTAGAAAAATGGACATAATGAGATGTGAAAAAAAATAAAACATTGTCTTAAAAAGGATAGGGGGTCTCATCACGAGCCAACCTACCATGATCATCAGGGTCTAACAAGTGACATTCCAATTTGGCTACTAAGCCAAGGTAATGACCTTCTTGATGATTAAAACTGTCAGAAGGGCAAGGGTGTTGACACCTAATCATAGGGATTGGGTGAACAATTCTAATTAATGTAAATAATAGAGAAAATGTAGATTCATCAGGAGATGAACTAAATAGTCACTCCCTCTTGTATATAATAATGAACAACCTGAATGAATAATACGATTACATTTGAGGAGTTACCTCCTAGTCTGACATGGTATCAGAGCCAATGCCATTTTTGGCTTCCCTCTCTGCTTTGTAACTCCCTTCTACCTATGTTCTACTTATTCTATAGAACTAACCTCTTGCAACCACTCCACAAGTGTGCCTCTCTCAAGAATTTGATAACTGTTCTACAGGTTTTCCCCTCTCTCGCAACTGCTTCCCCTCTCTGGCAACTACTGCAGACGTTCAGCTGATTATGTCAGGACGATTCTCCACAAGCGCAGTTGAGGTATCACTCCCACACTTGCATGCATGTTGCCTACCAATATACCTCTCATGGTTTCATCACTCTCTTGGTTTCATTGTTTTAAACATGGGTGCGATGAATGAAATTATCTTATGACTGTGTATCGGTATTTTGGACCCTAATCGATTATTTTTCTCTGTTCATACATTTTATTTATAAATCACAATCAATTATTATTAAGTGTTAATACTAATTTTAAGCACTAAACCTTTCCTTAAGAGCCTTTATTAAAATTATGAATTAAGCACATGGGTGGTATTGATAAGTGGGAAGCGGTATCTCGCGCACCCTGAGGGTTGTAAACAGTATTCCTAAAATTCATGCGATTAACCTTAGAAGGCGACACGTAGCATGGGAAAACCACTTTTCTCACATGGTCTTGACCTGATATCGATCATGCAAGATTTCATGTGAGATTTTGCAGCAACTGTTTGATTGGATGGGTCATATCAACGGTGGAGATCATCTAGGTTAGTTGGTGAGTGAACGATGCAATATCCATTGCATATGGAGAAGTGAGATCAATGGCATGGATTGAAGTTCTTTATAAAAGGAGAAGTCAACGAGGGACCGATAGTGATTGGTCAGATAAGCGGGACCCCCAGGGGGGAAATCCACGTATAGAACTGGATTTAAGCGTCGCTGATTAGTTTCAAAGTTAACCAACAGTTGAATTACAGACTACCACCTCATTTTTGTCAACCCCCTGCGTCATTTTTTTACTAGCAGAAGAGGGACATTTTTTACACAGTACACTTTTTAAAAATGCACTCATTGATATCTTTTGTGGAATTCATTCTTAATGGGAAGAAGACCTATCCTGAGTGGTCTCGGAAAATCAAACACACTCTCATTTTTAATGAGTTGTGGAGAGGAGTGTGTGTTAGAAACAGAGACAAATAGCTAGAACAACCTACCTCAGACAAGGAATTCACCCTTTGGGAAAATAAGAACAACAAGGCTTATGCATTGATTGCAACATCAGTAAATGAAGAGGTGAGTCTCCATATTTCTCCATTTCCAAATGCTTTCGAATCCTTACAAAAACTGAAGGAACTCTATGACTCACACTCTACACTTGAAGTTGTTCAACTCATGATTAAATTCTTCACCCTTGAATTACAAAATGATGGTCCTCTTTCTCTTGCATCAGAAGTAAAATCTATTATGCATGACATCAAAGTCACTAATGTTGAACTGGACATTCCTATAATATCTTTTCTCATGGAACTTTATCCCACTTACTCAAATTATCTTGAGTCATTGCAAGCAAATGGAAACATCAAAGACATTACCTTTGACTTCCTTGTGATTTTTTTTTGAAACAGAGAAATCTTTTGTGAAGAAGACAACTCCTCAGTCTTCTAAGGAGGCTGTGTGCCTTGCACATAGAGAGAAGAATCTTGCTCAAGATTCTTCAATAGGAAGTGGTGGTCGAAGAGGAAGAGGAAGAAATTTCAGAGGCAAGGGGGGCAGACACTCTCAAGGAGAAAAGTCAAAGTTTCTCTGCATACGCTGCAGAAGAGATGGATCATATGATGCATCCACATGCAAGTTGCCTTGGGATAGAATTGAGCATGAAAGAAACCATCCCAAAGGTAAAACTAATGACAAAGAGAAAGGTATAGCAACTAAATCCACTCACTATGTTGTGGCACACTGTAATATTAGAGTAAATGAAGACTTATTTAATGCTTCACTTGCTTCTTGGAAAAATGATTGGTTTCTTGATTCAGGAGAAACTTTCCACATGACTTTTAGAAGATATGTTTTTGAATAATTTACTGACAACGTTGATGGAGAAGTATACTTTGTAGAAAAATAAAAACTCAAGCCTTCAGGGCTTGGTACAATCAGGCTTAAATTGCCTAGTCTTCCAGACTTTCTTCTGCATCATATTTTATATCTCCCACAACTGAGGAGAAACTTTCTATCCTTGGTCCACATCTGCCAACATGGAAACTCCATTCATACATTTGATGGCAATATTTAGGTGAGAAAAGCATCGGACCACTCACTTGTCATGACGGGGATAGAAGAATAAAGACTTCTCAAGCTGCAGGGTACCTCTGGTAATGCACAAAATTTCTCATACAACTCTTATTATGAAGAAGGTACATTCCCGTCAACTTTATTGTGGCATGCTAGATTTGGACACTTGATCTATGACAAACTCCACCTGTTGAAGAAAAATGGTGTTACTGGTTTGCCTACAATTCCTAGGAAACTTAAGCAATGTGATGCTTACATTCTAGGAAAGCATAGCAAACAATCTTTTCATGATTCAAATTCCAGAGCACATAGAAAACTTGAACTCATTCATTCAGATTTATGTGGTCCAGTGCCTGTTCCTTCTACAAATGGAAATAAATATATGATGACATTTATTGATGATTATACCAGAATGTGTAGGGTTTCTTTATTGAAGAACAAATCTGATGCTTTTCAAACATTCAAGAACTTTCATACATGGATTGAAAATGATGCAAAATCTCATATTGGCTCTATGCGCACTAATAATGGAAAATAATACACTTCAAATGAATTTTGAAACTATCTTCACCAACATGGGATTAAACATCAAACAACTGTGACTTATAATCCCCAACATAACTGTGTTGTTGAAAGAATGAATAGGACAACCTTAAATATGGTGTGCTCCATGATGTTTTTCAAAAATGTAAAAATGATGTTTTGGGCTGATGTAGTTCTATGTGTTGTATATGTAAAGAATAGATGTCCATCTAATGCTATTAGAAACAAGACTCCTTAGGAAATGTGGTATGGGCACATTCCTTCGGTAAAGCATCTCTGAGTCTTTGGTTCCACATGTTATGCCTTGATACTGAAGGTACATAGAAAAAAATTGGTGCAAGAAGTCATAAGTGTATCTTCCTAGGGTATTCAAACACCTCCAAAGCATACTTTCTCTATGATGAAGTCAACAAAAAGTTTGTTGTATCTAGAGATGCAATCTTTCTTGAATCATCCAAAATTGACAATGTTGTTGAGCAGTAACTTGATCGCTTGGATAGATTCACAAATGCAAAATCATTTCAAGAATTTGATAATCAGATTCCACATCTTGAAGGGGGGATTCCTATACTAGATTAACTTTTGGCATCTTCTTCGGAAGCACTCTCTCCCCCACATGAAACTCCAACGATGGATGATACTTTGAGTGATGTGATTGAAAAAATTGGGAGATTGATGAGTGCCATTATTGTAGCAAGGATGCTCCAACTCTTGGGCTACTAGCGTTACTTATCAACCCGGGGTTCGTACAAACTTGGACGCGACAATGTTATATGCACAAGTAAAAAGAGGTCCTACCTTTTGTCACTGTCCATCTGGTGAGAGACCCCAGGGGTTCCAAGCCAGACTTCTATTGTTATATACCTAAGGGGGATAATATGGGGTACAAAGGGAGGTACCCAAGGGAATAATCTAATAATGGGATGGGCCATAGTAATAAATAAGGTGGTTAACCTGTATCATGTAAGGGACCACAAGCAGTTAGTAATAATGTAATGGGCCCATGGTATTAGATAGATGGTATTGAGGGAACCATGGTAATGACCCATGGTATTGTATGTATGAGGCCTATATAGAGGCTAGAGACTCCACATTGAGAGGTGAAGGAATATTGTATGAACAGGCATATGGCTTGCGGAGTGTTCTCCTTCCTTAAGGAGTTACTACATTATTCCCTTGGGTACCTCCTTTTGTACCCGATATTATTCCCCCTAGGTATATAACATCTATAAAGTTAGAAGAAGCTTGATCCATTTATAGAAGAAGAGCAAATCTATTCTAAGAGAGCTACTCTACTACAGTAATGAAGAAAACAACATGTAATGCTAAATCACACCATATCCTAATTAACCATTTAAACAAATGTGCTAAGCAGAATTGCTAAATCAACACTAACCTAATGCTGCTATCTAAGTTACAGAAGTAAAGAGAATCAAACCATACTAATGTGTAAGCAAGGAAACTAAACTAAATCTGTTTTAACTTTTTTGGTTTTTTTGGCAAAATCAAGCATGCAATTTAATTGTTCTTGTGGATGTGACAGGTGGATGGAAGGTGGTTGAGGATGGCTAGAAGGTCTATGGAGTGTTCGGATGGTGTGGAAGGGTCCTATGAGGCCTTTTGTGAAAGGGAAGGCCACTGATATAGAAGATCAGGCTAAGAACGAACTCATTGTGTAAATATTTATTTATTTATTAATACAAAAATGCGAGTTCTGAGTTTGTGTGGTGTGTATTGAGTAATTGAATTATGAACTGTGTGTGGATTAGAGTAATTCTGCATAACATAAGTCTGCAGGGAATTCAAAAATAATCAGAGAGAAAGGACAGTGCTCAGAGGAGTATTATGATGATCAGACAGTGTTGGAGTTTGATTAAATAACCAAATCAAAGCTCATGAGTGGAAGCATTTAAATGATACACAGAACAAAGTTCTAGAAGGAGTCAAGTGGAAGCACAATCGAAGATCGAAATTAGTGAAAGGAAGAATTAATGAGGAAGTAGTGCATAGGAACCGTTGGATCAGTCGGATCAATGAACAGGATTACCAGAGTATGAGCGGCAGAGATCTTATCACACGAGATTAAGTTAATAGATGGATGGATCACATCAAGTCACGTGTCGATAGAAGGGTGGAAAATGTTCTGAATGATGGAGCAGTCTTCATAGGTGGTAAGTAGTATCTTGTGTGCCTTAAGAGCTGTAAGCAGTATTCATAAATTTCACACAATTAGCCTAATTGGGTGACATGTAGCATGGGAAAACCACTTTTCTTGTGCACTCTTGATCAGATATCGGTCGTGCAAGAATTCACACAAGATTGCGCGATAGCCATTGGATCATGTGAGATTGATTAACGGTGGAGATCGGCCAAGCTAGTTGGCTAGCGTGTGACACGATAGCCGTTGGATCAAGCAAGACAAATCAACGATGGAGATTGAGCAAGCTAGTTGGCGAGTGGGTGACGCGATAGTCATTAGATCAAGCAAGATAGATAGACGATAGAGATTTGGAGCGCCTGAGTTCAAACATTAAAATGAATATGTTAGCTATGTGATATGTAGTTGACAATGATTGGTCAAGTTTGTCGTGGATCAGATCGTACGGAAATCCATGGTTATAATCTGATTAAGATGTGATTTATTAGCTTCTTCTTAAGAATTTCAATGTGTCTAGGGGAATTTCAATGAAAAAGGATGAAAGAACTAGTGAGGGTGAGGGTGGACCAAGAGATGGTTGAGGTGGATGAAGTGAAACATGGATGCTGGTGATGAAGTCTAGACCTCCACTTGAAGTACCTGCAATGCTTAAAATGTGTGTGTCTTCCAAGAACTATGCTACAAGATACATTCTCATAAATTAGAAAAGCATGAATCAGTTGCCCATATTATGCATGAAGAAAGTGCTGAAGGAAATGGGAATATGAGTGAGATATTATTACAGAAAGAGGGTGATGGAAAAAGATGACAATGAAATGAACCAAGTACTAAATCAATGCAACAAACTCCAAAGCTCATGCAAGAACTAGAAATCTGTGTTTTTGGGGTTGTTGAAGGGTCTCTTCCTCAAGTCATGGTCTGAGAGGGAGGAGGTGAGGGCGAGAAACCTGCTGACAACCTTATGGTGATATTTACCTCCTTGCTAACTTGCTAATTGAAAGAGGGCACAAATGGAGGCAAACTAAAACACAACCAATATACTTTGCACTACTGTAATGGAAATGAAGCTACTTAAGAAAATGAATAATTATACCATAAATCTATACTAGCATACATGTACAATGTTATGAAACCAGCTCACAAAAAGATAGAAAAGAGAGATCCACGCCTTAGAATTCAGCCTCTTCGAGGGGGCAACCTCCTTTACATTACATAAATGAACAATTCTTGGATGATACAAATGAAAATACCTCCTTTCTATATATAGGAGTCTAAGTGGTCCCAATACAATCAAAGCCTACATAACAATAATATTGTAGGGCACAACAATAACAATAGTGGGCTTCTATGTGGCACAATAGTAACAATATGGGCACTACATGGGTACATCAATATAAATAAGGGGTATAACTACAATAGTAATGGGGTAATCACTAGTATTATAGGGACCCAACATGCCCCTCTCCTTCAAAAAAGTGTTGTCCTCAACGCTTGAGTAGTTCAGGATACTTCTGCATAAAATTCTCGTCCTCCCATGTGGAATCTTCAGCGGATAAGTTCTTCCACTTGATAAGGTACTCTGAAATTGATCGATTTCGTAGCTGTCGAGTTCTTGTTTCTATAACTGCTTCCGGTTCCAATATAATTTTTCCTTCTTCGTCAAGTTCTGGCAATATTGTTTGAACTGGGAGCTTGTCGCCTATAACCTTCTTTAAGCATGAAACATGGAAAACTGGGTGCAATCGAGAAGCTGCAGGAAGCTCCAATTTGTATGCCATAGTACCAATCTTTTGCAACACCTTGTACGGACCATAATACTTTGGTGATAATTTATTATCCTTCTTAGCTTGCTTGAGGGACATTTGCTTATATGGTTGTAGCCGTAGGAATACCCAATCACCTACATCAAAACTTCTTTCACTGCGATGCTGATCTGCCTGTTGTTTCATTCTATTCTGTGCCAACACAAGGTTATCCTTTAAGAGTTGGAGGACTTGTTGTTGATGTTCGATGTGATGTTCCACTGCCTGAACCTTAGAATTTTCTCTTAAATATGATGTGATGGATGGTGGTTGATACCCATAAAGTGCCATAAATGGGGTCATTTTTGTTGCTGTATGAAAGGAAGTGTTATACCACCATTCAGCCAGAGGCAACCATTTGACCCATTGTGTCTGTTTATCAGATACAAAGCAACGAAGATATCCTTCCAAACATTTGTTTACTATCTCAGTTTGCCCATCAGATTGAGGATGATAAGATGAGCTATGAGCTAACTGAGTACCAAGACAAGAAAATAATTCTGTCCAAAAATTTCCAGTGAAAATGGGATCTCTGTCACTTACAATAATCTTTGGGTTTCCATGTAGCTTTTGAATTGTTTCCATAAATGCAGTAGAAACTGTACTGGCTTTAAATGGATGTGATAATGCACAAAAGTGTGCATACTTGGTAAGTCTGTCAACTACCACCATGATGACACTCTTTCCCTCAGACTTGGGTAAACCTGTGATAAAATCCATTGATACCTCCTCCCAACGTTGGCTTGGAATGGGTAAAGGTTGTAATAGACCCGGTGTCTTAATTGTTTCAACTTTATTTTGCTGGCAAACCAAACATTCTGCCACAAACTTTTGAATATCTGATTTAAGGCCATCCCAAAAAAATTCCTTCTTCACCCTGTGGTAAGTTTTTAAAAATCCTGAGTGCCCTCCTAAGGGAGAAGTGTGCAATTCCATAAGAATCTTTTGTTTTAGCTGGGAATTCTTACAGAGGTATAAGCGATCTTTGTACCATAACGAATCATTTTTCCAGCTAAATGTATCAGACGTACTGGAATCTTGTTGTAGCTTTCGAATAAGTTCCCATACTTCTTCGTCATTCTTCCATTCCTCCCTTGCTTCATTTATCCAATCTGGTTGGATGATAGAAATAGCGCACAACAATGCTTCCACATCCTCATCCTTCCTTGAGAGTGCATCTGCCACCACATTTTGCTTCCCCTTTTTGTAGATGATTTCAAAGTCATAACCCAACATCTTTGTGACCCACTTTTGTTTCTCTTCAGAGGATAATCTTTGTTCTAAAAAGTATTTAAGGCTATCATGATCTGTTTTTACCTTGAAGTGTCTTCCCATTAGGTAGGGTCGCCATTTATTAAGTGCATGGAGTATTGCCAACATTTCCTTCTCATAAATAGCTTTTATTAGAAACTTTCCCTTGATTGGACGACTTTCAAAGGCAATGGGTCTTTCATCTTGCATTAGAACAGCACCAATTCCATTTCCTGAAGCATCACATTCCACAGTAAAGGTTTTTGTGAAGTCCGGTGTAGCTAAGACCGGTGCTTGGCACATTGCCTCTTTAAGATGTTCAAAGGCCTTTGTTGCTTCCGGAGTCCATGAAAATGCATCTTTCTTCAATAATGTCATTAGAGGTGCTGCTATTCTCCCATAATTCTTAACAAACTTACGATAATACCCTGTCAACCCAAGAAATCCGCGCAAATGCTTTATGGATGTGGGGATTTTCCATTCCTTAATGGCTTTAATTTTGGTAGGTGTTATAGACATTTTTGTGCCTCGCGTCAAGGAGCAGGGAATGTCGATAATTACAGGGATCCTCAGTCCCTAAACATGTTGTTCTTACCCCTAAAAGAACAAGGTCATCAATCAACAGCACTTCCAATCAGTTCTCCACCTGAAAACACTTCAGAACAGGCTTATTTTGGATCATGTCAGCTGCTTAACTGAGCTTCTGCGCTGTATTGCAACTGTCCCACTCTGTACCTACGCTGGAAGTCAAAAACAATGAAGGCTACCTGCGCTGGGCGAGATTGGCCAAGTGGCACAGTCATCCTGCAAGGTGTCAGTTGCCCAGGAAGCTTCCAAACTGACACTTGGGTCATGAGATTCGCCCTGTGATGAGTAAGAGGTACTTGATCACCATGTGTAAGCAAGGATCTCCAAGTGGACACAGGAACTGAAGATTAACTGAAGATGGAGAGGACACTAGTCAGCTATATGCCAGCCTCCAGCTGACTCATCCTTTCCTCTTCCCTCCTATATATAGAGCTCTTCTATGAGGTCTAAGGAGGCTGGAATTTTGTATAAGCAAGGAGGTGCTGTTGGTATACTGCCAGGATTATTGGGTGATTGTTTTACTAGAGGTGAAGAAGAGAGTTCTTGCTGCCGAGGAGGTGCTGCTGGATTGGAGCCAACATCATTGGTTGTAACTTCCTCTGGAACCCTGTTACTTTCTATCAATAAAGTTTGCATGTTCTTCTATATACTTGTTTTACATAGATGCTTTTGTGTTTACATGTGTATTTGATGCAACCTAATCCATGCTTCAGTTATGATTGCTTGTATCTCGTAGTTTGCTCCCTTTTGTTGTGCAGATTCTGTGTGTAGCTGGATCGGCTTGGAGAGCAAAGAGCTGGGAATCGGATACAAAGAGAGAAGGACAAGGATCGACTAAGCGCAAGACACCAGGTTGGTTGACCCTATTTCCATTCTCTCTGTGCTTTCATAAAGATGAACATGAAAACTTTGTCATTCAGTTGTTGCTAAAGTCTGTCACCTTTAGAAAGGGTTAGTGTCATCCGCATCAGATACTTTTCCCCACAACAAACTGGCGACTCCGCTGGGGAGATCCTAGTATCTTGTTGTTGTAGTATTTTGCTATTCATTTCTTGAAGAAAGGAGTACCGAATCGAAAAGATTTTGACTCTATCAAAAGCGAAGTAGAGGGTTTTGCTACTCTTGCTCCTTTGCTGAGCAAATTCAAGATTTAAAGAGCTAATCTACAGATGAATCCTTACTCTTAGTGATAGATCTTTATCCTCTTGATCATCCCTTAGCCTGTACTTAACCCATAGCATTTTATTTCAGTCAAAACAGTACATTTTTGAGCTTTTTATGACCCGGAATTCTTAGCAGACGTAACTCTCGTAAGTTAGTGCAGGCTGTCCATTGGCAGTCTGCATTACAGCGCAGGTAGTCCCTTCGGGAACTGCGCTGAGAGTGAAACTGGTGAACTAGTGCCTGCGCTGGTCCAGTTGGCCTTAGTCTAGCTCAGCTCTTCCTTTGTGTCTTGGTCCTGTTTGCACTTGTTTTTGGCTGATTGCTTGCTGGTTATTGTATTTGCTGTAGACCTCATCTCCTTGACATTATTCCGCCTCAGTTGTGTGATGAAATTGTAAACGTTCTTTCAGTATTTCTTGTTTCAGTTACAATTTCCCATTGTGAAAAGCGAACCTAGTAGCTGTGGCCTCTTAGATTGCGATCTTATGAGTTAGTGTTATTGCTGTTCATAGCTGTTTTGGATTGGTTTGCTTCTCACTTTATGGTTTGAATCTATACTTTTCCTGTATTTAAAACAAGTCTTTCATAAGGTGTTCTTTTGATTGTGGACAAGCTTGTTTATTTCTACTTGAAAGTTGATTCAAAAATCATACAACCGTTTCCTTTTGTTAAGCATCAACATTAAGGATAACGAAAAGAAATACATGCATTGTGCATTTTGCATTTGACTGTATGCTTGACGATTTAGGAAAATGTGCATTTTAGTGTGTGTTCTTTGATCTGTGGAAAAAGTTGTGTCTTGCTCTTTCCTCAAGTAGATTAAGGTTTTCAAAGTTGAAAGATTGAAAAGATTTTGCTTCTCATTCTTAGATTGCATATAGGAAGTTGTATATATACATCTCGTGGCGAACCTGAAAGGCAAACTGTTAAGAAAGATCAACATTAAAATAAACTCAATTTACATAATAACGCTTTGGAATTTAACGCAAACATCTAGAGGTCTAGGTAGAGATGTGTTCCGGCGTCGTTAAACATAGTGACTGTCGATCTCTACGAAGGTGGGTGATTCCTCCTGAGAGTCGGTGGCACTAACACGGATTTGAGCTCCCGCGTACTGTCGCGTATATTGGGAGACCCCTATAGGCTTTTATCCTTTATCCTTAGGAAACCTTGTCGGCCGCCCTACTAATCGCGATGCAGTGAACACAGCATTCACGAAGATCGACCACCCGTACCGTAAAACGTATTCTGTGGTTTCGCGAAAGGTTTGGCACACCCTCTGCCTAGATCTCCAGAGCAGTTTCTTTTGGCCCTTTTCAAACTCTATAACTGAAAAGGTCCAACCGAGCATTTGTCACTTCGGGCTCGTTAATACATCGAAGGCGACTAGAGTCATCTTTAGCTTTTTCTCGACTCTTAAAACATGAAAAAGCAAGTTTGTGTCTAAAAGCGTCGTAAATAAAACTTATTTTAAAGCGGAACATAATCACCTGTTATTCCCACGTTGATCTTTCAGTTGAAAAGTATGGAGCCCACCAACCAAGGAAGTAACCTTGGCGGAAGTCCAAATCCCTTCTCCTCTTGGGGAGATGTTGGTGCGCCTCATATGGCTACATTGTCACCTCCAGGATTGACAATCGGCCTTCCTGTTTGGCTCTTTTCAACTAATGTTGTCCAAATCGCCACTAATCCTGAGCAGACGAATCAACTGTCAGAACAATCTAGAACTACCCACCAGCCTTCTACATCTTGTGATACTTCCTCTGATCCTTCATCTTCGCAGGGTAGAGCCGGCAAAAGTCAGCCTCCCAAGGAGAAGAAGGAAAAGAAGAAGAAAGGGAAGAAGCAGAAGGAGCCTCTGGCGAAGGCGACTGGAGGCAAGCAGAAGAAAACTGACAAAAACCCACACACTGCACCGACCGGGCCTAAATCGCCATGTGTCATTTGCAAAGGGATCCATTTCCATCGTGATTGTCCTTGTATTCCCCGGATACTAAGGGACTGGTCCCCGAGGTTGCACAATCCGGTAGCATCAACCTCTGGTTGTCAAGTTGATTGCATTCCCTCAACTAGCGAGAGTGAAGGACGAAGAAGGGGACCAAGATCACCCTGTCTATTGTGTGAAGGTCACCATGCCATCCACAAATGTCCATTCTTAGATGAGGCCAAGAGAGTTTTGGAAGACCGCCCGGTGTCACCGGTGCAACTTCCGCCTGGATACCGAAAACTCGCGCCTAATCCCTCGATAGTTGAAAATCCAGTTGAACCACTCAAGTGGTCAGCTGATGTGTCAGTCATTGAGAATGAACCTACCGAATCTAGACCAGACGAAAGTCTAAAGGTCGAAACGGCAGTTGACCCGGTTCTTCCTTCAAAGGTTCTATCGTCCAATGACTCCGTCATTGAAGACCCGTCTTCAAATGACACCGTCACCGAAGTATCGTCTTCATGTGACACCCTCACTGATGAGAACAAGGATGACACCATCCAGGTTCTCTTTATCAGCACCGACTCCGACGAGCATCCGGGCAATGCTCCCATTCCTTTATCGCAGGAAGGAACATCATCTGAGTCGTATCCGGCCGTATATTCGGTCCCACCACCAAGCAACCTGGTTGTATCCTTTGATTGGAATCAACTAGGCAGACCCCGGTTACCAGCCAATGTTCCTTTCAGAATCATTGTCCAGATCTATAGAATGGTTATGGCCGGTACTATCATTGATGAAGGGGCGTCTGTGAGTATCCTTTCCTCTGTTGCTTGGAAAGCACTGGGTTCCCCAGCGCTTTTACCTGAGTTGAGAAATCTCTCAGGTTTTGATAAAGGAACCAGTCGACCATTAGGGATCCTCCCCGATGTACCTGTTACATTGAAAGGGAAGACCGTCAGGATGAACGTGTTGGTAGTTCAAGGACCCTTGGACTATAACCTACTCCTTGGACGCGACTATATTTATTGCATGGGAGCGATAGTCTCCTCACTCTTTAGAGTAATGTGTTTTCCACACGAAGGAAGGGTGGTCAAGCTCGTAGACCAACTTTCATTTCCGGGATCTCGCATCGCAAATAGTCAAATACCAATCCTAAATGGTCTGTTCACTCAAGATTCGCCTCCGCCCCCAGTCCTCCTTCCCGATGAATGCGAGTGATTCGGAAAGAAAGACTAGGACCCAGGGGGCATGCACCCTGGTCTGCTTCGGGCAGAGGAAACTCCGGATATAAGGAAGAATTTCCGCAGAAGAACATGACTAGTCCGTACCCCGTCCGTGGAAGGAAGTGGGGTTGTTCTGGAATAGTGTTTTTTTGTTAAAGTTATGTGTTTGGCAAAAGAGTCATTCACCTTTGTCTAAAAAAGTGGGCAATGCCCAAGTAGGAATTCCCTTATTGTAACAAGTAGTCACCATCTTTAAATTCAAGCCTCGCCCATCGAAACATATGTTTTGAAGGATAAGCAGGGGCAGTAAACTAAGAAGGAGACCATATTGTTGTAACAGAGGGTAACCATCTTTGGACAACCCAATGATAGACACCGCCGAAGAAAGAGATTGATTTGCGGCAGCGAATAGAACCACTCTTCGGATAATAAGAAAGAGGCAAGCCTCCCTCAATAATACCAATGTTTTATCTTTGAGTAGTGTTCTTCTATTGTCACATAGCTGTTTGTTAAAAGTGGGCCGACAGGAAGTCTGAATACTGCGTAAGACCCCTTAAAATAACGAGAAGACAAGTATCGTTAGCATTAGATTAGCAAGATGACAAATAAGTAAGAACACCCAGAGAAAAACAAAAGTAGGGGAGAGGAGGGGCAGCCTCGAAATTCTATCCTATACCTGGGGGCATGCAAACTTTTGGAATGCAAGCAAGGGACGACTATTGATTTTTTAAATTTTTAGGTCCTCCCTTTAAACCTGTAGGTCTAACCCGTTAAACTCGTAGGATTAGCCGTTTCCAACCTTGCATGAAGAAAGCCTGTGGGGCAAAAGTAAAATTTGCCAAAAATGGAGCATAGCTGTGGTAAGGCCCAAGCTCTATAAAAAATGGATCCTTAGAGGAGGCGTTCTTCTTATGACTGGTATATCGAGCAGTTTTAGCATATAGTTCATGCTCGTTAAAAAATAAACGCGAAAATCGAGCAGTTTTATGACTGAATTTATGCTCGTTAAAAAATAGAAAAGTGTGAGCAAAAGTTTCCCCCAGAGTTCAAGCTCATGGAAAAAATGAACCGGTAAATAACCTTTTGAGATCGTAAATTCATCAGCCATAAGAACCTTGATCGTGTTTTCATCCATCACCTCCACTGTTGATTTGGCCGATCATTCACTTCCATTTGTGTGTTTACCTCTTTTGAGAAACAGCTGCGAAGAGTGATTTCACCGAGCCATCCTGGTGACACTGCCGAGATTGGAAATTCCAACCTGTACCTGGAATCTGTAGCTATCCCTGTTTATCACTCGTTCCTCAAAAGACGAGTCTTCTTTCAGCTCTTTTCACTGACTCGTAAAATATGAAAAGTTTGCCGAGTTTTGGCCTTCCAGCTCGTTAAATAACCGGAACGCTATCCCTCCTCTAAATTTTAATCTTTTTGGACCTGAGGGATTATTGCACAAAAGGATCGAGCGCTTGTCTTGTTCGGCTCGTTAAAAGTACCGAACAGCCATCCCTTCTGTATTGTTTTATACTTTTTCGGACTTAAGGGATTTGCTGACGAAAAAGGAATTATGGAGTTGACTTTCTGTACCTTTTTAGACTCTCTAAAAGTGAAAAGGACCGAGTTTTCTTTGTCGTTAGGCTCGTTAAAATAATTAAATAGCGACAAACTTGTCTTTAGACGAGAACGAGTTTCCCTATCGCTAGGCTCGTTAAATCTTAGCGATAGGCTTGCCCGAAGGGCAGGTTATAGAACAAGCATATGTTATCCTCCTCAAGCTTGACAAAAATAAAGAGGTACTGGTCAGAAATGACTGGGGAAAAATTGGGAGAACATCAAAGTTTAGAGGTAGCAAGTCACTCTTGAACATGACACTTTTCTTCCGTATCACATCGGGTTGGGTTGTCTCATTCACCGGTTTCATCACCATGGTCCTCGCCACACCATCCAGTCGGGGTAATGCTACCGATCCATCACATCAGTGTCGTTATATGTTCAAGAGGGGTCATTCAGAAAGTGTCAACCGTGTCCCATCCACTACCATACATTTTCCTTCATCCATTTCATGATCGCCACCCTGAATCATATGTCACAGTTTGTTTCACCTCCACTAAATCATTAGCTCCGTTCCGTGTCATTGATGTGGGATTCATCAAGGCCCTCCTTTGACGGATCACTTCTTGTCGACTTCAGCTCATTATCCAAGAAGTCGATCTAGGAACACCCCCATCAGTACTTTGAAGCTTGCATGCCTCAATGGCAAGTTTCTCACTTCCGGCGACATGTATACATCAATGACCTTCGACCAGAAGATTTTGCGTGGCGTTCGACGCCAAGCCCTTTATTCACGCCACGTAAATTGTACTGCCGTACCTTGAGGGTCATCATCATTATTGGTGATTCCTCTCGCGCTTGTTAACGGTTTTCATTATTGACCGGTAATCAAGCGATGTCTTTCCATGTTCGACTTCAGCGTAATTCTCACATGGATCGACTTGTACTTAGAGTGAGGATCGAACGAGTTTGAAGACCCCGGATCTAGTTTCATCCATCCGGGCTGCGATATATATTCAGGAAATATAAAAGCATTTGCCATGTACATCATTGCAGCAGATGATCATCCTCCTCAAAGGATGATAATTTTAGCGGAAGATTATCAGTCTGTCTTCAGACGATCGTCTGTCATATGTACCAAAATGTATTTATGGAAAGCTGAGCATGGGAATACACGCCTCAGCTAGATCATGAGAATAATGATGAATGAAAGATAATGTATTGTATTGTATTGTATTACAGGGCACTCTCCTTAGCACTGGAACGAACTTCGGACCCTCTAGCTAAAGCATTTCACCCGATTAACGGCCTCATACTTTAGGGGGCAACTGTTATAGACATTTTTGTGCCTCGCGTCAAGGAGCAGGGAATGTCGATAATTACAGGGATCCTCAGTCCCTAAACATGTTGTTCTTACCCCTAAAAGAACAAGGTCATCAATGAACAGCACTTCCAATCAGTTCTCCACCTGAAAACACTTCAGAACAGGCTTATTTTGGATCATGTCAGCTGCTTAACTGAGCTTCTGCGTTGTATTGCAACTGTCCCACTCTGTACCTGCGCTGGAAGTCAAAAACAATGAAGGCTACCTGCGCTGGGCGAGATTGGCCAAGTGGCACAGTCATCCTGCAAGGTGTCAGTTGCCCAGGAAGCTTCCAAACTGACACTTGGGTCATGAGATTCGCCCTGTGATGAGTAAGAGGTACTTGATCACCATGTGTAAGCAAGGATCTCCAAGTGGACACAGGAACTGAAGATTAACTGAAGATGGAGAGGACACTAGTCAGCTATATGCCAGCCTCCAGCTGACTCATCCTTTCCTCTTCCCTCCTATATATAGAGCTCTTCTATGAGGTCTAAGGAGGCTGGAATTTTGTATAAGCAAGGAGGTGCTGTTGGTATACTGCCAGGATTATTGGGTGATTGTTTTACTAGAGGTGAAGAAGAGAGTTCTTGCTGCCGAGGAGGTGCTGCTGGATTGGAGCCAACATCATTGGTTGTAACTTCCTCTGGAACCCTGTTACTTTATATCAATAAAGTTTGCATGTTCTTCTATATACTTGTTTTACATAGATGCTTTTGTGTTTACATGTGTATTTGATGCAACCTAATCCATGCTTCAGTTATGATTGCTTGTATCTCGTAGTTTGCTCCCTTTTGTTGTGCAGATTCTGTGTGTAGCTGGATCGGCTTGGAGAGCAAAGAGCTGGGAATCGGATACAAAGAGAGAAGGACAAGGATCGACTAAGCGCAAGACACCAGGTTGGTTGACCCTATTTCCATTCTCTCTGTGCTTTCATAAAGATGAACATGAAAACTTTGTCATTCAGTTGTTGCTAAAGTCTGTCACCTTTAGAAAGGGTTAGTGTCATCCGCATCGGATACTTTTCCCCACAACAGTAGGGTCTACCTTAACTCCTTCATGAGATACAATATGACCCAAATATTCCACCTCCTGGACTCCAAAGAAACATTTGGATCTTTTGGCATATAATTGTTTCTCTTCCAATAGTTGTAGCACCCTGTCGACATGTTCAACATGATCCTTCCAAGACTTGATGTAGATAAGTATATCATCAAAAAATACTAACACAAATTTTCTAAGGAATGGTTTGAAAATTGAATTCATCAAACCTTGAAATGTTGAAGGTGCATTGGTAAGGCCAAAAGGCATGACCAAAAATTCATAATGACCCTCATGAGTTCTAAATGCCGTTTTCGGAATGTCTTCAATCTTCATTCTGATTTGATGATATCCTGAACGAAGATCCAACTTGGTGAAGTAAATTGATCCATGTAATTCATCCAGTAATTCATCAATGACAGGAATGGGGAACTTATCTTTAATAGTGAGCTTGTTGAGCTCCCTATAATCCGGACACATGCGCCATGATCCATCCTTCTTGTGCACCAATACTACTGGAGCAGAGAAAGAACTTTGACTCGGTTGAATTATACCAGCCTCTAGCATTTCTGCAACCATACGTTCAATTTCACTTTTTTGGACATAGGGATATCTGTACGGCCTGATGTTTGGAGGAACACTTCCTGGAATCAGATGAATAGCATGATCATGATCACGCATAGGTGGGAGACCTTTGGGAGTCTCAAATACCTTGGAATGATTGTCCAGGACTTTTTGGAGATCTGGAGAAATAGATGATTCTAATGTGGAAACATCTAGCGAACATAATTGTGCAATTACACCCATTTGCTCCTTTTTTAGAAGCTTTGTCATACCATTAGAGCTGATTATCTTTCCTGGTTTCCCTGCAATACCCCTTAATTCAACTTCCTTTCCTTCCACAGAAAATTTCATGAAAAGTTCTTGAAAATTAAAAGCTATTGTACCCAAGGATTGTAGCCATTGGACTCCTAGTACAACATCAGCACCTCCCATTGGAATGGAAAGCATTGGGCTAGTCAATACATATTCTCCCATGGATAGCTTGATATTATGGCACTTTCCAGAGCAATTTATTGTTCCTCCATTTGCAATCATCACTTGACACTCTGGTGCTGGATATAGGAAGCAATTCAATTCTTTTGCTACCCTACAATGAATAAAATTGTGGGTGCTTCCTGAATCAATCAACACTATTACCTTTTTCTTCTTGATTTGTCCTTCTATCTTGATGGTTTGAGGAGTGGTAATTCCCGCCAATGCATTACAAGATATGGTCGGATTTATTTGTTCTTCATCTAGGCTTTGTTCCTGGAATATATCCTCTTCTTTTGACCTTTCTTGCTCCTTTTCTTCTTCCTCTTCACAATCTATGTAGAATAATTTCTTCTCAGCACACTTATGACCTTTTGTGTATTTGCTATCACAATTGTAACAAAGCCCTTTTGCTCTTTTTTCTTCCAATTGTTGTGGTGTCAACCTTGTAGGTTGTGGAAGACTATGGGCAACAACACTTCCATCTTTATAGTTGTGAATGGTATGCTTCCTAGTTGCCATAATTTTGCTTTCCATTTTTCTTGCTAACCTGAATGCCTTCTCTAATGAATCAGGTTCCCAAAGGCGCACATCATGTTGGATATTATCCTTTAAAGACCCTATGAACACATCAATCCTATGCTCCTCTGGAATATCTTTTACCCTTATGTTCAATTTTTGGAACTCCTCAATGTGCTCCATTATTGAACCCTTTTGTTTGAGATTATCAATTGGCTAAAAAAAGTGTTGCTTTTTGTATCCTCATAATGTGCTATCAATTCTTCCGTAAAAATTGCCCAAGTGATAAATTGTTTACGAGAACAAAGCCATTGATACCATACAAACTGATTTGGTTCCAAATATAAAGTTGCCATACGTACCTTTTGTGTGTTTTGCACATTATTGAGATCGAAGAATTGCTCCATCTGTAATATCCATGTGGCGGGATCCTTGCCATCAAACTTCCTCATATCGATTTTTGGAACATGGTGAGTCTTCGATCCAACATTAGAGTCTATGGAATCATGATTAACATTTCTTTTGTTCTCATCATGAGTTTCCTTTACTACCTTTTCACCATTAGTGACCCTTTCTTGTAGCAACTTCTTCAATTCATCCATCTTATCATCCATGCCATCAATTTTAGCGTCCATGCCATCAATTTTAGCGTCAATCTTAGCTTCCATGCCATCCATCTTAGCTTCCATTCCCTTTATCTTAGATTCCACGCCATTTACCTTAGATTCCACGCCACTTATCTTAGCTTCTGTTAGCTTTTGTGAGCGTGACATTTGTTGCACTTGTTCTTGTAATTTTGATATATCATGTAGCATTTCTTCCTCTTCTTCATGAGTCATGCTAGAGATTTCAGGTTCCTTACTAGGTGTTTGCATTTTCTTTCCTCGGGGCATCAGTTACCGATAATAAAGTTTTACTATGCCCTTTGAATTCCGTTAAACCAAGCTTACACAAAAATTAAAAAAAAACTACACACCTTTTTTCACTTTATAGAAGCCTGATATTGAATCTGATGTATCTCTGTAATTTCGGATCCTCCAATTCTGAAATTGCTACCTGTAGTAGCCTTCTGCATCCTCTTTCCAATGCCACAAGTCTGAGCCAAATTGGATTCTCCCAGGAAGAGTTATGTGAAATCTCCCACCGTGACTTGCTTTTAGACTGGTTCAGTAGAGCTAACTTGTACGACGTGCCACAAGTCACTGTTTCAACCTATGAATCTGAAAAACACACAAAACAAACTACAGTCCGTCCTCTTTCTGTACCTTTTTACGAAATTTCAATCCGATCCTCAGAGAGAGAGTTATGACGATTTTCCCCAGGTCACCTGTTTTGAATGTAATTCAGGAGTCTGCACAAAGACCAAATTCCTCAGATCATATCTCCGAAAATATCGTGGGAAAAGCTCTGAAATTCGGACGCAAGGTTCAGCGCCAATTCTTCTCAAATGGGTTTTTTTTGCGACTTCTGAAACATCACAAAAAAAAAGTTATAGCGCAAATTCCACGATGACCTGTTTGGAGCAGCGAAACCCTAGAATCCAAAGCTCTGATACCAAATGTTATGAAACCAGCTCACAAAAAGATAGAAAAGAGAGATCCACGCCTTAGAATTCAGCCTCTTCGAGGGGGCAACCTCCTTTACATTACATAAATGAACAATTCTTGGATGATACAAATGAAAATACCTCCTTTCTATATATAGGAGTCTAAGTGGTCCCAATACAATCAAAGCCTACATAACAATAATATTGTAGGGCACAACAATAACAATAGTGGGCTTCTATGTGGCACAATAGTAACAATATGGGCACTACATGGGTACATCAATATAAATAAGGGGTATAACTACAATAGTAATGGGGTAATCACTAGTATTATAGGGACCCAACATACAATAAAGTGGAGCCTTGGCTGCTAGGGTTGGGCCCTAACCCAAGAGCTTCAGCCCTCTAAGTTAACTTATTTCTAGCTCAAAACAAAACTCATTCTTATTATCAAAACCATGGATTACATCAAAATTTCCCACAAGTCTTGCAGCTCGAAAATAGAGTAAAGTTTTACAATAAAAAATATGAATCCTACTGACGTCCTAGACCTCTCTACTTATACATCTAAAGTCTCCAACAAATTTCTTAAAATTAGGGAGGCTCAGCTCCCAAACTTGAGATAAACTGGTGCTTTGACTTTCAGTTGCTTGACTGCCTTCTATTCCTCATGATTTGGCAATTTTTACTCTAAGCTTATGGAGGAATATTCGAATGGGGGGATAGTAAATGAGGAGGATTTACCTCCTATAATTCCTCTCCCTTGTCCCATTTGAGTTTCGACCAAGGTCTTTGCCAAAATTCCTTGCTTTTATCCTTTAATCCTACATTAAATGCACATTAGACCACAAAGAAAAATATCCAATTTTAACTCATCTCATAACCAAAATATAATCAAAGTATGCAATAAGTTGTTAGAATAGTTGGTTTGACTAAGCTAGGAGGTGAATTAAGGCCCATATAATTACCCAATGATGAGTCTCATCATCAACCCCTACTAAAAGTGTTGCTCATCCTCTGATCAACTTAGTCAATTTCCATGTCCTTCATGGCTCTGGTAGCCTCTCTGACATCCCATGCCTTTGTTGTGGTCTCTTCTTCTTGTTCATAGAATACTACTTTCCTTTCTACTTCTTCCCACTACCTCTTTTCCTATTCATCTATTCTCCCTTCTAGCATCCCTAAGAGTAGTGGTGGACTAAGTTTTAGGCCTATCGAATTGACCTTCAACCTTTGCATTGATTGCTTATAGATAGGTGTCCTGTTGAGTGCCTCTCTCAACCTTTGAAGGGAGTGATATTCTCTAATCTTCAAGCTGTGTGGAAGTGTGTTCCATCTCCTTAAGCAGGCATGTATACTATCATCTCCTAGCAGCCTAAACACATCCTCAAAATGTGAAATTGCTTGCTCCTGGGAAGAAATATGTCTAGGTTCTAGTTGAGGATCATTTGCAATTAGATTATCGGTACTGATTAGGGTCATGGGATTTGATTGCTCAGCTCTAATGAAAATAGGTTTATTTTTCTCTCTAGCCAATATTCTTTTCATCTCTGCAGCCCTTGAATCCTCATGGTTCATCTATGATGCTAAAGCCATTAATTGTAGATCTCCTAGCTCGACATTAGGATCCAAAACATTCATGTCTGTGAGGGCCATGTTGTGCAAGTAAAACTTAGACATTTTGGTTGTATCCTCTAGTGTACTTTGATCACAAAGATCAATAAACTGCATGTAGTCCTAAAATGACATGGTGCCCATTTGTGCTAGTGTTTTAATCTGAAATTGCAGCCATTATTATTTGAGGTAAAGAGCATAGGATTTAGCTAGCTCCTACACTAGATGGCCTCCAAGGAGAGGTTGGCCATACATGCTAGTTGGTTCTCCCTTTCCTATAGTTGTCCTCCCAGCCATGCATTTTCCCTCTCAAGTTGATCTCTCATTATTTCTTCTCTATCCCTTAATCCACTTAGCTCTTTTCCCATTTCCTTGAGCTTCTCTTCCATGTGCCCAATGTCTTCCACCCCTTTTTGAGGTATCACTTTGCCTCCTTCAATAAACTGGCAGTAGGAGTCTAGGTTAGGTTGGGCACTTGGTTCCTTTGTCTTAGGCTCTTCCTCTTCTATATCTTGCTACTCCCCTACCTTGCCTTCCAATTTTTGTGCTTCCTGTAGTTTTTGCTGTGGATCCTATAGGATGGCCAAACCATTTAAGGGAGTTGATTTGGTACTAGGACTCCTTACATAAGTGATTGGTGACTTAGGGGAAGGCATTTTTTCTCTTGGTGTAGGGGAATCTTCAATCTCAATAGGGATTTTTGTTAATATTTGTGGCTTCCCTTGTTTGATTCTTGTCCTCTTTCTTGTTATCAAATATAAAGGGGTTTTCCTCCTTCTTTTCCCTTTTTTCTTGACTAGGGTGCTGAGAGCAGTGAGGGCAACTACTGCCTCCCTCTCAGGGGCCTCTAGAGATAATCTAGGTGACTCCTCCTTGTCTTCTTCCCCTTCTGTTTCAATTCCCTCTTCCTCTCTGTTTTTTTTATTTTCTTCCTCTTGCTGTTCTTTTTCATCTCCATTAGTTTCTTCCTTTGTTTCCTCCTTTGTTTCAGCATCATCCTCCTTCTCTTCTCCCCCTTCTTCTTCTGCTTCATCATGTTCCTCTGTATTAGTTTCTTCTTCATCCATATCATCCCCATCTAGCTCTGTATCTTCTTCTTCTTGTTTTTCCTCCTCCTCACTAACAGAAGGACTAACATCATAGGTGAGGGTTTTGATGTCATCCTCTACTGGTAAGTCTCTGAAGACTGACCATGTTATAGGGATCCTGAGGTTTTGGAGGGCATCCTCAATGAGGATCATAATGAACCCATTAAGAGCCAATTGTTGTGAATTTCGTTCCTTTACTTTGTTGTTGGAGTCTATGAATGATTGCATCAAGAAATAGGGTATGCTGAGTCTTTGGTGAACTAGTGTTTCTACCCCAAATCTTAATTCTTCAAGCATCCTAAAATGGTAGCCATAAACAACATTGTATCTACCCTCACATGAGATATATTTGATGAGTTGGTATCCTACCTCACTCCATGGGTACGGTAGATTGTCCCTCCTTACTCCATTTTTATCCTTTTTCCACTTGATTGTCTGCTTTGTCTTCTTTTCTCCATGGAATTCCTAGGGGAAGTGTGGTGACCCTACTAATGAGCTCTGGGGTGAGATAAATAGTGAGCCATCTAACTATAACAATGACATGTATTTTGCTGTGTGGAGTGAGGGAATGAAAAAATTCTTGAGCCACCTCATCACCATACCCTGTGAATTTTTTGAAAAACCTCATCCATTGATGCCTTATAAAGATTTCAAGCACTTGGGGGTGTTGTTATCCTCATAGTGTTTGTGGGTTCTCTCCTATTAAACCCTCTTGTCATCTTTCTTGTGAGGCTTGATAATGAAATGAGAGGTTTGACACAAGAATTTTAAATTCAGGAGAAAATACAGTTTCCTGTGTATGTAATTCACCTCCCATAGTTGTTATATCCACTAGCTCTTTAGAGTATTTCTAGTCCATTTGCTTGTAAATGGGGATGGATTTTTATATCCTACCTCTTTAGAATGGTGGTAGTGGACAATTCTCATGATATCCCCTCTTGAACCCCTCTCTGCCTATCCTATAGACTTCCTCTACATATCCTATAGACTACTCCTATAGAAATTCTCTTGTATAATGATGAATGCTTGCTTCCGGTGGGTGGCCAGAGTTATGAGAGTGAATTGAGTGAGGGAGTCTTGAGGAGGTGGAATGCGTGAATGCATGGAAACAATGTTTTTTTTCCCTTTATGGCTTTTCAGGGAGAGGTGGTGTGTTGGAAGTAGAGGTACATTGCCATTTTTGGACCGTTGGTCCCCACTACCACCTCATCATTCCCACTCCCGGTAATCATCTTCCACCTCGTAGATCTGTAGTTAACCACTTATTGTCCTACTCCTCCTTTGTCTTTGAGTTGACTACAGCCACGTGTGAGAGGACACCTGGTTTTGTATGTGATGACTGAACAAAGGTGTCGAAGTTAACTGGCCACCTTTTCACTTATAAACCAACTACCTCGTAACCCTTACAAAATTTTACCAAATGATGCATATGAGTGAGTGAGCGGGATACTTACCTGTGGTCTCGATGCCATGCTGCAGTTGTCCAAGATCAGAGGTGTTGCATTGTTTATTTTCTACATGGTCATTCTTCTTCATCCTCTACTATCCGCTGATGGTTTCCTAGCTTTTACAGGTGTCTGTGATTGAAGATCTGATGTTGCTACTACTGTGGAGCTCCTGGATCATCCTATTGAAGATCTATAGCTGATGATTGATATTTTGTGGGATAGGCTACTACAGGATTTCATATAGGATGTCTTGTAGCTTCTTCTCCCTTATAATTTCTTAATCATGTTGTTGGCTGGGGCTGTGAGGATGCTGCAATGAATGGACAAAGGGAGTAGGAGTGTGTGTGGAGCAAAGTAGATTCAGGTAATGCTCTTACTCTCCTCTATTTTTTTTTATTTTTTTTCCTTTTCATAATTGGCAGAAACTGATCTCTTTTTTGTTTTGAATGGTGAGTGTAGGGATGATAGTAATGGATGAGGTGAGGGGTTAGATCATGTCTAGAATGAATTTTGGGGACCTAACCAACCTACCATTCACCCTCTAATTTATTCTTGTACGTTTTATAGGCCATTGTAATTCCTACAAGATCATCCTGTAGGTTTTCAGGGGTTCCTGTAGGAATACAAGGGATCCTCTAGAAAACACAGTCTTTGCCTAAATTGAAGCAATGAAGTGAAAAAGACAATGTAATTAACAGAGGTATGCATGGTAAGCAGTGGAGGACATGAATATATTTGATGCGGGGTTCCCTTTGGATCTTCTCTTTGCTCCTTGATTGTCTTTCTCGCCCACCTACAAATAACAATTATGTTTTTTTCTCTTTTTTTTTTTCTTTTTTGAAAAACACCTAGGTTGCCTCAGAGAGGTTTTCACCCTAGATGTTTGCCCTAGGTGCCTCAAGGAAAGTTTTCAGTCAGGGATCTTCTTATTCATTTTTTTCCATTTTTTTTCATCGTTGGGCCGCCTCACAAGGTTTTCAACCCAAAGATGGGACTCAGGCACCTCATGGAGGTTTTCACTTGAATGCCTATTCTTTTTTTCTCCTTTTAAGTGACTTGATGAGGGAGGAGCTAGAACTTGCTCCACCACCATCACTATCTTATTGATATTGTCAATGAAATCTTGTTTTGATAAAGGCCTCTTGTACATTTTCGATCGGTGTCCATTAACAAGCAATGGAATGGCTTCTTCATCTATAGTTTTGATTTACATTGAACCATTATCATGGCATCTTTCCACCAAATAAGGTCTGAGCCATCTTGTACTTAGCTTTCCCTTGAATTATTTATACCTATAATCATATAGCAATGCCTAGTCGCAATCTTGAAATTGCTTCTGCTTAATATGTTTATCATGCCAGATATTACTCTGAAGCTAAACTATCTCTGTATGTAGGAGCGCCTGCATTTTGAATTCATCCAAGCCATTCACATGGAATAATATTTATTTTTGTGCATGACTGATATCCAAATCTACTTGGGCTACCATCCTCAATGTGTTATGTTCAAACTCAATGGACAGCAAAGTTGTTTTCCCATAAACCAACTCATAGGGCATAAATCCAGTGGTGGTCTTCCATGTTGTATTATAGCCCCAAGTGGCCTCAACTATTCTCTATGCCCAATCCTTTTAGCTGCTGCTCACTATCTTGGTTAAGATGCTCTCCAGTGCCCTATTGGTCACCTCCACTTGCACATTAGCTTGTGGATGATAAGGAGTGGAGGTCCTATGCTTGATTTTGTGATGGCTGACCATATCTTCAATCATGTTGGAGGTAAACTGGCTGCCCTGGTTTGTGACTAGCTCTCTAGGGTATCCAAATTTGTAGAATACATTCTCCCTTAGGAACTTAGCCACCTTCTCTTCTGTTGTTGTCTTAATTTCCTTGGTTTCAGCCCACTTAGTCAAATAATTAGTGCACACAATAATGTACTTTTTTTCTTTAAAGGAATGTTGATAGGCCCAATGAAGTCCATGCCCCACTTGTCAAATGGCTCGAAAGTCACTTGAGGTTGTACTGGAATTTCGTCTCTTGGAGTAGGATTTCCCATCCTCTGGCACCGATGACATTGACTAATGTACATTTTCACATCCCGATAAAGAGTGGGCCAATAATAGCCCGTTGTAACACTTTGAATGTTGTCCTCTTCACTACAAAGTGACCTCCACAAGGCCCATCATGACATGTCAGAAGGATTTCAAAAAATCCCTCTTCCCTTACACACCTTCTCGAGATTTGATCTGGGCCAAGTTTGAAAAGATTACCCCCAAACCAGGTGAAGGGGGCAATTTTTCTGACTATCTTGTTTTTTTCTTCGGAGGGCAAGTTTGGTGGGAACTGTGCTCATACCAAATAGTTTGCTATATAAGAAAACCATGGGGAGAGAATTGAAATAGCAAACAAAAACTCATCTGGTAACTGGTCACTTCCTCCTTCTTCACCTACGGGCAGATTCATCCTAGATAGAAAGTCTGCAACAACATTTTCCTTACCAGGCTTATCAACAATAGTTAGATCAAACTGTTGTAATAAAAGAAACCATATTATAATTCTAGCATTCACACCAGCTTCGTTCATTAAATATTTGATTGCTGCATGGTCAGTATGCACAAATGTTTGGTAGCCTATAAGGTAATGCCTAAATTTGTTTAATGAATGCACAACAGCCATGAGCTCCTTTTCGGTCACAGTATAATTTAGCTCAGCCTTTGATAGGTTCTTACTCATAAAATAGATGGCATAGGGAAATTTCTCCTCTACGTGACCTAAGGCTTCTCCCATGGCTTTGTGTGAGGCATCAACATGAATATGAAAAGCGAGGGCCCAGTTTGGGCCTCGAAGAATTGGTGCAGTGGTTAACTTATCCTTTAAAATGTCTAAAGCCTCTTGACAATATTTTGACCATATAAACTCAGAATCTTTCGCCAACAACCCAAATGAAGGAGAGGCCAACTTGCTAAAGTCCTTTATGAACCTTCAGTAGTATCCAGCTAACCCCAAGAAACTCCTGACATCTCTCTGCTTTTGCAGAGGTGGGACCCTTTGGATGATTTCTAGTTTGTTCGGGTCCACCTACGGTCCTTGCTGAGATATTAAATGACCTAGCACGGTCCCTTCAGTCATTAGGAATTCACATTTTTCTGGACTGAGAGACAGGTTCATTTCAATTCATTTCTGTAATACCTTGCCTAGGTTAGTGAGGGCTTCTTTAAAATCACAGCCATAAGGTGTAAAATCATCCATATAATTTTCCACCACATCATGTACTAATTTGGTGAAAATACTCAAGACTGCTCTCTCTAAAGTGGGAGGAGAATTGCATAGGCCAAAAGGAAGGACCCTATTTGCAAAAGTACCCCAAGGATAGGTGAATGTGGTCTTATCTTGGTCTTCTAGGCAGATTTGGATTTGGTTGTACCCATTGAATCTATCTAAGAAAGAAAAAAGCTTCTTTCCTGCCAAGCCATCTAGAACTTGGTAAATGAAGGGTAGGGGGAAATGATCCTTCTTTGTGCCTTTTTTCAACTCCATATAATCGACACAAATCCTCCACTTACCATTTTTCTTGGGAACTAACACTAAAGGAGAGGCCCACTCACTGTTGATGATAGGGTAAATGAATCCTGCATCTAGCAGTTTTTGCAGTTCTTCTTTGACTATATCTTTAAGAGTTAGATTCATCCTCCTTTGTGGTTGCTAGACTGTCTTGCAACCTTCTTTGATGTATATGTGGTGAGTACACATTGAGGGGTGTACTCCCTTAATTTCCTTGTAACTCCAAGTAGAGACTTCTAGCTTTTCTCTCAACATGTTGCATAGCTTTTCCTCTTTGAGAGTAGAAAGAGATGGATTATTATTCAAAGTTTTCTCTGGGCTGAATTTTATGATTTTGACATGGAGTGGGTTGGAATTGGCCAAGCATAAGTCAATTGGATGATTTTTCTAGGTTTCCCTTACTTCTTATTCTAATGGTAATGAACTAGGAGTTGGAATTTGGAGCATGCGTTCAATTAATTCATCCTCATCTTCCTATCCTCCTCCTATGGTTTCTTCCAAAGCATAAACTTGGGTGGAATAAACCTCATCTTCTTCCTCCTCCTCCAACAATAAAGGTAAATCATGCTCTAGAGAAGGTTGAGCAGGAGGGTATAGGACTAACTGTTTGGACATATTCTCATTCTTGATGGTCATATTCCAAGCTTTGCAACTGATGTAAGGATCGTTTGTGGCCAACCATGGACTCCCAAGGATGAGAGGGTAACCACTAAGCTTAGCCTTAGGCTATAGAACTAGAAAATCGGTAGGGTACTCCCAAGAGTCAATGGATACCATCACATCCTCCATAATTCCCTCAGGGGTGACTATGGAACGATCTGCAAGTTACAGAACTTTTGTGGTCTTCCTTAATGACCCCTTGAGGTTGAGCTTGAGCATGGTGTCCTTGGTCATCACATTAATTGCAGCCCCAAGATCGATCAGAGTGTATGGGATGATGGTTGTTATAGACATTTTTGTGCCTTACAGCATTGAGCATGAAATGTCCATAATCTAAGGGATCCAAATTCCCTAAACATGTTGTTCCTACCCCTAGAGGAACAAGGCTAACAAACCACACCAATTCACAGAAGTTCTCCACCAGAAACTGCTCAAAAACAAGTCAATTTAGGATCATTTCAGTGGCTACACTAGCTGTTTGCGCTGAATGTCAAAGCCAACACTGGCTACCTGCGTTGAATGTCAATTGGAACACTGGCTACCTACGCTGAACGAGAGTGGACATGTGGTTGGCTCATTTCTCAAGGTGTCAAAACCCAGGAAGCTTCCAAAATGACACTTGCCTCAGGGAATTTGACTGGTGATGAGTAAGAGGTTCCAAATCTCCAAGTGGAAGCAAGAACCTCCAAGTGGACTCAAGAACTGACAGAGGGAGAGGACACTAGTCAGATCTCAAGCTGACTCATCCTCTCTCCAAACATCTATATATGGATCTCTCCTCCATGAGATCTAGAGGCTGGAATTTTGTTATTGCAAAGAATTGTTGTTGGTTTGAGATTGGAATCATTGGGTGCTTAATGCTTTGAAGGGGGTGAAGATAGGAATTCCATTTGCTGGGAAGGAGATGCTGGATTGGAGCCCTCTGGGTTGTATCTCTTCCTAAACCTTGTTATTCATCAATAAAGCTATCTTGGTTTCTCCTATATGCTGGTGTATTCTTGATGTATGATTGCATTAGTGTATTTGGTTTATTTCTAATCCTGAACTAGTTATGAATATAAATCCATGTCTTGTGTAGTGTTCTTTTCTTGTGATCTTGCAGAAACCTCTTGAAGTTGGGCGAGCGAGAAGGCAAGTAGCTGGGAACTCTCTAAGAGAAGAGAAGCTGGATCAAGGGACAAACGAAAGACACCGGTTAGTCCATCTATCTCTCTCTTCATTCTTAATTCATAAAGGAAGAATACTAGAATAGTTGTCTCTGTTTGTTGCTAAGGCACTGTCACACCTTAGGTGGATAGGATCGTCCTACATAGGCATTTTTCCCCACAACAAATTGGCGACTCTGCTGGGGAGATCTGTTTAGTCATTTTATTTGTGTTTCTATCATTGTTTACTTCATAGACTTGACAGCAACAATCGAACTGCATCTGCTTTTCCCGGATGCAAAGTAGACAGTTGCTACTTTGATCCAATCACTGGACTTGTCTATGATCTGAACAATGGATTCACAAATGATTTGATGATCCTTGTGACAGATCTTAGTAGCCCCTCAAAGAATCCCTTTGATTACACCTTGCTTGTTGCTTTTATTTGGCCTAAAACAGTGAATTAAATAGCAATATGTGACCCAGAACCTATGGGAAACGAGCGTTTCTCCTTCAGCGCAGACCCAGTGAAGGGATTCTGCATTTCAACGCAGGTCCTGTGAAGGCTACCTGCGCTGAATGTCAAAACCCCTGTGTTGAGGTTCTGTTGAACCAGTTTGTCCTAGTGCAGCTGGGGTTCTCTGCTCTATTTTGCCCTGTTTTGATCTTTGATTTTTGCAGCCTGTAACCAGCATAGGTACCAGTCTGACAACTCCTTTTATCTGCTTAGATTCTGCCTCCTTTTGTACAAAAAGACTGTGAGTGTTTTTATGTGTTTGTGGCATCATTTACAGTCTTCCTTTGCATGAGTGAAATAGTCATCATGTAGCCCTTGATTCAGATCTATTGATTGTGATCTTAGAAGAGAGTTCATTGGCTGTTTGTAGTTGATTATACATTTGATTTTTCTTATTGGTTTGAGTTTGTCCTTTTCAAGTGTCAAAACAAGTATTCATTTTGAAAATCATTAAGTGTTGTAATCTCTTCTACCCTCTCTGATTTCGAAAAAGTAAACTTGTTTGTATTTGTCATTTAAAAGAAAATTCAAAGTTGTACAAAAAGCTTTCTTTGTAGGCATCAATACTAAGAAAGCGGAAAACAAACACCTGCATTGTGCATTTGCATCTTGATAGTTTGCATGTCTGATTTAGGAAAAGTGCATTAGAGTGTGTTGATTTCTCTTTGAGAAAAGATGGTGTCTTTCTTTTCCCTTAGTAGCTAGGATTTTCAAAGTTGAAAAGATATAAAGCTTGCTTATCATATTTAGACTGCATTTAGGAATTTGTATCATACATCTCGTGGTGAACCTTGAAAGGCAAACTTTAAAAAGATCAACCTAAAATAAATTGAATGAACTTAACAATGCTTTGCAACATAACGCACAACATAGAGGTCTAGGCTAGAGACGTGTTCTGGCGTCGTTAAGCCTGGTGACTGTCGATCTCGTGGATGGTGGGTGATTCCTCCCGAGGGACGATAGCGCCAGTACGGATTGTGCTCCCACATACCGTCGCGTATATATTGGGAGACCCCTATAGGCATAAAACCTTTATCCCTAGGAAGCCGTGTCGGCCGCCCTACTGATCGCAATGCACTGAACACAACATTCAGGAAGATCGACCGCCCGTACCCTAAAAAGTATTCTGCGGTTTTGCGAAAAGTTTGGCACACCCTCTGCCTAGAACTCCAGAGCAGTTCCTTTTGGCCTTTTTCAGTCTCTATAATGGAAAAAGTTTGTTCGAGCATTTGTCACTTCGGGCTCGTTAAAACATCGAAGGAGACTAGAGTCATCTTCAGCTTTTTCTCGACTCTTTAAAATTGAAAAAGAAAGTTGTGTCTAAAGCATCGTTAAAATTTATTTTAAACGGAAAAATCACCCTTCATTCCTGCGTTGATCTTTAGGTTGAAAAAATGGAGCACACCAACCAAGGAATTCCCCTTGCTGGAAATCCTAGTCCCTTCTCCTCTTGGGGAGATGTTGGTGCACCCCATATGGCCACATTGTCGCTTCCAGGACTGATAATTGGCCTGTCGGTCTGGCTCTTTTCAACCAATGTCGTTCAGAACACCACCATTCCTGAACAGTCGAGTCAACAGTTAGACCAGACCAGAGTTGCCAACCAGCCTTCTATTTCATCTAACTCTTCCTCTCCTCCTTCCTCTTCGCTTGACGAAACTGATAAAACAAAAAACCAAGTTCCTAAGTAGAAGAAGGAAAAGAAGAAGAGAGAGAAGAAGAAGAAGGAGCCAAAGGCGACTGGGGGCAAACAAGTGTCGTCTGACAAAAATCCACACACAGCACTGACAAGGCCTAAATCGCCATGTGTCATATGCAAGGGAGACCACTTCCATAGAGATTGTCCCTGCATCCCTCGAATACTAAGGGACTTGTCTCCCCGTTTGCACAATTCGGTAGCATCAACCTTTGATAGCCATGTTGACTGCTCACCATCGACTAGTGAAGGTGAAGTCCTAGGACAGAAAGGGAAAGCTAGATTTCCTTGCAAACTGTGTGAAGGCGATCACGCCATCCACCGTTGTCCCTTCTTAGACGAGGCTAAAAGAGTTCTGGAAGATCGCCCGATTTTACCAGCGCAACTTCCTCCTGGATATCAAAAACTCCTGCCAAGTCCTTCACTAGTTGAGAACCCGGTTGGCCCCCTCAGGTGGTCAGCCGAAGCACCTATCATTGAAGATGAACCGTCTGGATCCATGCCTGACGAAACTCAAAAGGTTGATACGGCAGTTGACCCGGTTTTGCCTTCAGAGGCTCTATGTTCGAATGATACCATCACGGAGGAGAATAAAGACGACACCGTCCAAATTCTCTTCATCAACACTGACTCTAATGAAAAAGGGGGCAATGCCCCCATTCTTTTATCGTAGGAAGGAATTTCATCAGAGCGATATCCGGCCGTCTATTCGGTCCCACCACCAAGCAACCTGGTTGTGTCCTTTGACTGGAACCAACTAGGCAGACCCCGGTTGCCAGCAAGCATACCATTCAGAATTATCATTCAAATATACAGAATGGTAATGGCTGGCACTATCATTGATGAGGGGGCATCTGTGAGTATCCTTTCCTCTATTGCTTGGAAAGCACTTGGTTTGCCAGCGCTTTTGCCTGAAATGAGAAATCTATCAGGCTTTGATAAAGGAACCAGTCGACCTTTAGGGATCCTCCCCAATGTGCCCATTACATTGAAAGGGAAGACCGTTCAAATGAACGTGATGGTCGTTCAAGGACCCTTGGATTATAACCTACTCCTTGGATGAGACTATATATATTGCATGGGAGCTATTGTCTCCGCACTCTTTAGAGTAATGTGTTTTCCGCATGAAGGAAGAGTGGTCAAGCTTGTGGACCAACTTTCGTTTCCCGGATCACGCATCGCAAATAGTCATATACCATCCCTAAATGGTCTATTCACGCAAGAAGTGTCTCAACCCACGGTCTGTCCTCCTAATGAGCGCGAGTAATCCGGGAGGATATGACTGGAACCCAGGGGGCATGCGTCCTGGTCTGCTTCGGCAGGAAAACTTTGGGTATAGAGTAGGTTTCCGTGGGAGAATATGACTAGTTTGTACCCCGTCCGTCTAGGAAGAGGGTTATTCTAGAATAAGATTCTTTTGTCAAAGTTACGTGAGTTGGCGGGCTACGTCACTCACCTTTGTCTATTTCGGTAGACATTGCCGAGGAAGTGTTTTGTTTAAACTACTAACGAGACAATCTTTGGGTAACCTGAAAGAGGTAAGCCTCTCTCGTTAAAACAAATGTTTTGGCGGAAGTGAAGTAGAGGTAACCTTGAAACTCTGTTTTTTACCTGGGGGCATGCAAACCTTTCGGAGTGCAAGCAAGGGGCGGCTATTTATTTTCTAAATTTTTAGGTCCTCCCTTTAAACCTGTAGGTCTAACCCTTTAAACTCGTAGGATTAGTCGTTTCCGAACTTGCATAACGAAAGGATCCTTTGCAAAGCTTACGTAAGATCTAAGCTCCCTAAAAAATAGCATCTTCAATGAGACACTCTTATCATATGACTGGTATAATCGAGCAGTTTTAGCACAAATTTCATGCTCGTTAAAAAATAAACGCAAGATTCGAGCAGTTTTAGCGCATAGTTCATGCTCGTTAAAAAATAAACATAAGACCGACCAAATGTTTCCACCCGCGTTTAAGCTCGTTAAAAAATGAACTATCCCGGTAAATAACCACTGTGAATGTAATATCATCATCCATTAAAGCCTTGGTCGTGTTTGCACCGTCACCTCCACTTTTCCATTAGCCGATCGTTCACCTCCATATGTTTGTTTACCCATTTTGAGGAACAACTACGAAGAGTGATTTCACCTAGCCATCCTTGTGACACTGCTGTGATTGGAAAATTCCAACCTGTACCTGGAATCAGGTGCTAACCCTGTTTATCACTCATTCCTCAAAAGACGAGTCTTCTATAAGCTCTTTTCATCTGACTCGTAAAATATGAAAATATTGCCGAGTTTTGGCCTTCCAGCTCGTTAAAGCGACCGAAAGAGCTATCCCTCCTCTAGATTTTAATCTTTTTGGACCTGAGGGATTATTGCACAAAAATATCGAGCGCTTGTTTTATTCAGCTCGTTAAAACTATCGAAAACTCATCCCTTCTGTATTGTTTTATACTTTTTCAGACTTAAGGGATTAGATGACGAAAAAGGACTTTTGGAGTTAACTTTATGTACCTTTTCAGACTCTCTAAAAATGAAAAGGACCGAGTTATCCTTGTCGTTAGACACGTTAAAATCATTAAATAGCGACAAACTTGTCTTTAGACGAGAACGAGTTTCACTATCGCTAGGCTTGTTAAAACATAGTGATGGGCTTGCCCGAAGGGCAGGTTATAGAACAAGCATATGTTATCCTCCTCAAGCTTGACAAAAATAAAGAGGTACTGGTCAGCAATGAGTGGGGAAAAATTGGGAGAAACTAAAGAAAACTTTGATGGTAGCAAGTCGCTCTTGAACATGACACTTTTCCTCCGTACCACAATCGGGTTGGGTTGTTCCATTCACCGGTCACATCCATGGTCTCGCCATACCATCCATATTTGGGGTAATGCTACCGATCCATTGTATCAGTGCCGCCATATGTTCAAGAGAAGTCGTTCAGAAAAGTCAACCGTGTCCCATCCACTGTCATACATTATCTTTCATCCTTTCATGACCGCCACCCTGAATCATATGTCACAGATCGTTTTCACCTCCATTAAAATCATTAGCTCCGTTCCATGTCACTGATGTGGGATTCATTAAGGCCCTCCTGTGACGGATCGCTCCTTGTCGACATCAGCTCATTATCCAAGAAGTTGATCTAGGAACAACCCCTTCAGTACTTTGAAGCTTGCATGCCACAATGGCAAGTTTCTCACTTCCGGCGACAGGTATACATCAATGACCTTTGACCGAAAGATTTTGCGTGGTGTTCGACGCCAAGTCCTTTATTCACACCACGTGAATTGTACTGTAGTACCTTGAGGGTCATTATCATTATTGGTGATTCCTCTTGCGCTTGTTAACGGTTTACATCATTGACTGGTAATCAAGCGATGTCTTTCCATGTTTGACTTCAGAACAATTCTCACATGGATCGACTTGTACTTAGAGTGAAGATCGAAAGAGTTTGAAGACCCCGGATCTAGTCTCATCCATCTGGGCTGTGATATATATATTCAGGAAAGATAAAGACATTGACATGTACATCATTGCAGCAGATAATCATCCTACTCAAAGGATGATAATTTCATCAAAATTATCAGTCTACCATCAGACGATTGTCTGTTCTATGTACAGAAAAATGAATTTATAAAGCTGAGCATGGGAATGCCCGCCTAAGCTAGATCATGAAAGCAGTATGAAAAGTAATGTATTGTATTGTATCTTATTACAGGTCTTCTCTCAGCATTGGATGAACTTCAGATCCCCCTGATAAAGCATTTCGCCCGATAAACAACCTCATACTTTAGGGGGAAACTGTTATAGACATTTTTGTGCCTTATAGCATTGAGCATGAAATGTCCATAATCTAAGGGATCGAAACTCCCTAAACATGTTGTTCCTACCCCTAGAGGAACAAGGCTAACAAACCACAGCAATTCACAGAAGTTCTCCACCAGAAACTGCTCAAAAACAAGTCAATTCAGGATCATTTCAGTGGCTACACTAGCTGTTTGCGCTGAATGTCAAAGCCAACACTGGCTACCTGCATTGAATGTCAACTGGAACACTGGCTACCTGTGCTGAACGAGAGTGGACATGTGGCTGGCTCATTTCTCAAGGTGTCAAAACCCAGGAAGCTTCCAAAATGACACTTGCCTCAGGGAATTCGACTGGTGATGAGTAAGAGGTTCCAAATCTCCAAGTGGAAGCAAGAACCTCCAAGTGGACTCAAGAACTAACAGAGGGAGAGGACACTAGTCAGATCTCAAGCTGACTCATCCTCTCTCCAAACATATATATATGGATCTCTCCTCCATGAGATCTAGAGGCTGGAATTTTGTTATTGCAAAGAATTGTTGTTGGTTTGAGATTGGAATTATTGGGTGCTTAATGCTTTGAAGGGGGTGAAGATAGGAATTCCATTTGCTGGGAAGAAGATGCTGGATTGGAGCCCTCTGGGTTGTATCTCTTCCTGAACCTTGTTATTCATCAATAAAGCTATTTTGGTTTCTCCTATATGCTGGTGTATTCTTGATGTATGATTGCATTAGTGTATTTGGTTTATTTCTAATCCTAAACTAGTTATGAATATGAATCCATGTCTTGTGTAGTGTTATTTTCTTGTGATCTTGCAGAAACCTCTTGAAGCTGGGCGAGCGAGAAGGAAAGTAGCTGGGAACTCTCCAAGAGAAGAGAAACTGGATCGAGGGACAAACGGAAGACACCGGTTAGTCCATCTATCTCTCTCTTCATTATTAATTCATAAAGGAAGAATACTAGAATAGCTATCTCTGTTTGTTGCTAAGGCACTGTCACACCTTAGGTGGATAGGATCGTCCTGCATAGGCATTTTTCCCCACAACAATGGTGTCATTGATGTGCACATCCACTACAGGGCTTCCAGTGTCTAAATATTTTAGACATATTACCTACCCAAGCATTAAGTAGGATAGCTGCCCAATGAGATTAATGGTAGGGGCATCCCTTTTTCCTCTTCTTGGATGCTTGAAACCATTTCTCCTTAGTCAACTTATTGTAAATGGGAACATCATTTATTGCCTCGAGAAGGGGGATCTTAACACATAGATTTTTCAATTCTCCCAGAAGTTCAGTTTCTTCTAGTGTAGGCTGGAGTGGTTAGGCTAATCTATTAGGAAAGGGTGGATTTACTTTAAGTTTTCTCTCTTTCTTCCTCAACCGCCCTATGTGGAGAGGGAGGTTGGTTATCTGGGAGAATTCTCCCATATCTTAGGCCAATCTCTTGTATTTCTATAGCATAAGCTGGGTATGATGTCTCTCCACTATATACTTGTTGAGCTTGCCTATTTTTTAGGTTCGGATTTGACTGGGTAGGCATCTAGGGTTGCTTGGCTAGAGAAGAGTGTAGGATTTGTGGTTGGGTAGGTGGCAGAGGCAATAGAGCTGGAGCATTGTTGTATTGATGCCTCCACCCCTAGAGTGGGGTATTGCACTGAGGTTGTGAAGGAACATAAGGTTGAAATGACTGGCTGGCTAGCTGGGAATGATACTGAGATGCATAGGACCAAGGAGGTGGTGTAGACCAAGGAGGATGAGTAGGGGTTCCCAAAGAAGGTATAATTGTGCTTTCGTTGGGATTGTAATATGCATGGGATGACCCTTGCATACCTTTTCGGTATGGTCTAGGCCCAAGAGGTCTCCTTTGGTTGATGTAGAAGATCTTCTCAGTGACCCCTTCAGCTCCTTGATATATAGCATTGAGTCCGGGTAAAAAAAGGCACTTCTCTGTGGAGTGGTTTTCTTCACAGACTGAGAAAATCTCAATTCAGTTCAATGGACACCCATTCCTAAGATGCCTCCTGGTGCATCTAGGGAAAAATATGGCCAAGGCTCTCTCTGCTTCCTCTTGCTTTATTTTGATGTTCATGGTGTCCAATTTCCAGACAAGGGTTTGCAACATCTCACTTTTAAAATCTTCCAGCATATTTATAATTTCACCCTTGATGGATGAGTTGGAAGATGATGTATTGGCCATAGGTTGGCTACTCCTACCCATTTTCTTGGCTGCCCTAGAATGGTTTCTAAAGATAATATTGATATCCTCATAGGGTAATTGGTAGATATCTCCTCTTACTAACAAATGTAAGGTATCCAAAATATCTTCCCTTACTCCTCTGAGAGGGACTAGCTTTAGTGACTCGGGGTCAAGTGTGCACTTGAACCTTTTGTAACTGAGCTGGAATATTTCTTCGTAGTCTTCTAAGGATTCATCCTGGCCCTTGGTCATCCTAAAAATCTGTTCTTTAGTATCCTTTGACCAACAGTAGTCCGAATATTTGTTGTTGAAATCCTGTTTCATCTGAGCCCAAGTTGTGATGCTATGTCTAGGTAAACCCATGAAACAATGCAATGTTGCATCCTTGAGGGTAGATGGAAACAAATTTAACTTTTTCTCATCATTTGTATAGTCATAGGTTCGACATATAATGATAAAATCAAATAGGAAAGTCCCAGGGTCCTCTATTTTCAGGCCATGGAAATGAGGTAGAGCAGAGGGGCTTATATTCTTCATCTTAGTGTCTCAGTTGGTTTCCCTGACGTGGAAGGCACCCTCAACTCTCTCTACATTCCCTCTGTCATTTTGTTTTTTAGACATTGGTTTAATAGGAATGGGTTCTTCTTCTTATTCTTCCCCTGTAGGTTCTTCAAATATGTCAGGTTTCTCACCTAAAGATTCCTCCAATTCACAGCCACAGAAGAAGAGAGAAGGTTGGATGTTGCATGTAGTGGTGGTATTTGGCAAGAATTTCCCTAAATTGTACCTATTCCTATGAGGAATTAAAGGAAATGTTTTTGGGTTGGTTTTTGTAAGATTTGTTTAGCTGGAAAGTACTTAGCAGAAATGAAATTGTTGATTGAATGAAAACTACTTGTAGAAAGAAAATTTACTTGCTGAATTGAAATTCTACTTGTAGAATGGAAAGGAAAGAAGATAATAACAACTGAAAGAAATCAAGCTACTAGATTACTTTTGCAAAAATAAAATAATGGAAGAAAATTGAAGACTAGAAATAGAGGAAAAGAAAGAAGTAATCACATTATACTCAGACACCTCCCCAACAACAATGCCAAAAAGTGATGAGCGCGAGTATTGCAGCGAGGATGCTACAACTCCTGGGCTACTAGCTTTACTTATCAACCTGGGGATCATACAAACTTGGAGGTGACAGTGCTATATGCACAAGTAAAAGTGAAGGTCCTGCCTATTGTCACTGTTCATCTGGCACGAGATCCTAGTGGTTCCAAGCCAGACTTCTATAGAGTCAGAAGAAGCTTGATTCTTTGATGGAAGAATAGAAAATCTATTCTAAGAGTGTTACTCTACTACAGTAATGAAGAAAAAAACATGTAATGCTAAATCACATCATATCCTAGTTAACCATTTAAACAACTATGCTAAGCATAATTGCGAAATCAAGACTAACCTAATGCTGCTATCTAAGTTACAGAAGTAAAGGGCATCAAACCATACTAATGTGTAAGCAAGGAAACTAAACTAAACGTATTTTCACTTTTTTGGTTTTTTTGGTAAAATAAAGCATGCAATTTAATTGTTCTTGTGGATGTGACAGGTGTATGGAAGGTGGTTGAGGATGGCTAGAAGGTCTATGGAGTGTTTGTATGGTATGGAAGGGTACTAGGAGGCCTTTTGTGAAAGGAAAGGCCATTGATATAGAAGATCGGGCTGAGAACGAACTCATTGGGTAAATATTTAGTTATTAATATAGAAATGTGATTTTTGAGTTTGTGTGGTCTGTATTGAGTAATTGAATTATGAACTGTGTGTGGATTAGAGTAATTTTGCATAACATAAGTGTGCAGGGAATTCAAAAAGAATCTGAGAGAGAGGACAATGCTCAGAGGAGTATTGCAATGATTGGGCATTTTTGGCATCTGATTGAAAAACCAAATCAAAGCTCAAGAGTGGCAACATTTAATGATATGCAGAACAAAGTTTGGGAAGGAGTCAAGCAGAAGAGAAATAGAAGATCGAAATCAGTGAAAGGAAGAGATAATGAAGAAGCAATGCACAGGAACCATTGGACCAATTGGATCAATGAATAGGATTACTAGAAGATGAGCATCAGAGATCTTATTGCAAGAGATTAAGTTAATAGATGGATGGATCACATCATGTCACATGTCGATAGAAGGGTGAAAAACGTGTGGAATGTTGGAGTGGTCTTCGTAGGTGGTTAGCAGTATCTCACGTGCCCTAAGAGCTGTAAGTGGTATTCTTAAATTTCACACGATTAGCCTAAGTGGGTGACACGTAGCAGGAGAAAACCACTTTTCTCGTGCATTATCGATCAAATATCGGTTGTGCAAGAATTGATTCGAGATTGAATGATAACCATTGGATCATGCGGGATTGATCGATAATGGAGATCGACCGAGCTAGTTGGTGAGTGGGTGATGTGATAGCCGTTGGATCAGGCGAGACAGATCGAAGATGGATATCGACCAAGCTAGTTGGCAAGTGGGTGACACGATAACCATTGAATCAAGCAAGATAGATCGACGATGGAGATTTGGAGTGCCTAAAGTCAAACATTGAAATGAATACATGAGATATGTGACACGCGATTAACGGTGATTGGTCAGTTTTTTGTGGATCAGACGTTAAGGAAATCAGGTATAATTTGATTAAGATATGATTTATTAGCTTTCGCTTAAGTATTTCAATGTGTCTAGGGGAATTTCAATGAAAAAGGACAAAAAACCTAGTGAGGGTGAGGGTGGACCAAGAGTTGGTTGAGTTGGATGAGGTAAAACATGGATGCTGGTGATGAAGTCTATATCTCCTCCTGAAGTACCTGCAATGCTTAAAATGTCTGTGTCTTCCAAGAACTATGCTACAAGATACATTCTCGTAAACTAGAAAAGCATGAATCGGTTGCCCATATTATGCATGAAGAAAGAGCTGAAGGAAATGAGAATAAGAGTGAGATCTTATTACAGAAAGAGAGTGATGGAAAAAATGACAATGAAATGAACCAAGTACTGAATCAAGACAAAAAACTCCAAAGCTCATGAAAGAACTAGATATCTGTGTTTTTGGGGTTGCTGAAGGGTCTCTTCCTCAAGTCATGGTCCTAGAGGGAGGAGGCGAGGCTAAGACACTTGCTAACAACCTTACACTGCTGTAATGGAAATGCAACTACTTAAGCAAATGAACAACTATACCTTGAATCTATACTAGAATACATGTACAATAAATTGGAGCCTTGGTTGCTAGGGTTGCGCCCTAACCCAAGAGCTTTAGCCCTCTGAGTTAACTCAGTGCTGGATCAAAACAAAACTCATTCTTATTATCAAAACCATGGATTACATAAAAAACTGTCACAAGTCTTGCAACTCGAAAATAGAGTAGAGTTTTACAATTAAAAATCCGAATCCTACTGAGGTCCTAGGCCTCTCTACTTATACATATGAAGTCTCCAATGACTTCCTTGAAATTAGGGAGGCTCGACTCCCAAAATCGAGATAAATTGGTGCTTTGACTTTCACTTGCTCGACTACCTTCTACTCCTCATGATTTGGATGTTTGCACTACGAGCTGATGGAGGAATATTCGAATGGGGGGGTAGTAAATGAGGAGAATTTACCTCATATAATTCCTCTCCCTTGTCCCATTCAAGATTTTAGCAATGTCTTTGACAAAATTCCTTGCATTTATCCTTTAATCCTTCATTAAATGCACATTAGACCACAAAGAAAAATATCCAACTCTAACTCATCTCATAAACAAAATATTATCAAAAGTATGCAATAAGTTGTGAGAATAGTTGGTTTGACTAAGCTAGGAGGTGAATTAAGGCCCATATAATTACCCAATGATGAGGGTCATCATATACTCAATCTTGATTCAGTTTCAACTCAATCAATGGAGCACCCTGGACCATCTCAGAAAGGTCCCCCAAAGTGGATAACAAAGACACATGAAAGTGTTCATCCTGATGAGGTTGGAAAGATAGAAACTATAAATTCAACCCAAAAAATGGAGGTGATGTTGATGACTCTAATTCACCTATTGATATGGATGTTTCTCATGATTGTGAATTGTATTTGTCTACAAATTTTGAACCAACTTCCTTAAAAGAAGCGGCTTCTCATTATGAATGGAAAGAAGAAATGCAAAAGGAGTATGATGCCTTGATAAAGAATTGCACTTGGAAGCTAGTTGATCCTCCATAGGGCACCAAACCAATTGGCTACAATTGAATCTACAAGAACAAGTACAAATTTGATGGCTCACTTGACAAGCAAAAAGCTAGGCTTGTGGAAAAAGGTTTTGCACAAAAGGAAGTGGTCGATTATGAGGAGACTTTTGCCCCCACAGGAAAATGGGCTACCATCTAGACACTCTTTTCCCTAGCAGCTCAGAACAGTTGGAAAGTCCATAAAATGGATGTAAAAACTAATTTCTTAAATGGAGATCTAAAAAAGAATGTTTTTATGTCCTAGCCTAAAGTATTTTCTATAAAAGGACATGAGCATAAAGTATGCAAACTTGTGAAATCCTTGTATGGTGTCAAACAAGCACCATGATCCTGGTATGAAAAACTAAATGAGCATCTTCTGAAACTCAATTTCAAACATTATGATCTTGATGATGCAATTTTGTTTCTCAAGAAGGTTGGAATTTTTTTTTTATATATTGTGGTATATGTAGATGATATTTTGATGACAGGGAACAATGTGAGCTAAATTTCATCCATAAAGAAGGAATTGAGGAAAGGTTTTGAAATGAATGATTTTGGCTATGTTCATTACTACCTTGGTATTGAAGTAACTCAATATCTAAATTTCATATTCCTTTCTCAAAAGAAGTACATTGGAGATCTGTTGAACAGGTTTGGCATCACTGAATGCAATCCTCTGACTACTCCAATGGAACAAAACTTAAAGCTCACATCCATTGAAGGAAAAGAATTTGAGGATGCAACAAAGTATAAACAACTTGTAGGAAGTCTCAACTACCTAACTACTACCAGACCAGACATTTTGTTTGTTGTTGGAATCCTCTCCTGGTTTATGCAGAAGCTTTGCGAGGGACATTGGTGTGTTGCAAAAAGAGTTCTAAAGTACTTGAAGGGAACTCAAGACATTGGAATCAACTATACACAAGTGGTGACTTCATCTTGATTGAATATTCTGATTCAGACTTGGATGGAGACAAAGAAACTGGGGTATCTACTTTGGGTTATGCTATGAGTCTTGGATCAGGAGCTGTCTCCTGGAGATCACGCAAACAATCAGTTCCAGTAGATTCCACAACAAAGGCAAAATATGTGGTAGCAAAAGAAATTGTGTGGCTCAAGAAAATTCTAGAAGATTTGCAGGTAAAACAAGTACAATTGACTCCACTCATGTTTGTTAATACCTCGGTAATAAAGTTGGCCAAGAACCCAAAATTCCATGATCAAACGAAGCACATCAATACAAAATATTATCTCATTCAACATCATGTCAAGGCCAAAACAATCCATCTTCTCCATTGTTCCACTAATAAGCAGATTCCATACATCTTCACCAAAGCGCTTGGGAGAGAAAAGCTTGAAAGATTCAGCATGATGCTTGGATTCACCAACATCCCTTCAGATTGAGGGGGGGGGGGGGGAATGTTGACACCTAATCATAGGGATTGGGTGAAAAATTGTAATTAGTGTAAATATATAATAGAGAAAATGGAGAGTCATTGGGAGATGAACTGAACAGTCACTTCCTCTTGTATATAATAATGAATAACCTGAATGAATAATACGATTACATTTGAGGAGTTACCTCTTGGTCTGACAAGGGGGTCCCATCACGAGCTAGCCTGATCACTTTGTTATATCTTGGTGAATGGCACTATGGTCATCTGGTCACCATGCCAACATAGTGGTCTCTTTATGACAAGAAAAATAATAACCATCTATATTCTAAAAGGAGGACTCTAGCTCATTTGTGTGTTTAAGAAGCAACCCTGTTGAGGCTATGAATGCCTGCTAGCAGCAGTGGATCTGCTTATGGTATTGAGGTATCATATTACACTACCAAATGTTCTCTAAACTCTTATCCCTATGGACTTGTTTCTCAAGGGGATTTTCCATTTGAACACCACTCTTACAGGTAGCTCTACATGGTAAACTTATATCATATATTCATTATATTCCAAATTGTCCAATCATTTTACATCTATCATTAATATATACCATTGACTATGCCTTTGTCATTAATACCAATTTTGGTGAAAATATTTTGACATAATGTATCAAAATCTATGTTTTAAGTTCTTTTCAGCCATTTCACATCCAATGGCATGTCTTGCTTTAATTTCTTTATTGATTAACATGTTGTTTTTATAATTGGTTACCGACATTTATGTATTGTTAATGCTTTCACTTGTTTTTCACATGTTGAAAGGACATGGATGCCCTTTTCTAGTCAAAAGGGGGATGGCCTACATACGCACTGCATGTGTGACAGTTAAGAACAATTGTGTGATAATCATTGAATTAAGTTGTAGGAAGGATTGAATGATGATTATGAATGAGTAATAATTAGCAAGTATTTATGATTGGGGTAAGGACAACAACCATTATGGCTAGCATGCAGACTCATGATCCTACGTTAAGTATGGTTGACAGGATCAATGCCTTAACTAAATATGATATTAAATCCCAAAATATCGTCGTTTCTCTCTTAATTGTTGTAACATTTTCTACTACTGCTTTTAATTGTGGAAGTGGAAACAATTGCATACAAGTGAACCAGTTACAGGTACAACATCAATGGGAGGAAGAGCTATTAGGAATGAACCACCAGTACTTATGGTATAGATCAAGCTCGTGCAATTCTTGAGCACACAAGATGGTTGCAATATCTTAATAGGTTGCAGAATTTTCATGAGGGGGTGACATTGGAAATTATGTAGAATTTTCATAATGGTAGCACCACAGTCAGAGGCAGAAGTATAACAGTTTCTGAAGCAGTCATAGCCAAAGTCACTAGAGTTCTAGCTGAAGGAACCAAATGGACAGAAAAACATGTCCTTCTGCAAAATGTGATTGAAGTATTCTATGATCCAGGAGAGCAACTGGTGCGTGCAGGAAAATGGATCCATCCTTTGGTGTTAAGGAAACCGTGGCAAGAACTGGGCATCATTGTGCAAAGATACATTACTTGCGATGATCGGCATGATGTGGTAAAGCCCCGCCAACTGAAACTTCTAGCCATTTTAAAAGAGAAAATTTCAGTTAATTTGTCATTTTACTTGAATTCCCTATTACATGATGTCACCTGTCGAGTTAGGATAGCCAAGGACCCACACAAAGTAATCAGTCAATACTGATTGATTAAGTTAATTATTATGAACGAACTGGCCCAACAACAGTTAACTTAGGATAATGTTATAAATCCTACCTTGGCTCCGCTCCGAGGAAACATAGTAATAGAGCAGCAAGGGCCAAGAACCCCAGGTCTGAGAAAGACACTAAAAAAAAAAAGAATTCTTCTGTGCCCTTGAACCTAGAAAAATGTAGGCTCTCTATGTGAGTGAGAGTGCAAGGAAGCATCCCAATTCAAGTAGATGAGGCTGGACCATCCCGCACACCACCTGCAAGTCCACAAAAATCCCCTTTGTAAGACTATGAGGAGGAAGTGGCCAATGTATTGAAAAACATGGGGATATTTGGAGAAGGTAAAGAACAATCTGGAAATGTTGAGGGACATAGTTGCACCCCCAACCGGTTTACCCCTGCTGACATCCATGGTCATGAGAAAAACCTGCCATGCACTGATTCCGTGGAAGAACAGAGGGAACCAATTCCTTATGTGGAAAAACCTCTTGAAGTGGAGATACATGAAGAAGTTGTCACTAAAGGAGGAAATTAGGCAATAGACACCGGTCTAGTGGACCCCCAAACTAAGGGAAACCTTGTAAATGAAACCTTGGTAGATGAAAATCAAGGAGGTAACACTATTTTTTCTAAGTCCCCTGAGCACGAGGCCTACCCAGAAGAAAATCTGGAGAATGAAAATTGTTCAGGAGACACCATTGTATTGGGATATCCTGAAAGAGAAATCCATGGTACGACAGAGTTAGAAGATGAATCTCCCTCAGGAGATATAGTTCGAGATTGAACCCTACCTAAGTCTGACACATTACCACCTGTACAGGAAGCAGATGATAATTCGGTTAACCCATCACTGGTTGGAAGTTCCAGGATAAAGAAATCCTATAGGGATAGGCTCAGAAAAACACTTAAGATGTATAGGAAATAGAAGCCAATAATTGGGAAACTAAGGCAGTGGTTAAAGGAGGCCATTAGAGCCAAGAATTTCAAAGTAGAAAAGGAGACCACATGCACACAGAAAAAATTTGTTTCTAGAAGGAACACTGAGACCCAAACTGAGGATATTTTGGCTTGTCCGAAGGAAACTCAAACAGAGTCGTGCCTCGTAGAAGATGTTGAAATGAAAAAGGAGGACCCCTGTGTTTTCTCATGGGAGACCCAAACGGACTATCCTACCATGGATATTGTTGTTCAAAAAAATGTTAAGGAGGACATTCCAATTGGTCATTGAATGATTCGGGAGGCAGTTGAAGTTGTTGTTCAAACCCATCCCATGGAGACCTGGGAAGCAGAAACCCAAACCGAAGAAACACCTGCCTATACTCCCTTAGTTAAGGAAGCATTTCTTAGTAGACTGTAGAATGAATTACTAAAGGTGTAGAAGGAGTTATCCCAATACAAGGAGGAGGTAGTGCCCTTGAAGATACATCAAGAATTAAAGAGAAAGTTTGCGGCACTAACCATAACTGAGGATGAAACCTTTTCTCAGTTTAGGGCTAAAAATAAAAAGGTCGAGAAAGCACGGGAGAAATTACAGAAGGCTAAAGAGCAGTTGGAAACTGTTTTCTCTCTCCATTCAGACACCTTGTCATGTAGAGACCCTGCTACAAATTATGCCCTATACCTCCTAGAAATGTTCCTATTGCTAATAGTTAAAGTTGCTAATGCTGGTAAGCCTACGGAAATCAAAACCACCTTGGATTTTGTCAAATGCTTTAGAGAATAGAACAAATAGGTACAACGCCTCCTTTGTGAGATATATATGCACAATTTCTTTCTGGAAGACAACGAGGACAATAACCTAGCCCCTTTATAGGGGATGTGAAACTCCAAGAATTTCTCTCTTTCACTACTAATTAACACAAGTGGGTCAAGGCCCACAATACCTTTAGGAGGTGTGAAGAAGGAATTGACCTATGGGTGAGAGGGGAACCAACCAAACCCCTATAGCTCTTGGTAAACACAAGCAATTCATGGAATGAGCTATTGTTATAGGCCAACTGGGGCCATTCCATACAATTGTTATACAAGCTGGAAAGGAGTATTTCTAATATATTAAGGAGGAGGCCTTGTCTACATCTAGACAAAGGTGGGAAGCCTCCATCAGTACTGTTAGGAATCGAGAACTATTTGGATATCGGAACTTTAAAGCCACCTCCTCGCATTTCTATAAATACAGTAATATGATGTTGACTGTGGGACCTGAATGGATAGGATGTTGGTATAGGACTCCAATCATATGGTATCCTCTAGATAAGTATCGTTATGATTACACCTTGAAGGATCAGGATGTTACCCAGGCTTTATTATATTAAAGAGAAAAATGGCTTCATACATTATAAGGAGGAGGTATATTATGCCTCCTCCCTAACTCAGCTACACATCAACTATTTAATTACACGAGGACATGCAACAAGGTAAGCTAGGGAGTATGTTGGATCAAGAATAAGGTATATTTTCTCCTCAGTAATTCCTTTATTTCATATTTATCCTTGCATGATTATCTTTGTTTATGAACCGAAATAAAATAAATTACAGTTAAAGTTGGATGAAAGAACTTGGTAACAAATTAGATAAATCTAGCACTGGAAACTGACTTTTTACTATCCTTGTGGGTAGAAGACATGGATTGGTTAATTGTCATTCATTTGACATAGTAGCACTAGACTATAAAAGGGAAAGACAACATTCAACGCAGGCAAGGTAGTGAGATACCATGCATACCAATACTATTTCATGATAGAATCAGATCATGTATTATGAAATCCTCAAGATCCCCTAATCCCAAGGATTCGCTTTTATTGATTTTTATCTCTTACTATTATATATAAGGCCGAAAGGAAAACGAATTTCATTTCAGACTTATGTAATGTATAATCATTATTTTTTAGACATATCCTACTGTTATCTCAGTGATGCTACAATCTGGTTACTGATATTAATGAAAGACTACGTTTGATATTCACTTATATTCTGAGTATTCCTTAACGGAGACTTTTGGTGACTCCAAGCCCAGTCAAGAGAAGTTCTACTACTTTCTTGTGTTGTAATCTTTCCCTTTGGATATTTATTAATTGTTAATATTCAGTTAATATTATTTCTCTTATCATGAGAATTGATGATTCCAATTCATATTGTTCTTCATTTCGATTCGTATTTAGCCATGCTATGTATCTGAATAATCCTTTGGTTTGATTGGTTATATTAGTTTCAAAATAGATTGTTTTTCCTTCTGAGTTATGATACCATAGATATTAGAGATAATGTCAATTAATTTACATGGTCTGCTGATAGAAAACAATTATTGTTTGGAAATCATTTATCGTATTTGCTTGATTGTCGTTCTGTTAAGAATTGTCATTCAATTGAGATTGTTGTTCAATTCAGAATTGTCGTTCAATCAAGATTTTTGTTCAATTGGTATTTTCCATTCAATTCTAATTTGCGATAGATTAACATTGTTGTTCAGTTTTTATAGTTCTCTTTCATGATCGAGTGAGTTAGCTTTAATTCTAATTTAAGATTACCAAGCATGATTCTTTGCATTCACATTAGTATTCATTTAATTTTGGAATAAGTAGACAAAATTTCAGAGTGTGTTAAGAGTTATTTCAGAGTTATTTTTCCCTTAGTTATTTCTTTAAGGGTTGTGTGACTTATGTTGAAAAGATAGTTATTAGTGATTGCAACGATTTACTGTTAGGCCCCTATACTACTAGTTTAACCCCTTATTGTTATTAGTACAACCCCCTTATTATATTTTTGTACCCATGTAGTCCCCATAGTGTTATTATTGTGCCCCATAGAAGCCCACTATTGTTATTATTGTGCCCTTACATTATTATTGTTATGTCGGCTCTGATTATATTATGACCCCTTAAACTCCTACATATAGAAAGGAGGTCTTTCCATTTGTATCATCCAAGAATTGTTCATTTTTGTAATGTAAAGGAGGTTGCCCCATCAAAGAGGCTTAATTCTAAGGTGTTGATATATCTTTTCTATCTTTTTGTGAGCTAGTTTCATAACATTTGGTATTACAGCTTTGGATTCTAGGGTTTTCGCTGCTCCAAACAGGTCATCATGGAATTTTATCTATAACTTTATTGCCATGACATTTCAAAAGCTAAAAATAAAACCCATTTGAGACGAAATCTGCCTGAACGTCAGATCCAAATTTTAGAGCTTGTCTCAGTATAGTTTCGAAGATATGATCTGAGGAAGTTATAGTTTTTGCAAGCTCCAGAATTTCATCTAAAACAGGTCATCATTGACCTTTCGCTATAACATTTTCACTACGAAGTTTCAAAAGCTAAAACGAAAACCCATTTGAGAAGAGATTGGTCTGAACTTTGAGTTAAAATTTCAGATCTTGTCTCGCTATATTTTCGGATATATGATCTGAGGCAATTAGGGTTTTTGCAGATTCCCGAATTATAATCCAAACAGGTGACCTACGGAAAATATTCATAACTTTGGTTCTAAGCATCAGATTTAAGTTTCGTAAGTTTCAGAAAAAGGACAGACTTTAGTTTCATGTATATATTTTTCAGATCCGAAGGTCAAAACAGTGACACGTGGCACTTCCTACAGGTTCGTTATTCTAAAAAGGTCTATAATCAAGTCACTATGGGTGACTTGACATAACTCTTCCTTGGATAATCCAATTGCGATTAGACTTGCGGAGTGAGAAAGAGGACTTTGAGGGATATTACAGGCCACAATTGTAGAACCTAAAGATTTGAAATTGCATAGTTATAGTTGTTTCAAGATCGAGCTCCTAAAATAAAGAAAAAATGAGATGAGGAAGTTTGATGGCAAGGATCCAGTAAATTGGATAGTACAGATGGAGAAATATTTTGATCTACATGGTGTGCCATTGTTACAAAAGGTATGTATTGCATCTTCATATTTAGAGCCGATCAATTTTTATGGTATAAAGGGATTTTTTCTCATAAACCACTTGGTACGTGGTCAATTTTCAGAGAGGAAATGATAGCACATTATGAGGATACAAAGAGAAACACCTTGTTTAGCCAATTGATAAATCTCAAACAAAAGGGTTCAATGGAAAAGCACACTGAGGACTTTCAAAAATTGAATATAAGGTTAAATGATATTATAGAGAAGCAAAAGATAAATAGTATTATCTATGCCATGGAAGCTGATATCAATGTTATGAAAGCATACTGAAAGAAAGGAATGGAAGATTTGAAGAAAGACATAGAAGGTTTGAAGGAAGGTGGGAAAAAGCTACTACAAGAAAAGCCTCCTAATGATGAAAAGGATTAAGAAACATCGAAAGAAGAGGATATACACTAGGAACCAACCCTAGAGAAAGAGCAAATGAATTCGACCATATCTTGTAAAGCATTGGAAAGAATTACTACTCCTCAAACTCTTAATATAGAAGGACATATGAAGAAGAAAAAGGTTCAAGAAGTGAAAAATCACACCGAGAAAGAAGAAATGAATCCAACCATATCTTGTAATGCATTGGCTAGAATTACCAATCCTCAAACTATCAAGATAGAAGGACATATCAAGAAGAAAAATGTTCAAGAAGTGAAAGATCACATTGAGAATCAAGATATGAATCTGACCATATCTTCTAAAACATTGGAAAAAATTACCACTCAAACTCTCAATATAGAAGGACGTATCAAGAAGAAAAAGGTTCAAGTAGTGAAATATCACATTGAGCATCAATAACAAGTTATCAAACTTTTAAAGGATAACGCCACTTTGGTGTAGAATCAAACGAAACAACATGTAGATCAACATCATAGTGAAAAAAATTTTGATGTAGGTGATTGGGTATTTTTATGACTACATCTCAAGCAAGCTATTTATGATAAGGAAATGTTGGCAATACTACATGCACTTAAGAAATGGCGACCTTACCTAATGGGAGGACACTTCAAAGGAAAAATGGATCATGATAGTTTTAAATACTTTTACAACAAATATTATCTTTAGAAGAACAAAACAAATGGGTCACAAATATGTTGGGTTATGACATTGACATCCTCTACAGAAAAGTGAAGAACAATTTTGTTGTAGATGCACTCTCAGGAAAGGATGAGGATGTGGAAGCATTGTGGCCACTCATTCAAAAGTTAAAGAAGATCCCAATTCAAACAATATTTCCAGAACTTGACGAGGAAGGAAAAATCATATTGGAACCTGGAGTAGTCACAGAAACAAGAACCTGACAGCTACGAAATCGATCAATTTCAGAGTATCTCCTCAAGTGGAAAATCTTACCTGCTAATGATTCCACATGGGAGGACAATAATTTTATACAGAAGCATCAATAACTACTCAAGCGTTGAGGACAACACTTTGTAAAGGAGAGGGGCATGTTAGGCCCCTATACTACTAGTGTAACCCCTTATTGTTATTAGAACAACCCCCTTATTATATTTTTGTACCCTTGTTGTCCCCATATTATTATTATTGTGCCCCATAGAAGCCCACTATTGTTATTATTGTGCCCTTACATTATTATTGTTATGTCGGCTCTGATTATATTATGACTCCTTAGACTCCTATATATAGAAAGGAGGTCTTGTCACTTGTATCATCTAAAATTTTCCATTTGTGTAATGTAGAGGAGGTTGCCCCCTCAAAGAGGCTTAATTCTAAGGTGTTGATCTGTCTTTGCTATCTTTTTCTGAGCCGGTTTCATAACATTTACCTTTAGCTAACCTTTGAATTCATTGCATAGATTGTGCTGACACTCTTGAGATAAAAATACTTACCTTGGGTAGAAAATTAATGTATGAATTAAGATTGCCTGTAAGAAGACATCTTAGTGCACCAACACCTGCTGCCCCTTTCTGTGCTTCTTTAGAATGAAGGGGGCACTCTATCCCTCTCCCCTTTGTCACCTTGTTCAAATAGTTCTTCTTGCTTGGTATTTGGCAAAGGTGATTTGCCACTTCTTTCTGACTCATGTTGCTCTTTTTCTGCATACTTTTTGGTTGCATGCTCTTTCTCCATTCGATCCTTCTCAGAGGCTTCCCTCTTTCTCTGTGTGTCCAAATTTTGCATAGCCTTCTTATCTCCTTCCTTTCTCTTCTATGCAGTTGAACTTCCTACACATTTTCTTGTATCTATATCTAATTCTGAGGGAGCACACCACTCTATTGGCCATCACGCGATCACCTCCTGCACATTTGTCTCCATCACTAAATGTGGAAAATCATGTCGTTTCTGTTGTGGATCATTCCATGCTTGGACGTAAACTCTGTGGAAGTCAGCCTTGAATACTACGTAGGCTAAAAGCCGTGTATACAAGGTTGGGGACAATCTTTTCCGCTGATTGATGGCCATGCAAAGACTCATTTCCATCAGGACCCAAGAGATCTTTGTCTTTGTGATCCATGAGGGGTCCTTTATAGCCCATAAGGAGGTGAACTGTGCTGGCTCTTTTATCCTTCTTCCAATGGAGGAAACTGGCTATCCTCCCGCAATTCCCACGCAACCAACACAATACACAATAGTAACCAAGTGTAGTGAAACAACTTGGTTTCATCCTATGCCTCGCGGCAGTTTGTCAGGAACTCCTGATAGAGATACCTAGACCAGCTAAAATGCACGCCTTTTGTGCATTGTGCAACTAGGGACACTACAGCCACCGGAAATTCATCCGTGGAACACTTTCTCATTACCTTCCTTGCTCAAAGTTGGTTGGAAACTTGAACTTCAGGGTCGTTTATAGAGGTGATGGAATATCCTCGCACCTTATTCACAAGGTTGAATTATTTCTTCATTCTTTCTGGTAGATCCTTTTCTCTTGTCTTTCCACTAAACTCCTCGGTTGGATTCAATCCCTCATATGGAAGGTGTACGATCCTGTGAATGAGCATGACAATGATGTGGATAGGCCCTCCTAGCCGTAAGCACCCATCATGCACCAAAGTGAGCAGGTGGCACAGAAAAATTGTGTTGATAGAGGTGTAGTGATAACGGGGCACCCACAATAGATTCAATAACCCCGATTTCTCCACACCACTAATCCATTCCACGATCTCTAGCATGGTAACACTTGACTCCACGTAGTATACATGCTTCATATATTTATATTTTTCTATATGTGGAAACCTAGCATGATCTATGAGGTTCCAATCTTCCATCTTTGGCAGTGGGATCTGCGCAAGCCGCGGACCTCCAAAGTGAACCTGTTCAGGCAGCAGGGTCGTAGAAATAGAAAATTTGTCTTAATCTAGAAACTTTGTGACCCTCGGCTTCCCCTTGGGCGAATTGATATAGTCAGGTATCTTTGTGATGGGATCCACTCCCTCAACATCTATATCCTCTATGCCCTAGCCTTCTTTAGCCTCTGGGTCAACTACCATCTTGGGTTGCTTGTCCTTCTTTTGTTTCTGTGCCATAGAATTCTTCTTGGGGGATTCGTGCACTAGTACCAACTTTTTCAAATTATCCTTCTTTGGTCTACCTATGTAGGTTTCTCTTGTAGGGGTAGGATTCGGCCTAGGCAACCTTAGAACTATAGGCGCAGGAGCCCGAGCTTCCATACTTACCACTTCTGGGGTGGCTCCCTAAGAGGCAACATAGCCAACAGAGGTCATAGTTTCTATAGGTATTGGTCCAAGAATTTTCTTGAGAATGAACTTTTGATTCAACTCTGACAACTTAGAAAATGCAAGGCTCGCAAATAAATCCTCTGAATATGATCAGTTCATAGGCGACAAATAGCAAAGCTTAGGAAAGACTCTAAGGGCACAAAGTGTTTTTTGTTGGACCACATTCGTAATTTATAGGAGTTTTTGAATTTGAATCCAACTTTCCCCCCACATTTTGACAATTAATGTTGTTTCAGAAACAAATCTTTAAATATTTTTTCCTTAAATTCAACCATAATGCTCCTTTTAACTGTCTTCTAGCTGTCAAGTCATGAACAATGACTCCAATGGTCACTTTTCTACTGTGTTGCATGACACGTTTATGCATGGTGCAGGTTCCTATGCGCAGCTCCCAGGATTGCATCTTCATCATATTTCGTGTACCTTGCCTTCTGCGTAGTCCTTCAAACCTCGTAGTTTATTTTAGAGTCCTACGCTCCCTTGCAACTGCCTAGAGAACTAAGAGTGTCCTGCCGCCATATAGTCTTTGAGCAGGATCCCTTGTATACAAATTTAATCGACTCCTGTTCACTGTTCCCAGTTCCCAGAAAAGGTTCTCCATTCATCTCTGCATGATGAACTTCACCTAGATCTATAATTTCTTTGATAATGTATGGACCTAGCCAATGCATCTGAAATTTCCCTAGAAACTTAGTGAACTTACCATCATATAACAAGACAATATCATCTACCTTGAATGTGAGGAGCTTGATGTTTTGACCCTTCCATGCTTTTTCATGTTCCTTCTGTACTTGTTAATGGAATCTAGCCAAGAATCGGTCCTCTTCAAGCTCCAGAAGTTTTTCGAGCCATTCCTGCAGGGCTTCCGAATCTGCCATACCTATGAGAGTTGCTATGCATAGACTAGGCACAATATATTCTGCTAGCATTACAACTTCTACCCCATAGACCAATCTGAATGATGTTTGTCATGTCAGCTTCTTGCAATTAGTCCTATAAGCCCATAGCACTGTAGGTATGTACACATCCCACTCATTTTGCTGCACTTTGCATATCTTCGTCAACATGTTCTCCAAAATCTTATTGAGGGCTTCAATAGTTCCATTAGCTTGTGGGTTATATGGTGTAATATTTTGATTGTAGACATGGAATTCCTCTGTTAACGCGCTAATTGTTTCATTCAGTAAGTGCATACCTATGTCATTCATCAACGGTTTTGGGCAACCAAATCTAGTTAAGACATACTCGAACAAAAAATTTGTTATTGTGGCCCCTTTACAATACTTAACCGGCTATGCTTCTGCCCATCTGATTAGATACTCCATCACGGTGATGATATAGCGTGCACCCGTTTTCTTCCCTAGGGGATGAATTCGCCCAACAAAATAAATTGCCCATTTTTCAAATGGTTGCAACAAAACCTGAGGTTGTAATGGTAATTCATCCCTTCTTGATGGTCGACTTGTTCTCTGACATGCATCACATGATTTACAATACACCTTGTAATCTTTGTGCCTCGTTGGACACCATAGACTTGCGCGCAAAACCCTCTACATAGTTGCTTTTGTTGTATAATATCCTCGCACAACCCCTCCATGAGCTTAAGCTAGAATGTTATTTATCTCACAATATGGCACATATCTTCGTAATATTTCATCTACACCCATCTTATACAGATTTCCCACAATCACTGAAAAAATCATCGTGCACACTACCAATTCCTTCTCTGCTGACTGGTATACCCTTCTGGTGCCATCCCTATAGTAAAAAAGTGAATACTATCTGCAAAGTGATTATCTGTTATGTGTACCTCAAAGAGTTGTGCATCTACCAACCCTTCCTCCAAATTATTAGGCTCCTATCCTATTTCGATCTGCGACAGATGGTTGGGCCCTGCTTTTAACCTCCCTGGCTTCACAATTAATTCAAAGTCATACTCCTAGTATAGGAGAAACCACCTGCAAAACTTTCCCCACAACATAGATTTATTGACCAGGAACTTCAAAGAAGAATGATTTGTTTACATCTTGAAATTCCCTCCTAATAGATAGTGTCATAACTTATGCAGCGTGTACACCATTGCCAATCCTTCGCACTCAGTAATTGAGTAATTCTTCTCGGCCTTCCATAATTTCCTACTCGCAAAGGCTATAGGGTGGTCCATTTCTCCTTCACCAACTTACGTTAATACTACACCTAACGCAATGGAAGAGGCATCCACGTGTACATGAAATTCCTTCTTCCAATCTGGGAATACCAAGATCGGCGCGATGACAATATTTTCTTTCAAGACATCTAAGTTGCACTGACATTCTTCATCCCAATATAATTTTGCGTCCTTCTTCAATAGTTTCTCCATAAGAGTGTTAATCAGAGCATAAGCTTTGATGAAATTCCTACAGTATATCATATTTCCTAGCATCATGCGAAACTACTTAACACTTCTCAGGACCTCCAAATTCACTATTACTGCAATCTTGGCAAGGTCCACCATCATCCCTTGCTTGCACACCACATGACCCAACAAAATTCTAAAGGGAACACAAAATAGGCATTTCTTCAAATTCAGCACGATCTGATATATGTGAAACATATCCAACATCAGGCGTAGACTTTCTACATGGCACTTCACTAAAATGAACACCGTCCAATCATCAAAGTATACTTCCATGAAATTCTGGATGAACTCCTTAAATGCTACTATAACAATGTGAGATAATATCGTAGCCATGCTTTTGAGTCCAAGCGGCATCACAGTATACCAGAGACAAGCCCATTTCATTGCGAAGGTTGTTTTTCTCTTATACTCTGGCGCAATCTTGACCTTATGATACCATGAAAACCCATCAATGAATGAGTAGGCTTCTTGCCCCCCAACATTGGCCTCCTTCCCTCCAACATTGTCTAATACTTCATCAGTAAACGGTGTTGGGAATGTATCATGGACACAGGAATCATTAACTTTCCTCAGATCTATGAAAATCCTTATTTCACCCTTTTGTTTCTTCTCCTGAACCACCATCGTGCTCACCCATTTAGATCCCTCCACAGGTTCTACGATGCCTGCCTCCAACATCTTATCCAACTCCTCACAAACATTTTCCTTGTATTTGGGATTAAGATGATATGACTTCTACTTAATAGGCTTCACATCCATCTTCAACGTAAACTTCATGATGCCCAAGTCACCTATTATTCCCTTTAGGTCCGAAAAATTGGTAGGAAAAACATCCTGCTCCTCGCAGAGTAGCTCAACAACTTTATCTACAATGGCATCATCCCAGTAATCCCCAATCTTTGCAAACTTTGGTTCTGCTTCAGTAACAATGTTTACTTGCTTTTTTTCAATGGCATGATGATGTCTGGGTTGTCTATTTGCAGGCCCTAAAATTCGCGATGCCCTTCTGCCTCTGGAATATTTATATTTCTTGGAGCTTCATCCTCCTCCTCAACGGTCACATTATAGAATTCCAGTGCATGGCATAGTTGGGTGATCCAATCTGGCTGGACACATTCCAGAGGTTCTTACAGTGTTTTTAAGATAATTGTCTTAATCCCCTGTAGGGATTCATCGATGCTCGTGAAGCCATCTTCAAAACTAAAGGGTAATAAGAATCCTTCCCTTAATATATCCCTCTCCATGGTGCCATGGCGAAGCTCCGTCTCCAAATACCAGTTCATGGAAATTGTATCAAAAGTATGGAAAAATAAGTGTACCCACTCTAGCTATGGCTTCATTCCATAATCTTTAGTCCATTTCGCTAGGTGATCACACGGATCATCCCTCCCATCATATTTCTCATTCAATCGAGTGTTAGGTCGAAGAAACTGCAACCTCATCATTATTTTGTAATCTTCCATCCATCAAAGCTATCCTTGTGCATACCCCACCATCATGCGAGCTTAGTGCATAGTGACAAATCTAATGATTGGAAGTGGTGATGCACAGGGACTTCTCGCTCAAACGCATCCAAAAATTTATCCACGTCAGTTAAGCCATCATAATAAGATAAGTTCCTTACCTCTGATGAAATGAAGCACAACGATTTAGTCATCATGGTGGAGGGCAATGTCAATACTTCATGCAACTGGTTATGCCAATGCTCTAACTCTTGATCTCAATCAGATGTACATGAACTCTCCTAATCCCATGCAATCCATCCATCTGTCATTAGATTGATCTAGTCTTGCTCTCACACTGTTATTTTGTAGATCTGATCTAGTTCATGATGAGTTTCTTCATAGTCGTAGACTGGTTTAGTGTAGCGCACCCCTTTTGCAGGGTCCAATGGCACTACAACCCAAAGTTATTTCCTTTCAAACAACATTATCTGCTTTTTCAAATTGATGACCCCATTCATGTCAATGGCCCAGTAAATGTCAAGGACCATAGGGTATCGTTTACTATCATCCGTGATCTCTATCACTTCAAAGTCAACCATCACGCTTGCACCTTCTATATCAACCGCAACTCCGTATAATCAACCCATAGGGATGATATTCTATTGGTTCGCCATTTTGAGCTAAATCAGAGACCACTGCAGCACAGGTCTCCCCATCATTTCCCATGTTTTCTTCTGCAACACATTCGCATCAGATCCTAGATCCAAAATGACCTGATTCATTTCATAGTCTCCTATATGTGTGGTGAGCCTCATCTCACACCCTATTCATGCTTTATGTTTGTTGATTTTTATAACTACGCGATATCTGTCAAGGATGTTCTCTTTGCTAGTGCATTTGTTTATTAACTCATGCATGCCTTTCACAACTTTCTTGTCACTGAGCTGTTTCATGCAGGTCTCCAATAACGTGGTAAGGATAGAGGGATCAACCTTTGTATTCGTACTAGTTTCTTGCACTTTGTTCTGTCTTCCTAAGGTGGATGCCTCAGCGAAGCTTTTCTTGGCCTCCATAAATGTTTCCTTCATGCGCTCCAAATCAAAACCAACTTACTTTTCCGTGGCCTTGTGGACCCATCCATCTTCTTTAGGTTTTTTCCCTTATCATTGCCAGTCATTATTCCTTTCCTCAGCACTAGATTCACACTTTCATGCACCTCGTTGAGCTCAGAGTTCATCATCTGTAAGTTTTGTGTAGAATGTGAGGCTACACCATCTTTTCCTGCATCTTAGCTATCAACAATGGGCATTCTTCTATAGTGTCGTCAAACTAGCTACAATATTGACATGATGACCATGTCTGATTCTAACAATCCTGCTCCTAGTGCCCTAGCATTCCACAGTTGTAACAAATAACCTGTGCCTAGCCTCTACTAGGTCCCCCTCCTTCGCAACCTTGTCCTCTTCCCTGATAACCTCCATGCACTTTTCCAACGCTCTGCTCTGGGGGACAAGTTTTTGTTTGCATCTGATATGTAGGTGTTCTTTCCATCATCAACTCATACCTGCGACAGTGGCACTCATTGTGGCGCACTAATTTGTAGAAGTCATAAAACAACTGCTGGGGTGTATCAATGAACTTTTGAAGCAAATTACAATTATACGTGGAATGTTTTCCAGCAACCTGAAAAATAGCGCACCATAGTGCAACCCCCATGATTGGCCCTGCTAGGGCTTCTGGCTTCAGGGGGATTTCCCCCCTCTTGTAATATAATTCATGAATACGAGATAGTGGTCTTTATTGTGCCCTTGGCTCCTATAGTTCAGACACTAGACTTCTACGCACACCTTTGGTTTAGTCTCCTTGTCTTTCTTTAAGCTTTGCAATTCTAAGTTAAGGCTATGTAACTGAGAGTGAATCTATTGTACTTGCAAGGTTGCATCCTGAAGGGCTATTGCATGCAACCTCATCACGATTTCTAGGGCCTTTGCCTGAGTTCCTACCTTTTGTTGTGACACAAAAATCTTTAGGTGGGGAAGAAGTGAAGCTATAAACCATTCGTGATGTTAATCATATGTGAGCTACATGTTTGGTTCTAAAATTACACATTTCAACCTTTGATCTAATTCCCAAGGTGTCTCATCAACCCTAATTGAGATTTGCTTAAATCCAACTACTAACTATGAGTCAGACTTAAGCATACTAAACTCTTTTTTTAAAGCATCCTTAGTATCTGCTAGCAATGCTAGAGGATTATCAGAACAGTACTTAATGTACCAAGTCAGTGCATGATCCTGCAGAGCAGTAAACAATTGTGTGTTCTTTATATTATCATTAGTAATTTGTTGCGCTGTCCACACAACATTCACAATAAACCATAACTTCTTTGTCTCTTCACTCCCTATGCCTTTGAGGATCAGACATTTCATCGTATTTGCCATGGCGGATGGTGGTGGTGTGAGTGAAGGTGTATGTGGTGGAGTTGGAGGTGGAGGTAGAGTGGATGGCTAATGTGTCCACAGAAAACCTACGTTATCAGCTGAACAATGCTTTGCAGCAGAGTTCATCCCGCCCCTTTGTCGTCACTCAAAGGAGGTCCAATTAGAGGACTATACTTTGGTCCTACTCTTTCTCAATCATTAAAGAATCGTCCACTTTGTGTAGATATGAACATCAAGGTAATGGCATCACCAATTTTTCACACAACAACATTTTAATACAGGTATTCAAAGATCTTAGGTACTTACATCGCGGTCCCTTGAAATACATTCACTCTGCTTCGTTGTAGCTGACCAAGGTATCAACCGCGAACTTTGTAACAAATCCTCCTATATTTCGATCAAGTGAGTTATCAATAGCCCGTGTGATTTGATTTTTAGAGGCTTCTAATTATCATACAAGTTCTGTAGTCAACACTATTGGTTCATCAAGCTTCCACCTCCCTTGACTGTCTGCCAACTTAACTAGCCACTCATAAAATTCAATGGGAAAAGTCTACAAGAAGATCTCATGTATCTCTGTGTACAAGTACCTATTCAACCACTGTTCCTTCGATATTCAAGGATTCCTGTTTTCTTGTGCCATGAAATTTTGAATATTTCGATCCGACCACTTTTAAATTTCTTTCTTGGTTGGGTTCTAGTGATGCGACATCACACATCTCCTTCAAGCAGATCCTATTTCTGGCAACGAAACCATTTGTTGTCTTAGGTGGTCCTCACCCAGGTTCAATGTTAGTTGTGCCAACCAAAAAATCCCTACACTACTTTCCCTTTTAGCAACAACCCACGTAGCCCAGGCCACAATCTCACCCGAAGCAGTATGGGGGGATGTTGGAACAAAGTTTCCGCATCCAGAGATCAATGTGATGTATTTTAGCACCCTAGATATTCCTTTGCATAGATCTATAAGCCCCTATGACTCGGTATAGCAACTCTACTCAAACAGTTTTCAAACCTTTGCGAACTTCTATGATTGGCTTTTGTGGCCCTTTATGAGTTGATTTATCCGCTTACGTGCATGAGAAAACAAACTTAAATTAGTGTTTGTACAGATCTACTTAGCTTATTATTAAACATAACAGAATTCATCTGAGTCTTCATGAAAGTACATAAACATGCTTGTGTACATCATCTAACAGTTATTCAATAGAATCGCACATCATTAGATCAATATTTCATAATCACATTATTCATCCACAACATATATCGTAAATAGAAGTAAACAAAGATAAACATATATCCACAATATCTCTTCGTTAATCTTCTTTATTTATCTTCAATTCAGGTTTACAAACTCAAAACTACACTGCGCACTCAGCTGCACGGGTCCACATACTCAGCTACAGAATCTACCTACGCCTCTGCGTACTCAGCTGTAGATCCCTTCTCTCCTATTTTTCCAACCTCTCTGTGCTAACACTTCTCTTCTATTGACCCATTACATCCATCATTATGTTTGATCATTCCTTAAACTCTCTAAGGCACACCTATTTATAGCCTTTTACATACAATCCCTTGGTCCACAGACCATTGGTGGGTCTCAAAGCCGACTCAAGCTTTAGATAACCAAAGGGCTAAAAACCCTTTCACTCCAAGCCATCTACGAACTCTACATCCACAAATCATGGAGACTTTACATTACCTAGAAAAAATACATCAAAACATGGCTTATTTTAACCCCAAAGCTCACTGAGGCAACCCCATCCCAACAAACTAAATATGGTATCAATGATAGAAAAAGAGTACATGATGAAGTTTTCAAAGGTATTGAGGCATGTACTATATCTTACAAATGAGAAGGCTAAAATTTATCACTTTTTCATTGGTTTGTCATTAACATTTAGATATCATATTGAGTATGATGAGCCTTGGTCACTTGAGGAATTTATTGGGAAACTAAAAAAATTATATGAATAATCAAAGCATAAGAATGAATCTTAGCAAGGATGGAAGGGAAAAGACAAAGGTAAAGCTAAATGGAAGCCTAAGAGGACAAGGCATTAACATGCAGATGAAAAAGAGAATGTCACACCGCAAAAGAGGTTTAATGCAACTAGATAGGGACACAAGTCACAACAAAAACATAGAGGTGTGGGTGCTTGAAATCATCAAGAACTCTCACAGCCTCAATAGGGATGGTGGCTTAAAAGTTACCAGAAATTGAATTTCCCTTAACCCCGTGATGCCTAGGAATAAATATGTTTGCCCCTCCCTTATCATCCTTACCACTCTTTATCTATCCCTAATCCCCTCCCCCTACCCCTCCTCCCTTCCCCTTGCCACTCCTCCCAATCTCTCCCATGGATGTTTTATCACATTTTCCCTCTTCTTCTCAAATTTCCCTATCACCCTCTCATGCTTCACCCTAGTGAATTTTATTAACCATTCCCCTTATTCACCCTTTTTCTTGGATTCCATTCATTTTCCCCTCCCTTATTTGGCTTTACCCTTTGTTACCCCCTTCCCTCCCCTCTCTTACCCTTGTAATAATAATAATAATTATAATTATTATTATTATTATTATTATCATATTCATAATTAATATTACTTATATCTACTAATAACATGATCTTTTAAATTAGGTATTAATAAGATTTATATTAAAATATATTAACAATAATCTAAAACATAAGTTTATTAAAATCATAAATTAAAATAATTAATATAGTGAAAAATTAATCCTACTCTTCTATTCTAAAATTAAAAGTCAAAAAAGATTTATAATTAAATTAAATTAAAATTTATTAATTAAGTGTAAAAATAAATCATATACTTCTATTCTAACTAAAAAAGTCAAAGAATATTTATTATTAAAAAATAAAATGAAAATTATAATTAAATAAAAAATGATTCCTTTCCTTGGACTGGTCAGCTCCCCCCATCCTAGCAGCATTGCATCTCATATTTATAGCTTCCATTTTTCTCTTCTTTGTAGATTCAGTCCTGAAGATGAGTCTTGTTCTAGACTCGAAACATAGACATAAAAATGTAGACTATGGAATTTTTGATCTCTCAATCCCAAAAATTGCACCATAAAAATCTCCAAACTATTATAATATGGGTACTAGTTGATTGGAGTGTTAGAAATGTGGCAAGGAACACCTTAAGAGAGATTTTCCATAGAATCAAGGTTGTAGGCCTTAGAGATATAGTGCACAGGAGGTGGAGACTTTCAAGGATGTTCTGTAGAGCATTCCTCGTATCTATGTAGTAGTGGGAAAAAGACAGGCAAAATGCTAGACATCTATCATTGAGATGGACGGTAAGCTTTGTGATCAAGTTTTTATATTCTGATTGACCCTGGATCGTATTATAGCTATGTTAGTCCTGACTTGGTGGATAAGTGTGGTTTGAGTAAGGAATTGCATGCAAAGTCTTCATTAGTGTAGTTGGTTACAAGTACGAGGAAGTGAGTTCATCATTGGGTAAGAGGTTGTGCATTTGACTTGAATGGTATGCCTACCACAACACATCTCAATGTATTAGTGTTGGGATCATATAGTATGTTTTTGGGCAAGGATTGGTTGTATCTTCATAGAACCAATGTAGACTGCTATGATAAAGCTCCAGTTTTGTATAACTAAGAGAGCCAAGGGACTCGTTAGGGTTCATTTTGTTTTTGTAGCCAAGAGGTCGTTTGAGCTAAAATATTTTGATTGTTATTGCTATGATTTACTTGACATTTTTGTGATAATGAGAAATTATTTTTCGATCCAACACTGAGTTGACTTAGAGGGCTGAAGCTCTTGGGTTAGGGTCCAACCCTAGCAGTAGAAGTTCCTCTTTTTTAGTTGTATTCTTAGCTTAGAATTCTAGTTAGTTGCTAATGTTTATTTATGTTTTTCTATTTATCTTAGCAAGTTACTTAAATTGTTTCTCAACCTTGTTTCCATTACTGTAAAGAGGTCGATTAGTATTACAGTTTAGTAAAGGAAATTATACAAGAAAAGGCTATGAGAATGGTTTCTATCTCATCGCCCTCATGGGATCATGATTAGAGGACCCCACTCTCATAGCCCCAGAAACAAAGTTTATCTTTTGTTTATTGCATAGATTAAGTTTCATTCTTACCTAGATAACTGCTTATGATTTTTTTGAAGCATCTGTAGTTGTTATCCTATTTTCTTAAGGTTTATCTAGCTAAAAATGAAACTCGTTTCATACATCTAATGCTTAACAGTAGATAGATCAGCTTCCTCAAATTCAACTCATCTTTTCCATGTGGATGTGTAGTGATTCATAAATGAAAATAGAAATAGGTTTTTTTGCAGGGGTTGATGAGCTACGGGAAGGGACTCCTACAACCAGCTTCGCACAGTTCTTATTCACCTTCTGTTAAGGCATACCAGCCCATAGTTTGAACCTCTATTTTCCAGCCACCATGAGCAAGCTACCTTAGGAAAATCCAACCTCCTTGGGGTATTGGGCTTGGTCTAGGGCGATGTTCACCTTATCTACAACTTCTGCGATTGTCATGCACCCCTCCAACACCTCATCTCACTATTCTTACCATCCAAAACCTCTCAACTAACTTTATGTAGCAGTTTCCTATAGCAAAATTGTAGCAACCTATTTTTGCACTGTTTTGACTTGAAATGATAGGATAGCCTAGTATTAGAGTAGGTTAGCCCCTCATCTTGGACTCCATGACCAAAAGTGCCACCTAGACCAGCCTTCCCATTCCTTTCCCTCCTATAAGAATAGATAGCATCAACTTTTATATTTCTGAAGTTAGAAATTAATACTTTTTTCTACAAATGTGAATGAGATAGTTAATACATGCATGTTTGAATTCTATGATGATAGAGAGAATTTGTATTTTAATGCAGTCCTGATAGCTAGATGATCAATCACAAGATTAGCATAGATTCCTTTCTGCAAATAATTTTTGTCATTTCATAGCTAGATGATTTACAAAATTTCATAGCATTCACCATTTGACAACTTTGATTTCCTGAATAGACAAGAATTTACTTTCCGTGCACTAGAGCTACCCTTACATTCACTGTCAGTAGTTAGACTCCCTTTAGTTCAATAGAGGACTAGTCTGGAACCCTAATGGTCAAGTGCCCCAGTTGAGAAGTGACGTGAGAATAATGATGCATATGTTGTGTATATAGCATTGTCACCTCCAAGTTTGCATGAAACCCCAGGTTGATAAATTAAATTTGGTAGCCCCAGGAGTTGCAGCATGCCTATTGCAATAATGAGGCTCATCACTTTTAGGCATCGTTGCCAGGGAGGTGTCTAGGTAGGTGTAATTTTTTATTTTCTTTCTAATTTGAATTCAGTAGGTAGATGTTAATCTTCTTTCCTTTTTATTTTACAATTGATTATGAAGAACACATAAAAATAAAAAATTTATTTCATGCCTCGTAGGAGTAGAGAAAATTTAGGAAAAATATTGCCAAATACCCCCACACCATCAAACAGTCAACCTTCCCTCTTCTTTGGTGACTGTCAACTTCCGTCTCTAACTAGATGAGAGATAGAGGACGCATTAGGTGAACAACCAGAGATCTTTGAAGAGCCCATTGGGGAAGAAGAATAAGTAACCATTCCACACACTTAAATCATGGCTAAAAATGGAAATGAGGGTGATTTTCCCATCAGCAAGACTAATGGAGATGCTAGGATGCAAAACATAAGCCCCTTTGCCCTTCCTCACTTCCATGGCTTAACCTCAGAGGACCTTGATAAATTTTTGTTTTAGTTTGCTGTAATCTTCAAAACTTATGATCATACCTCTGATGAGCATAAGTTCATGTTGTTCCCATCTACCCTTAAGGATGCAACCTTGTGTTGGTTCATGTGCTTACCTAGGGAGAACATCAATACTTGGGCTCAAATGTAGCAAGTCTTCAACAACAAGTATGAGGACAATTGCATGTCAAAAGACACCAATGAGGAAATCTTTAGAATGACCTTGGGACATGATGAATCCTTGGAAGATTATGAGGAAAGGTTCCAACTTAGTTACAAAAGGGCCAAATGCACCCTTGATCCTGGGTCACTCAAGTTAGTCCTTCTTAGAGGAATTAGGGAGGAAATTTTGGAAACCCTAAACATGATATTTGGAGGGGACATTTATCAGTTATCTTATGATGATATCAAGACAGTTTTCAAAAACCATTCTAGGGATGTGTTGTAGCGACTACAAAACCCTCCAAAATTTTGTCTTGCATCCAATTTCAAAGCCTTCCTTGGGTTTCTTCTTGATGTTTGCAAGCACTCAGCCTCATCTCGTGAGCTCATGTTGAGTCTTTTCACCCTCCTCGCTTGATAGCTCAACGAACATCTTTTCACATTTTGGTCACAATGTCATGCTCGGAGTCATGTTCTGGCCATGCACAAGGTCCAATTTGCGTCCGCTCTACAAACATATGTCACACTCACACACGAGGTTGTATACAATGTCACTCAAGCATTGTCGCAATCATTCACCGATCTATCACAAGTGTCATTCTTGTCGCTCACACCATCGGTCAAACACACTGAGTGTATGCTGTCTTGTTGATTTGAGGTCTCTTGACGTCAAGTCATGTTGAGTGTGTGTTCGCGAGGTCATGTATGTACGAAGTAGCACATTCACACACTTAGTAATTTTGTTAAAGCTTTGTCGATTGGACCATTTTCCAAAAACCAGGCATCCATTGAGCTTCATTGTGCAGTTTCATCTCTCAGTGATTATGTATTCTTTCCTAGGATTGTGGACAGATGGAGGCTACCTGCTAGGAAGTTTGGATTGCGCGATCCTCGAATCGACTTGATTGACTGTCACCTAGAACAACACAAAATTTTCCCATCAAACCATTTCAATCTGCGTTGTCTTCTAGCACATCAACTGATCCCCCAGTTGGTCAACTAAATATTTTGATCAGGTAGTGACCTTGGGGTTCACTCCCCCAAAAAATTGAGAAAAATATTCAAAGCATGCATACTCTCCAGACTAAAGAAACTATGCAGACATGTTGGACTGACACCCTATGTCCAGCACTATCTCCCTAAAAAAATAGCGTAGTTTTTCCAGCCAGTCACCCAGTCAATCAGCCTGTTGCTCGCTGTTTAGTCAATTTAGTGTTTCTAAATTGATGTCATTAATTGTCAACCCGGGGCTCGTAAGCTGATGAAGTGAAGGTGTACTATATGTACTTAAGCAACCTCTTAGAGCTTTTTTTGTCGTTTGGGGGTGTTGTTTGTGGTTAAGTTATCTTCCTAAAATGGAGTGGTGATTTATAAAAAGATGAGTGATGGTGTGTGTAAAGTGAATTCTAGATGAGTGAGAGTGTGTGATTAGTGATTTCTAACTACTTGCTGAAAAGGAAAAGCTTGAATGAAATAAATGACTTGAAATAACTTGAAAGCAAAGAATCACTTTCTAATGGCATTAGACACCATTCATGCTGCTGCAAATAAAAGGTAAGAAAATCACTTAAAAGACCAATGATAAAGTTTATCTCTTCCTAACTCTCTGCCTCTAACACATAGTACTGTGTAAGACACGATTAGGAAGTAGCTAAAGATAAGTCTAAGAAATGATAAAAATGAGAAAAATCTACTTTAAAGACTAGTTATGATGTTCAGCTCTCTCTAACTCTCTGCCTCTAACACACAGTACTGTGTAAGACACGATTAGAAAGTAGTTAAAGATTAGTTTAAAAAGCACCCAAAGCCAGCGGCAAGTTATTAATATTCTGATCTCCAAAAGATAGACAATTTATGATAAAGAGATCATTCATGTGTTAGCAAACCACTTTGAGAAATAAAACTAAAAAATCAGCTATGAAAATAAAGTAAAGGCAGCAACTTGAATCTGTCAACTGAAACTACCACTAGATATTTAAGCAAATACACAAACACAAAATCAATCCCGGGCTTAAAAACCTGCAAAAGAATAATGCTGATCAACTAAAAAGAAAGGCTGGAAATGAAATAACAAGAAAGGAAATTACGCTGTACATGTTTCAAAAAGAAATGCTGAATATAAACAAGGAAATGTTGCACATAAAATACATAAAATACTTTACAAGGCTAACATGAACAGGGGCCCTCCATTCATATCATCCAAAAGAGACTCAAGGAATTGCAAACTTCAAAACAACACTGTTTCTATTACTCCATGTGTAGAAAAATACAGTCCAGAGTGCTAGAACAACACTATAAAAACAGAGTATTCGAATGCTCTAAAATAACAACAAGTTTATAAAATGCAGCCACTAAAAAGTAACCTTCAGCGTATGCAAACGCTAGTTTTTATAGGCATCTGAAAGACGGCCTAATGCGTACAGCTAAAACGGAAAAACAACTAACTGTCATGCGTAATTAAGGATCAAAACACATCATAAGTCTGCGTGGATGAGCTGGAGGTTTTGGTCGTTATGGGCATTGAATCCAGAGTTGGATTATGTCCCCCACGGCCTGCATAAGACGGACAAGTCACCTTTTAAACTGACGTGACCTAGCAACTTACGTATCACCGTTAAGCTGCCTTTATTGACCGTAACTTGACCCTCGTTGACCGGAGGTACAGATGACGTGGATGGCTGAACAGATAGCACAGGAACCTCGAGCACCTTGATTCCTAAGTGCCCATGTGGCTCATTTGGAAAAATGACACGTGGAACCTTGAGTTTAACAAAAAGGCTGCGGGATCATCAGATGGCTGCGGAATCAACAGATGGTTGTGGAATCAGCAGATGGCTGCAGAATGCCTGTAAATATGTCAAAATCTAAACAAAACAGTCACACATTAGCAAAATCCCTAAATCATGCTTAATGCCATCATATGTAATGATTTGGGTGAGTTTATGCATCAAAATAGAGCAAAAGGGAGAGATGAGTGAGGGAAAACTGTGGGAAATGATGGATGACCAAGTGTAAAGTAGAGACTCTACATACCCCCACTGCGAGGGTATTGCATGTCCTCATGCAATCAAAAACATGGTTCAGTCCACCTGCTGGGATGCCTCTGCTAGGACATCCAGCCTTCTCTTCTTTCTTTGTGTGGCCAGATTGACCCTTGGTCTTTTCATCAAACACCTGAATTTCAGATTGATTAAAGCTCTGTTTAATTTTTTGCATCTCGTTTTGAGCTTTTTGTTTTCCTTCTACCATAGACCCATATGAAGCATGGTGTTATCTTGGACCATCTTGTCCACATTGCCCTGTATCTTTAGTTTTTCATTTTCTTGTTTGATGTGGCGATTTAGCACCTCTAGCTCAAATATTTCCTGCTTCAGTGATTGGACTTGTTGCTCCAAGGGTTGAGTAGTGCTTGGCCCAGCCACTGCTTGTTCCAGCGTCTCCAGGTAATTATAAACATTTTTTTGATCAGGGTCAACCTTAGGTGAACGCCTTGGGCTATGCTCATACTGAAATTCGGATCCTTGTTCAAATTCAGGCTCATGCTCAAATGGACTTTCCTCACGTGGAGGACTGGTCTCTAGATACTCAGCGTGTGAAGGACTTTTCTCCAAGTCAAGACTTGTAGCACCTTTTTGAGGTGTGCTTAAGTCAATGAAGAATGACTGTTTACCCTTTGTGGCCCCTACTTTTCTTTTTTGTAATCTGCTGCTCCTTCTTACAGAGGTGGTACTCTGTTTTTATTTTGGTACTTTTTGCTTTTGTTTTTCCTCCTTTTTGGAAAGGGTAGTTTCATGGAGTTTGGCCATTCTTTGTGCTAAGGGCTGAGTATCTTCCTCACTAGAGTTCTCAGGAGTAGCGTAAGTTTCTTGAGCTACAACTTTGCCTTTATCTTTCTTTTGTTTCATCCTACTCTCTTTTCTCTTTTGAGCAATTTCTTGGGCAAGTTCTGAAAGAGTTTCTGTGATAATTCCTTGAGCTGTTTGACCAATGTCCACAGCAGGCTCAGGATCAATATCATGTTGAGAATGATGTACATCAGTTTCTTCTACAATCTGCTCTTGAACAGCTTCCTCTTGGACAACAGTTTCCTCTTGGTCAACAGTTTCATGGGTAGCCTCCTTTCGTTTTCTTCTACTCTTTCTAGGCACAGAGGTTTCTCCTGCTTCCTCAAAATGGTTTCTCACAAGAAATTTCTCCTAGGTATCTCTTTTTTCTTTCAATTGTTCCTCAACTAGCATTTTAACAAGACCACGATGACATAGATGTGATTCAATGTTTGTTGGGTTCTTTTGGGCCATTGAACACATTTTTCTAAGACTTGAGAGTAGAAAATATGGAAGGTTAATATCATCTCCTAAGAAATGCATCATGACTTTGGCATGGTAAACATATAAGACTCCAAACCTTCCCTCACAAGTAATGAATTTTTGCACTAATAACAGTAAAGTTGTCCATTCTTCCTTGACATAAGTAACAGGAATCCCTTTTGTAAAAATGCTGGTATCCATACCTGGGTTTTTCAAGATTTGCTTCCACTGTTGGTCTTGTACTGATCGGTTTTTAAACCATCTTTCTCCAGTTTGTGGGAGTGAAGTGGCTTGTGCTATGCTGCTCTCTGTGACTGTAAACTTCAGGTCCCCTATCTCCACTTGATTATCTTTATCCCTGAAGGAACGTGCAAAGGCCTTCGTAACCTCTCTGTGGTAACCTTTGAATTTTTGGATGCATTGGAGCCAGTTTTCTTTCTGCAACGCTTCTTTAACTTGAGGATATCCCTCCAGAAATTTTGAACCCTCGAGTTCTGCCCTTAAAAGTTTACCCATGGACTCTACGGCTCTGTTCTTAAAATTTTTGGAAAAGGGAGGTTACACGGCTTCAACAGTAGCCTTAACACAGTGAATTTACGGCTCTGTTCTAAATCAAAAGGCTACACGGCTTCAACAGTGGCCTTAACACCGTAAAATTACGGCTCTAATGTAACAGCCGTAACACTGATAACCTGAATTAGCAGAGAGGAAGACGTAAAAAAAAATAGAGTATGACTGAGGTAGCAGCGTAGTGAGCACAGCGAAATAAGGGAAATGAGGAAATGAAACAGCGTGAATGAAATGGAGTGATACGAGCGTATGAGGGTTATGAAATGATGGGTGTAAACGGTTAGGTCCTTAGGCTTCGGTCACAGGTCTCCACATGGCTGCGGGATTATGACTTAGAGAGACGTAGTACAGCAGTCTACGTCACTTAGGTACGAAACCCTTAATGAAAGAGCAGCCGCAATCCAGTTTCAAAATCGTGATGAATCATGACCGATGAGTGGGGAGATACGTGGATTTTTGGTCGTATGATGGATAAAAACGGATAATCATTACATTAAATGGCAAGAAACATAACCCCGGAACTTTAGCAAAATGAGATAACCGTAAGTTTAGGATTTTAGATCATACCTCAGGTTCGCGTTTGAATTGCCTTTGATTATTTTCCACTAACCCTTCATTGTGTTGTTGCTGTTGCATGACCCTTTTCCACTTATTGTTGATGACTTCTAAACTGTAACTTTTTTTTTTCAAACAGACTGTGTTTTTTTATGCAGGTGCAGAGAGCTGCGGAATTTTTAGATGGCTGCAGAATCTTCAGATGGCTGCGGAATCTGCAGTAGTACCCTCCGGCTGCACAAAATAACTTTAGTTGTCTAAAAAAAATGACTTTATTGATGGAGTGAAATGTAATGAATGGATTAATGAATGGATGGATGGATAGAAAGAAATGAGGTGGAGTGAAAGTGATGAGATGGTGAATGAGGTGGATGAAATGGCGAAATGAGATGGAAGAGAGAGATTTTTTTTTTTTTTTTTATTGGAAAACATGAGGTGTCAGGTGACCTTGATTTTCACCTCAGGTTTTTTGTATGAGACTGCCAATCAGAGATTGGTTTTCAGGCTCATACATTTATTTATTTTTTTTCTCTCTCTTTTTTTTTTTTTTTTTTTTTTTTTTTTTTCAAAAACCAAAGATTAGGCTAATGGAGGAGAAGAATCCTTCTCCACCAACCTGATTGCAGAATCTTCTTTGAACAATTTGACAAACTCTTCTTTTGAGAATGGCTTCTGGTAGATTTTCAAGCAGTGGCCATTCACAATAAGAGGAGTATGAAATTCATCAATAGTTTTTACTCGAACTGCTCCATTGCTAAAGACTTCATCAATCTCATATGGCCCGAGCCAATGAGTTTGAAACTTTCCTTTGAAGTCTTTGAACTTTGAATCAAATAATAGAGCCCAATCTCCTCTCTAAAACTTTCTTTCTTTGATATGACGATCATGCCATTTAGATCTTTGGTGCTGAACTAGATCGGTCCTTAGAATTGCATCTTGTCTTATTTCATCTAGCTCATTTAGCTGGTCCATTCTGTGTCTTTGAGCTTCTGAGAGGCTCATTCCCAATTGGACTGCCATCTTGAAGGTCTTGATTTGGAACTCAATGGGGAGCAGGACTTCCTTCCCATAAACAAGTTCATAGGGAGAATGTCCTGTTGTGTTCTTCCATGTAGTCCTATAGGCCCATAAGGCTTCAGGGAGCCTTTCCACCCAATCTCTTCTATGAAGATGAACAGTCTTGGTGATAATGCCTTCAAGAACTTTACTGGTAGATTCCACTTGGCCATTGGATTGCGGATGGTAGGGAGTAGAGGTTCTGTGCTTAATCTTATATTCCTCCATCAGCTTCTCCATCAATTTAGATGTAAATTGGCTGCCATGATCTGTCACAATTTCCCTTGGGACACCAAAACGAGTGAAAATATCTTCAAAAATAAATTGAACAACTGAATTTTCAGTGGCAGAAGGCAATGCTTTTGCTTCTACCCACTTAGTAACATAATCAGTACAAACCAGTATATACCTCTTTTGCTTTGATGGTGGATTAATTGGTCCAACGAAATCTAGAGCCCATTTCTCAAAGGGTTCGATGCATACCTGAGGCTGTAGAGGCATTTCATTTGAAGGAGTTGGTTTCCCAACTCTTTGGCAGCTGTCACACCTTCTAACATACTGCTTTGCATCTCTAAAGAGAGAAGGCCAATAATATCCTAGAGAAAGGATTTTATAGGTTGTCCTCTTGTCAGCAAAGTGCCCACGGCATGGTTCATCATGACATGCCTTAAGGATGTCAGGCATTTCATCTTCCCGAACACACCTTCTGATTATACAATCTGGCACTGTTTTGAACAATTTATTAGAAATCCAAGAATAATGTGCACTCTCCTGAATGATTTTCCTTTTCTCATTAGGAAATAAGTGTAGAGGAAGCTTCCCTGTAACAAGATAATTAGCCATATCTGCATACCAAGGAGTCTTGGTAGTCACTGCAAACAAGTATTCATCTGGAAACTTATCTTCTACTGGAGAATCCTCCTTAGTGTTTTGGATTCTAGACAAGAAATCAGCTACTGTGTTTTGTTTTCCAGGTCTATCTAACACAGTAATGTTGAATTCTTGTAAGAGTAAAAGCCATCTTGTAACTCTACCATTAGTGACAGGTTTGTTCATTAAATATCTTATGGCAGAGTGATCAGTATGGACAAAGGTTTCATAGCCGGTTATGTAGTGTCTAAACTTGTTGATCGCATGTACCACAGCTAAGAACTCTTTTTCTGTAACAATATAATTTAACTCAGTGGGAGTCAAATTCTTACTTGTGTAATAAATGGCATAAGGGATCAAATCCTTTTGTCCCAAAACAGCTCCTAGAGTTGTATCTGAAGCATCAGTAGAGATGTGGAAAGGGAGTTTCCAATTTGGCCCCCTTAAGACGGGTGCTTCAGATATTCTAGACTTTAGAGCTTCAAAGGCAGATTGACACTCAGGATCCCATTTAAACTCACAGTCTTTGGTAAGCAATTTGAAAAGAGATGCTATCCTAGTGAAGTTTTCAATAAATCTTATGTAATACCCAGTAAACCCAAGAAAACTTCTAACATCCTTCTGGCAATTTGGAACAGGTAACTTAGAGATGACTTCAACTTTGGATCTATCAACCTTAATCCCATCTCCTGAAATATGATGTCCTAAAACAATCCCTTCAGTAAACATCATAAAACACTTTTCATGACTTAAAGAAAGATTTGTTTCCTTACATCTTACCAGTACTTTTTCCAAATTTTCCAAAGCTTCTTCAAATGTATTACCATAAACTGTGAAATCGTCCATGTATACCTCTACACAATCAAGAATCAGATCTAAAAAGATTCCTAATACAGCCCTTTGAAATGTAGTAGGTGCATTGCACAATCCAAAAGGGAGTACTCGGTAGGCAAAATTTCCCCAAGGACAAGTGAATGTGGTTTTGTCTTGATCTTCAGGTGCTACCTGAATTTGATTGTACCCACTAAAACCATCCAAGAATGAGAAATACTTTTTACTTGCTAAAGTGTCTAGTACCTGATCAATAAAAGGTAGAGGAAATGATCCTTTAAGGTTGCCTTGTTAAATTCTCGATAATCAATGCAAACTCTCCATTTACCATTCTTTTTGGGCACCATAACCAAGGGAGAAACCCATTGGCTATCTGAAATGGGGTAAATGAAGTTTACCTTGAGCAATTTCTGGAGTTCTTCTTTCACGATTTCCCTAAGGTTTGGATTCATCCTTCTTTGTGGTTGCCTAATAGGTCTGCTATTTTCTTCAATGTAGATGTGATGAATACAAGTCTTAGGATCGATTCCTTTCATGTCAGTGTATTCCCATGCAAAGGCAGTGGAATGTTTTTGCAACAGTTTAGTTAATTCTTCTTGTTGTGGTCTTCCCAAGTTTTTGTTAATGTTCAATGTTTTTCCTGGAAGAATTTCAACTGTATAACTACCAAACTCTTCCATTGAGAAGAGAGACATCTGTCTAGAGGAGAGATATTCAATATCTGCATCTATCTGAAAATGTGTAGAGTCATATTCTAGAGATACTTCAAAATTTTCTAATGTATTTAGAATTTGATTGTCTTCACTAATCTCAGAGATAGTTAGAACAGGTTGAATAGTATCTTCATCCTCTACCCATTCATCTTCTCCTATTTCTGTTATAGGTTTTGCTGGGGGATACAAGTTGAATTTCTTGGTGGAATTACCATCTGAGATTTACATGTCCCCAGACCTACAGCTTATGAAAGCATCAGCTGTGGCCAGCCAAGGTCTTCCTAAAATAAGAGGATGTCCTCCTAGATTATTATTGGGAGTTAAAATCATAAAATCAACTGGATATTCGCAAGAATCTAGAGAGACTGGAATATCTTCCAATACACCATCAGGTTTAATGATTGATCTATCTGCAAGCTGCAGCAAAGTAGGTGTAAAGAGAAGGTTAGGAAGCTTTAACTGATCCATGGTCTGTCTACTCATGATGTTGATCACAGCTCCTAAGTCAATCAAAGTATTTGGGATTTCAACCCCATTAATATGAGTTTTGACAATAGGGCTACCGGGATCTACATATTTTTGCATGGTAATGTTACCCATCATTATGTCTGCAATTTTTCCAACTAGATGTATCCTTTTAGTATCTCTGGTTCTTTTTCCTGTTTTCTTCAAACTCAACTCCTTTATTGTCTTCGCTAGAATGGGAATTTCCTTAATGGCTTGTAACAAGGGGATCTTGATACATACATTCTTCAATTCATCTAGGAAGCTATAGTCAGGCACCCATATCTGCTTTTCCACCCCTTTGTCAATTTGCAATCTTTCAGGAAAAGGAGGTGTAGCTAAAGGTGTAGGTTGCTCAACTATGGGAGTTGTAGAGGTTGATTCTTTTTCTTTTTCTTTTTGGATATTTTGGTTTTGAAGTGATACTTCAGAACCTTTATTGACTTTGAGAGATTCCTCCTCAGAAATGCTTGGTTGTTGAACACTTGTAGAAGGTTGATCTAAGATTCTACCTGATCTAAGTTGTATGTCATTGAGAGGAACAACCATATAGGTAGGGAATGGTTGACCTTCCATCATGTAAGCATTTTGAGGGTTCCTATTATTTGGATTTGGTAATGGCTGAGAGGGAAGTTGATTTGATTTCTGCTGGGATTGAAGTGCTAGTTGAGAATTTTGATTTTGTGGAGGAGGTTGTTGTTGTTGAGGGTATGGCAATGATAGTTGTTGACCTTGGTTTGGAAGTTGTGTAGCTTGCTGACTCTGAAATGATGGAGGATATTGATAGAATTGAGCAAATCTCCCATAAGGATTTTGCATGCTTTGCATCCATGCTTGGAAAGCATTTTGAGGTTGAGGCCAAGGTTGTTGCCAAGGATTCCAATTTGGTTGGGATTGAGAATTCATAGAGTTGTTAAACCCTTGATTCTGTTGTCCTTGCCAAGGTCTCCTTGCAATAAAACAGAGAGATTCAAGTGTATCTGGATCCTCTTGAAAGACTACTTTGAGGCCAGGAATTGAAGGACAATCCTTGGTCTCATGAGTTTCTGAGCAAATTACACATGTTTCTACAACGTGTGCATCTAAGGGACATTCCCTTAAAGCATGTTTCTTTCTACATTTTGGGAAAAAGATAGCCAAAGCCTCAGCTTCTACTTTTTGTTTATTGTGAATCTTAAGGGTATCAACTTGTTCACTAAGACTCCCTAAGATGTCAGTTTTAAATTCATCAAGCATACTGCCAATTTCAGCCCTACTCACTGATCCTGTTGCAGATTTATTTGCCCTAAGGAGAGAAGGATCTCTAGGCCCTTTTTGAGTTTTTGATTTGCCCCTTGAGAGATGGATACAAAGTTCTGCTATGTCATTGAGAGAAAGTTGAGAAATATCCCCTTTCCCCATCATGTGTAAAATGTCTATCCATTCATCCCTAATGGCTTTTAATAAGAGGGCTTTTAAGGTCTCTTCATCCAAGGTATTCATTTTTTCTCTTTTCAAGTTATATTGAAACCTTTCAAGTAAATCTTCTAGGCTCTCATCTTCTTTTTGTATCATTTTAAAAACCTCGTCCTTGTGATTAGTAGGCATGCAATAGTCTAAATACCTATCCAAAAATGTCTATTTCATCTCATCCCAAGTCCTAATGGATTGAGTGAGTAACCCCATGAACCATTTCAAGGCTTGATTCTTCAGTGTTGAAGGGAACAACTTGAGTTTCTGAGAGTCATCCAGGTAGTCATAAGTTCGACACACCACTTCAAACTCAAATAAGAATGTTTCAGGGTCCTCAGTCCTTAACCCATGGAAGTTATGGAGGACAGATGGTGATATGTTTTTCATAGTGGCTCGGGAATCCTCATTAACAATGGGAAACCCAAATGAATTATCCCCATTTCTATTTCCTTCTCCAATGGGACCTCTACCTCCATTATTGTTATTGTTGTTTCCTCCTCCTCCTCTACCTCTACCTCTACCTCCTCCTTCTTCCTCTGCCATGATGATTCTCCTAGGGATTTCAAAATCTTCTGGTTCCTCTACAAAAGGTGAATGAGAAGAGATTTCTCCTTCTTCTTCAGATGATTCCAATTCCTCAATTACAATTGGTCTTCCTGTAGGAGAAAGAGAAGAGTCTCTTCCTGGTTCAAAGTCAATAGAAGGTGTAGGAGAGTCAACTCTTGGCTCTTGAATTCCAGGAATTCTAGGACTAGGAGTTTCGGTTGGAGATAAGGGGGGCATCTCTTGTCTATCCCGTGAAGCAGATGGACTTGTAAAAATTGAACTTCGAGCTCTAGCTAAAAACCTTCCTCTAGAATCTCTAGCTCTATGCATGTCATTTTTTTTTTTTTTTCAAGTCAAGTTAATAGTTCTTTTTCTGATCTTCCAGTTCACTCTAGGTGCAAGAAGAGAGCATACTCAAGAAACTACCAAATCAATAACTTCCTCTTTTCTGATCCTCCAGATCACCTTGCAGTGCAAGAGGAGAGCATACTTTGATAGGTTATCAACTTCTTTCCTTGAAATCTTTTTTATGTTTTTTTTCTAAGAATATGGCTACTTAATTTCACTTCCCCGGAAACAGCGCCAAAATGTTTAGTCAATTTAGTGTTTCTAAATTGATGTCATTAATTGTCAACCTGGGGCTCATAAGCTGATGAAGTGAAGGTGTACTATATGTACTTAAGCAACCTCTTAGAGCTTTTTTTGTCGTTTGGGGGTGTTATTTGTGGTTAAGTTATCTTCCTAAAATGGAGTGGTGATTTATAAACAGATGAGTGATGGTGTGTGTAAAGTGAATTCTAGATGAGTGAGAGTGTGTGATTAGTGATTTCTAACTACTTGCTGAAAAGGAAAAGCTTGAATGAAATAAATGACTTGAAATAACTTGAAAGCAAAGAATCACTTTCTAATGGCATTAGACACCATTCATGCTACTGCAAATAAAAGGTAAGAAAATCACTTAAAAGACCAATGATAAAGTTTATCTCTTCCTAACTCTCTGCCTCTAACACATAGTACTCTGTAAGACACGATTAGGAAGTAGCTAAAGATAAGTCTAAGAAATGATAAAAATGAGAAAAATCTACTTTAAAGACTAGTTATGATGTTCAGCTCTCTCTAACTCTAACACATAGTACTGTGTAAGACACGATTAGAAAGTAGTTAAAGATTAGTCTAAAAAGCACCCAAAGCCAGCTGCAAGTTATTAATATTCTGATCTCCAAAAGATAGACAATTTATGATAAAGAGATCATTCATGTGTTAGCAAACCACTTTGAGAAATAAAACTAAAAAATCAGCTATGAAAATAAAGTAAAGGCAGCAACTTGAATCTGTCAACTGAAACTACCACTAGATATTTAAGCAAATACACAAACACAAAATCAATCACGGGCTTAGAAACCTGCAAAAGAATAGTGCTGATCAGCTAAAAAGAAAGGCTGGAAATGAAATAACAAGAAAGGAAATTACGCTGTACATGTTTCAAAAAGAAATGCTGAATAGAAATAAGGAAATGCTGCACATAAAATACATAAAATAATTTACAAGGCTAACATGAACAGGGGCCCTCCATTCATATCATCCAAAAGAGACTCAAGGAATTGTAAACTTCAAAACAACACTGTTTCTATTACTCCATGTGCAGAAAAATACAGTCCAGAGTGCTAGAACATCACTATAAAAACAGAGTCTTCGAATGCTCTAAAATAACAACAAGTTTATAAAATGCAGCCACTAAAAAGTAACCTTCAGCGTATGCAAACGCTAGTTTTTATAGGCATCTGAAAGACGGCCTAATGCGTACAGCTAAAACGGAAAAAAAACTAACTGTCATGCGTAATTAAGGATCAAAACACGTCATAAGTCTGCGTGGATGAGCTGGAGGTTCTGGTCGTTATGGGCATTGAATCCAGAGTTGGATTATGTCCCCCACGGCCTGCATAAGACGGACAAGTCACCTTTTAAACTGACGTGACCTAGCAGCTTACGTATCACCATTAAGCTGCCTTTATTGACCGTAACTTGACCCTCGTTGACTGGAGGTACAGATGACGTGGATGGCTGAACAGATATCACAGGAACCTCGAGCACCTTGATTCCTAAGTGCCCATATGGCTCATTTGGCAAAATGACACGTGGAACCTTGAGTTTAACAAAAAGGCTGTGGGATCAGCAGATGGCTGCGGAATCAGCAGATGGCTGCGGAATCAGCAGATGGCTACGGAATGCCTGTAAATATGTCAAAATCTAAACAAAACAATCACACATGAGCAAAATCCCTAAATCACGCTTAATGCCATTATATGTAATGATCTGGGTGAGTTTATGTAGCAAAATAGAGCAAAAGGGAGAGATGAGTGAGGGAAAACTGTGGGAAATGATGGATGACCAAGTGTAAAGTAGAGACTCTACAATCGCCTGAAAAACTACGCAATTTTCATGAGCAGTTTCCCCGTTGCCCATCATCCTGCTCAGCTCAGAAACATGGAAAGGATGTTGAGTAGGATAACATCCTAGAATTGCACAATTTTTTCCAACAACACTCTTGCAGCTCGCTACCAGCTCCCTTGAAAAATTGCGTAGTTTTTTTCAGTAGCATTCATGCAGTCGGTTGCTAGTTGCCTGAAGAAATTGCAAATTTTTTGTTTCCAGTCCCCCTCTACTGCCTACATTTCCTCCATAAAAAAAATTGTATAGTTCTATGCTCCAGTTAAGCTAGATCCCACAAATAGTCACTATTGATCTATATTGTCCATCTTAGTCTCTCAGTGACCTTTACGTAATTTGCTCCAGCAATGCCCAGAGCCTGCATCCCAGCTTGAAATATGCCTTGTGCAGTTTCAAAGCCTTGTCCTCTCTCCCAGTCACTTGCATCCAAAAGCGAATGACAATGCATCATGGTAGACTAGGAGATTTTTGGATTTTATGTTCTCGTCATAAGTGGTTGCAGATACAGGTACATGGATGATACATGATGAAACGAATAACAGGATGAACAAGGAGAGAATGCGAGGAGATTCGTTTGAAAACAAATGAATGAGGAATGCATGCGAGGAGATGTTTTCACAAATAGAAGAACACATGAAGCATTCCAAACTACAAGCAAAGCAGCGATGTACTCATGCAACATCAAGTGAACCCCAAGACCATCGAAGACTCCACAGACCTTGCCATGAGGGGGTGAATCTATGGTACACCAAGAGGACATCCATCAATCAACAACACTACATCTTGACATGCATGCCACTAGCAGCATGAACATACCAACACTGTCATATTGAGTCATGTCATGAGTCATGTCAAGAGTCATGTAAGTCAAACAATCATGACGGAAGTTGGATAGTCAAAAGGGATAGTTTCACACATGACTATAAATACCCCTCATTTGTACATGTGAATAACTTTTCACCTTGTCTATGCCTACATAGCATTGAGAGTTTGTAATATTTTGTTTGAGGGGCGAGAATTGGCTCCAACACCTCGCTATCAGGGTTAATGATGTAATGGTGTAGGGATGTGTCTTGGAACTTTCACTTAATTCAGAATCCTTTTAACAATCTAGCACATTTTCACAACATGTAGTGTAATTTTTTGTAAGACTATTCTTTGGACACTTGTAATGCATGTTTCTTTAAATTTTTTTAAGACAGTTGAATTATTTCAGTTGTTCTAATACATATGCCTACGAAATATGTTTTATAAGTTGTTAACGCATCCTGATCATGTGGGCTATCCCACCGAACACTCAATAGATTCATTCATGTAAACTTATTATAACGCCCGTCACAATCGTGTGGACTATTTTGCTAGGTGTTGTACGTGCTATTTATTCACCTTGTTTTTTTTACTACTGCATCTGTGTGGACTACTACTCTAGAAGCTCTACATGTCCTGTTATGTTTTGTGTCTCTGGCAAAGTTGGGACTATTTGCTTTCAACCTGAGGCGAACTTCCATCCTCTCCCTCTATAGTGAAAGAAATTTGACACAAGTAACACCATACAACTCAACAGGCATGCAAACCTCATTGTTCGAAGACAAAGAAGAACACTCTCACGTGCTCACAAGAAAGAGATAAGGCATATCTTTAAGATAATCGCAATCGGGCCATCATACCGGATGGGACTCCTACACGAAACTATGTGAGGTATAGTTGGGACTTCATACCAGGGAGATCCCCTGAATGTTGGCGAGTCTAACACCGTCAACATTTCTGGCACTAGAAGGAGGGCCTGATGACAAGATGAGTCCTCACAATCTATTTTGAATCTGTGCACATCCATCATGGTTTTTTTTATAGTTCACCCTCTGAAATATTTTATGCTCTTAATCCTACAAGATGACACCAGAATACCAAATATGCGAAAAAATATACCCAAAACATAGAATAAGAGTAGTAACAACAAGTATTTTATTATTTAGAAAGCAAAGTTCAGTTGCCTCTTCGAGGGGGCAACCTCCAATAGAGCTAAGTTCGATTACAAAATAAGACACGATGCTCCTCGTAGGGAGTCTCTGTCCTTTATATAGGATTCATACATGCAATATCATGGGGCAATACCATGGTTCTTATTAATAACATCTATCTAATACCATAGCCCAATTGCAACTAACTATGGTCCCGTCATTAAATGCGGGTTAACCACTTACAATTATTAATATGGGCTTTATTGACTCTTTACTTAGCTATAACTATGACTTGATCCTATTACATAAATAAGGGGGTTAGGGTGGGACCCTAACATGACCTCCCCCATAAGAATAGCCTTGTCCTCAATCCTGAAGCTGTGGAAACTGCTGAAGAATAGTGGCCGGTTCCCAGGTTGAATCTTCCAGAGAGGTGTCTTTCCACTTGACGAGGACTTCCTTGATCATGCGGCCACACAGGTTTCGTTCTCATGTTTCCAGGACATGTACAGGTTGGAGCTAGATTGACCCTTCTTCATCCAATTTAGTTAGACTAGTTTGAATTCTGCAATTGTTCCCAATCACTTTCTTGAGGCATGAGACATGGAAAACTAGATGGATTTTTGCAGTGGGTAGCAAAGCTAGCTTGTAGGCCACTTCTCCAATGCGTTGAAGTACTTGATATGGTTTGTATAATTTTTGAGATAGTTTCTAACAACCCTTGTCTTTGTGATGTTTGCTTATATAGTTGCAGCCTCAAAAATAACTCATCCCCTTCTTGAAATTGGTGTTCTGAGTGATGCTGAATGAGCTATTGCTTCAGGCAGTTTTGAGCTTGATGAAGATTCTCTCTAAGATGGGCGAGCATGGTTGTGTGGTTCTGTAGGAGTTGATCCACTGCTTGTACCTTTGACCACCCCTTGATATAAGAAGTAGGGGAAGGAGGGAGTTGACCATAAACTGCTTCATATGGAGTCACTTTGGTGGTGGCATGATAGTTGGTGTTATATCACCATTCATCTAGAGGTAACCACTGTACCCAGAGATGTTTCTTTTCTGAAGTGAAACACGTAAGGTAGGTTTCCAGACATTTGTTGGCTGCTTCAGTTTGACCATTAGTTTGTGAATGATAGGAAGTACTGAGTTTTAGTTGGGTACCTTGTAGCCGGAAGAGTTCCTACTGAAAATTACTAGTGAAGGCTGGGTCACGATCAGACACAATGGAAGTGGGCATGCCATGTAATTTGAAGATCTGATCCATGAAAGAATGAGCAACCAAAGTCAATGTAAAAGAGTGGGGTAGGGTGCAAAAATGAGCATACTTAGAAAGTCTGTCCACAACCACCATGATGACTGACTTGTTTCGTGACATTGGAAGACCTGTAATGAAATCCATAGAAACCTCTGTCCATATTGATGCTGGGATGGGCAATGGTTGTAATGTGCCTGGTGCTTTGACTGTCTCTCCTTTGTTGCACTAACAGACGTCACATTCAGCTACAAAAGTAAGAATGTCCTTTTTCATGCCTGTCCAAAAAAATAATCTTCGAGTGCGAACATACATCTTCTGAAAGCTTGAATGTCCTGCAGTGGGAGATGAGTGCAACTACACTAAAATGTAGCTTTTTAGGGCGGATGTTGGTGATATTACGACTTTGTCCTTGTAGCGAAGAATCTCATCCTACCATGAGTAGCCCTCGATGGAATTTGGATCGGCCTGAAATTGAGTAATGAGTTGGGAGAGCTAGGGATGTGAAAACCATTCCTTGCGAGCCTCTTCAATCCATTCTGGAAAGGAAAGGGAAATTGCAAGCAAGGGTACTTTCCTCCTCAAATTGGTGAGATAATGCATCTGCTACAATATTTTCGTGCCCTTTCTTGTAAATTATCTGATAATCATATCCCAGCATTTTAGTGAGCCATTTATTTTGTTGTGGTGAGGATAGGCATTGCTCCAAAAAATATTGAAGACTTTGATGGTCTGTGAAAATTTGGAAGCATCGCCCCAACAAGTAAGGTCGCCAGGTATCTACTGCATGCAATATGGGCATCATCTCCTTCTCATAGGTAGATTTTCCTAGATTCTTTCCACTGAGTTGTTGGCTTGTGAAGGCCAAGGGTCAACCTTCCTATATTAAGACCGCCCCAATACCTGTACCCAAAGCATCACATTCAATGACAAAATATTTGGTGAAGTCACGTAGTGCTAAGACTGGAGTGGAACACATGGAATTTTTTAGAGTTGTAAAGCCCTGTTGTGCTTCATCATTCCAGAGGAATGAATTTTTCTTGAGGAGTTGCGTGACGGGCCTCACAATGCGACCATAATTGTAGACAAATTTGCAATAGTAGCTCATGAGACCCATAAATCCTCTCAGGCACTTTAAGGTATTAGGTTGAGGCCAATCCTGCATTGCGTGGATCTTTTTGGGGTCCACCGTGACACCTTCATGCCCTACAATGTGGCCCAAATACTCAACTTCTTCCATGCCAAAAGAACACTTGGACATATTAACAAAGAATTTATGCTCGCGGAGTAGTTGCAAGAGAAAATCTACATGCTGAAGATGTGCGGCCCAAGTGCGACTGTAGATGAGGATGTCATCAAAGAAAACAAGGACAAATTTTATGAGATATGGTTTGGTCAAGTGGTTCATAAGGCTCTGAAAAGTGGATGGGGCATTACAAAGACTGAATGGCATGACTAGGGACTCATAATGGCCTTCATGAGTTCCGAAAGTAGTCTTCTGAATGTCGACTTATTTCATGCGAATTTGGTGGTAGCCTGAGTGAAGATCAAGCTCAGCGAAGAATTGAGCCACATTTAGTTCATCCAGCAAATCATCAACAACCGAGATGGGAAATTTATCTTTGACTGTCAACTTATTGAGGGCCCTGAAGTCTGGACAAATATGCCATTCCCCATCTTTCTTGAGCACCATCACCACAGGTGATGAATAAGGACTAATGTTGGGACAAATGATGCCTGCTTCGAAAAGTTCGTTGATTATTTTTTCTATTTCATTCTTTTGGGTGAACGGATATCTATATGGGTGCACATTTGACGGTTGTGTCCCTCGGACCAAAGTGATGCTATGTTCATGTTCCCCTCTTAAGGGTGGAAGCTCATGAGGCTTATCAAAGACTGGCTGATGGGTATTTAAGATCTGTTGCATCTCAGGATGAATCAGAAGAGAATTGGGTTCGAAGGCCTAGATGGAATTAAATTGAGCTATAACTCCATGATGGCCCTTTTTTAACAATTTTTCCATCCAATGTGAGCTGATGATAGTGGGAGCTCCCACTTGGAGTCCGCGAAGGGTATGTGTGTGGTTTTCCTGCTTAAAGGTCATATATAACCCCTGGAAATCCATTGTGATTGGTCCAAGTGTGCAAAGCCATTTAGCACATAGGACAATGTCACATCCTCCCATGTGTATGGCAAACATGTGGGTCTTTAACTAATAATCCCCCATTTGAAGTTTGACATTTTCACAGTGGCCTTCACATTTCATTGTGCTCCCATAAGCAATTTGGACTTGGAAGCTAGAAACTGCTCATACAAAAAAATGCACTACTTCCGCAACTCTTTGATTGATAAAATTATGTGTACTTCCACTATCAATCAAGACTACTATTGGGCAATGCTTAATAAAACCTTTGACTTTGAGAGTTTCAGGCGAAGAAATCCCTGCCAAAGCATGCAATGAAATAACTGGCTCTTCAGGTACATTGTCTTTTTGGTTGTCCTCTTCTTCCTCCTCTCATTCCTCAAGTGGTGGGGCTTCCACCGATGAGATGGGATCAGTAGCATAAATTTGAAAAAATTTGGGCTCCTTGCATTTATGTCGGGGCAGTATTTTTCATCACAGTAGTAACATAATCCTTGCTATCTTCTTTCCACCATTTTTGCAGATGACACCTTTTAAACCTTGAGTGTTTGGGTGGTGTTGTGAGCCTGTGGGGGGCGACCCTTAGCGGTGAATTTTGGGTGATTGGACTAGGCTACTAATGCACATTCTACTTCATGAGCTATCTTGCAAGCCTCTAGCCATGAGGGAGGGTGGTGCGGTCGAACGTGGGCTTGTGTGGCCTCTTTAAGACCACTGATAAAACATTTCATGTAGAATGCATCTTGTAGACCTAAAGTGTGGAAAGTTAAGGCTTCAAAGATGTAATATATTCTTCCATTGTTCTAGTCTGACGGAGCTTAGTGAGATGACCCAAAAAGGCAGAGTCATGGTCAAAGTGATCCATAAGAGATTTTTTGAATGTGTCCTAAGTCAAGGGCCTCCCATAACGACGTTGATGCCATTTCCACCATTGCCATCTTTCATTATCCAAGTTCATGATCCCCACACTAAGCTAAGTGGCATTATCCAGGATGTAATTCAAATTGAAATATTGCTCCATTTGTGATATCCATGCTGTCGGGTGAGAGCCATCAAATTTATGCATGTCCAACTTGGGTGGTCATGGACGGGATTGTTGGTGGGTGCCCCAAAGGTCAAGAGAGTGGCTAGATACTAGTACATAGCTACTGACCTACAAAAGGCTACAACCTTATCTTTTCTTCCAGGGACCACGTTTCATAAATTTTCAGACTGGATCCATGTATATCAATCAAACATCAAGTATATATGCATTAACCAACCTCCTTTGTACAAACAAATACTGAATCAACCAATAACTTCTCAGAATGTTGTAACCAGAAAACAGTACCAGTAACCAAACACCAATTCTGAACCCAGAACACTCCAGCAATAAATAAAAATAGCTAAAACATATTTCATGAGATATACACTACTTAATTATGAGAAACCTACGTGCATACACTTCTGTATCAAGGCCATCCAGCGTATACGTTGTTTTTAGTTAGTGAACTGGCATCTATACGCGCCTCTACTGCGCTGAACCTATGTACAGATCTATAAAAGATAATTTACCTTTTCACTTATTTAGACATCAGTTATACCAAGATTATCATATTTATAGATCAAGTCATACGCCAAATATAATAGATCAAAATTACACAAAGATACTTCTCTTCAAGCCGCCTCAAGATCTTGACCCATCAATAGAACTTATCCTTCTCATTGCGCTCTAGTTCCTCGTTGATTCAAATCTAGTTATGCACCATAACCTAATGACCAGTATTCTAGATCTTGCTCTTCATAAGATATTCAATGCTTAAGTCAATACCCTTGCCAAATGATCTCCTTCCCTTTTTATAGTCTTAGGCCTTACTCAAACCATGGTCCAAAACCATTGAGAACCAATACTAGGAACCCAATACCTGGGTTCAACACTTTCAGATGCAATACCAAGGACCAAAACCATAGGTTCACATATGTCGGACTAAATACCATGGACCAAACATAAGATTTCCCACATGTATGTGCTTTCCCATGCATGAAAGTGCGTGGATACGCATACGTGACTTTTAATCAGCAATCACGCGTGTATACGTGCCTTCGTATATAGTTAACCTACGTATCCCTCATTTTCTTTCATTATGAGAGCTTGAACTATGAACTGCCCTTTGAGTGAGTTGCCATCAAGGACAACACTTGTGCCATAGTGTCAAACCTGTGTCATAATTCGAACAATCTCCCCCTTTGGACTTGATGGCAACCCCAGGTCACTCAAAATCATTCTCCTCCTTTGACATCAAGGACAAAGCGTTATGCTCCCCCTGAATACATGCTGAATTCTCTACTCTGCTATGTAGTCCAAGCTCCCCCTAACTGTAGGCAAGGTCTGCAAGAAGATGTTCTACAAAAAAATCATGACTTTATACATTACAAATGACCTTCCTATCACCAAAGACTCATACATACATCTGTCTGACTTATTCATCTACCCAATCAAGTGGGGATACACCAACAATTTACAAATGATAACAACAATAACATTAATTCATCCATCAAAGGCATAGTGGAGAGACCAAGATAGGCCGTTACATGACCTTAATAAGAAAAGAAAAAAACATGACATAGAGACGAATTATCTACAACAAGACTATGACAACAACTATCATCAGCAGCATCTGTCAATCATCATTCAGACCAGCAACCATGATCTTCCTCTACACCTGTTCCACCTGTGCCGGATGGTCTCTATCAGACCCATATCAGACACTTTTCATCCTGAGCCTGGCCCGCTGTTTGCCTTTAAACCAACATATATGCGACTGTATCTTCATAAACCGGCATATGTATGTGAATCCTCCTCATGAAACTCACGTACAAGCACTTTTCTCTGAAACAGAAAATATTCAGCAGCAAGATGATGCAACAACTACCCCCAACTTCTATATGAGGCATTCAAATGTTTCCTTGGGTAGTGGTTTGGTGAGTATGTCAACAACTTGTTCCTTAGAGGGAACATACTCCAATTTAACCTTTTTTTCAAGCACTTGTTCCCAGAGAGAATGATACTTGATAGGTATGTGCTTAGTCTTTGAATGCATGACAAGATTCTTTGAAATATTGATTGCACTTGTATTATCACAAAAAATGGAGATAGGTGGAGTACAAGTGATTTGAAGGTCTTGCAATGTTTGCATCATCCGAAGAAGTTGTGTGCAACAAGATGAAGCAGCCACACATTTTGCTTCAGCTGTCGATAATGCAATTGAACTTTGTTTCTTGCTGAACCAAGATACTAATATCATGAAACCCATAAAGAATGCACCACCACTAGTGCTTTTTCTATCATCCACGCTTCCTGCCCAATCTGCATCTATATATGCATGAAGTGTGAGATCTATATCTCTAGGATACGATAAGCCAAAGTTTTGAGTTCCTTGAAGATATTTGAAAATTCTCTTAACTTCCTGAAGACGAGTTTCCTTTGGATTTGCCTGAAACCTTCCAACTATTCCCACTACATGCATAATATCTGGTCGGGTACCTATTAGATAGAGCAAACTACCAATCAGGGATCTATAGGTTGGTTGATGTACTGCTGCTGATTCATCATTTGCAATGAGGCTGCATCCTGTTACCATAGGAGTGCACACTGGTTTCGAATCCTCCATCCCATATTTCTTCAAGATCACCTTGAAATACTTGGTTTGTGATAGAAAAATACCATCTTTGTTTTTTTGGACTTGTAAACAAAGAAAATGTGTGAGCTCACCAAGCATGGACATTTCAAACTCTTTCTGCATCACCAAGGAAACATTTTGACTCATCTCTTCTTCATTGCTACCAAAGATGATATCATCAACATACACAATAAGTATTAGCAACTTATCATTGTCAATTTTTATATATAGATTGCTATCTGTTGATCCTTTTACAAGACCTTGTTGATGGAGGTACTTATCCAACTGATAATACCAAGCCCTTGGACCTGTTTAAGGCCATAGAGAGCCTTTTCGAATCTGCATACAAGTTTTGGATCATTTCCAAGAATAAACCCATCTGGTTGTTCAATATATACTTCTTCATCCAAGTCTCCATTTAGGAAGGCAGACTTGACGTCCATTTGAAATACTTTGAACTTCTGAAAGCTAGAAAGAGCAAGGAACATTCTTATGGCCTCAAGTCTAGCAACTGGTGCAAAACTTTCTTCAAAGTCTATACCTTCTTGTTGAGCATACCCTTTACAAACAAGTTTGGCCTTGTTTCTAATCACATCTCCATTTTCATTCAGCTTATTTTTGAATATCCATTATTTTCCTATGAAAATATTATCTTTTGGTCTAGGAACCAACTCCCAAGTGTTATTCTTTTCAATCTGCTCAAGTTCTTCCTTCATGGCCTTTACCCAGCATTCATCCTTGCATGCCTCTCTTACATTTTGTGGTTCAATGAGGAGAGTAATGCTAGATAACTTGAAGCTTCTAAAATGGTTCTTCTTGTTCGTACACTTGCCTCCTTTTTCCCCAAAATTTGGGTTTCTGTATGATTCTTTTGAACATACCTAGATGGAATCTTTTCTTCTATTCTTATCCATTCTTCTGGTGCCTCATGGGTTTCTTTTTCATCGTGAATATGATTTGATGTTGAAGGATAGTCTTCATCTTCTTCGAAATATCCATATTTTACTTGCCTAGGAGTGTTCCCTTCTTCATCAACCACTACATCAATACTTTCGACAATTTTTCCAAGTCTTTTATTGTAACACTTATATGCTTTGCTGTGAGGAGAGTAACCAAGGAGAATGCCTTCATCTGCTCTAGGTTCAAACTTGCCAAGGTTTTCATCAGTCTTTTTGATGTAGCATTTGCTTCCAAAAATTTTGAAGTATTTAACTATGGGAGTATTACCATACCAAAGTTCATGAGGAGTCTGAGTGTTGTTTACCCAGACATTTGTCTTATTTAGAATAGTAACTGCAGCAAATACGGCTTCACCCCAGAAGGTTGCAGGAGTTCCAGATTCATCAATCATAGCACGAGCCATTTGTTGAACCGTTCTGTTCATCCTTTCCACTACTCCATTTTGCTGAGGGGTCCTTGCAGTAGAGAATTCCCTTCTTATTCCATGTTCTTCACAAAAATTGAAGAATTCATCTGAGGTAAATTCCCCTCCTCGATCAGACTTGATGCATTTTATTGTATGATCTGATTCATTTTCAGCCAAGACTTTGAATGCTTTGAACTTTTCAAAGGATTCATATTTATGCTTCATAAGTCCTAACCAACACATCCTGGAAATGTCATTAATGAACAATATAAAGTATTCTTCTCCTCTAGGAGACCTTTTCCTAGATGGACCACATACATCAGTATGGACAAGTTCAAGTGGCCTGCTAGCTGATCCTTCCTTCTCAGGGAAATTAGTTCTGGTTTGCTTACCAAACTGGCATGAATTTCATATTGTATTGTTTAGAATTCTAATGTCAGGGAGATCACAAACCACTCGATATTTTCATGCTTTCCTTATCTGGGAGGAGCTTAGATGCCCCAACCTTCTATGCCATAGCCAGTGTTCATCATTCTTGCTTAGATAGCATTGTTGTTTTCCTCCTTTGAGTATGTATAAATTATTTGGAGTTCTTATGCCTTTGATCACTGTTTCTCCTGTATCAAGCTCACGAAAAATGCATCCATTTGATCGAAATATTACTTCATTTCCTTGATCACACATTTGAATGAAACTCAATAGATTATGCTTTAAACCATCAACATACATAACATTTCCAGCCTTGACCTTTTCTTTCAAAAACATAGAACCTTTACCTTTTATGAGAGCAGGGGTGTCATTTCCAAATGAGACCTTATTTTATGTTTCTAAGGCACTATATGAATAAAGTTTTTCTTTATCACCTGTCATATGTTTCGAGTAGCCACTGTCTATGTACCACTAATTTTCCTGTCCTTCCACATACAAGGCTATCCCACATCTTTCTGGTTGCGATTCTTTCTTTCTCCATGTTTTAGAATTCAATGAAACTTGATCCTTCTGAGTTGTTTTCCGAAACCTACTCTTGCATTTAGAATCTTCATGACCGAAGTTGTTACAAATAGAACATTCTACTTCATTCTCAAGAGAAAAAAAGTTACCTTCTCATGATCCTTGTCATACTCCTTTTTTTTAGCTTCTCTAGTCATGATGGTCTTGTAGGCAACACATTGAGCAGCTTTGTGACCAAAATTATGACAAGAGAAACATTGGCCATTGAAGAAATTTCTGCGATTATCAAACCTACCAACCAAATGATCATATTTTCTATTGACATCCATTCTTGAGGAAAATTGAGAATGATTTACTTGTGGTTGGTTGAAGTTTCTGTTCATCCTTGAAGTAGATTGCTCCCTATTTACTTGATAATCTTTGTTTATTCTTGAAGAAATCATCCCTGATTTACTTGGGGATCTGCATTATGCCTTTGCTGTCAATTGTCAATCTGTTCACTTTTCCTTGCTGCACCAAGATAACTTTTGGAGGTGGATGGCTGTTGTGCTTGAGACGTTTCTTCAATATATCCAAGACCTGCCTTGATTAGAGGAGAACGCTGCACTTTGGTAATATCATCTAAAGTTTCAGATCCCTTAGAAAATCTAAGATTAAGAGCTTTTGATTTCTCAATATCTTTTCTAAGTCCCACAATTTCACATTCTAACTTTTCATTGTGCTTTTCTCTTTCAGCAAGTTGGAATGTCAAAGTATCTATAACCATATTCTTTTCCTCTAAACAAACTTTGAGTTTAGAAATTTCTTCATGAGATCTTCTTCATCTATAGCATCCAAGAAATCATCATCTTCAAAAGCCATCAAAAGTCTATAATCATTACGTTGTTCATCTTCATCACTATTTGAATATCCATCACTGTCTTCATGTGTATAATAACTCTTCTTACTTACATTCTGTTTTCTGTTCCATCTAACTAGTTCCTTACCTTTGTCAAGTCTATCTTTATGAGGACACTTTGTAGCATAATGACCAACTCTTCCACAAGCAGAGCATTTGAATGGCAGCTTACCTCTGAATCTTCCAGTTCCCTGTTGAAGGTTCCTGGAAAAATTTGATTCTTCCTCTTCTTCTGACATATGTCCTGACTCATTGTAATCTCATTTTCCTGAAGCTTTGAATGAAACTTCTCTCCTGTCTGATGGTCCCCCTTTTCTCATTTTGTAAGCAGTTAGAATACCGTACAGGTGTGACATGGTAATGCTTTCTAGATTCTATTTTTCTTCTATGGCAAAAACCTTTGAGTCAAACTTAGGAGACAAAGATCTTAGAACCTTTTCAACCAAAACAACTTCTTTTATTTCTTCACCCAAGTTTTTCATACAATTAACAATCTCATCTATACGTAGGAAGTAGTTAGCGATGGTTTCATCATTGTGCATTCTGAGATCTTCATATTAAATTCTAAGAGTTTGAAGTTTTGCTCGTTTTACCTGTTCATCTCCTTCATAGCTCAGAACGATCTTGTCCCATATTTCATTTGTGGTTTTGAGCTGCATAACCTTGACGAATTCTGATTGAGATAGGCTCCCTAATAGAGTATTGATAGCCTTTGCATTTGCTTCATACTGCTTCTTACTAGTTGTATCTATAGGAGTTGCTGATGGAAAAGTGTATCCTATTTCCACAATATCCCAAACTTCTATACCAAGAGATCGAAGATAGGCAGTGATTCTTACCTTCCAATCGACGAAGTTGCTCCCATAAAAAATTGGTGGTTTGATTGATGCTTCTTTTTCTTAGTTTCTCATGATGATAGATCTTCCTTCAAGCGATCAAGCTTCTTCTGAAGGACCTGCTCCGATACCAATTTGTGGAGCACCTGGAAGGTATGATTTTGACTAGCAATCTAGTGGTTTTTCAATAATAGTTGTAACCTTTTCTGCATTGTGAGTTCAAAGAAGATAAAGGGTTTTGATAAAATGTGCAATAATCGATAAAGGAAGCTTAAGTGCTAATGATTGATGTTTTCTATGTAGGAAGACGCGAAAACAAAGGATCGACGATTGAAAGCAAGAAGCAAAGGGAAAATAACTACTGTCCCGCCAACAGGGAACCGGATGCGGACAAGATCAAGTAAAATTAGAGCCGAATAGCCCAAAGAAAGAAGGCGGGATACTGAGACGGAGAATGCAAGAACGGAAAGAGAAGAGTCTCGCTAAGACCTGACGTTGTTATACTTTTGTTGATGCAATTAATATAAAAGACTTGGTGTTCATTTCGTCTCTGCATCTGGAGTAACTTCAGGCGGTGTTCCATTGGTAGCCAAGGGCCCAGCTCCGACGGACACTTGCTTTTGTACTATTATATTGTGTGGTTTGTTTATTTCCATTATTTCAGTAATCTGATACATCGTCTATATGATATGCTATGTTTTGTTATAACTGACATCTGAATGAGTCCTTTATCTCATGTCTCTGCATTATAATAGTGGATCTATTTGAATTGCGTCTTTCAGCTATTCCTGTAGCAGAATGTTGGTATGAACGTATTGCTATCAGATCCATGTGAAATAGTATTTGTAAGACATTGAAAGCAGTATTACCTTGTTCAGGAACATAGTCGTATCACCCATTATTCTCAGATTGTTGTAGTAGTAGAGAACGTGTACATACGGTTGAGAATTGTTGTTCCATTATTTGCTGTTCCATTATTGTTGTTCCATTTATTCTTGCTGTTCCATTTTCTTTACTGTTGTTCCATTTCTTTACTGTTGTTCCATTTCCAGATTGCTGTTCCATTTTACTTTTCGCTGCATGATTTACCTGCCTTTGTTGTTTTAGTGTGAGAGAAGGCATAAGGCTATCGTGAGCCTCAGCAAGACGCTGCTTAGCCCCAGACCTATAAGTCCATGCTCTGATTTCCTTTCTTTATCAGTTTCTAAAGGGATAGGTTATCGTTTCCATACCCTTGACTGATCAACTTCTTTGCGTGATTTTATCTTTTGGGTTAGTTTCGTTACAGCTTAGCATCTGTTTCCTTTCAGACCATGAGGACACTATACTACCGAGCATTACTCAGACAAACAGCCTCGGATTGAGTTACTCCTTGCAATAACAAAACTTTCCCGGATTGACTTATTAATGTAGGATAATTAGCGGTGTGAGAGACCCTAGTTACAGCTCTACATTTTGGCGCCATTGCCGGGGAGGAGTAATAGCCATTTGCCCTTTACAGAGTAGTGCGCAAATCTGCTAGGGGGGAGTTGGATTTTAAAAATGGAAGGTAAGAACGTGCGTACGGAGCATGTAAAAGCCCTGCTCCACCGTCCGCTCTCTTAGTAGAATTGCCGGTTGATAGGATTTAGTAGTTCTTAGAGTGCATGACTAAGCAGAAAAAGTTAGAAAAGAATACCAAAACCCCAGCCAAACCTGAGAAAGCCAAAGGACCGGTGACCCTTGACCGAACGACCTTCATAGACGAAATATACAAGAAAAATAAATCTCAGCCGTCAGTAGGCATCAGAAAGACTTATTCCAAGCAGCCTACCAATTCCCTTCAGGCTACAGCATCACCATCTGGAGCCTACGCTGAGGTGCAGAGTCAGACTGTTGAACAGGACTTCCAAGAAATTGAAAATCTTGTGTCTGAACGGCTGCAAGAAGGGAACTTAAGCAACCTTTGTGAAGGAGAGGGGGAAACAGGGGAAATAGAGGAACCGAAATCTCCCTCCAGGGTAATCCAACTGTTAAACAGCCCAGATAAGGGAAGCGCAGCCAGAATTAATACTGAAAGCACCCCATTCCTTCAGATAGAAATCCCGGATAAGGGAAGTGTCATCAAGACAGCCCCTGCCAAGGCCGCCCCTTCTCAACCTAGGAACACCCTCCTAGAAATCCCAGAAGGTTACTGGCACATATTCGATCCCATGGCACAGAATCAGCCAAATGCCCAAACTTCTACATTGCAATACCCTATAGTAGATTCTGCTGCGAATGCCCCCATGAAGGCAATTCCTCTTCAGCACATCCCAACGTTTCACGAAATGACATCAGAGGACCCTGATGCGTTCTTATTTGAATTCGATGCGTTATGTAGAGGGTATGATTACACCACTGATCCTCAAAAATTAAAGTTGTTTCCCTCTACCTTGAAGGGAGCAACTCTGAGATGGTTTATGGGTCTAGGCGGTGGAGTCATAAACAATTGGGAGCAAATGAAAGAGTCCTTTCTCAAGAAATATCAGGATTACTGTAGGTCAAGGGAACTGAAAGATGAAATCTTCCAAATGACGGCCAGACCAAATGAAACTCTAGAGGAATATGTAGAACGCTTCCAGTATAATTTACAGAGATCCCCTTACACATCATTACCTCTGCCTGACAATGTGTTGAAAACTGCATTAATAAGAGGTATGAAAGAATAGTGGATCAAAACATTGAATATCATGGGAAAAGGATATATTTACCAAGATAATTTTGTCGATATCATTAATTTATGTATTAGGAGTTCAAGGGGTAGCACAAGGATAAAACCAACAGAATATGATAGGTTTGTTAGAGATAACAAAATATCAACAGAAGGGGTAACACGGGTATAACTTGGGAATTTACTAGAAAATTTTAAAAATGATATCCTAGGGACATTAACTACTCAGCTTGATATTGTGCAGGCTAAACAAAAGAAAATGGAGGCAGAGCAAAATCTGGCAATTTTTTGCCCCCGATGCAGAAAAAAACACAGCCACAAAGAATTTCCGCTAGATACAGTTCAAGCCTGTGCTATCTGTACGAAAGACCACCTTACTGAAAGCTGACCCTCACTTCCTGGATTAAAGGCTATATACAAAGAAGCAGAAGAAGAATCAGAACCAGCATACTTTGTTAACCAACGTCGCCAATGGTAACCAAGGAAATCAGGTATGTTTTCGGATCCAGCTTCTTCTTTTCAACCTCCACAATACAATGCTCAGCAATATGGTATGTGGCAAAATCAACCCACACGCCCAGTCCCGAATTGGTCATCATATCCATTTCCTTCTCCAAATCCATGGATGAATCAGACAAACCAATTCGGATGGCCAAATTTTCCCTACACCCCACCATATTGGCAGAACAATTCATACCCTCCTCAATGGATTTCCCCCACATCACAAGGTTCACCCTGGCAGACCAATTGGCCAAGATCGACATATCAGTCAACAAGAACTATTCCACTCCCTCAACCAACTCTGCCAGCCTTACAACAAAACCCCCAGTCTAATTTAAGGCCACAACTCCCAGCCCAACCCAACCCTAATCCTAATAATCGACCAGTCCAATCCATCCAAATCATAGACACATCAGAAACTGGACTTGACTTAAGGGAGTGTAATGACCTTCAATTATGATCTGGACCTATCATAGAAATAGAGGGAGACAAAATAGGTCACATTGAAGATCAGTTACCAATCGAACAACTGCTACAACAAAAGGATGTAAATAAGGAATAGACCCCTCAACAAATAAATACATCCTCTCCTCCTTTCCCGGAACGATTAGTCATACCGCGACCACTGCAACAACCAGACTTTGACATTCTGGGAGAGTTACAAAATCTGTATATAAAAATCCCATTCCTCCAGGCCATTCAAGATATTCCCATATACGCAAAGACTATAAAAGAACTGTGCATAAAAAAATCAAGGAGGAATATAACTACTAACCCTAGAGTCCAAGTAGTTGGAACTTTATCTGACCTGTTATCAGGAAAGGAGACACCTATCAAATACGAGGATCCCGAGAACCCAATTGTAACTGTCCAAATCTATGGTCAAACCCTGCCTAATGCTTTAGTCGACTTGGGAGCTGCAATCAATATTTTGACAACTTCCACCTGCCAAAATCTTGGCATCACATCGGTAGAACCTACTTCTACCTTGTTAGAATTGGCATATCGATCTGTAGTTCGACCCGAAGGTACTCTATATGATGTCATGGTTTCCGTATATTCCTGGGAGTATCCAACCGATTTCCTGGTAATTAATCCAAAAACCCGACTAGATGGACATCCGCTAATATTAGGAAGACCTTGGCTTGCTACTGCTGATGCCTACATTGGTTGCCGGCAGGGAAACATGACTATAACTAAAGGACCAGATGCTAAAAATCTCGTTCTATATCCTCGAGCACAGCCAAGCCTGCCAATGATCAAAACCAACAGTATCCTGTGTCATACCTTACTAACAATATCAGAGCCCCATTAACTGTACAGAAGGCTTTAGATTTTAAAGATCAGATAGAAGATGATGCTATCAATAACTTCATCAGTCAAACCGAATCTAGCTCTCACACACAGTGTTTTATGATAGAGGCAGCATTTGATAGTGAGCTAGAGGAAGATCCCTTAAAATATCCACATGACCAAACAATACCAGTAACTGTTGTTACCAATAGCAAAGTAGTGGAAATCGAACCTGGTAAGACTCTAAATATTAACGTCAACCTGGCACCAGATCAAGAAATGAAGCTTGTTAGTCTGTTACAAAAATATAAGGGATCATTTGCGTGGGATTACCCTGACATGAAGGGGATTGATCCTCAATTATGCACCCACCACATCTATATAGAGAAGGATGCAAGACCTGTGCGCCAGCCACAAAGAAGACTCAACCCCCATCTAAAAGAAATAGTAAAAGCAGAACTTCAAAAACTTTTAGATGTTAATTTTATTTACCCCATCTCCGACAGTAAGTGGGTCTCTCCCCTAGTGGTGGTACCCAAGAAAAACGGGAAATAGAGGATCTGCGTGGATTACAGGGAGTTAAATAAGGCCACATAGAAGGATCACTTTCCCCTCCCATTTATAGATCAAGTACTGGACACTTTAGCAGGGAAGAAATTTTTCTCTTTCCTGGATGGCTTCAGCAGATATAACCAAATCCAAATCGCCCCTGAAGATCAGGATAAAACTACCTTTACTTGCCCTTGGGGAATGTTTTCCTATCGAGTACTACCCTTCGGCCTATGCAATTCCCCTGCTACATTTCAAAGGGCTATTCTCAGCATCTTTGCAGACCTAATAAATGACGGACTTGAGGTGTATATGGATGACTTTACACCGTATGGAGATGATTTTGACCCAGCTCTGGATACCCTGGAAAATGTCCTACAACGTTGTATCGCTACCAGACTTTGCCTGAGCCATGAAAAGTGTTACATGATGATGACAGAAGGGCTCATTCTAAGGCACTACATCTCAGTAGCTGGCATCCAGGTAGACCCGACTAAAATTCAGATTCTTTTGCTCATCCCTACTCCCACTACTCAAACAGAGGTACGTAGTTTCCTTGGATTTTCTGGGTATTACAGACGATTTATAGAACATTACTCACGTATTACTGCACCTCTATATGCTTTGACTGGCAATGTTGATTTCTTGTGGACAGAAAAATGTGACCAGGCTTTTAAGGAATTGAAGAACCTGCTATCCACGGCTCCAGTCCTTCGAGGACCTAACTGGAATTTGCCATTTCAAATCTCAACTGATGCCTCGGACACAGCAATTGGTGCAGTCCTGGGACAAGAAGAGGATAAGAAGCCATATGCTATTTACTATATCAGCAAAAATTTATCCTCTACCGAACTTAATTATACTGTTACTAAAAAGGAATTCCTGGCTGTAATACATGCTGTTAACAAATTTAGACATTATATTACAGGCTATCCTGTTGTGCTATATACAGATCATTCTCCTATCAAATATTTGGCAAATAAACCTGTTACGAATGCTAGAATAACCAGGTGGTTGATCTTATTGCAGGAGTTCGACATCACAATTAAGGATCGACCTGGCAAGGACAACCCTGTAGCTGATTTCCTCTCCTGGATGCCGAAAGCAGTCGAAACAGCAGCAGTAGACGATCAATTCCCTGACGAGCGCCTTTTTGCTGTTGCTGTTTGAACACCCTGGTATGCCGATGTCGCCAATTACCTCGCAGTCGGTAAGTTACCAAAACACTTAACCCCTTAGGAACGCAAGCAGATTGTTCATAAAAGCACTCGCTTTTCATGGATTGGAGGCCATTTGTTCCATACAGGGGGCAGACATGCAAATCAGAAGGTGTATTCGAGAAGACGAAATCTTCGACATTCTAAAAGCTTGCCATGACGGGTCATGCGGGGGACATTTCGCTGAAAAAAGAATAGCACATAAAGTATTGCAGACCGGATACTATTGGCCTACAATCTTCAAGGATGCGAAAAAGTTTGCACAAGCCTGTGACAGCTGCCAGCGAGCAGGAAAACCTGGCCAAGCCGATGAAATGCCTCTGAGACCACAATTGGTCATTGAGCCATTCGAACGATGGGCTCTGGACTTCGTTGGGCCCATCAATCCATAATCAAATCAGAGGACATACATTCTGGTGGCAACAGACTATGTTACTAAATGGGTCAAGGCCGAATCATTACCTAGGGCTACAGAAGACTCTGTGATACAATTCTTGTTCCATTTGTTTGTACGTTATGGACTTCCGAGAGAATTAATCACCGATGGTGGACCACAATTTGTTGGAAATAAATTAGCTGCAACACTTAACAATTACCATGTCCAACATAAGATTACTACCCCATACCATCTGCAGGCAAATGGGCAAGTAGAAAGTAGTAATAAGGTAATAGAATCAATTTTAACAAAAACCATTGCATCGCATCGGCAAGATTGGGCCGCTCGACTACCTGAGGCACTGTGGGCCTACAGAACCACATGGAGAAGCACTACAGGCTATTCACCCTATCAACTAGTGTTTGGAAAGCAGCTAATTTTCCCCATAGAATTCGAAATCCAAACGCTACGAACTGCACAGGAAGTCGGCTTAGATCTGAGTGAGGCACAAATCAACCGACTACAGCAGATTAATGAATTAGACGAAATCAGCCTCTCTGCATTACAAAATACAGCATTGATTCAACAGCAGTGGGCTAAATGGCACGATGCACTGATCAAGAATAAATTCTTTCATGAAGGAGACTGGGCTCGGTTATATGACTCTCGGTTTCAGGATTTCCCGAGGAAACTCCAGACTCGATGGCTAGGACCATACGAAATCCAGAAGGTACACGATAATGGGACCCTCACCTTGGTCACAATTGACGGTTCTGGATATGCATTCAAAGTAAATGGCCACCGAGTTCGCCTTTATCGAAAGCCACTCACTCGGGAATCCTTCTGTCAACAGCTGCGACAAGATACTGATATGAAAATTCTAGGAGAGGAAGCGCAATCTTCCTCACCTATAGCTTAAGAAATTTATTTCATAACTTGTACATAACATTTTGTATATATGTTTCTTTGATTTTTCTTTTCCAAGTGTTCTTGCTGTTCCTTTGCAAAAAGGAACAGCATTGGTGTGTTTCTGTTGTTCCTTTGCAAAAAGGAACAGCACTGGTGTGTTTTTGCTGTTCCTTTGCGAAAAGGAACAGCACTGGTGTGTTTTTGTTGTTCCTTTGCAAAAAGGAACAACACTTGCGTGTTCTTGCTGTTCCTTTGCAAAAAGGAACAACAATGGTGTGTTTCTGCTGTTCCTTTGCGAAAAGGAACAACACTGGTGTGTCTTGTTGTTCCTTTGCGAAAAGGAACAACACTTTTGTGTTTTGTTGTTCCTTTGCGAAAAGGAACAACACTTGCGTGTGTTGCTGTTCCTCTGCGAAAAGGAACAACACTTGTGTGTTTTGCTGTTCCTTTGCGAAAAGGAACAGCACTTGTGTGTCTTACTGTTCCTTTGTGAAAAGGAACAACACTTGTGTGTTTTGTTGTTCCTTTGCGAGAAGGAACAACACTTGTGTGTCTTGCTGTTCCTTTGCGAAAAGGAACAACACTTGTGTGTTTTGCTGTTCCTTTGCGAAAAGGAACAACACCTGTGTGTTTTGCTATTCCTTTGCGAAAAGGAACAGCACTTGGATGTTTTGTTTTTCCATTGCGAAAAGGAACAGCACTTGAGCGTGTCTGCTGTTCCTTGTCAAAAGGAACAGCATTTGAGTGACTTTGTTGTTCCTTTCTCAAAAGGAACAACATTTCCGATTTTCAGTGGCTCCTCTCAAAGAAATGGTATCCTATGAATGCCATTGTCATGTTTTCGTCCTTATGGAGGATGCTTTGTGACCATGGTTTCCTCAATCTTTCAAGATACAACAATGAACTTATGCCGTGAACATAAACCATAAGATACCGAAATCAGCACATCATAAATCGCTATCACTATGAAGCCAGTATGTATAAAAGAACAGGAGGAGGGACGTGAACTTTTAATCTTCACTATCATTGTCATTTACCGGTACCATTGTTATTGGTGATCTTTATTTCCCTAAAAAATCTTTTTTGATCATTACTTGGGAGTAAGAACGAATGATTTATATCTATCTGTTGGGATCGTAAGACTTCTTCCACCATTCCCCGCTCTTAAGGAGTGCGGAACCACCCTGATGTGAAAATAAACAAGAGAGATGCTCTGCAAAAGAAAACAAAAACAAAATATGAAAAGTTGTCAAATGCAGGATAGGAGGTCTCATTTAGAGCCGGCCTACCATGATCATAAGGGTGGAAGCGAAGTGGCATTCCCATAATGGCCACCACACCAGGGATATGGTCCAAAAATAAATTAACAAGCAAATCTTGGAATAGGAGGTCTCATCGCGAGCCGGCCTGACCACGTTTCGCGCCTACCTTGTGAATGGCATTATGACTATCTGGTCACCAAGCCAGCATAATGGCCTGCATCTTGACAAAGCGCTCTGCAAAATATACACAAAGGATCATGGTTCCGGAGGGTGAGATAAACAACTCTGCCAAGGTTATGAACACCTGTTGGCAGTAGAGCTCTGTTAATGGCATCAAAGTCATAATATTTACACCAACAGGTATGATATTAAAATCTTTCTGTCTCTTATATCCTTGGCATGTATCATATGTCACACCCCGATATATTTATCGCATGAACATTACCACCAATCATGGCAACGGAACACACAATGACTACTGGAGACTTCGTACAGTTGACAAACGTCCAATCCTCCGGTTCCTCATTATATCACACAGGCTTATATAAAACGTGATCTACCTTTTTGCCTCAGTTTCGGCATTTCATTGTTCTTTTACAACATGGCATACTTTCATATGATGTACTTGATGATTGCACTCCCGACTGGCTGCTGCTCCTCTCTTTGACGGCTGTGGGCAGCCTATCAGATCGCGGGGGGTGAAGTAACCTCATTACTCCATGGATTACGTGGCTACATACCATTCGGGCAAAATAATGTACAAGGAAATGGCATGATTTAACGGTATGATGCTTCCATTTCGCGGAGACTGCCGTCCACGATCTCTTCTTTTTTGCATGCCCTGTGTAGTCCTTTCCTAAATTGGCATCGATCATCCTTTTTGTGTCGTAAATACCGCAAACAGTTGCTGTTCCATTTCTGAGTCCATTTCTGAGTTGAATCATGGGCGGAAGGACGGTCCGGAGCGAACCTCACAAGCTGACAGTCTCCGATGCTGCTCGCAAAATCTTGGAAAACGCAAGATGGTTGAATTACTTCAACCGCTTGCAAGAATCAAACGAAGCAATAGCGTTGGAATTCCTGCAGAATTTGCAGGAAAACTACTCCGTAGTATGAGGAAAGCGGATAGAGGTTACAGAGGATATCATCACGGAAGTCTCAGGATTACCAGCTGTTGGACCCAAATGGGGGCCGAAGAAGGAGAGATTACAAAAAGCTATGGAAATTTTCCAGGACGAAGGCCAAAGCTTGACAGTCAAAGGGAAAGGAGTTCTGCCGGCAGCACTAGGGGAATCCTGGACCGAGCTAGCGAAGACAGTACAAAGCTATATCACCTGTGAAGGGAGAAAAGACGTGGTAAGACCTCGTCATCTGAAACTCTTAGCAGTTTTAAAAGGAAAATGTTCTGTAAATCTCCCTGCACTTTTAAATTCGTTACTGCATGGCACGACCCAAAGCTTGAAAAAGGCCTAGCACATAGAAACATTCATCAGCCACCATGGGCTGATTCGGTTGATAGTAAGCCACGGTCTCACTCAACAGCGAAGCTGTTGGGAGGAATTGGTCGCAATAGTCGAAGGGGGAGCGGCTGTACCACCCCCAAAACCTGAACAATCCTCTGGCACGCCGGAACGATTAGAGAAACGCAAGAAGCCAGCAGCAGAGAAACATGCCGCTTCAAAACGGAAGCAACCTCCCGATACGCCAGAGCAACCAGAGAAACCCGCAGAACCTACTGATACTCCCGACCAACTTGAAAGGCCAAGGAAGTCAGCTCCGCTGGCCCAGATACGAGGAAGGTTGGAAAGAATTCAGGGAACAATGGCCCAGCCAATTGAAATTACGGATGAACCTCCAGAATCAGAGGGAAGACGCTCTGAAGGAAATGCTGAGCAATCGGAGACCGAGACTGACCAGCCGGAAGGAGAAATTGAAAAAGGACATGAACCCTCTGAGGGAGAAGAGGCCACCAAACAGGGCAACGAGGAAGAAGAAATTGCACAGCCAGGGGGTAGCCCGTTGCAAGACCCTCCAAGTGAGGAGGAATTGGCAGCAGTTCTGGCCAATATGGGAGAATATGGCCAGGACTCCAGCACAGGAGGTGTCCCCGACGGTCCCACAGAAAGAGAATTACCCGAGCAAATGCATGCAGAAGAGGCAGGGGGAGAAAACCTGCCTGGCCATGATAATGAAATGGAAGATAACAATCGGGGACAATCTGTCCCCAGGGTGCCGGAAGATATCACAGAAGACGCAAGCCTGAAAACCAAACCCTCTGCCGAAACAAGGGAAATTGCGAAATTGAGAAAGAAGCAGCAGAGGATGCTGGGCACTATAGCCAGACTTCGGCGGCAAATTCGGATGCTGAAAGCTAGTCTGAGGATACAAAAGACTGCAGGGAAAAGGAAGAGGACCACGGTAGCAAGAACCCCAAGGACGAGAATTCGCTTTGATGGACGAAACCCGATCAGGAGACCTACTGCCAAGGAACAGTCTGCTGTTCCAAATAATAATGAGGAACAGGGTGCTGTTCCAAATGATATGGAGGAACAAACTGTTGTTCCAGATAGCACGCAGGGACAGACTGCTGTTCCATCTGGCCTTGAAGAACGAATGGATATCCCAATGGAACAGCAAGAGGCTCCGATGGCAGGAAGACCACAACAACCCTTCGTTCGCATTAAGAAGGAAACAAAAAACAAAGAAGTCCAAACAGAAGCACCACCCTCGGGCGTAATTCGGGTCCGAAGCTCAAAGAAACCTAATAAGAAGGTCCAGGTTAAACTCCCAGCCTCTACGGCTGTGTGGAAGAAGGACCCAAAAACCAGAACCTTGCATAAAATGATGAAGGAAGCCCAGCAGGAAGCCGAGCAATTGCGAGAACAGACAGTCCCCAAGGAAAGATACGAAGAGCTCCAACAACAACTTCAAGACATCAGTCAGTCCGAGAGCCAGGCCTTTGAAGGATGGCAGAAGGAGCAGGAAAAGGTTGCTAAGGTAACTCGTCAATTAGATAGTGTTGTTAAGCAGATGGACACCGTGTGTTCCTTATATAATGATGTTTTGACTTGTAGGGCCCCTGCTAAAAATTATGCTTTATTTTTGCTTGAACGATATCTGAGATTAAAAATAAAATCCGTTAGGGCAGGAGCACCTATCCACATCAACGCTGTTAATGACTTTATAGACTGTTGCAAGCATTATGGAGTTAGAGTTCAGAGGTTATTATGCGAGTTCTACCTGCACAATATTGTGCTAGACCAGGAAACTGATTTAAATCCTGGCCCTTTTGTTGGTGATATACAATTCCAAGCCTTCATCTCATTTGGGGTTAATAAGGTGAAATGGCTCAGAGCTTATAACACCTTTCAGAGACAAGAAAATAGCCTAGACTTGTGGATACGAGCTGAACCTAGAGACCCAGTGACGCTATGGAGAAAGCATAGGAGTCTCATAAGGACCCCAGGAGTCATTGAGATAATAGGGCCCATGCACGAAGACTTGATCCGAAATGGTCTGGAATATTTCCTGACTATTAAAGATCTTGCCCTCGATGCTGCAAAATTTCGATACCGGACTTCTAGTCCAAGCATCCACCTCAGGGAACCATTCAAATATGAGAATTTTGAGCTGGATGCCAGCCGGTTGAACCTTTATGGGGAACGGATTCTGCAAGCAGGGCCTTCCTGGTTAGGGTATCAATTTCACAGTCCAATTATTTGGCACCCTGCACCCGGATATCAGGCCTTATATGAGATGCCTGCAGATCAAATAGACCAGTTCCTTGACCATCTGGTTGCTCATCACGGTTGCCGGCCTCCTCACGAGATCCCTTCTCCGGCCTATTCTCTCACCGCCTTGCATCTCAACTACAATGTTTTCATGAGGCCATGAAACAGGGTAAGCAGGGTTGTGTGTGGAGCACCTGGAAGGTATGCTTTTGACTAGAAATCTAGTGGTTTTTCAATAATAGTTGTAACCTTTTCTACATTGTGAGTTCAAAGAAGATAAAGGGTTTTGATAAAATGTGCAATAATCGATAAAGGAAGATTAAGTGCTAATGATTGATGTTTTCTATGCAGGGGGACGCGAAAATAAAGGATCGGCGATTGAAATCAAGAAGCAAAGGGAAAATAACTACTGCCCCGCCAACAGGGAACCGGATGCGGACAAGATCAAGTAAAATTAGAGCCGAATAGCCCAAAGAAAGAAGGCGGGATACTGAGACGGAGAACGCAAGAAGGGAAAGAGAAGAATCGAACGATTAGCGAATCCCTCAGGATCCTTGATCCTGAGGGATCGCTGCTTTAAGTTATCTTTTGATTATCTAGATACCTCCGTCATTTCTGTTATATAAAGGCATCACGCCATTGAACGGAGGAGGACTGTCTTTGTAATTTTCAATTCCAGAGCCAACTGTAATTATTGAGTCTCGCTGAGACCTGACGTTGTTATACTTTTGTTGATGCAATTAATATAAAAGACTTGGTGTTCATTTCATCTCTGCATCTGGAGTAACTTCAGGCGGTGTTCCATTGGTAGCCAAGGGCCCATCTCCAACGGACACTTTCTTTTGTACTCTTATATTGTGTGGTTTGTTTATTTCCATTATTTCAGTAATCTGATACATCGTCTATATGATATGCTATGTTTCATTATAACTGACATTTGAATGAGTCCTTTATCTCATGTCTCTGCATTATAATAGTGGATCTATTTGAATTGCATCTTTCAGCTATTCCTGTAGCAGAATGTTGGTATGAACATATTGTTATCAGATCCATGTGAAATAGTATTTGTAAGACATTGAAAGCAGTATTACCTTGTTCAGGAACATAGTCGTATCACCCATTATTCTCAGATTGCTGTAGTAGTAGAGAACGTGTACATACGGTTGAGAATTTTTGTTCCATTATTTGCTGTTCCATTATTTGTTGTTCCATTATTGCTGTTCCATTTATTCTTGTTGTTCCATTTTCTTTACTGCTGTTCCATTTCTTTACTGCTGTTCCATTTCTAGATTGATGTTCCATTTTAATTTTCACTGCTTGATTTACCTGCCTTTGTTGTTTTAGTGTGAGAGCAGGCCTAAGGCTGTCGTGAGCCTCATCAAGACGCTGCTTAGCCCCAGACCTATAAGTCCATGCTCTGATTTCCTTTCTTTATCAGTTTCTAAAGGGATAGGTTATCGTTTCCATACCCTTGACTGATCAACTGCTTTGCGTGATTTTATCTTTTGGGTTAGTTTCGTTACAGCTTAGCATCTGTTTCCTTTCAGACCATGAGGACACTATACTACCGAGCATTACTCGGACAAACAACCTCGGATTGAGTTACTTCTTGCAATAACGAAACGTTCTTGGATTGACTTATTAATGTAGGATAATTAGCGGTGTGAGAGACCCTAGTTACAGCTCTACAGCGGCAGTGATTCTTACCTTCCAATCGACGAAGTTGCTTCCATAAAAAATTGGTGGTTTGATTGATGCTTCTTTTTCGTAGTTTCTCATGATGATAGATCTTCCTTCAAGCGATCAAGCTTCTTCTGAAGGACCTGCTCCGATACCAATTGTTGGAAATAATACTGAGAGGGTGGGGGGTGAATTAGTATTATTAGGTCAATTATTTGTCATTTCACAATCAGATTTGTATACGCTACCTTAGTTAGTAAATACCACGTATGTACGCAACTTCATTTAAGGAAACAAGCGTATATGAGTAGACTTGTAATTTAAATTATTCTAATTTAAATTATTCTTCAAATGTTGATCATTAATCTATGCATCAAACCATATGAATAGTAAGTAGGAACAATAAATAGAATAGGAAATCACACATAAGAACACAAGATGTAGGTGGAAATCCAATGTGGGTGAAAACCACTTGTTGCAATTCATCTCTATCTTCTTTCAATTAGAAACTTCTTTTTACAACGATTCTGTACTAGTGCAGTCTTATACCAGTACACAGGTTGTTACCTGCAGAAGGCTACGACCTTCTCTCATTCTCCAACTTCTCCTGGAAGGGAGCTAGAACCCCCTTAGCTCTTGTACTAGCTGAGATACTAGTACGTAGGTGCTGACCTACAGAAGGCTACAGCCTTCTCTTTTCTTCCAGGGACCATGTTTCATAAATTTTTAGACTGGATCCATGTATATCAATCAAACATCAAGTATATCTACATTAACCAACCTCCTTTTTACAAACAAATACTGAATCAACCAATAACTTCTCAGAATGTTGTAACCAGAAAACAATACCAGTAACCAAACACCAATTCTGAACCCAGAACACTGCAGCAATAAACAGAAGTAGATAAAACATATTTCATGAGATATACGCTACTTAATTATGAGTATCCTGCATGCATATGCTTCTGTATCAAGGCCATCCAGTGTATATGATGTTTTTAGTTAGTGAACCGACGTGTACACGCGCCTCTGCTGTGCTGAACCTGTGTACATATCTATAAAAGATAATTTATCTTTTCACTTATTTAGACATCAGTTATACCCAGATTATCATATTTATAGATCAAGTCATACGCTAAATATAATAGATCAAAATTACACAAAGGTACTTCTCTTCAAGCCACCTTAAGATCTTGACCCGTCAATAGAACTTATCCTTCTCCTTGCGCTTTGGTTCCTCCTTGATTCAAATCTAGTTATGCACCATAACCCAATGATCAGTATTCTAGATCTTGCTCTTCATAAGATATTCAATGCTTAAGTCAATATCCTTGCCAAATGATCTCTTTCCCTTTTTATAGTCCTAGGCCTTACTCAAACCATGGTCCAAAACCATTGAGAACCAATACTGGGAACCCAATACCTAGGTTCAACACTTTTGGATGCAATACCAAGGACCAAAACCATAGGTTCACATATGTTGGACTAAATACCATGGACCAAACATAATATTTCCCACATGTACGAGCTTTTCCATGCATGAAAGTGCGTGCATACACATACGCGACTTTTCATCAGCAATCATGCGTGTATACGCGACTTCGTATATAGTTAACCTGCGTATACCTCATTTTATTTCATTCTGAGAGCCTGAACTATGAACTGCCCTTTGCATGAGTTGCCATCAAGGACAACACCTGTGCCATAGTGTCAAACCTGTGTCATAATGCCAACATTTCCTGTGTGCATGCCTCCCAAAATCCAAGGTTTATGTGATCAACGACAGATCTGGTGGTTTAAAGATGCCGGAACACATCTCTATCCAATTTTTTCTTTTTTTAAAATGGAGATCCCATTGGCCCTGGAAATTGGTCTGGTTCCACTTGTTATGCTCTTAATCCTCCAAGACAATACCAGAATACCAAATATGTGACAAAATATACCCATAACATAGAAGAAGATTAGTAATAGCAAGTGTTTTATTATTCAGAAAGCAAAGTTCACTTGCCTCTACAAGGGGGCAACCTCCAATAGAGCTAAGCTCAATTACAAAATAAGACACGATGCTCCTCGTAGGGAGTCTCTATCCCTTATATAGGATTCATACATGCAATACCATGTGGCAATACCATGGTTCTTATTAATACCATCTGTCTAATACCATGGCACATTTGCAACTAACTGTGGTCTCATCATTAATTGCGGGTTAACCACTTACAATTATTAATATGGGCTTTATTGAATCTTTACTTAACTATAACTATGACTCGATCCTATTACATAAATAAGGGGATTAGGGTGGTACCCTAACAAAATATCTGTCCAACAGACATATCTTTCATGTCGAGAGGGAGTTTGGGATGAATTTTCATAAATCATGTATGGTGAAGTCAAAGTGGCCTAGCTTGAGCACTTAGATGACTTACATGGGCTCATCGAGAACGTGGAAGGTTTTAATGAAATAGAGGTATGTTTGCTACTCGCACACACTTCGTGACCACCCATTGTGATGGTGTAGCATACTACCACATAACTCTGTGCACTCATTCAAGCAATTCAATGATCTAATTGAATCTATTTTTCACCATTTTGATCCTCAAGCACTCCATAAAAAATTGTTAAAATAATGGAAGGCCCCGCATGAATCACCTATGGATTTCTTGCACCATTTCCGTCTATTCATGTTTGAAGCTCTGAAAAGTCAGTTGAAATTCCAATATCTCATGGATAGAATTGAATATTGCCTCACCAAATCACTCTATCCCAATATGAAGCTAAAGTTCAAACCCCACTGAACATACTTCAGTGATGGAGGTGGTCAATCACAAAAAGACACCATTGCTGTCACAAGTGACTATCTACCTTCCCCTCAACAAATAGCTCCTCCCCGCAGAGTGATGTGGGAGAACATGCACATACAACTATTCAACTATCACATCCTCGCACCCTCACTACTCTGTCATTCATGAACACATGAATCATGCGAAAGTACAAGCAAAGGAGTGACATGCACATTCAAACATCAAGCGAAAACCAAGACCATTGAAGACTCTACACACCTTTCCATGTGGAGGTGAACCTATCATACACCAAGAGGAAATCCATCACTTAGTAGCACTAGAGCTCAACATGCACGCCACCATCAGCATGAACATACCATCATTGTCATGTCAATTCATGTCATGAGTCATCTCAGCCACATCACTAGTGTGGGCCACACTGTTGTAATCAATGTAATGAAATGTTGAAGTCTAAGAGACCCACATGTAAATCTGAACAGTCATGTAAATTTCATAGTCGTGTAAGTAAAATATTCTTGAGGGAATTCTAATAGTCACAAGGGCCAGTTTTAGCCTTGGCTATAAATACCACTAATTTGTACATGTAAGAGACTTTTCACCTTGGCTCCTCCCACATATCATTGAGAGTCTCTAATATTTTCTTTGAGGAGTGAGGAGTGGCTCCAATACCCCGCTATCAAGGTTAGTGATGTAATGGTGTACGAATGTATCTTGTAACTTTCACTTAATTCATAAGCCTGTTAACAGTCCATCACGTTTTCACACATGTATTGTAATTGTTTGTAAGAATATTCTTTGGAGACTTGTAATGCATGTTGCCTTAACCTATGTTAAGACAATTGAAATATTTCGATTGTCCTAATACATATGCTTATAAAATATCTTGTATAATTTGTTAACGTTGCCCTGATCATGTGGGCTATCCCACTGAACACTCGACATATTTATTCATGTAAACTTGTTATAACGCCCATCGCACTTGTATGGACTATTATGTTGGGTGTTGTATGTGCTATATATTCACCTTGTGTTTGGAACTATCACATTTGTGTGGACTACTCCACCAACAATTGTGCATGTCCTATTGTGGCGTGTATCTCTAGTAGAGTTGGGACTATTCCCTTTCAACCTGAGACTAACTTCCACCCTATCCCTCTAGAGTGAAAGAAATTTGACACAAGTAACACAAAAGAACTTAGCAGGCATGTGAACCTCATTGTTCGAAAACAAGGTAGACCACTGTCACGTGCTGATAAGAAAGAGCTAAGGCATATCTTTAAGATAATGGCAAATGAGCCATCATACTGGATGGGACTCCTACACCAAACGATGTAAGGTCTAGTTGGGACTTCATACCAGGGAGATCCCCTGAATGTTGGCGGGTCCAGCACCATCAACTAGCTGCAAGAAAGAATGGTAGGGCTAGTCAAGCTTTAGATATTTCCTATTCCTCCAACACATCTATCAAGAGTGAAATTAGAAACATGTTGGAAGACTTTAAAAGTGAACATTTTCACACCCTTTCACTGTAAATGGACACCATGCATATCAAGAGGATGTAGGAGGAAGCAAACATAGCCTTAGCTATATTTTTCCCTAGATGCACTATAAGGCACCCCATAAATGAATGTTTGTTAAATGTTATAGAGGTTTGCTCGGTCTATGAGGAAATCCATTCCATAAATAAGTTCCCTTCTCTACCTAGATTGAAGGTTGTATACCAAGCGGATGAAGGTGACGTTGAACAACTATCTAATATCAATTAAAGGAGGCCTCAAGGACCTCGACCCTACAGGTAGAGCATGCAAGGGGCATACTATTCCTATTGCAATCCCAATCAAAATGCATCCCTTCCCCCTTGGTGTTCTTCGTTTCATCCTTCATATTCCACACCTTATCTTTGGTCTTATGCTCCACAATACCCTTCCCAACATACCAATTAGTCATTTCAGCCATATGCTCCAACACATCCTTAGTGGAATACCCCATCACAAGGTTAGAGGCCTCCATTCAACCAACCACCAGCCTTAATGCCTCCACATCCGTCTCAACTACAACTCCTTCATCCTGCTCCACCTAACAACCTTAGAACAACAAACATGCATAACAGGTTTATAGTGGAGAAACATCCCACCCTACCTATGTTATGGAAATTCAAGAAATCAACCTCAGGGCTAGAATAGTGCTTCGATATAACCAACCTCCATATCCACATGAGGAGCTTGAAGAGGAAAAGGAAGCGAGTATTCCTAAATCCAATCCACCTCCTTTTCCTAAAATATTGATCCATCATAGTCAGCACACCCCAGAAGAGACTGAGATTTTGGGAGAATTAAAAAAATTGTGTGTTAAAATCCCACTTCTCCAAGCCATCAAGGATGTCCTTATATACAACAATATAGTCAATGAGAAATTCTTCAAACATCCTAGGAGGAGAAAGAGAGACACCCCTACCATTAATGTCATTGGATAGTTGTATGACTTAATGCGGGAGAGAGTGATTTTCCCAAAGTGTATAGACCCTCAAAGTCCTGTGGTAGATGTACACATTGATGGAATCATTATCCCCCACACCTTGATTTATCTTGGGGATTCCATAAATATGATGAATAAGGAGACCATGCTCAAACTGAATATCCAAGGATCCTTAAAAAATACTACAATAGTATTGCAACGTGGAGAGAGATCCACTATAGATCTCGAGGTAGTTGTTGAGGATGTGATGGTCTCTATCGATTCCTGGAAGTACCCTACTCACTTCTCAGTTCTCCAACCCGAGACCAAATTAAATTTTTATCATCTTATCCTTGGAAGGCCATGGCCAGCCAGCTCTCATGCTTACATAAGTTGTAGAGCTATGAACATGACCATTAAGAATGGGCATTTGTCCAAACAGTTGGTCATGTACCCTCCTGCTCAACCATCCCTAGAGCATGAATTACCCTTATGGTTGGAAGAGGAGGAGGAAGATGAAGTATACCACACCAAATCCTACCCAATTTGACCCCTAAATTATATTATAGGAGGGGATAAACTGGATGAAGATGACCTCATTGATCAAATCCTCCAAAACCAAACCCCCAACACCATGCCTCTTGATGACCTAGTGAAGAAGTATGAAGATAATCCTTGGACTGAGCTGTGCCTATTTGACTCAAGTCCTTCTCATGTCAAAATGGTAGAATTTGGTCCATCTAAAACATTGAAAATCAACCCCTCTCTCAGCACATCAGGAAGAGAAGTTGTGCAACATGATGGGAGATAACATGGATGCTCTTTCCTGGAGCTATAAGGAAATGAAGTGAGTGCATCATTTGGTTTGTAATCACCACTTTTACATTACAGAAGGATGAAAACCAATGCACAAACCTTAAAGGAGAATGAACCCAACCCTCAAGGACATATTCAAATAAGCATTGCAAAAGTTGTTGGATGCAGGGTTCATTTACCCCATATCAGATAGTGAGTGGGTGTCCCCTCTAGTTTTGGTCCCAAAGAAGAATGGAAAGTGGAGTATCTTTGTGGATTAGAGAGAGATAAAAAAAGACACTAAGAAATATCATTTTCCTCTACCATTCATTGATCAAGTGTTGGATGGTCTTGTAGGGAAGAAGTTCTTCTCTTTCTTGGATGGATTCATTGGTTATAATCAGATACAGATCAGCCCAAAGGACTAAGATGAAACCACATTCACTTGTCCTTGGGGTACCTTTTCTTATAGGTTCCTTCCTTTTGGATTATGTAATTCCCCTGCCACTTTTGAAAGGGTTGTTTTGAGCATCTTTGATGAGCTAGTCCATGACTTTGTAGAAATATATATGGACGATTTCACTCCCTATGGGTGTCACTTTTTGGAGGCTCTCTCTAACTTGGCGAAAGTATTAAATAATTTCATTGAAATGAGCCTATCACTTAGTCCCGAGAAGTGTGAATCTTGATGAATGCAGGGACTAGTTTGGGTCACTCAATATCCTAGGAAGGACTAGAAGTGGACCCAAATAAAATTTCCATCATAGAAAGGGTCCCTACTCCTCAAAATGAGAGGGATGTTAGTATTTTGTAGGGCTTAGCTGGATATTATAGGAAATTTATCAAAGACTTCAACAAAGTAGCCTCACCATTGTTTAGACTGTTGGCCAAGGACTCTATATTTTTCTCATCAGAAAGTTGCCAAGAGTCCCTAGAAATATTGAAGGAAAATTTGACTATTGCACCCATACTTAGAGGTCCAAATTGGGCTATTCATTTCCAAATCTATGTTGATACATATCACAAAGCTATAGGAGCAAATCTAGGCTAGATAAATGAATAGTTGCCTTATGCCATTTACTTCATTAGCAAAAATTTGTCCAAGGTTGAATTGAACTACACTATGACTGAAAAGGAAGTCCTCGTTGTTGTCCATTCCTTGAAAAAATTTAGACACTGCATCATTGGTTATCAAACCTTTGTGCATACTAACCATGATGCTATCAAATACATAATGAACAATGTTGATGTGAATGCTAGAATTATTAGATGCGTTCTTTTATTATAACAGTTTGATTTAACTATCATTTTGTTTAAGCCTTGAAATTTGCTACAACAACATGGGGGATGAGCACGCGGTAAAGACCTTAAAGAAACTCCTTTTCTATTTGGAATGGTGGTTCCGACTGGTTCAACTAGGTCTAGTTACCTTCTTCCAATCTCCAAAATGGCTTACAATATGACTTTCATCCACCAATGGAGAAGAGACATTAGATCAACCCTCTTGCCAATCAGGGAAGAAAGTGATCCTTAAGCTGATCTGGTGCTCACCAAAGCCACAACTAAATTTTTCCTCATTGGGAAGATGAATGATAAGAATGTAAAATTAAATCTAAATGTGAACTTATTCTATAAAGCAATCAAAAGTAACTAAATCCTAATCTTATCTCAATTAAGAAGATATAGATCTAACCCAACTGAGAGCAAGATATAAAATGATTGGGATTTAAATATTCCTGGCTTATGATGAATATCAAGCTAACGAAGTAGTTCAATTAATTGACATTATGTATACCAAAACATATTCTATTCAGAGACCTCTTAACTGAAATAATAAACCAACAATATTTAGGAAGAAGTTCGCAAAAAGGTATTGATTGTTTAATCAATAATTCGAATAATTAAACAATAATATGAGGAAGTAGTTCACACAATATCACTATTTGTTAAACTAGTATTAGAAGATAGATTTATAAGTAAATAGCTACATAGAAATCGGAATTCAACCCATAAGAGAATAGATAAATAATAACATATGATTGATACAAATTACTCATACCGACAATAGTGCAGAAATATGAATAAAATGACACATTCTTGTCATCATAAAATGAAAATAGTATTTAAAGCAGTAGTATTAGAAATACCAATTTATTGAATCCATTTATCTGGCTCTGGTCTCCAACAGTCCTTTACATTTCTTGAACTTTTGTTGTTACAACAAGAGTTGCAGAAGTGAAAACTATGGCCATCATACATAATTTAGAATGTGAAAGAAAAATACTCAATAATCCCCAGATCTGAGATTTTCTCTTGTCCCACCTATAACTCTAAATTCATATTACATAAGTGCTTTTAGAATTCCAGAATGCAGAGGAAATAAGCCCTTCTTACATTCTACAATCTGTTATTTGTAATATTTACAAAAAGAATTCTCAACAAGAAAGTTTCTTGAAGAATAAATCTACTCCATCAATTTTCGTTGGCTCAAAATTCCAATCTTCTATTACTGGATCATCCTCATTTATTGAGATCTTTTTCTCCTCATCTCTTCAACTATTTTCCTAAAAAAGCAAATCAAAACTAAATTAAAATGGAAAAAGTAAAATTATAATGCCAAATCTGGAATTAAAACAAATCGCTCAAAACTTAATTACATAATTAAAATAAAATAATATTAGCTTTCTATTGATGTTTGTGATGCTATAATTTGTCAAGGAGGTCATTGACGAATGGGTTTGCACACAAAAGAAGTTGTGGGAAAATGATAATGCAGAAAATTAAACTCAGAAAGTAGTTTGATTAAAAATTCAGAGCTTGATATTCTGCTAGATTTTATACCCAATAAATGATTAAAACTGGTAATGAAACCACTTCCTAAATGTTATGAATGAGTTTATCATTCCAATGAGCCATCCTATGATTCATTTGGCCAAGCAAAACTCCTTTCATGAGCTTCTAAAGTTAGTATATTAAAATTTCCAGAATTCTCGAAATTATGTTGTTTGGGCTAAAAATCAGAATTTTTAGTTAATATCTAATTCTAGGTTAGACCACAGTTATTAATTAATTTAATTATAATTAATTACATCTACATTATTAAACTTTATAAATTTATTATTAACAAAACTTAATTAAAAAATATGATTTAAAAATCAACTAAAATATAATTATATTACATTAATATTATAATTATATTATATTAAAATTATATATATATATATATATATATATATATATATATATATATATATATATATATATATATATATATATATATAATATCAAATCATTGGAATGAACGATAAACCAACCCAAACTCAAATTAATATATTTAAAAACCAAACCCACATTCATATATTTTGTTAATGTATATGCCATTGAGGGATGAGGCATGTAGGGATAAGGTAAGCATGGAGGGAGGTAAGAGTTAATGGAATTGAGGGTGAGTGTGTAGGAATTTACAGGGTAAGTTCCTCAGACAGAACACCAAAGGACACCGCTCACAAACAGATCACAGATCAATACACCAGTATTTTGACGTGGTTAAAACCCTCAAAGAGGGAAACAGTCCACGGCTTGAGCCAACGTGGCCACTTCAGGCAATTTATTAATAAAAGAATGAAAATTTACATCTGCTTCTCTGATAGACTGATTACCCTACAAATGACCCTCCATGCTCTTTAAATAGAGATCATGGACCAATCGGGTGTTAAGCCACGGATCAAGTGTCGGTAATACCGAGGAGAGAATGAACTGTCAGATCACTACATATCGTGATCATCGGATTTGTAAGTTACAAAATGTACATAGTAAAGAAACACACTTTACCTAACTCTATACCTAACTCTATAATAGACCAAGTTTTACTTAACTATTTCCTATGTGTCGGAATATCCTAACACCACCCCTTAAGAACAACTTGGGATAGGATTGAAGGATTTACAAATATGACACAATAGGAGAAGGAAGGAGGCACTAGAGGATTCTTTGGATTTGGTTGCTGCTGGGTGGCTAACACTTTCTTAGAAGAGTTTCCAAGATGAAGAAGACCACAGTGTAAGAGTTTTTCTTGTTCTCTTATTAAAGAATCACAAAAGGAATCAAAGGAAGGGGACTTGTAGGTTTGTCCTTGAGAAATGAAGGCTTCTCTTGTAGAACAGAAGGTGGAAACAAATACAGAATAGGCTGGTCCCAACTTAGTAAGAATGGAGTAGATAAGGCTACTATATTCTTTCTTAACCTTAACACCTTCCAAAAGAAGTCTAAGGGTCTTGAACTTGGACAAAAAATCTTCAATGCAAGAAAAATTATTGTGGTCCAATGTAAGCAATTCATTTTCAAGTTGATGGGCTTTAAGATCATTTTTAATTCCAAACACTTTAGTAATATGTTTCATTGCTTCATCAGGAGTATCAAGTACTGCAATATGGAATCTAAGATCTGGGGAAATAGACATCCCTATCAACCCACGTGCTTGGTCTTGTCTAATTTCCCATTTAGCTGCCTTGTCTTCATCTTTTGGTTTGGTCTCTTGGCCTGTGGCTATTCTGTAAAGACCTTTACTTCTAAGTAAATCCACAATGTAGGACCACCATTGGAAGTAGTTGGTGCTGTCAAGAATAACTTGGCATGGAATTTCCATTTTAGAAAAAACTTGAAGCTATAGATGTTGAAACTAAGTGTTTCAATGGAAAGATCTCGAAAAATTAGGCTGTTTAAAAAAAACGGTTCTGAAAACGCCTTTCGGATGAAGAAGTTATGGTTTTTTGAAGAAACTTTGATGAAGTCGCCGATGAAGTGCAGGAATGTGCGGAAATGGGAAATCCGCTCCCACAAAATGGAGACTTGAACCCAAGACCTCTACTCTCATAAATTAGCTTTGCACCAAGTGAGCTATGCAAAACGTTTGAGAGAGAGAGAGAAAGAGAGAGAGGTGGGGGGGTTGATGCTTTGGGTTGCGTGCTTGCTTTGAGAAAGCTCTTTTCCCTACAAAACAAAAAACACAAAACCCAACACGGACATACAAAAAAAACAAACCTTGCGGCTCGAAGTTACTTTAGCTAGAAACTAAATATTTTCAAAAACGAACCTTGCGGCTCGATGTTAGCTTTAGCCGAAAACTAAATATTTTCCTCAATGTTTTTGATTTTCCGAGATCACACTAAGGCACAACGGAAAAGAGCATACGTATGAGAAAAATCCTTCCTTTCTATTTCTGATTTGCCCAGATCGCACAGAGTTGTAGGGCAAAGAGCATACGTAGAAATGAAAGGTATAGATCCTGTAAAAAAAAGGTTAAATAAACCGAAACCGAAATAAATAGAGAGAAAATAACTGTAAACTGCAAATAAACACTGTATACCTCTAGATCTTAAAAATGACGCAACTAGGGCTACCGGAAACCTTTTCGCATGAAATGGAATGGGTTCCTCACTGGAATAGATGCTCCCAACACGCCAGAGCAGTCCTCTCGGCTCGAAAGCAGTCAGAAACAGTAGATCTAGGAAACGGTAGTTAGATGCAGTTCTACCAGCTTCAGATTTGGATCACCAATGGATGCGGCCCTCAAATAGCTCTGTTACCATGTAGGAATTTATAGGGTAAGTTCCTCATACAGAACACTAAAGGACACCACCCACAAACAGATCACAGATCAATACAGCAGTATTTTGACGTGGTTAAAACCCTCAAAGAGGGAAACCGTCCACAGCTTGAGCCAACGCGACCACTTCAGGAAATTTATTAATAAAAGAATGAAAATTTACATATGCTTCTCTCATAGATGGATTACCCTACAAATGACCCTCCATTCTCTTTAAATAGAGATCATGGACCAATCGGGTGCCAAGCCACGGATCAAGTGTCGGTAATACCGAGGAGAGAATGAACCTTGGGATCACTACATATCATGATCGTCGGATTTGTAAGTTACAAAATGTACATAGTAAAGAAACACACTTTACCTAACTCTATACCTAACTCTATACTAGACGAAGTTGTACTTAACTATTTCCTATGTGTCGGAATATCCTAACAGAGTGAGGTGGAGGAATAAGGATTGTTGTGAGTGGAGGGTGAGGTGAGGATGAGGTCACAGTGTCGAGAGGCATGAGTGAGCGAAAAAACTTTATATTAAAGCTTCTTTACCCCCATTGCATTTTCTCCAATCGCAAATCAAAGAACTTTTAAATTAAGGAGCTTCAAGAAATTGTGATATGTGATATGCAATATTGCAATATCGCAATCACAAAATTTTATTGCAAATTTTTTGGAACGAGGAGAAGGGAGGTTAGGTGGGGCCCACGTGAATTAACCACCCTACAAATTGGACTACAGTAACTTTGGAATTTTGAGTTTTGGGTTGGGCAATTTATTTTAAAATAAAAAATTGGAGTAAATTACCAAGATCTGGAGTCATGTTTTCATTTTTTGTACAACTTAGCTAGGTTATTTTGTAGGACTGTTAGTGAAAACCTAAAAACAATAGTAAAAATTCACTAAAAGTTAATATTTACAATCAATGACCATTTTAATTGCAAAAATTAATATATTATACATTTTTTTTTACATTTTTTTAGTCGAGGCAAGAAAATGATCAAACTTCAAATGAGTGTTATTTACAAACCAATTGACCAAATGAGGCGAAACAAGCATCGATGGAAAGTTTGTGAAAAGTTACATTTAGTGAAACAATCAAAACTGAAATCCAATGAAAACAAAAAATGACAAATTTGTAAAGCAATTAACTAAAAAAAATAAAAATATAAAAGATGCTTAGCAAAAAATTAATGGAAAGGGTCCTGATTATTCAAATAATGGGGGGCATTGGGTTTTCCTACAATAATGGAAACGCACTAGGAATAACCAATTATCTCTGGTTAAAGGTAATAATTTTTAATTTACCCAAAGGTTAAAAATAATGGAGTTTGGGAAATCGTCAAACAATAAAACATTTCCATAGATCCCACATAAATAGATTAAGTAATATGAGTTTGTAAAGATATGTACTCAAAACAGGTTCGAGTAGAATTCATGAATCCAAATTTGGGAAAATCTATTCTAAAACTACCTCATACAAGATTAGAAGAAGGTAGAGATATTAGTTTTTGAGAAATCATATATCCATTTTATGATTATCTCTGACATCGCTTCGCTTCTAGCGAGCCTAAATAGTACCCTAAAGAAGTTGTCTTTTATGTTATACAAGCCTAGTCCCACTGCGAGCGAGCATTCATAGCCCCGACAAGATTACTTGTATTTCCCATGCTTCCTCTTTAATCACCCTTTTGATAAGAACATTTTCAAGCTTGTAGTTTATGATGTATTTAAGTGAAAGAGGTGGGATGGTAATAGAGATTTATGTTTAATGGACATAATACTTTTATAATGTTTGCTCCAAATTCTTTCATTACAGATATCAATTAGAGGCTGTTATGTGGAGGGATGGGAGGGATTCATAGTGTTAAACAAAAATCAATTATTTCCTTCAAAAGGTAGACTCAATCACCTGGAAATGATGTGTGTTCCTCAATTAAAAATATTTAAAGCAAGAGGAATTATGGTTCCATAAAGATATGTCTTTAATTATAAATGAAATTCACTGATATAGGGAGAGTTAAGATTTCTCCCTGTATGTCAACCATTGTTGAACAAGAAAGGTTCTTTCACATATATCATGGAAAAGTCACCAAAATAAATAAATAAATTGAAAATAAAAGAGAAATAATTCCTAAGCTAAAGTAAGAAAAGAGATCATCAATCAAAAATAAAAATGAAGAAGTTGAAAGGTGAAAGAAAAATCCAAAATTTTAAAATACAAACTCCAACAAGAAAGTTTATCCTAATGCCTCAACGAGATGAAGTAAAAGAAAATAATCATGTGAATGTTCTTTCTTTTGTTGAGATTTAGATAAATTTTATCTTGCAGAGTTATAAGCATTTCGGCTTCCGATAGCAATCATGATAAAATTCAGTGACAATGAAATTTTTTATGTCTCGTGTCAATTGTTTGGTTTCAAAGAATCATCTTAACCATTTTCTAACAAAAGAAATACTTAAAGAAACAAATTAAAGGTTCAAAAACTCCCTAGTGTAGCTAATTTGATGAGGATCATTACTGAACAAAGAAGAGTGAATTCGAAATCTAATTTGGTGGAAGTGTGAGAAGTTTTATTAGGAGATGCAAAATAGAGTTTTATATAAGAAAAAATTAAAAACAAAACTGAAACCAAAAGTAAATAAATGAAAGTGGCCACATGGAACTTACAATTTGGAGAATTGCATTCAATATTACCTGACAGGTATCATTTTCTCCAACCCAAGATAACTTCTTCCGTTAATTAGTATTAAAAGGATGAAGAATTTGAATTGACTGAAACCTTATTGAACTACAATCATCACTTATTAATCTAAACTAAAACAAGCAACAAACTATAAGACAACAATGTTTCGTGTTCCAGGAATCTCAAGTGATCTGAATCCATCAGAGATGAGAATGTAAATATGCTCCTAATGAATCACAGTCATAAATTCTCTCTTTCATTTTTTAATTTGAATTTGTATTAGCCCCATTATATTGAAGTTGATTCAAAATCCCAAATAATATATCCATTTTATATATGAAGATGATTTGAATCTTTAAATTATAAGTATGGGGTGAATATCAAAATTCAAAATAAAAGAGAGTTCCAAATGAATTAACCATGATCTATTACTTTTACATGTTCCAAATTTTCCACGAATTGCTACATTACGATAGTGGATTCTCATGAGGCCTTTGTAGTAAATGAAGATGCTCACTAAAAGATGACTGATATAATAAATTGTGCATCTAATAATGAATAAAAGATGAAAATTTAAATGAACCACAGGGGATGAAATATTTCATTAGCCAAGTAGATTGTCAAGAATAGTAAAAGAGGTACATGTGCATATATAATGAAGAATATATATCGCTTTAGTCCAAAAGTCATCCCTATGATTGAATTATTGGATTTCACAAAGTTATGATGGAAACACATCCAAGTTTTGAGTCATCATGATAACATGAAAGTATCATACATATTCAAAGATAATGGAACAAGACTTCACCTCATCATAGTGAATTTTTCCTTTGATGGGTGTAACGGATATGATAGTGGTAAAACGAAATGTGAGGCTCAAAGAAGTAAATCTTGCAATTTGTTTCTAAATGCTTCTAATATAATATAAATTGAAGAGTCTACGAATTTGAAATCTTAAGAAAGATCTAGAAAAATGTTAAGTAGTGGATTAAGATTTCAAATTTCATCAGTTAGAGGCTCTGAGTCCCTTTAGAAGAAATGAATATGACTAAAGGGAAATATTTTGGTAATTTTGATGCAATGGTTCAACTTTATCTTCGCAATTTGAATATTTGGAACACACATATTTAAAGTCATATAGATCATTTGATGCAAGTGTTTTGTACAAAAAGTTCTTCCATTTGTAGAAAATCTGAGTTTTATAATGAGGTTAACCATTTGATTCTAGCTGTACTGATGAGAGACAGAATATGATCATTTACCCATAACCTAAATTTCTGAGTTTCTACACATATGAGTTTTATCAGAGAAAAGTATCGGTGCAATATTATAGCTGTATTTTTTGAAACATACAATATTATGAACTTCCGATAGGCCTTGATTAAATATACGAGAAAAAATGAATATCGTAGGTATTTTATCGGAGTTTCAATATCGAGTGTATAAAAGGAGAATAACTTATTGAATTTCGCGATATGAAAATTTTGATATGGAAAGCGGAAAGCTATATCAGGGATCTTGTATCGCAGGTTACCTATCGAGAATGCTTATGATCAAATTATATGATATGGATGATGTGATATCATGAAAAGTTTTATCAGATATCATAGGCGATGGGGCTATCAAAGGATAGGAGATATTTGGTGCAATCTTATTGAAAACCAGTGATATGGGATTTTGTAAGTGAATGTGATATCTTTTAAAATTGAATTTAAATGTGGTATCGGGTCCAGGACACTAGAAATTTTAAAACTTATGCTTCAACTAAAATTGTGATTTATAAACGGATGTGACATCTTTCATAACTAGAATTAAATGAGGTATCCGATCCAGAATTGGGTTGATATCACAATAATTCAATTGATGCTTTATATGAAATGTCTAGACATTGAGATTCTCTGATAATTCTATACGGAAATACGATGAGATTGGGATGTTTTAAAGTATCCAAAATATAAGTGCCCAACTTAAATTTTCCTTTCTATAAAAACTCCATTTAATAATTGGATTAACCATTGGATTATTCGATCAGAGGAAGATTTTATCACGAATTTCTCTTGAGGAGAGTTACGATATTATAATGATCCAACATGAATTTCCCGAGAATGTCTTTAAAAGTATAAATGAAATTTTAATGAATAAATAAAATTAATGAATCCCCAAATTCTGACAAAACAACTAATACTTCCCTATGCATGTTGCAGATATAAAATAGTTGCCTACTTGTTTCAAGTCTCCAAAATCAAAGAAAGGAAGACTTGAAAAAATAAACAGAACATAAATAGGCAATAAATCGTGAAAAAGAAAATCAAACAATAGATGAAGATGAACCTTTAAAATGTATACTTGGAAGAAAATTCACTGTAAATTTTACCTCCTGAATCTTCAATTTCTCCTATGTTCAGTATCATCGACTTATTTGATCTTGAAAATGCTAAGTAATAAGTTTTCATTAAATTTCATCCACCTCCAATTTTCATCAGAATACAAGAATGGTGAAAACAAGCTCCTTTTCAAAAATACTTACGAATCCAAAATTGTTAAGCCGCAGCAATTCTTAGAATTTCTTCATGTATGATCATAGTGATAAATTTCTTGCAAAATAAGACATTCAAGTGATTTTAAAAAATGTGTATGATCTAAGAGCTTCTAAAATATTCTAAGCTAATTTTCTAAAAATGAAAGCGAATGCCCATAAGAAGTCAAATTCATTACTTTCTTTATTGAAATCTGAAGTAATGAAATAGGTGCTAACAAAAAAGAAATCTAATCTAAATTTATCTATTCCTACTTCTAACTTAATTAAAGAAACATGACTAGGTATAGTCATACTTCCAATGTAACCACTCTCTCATTTTAATTCCTACATGTATGTACAGATCAATCGTTAGAAGAAAAAATAGAAATAGAATTAAAATAAGGAAAATAAATCTGAAATCAGAATGTACAGTTATTGCTAATATATTATTTACAATTACCTTCTCTTAAAATGTCCTTTCTAGTCGAATTTCAATTGGATCATAGAAATCTATATGGATTTCCACTATTCATTGAGAGATCTGCGAAAGAGAAGATGACAAGCCAAATCATGAGAATGATCTTTTATATACTAGGTCTGCATAAATTTGTTAGTGTTATGTACAATTGTTAAATTATTAACAATCTTCCGTGAAGGAAAACTTTCCAATTATTTTTCAAAGGGGTCTATGAAAAATGGATGAAAATATGTTAGATACAGTGAAAGATTATTAATTGATTTATATTGTTGGTCATATTGTGAAAATACACTCTCTTTTTGAAACTTCCTTTGAGAAGGTATAAGTAATCGATAAGAAATGAGCATCAATTGAAATTGGAAGAGAAACAACTCTTGATGTTCACGATTAGAATCTGAAACTTCATTCTCCCATTTAGACAACACATCAATTGAGTGTTCAATAATGAGCTACTCAATATGCCAACACAAATTATCTAAAAATCAAAAATTAAAAATAGAAAATAGATCTCAATTTAAAGAAAAGAAGTGAAGGAAAAATAATAAAATCAAATCATAGTTTACACTAGTGTTACAATTATTGTAACAACACAATTGGGATTCATTTAAAATAATTTCTTTTTCACGAGATTTGGTTAGAATAATATAATTCAAATGATTTCTAATACCAACTTGTGGATTAGAAAGAGAATAATGACTATGAATAGGAATGAGACCTTGATCATCATATAAATCATATATTGGGATGGTTTCTTGAATGTTGAAATCATGAGTATGATTAATTGTTTGAAAATGAAAAGTATTAGAAACAATTTATGAATTAGAGTGTTCTTCATTTTCATATTTGATTCGACTTTGATCATGAGGATTCAATTGTGATTAAGACAAATCAATATCCTCAATGTCAAAGCAACTATCATTAATGATCTCACGACATCCATTAGAATTCCCTTCGATATCAACCAATGTATGAAAACAAGAAGGAATATAAAGCACATGTTCATTAATGTCAGAAGAATGATCAACAGTTAATTCTCTATCTTGATAAAAACTAATTGGCAATTCATTAAGATCAACCTCTTTGTTTTCTAAAATATCATTAATGTTAAGAGGGGATAAATTACTATCAGCAAAAATATCAGGATAAAGGGAAAAATGAGAATCGAAAGCAATGGATTTAAAAGTGTCTCTATGTGAGAACTCTTGTGCATTCTGCTCATTGTAAATTTCAGATTTCATATCATTTATTTGTGTACTTGTGCTTTCTTGAAGATTGTTGCTTTATTGTTTTGAATTTGACATTTGTTCTTTGTAAAATAATTAAGAAATTCTTATAGGAGGTTGCATGTTATTGGAAACTTTGATTGCTTCTTGTACTTGCTGATTTATGTTCTGATTTTCTAAATTTAATGCGTACTGATTTTTAGATTTCAAAGTGGTATTTTCTTCAATATTGTTACAAATATCTTCTTGCATTTGAATGGTAAAATCCTCCAATATTTGTGATTGATATTTTCTAACATGTGAAGGTGCATCGTGATCATTATTAATACTATAGGAAGTGTGCACTAAATGAAGAAATTGATCGTACAAAATAGACACCACTTCATCATAATTTTTTTCCCCTCCATATTGGAATTCTCAATTATATAGATGAAATTGGAAGGAGTTTGAGAAAAGCTTGAAATAATTTCACATGGATTATGAATGGGAGGAAAAGAGAAAATATGTTCATATCAATCTAATAATTCCTCTTCTAAAGGTTTTTCTTTAATTTTAAATCTCAAGTAATTTAAACGAAATTGAGTGGTAAAATCAATCAAAGATTCATTTCCAAACCTTTGTAAATCTTCGACTTTGTCACATACCCATTTGTAGTTATAGAGGTCAAAATTACAAAGGAACATTGTAACAAGTTGATCCCAACTGTGAATTGAGGCATGTAGAAGTGATTGACACCAGCTTCTTGATTTTGCGAAGAATGTAAGAGTAAAAATCTTGCATAAAATACCTTCATCAATTCCTTGAAAATTAAAATTTGAAAATTTTGAATGAATTGTAAAGCATGTTTAAATGAAAAAATATTCCCCCTTATCATTAAAATTTACCCGAGACAAGTGTCTTACCACTTGAAGTGGAGTATTGGAAGATGCATGTCCACGGATACAACTCCAAATTGGAAGTTTAAGAGGAGAAATCATGATAAATAAAATGTTAGAATACAATGAATCCAATAGACAACAAGTTTCAAGCCTTCCTTCTAGCGCCAAAATGCTGAAGCCTCGAAATTTGATCTAACAACATGGGGGATGACCACCTGGTCCGAACCTTAAAGCATCTTCTTTTCCATTTGGAATGGTGCTTCCGTCCGGTTCAACTAGGTCTAGTTACCTTCTCTCAAACTCCAAAATGGTACAATATGACTTTCATCCACCAATGGAGAAGAGACATCAGATCAATCCTCTTACTAATCAAGCAATAAAGTTATCCCTAAGTTGATCTAGAGCCCAACCGATGATCTGAAGGTGGGGCACTTAAGGCTTCTTTTCTAACTTAGAAGAATGTCTCCTACTTCCAAAGCTTTAATTTTTCCCAAGTCATATTTACTAATGAATGCAGAATTAAGAAATGCTTGAAAATATGGGTGTATGCTTGTATTTGTTTTCAACTGATTACTTGCTTTAATCTATTGTCTGTGTTGTAAGTTTATGTGTTGAAACTGATGTATGAATACATGTAATAGAAAATAAAGCAGCAATAAATGATCACATAGAGGCAACAATTTAATTAGGAGTTCACCCACAATTCTTGGGCGACATCTCCATGAGTTCTAGTTAATTCAACTAGGTTCTCTAGCATTATGGCATAAGTCCTTTTTCTATAAGCTCTTGACTCAACTCCTGTTGTCCTACATAGAAACAGTGGGTTCGAACACCATTTTATCCCTTGGCTCTTGAATCTATGGCTCTTGGCTCTCTAGCTCTTGGCTCTAGCTCTTGGTTATGAATCTGGCTCTTTGGCTCTTAGTTCTGGCTCTTAGCACTGACTATGGCTCTTTGGATCTGGCTTCTATCTACCCTCTATCAAGTTACAACTCTCTTACCTTTTCACTTGGCTTCCAAGTGACTCCCTTAGTTGCATTTTTTCTTCTGTGCTACCTCCTTCGCCTCAGCCTCATGCTTTGGCTTCCATTTCAGTAATAAAAATAAATAACAACAACCCCAAAAATCCACAGTCAACTACAGCCATCAACAACCCTGTCTTTACTGCTCCATCACTTTTTAAGCCAAATCGGCGTTGTTGTTTCTTTTCCCTCTCGGGCTCTTCATCTTCCTGTTTTGGTCCACTCAAACCCCTTCTTTGAGCGTTAGCAATCATTGCTAAATTCCCTCGAGGATGAATGCCACCTATTCCACAATGGAAGGAGCCACTGGTGCTTTGAATCTTTTAGAAACAGTTGCTCTGTGTTTATACAAAGAATGCTGTAAAACATGGGAAAGTCTGCAAAAAACACAGTTTCGGACCTCAAAGTTTCATAACTGCACCTTATTTCCTATCGGGCCGCTCGTAAGTCACCATCGCATGTTGCAATGCTTGCTCCATGGTTTCCCCCTTTGTATTTAAAAATACACTTAAACATGGAAAAATCCCGCTTATTGGACTTCAATTTATATGCAACAGTGTTAATAAACCCTTTCGGGTCTGTAATATTGCATCGGGGCTTTATCCCTTTGTATTTCGTTTAATAAATGAATTATGCAATTACAAAGAAAATTGATGTTTTTCAGATTTAAAAATATATAGAAAATAGTCTATATTTCCATCGGGTACGGCCATCGCTGGTATCGATTCGCCGATCCAATCATCGGCGATCGACATATCGTATAGCATATATACATAGGCCCTGCTCCATTGTGTTCACCGATTGCGATCCACTAATATCGACGATCGCAGTATCGCATTGGCCCAGTTCCATCATGTTATGCCTCTGACTGCCTCCACCTCTCATTCTTGATTTTGATTACCGATCAGGTTTGGACAGTTGAACGGCTAGATCTAACAGCCCTTGTGCAAACATTGTTCAAGCCTCTGATTGCCTCATTTTCGTTTTTTTCTCATGTTTTTAAGGTTCCGATAGTGTAATCCGATATCCTTAAGACTTCACCTTTTTCGATGGTTTTGACCTTTTAGGAGATTGATGAAGACTTAGAGGGTTTTAGGACCCATTATCAAGGGATTTTGTCCCTTTTTCCTTTGGAAAAGGGCAACTTCATTTTATGATAGCTTCTGCATCTGAAGTCTGATTTCACCCATTCAAGTTGCGTTGGATTTAGAATGAAGGGATATCTGCGATAAGACTATTTCTAACAGTAGCCAATGACTTTCATTTTCCTCTAATTTACAAAGGGTTTATGCCATTTGGCACCTTTTACCTCTTATATGAAGTCATTTAGACTTAGAGGTTTATCCAGGATCCATTTTTGGATCACGCCTTCCCACTAAAGAACTTTTGGTCTGCAAAAGATTGATATACTGATCTGAGTAGTAAATGATAGTGACTCACCCTCTTCTTTTAGCCTCCCTACACTTGCCTTTGCATAGTCCCTTTGAACCAAGGTTTCTGACCACTTCCCTTCTTGGATGGGCTGGTCTTCTTGGGAAGAACTATCTTCCTCCTTGCCTTCCTGTAGAAATCCTGTTGAAATGGTTATAGAAGGTAGTTTTGAGCTTCTTTTCCATGATCATTGATCCAAGGTGGCTCAATAAATGTGAAGTACATCTGCTCCACAAACTTTCATTTGTACCTGTTTGACAAGCTGCCAACAACAACTGTTAACAACAACAGGCATACAGGCAACCACTGGATGGCCTAAACTCTTGCTTCAACAAAAGAAACAGATTTTCACATCTTGTGAACACCTCCATGTCTTATATCTGCATACAAATGATGGACTAGATAACAGGCCCACAAAACATACCTTTAAACAAAAGACTCTTTAGGTCAAGCATGTAGAAAAAGACCACGAGGAATCTTTTTCAAAAGATGAAACACTTCATCATTATCTCCATTTGGAGTCCAAGTTAAATTCTTCCAAGTCAACATGGCATCACATGCATGTCAAAGCAATCAACCCTACAAGTTAATTACACATACATGTTCAAAAACAAGGAAATCATCAACATCCCTGTGTTCATGCATCTCATGCTCATGCATGCATTTCATCCTTCAACTTTCACTTAAGCACATTGTACTTTCGAAGCTAAAATGAAATATAATGTAGATGCATCAATAGACATGCAATCTCAATCAGATAAGAACTCTAACCGTTCCTTACCAATCCCTTCCAAAGGTACCACCTTTGTTTGCACATCAACATCATCATGTGAATCATTTTGAGACACATCATTCATGGAATCTTCACTTCCATTTCTTCCATCTTCTCTTTCCACTTTATTCAGCTTTTGTGGAAGCATTTCCGGATTCAAAGTCCAACATTTTGTAGCAAGATGTCCTTGCTTATGGCAGTAAGTTCACTACATGTGCATCCTTTTGAGAGCATGATTTGCCTTGTCCAATGGACCTTTGGCTTCTTGCTTCTTTTCCTTCTTTTGCTTCATGTATGTGGCCATTCTCTCCCAACATCTAGAAACATTATGGTTATCCAACCCACAAAAGGAACATGCAATTCTTTTCCCATACATGTGTGGGAATTTATCATGCTTTGCACAATCAAAAGGAAAATGTTTAGAACCAGATTTATACCTACCTCTTTCACCTTTATTGCCTTCATGAGGAGGTGAAGCAAATGAAGAAGTGGCTCCCTTTGGAACACCATCAATCTCTTCAAGGTTGTTGGAGTCTCCCCATCTCTCTACTTCAAGTGCGTCCTTCTGAACACCTGCGTCCTAAAAATGATGTTTCAAGCTATTTCATTCTTCCTTAATACAATCTTCACACTTTGTAATGCAACCCCTCCTTGGAGATGTTTTAATGGCCTTCGTGGAAGGCTTGGAATTTTCTCCATAAGCTTGTCCATAGCCAAGACCCAAATACTTAGGCCTTTCCTCAATCATTATTGGCTCAACAATACCTTGTGCATGTCTGCCCAAGCCATTTCCTTCATAGACCATCTTGGACATTAGCTTGGAACCTATGCCTCTAGTATGTTTTTCAAAAGAACCAATATAAGCATCCTTAGAGGAATTTGAAGAAAAACTAGAATGGTTTACCTCTTGTTCAGGCTGATACTTGACTAAGGTTTCTTGGGAAACAAAGAGTTGTGTTTCCAACTCATACATCCTTTTCAAGTTCATATTGGCAAGATGAAGTTGCCTCTCCATTTCCTGCAATTTGTGAGAGAGCAATTGCTTCTTCCTCCACGGAATTCAATTTCTCTCTAAGTTTGTTGCTCTTCCTTCCATCCTCATACATTTCTCTCACCATATCCATCATGGTGGATAATTCTTGTTTCATGTCCTCATCAAGGAATCTTATGAAGAATGCAGAATTTGAGGACCCACTTGTAGAAGTTGTCATTATGCCAATGAACAAAAGGACTTTAACAAGATAAATAAAGAGCTTATTTAAGAAACGTCTTGTAACAAACCTCTTGTGCTTTGGATTTCCTTGAGGTCCTTGGGATAGAAGAATGCCTTCATCCCTTCTTCCTATTTGTCCTTCCTAGACTAAGCTATCAATAGCTTTCCCTTTACCTTTGTAAACTGAGAAAATAGTCAGTCTGTAAAAAAAGCATACAATCAGCCTCTTGCTGTTCAAACACCTTTCAGACAAGCAGTCTTTGCTTTGTCAATCAAGCATTCTGATATAACCTTCTTTGAAGGGAGGGTTAATCAAACTTAAGCTCGGATACCACCTGATCTGAAAATGGGGCACTTAAGGCTTCTTGTCTAACTTACAAGAACCTCTTCCACTTCCAAAGATTTAAATTTTCCCAAGTCTTATTGATTAACCAATACAGAATTAAGAAATGCTTGAAAATATGGGTGTATGCTTGTATTTGTTTTCAACTAATTACTTTCTTTAATCTATTATATGTGCTATAAGTTGATTTGCTGAAACTGATGTATGAATAAATGTAACAGAAAATAAGGCAACAATAAATAATCACACAGAAGCAACAATTTAATTAGGAGTTCACCCACAACTCTTGGGCTACATCTCCGTGAGCTCTAGTTAATTCAACTAGGCTCCATGGGATTGTGGTATAAGTCCTTTTTTTACAAGCTCTTGTCTCAACTCCTGTTGTCCTACATAGAAATAGTGGGTTCAAACACCATTTTATCCCTTGGCTCTTGAAGCTCTGGCTCTAGGCTCTGTCTCTTGGCTCTTGGTTCTGGCTCTTAGCTCTAACTCTGGCTCTTTGGCTCTTGGTTCTTGCTCTTGGCTCTGACTCTTTGGCTCTGGCTTCTTTCTGCCCTCTATTAAGTTAAATCTCTCTTGGCTTTTCACTTGGATTCCAACTGACTCCATTGGTTGCATTTTTTCTTCTGCGTTGCCTCCTTTGCCTTAGCCTCTTGCTTTGGCTTCGCTTCCAACAACAACAACCAATAAAAACAACCCTAACTCCCCATAGTCAACTACAGCCATCAAAAACCCTGTCTCTACCATTCCGTGGCATTTTAAGCCAAATCAGTATTGTTGGCTCATTTCCCTCTCGAGCTCTTCGTCTTCTTGTTTCGGTCCGCTCGAATCCCTTCTTTGAGTGTTAACAATGATTACTAAATGCCCTCAGGGTTGAATTCCACCTATTCCACAACGGAAGCAGCCACCGACGCTCTGAATCCTTCAGAAACAATCGCTCTGTATTTACAAAGCGAACGCCGTAAAACACATGAAAGTCCGTAGAAAACAATGTTCTGGACCTCAAAGTTTAATAACTGCGCATTATTTTCCTATCAGGTCTGCTTGTAAGTTTCCATCGCATGTCATAATTCTTGATCCATCATTTTCCCCTTTGTATTTAAAAATACACTAAAACATGGAAAAATCCTGCTTATTGGACTTGAATTTATATGCAACAATGTTAATAAACCCTTTCGGGTCTGTAATATCACATCAGGGCTTTATCCCTTTGTATTTCGTTTAATAAGTGAATTATGCAATTATAAAGGAAATTGATGTTTTTTGGATTTGAAAATATATAGAATACAGTCTATATTTCCATCGGGTTCGGCCATCGCCGATACCGATTCACTGATCCGATCATTGGCGATTGGCATATCGCACCTTATATATACATATGGTCCGCTCCATTATGTTCGCCAATTGCAATTTGCCGATATTGGTGACTGCGGTCTCGCATCGGCCTGGTTCCATTACATCATGCCTCCGATTACCTCTGCCTGTCACTACTGATTGTGATTGTCGATCGAATCTGAACCGTTGATCAGCCAAATCCAATAGCCCCTATGCAAACACTGTTCAAGCCTCTGATTGCCTCATTTTCATTGTTTTCAAGCTTCAGAGGTTTATTAGGGACCCTACACTTAATCAAACCAGTCACCCATCATCCATGCATCCCTGGTCCAAATCACGATACCCATACTTAGCTTTGTGTCATTCAAGAAAAAACACAGGAAAAAGTCCAAAATATAATGAAAAAAACCAAAGAGAATGTCCTCCCTTGACTCAGCCATTCACTATTCCATCAGAGCTCTTCCCACTACCCAGCATCCCTCTAAGAAAAAACCATTGTAAAAGGAAGAAAAGAGGCAACTACAATATCTCCTGTAGCGACTTATTCAATTACTGCAACCAATTTGAGATTTATTTTTTCTTCCCAACCAAAGAAAGGAAGAGTACCATCATCTCTGAAAACCTTGTTTCACTTAGCCAGGCTTCACGACGGTAGGAGAAACAAAGAGATATCAAGCACCTGCACACATGAACAGACAAGCAACCAACTATACAATTAGGAAGAAATACACGGGAAGATAGAAAAGGAGAACTTTCCTAAGTAGAAACACAAAAGGAAAATACTCCAGCATTCATCAATCAACAAAAGGTAGGCATAAGTATGAGAACTTACCCAACTCTTCCCTAAGTCCGATATAATGGAAAATGTATAAATGTTGAGGAAAGGTATTTTTATAAGCCGTAGGTGGTTAGTTAACTTGAACACCCTTAGCTCATGATCAAAAAGTGAACTCTCATTCAACATGCCATGAGAGTTAAATAGGTGGTCAAACCATTTAAGGGTGAGTGGGTGATAATTACAAGGAGAAAGTCAATGATCACCAATGGTGGGCTGATGGTCCCAATTATGAAATCTTGTACCACTTCCATCCAGAACAATGCTCCAAGACTCGACCATAAATAACATAAAATCCAAAACATTCATGCAATTTTTTTCTCATTTCAAGATCAAGGAGATAGCAACCAACTACGGAAGCCATCAAAAATACAAACCATTCTCTGACCATCCTATAGGAGACAACTACAGGAAACAACTACATGAAACATAGAAGCCTACAAGGAGCTATAGGAAGCACTCGAATTCCACTGGAATTTTGCAAGGGGGTGCCTATGGTGAACTTTTTCATCAATTTTCATAATCCCAAGCATTACGGTCAAAAGTAAGTGGCCCAACTCTCCTCTATCCATGGTTTGATAGTTGATAAAATCTGCACTCTTTTAGTAATTACAGTCATGTTGGGAATTAGACGTAGGTTGGGACTATATAAGAAAGACCATGTGGCTATAAGGAATTTTATAAATTACAGTCATCCACTAAAAAGGTTAGGCTCTCATCCACCCTAGAATCCATACTAAATCTATCCTACAAAACCTCTTGCACTTAGCTAAAACTAGAGAAGAAAATGGGAGGGGCATTCAATATAAGAGAACCCATAGACACATCAAGAATTCATCTTCATCTCCTTGTGGTAGATATCTTTAGGAGGCATCACTAGTTAGGCTTCTTTGAGTTGCTCAAGGGATATGATGATGATATAACCTATGATTTTTCCATGGCACTAAACCCTTAAGCAATAATAAGTGATACCACTATGGTGAGATGCTTTTCCATTACTATCAACCATGATGTGATTAGCAAAGTGACAACACTTCCTCTAGGGGTTCAATGGAGAAAGGAGGACAAGGGCAGTAGCACCTTTGCTAAGAAATATTTCTTCCTGAATGATGAAAAGGTAATTGAAGAGAAAAATGGAGTTAGAAGGGAGACCCTTCCATATCCCTGGCATGAGGTGGGCTACCACATCATAAAGTACATTTCTTGTGAAGGGAGACTAAGTTTAGTCTATGGATACCAATTCATAATCTTTAATGATTTGAGATTCAGAGCTAGAGTACCCATAAAACAAAGACTCAATGTGTCATATTTCCTTTTACATTCCATTATAGACATGAGTCCGAACGTGAAAGAGGGGAAACACCAGTAGTTTTCCGACCATAGTCGTATCAAGCTAATAGTGGATGATTGCTTAAGCCAATTGAGAATTCATCTTCTCTAGTCCACATTTAGGGACATGGACAGAGAAGCCTTCCTTGAAACCCAAGCCCTTGAACATGGCAGTTCCCCAACCTCTAATGCTGAAGAGGAAGAGGAAGGAGAAGAGGAGGAAGAAGGGGAAGAAGAACAAGAGACAGAGAAAATAGAGAAAGACAACAAAGAAGAGGAAGAAGAAGAAAAGAAAGAAGGAGAAGAGGAGCAGAAGGCAAAGACAAGCCCTGAGAAAAATAATGCACTTGAAAAAGAGGAGATATCCACAATATTGTCTCATAAACCCAATGAAAAGGAGATATTTTCTTCCTTGACTCCCTTGAGAACACCCATCAAGTCCAAGAGGAAAAGGAAGAGGTAGAATCCCTTTTATTTCAAAATAAGAAGAAGCACTATGATTAAGTAGGGGAAGCCACAAACACCAACAAAAATCCCCATAATAATTGAAGAAGCACCAAACAAGCAGGAAGAGTTATAGTCCACGGGAATAAAGGTTTAGAAAGTCACATCATTACAAGAAAACCTAAAGACTACCATCGCCTATGTCAAGAAGCTTCTCACCAGGTCAACGTCATCTAAGAAAACCAAGGCACCTATAACCCTCTAGTAAAAAGGAAAAGGCCTGCTACAGGATTACCAAACTATGCTACAGGAAACGCTGGTAGCAGTACAGGAAAGACATAAAGAGCCACAAGAAGAGCAGCTGGCATAGAAAGCAGGCAAGGAAGAAACACCACAGGTACATGAGGGGGCAGATTCCGCAAAGACATTTTAGGGATATTTTCCATAGTTGCAGGAACCTAGCCTACTGCCAAGTCTAATCTCCTACTACAAGTTCATTTTGGGAGGTAGAGTGATACCAGAGAAATTTGAAATCCCTCTAACTTGAAAAATAAAGAGGAAGGACACATCGATGGATGAACATTTCTCAGTCAAAGAAACTAGAGTATGTGGGCCATATGGAAGAAAAACTACTAGAGATGGGCAGGGAGTTGAGTGAAATGAGAGATAGAAAGTACACCATGAGAACATAATTGCAGGCGGAAAACATATGGCTGAGGAGGAAGTTGCAAGAAAAGGAAAGCTAATTAGCCACCATGGAAATCCTCTCCCTATAGGCACTTCAACATAGGCTTCCATCCAAATCATATGCATTATACCTCAAATATTAATGGATGCAATTTCAAATTAAGACATTGGCACAATAGTGGACCATGCCATTCCAAGATTATATCCAATTCATTGAGCTATGTGATAAGAGCACACTTGAATACAAGGCTACGTTATCTGAATTCTACCTGCAAAACCTTTCCTTGATAGACTTGAATGTGTCAGACCCCAATGTGAAGTTGGGGGACTTACATCTAATGGCCCTTACATCATGGATGATTCATGAGGATGCCATGGCTGAGGAGGTGAAGAAAATAGTTGAAAATAGGAAAGAGAGCCCCTCTACATCAAACGACAACAAATAAATTCCATGGTTGTTATTAGTAACCACAACATCATTTCTAATGATGCTCAACTTGCACCAAGATACTTGGCTACCCAAGAACATGCCATCTCCCATTTTTTGAACACATTAAGATTCTTATGGACTAAGAGCCAAAAAGCATGGCAAAGGACATGGAATAATTTTCCACGGAGTCTCTAGATCAGGGAGTACCACTTTTCTGTGATATTGAGAAATGTATTGGAAAGGACACCCCTCTAAAATAAGTCCATGCAAATACTGAAGATCAATTGGATTGGACTAAAGCTCAATCCACCTTTGTTGTTGCATTTTTTCAATGGTGGGAAGGAATAAGATGAAAGAAAGAAGTGGGAAGAGATAGAGAAAAATGTTGGGTTCCATCCTCAAGAATAGACACCTTCAACACAAGTTTAGGAAGTCAGAGAGGCACAAAGGCTATGAAAGATATGGATATAGACAACTAGGTTTCTCATATGATGAGAAATAGTTTTAGTGGGGGGTGATGATGAGGTTCATCAATAGGTAAACTATATGGGCCACAATTCCACTCTCCAACTTATCAAATTGAATTTTCTCACATTTATTGACATATTTTGATATATTTTACTAGTGAGAAGAGTAAAGGTGAGTTGCTATGTCATGTGGCCTAATGTGTGTTAAATGTACGAATTGGAGCAGTTTTCGGTTGTCTTAAGTGTAGGAATTAGGAGTAGGGAAGAAAGATATATTTTATGAGTTTTTCTCCCTCCTTAACTCCTCAAATCAATCAAAGATTCCTCCACTCTATCTGATTAGCTCGTTGTCTCTGACAGCCAAGCAAGTTGAGTTAATTGGAAGCCAATCCAGTGACAATCAAGGAAGCGTTATTCTCGAGTTAGGGAGCCAAGTATCCCTATTTTCTAGGTAGTTGTTGGTAGCTTCATTTTTGTATAAATAAGAGAGCCAAGGGACTCATTAGGATTCAATTTTTTGTTGTAGCCAAGAGGCCATTTGAGCTTAAACATTTTGAATGTTCTTGTTATGATGTACTTGACATTTTTATTATAATGAGAAATTTTGTTTTGATCTAGAATTAAGTCGACTAAGAGGGTTGAAGCTCTTGGGTTAGGGCCCAATTCTAGTAGCAAAAGTTCCTCTTTTGTAGTTTTATTGTTCGCTTCTAATGATAGTTAGATGTTGAAGTTTATTTATGCTTTTCTATTTAGCTTAGCAAGTTACTTAAATTGTTTCTCAACCTTGCTTCCATTAGTTTAAAGAGGTATATTAGTATTGTAGTTTAGTGAAGGAAATTATACCATAAAATCTTGTGACAGTGGCCCCTATCTCATCTCCCTCACAGGATATTGATTAGAGGACCCCACTCTCACAGCCCAAAAAACATTGTTTGTCTATTGTTTATTGCATAGATTAAGCTTCATTCTTAGGTATACTACTGTTTATGATTTCTTAGAAGCATCTGCAGTTGTTAACTTGTTTTCTTAAGGTTTCTATAGCTTAAAAGGTAATCCAGTTCATAGATATAGTCCTTAACAATAGATAGATTATCTTCGTCAAATTAAACTCATGTTTTCCATGTGGACATGTAGTGATTCATAAATAAAAAAGAGAAACAGGTTTTATCATAGGGATTGTTTATCTTCAAGAATTCACTCCTCCAACTAGCTTCACCTAGGTCTTCTCCACCTTCTATCAAGGCATACCAGCTCACAGTCTGAACCTTTATTTCTCATCCACCATGAGCAAGCTACCTTAAGAAAATCTGACCTCTTTGGGGCATTGGGCTTGGCCTTGAGTGATGTTCACCTTCTACCACTGTCATGCACCCCTCTAACACCTCATCTCACTATTCTTGCCCTCCAAAATCCCTCATCTAGCTTCCTATAGCAGTTCAAGACATCATGTAGCAGATCAGGACATCTTGTAGCAGTTTCCAGTATCAAACCTCTAGTAGCTTGTTTTGACCCTTTTTTGACCCGAAATGATAGGATAGCCTAGTATGGGAGTAGGTTAGCCCCTTATCTTAGACTCCACGACCAAACATGCCACCTAGACCAACCTTCCCATTCCTTTCCCTCTTCAAATATTTGATAGAATTAGCTTTTATATTTATGAAGTTAGAAATTAAGACTTTTTCTACAAATGTCAATGAGATAATGCATGCATTTTTGAATTCTTAGATGATAGAGTGACTTTCTATATTCAAGAAGTCTTGATAGCGATATGCTCAATTACAAGATTAACATGGTTTCCTTTCTACAAGTAATTTGTTTCATTTCATAGCTAGATGATTTATGGCATTTCATAACATTCACCATCTAGCATCCTTCATTTCCTAAATAAATAATCTTTTACTTTCTCTATACTAGAACTAGCTTTACATTCACTTTCAGTAGTCAGACTCCCTTTAGTTCAATAGAGGACTATTCTGGGACCCTAATGATTAAGTTCCCCAGTTCAGAAGTGACATGATTAGAATGATGCATCTTCTATATATATAGCATTGTTGTCTCCAAGTTTGTACGAAACCCCAAGTTGATGAAGTAAAGTTGGTAGCCCTAGGAGTTGCAACATTATTACAATAATGAGGCTCATCATTATATATCAAAGCCCAAGTTCAAAATGGGGCTTCAAATAACCATCATAGTAATACCTAGAAATGTACAAAATTGAAATATAATTCAAGTGGTGCATTACTAATATATGGTTATTTTGAATAAAAGGTGTTCAAGTGAAGAAGAATATTGTAGAATGGTAGACGATCCCCCTCCAGCGATAACATGAGGAGAAGAATTATATGTTGAGTTGGGAAATGGAAGCACCCCACCAACATCCCAATTTATTGATATTATCATAAATCTACAAAAGGAGTTCGCTCACCTCACGGGTAATAATGAATGCATGCTAAAGGCTAGTGAGGAGAAGGAAAGGATGATGAGAGAGTTGATTGAAAGGTCTAAGCATATAATCATATATCCATAAGCACCAAAAGGAAGAATGTGGGGACACAATCAAAGAAGTATGAAAGTGGAGGTGATTTAGATAGATCCTATCCACAAAAACAAAAGAGAAAGAAGGAAGTGGAATTTCAAGGGGAGTTTAGAAATTTAAATCCCCCTTATTTTGATGGTGAAAATGTGGAGGATGTTGAAGCATGGCTTCTAAACATGGAATTTTTTTTCAAGTTTATCAGTATGAAAGTAACTTAATGGCCAGACTGGTCATTTATCAGTTGTAAGGTAATGTTTCTCTCTTGGAAGAGGCCAAAAATGTGCACACCTTGAATGAAAAGAGAGTTTCCTGGGTGGAATTCGAAAATAAGTTTAAATCTTGATATATGAATTAACAATATTATGATGATCATGCCAAGGAATTTCATGAGTTGAAGCTGGGGAAGTTAACTACTAATGATTTTGTGGCTAAATTCACCAATTTTCTATGATATGACCCTTATATCAAATAAGATAAAGCCAAGGCACATTGATTTTTTAAATGTTTACCTACTCCTTACAAGGAAAGGATTGAGTTCGACAATCCCAAGAAAATGGATAATGCAATAAGGAAAGAACGATTACGTTACCAGTAATTTAAGAATATGGGTGAAGGTTCAAAACATTGGAAAGTTAAGGACATAAACACAACTACAATGGGGTCAGTGAGGTAGAAGCCTCTTTATCTAAAAATTTTGGGATAGACCATCAATGGAAGAAATTCAGTAAAAGAAATTTAAATCAACCAACACAATCTTAGACTAGGTCCAAACCCATGGACCTGAATAAAAAAGAAATATTAATGAGGGCAAGGATAAAGAACCTCTGAAATGTTGGGGATGTGGTGAACCCCATTGATTGAGATAATTCCCACACAATCATAGATCTATCCAAAATATTCAAGTTTTCCATGAAGAAGCAATTGCGAATGATAATGCCAGAAAAATTCCGAAGATAATCATTGTGGTGGAGGATAGATAGGAAGAGCACCAATCTATGATGATCGAGATAGAAGGTACCATTCCAAACAAATGAATGCTTGTGTTAATTGATCGGGGGGTTAGTTTTAGTTACATTAGTCCCTAGCTGGTGGGAAAATGTAAATCAAAATTTGAAAATTTTAATAATGCATGGCTAATACAATTAGCAACAGGTATGTGTTGGGCCATTAATATGTCATTATTATTATCAATTTTTAACACCTATTTCATCTATTTCTACTCTTCTTTATCATGTCATTTATCATGGTTTATCATATAATTCCACCTTATAATTATTTATGCTCTTATGGATAAATATTATTTCTTCTTCTTTATTTTTAATAAATTGATGATTATGCATGATTTTACCAATGATGGTTTATTAATAAATTGGTTGTAACATCACTCACTATTTTAGCCTCCAATATATTTTCCAGATTGAAGATTTGATCTCTAGCTCATCATTAAATGTGCCAACTCAGAAATTCGTTGGAATAAGTAGTGACAGTTTTGTATTGAACAGTTAGGGCAAATGGAGAAGAATCTGGAAAATCCGAAACATGGGTTTTGTTAAGAATGGACGAAGTTAGTTTTGCGATGAGAATTTTTCCCAAATTCAATCCATACTAAGAGAAACAGAAGGTTCTATGAAGACGTTTTTCTCAAATTCACTGTTGTGTCCATTTTCCAAATTATCTCAGCTGCAACACCAAATTCGACCTGTTCCTGTTGAATGTTGATGGGAAGATATTTCAGATATGATCTTTTTTATCAATTTGTTGAGAACAATCCAATTTTGTAATGGGAATCATATTGTAATCCTCATGGTTGTAACTTCTCTTTTCTCTCTATGTATTTAAATCAAAACAGAGATCAAAGGACAGGAGATTAGGGGATATATTATGAGAGATTAAGAGAGGGATTATTAGAGATAAGATAGGATAATATAGGAGGAAAGGGGGATTGTTGTATTACCATTGTAATTCTCAATTACAGACTATTGTTGTAGAGCGCAAATACGTTGTAATGATTTCACAGTTTGATGATTAATAAATAAAAGAGTTGTTGTTCCTCTCCATTCTCTAAAGTAACTAAGTGGTGTACACTAGCAGCTGGGGCCCGACTCCCAGTGGAACTCACTGCTTCATCTGTATTATATGATTTCAATTATCGCAAGTGTGCTAGTGTGATCATATTATTGCCTTCTGTTATTTTATCGCTTTGTTGTACATTGGTTCTTTGTGTGATAGAATAACTTTGTTTTATATTTAATTTACAGAATTGTTTCTTGATTAGTTTCCTTTCATTTCAGATTGAGTTTCATTGATACATCTCTTGCTCAATGTAATTAACTATAATGAGCTATAACTATTGCTATTAAGAACTCTCATATTGATGCCATTTTTATTTCACTTTCGAATGAACATGATTTAATTTCTTTCAGTTTCTAAGGGAAGAGTTATCATTACTACACTTTTAACTGATAGTGGTGTTATATAGATTGCATTGTTGTTACTTAGATTACTGCAAGATTTGAGTTCCTTAAAGGATTACACCTTCTTTTAATTGCAATTAGAATTTATTTGTTGCATCCATTTATTCTTGTATTTGAAAGCACGGTACTGCAATTTAGAAACATTACTCTTGAGTAAATAGCCGCCACAAACTATGTACACTCTTGAAATAGAAAATTTTTCCCAAATTGATAACTAGTGTGAAGAAAATTAGGAGTTAAAAAGACGCCTTTTATACCTCAACATTTTGGCATTGTTGTCGGGAAGAGTGTAACCATTTCTAAAGAGTGGTGTGCATCTGATGGGTGCCTGTTAGGAAAGAGTTGGGAATTAAAAATGGAAGGTAAGAACCTGCGTACGGAGCATGTAAGAGCCCTTCTCATGTACCCGCTTTCCAGAAGGATTGTTAAAGAACTTAGGGTAGAAATAAATTTTTGAATTTCTGTGTGAATGACTAAAAAACAAAAATAGAAATTTTGGAAAACAAATCTCATGATTTCACTTAAGTGGTGATGGAAGCACCACCCATTTCACTAACCAATTGAAAGGAAAATTTGAAGGAGGAACCTAAAGAAACAAATGAAGAACATCTTCTATTATGGTAAGAAATGGTTCACATTGCAACTTTTGAATTTCCTATCAAAGATCTAGGAGTAGTGATGGAAATGCACATAATTCCCCCATCTTCTCTACCAAATTTTCATGGTTTCACAAATGAATATCCAAATACATTCTCATTTGAGTTCAAAATACTTTGTAGAGGATATGATTATTGTACGAACAATAAAAAGTTGAAAGTGTTTCCTCTTACCCTAAAAGGAGTAGCTCTCCGATGGTTCATGAGCCTAGGTGGGAACTGCATCCAAACATGGGAGGTCATGAATAACATATTCTTGAAGAAGTACCAAGACTACTGTAAGTCCAATACAGATATTTTGGATATGATACAAGGGGAAAATGAAAGCTTAGAGGACTATGTAGAGTGATTTCATTACAACCTTCAAAAATCAAAGCATAAGCATTTGAAAAATGAGATCTTAAAAACACTCCTACTTAAAGGAATCAAAGATTATTTTTTAAAACTCTTAAATCTGATAGGAAAAGATGATGTTTTTTAGTTTTCATATGATGATGTTTGTAATTGTACATAAGGTATTCAAGAGGAATCTTCAAGGCTGGTAAGAATTCTAGAGACGCTTGTTCTTTCTTTTCCAAATCTATTACAAGAAAAAGAGACATAAGAGATGAAATCAATGCTTTATTTGAACATTTTAAAATTGATTTTATTAGCTCTCTAAATTCACAATTGGATGTTTTGCAAGTTCAGAAAAATCAAGAATATGATGAAGTTTTTTGCCCTCATTACCAAAAGGATCATCCCATAGATAGTTGTTATTCCTTATCTAGGATGGAAGTAGCATATCAAAGAGATGGGGAAGCTACAACAAGGTCAAAACCATGGAAATCATGGCCTATAGGTATGGTTCAAAACACTTCCTCTCCATTCTCTTACTTGCATAGTCCATTATGGAATATTGATGTGTTAGGGCAGCCATGTCAATCTCAATATAACCCCCACAAATCTTGTCTACAAGTTTCGCATGGTTCATCTTATGATTGCATAACTACTCTCCCTAATATTGTAGCACAAACACATCCTCCATATCCTTCACCAGCTCTTCCAAAACATCTTTCTTGCCCATCAAAATCATCCACTCAACCTAATCAACTACAGCATCAAAATACTCCATTTTGTACCTAATTTCCTGCTCAACTCATTCCACACGCTCACCACAATAAACCAGTACAACATGCTTACAGTGTTGAACTGCAAAATTCAACAACCCTTCCCACCCATTCTATCTCACATGCGCCATTGGAGGAAACTTACAATGAGATTCAGAATGTTTCAAATTCAAAAATTGTAGAAGTTATGGAAGAAAATGAGGTTTCTTCTAGTCTGCAACAATAAGCCATTTTAAAAGCTCAAGAACTTCATGATATGATGGATATGGGAAATCAACAAAGTAAAAGATATATTGAATATTGGTTTCACTCCACCATTTTTTTGCAGCATCACTCCGTACTTCAACAATCTTGATACCATCTTTTCAAGGAAAGTTGGCTTCTCATACCCTAATATTCATTAACATGCAATTTTCAAATTTGGGTATGTGCATACATGAATCCTTATTTTGAAAATGGCTCCACTAGAAGTATTCTTATACGTAATCATATTCATTTTTCAAATCAAAGTAGGTTATTGTAAAATAAATAAATAAATAAAGACATACAACATTTTGTTTTTATGTAAAAATAGTTGTTTTTGTTGCAACATGCTGTGGAAATCAACATCGGTGAAAAATGTTTTAATACATCTGTGTATGTAGATGAATTATAATGGAAATAACAATTATACAAGCACTCATATTCATTTTTATCACCAATTTGAAAAAAATGTTTGAATATCATATTTTTTGGCTTGTGGGCTTGATGAAACTTCTGAAAACTCAGCCATGATAGTCACGTTTTGAGGGACCAAAAGAGAATATTTTTAAAACCTATTTCTATATTACGTAGCACTTGATGTCTACTTTCAAACCCAATTTGAATTACTCAATTTGGATTTGAAACGAAAAAGTTATAACCAAAACATTTATAGGGTGTCTAGTAGGAAACTTAGGAATAGAGTTGGGACAATCAGTTTTTGGAGGCCTAAATGAAAATATTTTTGAAACCTGTTTCAACCTTAAATATCCCTTGATGCTTAATTTCCAACCCAATTTTAGTTACTCAATTTGGATTTGAAACGAAAAAGTTAGAACCAAAACATTGACAAGGTGTCTAGCAGGCAGCTCAGCAACAAAGTTGGGACAGTCCATTTTTGAAGGCTTAAATGACCATATTTTGAAAACATGTTTCTATGGTATATTTTCCTATGAATCTAGTCTACAATGAAATTTTAAGCACTCCTTTTTGATATCGTATGAGGAATTTATGACAAAAATACTGACTATTTATCGTAAATCAGCACTCTTAAAACTCTATTTTTCCGGCTATTCCTTCGAGTAGTTGACCTAACAATTATTCTTTTCTTCAAGAAATTTTTCTATTGGAGATAAGAAAATGAATCTACTTTCATTTCCAGTTTGAATAATTTGAATCGAACATCAAACGAAAAATCTGTGTTGTTGTTTTAAGTGGGGTAATAAAAAATGACTCTGTTATGCAGGTTGTTCTAAGTAAAATTGACATCACATATCATTGAATTTTTAAAATCTACTTCTATTTGAGGTATAAATTTTAATTAGCTCTCATCTGGCTTTGGAATCACTCAATTTGGATGAAAAACAAAGAAGTTGTGATTAAAACACTGCATGTTGGCATGATTGGCCACTTCTCTCCCGCAAGTGACAAATAAATTTTACTTTGTTATTTTATCCATGGATTTGTTATATAGAATAACTACATGTTGTTTTTTTGCATAATTATTGGATTATGGGAGCCCGATCACCTCTCTTTCTATATGATTTAATGTTTTATTGCAGGTAGACACTCATTTTCTTTGCAGGTCCTAGGAGAATAAAGAAGGTCAATTTATGGACGAGAGACTCTTGAAAGAAATTTTAATGAAACAAGAGAATTTCATCAAATTCATTACCCAACGGATTCATAACAAAAGCAATGAACAATTGATTTCCATTTGAAGATTCATGTCATGTCACTACTGCCAAAACATTTTTCAAAGAGATCATTTTTCCCTTGCCTTAGGAAATAACATCATAACTATTGTAACTTAATAAAGTGTTGTTTCTTTTCTGATTTCTTTTATGTTTTTGTGTTTCATGTGCTTCTCCCTTTAAATTGTAGTTTCCGATCCATTGGAAATTGAACAATGAGGACCCCACTATACAAATTTTTGCCGCAGAAGGAAACTCTTCAACAACACCAATCGACTAAACAATTTATTCTCTTCAAACCTGTACATAAGTTTACCTTTTTTATTGTTTTCTTTTTATTTGATTGGATTTTCCTGGATAATAGATTGTACATTAGTTTTTTTATATTTTTCCCTTGCTGTTCCAATTTTCGTATGAATTTTGTTTGTTGTTCCTCATAAGGAACAACTATTGTTCATCTTAAAGAACAACGATCGTTCCATTTAAGGAACAACAGTTTCATATGTTTGTCTTTTTGATGTTCCTCTTAAGGAACAACTGTTGTTCCTCTTATGGAACAATAGCCATTCCATTTAAGGAACAACAGTTTCATATGTTTGTCTTTTTGTTGTTCCTCTTAAGGAATAACAGTCGTTCCATTTAAGGAACAACAATTTCGTATGTTTGTCTTTTTGTTGTTCAATTAAAGGAATAGTTGTTGTTCCTCTTAAGGAAAAATAGCCATTCCATTTAAGGAACAACAGTTTCACATGTTTGTGTTTCTACTGTTCCATTTAACTAACACCTACTGTTCCTCTTAAGGAACAACAGTGGTTCGTTTTAAGAAACAACAATTTTTGGGCAAACTGGTCAAAAGCATAGCACCATTTTCCACCTACTTTTGGAGGCCTTCCCCTTAGCAAAATTGAGAGTGAAATAGCTCGTTCGAAAGCTTGTCAAGTCTTCTTTCTAGAGCATCTTGCATTTTTCAGTTTGGAGTTAATTTTCGATATCAAATGTCCAATATCCCAAGACTAGTAAAAATATGAAAAATGAGGCTGTCGAAATGCATAGTGATGTTGCAGGTGACATTTGAAGGCCTTCTTTAACAGCAAATTGAGCTCATAATAGCTCATTGGAAATTTATTTGTGTCTACGTATCAGTTGACTTATCACGCAAATCATTTGGTCAGTTTATATAGGATAAAAATTGATTTTACCAAGGTGCACTAACCCTCTTGAGGCAAATGATGTTTTCGACATCCCTCCAAAACCATGAAACTAGTGTAAAAAATAAAAGAGGTTTATTTTCTTAAGTTAATGATAGACAAAAGCCTCTCTCACATTTCTCAAATTCATCTTTTCTTGCCTAGAAGTACAGTTTGAAGAAAAATCATCCCTTATGTGTGGTGAATGGTTTGTTCCTTGGAATGTCTTCTCGACAAATGATGGAGACCTAATGTTTCATGATATGAAATGAACTCATACCTTTTGATATCCATCATACCTCCTTTGCTCAGATATCTTTGAACAACACTTTTGCATATATTTTCCTTTGCTATTCCCTACAAGGAACAACACTTTTTTGAGTGTTTTTGTTGTTCCTTCAAAAGAACAACACTTTGGAAGTATTTTCAGGAACAACCCTTATTTTCCCTTGTTGGATTATTCGTAGTTCATCTCAACCACATTTTATTGATTCTCGTTCATGGCATGAAGTACACTACTTTTATGAGGACAAGAATTATGGATTCTATTGAAGCGAGTTAATACATTTACGTTATGATCTTTAACAGGACAACTCCTTGATGATAGATTCTTTTCAAAAGGGACATAATTATTTATATAGTACTTTACTGCATTGTTTTCTGTTGAACATGATACTGATTGATCATCTGAATACCATGTTGGTTCCACTCTTCCTGGTTATAATCTTCTATGTCTGTAATAAATGACATTATGGGTATATGTTTTTTCTATTGACATGCTCAACTTCTTCTACCATCTCTACTCTTAAGGAGTACTGAGCCTCCCTCTATTTATCATAAAAATGTGTAATAACATTAAAATTTTGCCTACAGATAGAGGATAGGGAGTATCATCAAGATCCAGCCTAGCATATTCATAAGGATGTAGCGAAGTGACGTTCCGACTATGGCAACCACACCAGGGTTATGATCCATTGGATAGCCACAGTATCCTTGGAACATGAGGTCTCATCATGAGCCAGCCTGATCACTTTTGCTACATCCCAGTGAATGGCAGTGTGGTTATTTAGTAACCATGTCAGCACACTGATCTCTTTTGTAGAAAAACACTGGAACTCTCCATTTATAAATTGAGGATCCTGGCTCATATGGGTTAAAAAGCAACCCTATCGAGGCTATGGACGCCTGCCGGCAAAAGAGGCTTTGCTTATGGTATTGAAGTTATATATTATCGTCAATTATTACTATAATACCCTTTTCTTATTCTCTTTTTTTTATCAGAGAAGTTATTTCCTTAATTTTTCACTGTTTTGAATCTTTAGGCATGAGAAATTGTTTTCCGATCAATTGCATCATTTTTAGATAGAATATCGTCAGCAAAGCATCTTTTTGGCATATTTCCATCTTTTCCTTTTTCACATAACTTATCATCAATCCAAAGTGTCCTATATCTTATTCATAACTATGTTTACACACTCTACTCTCATTATAACCATACCTCTTACCGTCCTATTATTGATATGTGTACTCTACTTTATTTACTTTTGTATTGTTCATTCTCTTGCCTCACCGTTAGCACAACACCTTTCATATGCTTTATGGTCATGGAATTCCTTTTTCAATTAGAGGGGGGAATGTATGTATTATGGAATAACATGTGAAATGATCACTACACTCTACCATAACTTGTTGATTTGACAATATATTAGTATTGCATTTATACAAAAAAAATTCTGATTGAATTTTTTTCATGCATCTTATATGTTGCTATTCAAAATTAACACTATGGATTTAAGAACATTGTATGCAAAATAGTGATTTTTTTACGGGAGAACAACAAGTATGGGGGGGGCAAACTCTATTTGCAGCATGACCACACTATTGCAACTAATAGAAGAGGCTCGAGCAACTCTCAAATGCGAACAATTGTTCAAACATGATGTGCTTGCCTAGATTCCACCTTTTGCATCACTTTTAGCACCAACTCTGTCTACATCAACTTCAAAAAATGCCAGTCCATACATGTCATTCTACATTTTTTTTTTTTTTTTTGGAGGTAAAATTTGAGGTAAAATAGCATAATTTTCTAATTTATTAAGAATTTAGGAGAATTTCATGAAAATCCATTGAGCATTATTTATCATCATTCATTCCACATCTTTACCACTTCCCATTTTTCAAAGACATATCTTCTTTTAGTTTGGGGGAGCGTTGCTTTCATCCATTTCTTTCTTATGACCATGTCGTTAATATTCTTTATCATCCATTGATCTTATTATTCATTCTCAACACCCCTTTATTCCATGTTTTTTTAGACCAAGCATATATTTCAACAGATTGTGGTAACCACATCTATTTGTTTTCTAGCATTGCATGAGGGCATGCTAATTCTTCAGTTTGGGAGAGGAATTGCTACGCATGATGGATGTTTTCTACTTTCTTTCTCATTTAAGGCATACAATTTCATTTTTATACAATGCAGAAATTGATTTCCACATATTTTTAAACTATGAACTCAATTCTTGTGATTTCTAGAAAACAAAGACGTATCATTAAAATACACAAACCCAAATAATTTGAAGTTAAATTAGTTCATAAAATTTCGGAAAGTATGCACTATCACCTACATCCATTTTGTTTCTATCTCATGATCCATGCATCAAAATGATCTGATTTTTGGATCATAGAAGCATTAATATATCATAAATCTACTTGCAAAATTTCAGCAAAATCTGGTTTGTAGTTTTTGAGAAAATGGTTAATGAAGTTTGTTGTTACGTATATCACATTTTGCTGCAACTTCATATACACATAAGTTGAACGTCAATGAAAAAATATTACGCCTTCATCAACATTGCTAAAATTGAATATCCATTATTTGAGGAAGAATTCATTGCTTGGTTAACACGAAGTCTTTGGATTGCATGATGACATGCAATATACTCAGTTTTGGGTTGCATGAGGACATGCAATATATTCAGTTTGGGGGTATGCTGGGCCATTAATATATCATTATTATTATCACTTTTTAACACCTATTTCATCCATTTCTACTCTTCTTTATCATGTCATTTATCATGGTTTATCATATAATTCCATCTTATAATTATTTATGCTCTTATGGATAAATATTATTTCTTCTCCTTTATTTTTAATAAATTGATGATTATGCATGATTTTCCCAATGATGGTTTATTAGTAAATTCATTGTAACATCATTTACCATTTTAGCCTCCAAGATATTTTCCAGATTGAAGATTTGATCTCTAGCTCATCATTAAATGTGCCAACTCAGAAATTCATTGGAATAAGAAGTGACAATTTTGTATTGAACAGTTCAGGCAAGTGGAGAAGAACCTGGAAAATCTAAAACATGGGTTTTGTTTAGAACAGACTAAATTAGTTTTGTGATGTGAAGTTTTCCCAAATTCGATCCGTACTAAGAGAAACAAAAGGTTCTCTGAAGACATTTTTCTTAGATTCGTTGTTGTGGCCGTTTTTCAAATTATCTTAGCTGCAACACCAAATTCGACCTGTTCCTGTTGAATGCTGATGGAAAGATATTTCAAATATGATCTTGTTTATCAATTTGTTGAGATCAATCCAATTTTTTAATGGGAATCATATTGTAATCATCATGGTTGTAACTTCTCTTTTCTCTCTGTGTATTTGAATCAGAATAGAGATCAGAGGAGAGGAGATTAGGGGATAGATTATAAGAGATTAAGATAGGGATTATTAGAGATAGGATATGATATGATAGGAGGAAAGGGGGACTATTGTATTACCATTATAATTATCAGTTACAGACTTTTGCTGTAGAGTGCAAATACGTTGTAATGATTTCACAGTTTGATGATTAATAAATAAAAGAGTTGTTGTTCCTCACCATTCTCTAAAGTAACTAAGCAGTGTACGCTGGCAGCTAGGGCCTAGCATCCGGTGGGACTCAGTACTTCATCTGTATTATATGATTTCAATTATCGCAAGTGTGCTAGTGTGATCATATTATTGCCTTCTGTTATTTTATCACTTTCTTGTTCATTGGTTCTTTGTGTGATAAAATAACTTTGTTTTATATTTAATTTACAAAACATTTTGTTGATTAGTTTCCTTTCATTTTAGATTGAGTTTCATTGATACATCTCTTGCTCGGTGTAATTAACTCTAATGAGCTATAAATATTGTTGTTAATATCTCTGAGATTGATGTCGTCGTTATTTTACATTCGAATGAACATGATTTAATTTCTATCAGTTTCTAAGGGAAGAGTTATTATTACTGCACTCTTAACTGATAGCGCTGTTATATAGATTGCATTGTTGTTACTTAGATTACTGTGGGATTTGAGTTCCTTAAAGGATTGGACTTTCTTTTAATTGCAATTAGAATTTATTTGTTGCATCCATTTATTCTTGTATTTAAAATCACTGTACTGTAATTTAGAAACATTACTCTTGAATAAATAGCCGCCACAAACTATGTACACTATTGAAATAGAAAATATTGCCCAGATTGATAACTAATGTGAAGATAATTAGGAGTTAAAAAGACATATTTTATACCTCAACAATATGAAAAGGAGAGTAACTAGCCAAGTGAGACAATGTCATATCAATTTAAATGGTTGTCCCATAGAAATAAATCTAAATATACTTCCCTTAGGATCCTATGATGTATTAATATTCATGGATTGGTTGGAAAACATGGATTTGTCTTAAATTTTTTAGATAAAATAGTAGGTTGTGTAAGCCAAGATTGAAAAATTCAATTAATCAAGGTAATACCAAAATTCATATCAGTTAGAGAGATTTTAGACTTACAAATGAAAAAAGTGCAATGAAAGGGTGACATATTTATGGTGTAGGTGGAAATAAATGAGTAGCAAACATAAAAGCAAAATTTGGAGACTTTACCCATCATTGAGGAGTTTTAGGATGTGTTTCTAGAGGAAATTTTGGGATTACCTCCCCAAACAAATATAGATTTCTTTATTGATTTTGTGTCAGGTACAGTCCCTGTATATAGAGCCCCTTATAGGACGAGTGTACCTGCATTGTTAGAGTTGAAGATGTAGTTGCAAGAATTATTAGAGAAAGGATATATTAGTCCCAATGTATCACTGTGGGGAGCTACTGTGTTATTTTTTAAGAAAAAGGATGGAACATTTACAATGTGCATCGATTATCAACAATTAAAAAAATTAACTTTTAGGTCCCTACAATACTAGTGTATTCCCTTATTGTTATTGTCATTCTAGCCCCTTATTTTTATTTTTGTACCCATGTTGTCACCATATTGTTATTATTGTGCCCCATAAAATCCCACTGTTGTTATTGTTGTGCCCTTACATTATTATTGTTATTTCAACTATAATTATATGGTGGCCCCTTAGAGTGTTATATATAGAAAGGAGGTCTTGTCATTTGTATCATCCAAGAATTATTCATTTTTGTAATGTAAAGGAGGTTGACCCCTCAAAGAGGCTACTTTTGAAGTCGTTGATCTATCTCATTCTTCTATTTTGTGAGATGGTTCCATAAAAATTGGTATTAGAGCTTTGCATTCTAGGGTTTCATTGGTTCAAACGGGTAATTGTTGAATTTTCACTATAACGCTTTTTATACAAGGCTTCAGAAGCTGGAATTAAGATAAATTTGATCAAAAATCATGATGAACCTCGGGAACAAATTTCAAATCTTGTCTTGCTATATTTTCAGAGATATGAACTGAGGAAGTTAGGGTTTTTGCAGACTCTAGAATTCGATCTCAAATAAGTCACCTTGGAAAAATCGTTATAATTGTTTCTCTAAGCATCAGATTTAAATTTCATAAGAATATACAAAAGGAGGATAGAATATAGTGTTCTTTTGATCATTTTGCAGGTCCGAAGGCTGAAACAGTGACATGTGGCACTTTGTACAAGTTCGCTCTATGGATCTACTCTATAATCAGGTCATCATGGGAGATTTGACATAACTCTTTCTTGCAGAAGCTAATCTGGATCAGACTTGCAGGGTTGGAAAGAGGACGCAAAGGGATATCACTTGATCAAACTTCAGACCTTGGAGCTCCAAAATTACAGATATAAAATAGATTCAATATCGAGCTCCTACAAGGAGAAAAAAGGTGAGTAGTCTTTTTAAAACATTTTCATAAGTTTGGTTTGAAAAATTTGTTTGAAGTGATTCAAAGGGCACAGTGAAGCATATTTATCATTAACTGATGTCTCAAAGAAATAAAATGGAAAGGCCTAGTAAGAAGCCTAAACTGTCTAGAATGACTCATGAAGAAGAGGAAGAAATGCAACATGATATATCAAAATTACGAGACCAAGTGCAACAAATTTCACTCCCACAAAAGGTAACAAAATCTAAGATGGATGGTTTAAAGAAAGGCGTGGAAGTTAATATGAATGGCATGGAGGCTAAGATGGATGTTGTGGAAGAGACGGCTGGTTTAGAAGTAAACATTGAGGATTTGAGGAAATACATGGAAGGTTTGAAAGGAGGTTTTGCAAAGTTGCTACAAGAAATGCTTCCTAACGACGAAAAGGTAGTAGAGGAAAGTCATGATGAGAGAAAAAGAAATGTTATTCAGGATTTCATAGACTCTAACATTGGATTGAAACCCACCATGTTCCAAATATTGATATGACGATGTTTGAGGGCAAGGATCCCATAACATGGATACCATACATGGAGTAATATGTCGATCTCCATAATTTGCAAAACACACAAAAGGTACGGATTGTGACTTTATATTTGGAACCCAATCAATTTGTATGGTATCAATGGCTTTGCTCTTGTAATCAAATTGTCACTTGGGAAATTTTTACAAAATAAATGATAGCACATTATGAGGATACGAAAACCAACACCATTTTTAGCCAATTGATAAATCTCAAAGAAAAGGGTTCAATGGTGGAGCACATTGGTGACTTCAAAAAATTGAATATAAAGGTAGAAGACATTCAATAGGAGCATGGGATTGATATGTTCATAGGGACTTTAAAGGACAACATCCAACATGAGGTTCAACTTTGGGAACCTGATTCATTTGAGAAGACATTCAGGTTGGCAAGAAAAATTGATTGCAAAATTATGGCAACAAGGAAGCCTACCAATCACAACTATAAAGATGGAAGTGTTGTTTCCCCTAGCCTTCCACAACATACAATGTTGAAACCACAAAAATTGGAAGAAAAAAGAGCAAAAGGGCTTTGTTACATTTCTGATAGCAGATACACTAAAGATCATAATTGTGCGGAGAATAAATTATTTTACATATATTGTGAACAGGAAGAAGAAAGGGAACAAGAAACATCAAAAGAAGAGGATACACACTAGGAAGAAACCCTAGAGAAAGAAGAAATGAATTCGACCATATCTTGTAATGCATGGGCTGGAATTACCACTTCTTGCCATGATAGGGACATATCAAGAAGAAAATGATAATAGTGTTGATTGATTCGGGCAGTATCGATAATTTTGTCCATTGTAAGATAGTGAAGGAATTGAATTTCTTCTTATATCCAACACCAAATCATGAAGTGATGGTTTTAAATGGAGGAACTACAATTTTTTCGAGAAAGTTCCATAATATCAAGCTATCCATGGCAAAATACATGTCCAATTCTTTCCATTCCAATGGGTGTTGTTGATGTTGTACTAGCCGTCCAATGGCTACAATATTTGGGTACGATAACTTTTAATTTTCAAGAGCTTTTCTTCAGAAAAATTTCATAAGAATAGGAAGTTGAATTAAGGGGTATTGTAGGGAAACCATGAAAGATAATCATCTAATGACATGAAAAATCTTCTAAATAAAGACCAATGTGGCGTAATTACACAATTATGTTCACTAGAGGTTCCCACATGGAAATTATCTATTCTCCAGATCTCAGAAAAGTCTTGGACAATCTTTCCAAGGGATTTGAGACTCCCAAAGGCCTCCCACCTATTTTTGATCATGATCATGTTATTCATTCGATTCGAGGAAGTATTCCTCTAAACATCAGGCCTTACAGATATTCCTATGCCTAAAAGAGTGAAAATGAACATATGGTTGCATAAATTCTAGAGGTTGGTTTAATTCAACCTAGTCAAAGTTCTTTCTCTGCTCCAGTGGTATTGGTGCACAAGAAGGATGGATCATGGTGCATGTTTCTGGATTATAGGGAGCTCAACAAGCTCACTATTAAAGACAAATTTCCATTCCTGTCATTGATGAATTATTGGATGAATTGCATGGAGCAATTTACTTCACCAAGCTAGACCTTCGTTGAGGATGTCATCAGATTAGAATAAAGTCTGAAGACATTCTGAAAAAAACGGTTAGAACTCATGAGGTTCATTATGAATTTTTGTTCATGCCTTTTGGCCTTACCAATGCACCTTCTAGATTTCATGGTTTCATGAATTCCATTTTCAAACCCTTGTTTAGAAAAATTTTGATAGTATTTTTGGATGATATACTAATATAAAACAAGTATTGGAAGGATCATGTTCAACATGTTGATAGAGGGCTCAAAGTATTGGAGGAGAAACAATTATATGCAAAAGCCTCCAAATGTTTCTTCGGAGTACAAGAGGTGGAATACTTGGGTCATATTGTATCTAATGAAGGTGTTAAGGTAGACCCAAGAAAAATTAAATCCATTATCGAATGGAAAATCCCCACATCCATAAAGCATATGCGACGATTTCTCACGTCGACAGGGTATTATTGCAATTCTGTTAAGAATTGTGAGAGAATAGCAGCACCTTTAAAAACATTATTGAAGAAATATGCATTTTCTTAGACTCCAGAAGCAACGAAAGCCTTTGAACATCTTAAAGAGGAAATGTTCCAAGTACCGGTATTAGGTACGCCAGACTTCCCAAAGACCTTTATTGTGGAATGTGATGCCTCAGCAAATGGAATTGGTGTTGTTTTAATGCAAGAAGAAAGACCCATTACTTTTGAAAGTCATCCAATCAAAGGAAAGTATTTACACAAAGCTATTTATGAAAAGGAAATGTTGGAAATACTACATGAAGTTAAGAAATGGCGACCTTACCTAATGGGAAGAAACTTCAAGGTAATGACGAATCATGATAGTCTAAAGTACCTTTTAGAACAACTATTATCTTCAAAAGAGTAACAGAAATGGGTCACAAATATGTTGGTTATGACTTTGAAATCATCTACAAAAAAGGGAAGAAAAATGTTGTTGCAGATGCACTCTCAAGAAAGGATGAGGATGTGGAAGCATTGCTTTGTTCCATTTCTATTATCCAACTAGATCGGATAAACAAAGAAAGGGATGAATGGAAGGATGATGAAGAAGTGTGGAAACTCATTCAAAAGTTGCAGCAAGATCCCAGTACATCTGACAGATTTAACTCGAAAATGATTCATTATGGTATAAGAATTGCTTATACCTCTGTAAGAATTCCCATGTCAAACAAAATATTCTTCTAGAATTGCACACCTGTCCCTTAGGAGGGCATTCGGTATTTTTAAAATTGTACCATAGGGTTACGAAGGAATGTTTTCGGGTGGCCTTAAATTTGATATTCAAACATTTGTGGTGAAATGTTTTCTTTGCCAATAGAATAAAGTTGAGAGAATTAAGACCCCAGGCTTATTGCAACCTTTATCCATTCCAGGTCAACGTTGGCATGAGGTTTCAATGAGTTTTATCATAGGTTTACCCAAGTTTGAAGGAAAGAGTGTCATCATGGTGGTAGTTTATAGACTTACCAATTAGACACACTTTAGTGCATTATCTCATCCATTTAAATCTAGTGTAATTTCTACTGCATTTATAGTAACAATTCAAAATCTACATGGAAACCCAAAGATTATTGTAAGCGATAGATATCCTATTTTCACTGGAAAGTTTTAGACCAAATTATTTTCTTGTCTGGGTAGTTAGTTAGATCATAGCTCATCTTATCATCCTGAATTTCATGGGTAAACTAAGATAGTGAAAAATGTTTGGAAGGATATCTTCATTTATTTGTATCTGATAAATAAACACAATGTATTAAATGGTTTCCTCTAGCTGAATGGTGGTATAACACTTCCTTCCAGAATGCAGCAAAAATGATGCCATTTATCTCACTTTATGGATATCATCCATCATCCATCCCATCATATTTATGAGAAAATTCTAAGGTTCAAGAAGTGGAAGATCACATCAAGCGTTAACAAAATTTTCTCCGACTCTTAAAGGATAACCTGACTTTGGTGTAGAATATAATGAAATAGTAGGCACTTCAACATCAAAGCGAAATATTTTTTGATGTAGGTGACTGGGTATTTCTACGACTACAACCATACAAACAAATGTCCCTCAAGCAAGATAAGAAGGATAATTATTTATCACCAAAGTATTATGGTTCATACAAGGTGTTGCAAAAATTGGTACTATGGCATACAAATTGGAACTTCCTGCATCTTCCCAAGTGCACCCAGTTTTCCATATTTCATTTTTAAAAAAGGTTATAGGTGACAAGCTCCCAGTTAAAACAATATTTCAAGAACATGAAGAGGAAGGAAAAATAATATTGGAACCTGAAGCAATCACTGAAACAAGAACTCTACAGCTATGAAATTGACCAATTTCAAAGTATCTCATCAAGTGGAAGAACTTACCCACTAAAGATTCCACATTGGAGGATGAGAATTTTATACAGAAGCATCTAGAACTACTCAAGCATTAAGGACAACAATTTTTTGAAGGAGAGGAAAATGTTAGGTCCCTATAATACTAGTGTATTCCCTTATTATTATTGTCATTGTAGTGCGTTATCATTATTGTTGTGCCTATGATTTCCCCATATTATTATTATTGTGCCCCATAAAAGCCCACTATTGTTATTGTTGTTCCCTTATATTATTATTGTTATTTCGACTATAATTATATTGTGACCCCCTAGACTCCTATATATAGAAATGAGGTCTTGTCATTTGTATCATCCAAGAATTGTTCATTTCTGTAATGTAAAGGAGGTTTCCCCTCAAAGAGGCTACTTTTGAAGTCATTGATGTATCTCATTCTTCTATTTTCTGAGCTGGTTACATAACATTAACCATTAAAAAAAAATACCCATTTCCCTGCATTGATGATTTGTTTGATCAAGCTAGGGGGGAAACCATATTTTCAAAAATTGATTTAAGGCGCAGATATCACAAGTTGAGAATAAAAGATGAATATATTCATAATACAACTTTTTAGACCAAATATGGTCACTATGAATTTGTAGTGTTACCATTTGGTATTACTAATGCACCAACAACCTTTATGTGTTTAATGAACAATTTAGTTAGTAATTACCTCAATAGATATGTGCTGGTATTGATAGATGACATTCCAATGTATTCCAATAATGAAGAAGAACACAAGGAATGCCTAAAATTAGTGCTACAAAATTTAAGAGATCAGTTATATTCTAAATTTAGCAAATGTCAATTCTATAAGGATAGAGTACAGTATTTGGGTCACATTATTTCAAATGAGGGACTTTCGATTGATCCTAAAAAGGTCAGGGCTATCTTAAATTGACCCATACTAAAGGATGTGTCAATTTTCTGCTCATTTATGGGAATTGCAGTATATTCCCAAATATTTATAAAAGGCTTCTCTAAACTCACCTACCTTATTACATCCTTACAAAAGAAAGGAACAATGTTTGCATGGACAACCATGTGTCAAGACAAATTTGATAAACTGGAACATTTACGTAGAGTAGCCCCTATTTTAAAAATTCCAAACCCAAATAAATAATTTATCGTTTGCATGGATGCTTGTTTGGAAGGGTTCGGTGTTGTCTTGATACAGGAAAATTCAATAGTGGCTTGTGAATCTAGGAAGTTGAAAACACATTAAAATAATTATGCAGTATATGATTTAGAGATCATTGTTGTAATACATGATCTGAATATGTGGAGACACTACCTATTACAAAAAAATTTACTTTGGTGATCAATCATATCAACTTGAAATACCTTTTTCAGCCAACGATATCTTAATGCTTTATAGGAAAGATGATTGAATTTCCTTAGTGAGTTCGAATTGGAAATTAAACACATAAAAGGAAAAGGAAAAAAAATAGCATATTTCTTAAGAAGGAATGCACATACTCTAATGGCAGTATTTCTTAGCAGTCTTAGTACATATTTTGTAGAGAAGAATAAAAATTCAATACAAAAATATCCCAAATACCTGGAAATTCAAGAGAAATTGTAGCTAACAAAAATTCTAGGATATGCTAAAAATTATGAAAAAGTTGCTAATCTACAAAAATAGATTGTATGTTCCCAATGTGAATACTCTAAAACAAATGATATGAAATAAATATCACAAGGAACCATATCCATACCATCTCGAGTATCAAAAGATGACAACAACATTAATAAAATAATTGTTTTTTCCACACATGAAAAAGTAGGTGGCATAATACTGAAAATATGTAGAATGTGAACAAGTAAATGTAGAACAACAACACCCTACTAGATTGTTGAAGCCACCGCCCATTCCTAAATGGAAATGGGAAGTGATTTTATTGGATTTTATTATAGGATTTCCAAAGAAAAAAAATGAAAATATCACTCGATTATGGTGGTGGTTGACACCTTAATAAAATCAACCCATTTTATACTTGTGTAGTCTACTTATGGAACAATGCAGATCACTAACATTTTCATGAAGGATGTTTTCTGTCTACTGGGAGTACCAAAGACGATAATGTTGGATAGAGTTGGTAAATTCTCCTCTAAATTTGGTAAATATTTATTTGAAGGCAGGGGACACAACTAAATTTTAACACTACATATCACCCCTAAACCGATCGACAGACATAAATAACCAATCAAATTTTGGATGATATGCTAAGAATGTACGTCATGGACACACATACCATATGGGAAGACATCCTGAATTAGTGGAATTTGCTTACAAACTATACCAAACTTCAATAAAAGTGAGTCCTTATAAATCTTTATATGGAATAAAATGCCATACACCTCTCAGATGGAGTCAACCTAATGATTAATTAATAATGGGGCTAGATGCTTTGTAGGAAATTGAACAGGTAGTGCACAAAATTAAACAAAACATAAAACTTACACAAGACAGGCAAAAAAATTATGCTAAGAAGAAGCAAACTCACAAGGAATTTAAGATTGGAGACCATGTCTACTTAAGAATGAAACCAAGGAAAAGTACCTAAAGAACTAGAACCTATACAAAATTGCAACCATAATTTTGTGGGCCTTTTGAGATTTCGGACATAGTTACACTGGTAACATATTAGCTAGTGCTACTCAACCATATTAAAGTGCACAATTTTTTCCATGTGTCTTTATTAAAAAAATATGTCTATGATAATTCTTACGTAATTGATTTGAATTTAATATAGGTGGAACGAGAAGGATATTTCTTACCATATCCATGTCACGTATTAGATTGGAAAGAGATCTTGCTCCAGAATTGAGTCATTGCTCAAGTTATAGTGCAATGGAAGAACTTTACACCTAAGGAGACTACCTCGCAATGAGAAGGAAAAATGCAGGAAGCCTATCCAACATTGTTTCAGTAGCGAAGTAATTGAACAATGAACATAGAGGATGGTGTGAATAAAAAGGGGGGAATCTGTAATACCCATATGTTTATATGTTAGTCTCTTACTATATTTACACTAAATTATTTTTAGATTTGATCAAGCGAATACATGAATGGTTGAATGAATGTGAATAGTATAATTTGAGTGATGTAATAAATAAATGTTATTAAATAATGGGAAAAACGGAAACTGCTTGGGAAAGAAACACTAGAGTAAAGAGATTATTGAAAAAGAAAAAAATGGAAACCATCATTCATGCAAAAATCTTCCCTAGAGATAATGGATAATATTTAATGAGATGGGAGAGAAAGATCCATTCAATTGCTTAGCTGAAGAAAAACTCTAAGGGTGGAATTAAACACCACGAGAGAAAAAGGCGGGCTTTAAAGTAAAAAGTAAATAAATAAACTAGGTAGTGGGTTGGAAAACCCAAAAAGGCAGGACACCACATAGAAAAATCTATTAGGAAGAAGATTATAAAACAAATATTATACTTGAATGAAAGGGATTCCCGAGGCAAGAAAATATCATGTCAGGGGGAACTAGTGCATCAATTCATGGTTGGGAGAATAGTGGTCTTCCCAAGTGTAGTTCTAGCAGCGGATATCGTTAGAATTTTGGGTACATTTAAGCTCTGAATTTACTGCTTGCATTATTGTTGTACATGAGGAATTTAATTTTGTGCATAATAGTGATTGGTAATTATCATATTAAAGAGTTGCACGAGCTAGGGATGTGATAAATATTTTAACTGATAAATTGGTTGTCTGTATAATTTTTAGTTCTTGGTATATATGCATCCTAAAGCGGTATGACTATGAATATGCATTTCTAGAGGGTAACTTAATTGGCATCCATCTTTACTTAATCATGCAGGTAAACCTTTAATATACATACATATGTATATTTTTAGAATATGAAGGTTTGAGTGTGGAATTAGAGTGCACGACTATGAGACACTCGCAGAACAAAAGAGAATTGGGAAATACTCCCTTTTGACTATATTGTAGCCTGAGAAGAAGTACTTTACAAACTCATTGTTGAGGTACCAATTAAAATAGACCTGATTAAGCAGTCGTCACATCGGCTCATGCACTAAAATAAACTGGTAGCTCAATATATATATATATATATATATATATATATATATATATATATATATATATATATATATATATATCTATATATATATATATATATAGATATATATATATATATATATATATATATATATATATATATATATATATATCTATATATATATATATATAATTTTAGTGAGTCCAAGCTAAAACTATGACTAAGAACAAATTATTTAAAATTATTGCACGTGCTGCCTATGTAGTGAGAGAGTAGAATCTACGAGGATTTATAAAAAAATAAAGAAATGCATACCCTTAAAATGCCAGAGATTTAGTTTTCTGAGACATGCACCGAGATAACATACCATAAAGAGAAAATGTTTGAAGGATCAGTTAATCACAGAGAGGGTTTACCTGATTAAGAATTGTGTTCACACGATTGACATCGCTTGCCTCTTTATAACTTGTGTAGTTAAGCCTCAAGTATATATTGTTGATGATGCTTGAAATCCGTCAATCAAGGGGGTATCCCAAATGCGAGGTCCCAATTATACCTCACATGATTTGGAATAGAAGACCCATCTGGGATATCGACCTAACTAACATATATTCTTGTAAGCTTTCCTTGGCTACAAAGTTTAGCAAAAGAGAGTTATGCACAGGTAATCTCAGATCAACAAGTGAGTATGCATGGTGAGTGTTCATTTGTATGTGTTTCAAGGTTATTCTATAGTAGAGGTAAAGGAAGGAAATCCTCTAGGAGAGAGGTAATAATACCACCCTAGTATAGAGACACACACACATAATATATATGTATAACATCCAGCTAAATACTCCACAAAGATGTGCTGGTAATTACAACCATTATAAACAGGAAATATATGTCTAACATCTAGAAGAATAGTCCACAAGGATATGACAGTTATAAAAACCATTACAACACATTCTCAATCAGATAAGCACTAAAATAACTAAAATAGTTCAACTAGTTTAGTACAGGTGAAAGAAAACATGAATCATAAATATTCATAGAACAATATTACAAGTATTCACAATCCATGCATGAAAACATGTTATCCATCAGGCTTCAAGTATTAAGTGTCATTCACAAGACAAATGTATACAACGAACAACATTATCACCATTTGTGGATCACTGGGGCGACTCCTTGCTCCCCAAAAGAACTAGCTTGTCTCTCTAATTCCTTTCCGGAGGAGCCAAGGTGAAAATTCCTTTGCTCATACAATGAGGGTGTATATAACCAATGGGGTGATGCTTTACCTACCTTTTGACTCTTTGACTACCCTCATGTCTGTTTGACTTCCTATGACTTTTCAACTTTACATGACTCTTCATATTTTGTACATGTTCTTTGCACTTCGACTTTACAATACATTTTCAAATAAGAAATTACATAATCCACAAGAATGATGAGGCATATGACGATTCATGACATGGAATGACACTACTAACTAGGACTTCTTGATGACATGGAAATTTTGATCCATTCTTATTTCTCCTTTGTCTTAAACAATATATGTGCAATGCCTCATATTAATGGGAGATATTCTTTTTTCTTCATATCAACCCTCCAAAGGGTGCTGGAAATAATACTGAGAGGGGGGGGGGGGTTGAATCCGTATTATTAAATCAATTATTTTTCATTTCACAATCAGATTTGTATATGCTACTTCAGCTACGGGAAACTGTGTATATATGCTACTGTGTCTAAGGAAACCAGTGTATATCAGAAAGATTAAGATTTGTTAATTGTTGATCTTTAATCAGTGCATCAAGACTTCATTAATCATAAGAACAGTAAGCGGGAGCAGTAAAACAGAACAGATCATCACACACATGGACACAAAGATACAAGGTGGAAACTCAATGTGGGTGAAAACCACCTACTGCAATTCGTCTCTATCTTCTTTTAATTAGAAACTTCTTTTTACAATGATTCTATACTGGTGCAGTATTATACTAGTACGCAGACTGCTACCTACAGAAGGCTACAACCTTCTCTCATTTTCCAGCTTCTCTTGGAAGAGAGCTATAATCCCCTTGGCTCTTGTACTAGTTGAGGTGATAGTACGTAGGTGATGACCTACAGAAGGCTACAATCTTCTCTTTTCTTTCAGGGACCAGGTTTCATAAATAACATCAATCAACCATCAAGTATATTTGCATCAACCAATATCCTTTGCACCAAACAAAACAGAATCAAATAATCATTTCTTTGAATGTTGTACCCAAAAAATAGTACTAGTAACCAGACACCAATTCTAAACCCAGACCACTACAACAATAAACAAATGTAGCTAAAACATATATCAAGAGACGTACACTACTTCAATGTGTACAACCTGCATGCATACACTTCTGAATTAAGGCCAACTTGCATATACGCTATTTTGAATTATAGAACCAATGTGTATACACACCTTTGCTTCACTGGACCTGTGTACAGATCTATAAAAGATAATTTCTCCTTTTCACTTATTTAGACATCAGTTATACCCAGATTATTAGATTTATATATCAAGTCATGCATCAAAAATAATAGATCAAAATCACACAAAGATACTACTATTCAAGCCTTAAGATCTTGACACATCAATAGTACTTATCCTTCTTCTTGCACTCAGGTTCCTCCTTGATTCAGATCTAGCTATGCACCATAACCCAATGACCAGTATTTCAGATTTAGCTATTCATCAGATATTCAATGCTTAAGTCAATGTTCATGCCTAATGATCTCCTTCCCCATTTATAGTCATAGGCCTTACACAATACCATGGTCCAAAACCATAAAGAATCAATACCTTGGACCAAATACATGGGTTCAACACTTCAGACGAGATATTATGGTCCAAAACCATAGGTCCAAATACCAAGGACTAAATACCATGGACCAAAAATAAGTTTTTCCACACATACGCGCTTTTTCATGCATTAAAGTGCGTGCATACACATGCGACTTTTGATCGACAATCCCACGTGTATACACAACTTAGTCAAAGGAAACCTGCGTATATCCCTTTTTCTTTCATTCTGAGAGCCTGAATAGTGATCTGCCATGTGAGTGAGTTTCTATCAAGGACAACACCTGTGTCATAGTGCCAAACCTGTGTCATAATGCCAACAATCTCCCCCTTTGGAGTTGATGGCAACCCCAAGTCACTCAAAGTCATTCTCCCCCTTTGAAATCAAGGGCAAAGCGTTATGCTCCCCCTAAGTTCATGTTGAAATCTCTGCTCTACTGTGCTTTCCATGCTCCCCCTGACTGTAGGCAAGGTCTGCAAGAAGATGTTCTACAAGAAGATGTTCTACAAGAAGATACATAACTTTATACATCATAAATGACCTTCCTACCATCAAAGACTCATAGATACATCCATATCCCAAACAATTGGGGATTGACTCATTCACCCAACCAAGTGGGGATAAACCGAAAGTTTACACAAGATAAAACAAGAACATTACATTATCCATCCTAGGCATAGTGGAGAAACCAAAGTAGGTCGTTACATGACCTTGATAAGAAAAGAAATTCATGGCATAGAGATGAAATATCTAAAACCAAACTATGATAGTTATCAACAACTATCATCACCAGTATCTGTCAATTATCATTCAGACCAGCAACCATGTTCTCCTTCTGCACCCGTTCCCGCTGAAACCAAAATACTGTGATCTTCAACCAAGATCTTCTGGGATAATGCCAACAATGCGTTATTAGAAGAATATATATACTCCCCCTGAACTTGTGCTAGATGATTCTGTCAGACCCATATCAGACTCCTTTCATCCTAAGCCTGACCCACTATTTGTCTTCAAACCAACATATACATGACTGTATCCACATAAACCAGCGTATGTACGCAGATTCTCCTCATTAAACTCGCGTACAACTACTTTTCTCTTAAATATATAAGTTTCAACAACAAGATGATGCATCAACTACTCCCAGCCTCTGTGAGAGGTATTCAAATGTCTCCCTGGGTAGTGTTTTGGTGAGTATATCAGCAACATGTTCCTTGGAGGGAACATCCTCTAATTTAACCTTTTGTTCAAGCACTTGTTCTCATAGAAAATGATATTTGATAGGTATGTGCTTGGTCTTTGAATGCATGACTAGATTTTTTGAAATGCTGATTGCACTTGTATTATCACATAAAATAGAGATAGGTGGAGTACAAGTGGTTTGAAAATCTTGCAAAATTTTCATCATCCAAAGGAGTTGTGTGTAGCAAGATGCAACAACCACATATTCTGCTTCAGCTATAGATAAAGCAATTGAACTTTGCTTCTTGCTAAACCAAGAAACTAAAATGGAACCCATAAAGAATGCACCACCACTAGTGCTTTTTCTGTCGTCCATGCTTCCTGCCTAATCTGCATCTATATATGCATGAAGTCTGAGATATGTATCTCTAGGATACCATAAGCCATAGTTTTGTGTCCCTTGAAGATATTTGAAAATTCTTTTAACTGCCTGAAGGTGTGCTTCTTTCGGATTTGCCTGGAATCTTCCAATTATTCCCACTGCATGCATGAGGTCTGTCGGGTACCTGTCAGGTAGAGCAGATTACGAATCATGGATCTATAGGTTGGTTGATGTACTGCTGTTGAATCATCATTGGCACTGAGCCTGCATCTTGTTACCATAGGGGTACATACTGGTTTTTAATTTTCCATGCCATATTTCTTCAAGATCTCCTTGAGGTACTTGGTTTGTGACAAAAAGATACCGTCTTTATTTTGTTGGACTTGTAAACCAAGAAAATATGTCAGCTCACCAAGCAAGGAAATTTCAAACTCTTTTTGCATCACCAAAGCAAAATTTTGACTCATGGCTTCTTCATTGCTACCAAAGATGATATCATCAACATACAAAACAAGTATTAGCAATTTATCATTATCAATTTTTACATATAGATTACTATCTGCTGATCCTTCTGAAAAACCTCGTTGAGAGGTATTTGTCCAAACGATAATACCAAGCCCTTGGAGCCTATTCAAGACCATAGAGTGCCTTCTTAATTTTTCATACAAGTTTTGGATCATTTCCAAGGATGAATCCATCTGGTTGCTCAATATAGACTTCTTCTTCCAAGTCTCCATTTAAAAAGGCATATTTCACAGCCATTTGAAAACATTTGAACTTCTGAAAGCTAGAAATAGAAAGGAACATTCTTATGGCTTCAATTCTAGCAACCAGCACAAAAGTTTCTTCAAAGTATATCCCTTCTTATTGAGCATACCCTTTACAAACAAGTCTGGCATTGTTTCTAATAACATCTCCATTTTCATTCAGCTTGTTTTTGAATATCCATTTTGTACCAATGACATTCTTATCGTTTGGTCTAGGAACCAACTCCCAAGTTTTATTCTTTTCAATCTGCTCAAGCTCTTCATTCATGGCCTTGACCCAGCATTCATCTTTGCATGCTTCTCTTACATTTTGTGGTTCAGTGGAGGAGAGTAATGCTAGATAGCTTGAAGCTTCTTAAACAGTTCTTCTTATTTGTACACCTGCTTCTTTTTGACCCAAAATTTTAGTTTCTAGATGATTCTTCTAAACGTACCTGGATAGAGTCTTTTCTTCTATCCTTATCTATTCTCCTAGTGCCTCATGGGTTTCTTCTTCATCATATGTTTGATTTGATGTTGAAGGATAGTCCTCATCATCTTCAAAATCTTCAGATTTTACCTACCTAGGAATGTTTCCTTCTTCATCAATCACTACATCAATACTTTGAACAATTTTTCCAAGTCTTTTATTGTAACACTTATATCATTTGCTTTGGGGAGTAACCAAGGAGAATGCCTTCATCTGCTCTAGGTTCAAACTTGCCAAGGTTTTCATCAGTCCTTTTGATGTAACATTTGCTTCAAAAAATTTTGAAGTATCTAATCATGGGAGTCTTAGCATACCAAAGTTCATGAGGATTTTGACTGTTGTTCACCCAGAAGTTTGTCTTGTTGATAATAGTAACCACAGCAATGCAGCTCCACCCCAGAAGGTTTTGGGAGTTCCAGACTCATCAAGCATAACACGAGCCATTTGTTGAACCATTCTATTCATCCTTTCCACTACTCCATTTTGCTGATGAATCCTTGTAGTAGAGAATTCCCTTCTTATTCCATGCTCTTCACAAAAATCGAAAAATTCATTCGAGGTAAATTCCCCTCCTCTATCAAACCTAAGACATTTGATTCTGCTATCTGATTCGTTTTCAACCAAGGTTTTGAATGCTTCGAACTTTTCGAAAGCTTCGTCTTTATGCTTCAGAAGTCCTATCCAACACATCCTTGAAAACTCATCAATGAACAATATGAAGTATTCTTCTCCTCGAGGTGACCTCTTCCTAGTTGGACAACATACATTAGTATGGACAAGTTCAAGTGGCCTACTAGCTAATCCTTCCTTCTTAGGAAAATTAGCTCTAGTTTGCTTACCAAACTGACATGATTTGCATATTGTATTGTCAGGAATTCTGATGTCAAGGAGATCACGAACCGCTTGATATTTGCATGCTTTCCTTATTTGAGAGAAGCTTAGATGTCCCAATCTTTTGTGCCATAGCCAGTGTTCATCATTCTTTCTTAGATAGCATTGTTGTTGTCCTCCCTTGAGTATGTATAAATTATTTGGTGTTCTTATGCCTTTGATCACTATTTCTCATGTATCAAGATCACGAACAATACATCCATTTGAAAGAAATATTACCTCATTTCCTTGATCACACATTTGACTGACACTCAATAGATTATGCTTTAAGCCATCAACATACATAACATTTCCAGCTTTGACCTTTTCTTTCAAAAGAACAGAACATTTAACTTTTATGAATGCAGGGGTTTCATTTCCAAATGAGACCTTCTTTTCCTTTTCTAAGGCACTATATGATTAAAGTTTTTCTTTATCACCTATCATACGTTTCGAGCATCCACTGTCGATGTATCGCTGATTTTCCTGCCCTTCCGCATATAAGGCTATACCACATATTTCTGGTTGCGGTTCTTTCTTCCTCCATGTTTTGGGACTAAATGAAGCTTTCTCCTTCTGGGTTGTTTTCCGAAACCTACTCTTGCATTCAGAATCTTCATGACCGACGTTGTTACAAATAGAACATTCTATTTCATTTTCAAGAGCAGAAAAGTTATTGTAGGTTCTTTTCATGATTCCAGTCACACTGCTTCGATTTCTTGGTTCTCTAGTCATGATGGTCTTGTAGGCAACACATTGAGCTACTTTGTCTCCAAAGTTATGACAAGAGAAACATTGGCCATTGAAGAAATTCCTCCAATTATCAAGCCTTCCGTCCAGGTGATTGTAATTTCCATAGTCATTCGTTCTTGAGGTAAATTGAGAATGATTTACCTGCGGTTGGTTGTAGCTTCTGTTCATCCTTGAAGTAGATTTCCCTCGATTTACTTGGTGATCTCTGTTCATTCTTGAAGTAAATTGTCCCTGATTTACCTGGAGATCTGCATTGTGCCTTTGTTGTCGATTTTCAACCCGCTCACTTCTCCTTGTTGCTTCAAGATAAATTTTGGAGGTAGATGGCTTCTGTGCTTGGGATTCTTCTTCAGTATACCCAAGCCCTATCTTGATTAGAGGAGAATGCTACACTTTGATAATCTCATCTAAAGTTTTAGATCCTTTGGCAAATCTAAGATTAAGAGCTTTTGTTTTCTCAATATCTTTTCTAAGTCCCACAATTTCGCATTCTAACTTTTCATTGTGTTTTTCCCTTTTAGCAAGTTGGAATGTCAGAGTATCTATAATCATATTCTTTTCTTCTAAACAAATTTTATGTTTAGAAATTTCTTCATAAAGACCTTCTTCATCTATAGCATCCAAGAAATCATCATCTTCAAAAGCCATCAAAAGTCTATAATCATTACCTTGTTCATCTTCATCACTATTTGAAAATCCATCACTGTCTTCATGTGTATAATAGCTCTTCTTACTTACATTCTGTTTTATGTTCCATCTAGCTGGTTCCTTACCTTTTTCAAGCTTATCTTTATGAGGACACTTCGCTACATAGTGACCGACTCTTCCACAAGAAAATCATTTAAAAGGTAGCTTACTTCTGAATATTCTAGAACTTCGTTGAAGGTTCTTGACTAAGTTTGATTATTCCTCTCCTTCTGACATATGTCCTGGCTCATTGTATTCTCCTTTTCCTAAGGGTTTGAATGCAGATTCTCTCATGTCTGATGGTCCCCCTTTTCTCATTTTGAAAGCAGTTTGGATTCCGTGTAGTTGTGACATGGTATTGCTTTGAAGATTCTGCTTTTCTTCTATGGCTCAAACTTTTGATTCAAACATAGAAGACAAATATCTTCGAACCTTTTCAACCAAAGTAGCTTCTTTTATCTCTTCACCCAAGTTTTTCATACAAGTAACAATCTCATCTATACGTAAGAAATAATTAGTCACACTTTCATCATTGTGCATTCTAAGATTTTCATATTGGATTCTGAGAGTTCGTAGTTTTGCACGTTTTACCTGATCATCTCCTTCATAGCTCAGAACGATCTTGTCCCATATTTCTTGTGCGGTTTTGAGCTGCATAACCTTGATGAATTCTGATTGAGATAAACTCCCTAATAGAGTATTGATAGCCTTTACATTTGTTTGATATTGTTTCTTACCAGCCGTATCTGTAGGAGTTGCTAATGGAAATGTGTATACCGTTTCCACAATATCCCAAAATTCTATACCAAGAGATTGAAGATAGGTTGTGATTCTTACCTTCCAATAGATGAAGTTACTTCCATAAAAGATTGGTGGCCTGATAGATGCCTCCTTTTAGTAGTTTCTCATGATGATAGATCTTCCTTCAAGTGATCAAGCCTCTTCTGAAGGACCCACTCTGATACCAATTGTTGGAAATAATACTGAGAGGGGGGGGGGGGGGGGGGGGGGGGGGTGAATCAATATTATTAAATCAATTATTTTTCATTTCACAATAATATTTGTATACGCTACTTCAGCTATGGGAAACTGCCTATATATGCTATTGTGTCTAAAGAAACCAGTGTATTTCAGAAAGCTTAAGATTCATTAATTGTTGATCATTAATCAGTGCATCAGGACTTCATTAATCATAAGAACAGTGAGCAGGAGCAGTAAAATAGAACAGATCATCACACACATGGACACAAAGATATAAGGTGGAAACCCAATGTGGCTGAAAACCACCTGCTACAATTCCCCTCTATCTTCTTTTAATTAGAAAATTCTTTTTACAATGATTCTGTAATGGTGCAGTCTTATACCAGTACATAGGCTGCTACTTGCAGAAGGCTATGACCTTCTCTCATTCTCTAGATTCTCCTGGAAGAGAGCTACAACGCCCTTGGCTCTTGTACTAGCTGAGGTAATAGTACGTAGGTGCTGACCTATAGAAGGCTACAACCTTCTCTTTTCTTTCAGGGACCACATTTCATAAATAACATCAATCAACCATCAAGTACATCTGCATCAACGAATCTCCTTTGCACCAAGAAAAACTGAATCAAATAGTCACTTCTCTCAATGTTGTACCCAGAAAATAGTACCAGTAACCAGACACTAATTTTGAACTTAGACTACTACAATAATAAATAGAAGTAGCTAAAACATATATCAAGAGACTTACGCTACTTCAATGTGTAAAACCTATGTGCATACGTTTCTGAATTAAGGCAAACCTGCGTATACTCTATTTTGAATTACGGAATCAACGTGTATACGCGCCTTTGCTTCGATGAACCTGCGTACAGATCTATAAAAGATAATTTATCCTTTTCACTTATTCAGACATCAGTTATACCCAGATTATCAGATTTATAGATCAAGTCATGCATCTAAAATAACAGATCAAAATCACACAAAGATACTACTATTCACGCCTTAAGATCTTGACCCATCAATAGTACTTATCCTTCTTCTTGCGCTTAAGTTCCTCCTTGATTCAGATCCAGCTATGCACCATAACCCAATGACCAGTATTTCAGATTTAGCTCTTCATCAGATATTCAATGCTTAAGTCGATGTCCATGCCTAATGATCTCCTTCCCCTTTTATAGTCTTAGGCCTTACACAATACCAGGGTCCAAAACCATAAAGAATCAATACCTTGGACCAAATACCTGGGTTCAACACTTCAAACAAGATACTATGGTCCAAAACCATAGGTCCAAATACCAAGGACTAAATACCATGGACCGAAAATAAGTTTTGCCACACGTACGTGCTTTTGTGCATGAAAGTGCGTGCATATGCTTACGCAACTTTTGATCAACAATCCCGCGTGTAGACATGACTTAGTCAAAGGAAACCCACATATATCTCTTTTTCTTTCATTCTGAGAGCTTGAAGAGTGATCTGCCATCTGAGTGAGTTTCCATCAAGGACAACACCTGTGTCATAATGCCAACGAAGGGTTGTGAATCAGATGGAGTCTTCATGCAGTCTTGATATTTGATCTTTCATTGTAATCTTGTGTTCCTTCGTCTTATCACCTAATGATAATCTTATCTCCTCAGATCCATATGTGTCTTCTAGCATTTTCTCCTTGTCCATGTCCTTCTTCATCATCTTGGAATAGCATGATATACTTCCTGCATCTGCAATCCACTCATGACAAGATGACATCAGTCTGATAAACTCCTAGTCTAAGATGTTGCATGATGATCCATTGACTGAGCCAAAACCGAGTGGTAAGATGAGTGAGAGGCTCAGCGACTATGTAATTGTGCATATCAAGCAGTCAAGGCTCAATCTTGAGCCTTGAGACTGCAAAATGCAGAGTTAAATCTTGGACTAAGCAAAAGGATTACGCAGTTTGAGAGCTCAGGGAGTCAGGATGAGGGCTTAAACACTAATCTTTCCCATTGCGCAGTGTGGAAGATAGAGGATCCTAGATGATTTTGTAATTGCATTTTTCAAGATATTAAGGATAAGGATTGAGCGTTGAGATAGTGTAATGAAAATTTTAGGCTGGAGTGTGCAGGAATAGTGCACAATTTTGAGGATAAGTGAATTGAGTTGCAGGCTTTTGTATTGCTTCTACCAATTGCACAGTTGCACAATTCAAGAGCTTGGGTTTTTGGCTTGGGCTCAAAGACTGCATAGTGCATAGTTGGACTAAGCTAGAGGGCTGAATGGAGCAATTTTGGAGGCCAAGGCTCAGGCTTGAGCACTGAAACTGCGCAATTCACAATCCCAGAAGGTAGGAACTGTGCATTGTGCAGTGCCAAGAGGCAAGGTTGTAGCTTGAGGGTTGGGACTGTGTAATGCGCAGTTCATGAACGCTAGATGAGGATAAATTGTTGGGTTTTTCCAAAACTTGGATAAGTGTGGGATCTATAAAACTGATGTGAATAGTGATAGGACTTGATAGTGATCACACACTTAGAGTGTTTGATGACATAAAATAGATCATCCATAACACATTAACAACATACTTCCCTTAGTGTGTCAACCTTTACAACAATTTACGACAAGTGCAACACTAAAGATACACATTGCGACGATTGTGATAAAGCTTGTGTGATAGTGCTTAAAACTTTGGAAATGAGTGCAATCGAGCTTTACATGGTAATATAAACTCATTTGCACAGGGAGAACCTCTTGAAACCACCAAAATAAGCTTATGTACATTGTGTCACACTTAATATGTGAGAAGAAGAGAAGTTCTAAAGTGTGAATGACACTTGTGATATGCGAACAACGGTGAGAGAAACACATTCTAGAGAAATGATAGCATGAAAATGACACTAATTGGAGTTAAAGAAAGCAAAAGCGACACCAAAACATCAAAAAGACACTCGCAAAAGAAAAGTTGTGTGAAAGTGACAGTTTGCAAAACTCACTAAAATAGAAGTAGAAATGCACCTATAAGTGATAAATTGTTTATGACAGTGCACATTGACTATTGAAAATGGATTGGACATTACACGTGGATAGTCTTGATGGACTGTGCTATGCTTTTTCAATATTGCGTAAAATAATTTTCTCATCCCTCATCATATGTGAGAAAGTACCATTGACACTTTCAATCTAAAATGGGAGCTTAAAAGCATCAACTAACCAAGAATTGACTGCAAAACAATCAATCACAAGATCTGTAGTAGGTTCTAAAATTCGAGTGTACGATCAATTTTGGAGGGTGTTTTTCGTAGTGAAAACACTTGGCGATACACTAGTATAACTCCATATTCTTTGCCTTGGTTAATTATTTCATGCAGGGTCTAGTTCTTCAGGAAGTATTAATTCATCATTCAGATTACCATGGCTTCCCCACTTAACCCATCCATAAACATAGTCCCCTTCATTCCTTTGCTCATTTATACAAAAACAAAAGATCAACGATCACACAATTTTTTCAATCACTATAGCGTAATGAAGTTCATGAGCTTTAGATTTTCAGAGTATAATGTTTCGTCTCAAGTGTTGCTCCATTGTCAGTAGTCCTGGACAGTACCCCAACAGAGTCACTTCACGAACACAAATATTGTCATCTGCCAATGAGCCTGGAAGATATGTTCATGGAGTTGCTTGCTTCACCTTTTTGTGTAGGAACTATTTCTCTTCTTTCACCTTCATTTATTTATTTAAAGAGGACTGTGCATTGGCACTTATTTATTTATGGGCGGAAGAGGGATCTAGACTTATTTATAAAAGGAGAAGTTGTTCCTTCAGAGAACCATATCGAGACCTCTAATTCAGGTTTTCTTGTTTATGTTTTTCCCTTGTCTGTCTCTACTTGATTGGATCGTCCTAAAAACATTGAAACATAAGAAGTGGGCATGGGTATGAGGTTTCCATAATAGAAATGAAGATCATGGTTCAACACAAGGCTTTCTTAAAGCAAGGATCACATTTTTTTGTCGGAACATCGTCGACCAAAATATGTAACCAAGACCAGGGGAAGGACATAGAGTTAGCCAAATGTTGCATTGTCGTAAATTCATTTTCTATTTTTCCCCATTTCCTTTTGAGCCAATATATAATATCCATGCAAGGTCTCACCAAACGAAAGGAAAGAAAACACACAATAAGGGAAGAAAACCATAAGACAAGATAGAAAGTGGCTAAACCAAAACATGAGGCAAAACCAAAACTACAAAACACAAGAAAAACTACATGAAATGAATGCAGGATGAATGTGTAGGTAAACTAAAATGCAACTAGACCTACTCCTAACCTAACCAACTGAAATGTCGAGGTCACGTATAATGGAATTTATAATGTAGCCACTGTAATAGTTCCCATCCTGCAAACAAAAATAAGTTATCAATTAAAACAAATATAAAGGAATGTGCAATAGAAAATATAAGAGCTTGTATAACTTGCACAAAAAAATGAAGGTATTTCTTGTCACTAGAAAGATATGTTAGAGTTACTAATTTTAACCGGTTACATTCTTACCTTTTCAATGAAAATCATAGCTAAACAAACCTTGCCAACTTCTTGCAAATGCAACTTCATATGTGTCATCCCTTTTAGCAAAAATTAGAAAAGAATGAAACTTGTTGTTAGCCAAAGGGATTCCTAAGTAAGATTCTTCTAGGCAATCATAGATTGGATCATGAAACTTGAAACAATCCTCTTGAAAATTATAAAATCTCTGAAAAGATGAATTTTCAATTAAATGCATGATATATGGATTAGAATCTTGTGAGACACAATTGATTTGATCATATTCAGCTATCTTCTCAACACAATGAGGGCTCCACATGACCATCATCGAAGGTTAAAGTGGCTCAACCATTTGACAAGTAATTGATCGATGAGATGTGAAACCATGAAGATCGAAGGATGTAAAATAATGGTCATTGGATGTGAGGAGAAAATGGTAAGTTGAATGACAGTCATTAGAGTGAGAATCATCATCATATGGATTGATTAACACATGAGATCCAAATTTTTTAATTAACATAGATAGACCAAAATGAACATCTTTGGAAATGATCTGAATAATAAGACCAACCTCCTCACATGTCTAATCTGACAGAACATTTTCCTGTAACAGGTGACAAATTGTACAAGCATCATAATCATCGAAATAATTTAAAAGGAATTTTAGCACAACAAACAAATGATACAAGTTAGGACATAGTGAATGGGGAAGAATCTGATTTGCACAATAAATCATGCATTCATTATCATTGAAAAGGATTTTGGGTGCGATGAAGGTAAATTCTTTTAATATAACATTCGCAAGAGAAAACAAGAGCTGACTATGAAGAAATGAAACCGATAAGCATGATTCCTTCAGCCAAAGATAGTCTTTGAAATGACCAACTATACAATTCCATGAATTTATGAGAGAAACATATTCCAAACTCAAGTTTGATGTAAGAGATATGCATGAGGATGAACCAACCAAAGAATATTCTTGAATCCGATCAGAAGTAAAATATTAAAATTTTTGAAATATTACATTTGGAATACCAAACATCTTTCAAAAAGAAAGTTGCGTCAACAAAACCATGCAAAGAGAAGGATTATGTGATAGAAACCAGATCTATCTTTGTTTGGGGGATTAATAGAGTCACAAGATCCTAACATAACAATCAACGAAAGTTGAAGTGGCTTGACTTCTTGACAAGTCCTGTATCTTTTAAAGATTGTAAAATGGAATTTTGAAGCTTGAAACAGATCATCTAGGGTGTGAGGATATATGTTACCACTTGTTTCAATAAGATCACTTATCACGAGATGGAAGCCATCTTTGTCATTGATTTGACTAGCGTTCTTAGCTTAAACAACCATATTACTCAAGTTGAAATATTATTTTGATCGTAAATCTGAATATGTATGAATTAGATAAATTTCATGAGCAAGTTGATTTGAAGAGTTGTCTTAATGAAAGAGAAGAAATGATGAGGGATGGGAAGAGTACTCAATGATTTGATTATTTTTATTCTCATCATGGATAATATCACCACCTTGTTTTTATTGAAAAGTTAACTCGTCGGATGAAGAACTTTAAGATCATGGAGTATCTTCATCGCAAGTAGATGCATTTCAAATTGTAGAGAAGAAGGGATAGTGAGATGAAGGGGAAGTTTCAATAAAAGCATCTTATTTGACCGAATCAGATGCTAGATTTAAATTAAAATCTTCATGAGAGATCAAAATATAAATTGTTGGACTTTGGAATTCATCGTCACTTGCATTAAAATAACTATCACCATCAGAATGATTATTTACCAAGGCCATGGATTCATTGAAGGAAATGATTGTATTTGATTCACAATCGAGATTAGGAGATTGAAAATAGTCAAAGAATGGAAGGACATCATATTCACATGGAGGATTTTGAAAAAGAGAAGAAATATTGAAAGCATCTTCACCTTCGTGCTACTATACCTTTGTAATGAGACTACCTTGTATCTAATTACAATTTGAAACAACAACTCACAAATCAAGAGACTGTGTCAAACTACCTTGTTGAGTTGATTGATCAGGTTCATCACGGTAAAAAGGGTAATGGGTTGTAGATGATATAGGATAACATAACTCCATATTAGATTCGAGACTAGAGTTACGAATAGTAACATCATCTTCTAAAATAGAGTACTTATTCTTCACCACGGGCTTCATGAGCCATTTTGGGATTTACTCCATTGAATCTGAGTCATGAAAAGTGGAAGAAGAATGAGAAGATGGATTAGAAATTTGATTAATATATCTCCCAAATTTATTATCATCACAAGGAGGCACCCACATTGGAACCGAAAAGGGAGGAGGACAAGAAACAAAAGGAATAATATATTTATCCTCTGGAATTATAGGTGTTTTATGATTTACAAGAGTCAGGAAATTAGAATCATCAGGATGTTCAAATTTGAGAGATGTGAAGAAAAATCTCAAACTTTTTCTTAAAGAAATCCCAATCTACATCTTCTTTAGAAAATTCATAACAAAGGTGAAGGAATTGATCAAATAAATCCCCAACTAATTCATTAAGCTTCATTCTTAGTTGACTGATTATTTTGAGAACATCTTTGTAATCATACCTATTGAGGGCTTGATAAAGCTTCTTGAGGAAATAATGAAAAGAATGGATGAAAGAAGATGGTAAGGTATGACACCATTGATTAGCACGAACTTCAAGGGTGATGAAAAAATCCACACAAGAAAAATCTTCATCATTGATTTTGTAATGTTCACAAAATTTAAGAAAATTAGAAATGTGTTGGGTTATGGATGTTTCATTCTCACCATTAAAATTAAATTGAGACAAGTGATAAAGAAGATAATCAAGGATTAACAATTTACTAGGGGATAGGTTGGAAAAACACCCTAGGAGTATGATTTGAGGATGAGCCATTTATAATATGAGATTTAAAATAGACTCAACAGGCACAACTTGTCATTTCACCCTCTGAGCATGATTTTGTTGACAGTGTTGGAAATCCATCAACTAAGGGGGTCTCCCTAATGTGAAGTACCAATTGGACATCACACCATTTGGAATAGGAGCACCATTTGGGATATCAGCCTCGATAACATATATTCTCTCAAGTTTTCCTTGGCTACAAAGTTCAGTACAAGAGAGTTATGCACATGTAATCTCAGATCAAACAAGTGAGTATTCTTGGTGTGTTCGGTTGTATTTGTGTCAAGATTATTCTACTCTAGAGGTAAAGGAAGGTGAGCCTCTAGGAGAGAGGTAATAGTACCATCATAGTAGAGACACACACACAAAATATATATTTCTAACATCAAATGGAATACTCCAGAAATATAATATGGTCGTTAGAACCATTATAAAAAAATAAAAAATTGTTGAACATCTAGCAGAATAGTCCACAAAGGTACGACAATTATAACAACCATTACAATACATTTTCAATTATACCAGCACTAAAATAATTGAAATAGTTCAACTACTTTAGTACAGGTGAAAGAAAACATGAATCGTAAATACTCATAGAATAGTCATACAAATATTCGCAATCCATGCATGAAAGTGTGTGGGAAATTAGGCTTCAAGTATTAAATAAAACTCACAAGGCACATGTATACAACAAACACCACTAGCCCCAATAGTGGAGTGTTGGAGCCATTCCTTGCTCCCCACACAATAGTGGAGTGTTGGAGCCACTCCTTTCTCCCCAAAAGAACTAGCATGTCTCTATAATTCCTTTCCCAAGGATACAAGGTGAAAATTCCTTTCCTCGTACCATGAGTGTGTATATATAACCAATGGGGTGATTTTTCACCTCCCTTGTGACTCTTTAACTACCCTAATGATTGTTTGACTTCCTATGACTTTTCAACTTTACATGACTCTTCATCTTTTGTACATTTCCTTTTGAATTCCTCTTTAAAATAAATTTTCGAATAAGAAATTACATAATCCGAAAGAATGATGTGGCATATGACAACTCATGACATGACATAGAATGACACTACTAACAATGACTTCTTGATGACATGGAAATGTCGAGCCATTCTTGTTTCTCCTTTGTCTTCAACAGTATATGGGCAATGCTTCATTTTCATGAGATATATGATTTTTTCTTCATATCCACCCTCCAAAGGGTTGTGAATGAGATGGACTCTTCATGTGGTCCTGATATTTGATATTATATTTTAATCTAGTGTTCCTTTGTCTTCTCACCTCATGATAATCTTATCTCTTAAGGTCCACATCTGTCTTCTAGAACATCCTCCTTCTCCATCTCCTTCCTCATCATATTTACATAACATGATCTAGTTCTTGCATCTATAATCCACTCATGACAAGATGGAATCAGTGCGATAAACCCCTAGTCTAAGATGTTGCACGATTATAAATTGACTGATATGAAACTAGGTGGTAGGTTGAGCGATATGCTCAGTGACTTCGCAATTGTCTAGCTCACATAGTAGAGGTTTAGGCTTGCGCCTTGAGACTGTGCAATGTGTAGTTGAGGCTTGGACTAAAAAAAAATATTGTGCAGTTATGGAGATTAGGGAACTAGGCTGAGAACTTAACATTGATTTTTCCCATTGCACTTTTTTGGAAGATAGAGGAGCCCAAGAGATTGCTTGATTACATGGTTCAAGAGCTCATGGTTGATGCTTGAGCCTTCATACTTCTCAATGTGCATTTCAGGATGGACTGTGTAGGAAAATTAAGGAGTTTTGAGGCTTAGGGAGACAGGTTGTAGGGTTTTGCATTTCTTTTGTCAAATGCGTAGCTTGGGAGCTAGAGAAGAATTGGTGATTGTGTAGTTGTGCAGTTCAAGATTTCATGGTTCGGGCATGAGATCGGAGACTACATAGTGTGTAGGTTGGCCAAGGTAGAGGGCTGAATTGCACAATTTTTTAGGCAAAGGATGGGGCTTGAGCATTGAAACTATGTAGTGCATAGTCCTGAAAGGAAGCAATTTCATATTGCGCAGTGTCAAGGGGCAGGGTTGCAGCTTGAGGGTTGGGATTTTGCAATGCGTAGTTTAGGAGGGCTAGATAAGGTTAACTTTCTGGGAATTTTCCAAAATTTGGCTAAGTGTGGGATCAACGAAATTGATGTGAATAGTCATAGGACCTGACTGTGATCACACACTTAGAGTGCTTGAAGGCACAACATAGATCATATTCAACACATTAACAACATACTGCCCTCAATGCAATAACATTTATGATAAGTGTGACACTAAATATACAATTTGTGATGATCTTGATGACACTTGTGCAACGGTGCTTAAAACTTTCGAAATGAGTGCAATGGGGGTTTAAATGGTAAAATAAACTCATTTACACAAGCAACCTCTTGAAACCACCAAAATAAACTTATGTACATTGTGTGACACTTAACACGAAAGAAGACGATAAATTCTAAAGTGTGAATGACATTTGGAATATGCCAACGATAGTGAAAGAAACACATGCTAGAATGAAGATAACATGGAAATGACACTAATTAGAGTAAAAGAAAGAAAAACTAACATCTGAAAACATGAAAATGACACTCACTAAAACAAAGGTGTGTGAAAGCAATAGTTGACAAAACTCACCAAAATAGAAGTACAAACACAACTAGAACTAAGAAACTGTCAATGTTAGTGGGCACTGACTATCGACGTGGATTAGACATCTCAAAGGCACAATCTTGATGGAGCGTGTTATGCTTGTTCAGGATTGCGTAAAAGAATGCACTCATGAACTTTTTGCAGACTGATCATGTGTGAGAAAGTACCCTCGACAATTCCAATCCAAGAAGGGAGCTCAAAAGAATTAGTTAACAAAGAAGTGACTACAAAATGACTGATTACAAGGTCCACAGTAGGCTCCAAAATTTGAATGTAGGAAAAATTGTGGAGGGTGTTTGTCACAACGACAACATATACATAGGGGGGAAAACCTTTTAGAAACTTGGGAGAATTTGAAAGTTAACCTCAACTTCTTAATATAGCTAATTTAACTTAATTTTGGAACTAAAGGATAGAGTATATGATATAATTTACCACAGTGAAATCAAATAATGAGCATCGTAAGAGAAATGGTGCTTGAAGAATTAATATTTTTGTAGGAAGGAAAAAAAAATACACAAGAGTCATATGTCGGAAGATAATAGTGAAACTAGCATTTACATTTTAACTAATAACCAACATTTGAACATAATTAATGGTCCAAGAGATACAACAAAAAATGGAATTCAATACTTCAAGGTATATAATATCTATAGTAAAACAAAAATTGTAAGAGAGCAATTAAAAATATGATCATTCTATCGAGAGTAACCATACTGAAAAAAAAAAAAAAAAATAACAAAAAAAAAATTTAAAAAAGATGAAAATAAAATAAAATAATAATAATAATATATATATATATATATATATATATTATTATTATTATTATTATTATTATTATTATTCATACGCATAATTCATAACATTACAACCCATAAGTTCAAAAAGCAAGTTAGATATAAATACAAAATGTCTCGTGAAGGCTTTGATTGTAATTGCAACATTCTATTTCCTCTTGGAAGTTGATGATCCTTAACCTAGATTTATATACACAGGTTATTAGATTGAGTGAGAGGATACGTGTGTAGTGGTGATTCTTCACTTATCATCTCTTATAAAAATATATAAATAAAAAATACTATTCTATGGATAGTAAAGATATGGGTTTCATCCCTGCTTCATCTAATGACAGGACTCATGTGCCATATGGAACACTGGTAAAATGATGTGAGGAGAACTATCCTACAAGAAATAAGAGTAGTGGTTACATGTCGAGAGTTGATGTTGGTGGGAAAAACTTCCCTAAGGTAAGCGTTGACAACCACAATAGTTCAAAGGGAGATAATCAACAATAAGCATACTTTCAAGAAAGAAAACTATACAAGATACCAAATTTGGGTTTGAGAGGAGCACTTGTAGGCCATACATTCGATGTTTATCCTATAGGGTCCAATCCCTCTTCTTCCTCTGAAGCGAGCAGAATTGCAACATAGTTCAGAGAATCATATCAATAGAAAGTAGTTCAAATTTAATGCATAATAAACATGTTAGATCATCAAGCATAAAAATATAAATCGTCATATATTACACAAGAAAACTAGAGATATCAGAAACTAGACAAAGCTTCTTTATTAATATCAAAAAAGATTAGTGAAGAGATGCCAACTTATTCGACCATTGCACCAACAAAACCTTCATCTAGATCCTTCAAGACCAAGCCCCAAAGATCACCTCTCAATCATGTGGAAAAGGATGCCATATAATGTAGGATACGCATCTATGCAAGGAAACAAGGGTTTCCTATGGCTGGTAGTGCAGAAGGCATAAGAAAAATCAGAATTGACCTAGGGACCAAAAAGACTGTAATGTCAATGTCCTCTATCCTTGATGTTATTAGGCCTTCCCATGAGGTGTATAAATACCACCATAAATTAGTTGATTCAGTTAAGCCATGGGATCCTATAGGTGGGATTTCGGTGAAACACATAAACCCTTCATGAAAAAAACTATTTTATTTTATCATATTTTAAATAATATATGCGGGTTCTATATTATGGTACACACATTTGTAGATGATTTTTAAAGAGAAGAGTCGCATATGGAATTAAAAATATTGTTTTTTAATAAATGATAAAGTCTATATGGGAAACGACTTCCCATCGCCATACCAGAGCATCAAAACTATAGGTGTGCTAAATGATGCTATAACAGATGCCCCCTAATATATGAGGTCAGAAGGGGTACATGATGGCTAAAATGTATTAAGTATAAAGATAGATCATTTGAGGACCTGAGAGGATATCACTAGATTCCATCCCACTAAATATATGTGGAACGAGTCATAAAGATGACTCATGTATGAGGTGGGCATACGCATGCTGAGAGATAGTAAAGCATGTATGTTGATCAAGTATAGAGAGGATCCAACATGGATACATAAGTTCACAGAAAAAACTAAATAATACACAGTGGATCCTCTAATCATATCCACAAAGGAACACAATGGAGTTGTAATGCTCTACTTCCATATCTACGCAAGAAACTAGCCAATTGGGGTAAACATGCGATGAGAGGCCACTATGATATGATTCGACCTCCTATATCATGTTAAGGAAGTAGAACCGATAGAAAGACACCATACAGACATTCAACATCAGCATTATGACCCTCAGGAACCAACCCAACCTTACTTCCAACCCGCCCCTGGGTCCCACTAATAATTTGGACCACTTGACCCCAGTATGCTCTCATCCTATAGGCCTATCAATGTCTAGGATGCTTTGGATGCTCTCCTGAAAAGGCATTCCAGCACCAATGGACTATTTTTCTCAGTTCTGTGCAAGCATCCCTGGTATTTAAGCCACATTTTCAAGCCCAAAGAATAGGTCACTACCCAAAATTTAATGACACCTCCAAAATAGTAAAATAACATGGAAATAACAATACTAATGAAATTACTTGAATAAGACCTTAATTGGACCCCTATTATCCATGACATACATTTCGTCAAACATATCACGAATATGTAATATATAGGTGTAAATAACATATCTGAGCATAGGGGTCTCATACGTAGCTGAGAATTGCTAAGAGCCATCAGTTCCTCAGCACATCCACTACCATTTCATAAATTAGGTCATAGATAAATTGTGCATTCATTTACAAGTAAAAACGTGATGAGATCCATACATAGCTATTGTCATAAAAAATATATACTAGCATAATATCAACATAAATACCAATGAAATCACAATCATATGATCCACATATAAACCATTATAATACTCATAGAAATACAAGGAGAAATATCCTCATATTCATGATGCAAAATCCAAACCCAGGATGGAACTACCACATTACACTTGACCATAGAATGGTTGAGGCAAATCTCTCTTTAACCATTCACCCCCATTCCATATTCCAAGCATGAATGTGGGATCTCATAGAACACATCAATCTGAAACCATCACAGTATTCTAGATCATCCAGGTGGATCTTCAAAAAGTACTAGTGGCATGGTAAATGTATCAAACATCAAAGTCATAGAATCGGGATAAAATTAGCTTCGGATCGAAGTGATCGTCATCCTAATTCCAACAGTGTGAAGGACACTCAAATCCAAGTTCATGTGAAGAAGTTAGAGCAAGTCAAAGTAAAGTTTGACTTGTCCAGAGGGTAGGGAGAGATGACATGGCAAAGGTCTCAGCGAATGGGGAAGCACCAAGTGGTAGGTTTCCATTGGGTCCCACATATCACATATCGGCGCAAGAGGAAGAAGTGGCTTAAGGAATCGACCCCCAACATTGTCGATTTGCAATTGCGATATCGCATATCGCATATCACAGGTGGACAAGTGGTTATGAATCGACCCCGACAGATCTTAGTTGCGATGCGATTTATCGCATGTTGCAATTGCAAAAACGGTTGGTGTTTAGAAAGTGTCCCTGGTGGTGGGAATGAAATGTGATGTTGCGATAGGACTATTGGATGTGATATCTTATATAGCTTAATTTATAATATTGGGGGGTCTGTGTATCACAGAACGCAGGGTTGGTCAATACGCCGATGGTTTAAGCATGATTGCGATTTCGATGGGGTTCCCAGATGCGAGATGTTATATATTATGATTAATACTCCCATTAGTTCCATGGTTATGATAGGGTGTTTGATTCACGAGCTGGTCTCTCCTCCGATTGGGAACATCGATGTGGGAAACTTTGATACTAAAATAGTTGTCGGTTACAATGTGTACTTAAAGAAGTTTTTTGCCATATTTGAAAGGGGTTTCAAAATATTTGTAAGGGTGCTTCCCATATATCATATAGGCCTAAGATCCTTGGTTCTAAAGACAATCCAACTTGTTTAACTTGGTTTGTTGTTCAGAACTGCCTAGGAGTTGAGGATTTGCTGCCATGCTTATTTAAAGGACCCTTTTGTCTCAGAGAAAGAGGGAGAGAATGGCCCCATTAACTCATAATTGATGGTGTAGGAGACCCTGACCCTGGTAGCAAGCTGAGACCTCACCTTAAGCAGCAAGGAGGTTCCAAGAAGTTGCAACAGGCCCGATTATCCAAATTGAGTGTTTGGATAAGTGTTTTTGCATGATTTCTTGCCAAGAGTTTAGTGGTTCTGTCTATTTCTAAAGATGGGCTCTCCATTCTTTATTCATATTCCAGCTTGGAGGTATAAGGATTGTAAATAATGTTTGTTGTACTTTTATCTCATTTTTATTCCACTTAATGAATGAAGGCCTCCCCACTATTGAGCATGGCCCAGAGATGTAGTCCAAATTGGACAAACTTCATGATGAAATCATTGTGTAATGGTTTTTTTTTTTTTTTTTCTAGTTATTTCCACATTGTTTATGTGATTTTAAGCTACATGGTTAATTAGCTCTATTATATGTAATTATGATGCATCTCTAAGTAAAATATCTTGGATCAAGTTTGGTATCAAAGAAGGTCTTTGTAGATGCGAATTGCAGGAGTTTATGATAACCCAGAACAAGTTACGAAAAGGAGAAGGAACACTTAATTCCTTTGATCCTGAAGTAGGATGTGCATGGAGAAGAAGAAACATGGCCAATGAAGAATCTTTTTAGGAAGAGGAACACAATTTCTGCAAGGTATTCTACAATACGGCAGGGAAAGTAGACAAGTTGTTCGTAGAGTATGAGAAGGTGCTTGGGAATGAGAAGAAGGATGACGATGACCATGGGTTAGCAAGTCATGAAGGTGGTGGAGAACAACCTCCTCCCTCTCCTTCTTCAGGTGATGGCTCTCATCACTCTCATCAAAATTCCAAGAATATATCTAAGAAATCGTTCTTCAAGTTAGACATAAAATTTGACCTACCCATGTATAATGGAGAGTGTAGTAAAGAAAATCTTAATAACTGGGTAAGACAGATTGAGGTTTACTACCGAATCCAGTAGATCGAAGAAGATGACGTGAAAGTTTGGTTAGCATCTCTTCAACTAAGCAGGACTGCTCTCATTTGGTGGGAGAGCAAGTTGCAGAATGGCACTACAAAGGTAGGTAACCTTCTGTCCTCTTAGCTTAGTTTTATTTATGCATTGAAATACCAATTTTACCCCTTGGGTTATAAACAAAAGGCACTTGTGGAATGGAAATATCTAAGGCAAGATAAGGGCCAAAATGTGCAAAGCTTCACTAAAGAATTTCAGAAACAAGCACTGAATCTAGGCATCTCATTAGATTCACCCGAGACTGTAACTAAGTATGTTAGTGCACTACCTAGTTACATAAGACACTCACTATTTTTGTTCGAGCCTACTACAATTGAAGTGGCAAGAATAAAGGTTATTCATATTGAAATATGAGGTGAAAATGAGAGAGATGATGAAGACAAGAAGACGTTTTTCAAACCTCAGCATGGAAAATTCCAGAAGAAAGGCAAAGGGAAGGATAAGAAGATTGTCACAACCAAGAAAGGGGATGGAGCAACACCATATTTGACTCATGCAAGAGATATGGTCATGATGAGGACCACTAACAGAAGATTCATTCGGAGCTGAGATCGAATATATTCAATGGAAAGGGGAAGCATAAGATAGTGGCAACAAGGTAGGACCTTGGAGCGGTTTTGGCAATGAGACATTGATCACAGCCATGGACGCTAAAGGTACTATTTCTGTTAATGATAGTTCTGAACCAATTTCAAGTACTAGTTATTTAAATGAGTCTGTACATAATGAGTGAAAGAGAATTGAGTTATTCCACATTAGAGTTGTCATAAAACATATAAAGGTGGAAACTCTATTCGATTTAGGTTCCCAAGCAAACTTAATATCAAAGTCCTTAGTGAAAAAGTTAGGCCTTGAAACTAAGCCTCATCCAAGTCCATACCCGCTTGGTTGGATAAGCGATAAAGCTAAATTGCTGGTAACCAAGTAGTGTAGGGCCAGATTTTTTATTTCTTACAAATTAGTTGATGAGGTAGAGTTATATGTTGTGCCTTTGGACATCTGTGGAATCATCTTGGGAAGCCCATATGTATATGATAGAAAGGTAGTTTCCCTTAGGCATGAAAACAAATACCACCTTACAAAGGATGGGGTATAGTATATAGTTAGATCTCATCATACAAAATTTAGTGCTAACCTTGTCAGTGTAGGATATATTAAATGACTTGTTAATTCCAGTAAAGGGTGCATGCTCATGGTGGTGAGAGCGAAAGAGGCCGAGAGGGCTAACGCTTTCAAAGCTTGTGATCTTGATCATAAGAAAGAAATTTTTGAAATTATTTCTAAATATTATGGATTGTTACAGGAATCGAGAGGATTTCCCCCAAAATGGGAAATTCAACATGAGATGCATTTACAACAGGATTCTCCTTTACCGAATCTTGGCATGTACAGGATGGATTCTATCGAGATGAAGGAGATCAAGAAACAGGTAAGAAACTTTTAAATTAGGGACTTATTAGACTGAGTTCCTCTACTTGTGTCTCATCAATCATGTTGGTGCCAAATAAAGATGACACATGGAGAACGTGTGTAAACTACAAGGTGCTAAACAATATTATGGTGAAGAATCAATACCCTCTCCCTCACATTGATGAATTGTTAGATTAGTTGAAAAACGTTGTTTATTTTACAAAGATGGATTTTTGTAGTAGATATCACTAGGTTAGAATTTAAAAGCATGATGTTTGGAAGATTGCATTCAAAACCAAAGAAGGGTTGTTCAAATGCATGGTGATGCCACTCATACTGTGCAACGCTCTAGCCACAGTTAAGAGGGTAATGAATTATATATTTAGGTATTTTCTTGATCATTTTGTGGTTATATATCTGGATGATATTCTTATGTATAGTAGGACATGGGATGAACATGTGTGTCATGTGAAGAAAGTGCTTGATGTTTTGAAATGAGAAAAAATGTATGTAAAAATGTCAGAGTGTGAGTTTGGGAAGACGTCTCTGCTTTATTTAGGCCACATAGTTAGTAATGAGAAATTGAGGATAGATCCCTCTAGAGTGGATGTGATTATGAATTGGCCTAAGCCCACGAATGTTACAGAGGTTTGAAGTTTCTTGAGCGCGATACAATACTGGAGAAGGTTCATTGTGAACTTATCTATTATTGCAGACCCTTTGCATGCATTGACTAGTGTGAAGTAGATCTTTCAGTGGGTAGGAAAACAACAAAATTCCTTCAATGCGCTGAAAGAGAAGATCAACACAATAGCTATGCTAGCCTTACCAGACCATTAGTAGCCTTTTGAGTTTGAAACAGATGACAGTGGATATGCCATGGGTGTTGTATTGATGCAGCAAAGAAAGCCTATATGTTACCATTCAAATACTTTCTCTCAGGATGTTGTGAATTATCCCACATACAACAAGGAGTTGTATGCCTTGATTCAGTGTGAAGAAGTGGAAACACTACTTGATCGACAAGGAGATCATCATCCATACAGATCATCAACGCTTGCAGTACCTTCAATCACAAACAAAGCTTCAGCAAGCCTATCATTTCAGAAGGAGAGGATTCCTCCAACAATTTCATTTGGTAATAAAATATAAGAAGGGCACCAACAAGAAAGTAGTAGATATGCTTTCTCGCCCTCCTATTTCGACATTTGTAGATTTTAAAAATGTTCCTTTATCATTAGAAGGTTATGATGAAAAGTATGTTAACAATAATTAATTTAATAAGATTTATGCAAAATTGACTCATGGATCACAGGTGGAAAATTATTATTTGCAAGGAAATATATTGTACCACCTTGGAAAACTGTGCATACCCATTGATGAGAGGGTTCATGTATACCTCTCTTGTGTATGGTCATTTTGGAATTGCAAAAACTTTATGTCATTTATAGAGGTTTTGTTTTTGGCCTCATATGATAAACATTGTGACTCACTTTGTAAAGGGTTGTGTGTTGTGTCCCACTTCAAAGCCCTCTAATAGAAAACCTAGGCTCTACACACCACTCCCTATTCTGAGTCGACTATGGGAAAGTGTGTCCATGGAGTTTGCAGGAGATTTTCCTATGTCTAGGAAAGGTCACGACTATTTGTAAGTCGTTGTGGATCATTTTATTAAAATGTGTATTTAATGCCTTCTAAAAAGTAGGCCACTGCTGAGCAGACTACTTATCTTTCCTTTTAGCATGTTTGGGTCCATTTTGGGTTGCCCACATCTATTGTGTTGGATCGAGACTCGCACTTTCTTGGGGTATTTTGGACCAGCTTGTGGAGAATAATGGACACTAGGCTGAAAATAAGTATGACATTTCATCCACAGACCGATGGGTAGACAGAGGTCATCAAACACATTGTCGTACACTTGTTACGAGGCTATTGTGGAAAACATCCCAAGTTGTGGGATAAAAACTTCCTTATGTGCAGCATGCATACAATCGAGCAACACATTCATCTACATAGATCTCACCATTCGAGACATATTTTGGCTATCTACCAAGAGATCCTTTGGACATGGTTTTTAGGAAAGAGGAGGATGGAAATGGATGAGATGGTAGGGAAAAAGAATGGAATCTTATTCAATGGATGCAGGTGATTCATCAGGAAATACAAGAGAAATTGTAGGAGATTCAAGCTTTGTATAAAGCTCAACATGATAAGCACCAAATTGACCATCTTTTTCAAGTTGGGGACAAGGTATGGCTCCACATGAGCAAGGATAGCGTTATCACTTAGAACTAAAATTGATATATGTAACTTTTCATCCTAGCCCGATGACAAAGGTCAGTGCTAGTTTATTTTTGTTTTAATTTTCTTCCCTTAGAAATCTGAAGTTTTGAAGAGTTTTTGAGTCAAGTTATTCTCAGCTCCCATTGGTTCCCCTCCAACTACCATTGTTTTATAGCCACCTGTTATCTTATGTTAGTCACCGTGCCTTTTTGTAATTTCACAACGCAATCCTGATTAGGCAGTTTCGCAGCGCAATCCTGATTAGGCAGTTTCGCAGCGCATCATTCAAATTTAAAACTGACAGCGCTGCGAAATCATGGATTCGTACATTCCGCAGCGAATCTTTCCCGAAAAGTCAAATTCGTTAGGTGAGTCATAGGCCGTGTCTGCTCATGTCAGCTAATGTACCCCTCTTATCACATTTCACCACTCATTGCCACTATCACCACCACTAGATCTGTTGATACGCATGAATCATCATTTCCAAGAAAAATCACCGTGCATAAAACTTAATGATGGTCGTAAGTCTTGCATGAAATGACAAATCTGCAAGATTACAACTTGAAAGATTTTAAATGGAAAAATTTAAAATTCAACTGCAAAGATAATCAAGCAAGGCTGAATTCAAATAAAAGCTGAATCACAATTCCAACCGGAACTGGTAGTTATTGTTTGCGAAGATTTGGAAGAATCAATGGAGAAAAAGGAGCACAGATCCGGAAAATGTCTAAGGACTGAGCCTGAAGGCTTAGATATAATGCTGAGAAATAAAGAGGTGAAGAAAGCATTTAAAAAGGCCGGGTGCTGGAATTTTTGCAAAAAGTTACAAGGAGGGCACGCACAGGTAACTAAAGAATTTGCACTTAACTTCACAGGCTTGAATTCAAAGGTAGCCATGATAAAATTGCAGGTTTCGCCAGAAGTGATATCTACTGTGACAGAGATCCCACGAGGACAAGAGCAATGGTTTAAAAATTTCAAGTTTGACATGAATCCTTGCAAGGAGTTTTTGAAGGATGAATTTGTAAATGAAGATTTAAGTAAGGCAATGCCCAGGAGTTATGTCAAAGAATATTATGCTCATTTACTCACTTGCATACAGAAATATCAGACTTGTGAAGGAAGGTATAACAAGGTTTATTCTTACCATTTTAAACTCCTTCTGCATTTCACCGGGAAGGTCTCCATAGACTTACCTTTTTATCTTTTTTGTAGTTTGAGTAAGATGTGTGATAAGGTACAACTGAGGAAAGAGGATTGTGAAACCTCTTTGTTTCATCATGGTTTGATCAAACTACTGGTTTTAGATGGGCTCCAAAACGTAGACAGAGATTGGAATTCGTTCATTTTTATGGCTGGCTTCAAAAGCCAGACTGGCCTCACTCCTCTACCTGTTAGAGATTCTACAATAGCTGAGCTCCAAACAGAAGCAAGAGCTAAAAGAGTTCCAAATTCACAAGTAAGAAAACAAGTGAAGCCACTCATCATCCAAGATCAACCTCAGCAATCAACTAAGGAAAAAGCTCATGGTAAAAAGATTGTACCTAAAACAAGCACATCTGAAGTAGTCTCAAGGATAAGAACAAGAATCCAGATGAATACGGAAAAAGATAAAGCTGTAGCGGTTGAAGAAAGTCCAGTGTCCAAGGGAAGTTTAAATGCCTTATTACAGGCTATTGACTTTGAGCAGTCTCTACCAGTTCAAATTGAGTTGATACAGTCAGAACAAGAAAACACCAAAAAAGCCAAGGCCTCAAAAAGGCTTAAATTTGATGAGCCGGTTGAAGAGTTTGTTTTTAAACATAGAAGACCTATGACAAGGAGATTCCAGCAAGTACAGGAAGCACTGTCAAGAACAAAGGAAACAGGGGAAGGGGCACGACGTTGGCAAAAGAAAAACACAGGAAAAACAGTCATCACATCTAAAGAAAAATAGCAGACCTGAAGAGCCAATTAAAATCAGCTAAGCATGAGATTGCCAAATTGAAGAAAGCTGCTAGAAGACATGCAGTCATACAAGCAAACTATTATAAAACTCTATGGAAAGGGAATGCAACTGTAGAAGCCCAGTTGAATTCAGTGGTTGATGGCCATTCACAATTTCACACCTAGACAGTACCAGCAATCAAAGAAGCCAAGTACATCAGAAGGATAAATATGCAACTGAGAGCTGGGAATAAGGTTATAAAGAAACAAATTGAAGATCTGAAGGCGCAGTTAAGCCAGCTTAAAGGACCTGCTAAATGAGTTTTCATTTCAAGTAAGATTCTATTTCAAATTTTTGATAAGTTTGCTTAATCTTAGCTTTCTGAAGAAATCTAAATCCCTATTCGGCCTTTGGAAAGTCTAAAGAAGTTTTTGGCAATCAAACACTCGGTTAATAAAGGTCTCAGGTTAAAAACAAGTTGTTTTAAATAACTCAGCAGTTTCATAGCGCGCTACGAAACTGCTGAAAGTGATGATTTCAACATAAATCAAGCAGTTTTGAAGTTGAAGCGGGAAAATTTTGAAGGGCAGTTGTGTACAACGAGAACACCTGAAGTTACAACAGCCAATCAGACTAGCACAAGTGGAAATAAATAGTTTGACTCAAAAAGGTGGCATTTTGTCATATCATGAGGAAATTGAAGCATGTATCAGACAGCTTGAATACGTTCTTCTTTTTTGTTTTCGAAACAGTGGATGACACATCATCAAATCAGGTTTCATAACAGCGGACAGCACATCAAAACGTGGCCACCGTCATATTTTGAGGGATGACAATTAAAAAACCGACTTATGAAGATTTGAAGATCAGAAAGCCGAGAAGCAAGGATAGTCTCCTAATTTTTCTGGACAGAAAAGAAGATACAACATCCAAGGTCAACATGGAGCATTAAACACCCATCTCAGCCAAACTGAAAGAGAACCAGATGTCATAGAAAGGAATCATTTTAATTATAGCCATCATGCATGTAATATGGAGTTAGAGTCATAGTTGATTTAGATCTCTAAAAAACTCCAGTCAACACTTTGTTGTATTTATTAAGTAGTTAGAGTTTAACAGTTGTCAGTAATAGAAGTAGTTTTCGAATTCCCCTCACGCTGGAGGAGGAATCTCGATCAGTTAGAATAAGAGCTCTATATATAGCTGAAACAACAATGTAATCAGTGTTGGAAAATTTTATGGAAAAGCTTGTATTTGGCCTATGTAAGACTCATTTTCAGTAATACATGCTTGACTTTACTTCTCAGGATTCATGAAGTATTTTTGTGTTCAGAATATGTGATGTTGTCCTTTTCTTAATTCTTACGGTGGTATGGATGTATAATCACTTAGAATTCACTGAATGTGCTCTGACTTCCTGTATACATTTATAAACTGTGTGGTCCCATATGATTTTATGTTCTGAATGTTTAAATGCTGAATGCCCTAACTTCCATGCAGGGTTGAGTTCATTGTTATATTGCGGTGTTGTTGACTCCATAAGCCCAATGGATAGTTTTGTTTAATGTGTTTCCACCATTCATATTTTTCACAGTTGTTCTATAAGAGTTAGCCATCTTATCTTTAATCAAAATCATTAATCCATCAAGAGAGAGCCCTCTCAGGTTGAGGAGGCTAAGCCTCAGCCTAAAGTAGGTTGAAATAGTTACTTGAAGTCTTCCTGGTCTGCAGCCTTCCAGGGCCTGATTTTGAGATAACAGATAGAATGAAGGGAGAAGGGAAGAAATTGAGACCCATTCGATATGGTCCCTTCACCATAGTGGAAAATATTGGAGACAATGCTTTTAATCTTGATTTTCCTACTTATATGCAAATGGACTCAGTAGTAAACGTTGAAAACCTAAAGCTTTATGAACCTCCATTGATTACGGATACCAAAGAGGTTCAGATTCCTATAGTGGATGATTTTTCACTAGAGTATCTAGATAAGTTGCCCAAAGATATCATACTTGACTAGACAGAGAGAGAAAGTGTGGGAGAAATTTCCTCACTTGCCAGTTGACTGAAAAGGCTTTTGGTGGTCCAAAACCTCTTAGTGGGGAGGATTGATCTAGGTGGATCTTCAAAAAGTACTAGTGGCATGGTAAAAGGATCAAAAACCAAAGTGGCATAATATGGATAAACTAAGCATAGGAACAAAGTGCTCATCTTCCTTATTCGAATGGTGCAAACGACACTAAAATACAAGTTCATATGAAAACGTTAGAGCAAGTCAAAGTTCAAGTTTGACTTGTCCAGAGGACATGAAGAGATGACACAAAAAAGGTCTCCACAAATGGGGAAGCACCAAGTGGCAGGTTTCCATTGGGTCCTGCATATCGCATATCGATGCAAGAGGAAGAAGCATCTTAAGGAATCGGCCATCAAAATTGTCGATTTGCGATTGTGATATCGCATATCACATATTGGAGGTGGACAAGTGGTTATGAATCGACCCAGACAGAGCTTAGTTCGGATGTGATTTATCGCATGTCAAAATTGCAAAAAGGGCTAGTGTTTATAAGGCAGCCTCTACGTCAAGTGCCAATTGTGATTTTTTGGTAGGACTGTCGAATATGATATCTTATACATTGTAATTTAAAATCACAGTGGGTTCATGTATTGTAGAACGTAGGGTTGGTCAATATGCTGATGGTTTAAGCACGATTTCAATTTTGATGGGGTTCCCATATGCGAGATGTTATATATTATGATTAATACTCCAGTCGGGTCTGTGGTTATCACAGGGTGTTTGATTCATGGGTTGGTTTGTCTCCTGATTGGGAGCGCCAATGTGGGAAACATTGATTGTAAAATAGTTGTCGGTTACAACACGCAGTTAAAGTGCCATATTTGAAATCATTTTTTCCATATTTGTAAGGGTGGTTACCATATATCATACAGGCCTAAGATCCTTGGTTGTAAAGACAATCCTGCATGTTTTACATGGTTTGTTGTTTAGAACTTCCCGTTAGTTGAGGATTTGCTGCCATGCTTATTTAAACAACCCTTATGTGTCAGAGAAAGAGGGAGAGTGTTATAGACATTTTTGTGCCTTACAGCATGAAGCATGAAATGTCCATAATCAAAGGGATCCAAAGTCCCTAAACATGTTGTTCTTACCCCTAGAGGAACAAGGTCAGCAAACCACTGCACTTCAAATCAGTTCTCCACCTGAAAACGCTCAAAAACAAGGCAATTCTGGATCATGTCAACTGCTACACTGGCTACCTGCACTGAATGTCAACTGCTACACTGGCTACCTGCACTGAATGTCAACTACTACACTGGCTACCTGCGCTGAATGTCAACTCCAACACTAGCTACCTGCGCTGAATGTGTTTGGACAAGTGGCAGGCTCATTTCTCAAGGTGTCAATGCCCAGGAAGCTTCCAAAATGACACTTGGATCAGGGAATTCGCCCAGTGATGAGTAAGAGGTTCTTAAACTCCAAGTGGAAGCAAGGATCTCCAAGTGGACTCAAGAACTGAAGTATAACTGAAGTGGGAGAGGACACTAGTAAGCTTGAAGCCAGCCTTAAGCTGACTCATCCTTTCTCCAAATCTCCTATATATAGAGCTCTTCTATGAGGTCTAGGGAGGCTGGAATTTTGTGTAAAGCAAGGAGGTGCTGTTGGATTACAGTTAGAGCTATTGGGTGATTGTTTTACTAGAGGTGAAGAGGAGAGTTCTTGCTGCTGGGGAGGTGCTGCTGGATTGGAGCCATCATTGGTTGTAACCTTCTCAGAACCCTGTTACTTCTATCAATAAAGTTTTGCATGTTCTCCTATATACTTGTATTGCATTGATGTATTGTATTTACATGTATATTTGATTCACTCTAATCCATGCATCAGTTATGAGTACATGTATCTTGTAGTTTCCTCTCTTGTTTTGTGCAGGATCTGTGTGTAGCCGGACCGACAAAGAGAGCAAGGAGCTGGGAACAAGAGACAAAGAGAGAGGATCAAGATCGACTAAGCGAAGGACACCAGGTTAGTTAATCATTTCTTCTTTCTCTCTGTACTTTCATAAAGGAAAACATCAAAGCTTTACTTTCAGTTGTTGCTAAAGACTGTCACCTTTAGAGTAGGGATAGGGTCATCCGGATCGGATACTTTTCCCCACAAAAAACTGGCGACTCCACTGGGGAGCCTAGTATCTTGTTGGTTTATTGTGTTTCTTGCTATTCATCTCATAAACAAGGAGAGCACCAAATCGAACTGCAATTGAGTCCTTCAATTGCAAAGTAGAGGGCAGCTGCTCTGGCTCAGTTTCTGAGCAAGTTTATGATTTGAAGAGCTTATCCACAAGGACTCTTGTGCTCTTTGTGATAGATTTTCATCCTCTTGATCATCCCTTAGCTTGTACTTGACCTATAGCTTTTTATTTCAGCAAAAACAGTGAATTTTTGAGCTTTTTATGACCCAGAAACCCTTGTAAACGCAACTCTCGTGTCTCAGTGCAGGCTGTCCAAAGGCAGTCTGCATTTCAGCGCAGGTACTCCCTTCGGGAACTGCGCTGAGAGTTAGTTTGACAGACCAGAGCCTACGCTGGACCAGTTAGCCAGTGTCTTGCTGAGGTTTCCTACTGAGTCTTGGCCCTGTTTTCACTGTTATTTTGCTGCTGATTGCTTGTCATTTGTACTTGCTGTAAACCAACTTTCCTTGACATTATTCCGCCTCAGTTGTGTGATGAAACTGTGATTGTTCTTTCAGTATTTCTTGTTTCAGTTACAGTTTCCCATTGTGAAAAGCAAACTAGTATAGCTGTGGCCTCTTAGATCCTGAACTGTAAAAGTGTCTTTGTGATCTTAAGAGCTAGTTTTATTACTATTCATGGCTGTTTGAGTTTGTTTGTTTTTCATTTTATGGTTTGAATTCATACATTTTTAGTGTCAAAACAAGTACCTGTAAGGCGTCTTTTGATTTTAGACAAAACTTGTTTGTTTACGCTTCAAATTGAATTCGAAAATTATACGACAGTTTCCTTTTGTCTACATCAACATTAAGGGAAAATAAAAGAAATACATGCATCTTGCATTTGTATTTTTTGATAAGTTTGCGTGATTGATCTAGGGGAAAGTGCATTAGTTTGTGCTTTGTGCTCTGTGTGGAAAGATAATGTTTTTCTCTCCCCTCAGTAGTTAGGATTTTCAAAGCTAAAAAGATTGTAAAGCTTGCTTATCATTTTAGCTGCATTTAGGAATTTGTACCAATACATCTCGTGGTGATCCTGAAAGACAAACTGCTAAACAAGATCAACTTAAAATATATTGAATGAATCTAAAAACGCTTTGTAACATAACGCTCACAATAGAGGTCTAGGTAGAGACGTGTTCCGGCGTCGTTAAACGTAGTGACTGTTGATCTCTACGAAGGTGGGTGATTCCTCCTGAGGGACGATAACACTAATACGGACTTGTGCTCCCGCGTACCGTCGCGTATATTGGGAGACCCCTATAGGCATTTATCCTTTATCCTTAGGAAGCCGTGTCGGCCGCCCTACTGATCGCGATGCAGTGAACACAGCATTCACGAAGATCGACCACCCGTACCGTAAAACGTATTCTGTGGTTTCGCGAAAGGTTTGGCACACCCTCTGCCTAGATCTCCAGAGCAGTTTCTTTTGGCCTTTTTCAAACTCTATAACTGAAAAAGTCCAACCGAGCATTTGTCACTTCGGGCTCGTTAATACATCGAAGGCGACTAGAGTCATCTTTAGCTTTTTCTCGACTCTTAAAACATGAAAAAGCAAAGTTGTGTCTAAAGCGTCGTTATAAAATTTATTTTAAGCAGAATAATCATCACCCTTCCCTCGTTGATCTTCAAAGTTAGTCCACCACAAGTGGAAGTTCCTGTAGAATCGCTAAGAAATCTTTTGGATAGACTAGATATGTCTGAACAACCGTCGACATCTAGGACTGTGTCGTCCGACACAGCTGCAGCAGAGCCTCCTGCTGCTACTCCAACGATGTTCGCTGGTATACCATCTGTCCCGGCAAATTGTCAACAACAAGCTGGAGTCCAATCAGGGACAACGACATGATTAGTTCCTATTTCTTCATCCGGATTATCATCTGGTATTTCTTATGTTGAAACTCGCCAAATTGATCCATTTGGAGGTCAATCTGGGCAATCGATCCCCTTGAGTTCCGGATTGATACCATATGGGGGGCAGTATGTTCTTTCATTACCTCCTCCGGGAGGATGCCCATCCGTGAGTTCACAACAAAGTTCAGGTCAAACTGGAATTACATCCAGCGGCTGGGTACCAATACTGCCTCAACAACCAGGAGTTGTATATTCTATGCAACCAGTCCACCCTGTGTCGAATGTTGCCACTATACCTGGTATGGTGATTGCGTCGCAAGTACAAGCGCTGCCTACTGTATGTCAACCCCAAGTTTCTCAGGTTGCCATACAACAGCCTCTTGTCTCGACATCTCAATCGCAACCTCAGGTCAGTGCCTCCTTATCTGGAGTGACTCAGGATCAAACAAGTACTGTGACTCCTCATCTTGGTCAATCATCTAGTATTGGGCATCAGCAAATGGTCCAACAACCAGAGCTGGTTAGAACTCAACAACTGCAATTCCAGCAATCATATCAAGGACCTGAGCAACAAGTCTTTGTAAGTAATGGGAAACCATACTATAATGGTTATACCCATCAACCTTGTCAAAGTTGCCAACATTATGCTGGTATGCAAAGACCCACTGCTCAGGCGATTCCATCTTATCCTGGATATGCTTCGCCTAACCTGAATCAACAGTTGCCCTTTGTAGCAACTCTAGAATTACCAGATCTAAACCGGCTGACGAATGATCCAATTGCTTATGCCCCTTGGTGGCCAGCGATTCCACACAAACTTCCATCAGACATTCCTAAATTTAATGGAAATCCTGGTGAAGACCCGTCGAATCACGTGATCACATTCCATCTATGGTGTTCATCAAACACCCTGAATGATGATTCGATAAGACTTCGCCTTTTTCAGAGGACATTAACGGGTCCAGCGGCAAAATGGTATATTGAATTGCCTAGAGCTTCGTTCGACAACTTCAGTACCTTAGCTACAACCTTTTTAACCCATTTTCAATTACCGATAAGGTATGAAACGGGAACAGAACTCCTTACCAACTTCAAACAGACAACGGCCACTCATATATCTGATCATATACATGAATGGCGACGTCGTCGTAGGATGGTAAAAACATATGTTCCCGATCAGCTATTAGCTGAATGGTTTATAAAGTCATTACTTCCGGCCATAACGGAAGATGTGGCCAAGGGGGGAGTCGTAACAGAAGAGCAAGTTATAGCTCGTGCGCAATATCTAGACTTGGTTTATACTCAGTCTGGCATGCTCTACGACAAAATACCTGATGCCCCTAGACCGGAATTCTCAATTCCTCCTCCTCCTAAATCAAACAATCACTCTCACGCCGGCGATGACGTGATTGGCAAGCACAAAATTTACAGTCAAAATGCAAATGAAAAACTTCTTGCCTCAGAAGTAAATGCCATGTCGACCGACAAGGGCAAAAAACTGAAGCAACTAGGGGGCAAGAAGAAAAAGACTGGAAGAAAAAGGAAACCCCCGGCAGGGTGTCATATATACGATGAGGATCATTGGACGAAATATTGTCCACATATAGCTGAAGTTAAGAAACTCTTCAAGAGTTCAAAAACCCCAGCAGTATTGACTGATCCGTTTCCTAATCCAAGTCAAAATCTGGTTGCTAATCAAAATGCTTCCGGATCCCAAGTGCTTATGTTGTCTACCTCGAAGCAACAGAATAATGCTTTGACAAGGAGTAAAGATTACGGGAATCCAAAGCTGTCGAACAACAAGGTTAATGAACGACCTAGTAGTTCAACAACAACTTTGACCGAAGTTGTGCCACCCATCGTTCCTGAGCCAATGATAAAGTCGCCAAAGGGAGTAGTACACAAATCGACATTTAATCCTCGTGCCAAAGGAGCACATAATTATAATATAGTAAAGGACCTGGCCCAATCGCCGTCCACTATGTCGACACTTGAAGTACCACAAAATTGCCCCTCCCAAGAGCAAGCTTTATTATCAGCAATAGGAGGGATTGGCCCAATGGATTCCAATCTTGTGGCCTTTGATCATAAAGGATATGACCCTCAGTTACCAGCTCAACTAGCTTTCCTTATTCAAGTGAAAGCCCTCAACAAAACTGTTCATCGAACAATTATTGATGAGGGGGCATCTACATGTCTTATGTCGATGAGTTGCTGGAAAGATTTAGGCTCACCACCCTTGTCGAAATCGTCAACGACGTTAAAAGCATTTGATGGATGATCATACACTCCATACGGGATTTTAAGTAACTTACAAGTTGAACTGGGGGGCAAAATAGTAGGAATTGATGTTGAAGTAATTGATGGAAACCTCGATTACAACATCCTACTAGGAAGGCCCTGGATCTATGCCATGGCCGCGGTTGTGTTGACCTACTTCAGGAAGATTGCATTTCCCTTCCAAGAAGGAATTACAATCGTTGACCAACAAACTTTTCTCCCCAACAGTTCACAAGTTACAGGAAGCATTCCAATGATCCATGAAAGGAATCATTTGCTTCAAAATATCGGAATAGGTCTCCTAAAAGAACCTACCTTAATGGGTACTTTCGCCCTACCGCCTCCAAGTAATCTGGCGGGAGTGGCCACGGTGGAAACCTACAAAAAGAAATCTAATCCAATCTTCTGGTTGGATTCGGAAGATTCCTAAATATTTTTTCGGCTTCGAGGATAGTTCCTAACTCATGTCAACCTCGTTAAAAAAATGAAATAAGGAGTCCTGAGGACGGTTCTAATCTTGTGTCAACCTCATTAAAAAATGAAACAAATCCCCGAGGTAAACCCTCCTTTGACATGCGTCATTATGATGCTGGGGGCATGCAAAAGAATCGAGCAGTTTTAGCACATGGTTCATGCTCGTTAAAAAATAAACGCAAGATCCAAGTAGTTTTAACGCGGTCTTCATGCTCGTTAAAAAATAAATAAAAGCAGTGAGCAATGTTCCCTCCAGAGTTTAAGCTCATTTTTATCTAAAAAAAGAACCTATCCCGGTAAATAACCTTTTGAGATCGTAAATCCATCAGCCATAAAAGCCTTGGTCGTGTTTGTGCACCATCACCTCCACTTTTCATTTGGCCGATCATTCACCTCCATTTGTGTGTTTACCTCTTTTGAGAAACAGCTGCGAAGAGTGATTTCACCTAGCCATCCTTGTGACACTGCCGTGATTGGAGAATTCCAACCTGTACCTGGAATCTGCTGCTATCCCTGTTTATCACTCGTTCCTCAAAAGACGAGTCTTCTTTGAGCTCTTTTCATCTGACTCATAAAATATGAAAAGTTTGCCGAGTTTTGGCCTTCCAGCTCGTTAAACAACCGGAAGAGCTATCCCTCCTCTAGATTTTAATCTTTTTTGGACCTGAGGGATTATTGCACAAAAAGATCGAGCGCTTGTCTTGTTCGGCTCGTTAAAAGTACTGAACACTCATCCCTTCTGTATTGTTTTATACTTTTTCGGACTTAAGGGATTAGATGACGAAAAAGGAATTCTGGAGTTAACTTTCTGTACCTTTTCAGACTCTCTAAAAATGAAAAGGACCGAGTTTTCCTTGTCGTTAGACTCGTTAAAATGATTAAATAGCGACAAACTTGTCATTAGACGAGAACGAGTTTCCCTATCGCTAGGCTCGTTAAAACATAGCGATGGGCTTGCCCGAAGGGCAGGTTATAGAACAAGCATATGTTATCCTCCTCAAGCTTGACAAAAATAAAGAGGTACTGGTCAGAAATGACTGGGGAAAAATTGGGAGGACATCAAAGCTTAATGGTAGCAAGTCGCTCTTGAACATGACACTTTTCCTCCGTACCACATCGGGTTGGGTTGTTTCATTCACCGGTCTCATCACCATGGTCTTCGCCAAACCATCCACATTTTGGGGTAATGCTACCGATCCATCGCATCAGTGTCGTTATATGTTCAAGAGAGGTCATTCTGAAAGTGTCAACCATGTCCCATCCACTGCCATACATTATCCTTCATCCATTCATGATCGCCACCCTGAATCATATGTCACAGTTTGTTTTCACCTCCACTAAAATCATTAGCTCCGTTCCGTGTCATTGATGTGGGATTCATTAAGGCCCTCCTTTGACGGATCGCTTCTTGTCGACTTTAGCTCATTATCCAAGAAGTTGATCTAGGAACAACCCCATCAGTACTTTGAAGCTTGCATGCCTCAATGGCAAGTTTCTCACTTCCGGCGACAGGTATACATCAATGACCTTCGACCAGAAGATTTTGCGTGGCGTTCGACGCCAAGTCCTTTATTCACGCCACATGAATTGTACTGCAGTACCTTGAGGGTCATTATCATTATCGGTGATTCCTCTCGCGCTTGTTAACGGTTTTCATCATTGACCGGTAATCAAGCGATGTCTTTCCATGTTCGACTTCAGTGCAATTCTCACATGGATTGACTTGTACTTAGAGTGAAGATCGAGCGAGTTTGAAGACCCCAGATCTAGTTTCATCCATCCGGGCTGCGAAATATATTCAGGAAATATAAAAACATTTGTCATGTACATCATTGCAGCAGATGATCATCCTATTCAAAGGATGATAATTTCAGCAGAGAATTATCAGTCTACCATCAGACGATCGTCTGTTCTATGTACCAAAATGTATTTATAAAGCTGAGCATGCGAATGCCCGCCTCAGCTAGATCATGAAAACAGAATGAAAAATAATGTATTGTATTGCATCGTATTACAGGGCACCTCTCAGCACTTGAATGAACTTAGGATCCTCTGGATAAAGCATTTCACCCGATAAACGACCTCATACTTTAGGGGGCAACTGTTATAGACATTTTTGTGCCTTACAGCATGAAACATGAAATGTCCATAATCAAAGGGATCCAAAGTCCCTAAACATGTTGTTCTTACCCCTAGAGGAACAAGGTCAGCAAACCACAGCACTTCAAATCAGTTCTCCACCTGAAAACGCTAAAAAACAAGGCAATTCTGGATCATGTCAACTACTACACTGGCTACCTGCACTGAATGTCAACTGCTACACTGGCTACCTGCACTGAATGTCAACTGCTACACTGGCTACCTGCGCTGAATGTCAACTCCAACACTAGCTACCTGCGCTAAACATGTTTGGACAAGTGGCAGGCTCATTTCTCAAGGTGTCAATGCCCAGGAAGCTTCCAAAATGACACTTGGATCAGGGAATTCGCCCAGTGATGAGTAAGAGGTTCTTAAACTCCAAGTGGAAGCAAGGATCTCCAAGTGGACTCAAGAACTGAAGTATAACTGAAGTGGGAGAGGACACTAGTCAGCTTGAAGCCAGCCTCAAGCTGACTCATCCTTTCTCCAAATCTCCTATATATAGAGCTCTTCTATGAGGTCTAGGGAGGCTGGAATTTTGTGTAAAGCAAGGAGGTGCTGTTGGATTACAGTTAGAGCTATTGGGTGATTGTTTTACTAGAGGTGAAGAGGAGAGTTCTTGCTGCTGGGGAGGTGCTGCTGGATTGGAGCCATCATTGGTTGTAACCTTCTCAGAACCCTGTTACTTCTATCAATAAAGTTTTGCATGTTCTCCTATATACTTGTATTGCATTGATGTATTGTATTTACATGTATATTTGATTCACTCTAATCCATGCATCAGTTATGAGTACATGTATCTTGTAGTTTCCTCTCTTGTTTTGTGCAGGATCTGTGTGTAGCCGGACCGACAAAGAGAGCAAGGAGCTGGGAACAAGAGACAAAGAGAGAGGATCAAGATCGACTAAGCGAAGGACACCAGGTTAGTTAATCATTTCTTCTTTCTCTCTGTACTTTCATAAAGGAAAACATCAAAGCTTTACTTTCAGTTGTTGCTAAAGACTGTCACCTTTAGAGTAGGGATAGGGTCATCCGCATCGGATACTTTTCCCCACAACAGAGAGAATGGCCCCATTAACTAAGAATTGATTGTGCAGTAGACCCTGACCCTGGTAGTAGGCCGAGACCTCTCCTTGAGTAGCGGGGACATTCCTAGATGTTATCAAAGGCCCGATTATCCAAATTGGGTGTTTGGATAGGCATGTTTGCACAATTTTTCACCAGGAGTTCAGTTGTTCTATCTATTTCTGAAGTTGGGCTCTCCATTATTCTTCCATCTTCCATCTTGGAGGGATAAGGATTGTGAATAATGTTTCTTGTACTTTTATCTCTTTTGTATACAACTTAATGAATGAAGGCCTCTCCACTATTGAGCAAGGCTAAGAGACATAGTCCAAATTGGATGACCTCCATAATCAAATCATTCTGTCATGGTTTTTCATGTTTTTGGGTTATTTCCACATTGTTTATGTGCTTTTAGGTTCCAAGGTTAATTAGCTCTGTTATATGTAATTGTGATGCATTTGTAAGTAAAAGATCTTGGATCACTAGAGGCTATCCACCTCAACCCCTCAAATAGTGGTTCCACCTCATGGTAGGACATCACAAAAACATCATTAGATTGGCATCTATCAAAGCCTTCGAGGGCTTCCAAAGAATTTGTTCCAAACATGGCTTCTAGGACTAGTAGCTCAACCTGTAGTTGTCACCGAGCTTCTAGAGAGTTTTTCCAACCAAGGCTTCCAAGACTAGTAACTCAACCCACCAAGGATGTCCATAGCATTTGTACAATGAAGTCTTATGTTGGTGTCCGAGTGTGAATACATATTCAACCCTTTTCCACATTTAATTCATCAATCCGAGTGTGTACATTATTTCAAGGTAACACGAAAAATATATGCAGGTAGCAATGACACAATTAATCACCAATCTTAGATTCAATAACTAAGTTAACGAAATAACGACTATGATAGTAAATAAGAATAAATTGTAGAACTATAAAAATCATTCACATCAATTAATTAAAGGACTGTAATAGAAATTGAAATAAACTGACACAATTGAAATGAAAAGACACAGAAATAACACAACACCTGATTAGAAGAGTGGGCCCAACTCCCCGACCAGGGCTGCAGTGGATTCATAGCTTATAGAGAGAATAACAAAATAACTTGCATTCAATTAATTCTTCAATGTTCTGTTACAATCCCAATCTCTTTCATGGCTAACCCTGATTCATAGCATTGAAGCCCTTCTTATAAAAATACAGAGAGAAAACTATCTCTCATTATGGAAGCTAATGTCTATCATTATACAATCGTTGAAACGGCCAAATAGTCGCTAAGAGAAAGATAAGAAAGGTCTGGAATAGGCCTTAAATCCATTATGCTATTACAATGCTTGCTAATATGGTGCTGGAACCTTGGAATCACTTAGGTGAGTTGCACTTTGACCACCAGAGTTGTGTAAATTTCAAGATTAGTAACTCGAATAGGTAGAATATCATGACTATTACTTCATTAATTAAATATTCCAAGACAATGGAAGACGGTTTACCTTTTGCATTTAGAATTATTAGTGAATATAAATGATACAAAAGGAGTGAGAGATAATGAAAATGGATGGAAAAAGTATGTAGATTTGGCACCCAACATCTCCCCCCAACTCGTCGTCTCTTCGTATCTGACCGGCTGTGGTCAACGTGAAGATTGTCGAGCCATGAAAAGGGTCTTTTTCACCTCTAATTACCTCACATTAACTTGTCAATCCAGGAACGATTTGTTATCTCATAGAGTGTACTCAGTTTGAGGCTATCATTTTCCAGAATAATGCTAGTAGTATAGTGCTCAGAATACAAGAGTAAACAGATGCTTAAGACAAGATCTACCTACAGCAAAGCACTTTAAAGCCTAAATCATGCATTTGGAAAACTAAGTAGTTTATCAGTCAAGGGTCCAGTAATAGTAACTCGGCCTTCTGTAAACTGATGTAACTGAAGATAAACAGATCATCAACCTAGGAACTAGACAACAAATGTCAACTCTCACTACAGTTTCAGATCGTTCAACACAATGGCAATGCAAAAAACATGAAATGGAACATCAACTAGGAAATCGAACAATAACTAAGAAATGTAACATCAATTGATTCTTATAAACAACAACACTTTAATCTATAGGAATAAGGGCAGCAATCATATCCTACAGAAATCAGAGAGCAATCCTTACTCTAAGAACAAATCAGACAACAAATGGAAATAGAACGGCAACCAATTAGCAATGAAATATAGAACAATGCTTAAAGCAAATTGTGAATGTACACTAAACTGAAATAAATAACACACATAGCACACCTTGATATTGAGAGAAACAGTAATCTGACTCTGATACCATAAGTAGTAATCTCAATTATAACGGATAATGATCGCAATTCGTAATGGAATAGCAATCTTAATTGAATCAACAATCGTAATTAAGTATAAACCATAGATGAATACAATAATACCAACTTAAGAATATTACATCCTGGTGACTCTGTAATTGAACAACAATAGCATTCTGTAAAAAACAGTGATGTTACATCAATGATTTAAAGGAACAATAATCTGTTATAAAGTAAGAATAAACAATACGATATTCCTTTTACAAAGAGCGATATTGTAAATATAACAGAGTTGTGATATAAAATAACAAAACACATCAGATTATCGACAAAGCTGATAATGAAAACCACGCACGAATTAGAGATAATTGTACAAGAGCAAGTTTTCCACCAGGGCTGGGCGCGTAGCCTCCAGGGACACACCGCTTGAGATTATTCTAGGATCAAAAACGGAACATCAACCATATTTATATTAAAGCATTCAAGCAAATTTACCGTGGATCACTTCTCAACGAGAGTCGATGATCAAAGTTTTAAATACAGAGAAAAGTTACATAGAAAAATAACAGCAGATCATGCCCCGGGCTACCAGTGCTACCCCTTTTATAAAAACTAAAGCGGAGATATCAAGGATGCAAAAATAGTTAAGGTAGGGAGCCCTTAGGATCAAATGATCCTGAGGGATTCACCAAATTGTTAATTCCCAGTTATCTGTTTGTTTTCTTGCACCGAGTCGATATCTCCTTTTCCTTTCCTTGGCTGATATGTTTTAATTTAGATTTCCTTGTTTGCATATGGTTCCCCACCAAAGGACATCAATTAACTTGGCCCCATATTTTTCTTTGGAATGACAATCTTTCATTTTTCCCTTTTCCTGCATAAGAAATAGCAATTATTAGTGTTTTTGTTTTGCGTATAACTCCTATAGATTTTGTCATGTTTTCTTTTTATCCACCTAGTTCATGATGCAAAGAGGTTACGAGTTCTAAACAAAAGATGAAAAAACAATCAATAAAAACATACCTTCTTTAGTACTCCACACACCCCCATGCTTACCCTTTTTCATGCCCTCATGAAAACATTGTAGTTGATATGTAAGGCAGTGAGAGAGTAGGCTAGAGATGGGATCTCATGTGGTGGTCTACAGCCATGATGCCTAACTAGGTGTCCAAAAAGATGTCTTGTCTGGCCCTCAGGCATCTCATACATGGCTTGGTACCCAGGTGTAGGGTGCCAAATAATTGGACTCTGAAACCTATATTATAACCAAGATGGCCCTACCCTTAAGATAATTTCGCCATAGAGGTTCAAGTGATCGGCAGCTAATTTATAGTTCTCATAATTAAATGGTTCCCTGAGTTGGATATTCAGATTAAAGGTCTGGTATCAAAATTTAGCAGCTGCAATGGCAAGCTCCTTAATGGTAAAGAAGTATTCTATCCCTTACCGATTGATTTCTATATGAATGGGTCCTAATGCTTCAATCATGTCCGAAGTCCTCATAAGACTCCTGTATTTATTCCATAATTGTAATGGATATCTAGGCTCAGCTCTTATCCATAAGTCTAATCCATTTTCTTATCTTCGGAAGGCATTATATGATTTAAGCCCTTTGATTTGATTAACCTCAAATGAAACAAATTCATGTAGTTGGATATCCCCAATGAAAGGGTCGGGGTTCTACTCTATCTCTTGATCTAACACGAGGTTGTGTAGATAAAATTCACATAGTAGTCTTTGAACCTTTACTCCATAGTGCTTACAACAATTTATGAAATCATCAATAGTATTAATTTGTATAGGGGCTCCTACTTTGACAACCTTAATTTTCAATTGCAAATATCGTTCCATTGAAAACAAGGCATAATTCTTAGCAAGGGCTCTACATGCTAGGACGTCAGTGTACAAAGAGCATAAGGTATCCATCTGCTTGATAACTACATCAAACCTATGAGTTACCTTTGCAACTTTCTCTTCTTCCTTCCACCATCCTTAAAAAGCCTGGATTTCAGATAGATTGACATTCCTTAGCTGTTGTTGTAATTCTTCATACTTTTCTCGAGAAATCATTTTTTCTGTGAGCTTTTTTACTGCTTGATGAGCTTTCATCAAACCCTCTCGTAGGGTTACTATCCTTGGATCACTATCGCACGTAGTAGTGGCAAGTGGAATATTTACTTGAATCTTCTTATTGCATTGCCTCATGTTTACAGTCTGCATTCCTTCAGAGGACTGTGCCTCTGCCTGAACTTCTTTGGCATAGGCCGATATATCATCTGTTTGCACTACAACATGAGAAACAGTTGAATGTTGTTCCTTCTACTTTTGAACGACAGTCTACACTTCCACAGGGTTTTGAACGGCAGACTGTTCTTCAACAGTGTTTTGAACAGCAGACTGTTCTTCAACAGGGTTTTGAACAACAGGCTAGATGTGGGTCCTCCGAACCTTTTTCTTGGGGGGTCTCACCGGAGTGGTTGCGAGTCTTACCCCTGAAGTCCTTTTTGCTCTCTTTCTCATTTTCAAAACCCTGATTTGTTGTCGAAGTCATGGTATCGCATTCAGCAATATTTGTTGTTGTTTTCGTAATCTTCTAATTTCTTTTTTTTTCTTAGAAAGAATAGTTGTCTATTTAGTTGGGACTGGGCTGGGAGTTGCGGTCTTAAATTAGACTGGGGGTTTTGTTGTAAGGATGGCAGTGTAGGTTAAGGGAGTGGGATAGTTCCTACCGGCTGATTCATCGATCTTTGCCAGTTTGTTTGCCATGCTTGATTCTGTGAAGTAGGAGGAGCCCATTGTGCTAGATATGCATTGTTGTGCCAATATGCTATGGTATAGGGAAATTTTGGCCAATAGGGTTGGCTTGCTTGATTCGACCATGGAGACGATGAAGGAAATGATTGTTGTGACCAATTCGGGAAGGGAGGTTGATTTTGCCACATTGTGTTATATTGTTGAGAATGATATTGTGGAGGCTGAAAAGAAGAAGCTGGGTTTGAAATCATACCTAATTGTCATGGCCGCCATTGATGGTGTTGATTGAGTAGATACACTGGTTTTGGTTCTTCTTCTACTTCCTTGTATGTTGCTTTCAATCCAGGAAGTTAGGGGTAGCTCTCTGTGGAGTGGTATTTTGTACAAATGGCTCAAACATGGACTGCATCTAATGGATACTCCTTATGGCTGTGTTTCTTTCTCCATCTTGGACAGAAGACTGCCAAATTTTGTTCTACTTTTGCTTGCTTTTGTTTGCCCTGCATAATATCAAGTTGTGTTGTCTGTGTGCTCAATATGTTAGTTCTACAATTTTCTAATAAATTTCCAATTTTTGTATGAGTTACTACTTTTGCCGAAGTTCTGTTATCTCTTGTAAACCAATCATGTTCTGCTGGTTTTAGTCTTGTGCTGCCTCTCGAGCTCCTAATACATAAATTAATAATCTCAACAAAATTTTCCTGATAAATATCTCCTTTCCCCATAATGTTTAGTGTTTCAATCCATTGTTCTTCATTCCCCTAATTAATGTTGTTTTTAATACATTATCAAGTAAGGGTAATGATGCATAAGGAGATCTTTGAAGATTGTACTAGAAACACTATACATATTCTTCTAATGTTTCATTTGGTCTAGCTACCATATGAAATATTTCATCTTTTAACTCTCTAGACCTGCAATAGTCCTGATATTATTTTAGAAAAGACTCTTTCATTTGGTCCCAATTATTTATAACACCACCACCTAATCCCATAAACCATCTTAGAGCAACCCCTTTTAATGTAGAGGAAAATAATTTCAGTTTCTGGGGATCAGTGGTATACTCATATCCCTTACACAGCAAGTCAAATTCAAATAAAAATGCATCTGTATCTTCTGATGTAAGCCCATGGAATGTAGGGATATGCTGGAGAGGAATTCCTTTCATAGGTGCATTAGCTGCAGTACCCACAATGGGGTCTTGCAGTGTAGAGGTTTGGGTGTTTGGCTGGTTCTAGGCCATTTGGTCAAATATATGCCAATAACCTTATGGGATGTCTAGGAGGGTATTCCTAGGTTGTCGAGGGGAATGGCTCTAACGGGAATGGCCTTAACAACACTTCCTTTATCTGGGATGATGAGAGTGTCTAATGTCTGGGAGGTTTCAGCTTCTTGAATTTCCTCAAGTTCGTTATAAATGATTTTGCAGCACTTCCCTTATCTGGGTTGCTTAATGGCTGTATTACCCCAAGAGGAGATTTTGGTTCTTCAGTTTCTCTAGTTTCTCCTCTTCCTTCACAGAGGTTTCTAAGGTTCCCTTCTTGCAATGATTTTGGGCTAGAATTTTCAATTTCTTGAAAATCTTGCTCTTCGGTTTGACTGTGCACCTCAACAAACGCTACAGATGGTGATCCTGTGGCCTGAAGGGAACTAGTAGGATGTCTAGAAGCAACTTTTCTAGGTCCTACTGAAGGCAAGGATTCTTCCTTTTTAAGGATTTCGTCTATAAAGGTTGATCGGCCAAGGGTCACCAACCCCTTAGCTTTATCGGGCTTGGGTAGAGGTTTATGGTTCTTTTCAGGATTTTTCGGCTTAGTCATGCACTCAAATCAAATTCTAAGTTATATCCAAGCAAAATAGCAACAAATCTGCAGGAAAGCGGGTAGGGGAGCAGGGCTATTACATACTCCACATGCAGGTTCTTACCTTTCGTTTTTAAAACCCAGTTCTTTCCTAACAGGTTCTTACACTACTCTAAAAAAGAAACAAATGGCTACACTCTTCCTCAGCAATGGAACCAAAATGTCGAGCCGCAAAAAGGGTCTTTTTCACCTCTAATTACCTCACATTAACTTGTCAATCCAGGAACGATTTGTTATCTCAAAGAGTGTACTAATTTTGAGGCTATCATTTGCTATAGTAATGTTAGTAGTATAGTGCTCAAAATACAAGAGTAAACAGATGCTTAAGACAAGATCTACCTACAACAAAGAACATAAAATCCTAAATCATGCATTCAGAAAACTAAGCGGTTTATCAGTCAAGGGTCCAGTAACAGTAACTCATCCCTCTATAAAGTGATGTAACTGAAGATAAACAGGTCATCAACCGAGGAACTAGACAACAAATGTCAACTCTCACTACAGTTTCCGATCGTTCAACACAATGGCAATGCAAACAACAGGAAATGGAACAACAACTAAGAAATGTAATAGCAACTGATGCTTATAAACAACAACACTTCTATAGGAATAACGGTAGAAATCGTATCCTACAGAAATCAGAGAGAAATCCTTACTCTAAGAATAAATCGGACAGCAAATTGAAATAGAATGGCAACCAATTAGCAATGAAATATAGAACAGTGCTTAAAGCCAATTGTGAATTTACAGCAAACCAAAATAAATAACACACACAACACACCTTGATATTGAGAGAAACAGTAATCTGACTCTGATACCAGAAGTATTAATCTCAGTTATAACGGATAATGATCGCAATTCGTAATGGAACAACAATGTCAATTGAATCAACAATCGTAATTAAGTATAAACCGTAGATGAATACAGCAATACCAACTTAAGAATATTACAGCCTAGTTACTCTGTAATTGAATAGCAATAGCATTTTCTAAAAAAAGTAATGTTACATCAATGATTTAAAGGAATAATAATTTGTTATAAAGTCAGAATAAACAATACAATATTCGTGTTACAAAGAGCGATATTGTAAATATAACAGAGTTGTGATATAAAATAACAAAACACATCAGATTATCGACAAAGCTGATAATGAAAACCACGCACAAATTAAAGATAATGGTACAAGAGAAAGTGTTCCACCAGGGCCCGGCCCTTAGCCTCTAGGGACACACCGCTTGAGATTATTCTAGGATCAAAGATGGAACAACAACCAGATTTATATTAAAGCATTCAAGAAAAGTTACAGTGTATCACTTCTCAATGAGAGTCGATGATCAAAGTTTCAAATAAAGAGAAAAGTTACATAGAAAAAATAACAGCAGATCGTCCCCCGGGCTAGCAATGTTGCCCCTTTTTATAACAACTAAAGTGGAGATATCAAGGATGAAAAAATAGTTAAGGCAGTGATCCATCAGGATCAAAGGATCCTGAGGGATTTTCCAAACTATTAATTCCCAGTTATCCGTTTTTTTTCTTGCACCAAGTCGATATCTCCTTTTCTTTTCCTTGGCTGATATGTTTGAATTTAGATTGCCTTGTTTGCATATGGTTCCCCGCCAAAGGGACAACAGTTAACTTGGCCCTGTCTTTTTCTTTGGAATGGAAATCTTTCATTTTTCCGTTTTCCTGCAAAAGAAATAGCAATTATTAGTGTTTTCATGTTGTGTATAAATCCTATAGATTTTGTCATGACTCCTTATTATCTACCTAGTTCATGATGCAAAGAGGTTACAAGATCTAAAGAAAAGATGACAAAATAATCAATAAAAACATACCTTCTTCAGTACTCCACAAAGATGAGCAAGGTCTTATTCATCAGCCATCTCTGCCCCCAGAGGTTCATATCCTTCTGTGATAAGGACATCCTTCCACCAATCATTGCTCACATTGTATGCTGGAGTGTAATGTTCTGCTGGAAACCAAATGAGAGGAAATTGAAGCCTCGGCCCCATCCACCGGACCCTACAAGTCTGAATGCATGCAATATAACGTGGCACCCTTTCTAATGCTCATGCATAATTGGGTGCTCCAAAACTTTCTCGGTTTCTGACAACTTAGGACGACATCATCCATCTCTTTTGACAACTATCAAGGGCTTCATCTTGCAAAGTGACTATCTCTCTGACACAGAGGTCATTACACCATCTCTGTGTTGCCAGCATTCATTCGTTAGATCCCTCAATCTATAGAAAGGTGGAGTGCTTGTTATAAATAATCACTGACTCACCATTCTCCCTGCTTATCATCATTAGCTTTGTAGCTTTATTCCCTTCAAAACTATCACAACCCTTCATCCATTTAACCTCGAAAGGCTCTCAGGTGAACATCTCTCATGAAAGGAACTGGGTTAAAGATCTCATAATCCCACAAGAAATAACCATGCATGTAGAGCTCACACATCAACTATTGGTTCATGATATCATGGATTCTTATAATACGAAGGAATTGTATCGCGTCTTCAATATCATGTCCGATTGCCTTATGGATGCTTTCTCGGTAGAAGAAAAAGAATTACTCATGAAGAAACAGAGTGTAACTATGGATAGGAGGCCGACAACCCATTACCTACCGTGCTAGGGTAAACTAATGTTCCTTATCTGCCTTCAACACCTGTATCTTCCCTTTTAAACCCCTTATCTTTATGTATTGTTTCTCCTGCCTCTACTTTTATTTGTCCAGCTGGTCTACATATGCAATGACAATCCCCGTGGCCTGCTCTCAAACCCTCACTGTCACCTTCTTTTGTTCATTCAAGGGCAGATTGCCATCTTTGAATTTCAACCACTGGGAAGAATTCTTGGGCCTCAAACAACTCTTCTACAGGATGAGTTTGTGTAGTAGCAGAAGTTGTGGGAACATATTTTGTCTGTACAGTTGCTAAGCAGACCTCGACCTTGGGCATTACATGCTTCCATTTATATTTATTTTCCTTATTTTTTAGTCGAGATACCTGCTTCCTCATCTTCCGAGCCTCCATCTTTAGCCGCATGGTTTCTCTGAATTGAAGTTGATACCTCTCCTTGAGAGGTGGTCTGTTTCTTTGAAACTGTTCCATCCATTCTCGTTTAACACTGAATTCATTTCCTAGTCCCGTAGCTGACTCAGGCGGTGGTGGATTTCCTTTAGAGGCATCAGCTCACTCCTTTACCAAGTCTTTCTTACTTGGTTTTCTGTCATCGAGAGTGTTATCACTCTTCTAGATCTCCAGGGCTAAGGAAGAGTCCAGCTGAGGTAACCACATGCCAATCTTTTGACTTGGTAGCTATCCCTACTAGGCCGAAGACGGCTCTCTCCAAAGGATCATAGCCAAGAGGGATAGATGGATTAGGGTTTTAGGCTAGATATAGTAGCTCAAGGTTTGTTTGATTTGATTTGATTGGGGTAGTCACTTGAAGAGTGAATTAGGTTAGAGAGTGAAGTAGGTCAGGGGAAAAGAGAATCAGAATTGCACACATATGATGGGGCAAGGTGGAAAGTTACTTTAACACTTTGTAATATAGTGATGAAGTGGTTTAGACTGGTGAGGTTCTAAAAGGAGCATGAAAACCATGAATTATTTTTAAACTAAAGAAATGAAACAATTTATGATGATTTTCCCAAAATAGAGCATAAAAGATGAATTATGCTCATTACACCTTGAAAATCAAACATATTTGAAATGAAATGGATCATGAAAGGTACAAAAAATTCATACATATGTAACTGAAGAAGAAATAATATCAAAATACCATGCCACAAGAATACCACCAAAATAGTTGCAACTCGTCCAATATATTTCATGCCAATCTCTGGAACACTAGTACAACATCCAATAGAGTCCAACCTATAGAATGACTGAGAGATTACATGATATAGGCCTCAAACCAACTCATCCTAGCCTCAGGGGTTGAATCCATGGTAGGAGGAGAAGTTACAACAAAAAGTGAACTAATAGCTAAAGTGTAGGGTGGTCAAAGTGACTCATCCTAACTTTAGTAAATTGATTCATTACAAGTCATGGATGCCATTTACCTAATGTAATTACCCTATGTAATAGTAGAAACATAATAATTACATCAAACACATTAGTTACATCAGTAAAAAATGATTTCCCATAGGTAAAAATCAATTTTGGAGAGAAATAGTGAAAAACTGGGCCAACTGTCAAACGCGCAACGCCAGTGTCAAACACATAGCACCATATTCATACCCACTTTTTCATGACTTCCTGATGTGAAAATTTAGCCCAGGGTAGCTCATTCGAAATCTTATCATGTATAGTTTCCAAAACCTCCCTTGGTTGTCAAAATGGGCTTTATTTGACTCTTCAAAACTCCATTCTCCCAAGACTACTCAAATGTGCAGCACCTGGTCCATAAATGAGGCAGAAAGATGATTTTTTGGTAGTCTTTTGCCTTTTTCACCTGCCCATTTTTCATTCTAGGGATGGAAACATGGTTTTCCTAGATGTATTGGTCCTTCTAAATCCACCGGTCGTTTCCATTACTCCAGAAACTACCTCAAAAAACTGTGTAGAGCCTAAGGCATTGCGCGTTTGACCAAGGAGCTAATCTGAAATTGCCTCAAAAAAATATGAAAGACAATATTACTAAACATGGAAAAAGAGTCTTCAAAAATGGTCAAAAATTTTATGTTTGGTGTGGCTAGCCATGGAGTGAAGCCTCTGCAAGTATATAAATCTTCTTCTTTTCTTCTTTGTGAGTTAGGGCTTCAATTCTTACCCTAACAGGCTTGAGCTTTTCCTTTGCTATTTGGTTTCTTCGGCAATAATGCTTTGCCATATTTATTTGAATGTCAGTGTCTCTTTTGGCCTTGTTTAGGAGCTTTTCAAGATGTTTGTTCACCCTCTCAGGCCAATTCTCTCGGTTCTCATTAATCATTTTGGAAAATTGTTCATTTAGGGTGAGCTCATTAGGTAGTTCAGCCACAATCTGTTTTTCTAGCTCCAATGCTCTTTTTAGGCCTTTGGTCCTTGGCCTTCTTCTTGGCACCTATTCCTCTGTCTGGTCACTATATTGTCAATATGCTTCATCAAGTAAACCCTTATCCTTTTCAGCCTCCCTCTTTACATTGATGAGCTGAATCTCCATGAGCTCATGTTTGGTCTCAAACTACTTGTTTTCCTGCTCATAATATGTGATGATGTATTTTTCCCTTTGCAGGTTGACCTGGAGCTCCCTGATGAGTGCATCATTTTCTTTGATGACAATGCTTGTGCTCTCATTGTCATCATGCTCACCTAGTTCAACTAATTCAAAATCATTCTCTATCTCATCGAGGTCCTGCTCCTGCTGCTAGATCTCTGTCATATTTTCTTTGCACTTTTGTACCTGCTTTGTTGATGAAGAAGGCAAGGCCCCTCCCACAATCTGTGCGAAAACACTTGCCTATGCCCCCTATGATAAGTATGTGTAAAAGTTCCCAAATAAACCCCTTTAGGCTTTATGACCTCACCCTATTCAATGTGATATTTCTCTTTGACTTCGTCTCCGATAGGTGAATGAATATGCTCATGGAATAGCGATGAGGGAGGTGATGGTGATGCTAACTCATCAAATGAGGATGAATGATATATGGCTAAGATGGAGGAATGGAGGTGGAAGGATGAGATGATGAAGGGATGGTTTGAACATTCTAAGTAGATGAATGAGTGAATATGGGATTAGCCATGAAGATACTCCATGCAATGTTGAGTTCCTTGAGATGATAAAGGACTATGATTTTAATGAGGGAATGATGAAAGAGACTCTTCATTTGATCTTTATACTCCATATTTTTGGAAATGTAGCCCATATTCTCAACACTTTGGAAAAGATAGTAGGGTATATTGAGCATTTTTATCCTAGTTAAATGCATTAAAAGCCAGATGTGATAGGAAAAGAGCCTATAAAGCCTACCTTAACATGAAAAATATTTCATGATAATCTTCACCATTGGGGCATATCTATCAAGGAGGTATGAAAAAGGAGAATAGCCCCTTCTTTAATTTTGGTACCTTGGTTTCATGTAAGGCTCATAATAATCCCTCCCTAAATCACCTCGTTTAAACCATTTCTCCCCATCATCTAGGATTCTGGTGGCAGATGATGTAATGGCAGTAGATAAAGTACAAGTGATACCTATTCAAGTGACTTGGTTGTCTTGGAGTTTAGATAGGAAGGGCCTAGTCAACTCAGGATGGTGTTGGATTGCCTGAACTTGCTCACAAAAATCATGACAACCTAGGCATTTTAAGGATGTTACAATCATAGGAGATGCCAAGAGTTCCTTGAGATATGTGGGCTCAAATCTGTGTATTTGGCCTCCTTTGTGAGCTTTCTTAACCTTTGTTTCTTGTTTATATATTTCCTCTTCCTCATTGTGTGGTTTGTATTCCTCATTTGCCATGGTGTTTAATATCGAATAGTAGGGAGGTATGAGGTAGTGGGAATGTATTTTTTTGGAAATAGTAAATGGGGAAGGGTAGATAAGAAGATGATAAGTGAAGGGATATATGTAATGGAGAGGGATAAAGGGTAGTATTATGATAGCTTGGGGATGGGGGAAATTGTTTGCAATATAAAGGGTTTTGGAGCCTAGGTCATTGTATCACCTAGGACTTAAGGCTTTTCGACAAAGAGTTAGAGGTTATCTGGGAGAAAAGGTTTAGGGAAAGGGAAGGAAGGTATAAGGGAGTGTATAAAACAAATTGAGAGTTCAAGGTAGTTTTTTTGGGAGATCTAGGGTTTAGATATAGAATTAAACCTTTAAAACACTTTGGGAGTGACTTGAGGAGGAATAAAAACACATTCCTTAGCTACTACTTACTTGTTTGGAGGTTAAATGCACTTTGGAGGACCTGAGGAGGTGACTTTAGCCTTCTTTGACAAATACGCAGTGCCTCAGGAAAATGAGAAATGCCTTAAGTGAACGTGCAATGCCTTAAGGAAACACGCAACTCTAGAAGAGAATGTGTAGCGCTAGAAGAGAACGTGCAACAACTGCCATGCTCTGCTGATTTTTTCCTAGAACTATAAAATGGGTCTCATAGGGTTTGTTGAATCAGTAGTAGGAGGCAAATGAAGCTGAGTTTGAAGCCAATAAGTCCTTTATAGCTAAGTGAATTTGATATTTTAGATTTAAAACCTACCTTCTAATGTTTCATTTCACCTTGTTGACCTCTTTTCTAATTTCCTTTCTGACTTTTTCCTTTGTAGGTAGATGATGCTGGAGTTTTGGCAATCTTTACTTTTGGATTTAGCTAGGATGATATTGGCAATAGAGTTTGAGAAAACAACTAGGAATAGTGACTTATTACATATGATAAACATAAAATTACATAAATAAATAAAATTATTACATCTCTTTTTTTAATAACTTATGCTTTTGAAATGAAAATTAGAGCTCTGGAAACCATAGTTACATGTTTGAAAATCCTCTTTGAATGAAAAATGGATATTATTTCTTTCACTCTCGTATGTTTTCTGGCCTTATGCAGTGAATGGTGTTTTTTTTTTTACCTTGGAGGAATGAAACCTAGTGACCTAATGGGACCTTGAATAACCAGAATTCATGTAGACTTGATTGACACAATACATGATGAAATGAGCTCTTAAAATGAATGTATGCTTAGTAAGACACATAAAGGTGGGCCAACAAATATTGATTTTTTGAGGGAGAGTGGGATTATGACTTGGGCTATCGCTAGTGAGTGAATTTTTGCATGAGGACCTAGGTGGAATGATAAAAATTTCAACATGGGACACTAATATGATATAAAAGAGGAGTTTTTATCACTAATAGCAGTATGGAAATACTAACTCTATCATTGGTTTTATTTATGGATGGCAGTTCCTTGTAGGTGTCAATATCACCCTAGACCAAGTGCCTAACCATATGGGCCAGTACGGTCAAAAACTTAAACTAAAATGCATGAGTGAATGCTAACAACTCAAATAACTCAAACTGACTCAAAACTAACTTACTGAACTGATGACTGAATACTAAAAATGGCAGAAAATCAGTGAAGCTCCATGGCCTTCACTTCGGGCTCCAAACTCCAGTGATATTGTACTTCACACTTGCAGAAAATTAAATTATATGTACAATGAAACCAAGACAATTCAGAAAAGATAATGCTTCAGGAGCCTACCATTGATTTGTCTTCCTAAGCATGGTTCTCCATTTATCTCATTCAACAAGAAAACATTTTGTCCTCTGAAAGTTGAAATTTGATAAGGGCCTTTCCATAGGTTTTCAAATTTACCATGCTTACCCTTGTCTTCGTTTCTGGTATCCCAACGAAGCACCACATCTCCAATTTTGAATTCATCTTCCTTTGTTTTCTAGTCATAGATTCTGTTTATCCTCTCATGAAGCTTAGAGGTGTTCCTAAATATATCATCTTGTGTCTGTTGTAGGTGAATCATTTGATTGATCTGACGATGAATATCATTCTCTTCACTTCTCACTTCTTTTAACAAATTCATTACTGGTACCACTAATGATGAAGGAAAAACAATATCTACTCCATACACAATTTGAATAGGAGAAATCCCAAGAGATTTCTTACTACTCACCTGATATGCGCATAATGCATTGATTAGCTTTTGTTCCAATTCTTTTGTTTCCCTCCAACATTTTCATGATGATTTTGATTAAGGATTTATTGGAGAACTCCGCTATACCATTTCCTTGTGGATAGTATGCTGTAGAATGTCCCAAATTAATTTTGTATTTGTCACAAAATTCAGTCATATTTTTGGACTTGAATGTGGCCGCATTGTCTGTGATAATCTTATTAAGAAAACCAAAACAGGACAAGATATTAGTTTCTAAAAACTGAATGATAACTGAGTTTGTTGCTTGCCTCATTGGGATCACTTCATTCCACTTAGTAAAGTAATTTTTAGGTGTAAATATCAACTTATGTTGTGCGGATGATGATGGGTTGATCTAACCTATGAAATATAGGCTCCATTGCTGAAAAGGTGCGCTAATTGATATAGGTTGTAGAGGCAAAGGAAGAAGCTTTCTTTTACCTTGGAAAACTTGACATTCATGAAAAACCATCACTGCCTTGTGGATATCTGCAAAAAGCATGGGCCAATAGTAACCCGCTCTCAGTACTTTGTTGGCCGTGGTATTCCAGTACAAGTGGCCCCCACAATATCCTTTGTGGAAGTCATTTATTACTTCTTTAGACTCATCTCCAGTCAATCATTTCAGCAACACACCTCTAGGATCTTTCCAATAAAGTGTGCTATCAATTATACAATATTTTCTTAATGACCTTCTCTTAGCCTTAGAAATTCCTGGAGGGGGATTTAGATGTTGAAGCACATAAATAATATCATAATATTGTGGGGATGATAGAAAGATTTCAGATATCTGAATGAGAACCACTTCTTCTTGATTATTGGACAATGTTGCTGCAAGGTTGATATCTAGAGCATCAAGGTTTGACTCAGCGATGAGTTTGTCCAAGCCTTGACCCTTGATCAGCGTGGGAGTCTTGATCTCAAGATCATATTCTAATAATTCCTCTATCCATATACCTCTACTACCTTCCGGGTCATTTTGCACAAGAACTTCTTTTACTGTTGTATTAGGCACATAAGCAAGAGTATGCAAATGTAAAATGTAAACTCTGGAATCTTTGATCACCTTTACCAAAGCTAAGGCCTATTTCTCAATGATGTTGTACTTAAGGGCTACATCCCAGATGTTGCGTCTGAAAAATGCTATTGACAGCTCAGTTTTATCCCTTTTTTGCATTAGTACTACTGCCATGGTATGATCAGAAGCAAATGAAAATATAATAAAATCATTAGAGTAATTAGGACTGATTAAAACAGGGGTAGTGGTTAAGGCAAGCTTTACTGCATGAAAGGACTTGCAGGCTTCTTTAGACCATTTGACCTTATTATCCTTTTTCAACATATTGGTCATTTCTCTAGGATGTTTAACCAAATTAGGAATAAATATGCCTAAGAAATTCATCTTACCATTGAATGCTTGTATTTCTTTCTTGCTGCGAGGGAAGTCAATTTGCTGAATGGCTTCTACTCGTGAAGGGTCAATTCAGATGTCATCCTTTGAAATGATGTCATTGGGAGCTTTTCCTTCCTCCATAGAAAACAAACTTTTCTTTGGATTGAGAGAGATCTCGAACTTTCTACATTTCTGAAAATGACTCTTAAATAATGAAAATGTTCATTGTCTGAATATGAAAATACGGTTACATCATCTAAGTACACAACTAAGTAAACATATTTTTCATCTGAAAAGGCTATGTCCATGGCACAATAAAAAGTGGCCCCTGGATTTTTGAGACCAAATGGTACTTTTCCATATTTGAATGTGCCCCAAGGTGTGGTGAATGTTGTCTTGTCCTGATCATCTTCATGTACTAAAACTTGATTGTAACTAGAGTAGCCATCCAAAAGTGATTGCTAGGAAGTGCCAACAACTCTCTAAAGGATATGATCCATTTTGGGAAGCGGATAATTATCTTTCAGAGATACTTTGTTTAAATTTCTGAAGTCTACGTAGAGCCTAATTTCTCTGGTATTCTTTCTCGTTGAGACTAGATTTGATATCTAATCAGAATTTTTTTTTGCGAACAATGATTCTCATCTTCAAAAGCCTATTAATTTCATTCTCTATGGATTGCAGCAACCTTGGGTTAATCCTTCATAGCTTTTTTCTAAAGGGCGTTTGATTAGGCTTAATCAGGATGGTATACTGGATTATTTTCTTGTCATACTCCTTCAATTCTTCATAATCCCAAGCGAAAACATCCAAAAATTCAGATATTAAATGAATGTATTTCTCCTTTACCTCGGGAGATAATGATTTGAATAGCTTGATCAGTTTTGGTTTCTCTGTTGTTCTGATTTTCATGTCTTCAACACCCTTCTCTATAGGAACCAATGTAGGCTTCCTTGCTACATCATCCTCATCAAAAAAGTTTTCCAAAGGCACAAAACCTTTGGGAATATTGTTGTTCATCAACTGTAATATATCAACTTGGGTTTCCTCAATGACTTGATCATCCTTGTCGCAAACTTCATCTATGGAACAATTCTCAAGCTCTCCTTCACCCGGAAGAAAGTTATTCACTTGTTTGTCATCCTAGAATACTTGCCAATATCACAAGTTGTCAGGATCAAAGGGCTGATGCTTCACATGAATCTCAAATTTTTTGTTTGAAAAAATGGGTATTTCGAAATTGCTTGTAGCTATAGCTAATGAATCCACCATAAGATTCTCACTCCTTTGTACAACTAAAAGTGTATATTCAAGAAACATCCTAAGAATATTTAAAATCACATTCCTTTATTATTTTATTCATGGATGGTGAGCTTGATATTCACCTTTAACTTGGTTTATCACAAGTTCTGAATCACTATACACCAAAATTTTTCGTGCACCTAACCTTTTCAAGATCTTTAAACCTGTTATCAGCGCTTCATACTCCACCTCATTCTTAGTGCAATCAAAAGCTAATGTGTATGAGCATAATATAACATTCTAAGGGAGTTCACCTTGCTGATGATGTGGACTTTGAATCCAGATGCCAATATCTTCTCCATATTTCACAAGAGCATGATCAAAATCCATGGTCTAAAGGCCATGTTTCTCTTCCAAGGGCTGTAAATCTTTTCTTTTTTGGGTCAATTTTTTGAAATTTCTCTACAGACTGTTCTGAATCTTCCATTACCTTCTCTGATGGATGTTCTAAGCCTTTCTCAGCCTCGTCTAATGGTTTTTCTGATGAACTTGGCAGCCTTGCTTTTTACTGATCTAAAACAGTCCTTATACAATTGAAAATATTTGGTACATCTTTAATTTCCACAAGATGACTATCTACATCGTTTAGTCCACTATCATTATATAAATAAATGACTCTAGATCTTTATGTACAACATTTATAGGATGATTATTTTTCTTCTCCTTGCTAGTAATCATGAATTTTATTTTGGTTTCTCGGTACAACTTCCTCAATTTCCTGAAAACTAGGACGGTGGCATAAGAGAAGTCTAACTGCAGTGCGCCTCTTAGTTTCACTCCCCAGGATCTTGACAATAACATCAACCATGGTGGTATGTCAGCTACCACCACATCTATTAAAACATTCTTTACTAAGATTTGGTTCAGGGATACTACTGTACCTTTGATTAGACCAAGACAACGGACCTTACTGGAATGAAAAGATTACAAATCATGGTACTCATGAGTTATATCTAGGACCAACCTTTCCATGATGGCTTTGGGCATTAGATTATGGGAGGATCCATAGTCAAGCATGGATTTATGAAGAATGAACTAATGGATTCTTAAACTCAGGTAAAATGGAGGAACATCACTATCTCCTAACCGACCATCAATGGCTGGACCAAAAATTCGTTCAGGTTGGTCATATTCAATATTAACCATGTCAAACATAGGATCAAATTTCCACATTTTAACTATATCAAACTTGTAATGGCTATTTTTTACAAGTTTAGTAAGAGTGATTAACACTTTCAACTTTGAAATTTCAGTTTCTAAATTGAATGAGCTAGATTTGTCTACCTATTTTTGGAAGATGTCTCTTTTCTCAAGTAGATCTCTTGGTGTCTGATCCTTCTTTTGACTATCATGGACATTGTTTGGATTTCTTGTAGATGCTTGATTTACTTATCTTTGGTTAACTACTGTCAGCTATTTACCTTTGCTTTGATTTCCTTGAGGATTTACTTTTGGTTTAGATCCTTCCCCTGTGATACCTTTTCTGAATGGGATTGATTGGAACATCTCTATTTCTCAAGGAATATTGCTTCTACTAAGAGATGAGTGCATTTAATTATCCTCTTTGATAATCATCGAATTGAGTTTCCAATGCATTAACATTTTATAGTATGTAATACTCATCCTTAGGATCCTCCATCTCCTCGACATACTTCTCATTTTTAGTCAAGAAAATGGGATGGTAATCTTCCCTAAAGAAGTGATTTTACTAACCAATTGGGTCTATTTCACCATCAAATTTTCCTTGAACATAATTCTACTACAAGGGTGTCTGAATTGGCTACTGAGATGTCGATGCTTCAGGAGATTTTTTCTCTCTTTGTTTTATCTTGTACTAAGGTTGGTACTGGTTTCTGATGTTCGGATGTTATGAAAATAGCTCACAAAAATATAGAAAATATAGATCAACGCCTTAGAAATAAGCCTATTCGAGGGGGAAACCTCCTTTACATTACACAAATGAACAATTCTTGGATGATACAAATGACAAGAACTCCTTTCTATATATAGGAGTCTAAGGGGTCATAATATAATAAGAGCCAACATAACAATAATAATGTAAGGGCACAATTATAACAATCTTGGGCTTCTATGGGGCACAATAATAACAATATGGGGACTACATGGGCACAACAATATAAATACGGGGGTTGTACTAATAACAATAAGTGTTACACTAGTAGTATAGGGGCCTAACATGTCCCTCTCCTTCAAAAAGTGTTGTCCGTAGTGCTTGAGTAGTTCTTGATGCTTTTGTATAAAATTATTGTCCTCCCATGTGGAATCTTCAGTGGGTATGTTCTTCCACTTCATGAGATACTCTGAAATTGATCAATTTTGTAGCTGTTGGGTTCTTGATTCTATGATTGCTCCAGGTTCCAATATGATTTTTCCTTCCTCTTCAAGTTCTGGAAATATTGTTTGAAATGGGATATTTTGCAGCTTTTGAATTAGTGGCCACACTTCTTTGTCCTTCTTCCATTCATCCCTTTCTTCATTTATCTAATCTGGTTGGATAATAGCACAAAACAATGCTTCCACATCCTCATCCTTTCTTGAGAGTGCATCTACAACAAAAATTTTCTTCCCTTTTCCGTAGATGATGTCAAAGTCATAATGCAACATATTTGCGACCCATTTTTTCTGTTCTTCTAAAGATAATACTTGTTCTAAAAAGTATTTAAGGCTATCATGATCCATTTTTACCTTGAAGTGTCTTTCCATTGGGTAAGGTTGCCATTTCTTAAGTGCATGTAATATTGCCAACATTTCCTTCTCCTAAATAGCTTGCTTGAGATGTAGCCGTAAAAATACCCAATCACCTACATCAAAACTTTTTTCACTGTGATGTTGATTTATCTATTGTTTCATTCGATTCGGCACCAAAGTGGTGTTATCCTTTAAATGTTGGATAACTTGTTGTTCATGCTCGATGTGATATTTCACTTCTTGAAACTTTTTGTTCTTGATATGTCCTTCTATCTTGAGAGTTTGAGGAGTGGTAACTTCTTCCAATGCTTTATAAGATATGGTCGGATTCATTTCTTGATGCTCGATGTGATCTTTCACTTCTTGAACATTTTTCTTCTTGATATGTCCTTCTATCTTGATAGTTTGAGGAGAGGTAATTCTGGCCAATGCATTACAAGATATGGTTGGATCCCTTTCTTCTTTCTTGATGTGATCTTTCACTTCTTGAATCTTTTTCTTCTTGATATGTCCTATCTTGAGAGTTTTAGGAGTGGTAATTGTTGCCAATTCTTTACAAGATATGTTCGGATTCATTTCTTCTTTCTATAGGTTTGGTTCCTAGTGTATATCCTCCTCTTTTGATGTTTCTTGATCCTTTTCTTCCTCCTCTTCATAATCTATGTAAAATAATTTCTTCTGAGAAAACTTATGACCTTTAGTGCATTTGCTATCACAATTGTAACAAAGCCCTTTTTCTCTTTTTTATTCGAATTGTTGTGGTGTCACCCTTGTAGGTTATGGAAGTCTAGGTGAAACAACAGTTCCATGTTTATAGTTGTGTGGTAGAATTCCTTGTTTCCATAATTTTTCTTCCCACTTTTCTTGCCAACTTGAATGCCTTCTCCAATGAATCGGGGTCCCAAAGTCGAACCTCATGTTGAATGTTATCCTTTAAAGTCCCTATGGAGACATCAATCCTCTACTTATTTGGAATATCATTTTTCCTTATATTAAATTTTTGAAAGTCCTCAATGTTCTCTGCCATCGAACACTTTTGTTTGAGATTTATCAATTGGATAAAGAAGGTGTTTCTTTTTGTATCCTCATAATGTGATATCATTTCCTCCATGAAAATTGACCACATGACAAGTTGTTTACGAGAAAAAATACCTTTATACCATAAAAATTGATTTAGTTCTAAATAATTAGATGCAATACATACCTTTTGTAACAGTGGTACACCATGTAGATCAAAATATTTCTCCATCTGTAGTATCCAATTTACCGGATCATTGCCATCAAATTTCCTCATCTCACTTTTTCTTGATTTTAGGTGCTCGATCCTGAAACGATTGTAACTCTGTAATTTTGAATCTTCCAGTTCTGAAATCATGCCCTGACATAGCCCTCTGCGTCCTATTTCTAATGCCACTAGTCTGATTGAAATTGGACTCTCCAAGAAAGAGTTCTGCACAATCTCCCAAGATGACCTGATTATACGCCTTTTCATAATAGCAAAATTGTATGACATGCCACGTGTAAATGTTTTGACCTTTGGATTGAAAAATACACACAAAACACTACAGTCTGTCCTCTTTCTATAAATTCTCATGAAATTTCAATCTGATGCTCAGAGAGAAAGTTATGACGATTTTCCAAAGGTCACATGTTTAAGATGTAATTCGGGAGTCTGCAAAAACCCTAACTTCCTTAGATCATATATCATAAAATATAGTGAGACAAGATTTGAAATTTGGACCCAAGGTTTAGACTGAGTTCTTCTCAAATGGGTTTTTGTTTTAGCTTTGATACCAAATTTTATGAAACTAGCTCACAAAATGATAGAAAAGATAGATCAACGCCTTAGAAATAATCCTCTTCAAGGGGGGGTGCGGAAACCTCCATTACATTACACAAATGAACAATTCTTGGATGATACAAATGACAAGACCTTCTTTCTATATACAGGTGTCTAAGGGGTCATAATATAATCAGAGCTAATATAACAATAATAATATAAGGGCCCAATAATAACAATAGTGGGCTTCTATGGGGCACAATAATAACAATATGGGGACTACATAGGCACAACAATATAATAAGGGGGTTTTACTAATAACAATAAGGGGTTACACTAGTAGTATAGGGGCTGAGATGTCGATGCTTTAGGAGATTTTTGCTCCCTTTGTTTTATCTTGTCCTGAGGTTGCTACTGATTTCTGAAGTTCGGATTTCTTCTCAAGGAATACTGCTTCTACTGAGAGAAGAGTGCATTTAATTATCCTCTTTGATAATCATAGGATTGAGTTTCCAATGCATTGACATTTTTTAGTATATAATATTCATCCTGAGGATCCTCCACCTCCTCGACATACTTCTCATTTTTAGTGAAGAAAATGGGATGGTAATCTTCCCTAAAGAAGTGATTTTACTCGATAATCAGGTCTATTTCATCATAAAATTTTCCTTGAGTATAATTTTGCTGCAAGGGTGTCCAAATTGGATGCTGAGATGTCGATGCTTCAAGAGATTTTTTCTCTCTTTGATTTATCTTGTACTGAGGTTGCTACTGGTTTCTGAAGTTTGGATTTCTAACTAGTGGTTCCCGTGGTCTATCTTAATTTATCAGCCAGTTGGCAATTATCTCCATGGTTCTGACCAGTCCATCTAGTTTAAGATTGGTGGAAGAAGAAGGTTCTTCTTTGATGGTTACTCTCTTTTCCAGTTTCTCATGTTTCAACTGAGAATTTTTAATCATCAAGTTTGCTTCCACACCTACCACATTATTTTACATTTCTTCCAGAATTCCAGGATATCTTTCCCTTAGTTGATAAGCCATCTAGATCAAAAGCATCGGGTTAATGTTGAAGTGCTAAATCGGGTGGAGGTTTCACGTTATATGGAATGGAATTGTAGATCTGATTAAACCTTATAGTGGACTCTTGAACTGTCTCGTTAGGATTCCTTTTCAATGTATTATATTTCACCAAGATATACAATGGATTCATCTTTTCCTGCCACCTAGCTAAGAACAAATCATTTAACCTCTGAGGAGTATCGATAGAGAGCGTTTCCAAACCACGAAACCAATTTTTCACATATGTAGAAAAACTTTGGGCCGTTAGTCTCATTTTAGCATCATCTTCATCAACCTCGTCTAAGTTAATGAAATCAACCATCTTATCAATATGTTGTTGTGTTGTGACTCCTGGGATGCCATCAAAAAGAGGAAGTCTCTGGCCATAGGTATGAGGTAAAGCTTTCAACTAACCAGGTAATACTAAGGGTGCAAATATCACCATGACTACTGGGGAATGGTGAATGGGAACTGCAATGGGTTGGGTTGGTTGGGATGAATATGAAGGTGGCAATACAGATGTTTTCGCAGGTACAGTAGGGGATATGGAAGAAGATAAGATTTCAAGATGACACTGACTATAGGCCTTTTCCACAGTGATTTGCAATTGATCAGCTAGGCTTTGAAGTTTATCAAAATGACACCAAACCTCATGCTCAAGTTTTGAAGACTGAGAAGCAGCAGAATGTTGATTAAACAAATACTTTGAGGTGGGAAGGTATGAGTCAAACTTTATGGGATCAAAAACCTCTTTTGTAAGAAAAGACTCAGATTTCGAACAAAATAGGGATATCTCAAATTCAATGTCAAACAGAATATCCTCAATACTAAGTATTTGATCTAGCAAGGAAGTGGTCCTTTCCAATTTTTTGTTTTCAGTCTCGGTGAAATGGACTTTAAACTTTCTTAACAATATTTCAGGAAAATCATTCGAAGAAGGAGGATTTGGGTCATGGTTTGACCTGATATATATTTTTAGAGCCAGTATCTTAATAGGGTCATAGACTATATGAGGAAAAATATCGAAGAATTTGAGCTGAACAAAGATCTTTTCAATGAAAATTCTTCAATAGAGAAATGTTAAATTGATCATGAGTTTACCAATGGAATGAAGTCTGATCGAACTTGTGACTTGTAACCTTATTCACTTTTTTAACAAGCTCTAACTGTCTTCGACTAAATCGGTTGGATTAGGATACAAGATTTTGTCTTGTTTGTCTAAATTGAGGCTGACTCTACAATCTCGATATTGTATTTATGGAGTCATCCTTCATGAAACTTAGTCCCATCATCCATAGGACCAAATTCCAATGAAAACTAGTGGTACACCAAGGGAAAATGAACCTTTCATTCCCCGACAATGGCGCCAATATTATATTGCTCCTGCGGATCACCAAGGCTGAGGAAGAGTCCAACTAAGGTAACCACAAACCAATCTTTTGACTTGGTAGTTAGACCTACGTGGCCAAAGAGGGCTCTCTCCAAAGGATCATAGCCAAGAGGGCTGGATGGATTAGGGTTTTAGGCTATATATAGTATCTCAAGGTTTGATTTGATTTGATTTGATTGGAGTAGTCACTAGATGAGTGAACTAGGTTAGAGAGTCAACTAGGTCAGGGTAAAAGAGAATCAGTGTTGCAGACATCTGATGGGGCAAGATAGGAAAGTTACTTTAACACTTTGTAGTATAGTGATGAAGTGGTTTAGACTGGTGAGGTGCTAAAAAGAGAATGATAACCATGAATTCTTTTTAAATTGAAGAAATGTAACAATTTATGATGATCTTACCAAAACATAGCATAGAAGATGAATTATTCTGATCACACCTTGAAAATCAAACATATTTGAAATGAAATGGATCATGAAAGGTACAAAACATTCATACATATGTAAGTAAAAAAGAAACAATATCAAAATACCATGCCATAGGAATCCCACAAAAATTGTTGCAACTCTATCAATATATTTCATGCCAAAGTCTAAAACACCAGTACAACATCCAATACAGTCCAACCTATACAATGAATGAGAAATTACATGATATAGGCCTCAAACCAACTCATTTGAGCCTTAGAGCTCGAATGCATGACAGGAGGAGTAGATACAACAAAAACTGAACTGATAGATAGAGCGTAGGGTGGTCAAAGTGACTCATCCCTAACTTTAGTAAAATGATTCATTACAAGGCATGGCCACCATTTACGTAATGTACTTACCCTAGGTGATAGTAAAAACATAATAATTACATCAACCACATATATACATCAATAAAACAATGAATTCCCATAGGTAAAAATCAATTTTGGAGAGAAACAGTGAAAAACTGGGCCAACTGTCAAACGCGCAATGTTAGTGTCAAAAGTATAGCACCATCTTCCAACCCACTTGTTCCTCCCTTCTTGGTCCAGAAATGAGGAAGAAACATGATTTTTCGGTAGTTTTTACCTTTTTCACTTGCGTGTTTTGCATTCCAGGGTTGGAAACTTGGTTTTCCTAGATGTCTTGGTCCTTCTGAATCCACTGGTGGTTTCCATTACTTCAAAACATGCCTAAAAAAAGTGCACAATGCCTAAGGCACTGCACGTTTTACCAAGGAGTTGATATGAAATTTGTTCAAAAAAATAGGAAAGACAATATTACTAAAAATTCACCAAGAGTCCTCAAAATTGGTCAAGAAGTTGATGTTTGGTGTGGATAGGCATGGAGTGAAGCCTCTACAAGTATATCAAGCTTCTTCTTTTCTTCTTGGTGAGTTAGGGCTTCAATTATTTCCCTAGCAGCCTTGAGCTTCGCCCTTGCTATTTGCTTTATTCGGAAATAATACTTTGCCATCTTTCTCTAAATGTCAGTGTATCTTTTGGCCTTTTATAGGAGCTTTTCAAGATTGTTTTTCAACCTCTCAAGCCAATGCTCCTGTTTCTTGTTGATCATTTTGGAAAATTGTTCATTTAGGGTGAGATCGTTAGCTACTTCAGCATCTTTTTGATTTTCTAGCTCCAATGCTCTTTCTAGGCTCTAGTCCTTTGCTTTTTTCTTGGCACTTGTTCCTCCATCTTGTCACTATATTCTACATATGCTTCATCATGTAAAGCCTTAGCCTTTTCAGCCTCCCCCTTTACTTCGATGAGCTGAATCTCCATGAGCTCATGTTTGGTCTCAAACTGTTTGCTTTCCTGCCCATAATATGTGATGATGTATTTTTCCCTTTGCAGGATGACCTGGAGCTCCCTGATGAGTGCATCCTTTTCTTTGATGACAATGCTTGTGCTCTCATTGTCATCATGACCACTTATGTCAACTAAGTCGAAATCCTTCTGTATATCATGGAGGTCCTCCTCTTGCCACTGGATCTTTGTCATCTTTTCCTTGTCCTTTTGTACCTAATTTGTTGATGAAGAAGGCAAGTTCTCTCCCACAATCTATGGGGAAAACACCTACCTATGTAGCCTCTATTAAGTATGTGTCAAAGTGCCCAAATCAACCCCTTTATGCTTGATAACCTCACCTTGTTCAATGTGCTCTTTCTCTATGACTTCATCTCTAATATGTGAATGAATATGCTCATGGAATGGTGATGATGGAGGTGATGGTGAGGCTGACTCATCAGATGAGGATGAATGATCTATGGGCTGAAATGGAGGAATGGAGGTGGAAGGATGAGATGATGAAGGGATGCTTTAAACATTCTGAGTAGATGAATGAGTGAATATGGGATTAGCTATGAAGGTACTCCATGCAATGTTGAGTTCATTGAGATGATAAATGACTGTGATTCTAATGAGGGAATGATGAAAGAGACTCTTCATTTGATCTTTATAATCCCTCTTTTGTGCAATGTAGGACATCTTATCAACACTCCAGAAAATATTGTAGGGTACATTGAGAATTTTTACCCTAGTGAAATGCATTAAAAGTTGGAGGTGATAGGAATATAGCCTAGAAAATCTACCTTCACATGAAAAATATTTCATGATAATCTCCATCATTGGGGCATATCTGTGAAGGAGGTGTGAAAAAGGAAAATAGCCCCTTATTTCATTTCGATACCTTGGTTTCATGTAAGGCTCATAACAATGCCTCTCCAAATCACCTCGTCTAAACCATTTCTCCCTAACATCTGGGATTCCAGTGGCAGCTCATATAATGGCAGTAGATAAAGTAAAATTGATACCTACTAGAGTGACTTGGTTGTCTTGGATTTTATACATGAAGAACCTAGTCAACTCAGGATGGTGTTGGACTGCCTAAACTTGCTCACAAAAGTCATAACAACCTATCCATTTGAAGGATGTCATAGTCATAGGAGATGCCAAGATTTTCCTAAGACCTGTGGGCTCAAATTTGTTTATCTAACCTCCTTTGTGAGATTTCTTGACCTCTGTTTCTTCTCTATATGTTTTTTCTTCCTCATTGTGTGTTTTGTATTCCTCATCTGCCTTGGTGTTTAATATCAAGCTCGAGGGAGGTATGTGATAGTGGGAATGTAATTTTTTGGAAATAGGAAATGGGGAAGGGTAAATATGAAGATGATGGGTGAAGGGATATATGTAATGGAGGGAGATATAGATTAGTATTATGATAGCTTGGGGATGGGTAAATTGTTTTCAATATAGGGCGTTTGGGAGCCTAGGTAGTTGTATCACCTAGGACTTAGGGTTTTGGGACAAAGGGTTAGAGGGTATCTAGGATAAAAAGGTTTAGGGAAAGGGAAGGAAGATGCAGGGGAGTGTATAAAAGAGATTGAGAGTGCAAGGTAGTTTTTGGGGGAGATCTAAGGTTTAGATATAAAATTAAACCAAATCTTCAATTAATCCTTTAAATCACTTTTGGAGTGACTTGAGGAGGAAGAAAAACACATTCCTTAGTTGCTACTTACTTGTTTGGAGGAGCTGAGGAGGTGACTGTAGCCTTCCTAGGCAGACACATAGTTCCAATGCAGAGTGCCCAATGCCTCAAGAAAATGCGCAACAACTTAATGAAACATGCAACACATTAAGGAAATGCACAGAGCCAGAAGAGAATGCACAACGCCTGTTTTGTTTTGCTAATTTTCGCCCAGAACTGTAAAAAGGGTCTCTTGGGGTTTTCTCAATCAGTGGTAGGAGGCAAATGAAGCTGAGTTTGAAGCCAAGAAGTCCTTTATACCTCAGTGAATTTTATATTTTTATTTAAAACCCACTTTATAATGTTTCATTTCACCTTTTTGACCTCTTTTCTAATTTCCTTTCTGAATTTTTCCTTTGTAGGTGGATGACACTGGAGTTTTAGCAATGTTTACTTTTGAATTTAGCTTGGATGATATTGGAAATAGAGTTTGAGTAAACAACTAGGAATAGTGACTTATTACATATGATAAACATAAAATTGCATAAATAAATTAAATTATTACATCTCTTTTTTTTAAATAAAATTACAATCTGAAACATAACTTATGCTTTTGAAATGAAAATTAGAGCTTTGAAAACCATAGTTACATGTTTGCAAATCCTCTTTGAATGAAAAAGGGATATTATTTCTTTCACTCTCATACTTTTGCTCGCCTTGTGTAATCAGTGGTGTTTTTTTTCAACCCTTGGAGGAATGAAACCTAGTGACTTAATGGGACCTTGAATAACCAGACTTCATGTAGACTTGATTGACACAAGACATGATGAAATGAGCTTTTAAAATTAATGTATGCTCAATAAGAAACAGGAAGTTGCGCCAGCAAATATTGATTTTTTGAGGGAGAGTGGGATTATGATCTGGGCTACTGTCAGTTAGTAAATTTGTGCACGAGGACCTAGGTGGAATGATAAAAATTTCAACATGGGACACTAATATGATATAAAACAGGAGTTTTGATCACTGATGGTAGTATGAAAATGCTGACTCTAACATTGGCCTTATTTGGGGGTGGCAGGTCGTTGGAGATGTCAAGAACGTTGTAGACCAAGTGCCTAACTATATGGGCCAATACGGTCAAAAAATTAAACTGAAATGCATGGGTAAATGCTGAAAACTCAAATAACTAAAACTAACTCAAAACTGACTTACTAAACTGATGAATTAATACTAAAAATTGCAGAAAATCAGTGAAGCTCCATGGCCTTCACTTCAGGCTCTGAACTCTAGTGATCTTCTACTTCACACCTGCAGAAAATTAAACCTTATGTACAATGAAACCAAGACAATTCAGAAAAGATATTGCTTCAGGAGGCTACCATTGATTGGTCCTCCTAAGAATGGTTCTCCATTCATCTCATCCAACAAGAAAGCATTTTGTCCTCGAAAAGTTGAAATATGATAAGGGCCATAGGTTTTCTAATTTACCATGCTTACCCTTGTCTTCATTCCTGGTATCCCAACGTAGCACCACATCTCGAATTTTGAAGTCATTTTCCTTTGTTTTCCAGTCATAGATTCTCTTTATCCTCTCATGAAAGTTAGAGGTGCTCTGAAATATCTCATCCCGTGTCTGTTATAGGTGAATCATTTGATTGATCCGATGTTGAATATCATTCCCTGCACTTCCCGCTTATTCTAACAATTTCATGACCAGTACTGCTAATGATGAAGGAAAAATAATATCTACTCCATACACAGTCTGAAAAGGCGAAAGCCCAAGAGATTTATTACTACTCACCCGATCTATCCATAATGCATTTATTAGCTTTTTGTGCCAATTATTTTTGTTGGCCTCCAAGATTTTCTTGATGATGTTGATTAAGGATTTATTGGAGGACTCCTCCAGACCATTTCCTTGCAAATAATATGCTATAGAATGTCCCAACTTAATGTTGTATTTGTCACAAAGATCAGTCATATTTTTGGACTTGAATGCGAAAATGTTGCTTGTGATAATCTTATTAGGACAACCAAAATAAGACAAGATATTAGTTTCTAAAAACTAAATGATAACTTAATTTGTTGCTTGCCTGGTTGGGATCAGTTCAATCCACTTAGTAAGTAACTTGTAGCTGTCTGTTATGAAACTAGCTCAAGAAAAGATAGAAAAGATAGATCAACACCTTAGAATTCAGCCTCTTCGAGGGGGCAACCTCCTTTACATTACATAAATGAACAATTCTTGGATGATACAAATGAAAAAACCTCCTTTCTATATATAAGAGTCTAAGGAGTCATAACATAATCCAGCCGACCTAACAATAATAATATAAAGCCACAAAAATAACAATAGAGGGATTCTATGGGGCATAGAAATAACAATATGGGGGTAATAGGGGCACAACAATATAAATAAGGGGTATAACTACAATAGTAATGGGGTAATCACTAGTATTATAGGGACCCAACATGCCCCTCTCCTTCAAAAAAGTGTTGTCCTCAACGCTTGAGTAGTTCTGGATACTTCTGCATAAAATTCTCATCCTCCCATGTGGAATCTTCAGCAGGTAAGTTCTTCCACTTGATAAGATACTCTGAAATTGATCGATTTCGTAGCTGTCGAGTTCTTTTTTCTGTGACTGCTTCCGGTTCCAATATAATTTTTCCTTCCTCGTCAAGTTCTGGCAATATTGTTTGAATTGGGAGCTTGTCACCTATAACCTTCTTTAAACATGAAACATGGAAAACTGGGTGCAATCGAGAAGCTGCAGGAAGCTCCAATTTGTATGCCATAGTACCAATCTTTTGCAACACCTTGTACGGACCATAATACTTTGGTGATAATTTATTATCCTTCTTAGCTTGCTTTAGGGACATTTGCTTATATGGTTGTAGCCGTAGGAATACCCAATCACCTACATCAAAACTTCTTTCACTGCGATGTTGATCTGCCTGTTGTTTCATTCTATTTTGTGCCAACACAAGGTTATCCTTTAAGAGTTGGAGGACTTGTTGTTGATGTTCGATGTGATGTTCCACTGCCTGAACCTTAGAATTTTCTCTTAAATATGATGTGATGGATGGTGGTTGATACCCATAAAGTCCATAAATGGGGTCATTTTTGTTGTTGTATGGAAGGAAGTGTTATACCACCATTCAGCCAGAGGCAACCATTTGACCCATTGTGTCTGTTTATCAGATACAAAGCAACGAAGATATCCTTCCAAACATTTTTTTACTATCTCAGTTTTCCCATCAGATTGAGGATGATAAGATGAGCTATGAGCTAACTGAGTACCAAGACAAGAAAATAATTCTGTCCAAAAATTTCCAGTGAAAATGGGATCTCTGTCACTTACAATAATCTTTGGGTTTCCATGTAGCTTTTGAACTGTTTCCATAAATGCAGTAGAAACTGTACTGGCTTTAAATGGATGTGATAATGCACAAAAGTGTGCATACTTGGTAAGTCTGTCAACTACCACCATGATGACACTCTTTCCCTCAGACTTGGGTAAACCTGTGATAAAATCCATTGAAACCTCCTCCCAACGTTGGCTTGGAATGGATAAAGGTTGTAATAGACCCGGTGTCTTAATTGTTTCAACTTTATTTTGCTGGAAAACCAAACATTCCGCCACAAACTTTTGAATATCTGATTTAAGGCCATCCCAAAAAAATTCCTTCTTAACCCTGTGGTAAGTTTTTAAAAATCCTGAGTGCCCTCCTAAGGGAGAAGTGTGCAATTCCATAAGAATCTTTTGTTTTAGCTGGGAATTCTTACAGAGGTATAAGCGATCTTTGTACCATAACGAATCATTTTTCCAGCTAAATGTATCAGAAGTACTGGAATCTTGTTGTAGCTTTCGAATAAGTGCCCACACTTCTTCGTCATTCTTCCATTCCTCCCTTGCTTCATTTATCCAATCTGGTTGGATAATAGAAATGGCACACAACAATGCTTCCACATCCTCATCCTTTCTTGAGAGTGCATCTGCCACCACATTTTGCTTCCCTTTTTTGTAGATGATTTCAAAGTCATAACCCAACATCTTTGTGACCCACTTTTGTTGCTCTTCAGAGGATAATCTTTGTTCTAAAAAGTATTTAAGGCTATCATGATCCGTTTTTACCTTGAAGTGTCTTCCCATTAGGTAGGGTCGCCATTTCTTAAGTGCATGGAGTATTGCCAACATTTCCTTCTCATAAATAGCTTTGCTTAAAATTTTTCCCTTGATTGGACGACTTTCAAAAGCAATGGGTCTTTCATCTTGCATTAGAACATCACCAATTCCATTTCCTGAAGCATCACATTCCACAATAAAGGTTTTTGTGAAGTCCGGTGTAGCTAAGACCGGTGCTTGGCACATTGCCTCTTTAAGATGTTCAAAGGCCTTTGTTGCTTCCGGAGTCCATGAAAATGAATCTTTCTTCAATAATGTTGTTAGAGGTGCTGCTATTCTCCCATAATTCTTAACAAACTTGCGATAATACCCTGTCAACCCAAGAAATCCTCGCAGATGCTTTATGGATGTGGGGATTTTCCATTCCTTAATGGCTTTAATTTTGCTAGGGTCTACCTTAACTCCTTCATGAGATACAATATGACCCAAATATTCCACCTCCTGGACTCCAAAGAAACATTTGGATCTTTTTGCATATAATTGTTTCTCCTCCAATAGTTGTAGCACCCTGTCAACATGTTCAACATGATCCTTCCAAGACTTGTTGTAGATTAGTATATCATCAAAAAATACTAACACAAATTTTCTAAGGAATGGTTTGAAAATTGAATTCATCAAACCTTGAAATGTTGAAGGTGCATTGGTAAGGCCAAAAGGCATGACCAAAAATTCATAATGACCCTCATGAGTTCTAAATGCCGTTTTCAGAATGTCTTCAATCTTCATTCTGATTTGATGATATCCCGAACGAAGATCCAACTTGGTGAAGTAAATTGATCCATGCAATTCATCCAGTAATTCATCAATAACAGGAATGGGGAACTTATCTTTAATAGTGAGCTTGTTGAGCTCCCTATAATCTGGACACATGCGCCATGATCCATCCTTCTTGTGCACCAATACTACTGGAGCTGAGAAAGAACTTTGACTCGGTTGAATTATACCAGCCTCTAGCATTTCTGCAACCATACGTTCAATTTCACTTTTTTGGACATAGGGATATCTGTACGGCCTGATGTTTGGAGGAACACTTCCTGGAATCAGATGAATAGCATGATCATGATCACGCATAGGTGGGAGACCCTTGGGAGTCTCAAATACCTTGGAATGATTGTCCAGGACTTTTTGGAGATCTGGAGAAATAGATGATTCCAATGTGGAAACATCTAGCGAACATAATTGTGCAATTACACCTCTTTGCTCCTTTTTTAGAAGCTTTGTCATACCATTAGAGCTGATTATCTTTCCTGGTTTCCCTGCAATACCCCTTAATTCAACTTCCTTTCCTTCCGTAGAAAATTTGATGAAAAGTTCTTGAAAATTAAAAGCTATTGTACCCAAGGATTGTAGCCATTGGACTCCTAGTACAACATCAGCACCTCCCATTGGAATGGAAAGCATTGGGCTAGTCAATACATATTCTCCCATGGATAGCTTGATATTATGGCACTTTCCAGAGAAATTTATTGTTCCTCCATTTGCAATCATCACTTGACACTCTGGTGCTGGATATAGGAAGCAATTCAATTCTTTTGCTACCCTACAATGAATAAAATTGTGGGTGCTTCCTGAATCAATCAACACTATTACCTTTTTCTTCTTGATTTGTCCTTCTATCTTGATGGTTTGAGGAGTGGTAATTCCCGCCAATGCATTACAAGATATGGTCGGATTTATTTTTTCTTCATCTAGGCTTTGTTCCTGAAGTATGTCTTCTTCTTTTGACCTTTCTTGCTCCTTTTTGTCTTCCTCTTCACAATCTATGTAGAATAATTTCTTCTCAGCACACTTATGACCTTTTGTGTATTTTCTATCACAACTGTAACAAAGCCCTTTTGCTCTTTTTTCTTCCAATTGTTGTGGTGTCAACCTTATAGGTTGTGGAAGACTAGGGGCAACAACACTTCCGTCTTTATAGTTGTGAGTGGTATGCTTCCTAGTTGCCATAATTTTGCTTTCCATTTTTCTTGCTAACCTGAATGCCTTCTCTAATGAATCAGGTTCCCAAAGGCGAACATCATGTTGGATATTATCCTTTAAAGACCCTATGAACACATCAATCCTATGCTCCTCTGGAATATCTTTTACCCTTATGTTCAATTTTTGGAACTCCTCAATGTGCTCCATTACTGAACCCTTTTGTTTGAGACTTATCAATTGGCTAAAAAAAGTGTTGCTTTTTGTATCTTCATAATGTGCTATCAATTCTTCCGTAAAAATTTCCCAAGTGATAAATTGTTTACGAGAGAAAAGCCATTGATACCATACAAACTGATTTGGTTCCAAATAAACAGTTGCCATACGTACCTTTTGTGCGTTTTGCACATTATTGAGATCGAAGAATTGCTCCATCTGTAATATCCATGTGGCGGGATCCTTGCCATCAAACTTCCTCATATCGATTTTTGGAATATGGTGATTCTTCGATCCAACATTAGCATCTATGGAATCATGATTAACATTTCTTTTGTTCTCATCATGAGTTTCCTTTACTACCTTTTCACCATTAGTGACCCTTTCTTGTAGCAACTTCTTCAATTCTTCCATGTTTGTCTTCATATCTATCTTCAAATCTTCCATGTCTCTCTTCAAATATGTCTTCAAATCATCCATCTTAGCTTCCATGCCCTTTATCTTAGATTCCATGCCATTTATTTTAGATTCCACGCCATTTACCTTAGATTCCACGCCACTTATCTTAGCTTCTCTTAGCTTTTGTGAGCGTGACATTTGTTGCACTTGTTCTTGTAATTTTGATAGATCATGTAGCATTTCTTCCTCTTCTTCATGGGTAATGCTAGAGATTTCAGGTTCCTTACTAGGTGTTTTCATTTTCTTTCCTCGGGGCATCAGTTACTGATAATAATGCTTTACTATGCCCTTTGAATTCCATTAAACCAAGCTTACACAAAAATTTAGAAAAAACTACACACCTTTTTTCACTTTAGAGAAGCCTGATATTGAATCTGATGTATCTCTGTAATTTCATATCATCGAATTCTGAAATTTCTACCTATAGTAGCCTTCTACGTCCTCTTTCCAATGCCACAAGTCTGAGCCAAATTGGATTCTCCAAGGAAGAGTTATGTGAAATCTCCCACAGTGACTTGGTTTTAGACTAGTTTAGTAGATCAAACTTGTACGACGTGCTACGAGTCACTGTTTCAACCTTTGACGCTGAAACACACACACAAGCAACCACAGTCCTTCCTCTTTTTGTACCTTCTTACGAAATTTCAATCCGATGCCTAGAGCGAAAGTTATGACGATTTTCCCCAGATCACCTGTTTTGAATGTAATTCAAGAGTCTGCAAAAAGGCCAACTCCCTCAAATCATATCTCCGAAAATATCACGCGCAAAGCTCTGAAATTTGGACCCAAGGTTCAGCATGATTTCTCCTTAAATGGGTTGATTTTGCGAGTTCTGAAACATCCCAGAAAAAACGTTATAGCGAAAATTCCACGATGACCTGTTTGGAGCAGCGAAACCCTAGAATCCAAAGCTCTGATACCAAATGTTATGAAACCAGCTCAAGAAAAGATAGAAAAAATAGATCAACGCCTTAGAATTCAGCCTCTTCGAGGGGGCAACCTCCTTTACATTACATAAATGAACAATTCTTGGATGATACAAATGAAAAAACCTCATTTCTATATATAGGAGTCTAGGGAGTCACAATATAATCCAGCCGACCTAACAATAATAATATAAAGCCACAAAAGTAACAATAGAGGGATTCTATGGGGCAGAGAAATAACAATATGGGGGTAATAGGGGCACAACAATATAAATAAGGGGTATAACTACAATATTAATGGGGTAATCACTAGTATTATAGGGACCCAACACTTTTAATATCCACTTGTGTTGTGTGGATGATGATGGATTGATCTCACCTATGAAATCTAGGCCCCACTGTTGAAAAGGTGCACTAACTGATATAGGTTGTAGAGGCAAAGGAAGAAGCTTTCTTTTACCTTGGAAAACTTGACACTCATGAGAAATCATCACTACCTTCTAGATATCTACAAAAAGTGTAGGCCAATAGTAATGTACTCTCAGTACTTTGTTGGTCATGGTCTTCTAGTACAAGTGGCCCCCATAATCTAGTTTTTGGAAGTCATTTATTACTTCTTTGTCAAACAATTCAGCAACACACCTCTAGGATCTTTCCAATAAAGTGTGATGTCCATGATATAATATTTGGAAGCCTTGAACTTCAATGAGCTACTGTTAGCCTAATACATGCTTGGAGGGGGATTTAGATGTTGAAGCACATCAATAATATCATAATATTGTGGGGATGATAGAAAGATTTCAGATACTTGAATAAGATCCACTTCTTCTTGATTGTCAGACAATGTTGCTAGAACGTTCATATCAAGAGCATGAAGGTTTGACTCGGCCATCAGTTTGGATAAGCCTTGACCCCTGATCATATTGGTAGACTTGATCTCAAGATCATATTATAATAATGACGCTATCCATCTACCTCTCCTACCTTCCGGGTCATTTTGCACAAGAACTTCTTTTACAGCTACATTAGACACATAAATAAGAGTATGTGAATGTAAAATGTAAACTCTGAAATCTTTAATCACCTTTACCAAAGCCAAGGCCTATTTCTCAATGATGTTGTACTTAAGTGTTGCATCCCTAATGTTGTGACTAAAAAATGTTATTGGCAGCTCAGTTTTATCCATTTTTGCATTAGTACTGCTGCCATGGTATGTTCAGAAGCAAATGAAAATATAATAAAATCAATGGAGTATTCAAGACTGATTAAAATAGGGGCAATGGTTAAGGCAAGCTTTAATACATGAAAGGATTTGCAGGCTTCTTTAGACCATTTCACCTCATTATCATTTTTCAACATATTGGTCATTTCTCTAAGATGTTCAGCCAAATTAGGAATAAATCTGCGTGAGAAACTCATCTTACCATTCAATTATTGGATTTCTTTCTTGCTGCAAGAGAAGTCAATTTGCTTAGTGGCTTCTACTCATGAAGGGTCAATCTGGATGTCATCCTTCGAAATTATGTGATCGAGAAGTTTTCCTTCCTCCATAGCAAAAAAAAATTTCTTTGGATTGAGAGAGATCCAAAACTTTACATTTCTGAAAATGGCTCTTAAATGATGCAAATGTTCATCGCTTGAATGTGAAAATATGGTTACATCATCTAAGTACACAACTAAGAAAACATATTTTTCATCTTAAAAGGCTATGTGTTGGGCATGGGATCCACTGTAGCAGGTTTTGGGGCTTAAAGACGAAGGTTTGTTGTATTATAAGACTCCGCGAAGTACGGGCGCAGAGCACGAAAGTCTAGGATGATTCATACAGTTGTCCGCCCTAAGAATTGTAAAATAATGTAAACTTGTGTCAGCCTACCCATGGTACGTGGACCATGGGATTGTATAAATAGAGAAAAGATATAAGTGTAAAGATAGTTTTTAGCATACAAGAAAGTAATAGATAGATGCAAAGGTATGGTTAGAGCATAGAGAAAAAGTTGAAGTGTATTGGGTCGTAGTAGTAGGAAGAGGCTCAATAGCTGAGTGCATAGAGGCCTAGTAGAGTCCACGACTGAGTGCACGGACCCCTGCAGCTGAGTGCGGAGGGCGGAGTCGGGTCTGTAAGTGAGATTGTACTTGAAAAGGAATACTAATAAAGATAAGTTTGATTCAGAATATTGTGCATCTATGTTTCTATTTATCATTATGCATTTTTATTGTTTATGATTACGCGCATTTACCTGAATGTTGAATGAATTAATAATAATATTGGGCCCTCACAAGTTAAGATAAGCACTAATATAATAGCGGAGTAAGAATAGAGATCAGGGTAGTACTTTCTTTGTGCCCTTACAAAGGTGCACGGGGGTAGTGGCACAGGTCGTGAAGGATAGACAGCTGCACGAAGTAGTGCAAGCACACAAGTTCATACCATGAAACTCCAGAAACTTCATCAAGACATGTCTAGGGTGTGGAAACTTGGTTCCAACACCCTCCCATACTACTTCGGGTGACACCTCAGTCCGCCCTCCGCGGACTGTTGCCGAAAGGGCCAGTATTACCAGGATTTTCTTGTCTAAATCACTTTCGAACCTGGGTCAGGCACCACTAAGCCAAAAAATGGTTCCGTTGCTAGGACTGGGATCTACATAAGGGATGTCTGATGTCGTGCCACTAGAACCCAACAAAAAAGGAAATTGAAGAGTGGCTGGATAAAAACATTCACAAGTTCGCGACAGAGGAAAATAGAACTCTGCAAGTATCTAAGAAAACATGGCTAGATCGGTACGTGTATATAGAAATGCATGAGATTTTCTTTGCATCCTTTCCTTCTGAACTATATGAGTGGATCGCGAGGTTAGCTGACAGCTAGGGAAGGTGTAGGCTTGACCAACCGATAGTGTGGACTCCGGAGCTAGTGCATAGACTAGAAGCCTCAGAGGATAAGATAGCATGAGCTGTGGACCACTGGTTCGACCAAATAATAAGAGGATTTATCACTGAGTTCACAGTGGACACGACCATCAGTTACAGTGAGGTAGAGAGATGTTTTCTCAAGGGACCGCGAGGTATGTATATTAAATCTTTGAATAACTAGATTAAGATGCTGTTATGTGAAAAGTAGGTTATGCTAATAAATTAATGTTTGGGACTACACAGAGCGGAAGAATCTACAGAACCAGTGAAGAATTACAAAACATTCCCTTAATTTCACCCTCGTGAGAGAGCGAAGATGAGCTCGCGAAAGCTTCTCCGTGAAGCGATGTCTGTTTGATAAGGCAACGGATTCCATAGTTACCACCCACACTGCCACCCACTTCACCTCCTTCACCTCCATATCCACCCACTCCACCTCCACCACCTCCACCACCTCCACGGTTCAATATGGTGAGCGCAATCAAACTACCAGTATTCAAAGGAGTTTGGAATGAGGATCCGGACCAATTCTAGTTCATGGTAAGAGTAGTATGGGAAGCACAAGGTGTCACAGATGACAACATTAAGAAGGCTACATTGGTGAGCGCGTTGTAGGATCATGCATTAACGTGGTACATCAAGCACTCTAACGACCACCCAAACATAGGGATAGCAGAGATCTAGAATGCGTTGAACAGAGAATTTAGCAGGCCAAAATCAGAAACATAGTCAATCATCGGGTTTAAAGAAATCGCGATGCTTCTAGGTGATACCCCTTGGGATCTGGACGAAAGGCTGAGGAGTACGATCCGTGAGGCCAATATGATGCTAACAGATGCACAACATCGTGCATGGTTTGTAGCATCTCTGACACCACACTTGAGGACAACGTTGTCACAGCAGAAACTTTCTACCCAGGCCGAAGCGTTGGAGATGACGATGAGATTACATGAGACCCCGAAACATGACCCTGGGTTGGGAGTTCAATAAATCCACGCGCAAATACAGAATCTGTGTTTAGAAATGCAGAGCTTGAAGTAGGATAGGGCACTGTGACCAGAGGCGTGCGAGGAAGTATGTTGCATAAAATGCAAAGGCCAGGGTCATGACAAGGATCACTGTCTAGTGTTTGCGAACTACTTGGTAGGAAGAGGGCTAATGCCATTGAGACCAGAGGCGCAGGTAGGACCAAGCACGAAAACCGCTTTATGATGTGCAATCTGTCAGATAGGAGGAAAACACACGATGGACGATTATCATTTACTACAGAAATATACACCGACACCGCAACAATTGTTTTGTAATTTTTGCAGGTCGATAGGCCATGATGAGTGTACTTGCAGCACTTATGAGCTAATGATGGATTGGACTCTAGCCTATAGAATGTAGACCGAAACGCAATCCCTTGACCCAGATGCGGGGATGGCACACGCTGGATTTTAGGGGCGAGGTTGAGGACAAGGAGCAATGGGACCAGGAAGGGGCCATAGATAGTTACTTTGTTACAATTGCGGAGGGCTAGGGCACTATGCCCATGACTGTACCAATCCAATGATGATATCCTATACGTATTATGCTCAGTTTGATCATGAAATAATAGATTGTCCTACGTTGATCATAGAGATGCACGAAAAAGGGGTATTCCAGCCTCCCCTGACTCAGAATTTATAAATGATGAGGTCTGAGCCACGTGAAGAGGACCCGAATGTGAACACGATGCTCAGATGTGGAGCAACCATGGGAGAGGATAAGGGGAAGAAGCTAGAGGAAAGTACGTGGGTTCCCAAGGCTCCTGCAAAGGAACACGAGTTTGACTTAGAATGCACAAAGGATACATTCATGTAATCTAAGAAGAGTTTCGCGGAGGCCTTCACTTCACGTAGTAAGGATCAACCAGAGCCAGGAATGGATTCTTCAATGCTCACTACCTTTCCAAAGACATGCACGAAACTACTGCATGACAACAAGGTGATTAAAGGACTCCAGGAACTAATCACCAAGTTTGCGGGGTCAAGGGAACCGCGCGTAGTCCAGAAATTGGGGAAGCATGCATTGCACACTGGAAGGGAGATGAGGTTGACTACACAAATTGGTGAGTATGAAATGGATCAAGTAATCCTAGATCTAGGTTCGGAAGCAAATGTATTACCGAAGAAAACAAGAGAATGCATGAGTAGGCCTGCATTACAGTGGTCCCCTATTCAATTATGAATGGTGAACCAACAAAAGATTTTGCCCATGGGAAGGTTGCAAGGGGTAATAGTTGATACTGAAGGCACAAGAACAAAGATAGATTTTGAAGTAATAGAGATTGTCAATGAAAAAAATCCCTATCCCGTGTTGTTAGGAATAGACTGGGCCACTGATATGAATAGATTCATCAATATGAAGAAGCACAAAATGATCTTCGAGAAAAGTTCGCTATGCGTAGTAGTCCCATTAGACCCATCTGAAGGAGCACGCTACTCTGAACCAGTGCACGACGATGAAAGAGACGATGATCTTGATTATATTTACAAGATAACTGCGTCAGACCAAGATTGGGTGAATCCGACTGTAGATGGGAGGATCTTGTGGGAGCGCGAAAGCTCCTGCACTTCAGACTTAGATGAGGAAGTAGAGCGATCGCAGAATCGATTGCACGAAGTAACAACGCTGAATTGCAACATGATGGTTAGATCACTACATTGCATGACAATAGAGGCAAGAGAGCTACCGACATATGATGGATTGATAGAGGTGGATGAATTCCTGAACAAATTTAAAAGCGTAGTACCAGAACAACAACGGTGCGATGCATTTAAGTGGGCACTGCGCACAACAACCGCACGATGGTGGGGTACACATCAAGGAAATTTTTAGGACTGGCACAGATGTAGGAAGATGATGTGCGTATGATTTGGAAGCCCCAGTTTTGAATGAGAGTTGGGCAACTAGGACGGAGCAGCTTGCATGCCCACCTATGTCAATGGGTACAGATGTGTGTTGTGTAGTCCACACAAGCACACCCCAAACTAAGGATCGAAAATCGAAATAGGAAGTAGCAATAGGAAAGGAAACGCACCAGTAGTCTGATGGGCGTATATGGCCATGTGAAAAAACTTGAGCGCGAAAAGGATTCTGAAGCTAAAGAGTAGAGTCGAGACCATAGTTTTGGATGAAAGGAATCTACACGGAATAGCTCCCACAGTGGGGATAGTATGCGAGGACTAGGATGAGGAAATTATGCAATCACACAAGGACGAACATATGTAGATTCAGAAAGCCATTCAGCGAGGGAACCTTAAGCTTTGCGAACCTGAAGAAGATCGAGTACGACTGAGGTAGAAAAACATGTTAATGGATGCAAAAATAGAAAAAATGGAAAACAAAATCACGCAACTGTGTCACATCGATAACCTAAGAGTGACAGGACAAGATATGAGCAGCTGTACTGCTGCATTAGAAGATTTCCACCAGGAATGTGTGGCTCTGCTACCATGGCTGCGTCCGCACCTTACCAAACAAAGTAACCAAGAGAACACACCGCATAAGGAAGGACACCCATGCTGACTGTCATGTCAAGGTAATTGAGGAGTGCCCGCAGACTAGGCTGGAAGGTGAATTGAAGCCTCACATAGGTAGTGTGACCACCTGACTATCCGTAGGAAGCATAGTCTCAGCGCTCCAAGCATTTGAAAGAGAGCGCGAGACTATAAAAGAGTCTGTATGGGAGCTATGTGATAAGGAGGTTCCACGTAGGATTAGTATGTCATAGGGTTCACATCCATGCATAGGGGGTTGCACTGCCATTTGGATAGAATGGGAGGTGACCATTGGTGTCACTGTTCATGAAAAGATGTCCAATTCAAGGTAAAGAGGAGTGGGCGATGGGAAATTAAGACACAAATTAAGTGCTAGATTTTGGAGGACCTATTGCCAAGAAGGCATTAATGACTCAGAAGTGGGGGGAATGGTCGAATTTAAATTCAAAAGATGCTATAAAATCCCCAAGGCTAGCCACGAGGCAACACTTGGTTGTGTGAGAATTGAACAGTTATAGAGCAATGACCACCACATACTCTTACCACCCTTGACTATAGATATGATGAATACTACCAGAACAATAGTGTGATTCGCCGAAGATACCACGGAACCCCATATGGCCCAGGAGGATCCAAGAGAGGTGGCAGTTGCGCCAGAAGTTCCAAAATCACCCCGAACACCACAAGCGAAGAAAGATAAGAAGACTATTGGCCCAGTCCATGTATCCCCAAGAAACCCATGGTTTGGAAAATTTTCAATGGAAGAAAAGGGAAAAGCCGTCACCGTTGAATCAAACAAAGAGGAGGAAGATTTGCAAGCTCTAATTGCTCAAATTGAGGCACAAGACGATGTGGTGGAGGATGTCTCACCAATGCCTTCCACAAAAAAGTTAACTACGTACATCCCCCCATGGAAAGGGAAAGCCAAGATACTGAAAGACCTGGAGGCCACAAAGAGTGCGCTCTAGACCTTGCTCCTCCCCAGTGGGATAAGGTTTGAAGGTTTTCCTTTGGGATGAACACCTACCATGAAGTTCAAGGATTGGGACCTCACGGATAGCAAGAAGTTCCCACACCTAGCCACAGAGAGTTTAATGAAGCAGAAATGGTTGCGCGGTGTGGATAAGGCTGGGTTACTCCATCTACAATGGATACCCCACTACCACCGCACGCCCATCACCATTTTTGTCATCAGGAAGCTTTTGTGCCTGGTGCATGATGGGTATCTATGGCTAGAGGAGCCCATTCCCACCATAGCCGACCTAATTCAGAGAATTTTTCGACTACCCTTCAAAGGACATGACCCCGTGGCCATAGCGGGAAAAAACAACAAATTGGCCCTCATAGAAACCATGAAGGCCAAGTACAAACTAGAGAAGGAAAAGCGGGGGTATGCAATAGCAAGCATTAAGGACAAAGGGGTATGTGTAGCAACCCAGCTGCTGGTCGGCAAGCTGATGAGGAAATGTAGTGTCGATGAAGTACGAGTGTCTGTGATTACACTTGCAGAGCAGTGCACAGAGGGGGTACAGTTCAACTGGGTGTAGTTCCTCTATGAGGAGTTTCTACAAACTGCAAGGAGGCCTAGGAGTAGGGTAATACCTTCCACTATGTGTGTTTGCTCTTATACATCTTGTTTTTTGTAAGGGAACTGGTGGAGGACAACTAGTTTCCCAGTATTTAGGATGATCTACCCGAAGCAGTGAGCTACAGCTTGCTCTAGGCTACAAAAGACACGAAGACGATTCATGAGATGAAGGTGTTTTGGGTGTTCATGGAGGAGAGCTTTTGAATGTAGATCAACTGAAGGCCACACCTGTCTCCCATGGTTTATAACAGCTTGTAGAGCTCGACAGAGTTCAAGGCAGACATGCATAACCTGTATATCCAGGCGCGCCAAGATCCAGTGCGAAAATGGGTGAAGCTTCTGTTCATCACAACGAATGATGCGATCTTCGCATTAATGGAGTCATGGCCTCCGGAGCGGCATGCCCCGGACTTGGAAGCAATGGAGAAGGTCGCAACCCAGCAAAGGAAGAAGGACACCAAGTTGCGCATCGCATAACTAGCTGAAAAGAGGCGCTATGGATAAGAACTAGCTGCAGAGCAAAACACGACCGATGTAGCAGCAACGGCGTAGACAACAAAAACCAAAAAAATTGCAACAAAAGAGCTTGAGGAGGGCGAGGAGATGTCCACGGGGCAGCAGACAGGGGAAGTGGATAGGACAGAAGAATGCACAGACCCTGGTTTAGCATCGACCCAACTCAAGCGGTCATGTGTCCCTGGGAAAATAGCTCCCAAGAAGAAGGTGAAGGTGACAAGATGTCCGTCGACCCGATCACGCTCACAGAAGGTGATCTATTTGACATCAGCGAAACAGTTCGCGAAGTCACAATAGACACGCTCTAGGAAATGAGGATGGAGCAAAACACTGTGTTGGGGGCACTCGTCACACAGCTACAAGGCTTACAGGTATAGCCCCCTCAAATAGGGTCAATGGCTCCGTACATCATAGTAGGACCCACAGAAGACAACCCTTTCATGTTGGCTGAAGGTGCCCTAGCAGTAGCAATCAAGGTTGACCAGGATGCAATGTATGAAAGGCACCGGCTTAAACATGGCAACCCTGCCGCGTGAAACCTTGTACCAGTTACAGGATGGGGTCATCGCAGAGCTTCACACTATGGAAGGCTACGTGATCCAGGTCTTGAACGAGTAGAAAATCAAGATGGATCAGCTCAATGTCCAGTGTAATGAGCTGGTTGTGCAGGCTCATGGACTGGAGCAGGCAGTAGAGGATGCATGTAGGAGCATCCTAGAGTTGGTCATGCTGGCAGAGCTACCAGCAGCAAAACGGGTCCATAGATTGGCGACCGGAGTCCGCAAGGCTAGGGAGGAAATTGCAAAGGTTCAATTGGAGCTGAGCTTGCAGATCGCCGAGCTACAGTTGAGGGTGCAGCCCTCCACACCACCAGAAGTCAGAGAGCAATGCGCCCGCACTATCCAAACGGGGTTGGATAAAATTGGTCAAGCGGTATGGAACTGCACCGGGATATTGGATCAAGCACTAAAAATGCTTACATACCTGTAGGAAGATCCAAACCTACAGTACCTAGAGATAAAGGTGTACGAGTTGTAGTAGGAGTACGATAGTGTCCGGGGGACCGTGCAGATGGTTATCCTTACTCAACGACTTGCCAAACTACAGCAGGTAAGGGCACTAAAGGTCTAATTAGAAGCCGCGTGACAAAAAGAAGCTCTTCTTAAAGCATGCATCCAACCATGGATCGATGAAGCTTCCACAATTATAGCTACCATTGAAGGAAAGCTGGCACAAATGGAGGAACTTTATGTGCTTAGACAGGAATGTGACCCTACTCACAAAGGTTAAGAGATACGCTTGTAGCAAGTACAACAGACAGCGGAATAGTGTGCCGTAGACACCCAAGTTGCGCGAGACCTATTGGATGGACTCTGTGCCAAGATCAAGGCACCAACAGAGTGAATCAAGACAAGTCACAATGATTGTGTTGGGGGCTTGTTGGGCATGGGATCCCCCACAACAGGTTGTGGAGCTTAAATCCCTAGTTTTGGTCAATCGTATTATAATACTCCATGAAGTATGAGCGCGGAATGTGAAAGTCTGGGATGAGTCATAGGGTTGTCCACCCTAAGAATTGTAAAATAATGTAAAGTTGTGTCAACCTACCCATGGTCCACAGACCATGGGATTGTATAAATAGAGTGAGGCTCTAAGTGTAAAAATAGTTTTTAGCAAACAAGCAAGTAATAGATAGATGTGAAGGCATGGTTAGAGCATAGAGTGAAGGTTGAAGTGTATTGGGTCGTAGCAGTAGGAAGAGTTTCTACAGCTGCATGCGCAGAGGCCTAGTAGAGTCTGCAGTTGAGTGCGCAGAGTGGAGTTGGGTCTATAAGTGGGATTTTACTTGAAAAGGAATACTAATAAAGATAAGCTTGATTCAGAATATTGTGCATCTATGCTTCTGTTTATCATTATGCATTTTTCTTGTTTATGATTACGTGCACTTACCTGAATGTTGAATGAAGTAATAAGAATATTGGGCCCTCACAAGTTAAGATAGGCACTAATATAATAGCGCAGTAAGAGTAGAGATCAAAGTAGTACTTTCTTCGTGCCCTTACATAGGTGTGGAGAGGTAGTGGCACCGGTCGCGAAGGATAGAAAACTGCATGGAGTAGTGCAAGCACACAGGTTCAGAACGCGAATCTCAAGAAAATTCATCAAAACATCCCTAGGGTGCGGAAACCTAGTTCCAGCACCCTCCCATACTACTTCGGGTGAGACCTCCATCCGGCCAAAAGGGCCAGTAGTACTGGGATTTGCTTGGCTAAATCACTTCCAAACCTGGGTCAGGCCCCACTAACCCAACACTATGTGCATGGCACGATGAAAAGTGGCCCCTGCATTTTTGAGACCAAATGCCACTATTGCATATTTGGATGTGCCCCAAGGTGTGGTGAACGTTGTCTTGTCCTCATCATCTTCATGCACTAGATGTTGACTGTAACCAGAGTAGCCATCCAAAAGTGGTGCCAACAACTCTCAGAAGGATATGCTCCGTTTTGGGAAAAGGATAATTATCTTTCAAAGATACTTTGTTTAAATTTCTGAAGTCTACACAGAGCCTAATTTCTCTGGTCTTCTTTCTCATCAGGGCTAGATTTGATATCCAATCAGAAAATTTGATGAAAATGATGATACCCACCTTGAAAAGTCTATTAATTTTTTTCTCTATGGATGGCATCAACCTTGGGTTAATCCTTCTTAACTTTTGTCTAAAGGGCTTTTGATTGGTCTTAATTAGGATGGTATGGTGAATTATTTTCTTGTCATACTCCTTCAGGTCTATATAATCCCAAGTGAAAACATCAGAAAATCAAGACATTAAATGAATGTATTTCTCTTTTACCTCGAAATATAATGATTTGGATAGATTGATCAATTTTGGTTTGTTTGTTGTTCCGATGTTCACGTCTTCAACACCCTTCTCCATAGGAACCAATATAGGCTTCCTTGATACATCATCCTCATCAAACAAGTCCTCCAAAGGTACAAGACCTTTCGCAATATTGTTTTCCTTCAACTGTAATATATCAACTTGGGTTGCCTCGATGACTTGATCATCCTTGTCGTAAACTTCATCCATGGAATAATTCTGAAACTCTCCACTCTAAAAAAATTTGTTCACCTGTTTGTCATCCCATAATACTTGTCAATATCACAAGTTCTTAGGAATATAGGGCTGATGCTTCACATGAATCTCAAATTTTTTGTTTGAAAAAAGGGGGATTTTGAAATATCTTGCAATTGTAGCTAATGAATCCACCATAAGATTCTAACTCCTTGGTACAACGGAAAGTGTATACGTAGGAAACATCCTAATAATATCAAAATCCACATTTCTATATTTTTTCATTCATGGATGGTGAGCTTGATATTCACCTTTAACTTGCTTGATCACAAGTTCTGAATCACCATACACCGAAATTTTTTGCACACCTAACCTTTTCAAGATCTTTAAACCTGTTATCAATGCTTCATACTCTGCCTCATTATTCGCACAATCAAAGGCTAACTTGTATGAGCATAATCTAACATTCTGAGGGAGATAAACTTGCTCATGATGTGGACTTCAAATCCAAATGCCAATACCTACTCCATTTTTCCCAAGAGCACCATCAATGTCCATAGTCAATGGGACATGTTCCTCTTCCAAGGGCTATACATCTTGTTTCTCTGTTGGGTCAATTTTCTGAAATTTCTCTTCAGACTGTTCTGAATTTTCCATTACCATCTTTGATGGTTGTTCTAAGCCTTTCTCAACCTTGTTCAATGGTTGTTCTGATGAACTTGGTAGCCTTGCTTTTTCCTGATCTGAAACTATCCTTATACAATTGAAAATCTTTGTTACATCTTTAATTTCCATAAGATGACTATCTACATCGTTCAATCCACTACCATTATATAAAATAAATGACTCTAAATCTTTATGTACAACATTTATAAGATGATTATTAGGCTTCTCCTTGCTAGCTATTATGAATTTCATGTTGGTTTCTCGATACAACTTCCTCAATTTCCTGAAAACTGAGATGGTGGCATAGGAGAAGTCTAACTATAGTGTGCCTCTTAGTTTTGATCACCATGATCTTGACAATAACATCCCAAACCATGGTGGTATGCCAGCTACCAACACATCCATTAAAACATTCTTTTCCTGGATTTGGTCCAGGGATACTACCAAATCATTGATTAGACCAAGACAACAGACCTTACCGGAATCAAAAGAGTACAAGTAATGGTACTCATGAGTTATATCTAAACCAAAACTTTCCATGATGGCCTTGGGCATTAGATTATGGGAGGCTCTGGAGTCAAGCATGGAGTTGTGAAGAATGAACTGATGGATTCTTAAACTCAGGTAAAATGGAGGATCATCACTATCTCCTGACTGACCATCTATGGCTATACCAAAAATTAATTTAGGTTGGTCATCTTTAATATTACCCATGTCAGACATACGATCAACTTTCAACATTTTAACTATATGAGAGTTGTAATGGCTATTTTTGACAAGTTCAGTAAGAGGGATTGACACTTTCAACTTTGAAATTTCAGTTTCTAAATTGAATGAGCTGGATTTTTCTACCTCTTTTTGAATGATGTATCTTTTCTCAGGAAGCTCTCTTGGTGTTTGATCCTTCTTCTGACTATCATGGTCTTTGTTTGGATTTCTTATAGCTGCTTGATTTACTTTTCTTTGGTTAGATAGTGCCAGCTCTTTACATTTGCTTTGATTTCCTTGAGGATTTATTTTTGGTTGAGCATCCTTCTACTGTGATGTACCTTTATGAATGGGATAGATTGGGAAATCTCTATTTCTCAAGGAATATTGCTTCTACTGAGAGATGAGTGAATTTAAGTATCATGTTTGATAGTCATTGGATTGAATTTCCAATGCATTGTCATTTTCCAGTATGTAATCTTCATCCTTAGGATCCTCCATCTCCTCGACATACTTCTCATTTTCAGTCAAGAAAATGGGATGGTGATCTTCCCTAAAGAAGTGATTTTCCTTGACAATCGGGTCTAGTTCATCATAAAATTCTCCTTGAGCATAATTCTACTAGAAGGGTGTCTGAATTGGGTGTTGATATGTCAATGCTCCAGGAGCTTTTTGCTCTCTTTTTTTTATCCTGTACTGAGGTTGTTGATGGTTTCTGAAGTTCAAATTTCTAACTTATGGCTCCTGAGTTCTATCTGAATTTATCATCCGGTCAGCCATTCTCTCCATGGTTCTAATCAGTTCATCTAGTTTAGGATTGGTGGAAGTAGAATGTTCTTCTTTGATGGTTACTCTCTTTTCTAGTTTCTCATGTTTCAATTGAGACTTTTTACTCATCAAGTTTGCTTCCACACTTACCGAATTATTTTGCATTTATTCCAGAATTGTAGGATCTCTTTCCCCTAGTTGATAAGCCATCCCAAATCAAAATCACCCAATTAATGTTGGAGTACTAAATCGGGTGGAGGTTTCATGTTATAGGGAATGGAATTGTAAATCTGTTTAAACCTTATAGTGAACTCCTGAACCCTCTCTTTAGGATTCATTCTCAATGTACTGTATTCTCCCAAGATCTACAATGGATCCTTCCTTCCCACCACTTGGCTAAGAATAACTCATTTAGCCTCTGACGAGTATCGATAGAGCATGTTGCCAAACCACAGAACCATTTTTTCACATCTCCAGAAAAATTTTGGGCCATTAGTCTCATTTTAGCATCATCTTCATCAAACTCCTCTAAGTCAATGATATCAGCCATCTTATCAATATGCTGTTGTGCTATGACTCTCGGGCGGCCATCAAAAAGAGGAAGTCTCTGGCCATAGGTCTAAGGTAAAGCTACCAACTGACTAGGTAATACTAAGGGTGAAAATCTCGCCATGACTGCTGGGGAATGGTGAATGGGAACTGTAACAGTTTGGGTTGGTTGGGATGAATATGAAGGTGGCGATATGGATGTTTTTGTCGGTGCGGTAGGGGATATGGCAGAAGATAAGCTTTCAAGTTGATAGTGAATATAGGCCTTTTTCGCAGTGATTTGTAATTGATCAGCTAGGCTTTGAAGTTTCTCAAAATGAGACCAAACCTCGTGCTCAAGTTTTGACGACTGAGAAGCAGAAGAGGGTTGATTAAACAAATACTTTGAGGTGGGAATGTATGATTCAAACTCTATTGGATCAAAAACTTCTTCTGTAAGACAAGACTCAAATTTCGAGTGAAATAGGGATAGCTCAAATTTAATGTCAAGTGGAATATCATCAATACTAAGTATATGATCTGGCAAGGAAGTCGTCCTTTCCAATTTTGTGCTTTCATTCCTGGGGAAAGGGACTTTAGGATTTCTTAACAATCTTTCAGGATCATCAACTGGAGAAGGTGTATTTGGGTCAGGGTTTGACCTGGTATATATTTTCGGAGACAGTATCTTAACACGGTCACAGAATATATGAGGAAAAGGACCTAAGACTTTGAGCTGAAAAAAAAATATTTTGGAAGAAAAGTCTTCAATAGAGAAATGTTAAATTGATTGAGAGCTTACCGATGGAATGAAGTCTGATCAAACCTGTGACTTGTAACCTTCTTCACTTTTCGAACAAGCTTTGATTGTCTTTGACTGAATTAGCTGGATCAGGATGCAGAATTTTTTCTTGTTTGTCTCCTTGACGCCTGCTCTACAACCTCAACACTACAATTACAGAATCAACGTTTAAGAAAATTAGTCCCATCATCCAGAGGACCAAATTCCAATGAAAAATAGTCATATACCTGTTAACACCCAGGTTGTTCCCTTTGACTCCCAAGGGAATACGGCCGGGGTAACCACTAACCAATCTTTGGATTGCAGTTTCTAGCCAAACTGTAATCAGAGAGGACTCTCTCTTTATGATTTGTCTCTGTTTTGATAGTATTTTAGGCTAGTTATTATGTTCAGGGTTTTGTTTTATGTTTTGGTTGAGGGATGGCTTCTGCATTTAAGGTGTAAGTTTTCAGGCAGTATTAGTCCATTGGGCAATGGAGTCTGTGGCTATACGTTGGCTGAATATTGAGTTGAGTTACTGAAATTATAGGGCCGTTTAAGTACTTCATGAAACAAATTTGAAATTGTGATGGTGAAGTGTGCTCAACCAGTGAAAGGCAATTAAGAATTTTCCACTAAGCTGGGTATGAGAAAGAGATATGTTGCACAGGAGCAAACTTGAATTCCTGAAACAACAATCACTGTGAAAGTATATAGTTTGAAAGTGCAGCAATTAAGAATTGCACCTTTATAACTGTAACTGAAGAAAACATATATAATATCATAGATTGAGTCTAGGGTAATCTGTGATTAAATCCTAGAACTATCCTTTTTCTTTGCCATTAACTGTAAAACACGGAACATGAATGAGCTACGAGAAGATGACAAAACACATAACTAAGAGTTTGAAGAAAACTTATTGATTCATGAAACACGCAGGAATCCTGTAACATTCAGCAAAACACCACAATGACTCAGATAACGCAGAGCTTTGGAAATTCCATCAGCTTTTGTATTAATAGTCTGGAAATTTACAGCATAAGAAACTCTTGAAGAGAGATCAACAACAACCCCTGCAAGATTATGCGAGGGGGGAATATATACAATTGGTCATACAAAATATCTGGAGCCTTGAGTCATTCTAGAAATGAATACGTTCACCCACTTTTCAAGATAGTAGATAAGAAAGTTATTACATCATTGAATACAAAATAAGTGCTCTTTATGTATGTCAGAAGATATTTTGACCTTTGGAGGCCACTGAGTCGGTCTGAACGTTCTGCTTTAACTCTGGAAAAATGTGCCTTTATGGCTGTCGTGCTGTAGTTTTTGGCCCTGTCACCTGTAGCTGTCAATCTTGCTTTATTGGCTGATTAGTTCTGCTGAGTTGGCCCAGCCTTTTCCTTTTCATGCCTGCTGGTGTTATCAAATTTTCCTGTGCATGATCACCTATGAATTTAAATGGAAATTTGATTTACAGGCTCTGGTTTATAATATCATCTGTATTGCCTTAGTCCACCATTCCTGTGTGGGCAATTGATGTCTCAGAATTGCATCCAAAGTCTCATCTGCCTCTGTATATTTGTAGAAGTTTGGAGGCACTTCAAACAGATGTTTGATCTCATCCATGATAAAAAATAAGTTTTCTATCCTGTTGTAGAGACTTTGTCCTGTAGCTGGCCCTGTTTCCTCTGAGGTGTTGGGCCTTTCAGTGATATGATTTGTGGCGAATGTGTTGACCCTCCTGGCATACTGCTCATATGTAAGTAGCCTTCCTGCACTGTTCAGTAAGCTAGGGAGACCTCTCTTTTGCAATGCCACATATTTGTCCATGAATCTATTGACCTTTGTTTGCATGTCCTGGGTCCTTCTTTCTAGTGTCTGCACCAGGCTTCTTAGTGTTAGGACCCTCTTTATTAACAAAATAGTCTCAGTCCTATTGGAGATTCCCATAGTTGCTAACTGAGCACTTGTTCTATTATTAAGCACATTGATCATCCTGTTGGCAACTTCAGGCATATTGCCTAGAGAGGCCCTTGATCTCTGAATTTCCCTCTGTGCTTTTGAAATGAGCTCCAACTGCTCATGAATTGTCTCAATATATTTCCATTGATCAGTGATGGATTGGCCAATATTGGCCCATAGCACTGTCTTGACCTCAGCCACTACTTTATCCAGTTTGAGCTCCTTCTCCAGCTCCTTTATCCTGTCTTTGAGGGCTTTTATTTCCCTGCCCTTTTCTGCCACAGTCTGCTTGGATTTATCATATATTTCATTTACCTTGGCTAAATTCTCCCTGGCCTCATTTAATTCTTTCATTTGAGCTTCTAGGACCTGAATCTCATTTCTCAGCTTTTGCATGTCCAGGCTTGGGGCCTGCTCTGTTGTTGGTGGTGGTGCTGAGGTAGAAGGTGCTGCCTGTTCTGTTTGTTGAGTGAGGGGAGCAGTAGTTGGAGGAGCTTCCTCAAGGTTAATTATCTCTGGAGGAGGCTGAGATGTTTGACCTCCTTCCTTTTGCTGTAATGCTGCTTGCAATGCTACCTGTGCAGCCTCTGATTCTCCCAACTTTTCTTGAGTCTAGATCAACTATTTATATAAAGACACCAGCAAAGTTGTCGCATCTTGATCATGTCTCAGCTGGGAAACTTCTTCCGTTTGAGGGTGAATAGTTGTTGGGATTTTGACCTTTTTCCTCAAAACTGCCATGTCTGCATCCCTTAATTTTAATATTTCTTGTATGCCCTTGATGTCCTTGGGGTCATGCGCAATCTCTATGATTATATCTTCTAAGGCCCTGATCCTGTTCTCCTTTGCTTGAGAGGATGCTCTCTCCAACTCAAGTTGGGCAGCTGTATTATTTAGGCTATTTTCTAGCCTGTAGTTATCCAATGTCTTGTCTGCCAAGGAGGCATACACCATCTCACCCGTGTGCTTATGCAATTCGATTTTGTCCATTGGGTGGATGTCCTTGGCAAGGACCTCAAGATTGGTCCTCAAGTAGTCTGAAGGGGACTGTGGTTGCAATGCAGTTGGCATGAAGTGACTCATGATCATTTTTCCTTCATTAACATCATATGCAGACATCAACCTTTGCTGGTTAGTGGGAGCCATTTTCAACAAATGTTTATATAGCTGTATTTTTATTGGCTCATTCCTCCTCTTTATGTCAATGAACTGCTGTTTGATGCTCAGTTCACCTTCTCTCTGCTGGCTTGAGGAGCTGACTTCTCCTCCCACTATCCTCTCTTGTTCCTGCTGGAAGGAACTTACTGAGGCCTCCATACTTGGTGGGCCCATGTCCAAAGATTGCCCCATAGGCATTTCCTCTTCAGAAAGGGGATTCATTCTGTGTCTTTTCTCCCCTTGAGTTGTTGTTGTTGTGAGGGGAGTCTCTCTATCCCTCTTTCTACTTATATCCTCCTTTTGTGGGGTTTGGAGGATTGAGGCTTCAACTGTTGTTTCCTGCCTAGGAGGCACAATTTGTGGTGGCTGCTGCTCAGTAAAAATTGGGGCCTCAACTGCCTTTTCTTGCTGTAGTGGCTGCTCTTTCTCTTGCTACCCCTCTTGTGGCTGTTGTACCTGTTCTTGTTGCTTTCGTACCTCCTCATGAGGTGGTTGTTCTGGTTCCATTTCCTTTTCCTTGCCCTTGGTAGATGTTTGCTCAGTAGCTTTGGCTGCTTGCTGATTTGCTGTGGAGGAAGATGCAGTTGTTCCCACTTGAGTGCTTGGAAGAGTAAACACCTGTGAACAAAGCTCTAGGTCAGCCACCTTTTTCAGATTTCTTAGTGCTCTTTGATTTAACTCTTCTTGTGTGATAGGCTCCTCTAAGGTTCCTCTCCTCCACTTTGTTTGATTTGCATACTTTTCTATATGAGGAAGTCTTACGTGGTCATAACTGGCCAGCCTATATTTGACCTTTCTTAGGCTTATGAAGTGATTGGGGTCATATGGTTTCCAAAGGAAACTAGTTTGCAAGCCAAGGGATTCTAACATTCTATCCACCTCTTGCCAACCTTCCTCCCTTTTGTTGTAGATAAAGTGGCCTAATTGGTTCCTGACCTTGAGCTGTTCTTTCTTGCCTCTGCCTGAAAAGTGTAGCACATCAGCATTCCCAAATTGCCTGAAGTATTCCAGGGCAAACAATCTCATGGGCACATATTTGGGCAATCTGTATGGGGGCAACTCACACCCATATATCCTTATAACTGTGTGGTTCTGGTAGAAGTACCAGTCCCCAATGCTATAAGATTTAGACAACTGAAGTACCCTTTGCATCTCATCAGTTAGTCTTGGAGGAGGTGAGCTCATCATCAGAGACATGGCTGGGTGGATGAAGAGATCTATGAACTCACAGTAGGTATATGGAGAGTCAGGTCTGCAGTGGAAGACAGAGGACCAATAGACCACTGACCTTGGATTGCCTTGGGCATCCACTCTTTTCACAGCAAAAGAAAAATTTTCATGTTGATAATATAGGATTAGGTGGTATATGTAAGAGGTGTATCTAAACACCTTTTCTCTTGAAAAGTTCATCAACTGCTCATGTATCTTATCAGAGATGTAGGTGGCATAGTCATAGCAGATTGGAGACTTGCCAGGAGCGAACATGAGCATGATCACCAGCACAGTTTCATCAACAAATTCAATTGAATTATAGCCCAAAATGGGACTAATCATGTCTGCAAGATCTCTGCCCAATTGGTTGAGGTATACTTGGTTAATAGGAGGATACTTCACAGAGTCAGAGCCAATGTACAGCTGATTGAGTTTGGTGACCTGAGCATCTGTCAATCTAGCTCCTTGATTTATCAAATCTATTAGTGATGAAGGAAATAATGTCTTATCAGTCTTGAAGTTCAATATCTCTTTGATAGCTTCAGGGGTGATAAAGAAAACAACTGAGCCTGAAGGGTCAAGCACAACCCTCTGAGTAGGGTCATAGCATTCGGCACATAGATGGATTAAATCAGGAAACTGGTTGACCTGAGGGAGCTTGAAGATAGGGAGAGAAGAGTCCCATATGCCCAATACATCTGTTCCACTCTCATGTTTAGCCTTCAATTCATTTAGCAGGTGGATGTAGAACTTGGTCTTCATCAGCATTTCCTCTGATATTTGATAATCCAGGTCTCCTAGAGGTTGCGAGTCCAATTCTCTCTGAGGGGAATTTAAAGGGGCAACATTCAAGGCTACAGGTGCTACTGGAGGATCCATGGTCACCTTTAGGATTTCTGTTGTTTATAAACTGGTGTTACTGTGCAGAGCAACACCAAAGAGTTTTTCTTTAAAAGAAAGGTGAATTACTGATGAACAGAGAATAAATGGTTAATTACAGCAATTGAAATACTGCTCAAAGTATGGATAAGACAAATGCCTGGCTTTAAACTCTTTTTCACAGCAAATTGGTGCAGTTTAGGCTACCAGTCCACGATTGCGCGAACTGAATGTAAATTTTATGAAAACACTGGTAATATAAAGCTCAGCTGGTGAATTTCGACCTTACAGTGCAAATGGGGACTAGGCACAGGGGATTCGCCGGTGAATTATGTGTTTTTTCACTGTTTTAAGCTAGTTTTGGCGATTTACAGACAAAACGAGGCACAGGAGGGATTTACAGGGATAAATACCTGGCAACTGTTAACAATGGTCACGAATGCAGGTGGAAATGGCGTGCCAGCGGTCTCCAAGTCGAATTCAGCAGGTTGGCGTGAGTTTGGACGTGAAAAACATGCAGAGAAAACAACAGCCGTTTTTGCAAAAGTGCAAAAAATGCGAAATTTTGGCCAAAATATGGATTTTTTGGAACATTGGCGCTTTTTTGGATGACATCAGCATGACGTCATCAGGTGGGGTCAAGGTCGGATGACGTCAGCATGACATCATCGGGTGACGTGGCGGCATAAGAGAGATCCACGGGGATGGTGAGGTGGCAGACAGGTGGAGCACAGGCAGACGGGGGCACCGACGCGGTGATGACGTTGGCGGTGATGCTGGCAGGCGGGTTCACCGAAACCGGAAGTGGTTAGTGGTTTCATATCGCACCGCCTTCCATACGGAAGCGGAATGGTCAGAGGGGCCTCCGATACGATGTGGGGGTGACGCGTGGTAGAGGCCTGACGTCACCCCCTGACAAATTTCGGACGGTATCTTTCAGACGTCGGGGCCGGTCTGAAATGCGCGAGGGTCATCAGATGAAAAGGGCCCGATCCGACGGTCGACGGATCGTTGAGGTGGCCGGACGATACGGATGGGGGGCGGGATTAAAATAATATTTCTTTTGAGATTTGCGCCCGGCGGGAACCTTAGGAATTTGGCAATTTACATGGTTTTTTCAATGTTTTTTATAAAAATGCGGATAGCGCTAAGACTTTGGGTAAATGGAAAAAATGGGTTTTTTGTATGTATTTTGCAAATGAAGCGGGTTAGGGGTAAAAAGGGGTTTATCACAAGGTTTCTTGGCAAATGAAGGGTTTAGTGGGTTAAATGACTTCTGAAGGGGAAAGAGGGGTAAGGCTTAGGGCTCTTAAACTGACCAGATGTCAATTTAATCCCTGATAGTGAACATAGGGCTATAATGCCAAGGGGAGGGATATTTATACAATGCTTGGGGTTTATACACCATAGTGTTATAATAGTAGGGAAAGGGTAACATAGGGGATTTAGATAATAGAAGTTAGGGGTTAATATGGATGGAAAAGGTGAATGAGGAGTGAAATCACTAAGTTTATGTGAAGATAGCTTAGCTTAGGGAGTAGATCAAAATAAAAAGATTTTTAGACAAGAAATGTGGCTTTCAAAGGAATAAGAACGAGCATAAAACCTCAAATTTTTTCATGAACACAACTAATGAAGGGATGTTAGTAATGAAGGTGAAAAAGGGGAAAAGGAAGTTAGTCATGCTTCTTTATTTTGCTACAACATGATGGAGAAGGAGACCTTCTCAATCCATTGATATTCCTTTGTGAATAGGTTAGCACACATTGAATTGTAAGGAATGAAATTTCTGCAACCCCATCTGCCTACCCATCTATTTGCCTAGCATTTTTTTGTTTCTTCATGGAGGGTGCACTTAGACTTGCAGACCCTTATGTGCTTTTTCTTTTCTTTCGCTTTTTCCTTTTGATTTTCTATCTAAAACTACCCTTATTGCTTCCAAGGTCCCAGATTAAGCAGTTGTGAACCTTACTTCTCTACCTAAGCTACTGGTCTGCCAAGATTAAACAGTTTGGACAGACTTCTTTCTCTATTCTACAACAGAAAAATTGAAACATGGCATGATCCAGATTAGGCTTTTGGACCACCCATCAAAACTTAATCAATATGAAGCTATATACACACCTGGTCTCCTTTTGGAAATATGGGATCTTTGTATCACGAAAGCAGAGCATATTTGGAACTTTCTTTGCCAATCATGAAATATGAAACCTATTGGTATAGGTAGCTAACAACACCCAGGGAAGATGAGCCTTTCATTCCCTGGCAACGGTGCAGTATGTTATAAATCCTCTAGATCTCAAAGGCTAAGGAAGAGTCCAGCTGAGGTAACCACAGACTAATATTTCGACCTGGTAGCTAGCCCTACCAGGCCGGATAGGGGTCTCTCCAAAGGATCACAACTAAGAGGGTTGGATGGATTAAGGTTTTAGGCTAGATATAGTGGCTGAGGGTTTGTTTGATTCGATTTGATTGGGGTAGTCACTCAATGAGTGAATCAGGTTAAAGAGTGAACTAGGTCAAGGAAAAAGTGAATCAGAATTGCAAACATCTAATGGGGCAAGGTAGGCAAGTTACTTTAAAACTTTTTAGTATAGCGATGAAGTGGTTAGACTGGGGAGGTGCTAAAAAGAGCATGAAAACTATGAATTATTTTTAAACTGAATAAATGAAACAATTTATGATGATTTCACCAAAACCGATCATAGAAGATGAATTATGATTATCACACCTTGAAAATCAAACATATTTGAAATGAAATGGATCATGAAAGGTACAAAACATTCATACATATGTAACTAAACAAGAAACAATATCAAAATACCATGCCATAGGAATCCCACCATAATAGTTGCAACTCATCCAATATATTTCATGCCAAAGTCTAAAACACTAGTACAACATCCAATAGAGTCCAACCTATAGAATGATTAAGAAGTTACATGATATAGGCCTGAAACCAACTCATCCTAGCCTCAGGGGTCAAATCCATGAGAGGAGAAGCAGTTACAACAAAAATTGAACTGATAGCTAGACTGTAGGATGGTCAAAATGACTCATCCCTAACTTCAGTAAAATGATTCATTACAAGTCATGGAGGCCATTTACCTAATTTAATTATCCTAGGTGACAGTAAAAAAATAATAATTACATCAACCACATCAATTACATCAGTGAAACAATGATTTCCCATATGTAAAAATCAATTTTGGAGAGAAACAGTGAAAAATTGGGCCAACTGTCAAACGCGCAACACGAGTGTCAAAAGCATAGCACCATATTCAGACCCACTTTTTCCTACCTTCCAAATCTCCAAATTTAGCCCAAGATAGCACATTGGAAAGTGTATCATGTCTAGTTTCCAAAACTTCCCTTGGTTTTCAAATGGGATTGATTTGACCCTTCAAAACGCCATTCTCCCAAGCATGGAAAATTTTAAGGGCTAATGTTCGCCCAGTGGACTAATTTTCCATGATTTTTCCACAAAAAAGATTCACCAATTTCCAATTTTATAAAAGACGACTCACCCAAATTTTAAAATATAAAATTATTTTACCTTAACAGTTGCCAACATTATGTAGAGTCTATATATAAAATCATTATAAATTTGAATAATTTTACATATGTATCAATAAACATTTTATAGTTTGCATATTAGGGATTAATGAGATTCGCCAATGTTTTTAAAATTCAAGAAAATTTTCCATCCTTAAAATTTTCCTTGCTCCCAGGACTACTCAAATACGTAGCGCTTGGTCAAGGAATGAGGCAGAAACATGATTTTTAGGTAATTTTTCCCTATTTCGCCTGCCCGTTTTGCATTCCAGGGTTGGAAACATGGTTTTGCTAGATGTCTTGGTCCTTCTAAATCCAATGGTGGTTTCCATTCCTCCAAAAAATGCCTCAAAAAAGTGCGCAACACCTAAAGGTGCTATGTGTTCGACCAAGGAGCTGATATGAAATTGCCTCAAGAAAACAGGAAAGACAACATTACTAAGAAGTTGATGTTTGGTGTGGCTAGGCATGGATTGAAGCCTCTACAATTATATCAAGCTTATTCTTTTCTTCTTGGTGAGTTAGGGCTTCAATGCTTTCCCTAGCAGCCTTCAGCTTTGCCCTTGCTATTTGGTTTCTTTGGCAATGATACTTTGAAATCTTTCTTTGAATGTCAGTGTCTCTTTTGGCCTTGTCTAGGAGATTTTCAAGATGGTTGTTCACCCTCTCAAGCCACTTCTTTTGGTTCTCATTGATCATTTTGGAAAATTGTTTATTTAGGGTGAGCTCATTAGCTAGTTCAACCTCTTCCTATTTTTCTAGCTCCAATGCTCTTTCTAGGCCTCTCGTCCTTAGCCTTCTTCTTGGCACCTTTTCCTCTAGCTGGTCACTATATTCTCCATATGCTTCATCAAGTAAAGCCTTAGAATTTTTAGCCTCCCTCTTTTCCTTGATGAGCTGAATCTCCGTGAGCTCATGTTTGGTCTCAAACTGCTTGTTTTCCTGCTCATAATATGTGATGACGTATTTTTTCCTCTGCAAATTGGCCTGGAGCTCTTTGTGGAGTGCATCCTTTTCTTTGATTACAATTCTTGTGCTCTCATTTTCATCATGCTCACTTAGGTCAACTAAGTCAAAATCATGCTGTTGGATCTCTTTCATATTTTCCTTTCCCTTCTGTACCTGCTTTGTTGTTGAAGAAGGCAAGGCCCCTCCCACAATATGTGGGGAAAACACCTGCCTATGTCCCCTCTGATAAGCATGTGGCAAGGTGCCCAAATCAACCCCTTTAGGTTTGATGACCTCACCATGTTCAATGTGCTCTTTCTCTCTGACTTCATCTCTGATAGGTGAATTAATATGCTCATGGAATGGTGATGATGGATGTGATGGTGAGGATAACTCATTAGATGAGTCTGAATGATCTATGGGATGATATAGAGGAATGGAGGTGGAAAGATGAGGTGATGAAGGGATGATATGAACATTCTGAGTAGATGAATGAGTGAATATGGGATTATCTATGAATGTACTCCAAGCAATGTTGAGTTCCTTGAGATGATAAAGGACTATGATTTTAATAAGGGAATGATTAAAAGGACTCTTCATTTGATCTTTATATTCCATCTTTTGGGCAATGTAGTCCATCTTCTCAACACTCCAAAAAATATAGTAGGGTATATTGAGTATTTTTACCATAGTGAAATGCATTAAAAGTCAGATGTGATATGAATAGGGCCTAGAAAATCTACCTTCACATGAAAAATATTTAATGATAATCTTCATCATTGGCGCCTATCTGTCAAGGAGGTGTGAAAAAATAAAATAGCCCCTTCTTTCATTTCGGTACCTTGGTTTCATTTCAGGCTCATAATAATGCCTCTCCAAATCACCTTGTTTAAACCATTTCTCCCCAACATCTGGGATTCTGGTTGTAGCTGATATAATGGTAGTAGATAAAGTAAAACATATACCTACTAGAGTGACTTGGTTGTCTTGGAGTTTAGATATAAAGAGCCTAGTCAACTCAAGATGGTGTTGGACTGCCTGAACATGCTCATAGAAATCATAACAACATAGCCATTTGAAGCATGAGAGAGTCATAGGATATGCCAAGAGTTCCCTCAAATCTGTGGGCTCATATCTTTGTATCTGGCCTCCTTTGTGAGATTTATTGACCTCTGTTTCCTCTCTATCTATTTCCTCTTCCTCATCGTGTGGTTTATATTCCTCATCTGCCATGGTGTTTAATATCGAACCCTAGGGAGGTATGAGGTAGTGGGAATGTATTCTTTTGGAAATAGTAAATGGGGAAGGGTAAATATGAAGATGATGGGTGAAGGGCCATATGTAATGGAGGGGGATATAGGGTAGTAGTATGATAGCTTGGGGATGGGGGAAGCTTTTTGCAATATAGCGGGTTTGGGAGCCTAGGTAGTTGTATCACCTAGGACTTAGGGTTTTTGGACAAAGGGTTAGAGGGTATCTGGGATAAAAAGGTTTAAGGAAACTGAAGGAAGGTGTATGGGAGTGTATAAAAGGGATTGAGAGTGCAAGGTTGTTTTTGGGGGAGATCTAGAATTTAGATATAGAATTAAACCAAATCTTCAATTAAAACTTTAAAACACTTTGGGACTGACTTGAGGAGGAAGAAAAACACATTCCTTAGCTTCTACTTACTTGTCTGGAGGTTAAATGCACTTTGGAGGAGCTAAGGAGGTGATTGTAGCCTTCCTGGACAAACACACAACAACAATACATAGTGCGCAGTGCCTTAGAAAAATGTATAGTGCCTTAAGGGAACATGCAACACCTTAAGGGAATGCATAGCACCTTAAGGAAACATGCATTGCCAGAAGAGAATGCACAACGCCAAAAGAGAATGCACAATGCCTACTCTGTTCTACTGATTTTCACCCAGAACTGTGAAAAGGGTCTCTTGGGGTTTGCTCAATCAGTGGTAGGAGGAAAATGAAGCTGAGTTTGAAGCCAAGAAGTCCTTTATAGCTGAGTGAATTTGATCTTTTAGATTTAAAACCCACTTTCTAATGTTTCATTTCACCTTTTTGACCTCTTTTCTAATTTCCTTTCTGACTTTTTCCTTTGCAGGTGGATGATGTTGGAGTTTTAGCAATCTTTACTTTTGAATTTAGATTGGATGATATTGGCAATAAAGATTGATTAAACAACTAGCAAGAGTGACTTATTGCATATGATAAACATAAAATACATAAATAAATAAAATTATTACATCTCTTCTTTTTTGAAATAAAATTACAATTCGAAACATAACTTATGCTTTTGAAATGAAAATTTGAGCTCTGGCAACCATAGTTACATGTTTGCAAATCCTCTTTGAATGAAAAAGGGATATTATTTATTTCACTCTCATACTTTTACTGGCCTTATGTAGTGAATTGTGTTTTTTGTTGGACCTTGGAGGAATGAAACCTAGTGACCTAATGAGGCCTTGAATAACTAGACTTCATGTAGACTTGACTAACACAAGACATGATGAAATGCTATTTTAAAATGAATGTATGCTCAATAAGGTACGGGAAGGTGGGCTAGGGAATATCGATTTTTTGAGGGAGAGTGGGATTATGACATGGGCTACCATCAGTGAGTAAATTTTTGCATGAGGACCTAGGTGGAATGACAAAAGTTTCAATATGGGACACTAATATGATAGAAAAGAGGATTTTTGATCACTGATGGTAGTATGCAAATATTGAATCTAATAGGGAGCACTTTCTTCCTCAACTCGTCTTAATTCAAGATCATATGTCACCTAGACAATGCTCGCGTCAATCACCCTCTACCCCAATTATGCCGTGAAAATTTATTTCTCGACCCGTTCTTCAGGAATATCTTGCTAGGAATCTGAAGGTAATGAGCTGACAATGGTTGCACCCTCCTTTAGGCCTACGTACTTCAATATGGGAGGAACAAAAATTTCTTCTATTAAATTATTGCAGGAGTGGACCTTCCTCGCTCCTCTTGGCATTGTGACCTGAAACAGAGAGTGGATAATGTCCTCCACCTGGTCTATACAAATTCGATCTGCTACCTCTAACTCTTTTTCCTCCTTGTGTTCATTCCTCAATTAGGCTGAGTCTTCTTCATGTGGTGCCTCTTTTCCTGTCGTCATCACTTGTTCTTATGGAACAACATCAACCTTAGGGTTTTTCATTTCCTTATTATCCTACCCTGACTGAGTCGGTGGTGGTTCTTGTGTGACCCCCCTACTCATTTCAATATCCACATCTGTTTGGGCAAGTGATGCTAGTCCTGATGTAACAACATCACTCGCCAGCTCCTTGACCGCAACTTCTTCTCTTTATGCTTCATTAATGAAAGTTGAGTCCTGTAGAACATCATCAACTACATCCATTGTCCTCATATATTCATCGATAGGTTCCACAGGTGAGGCTAGTCCTTGTATAGGAGCCTAGACTATGTCACCAACTATTTCCTTCACTTCCATTTATTCATTAATAGGTTTCACAGACAAGGTTGGCTCTTGTGTGATAGCCTTGACTGTGTCACCAATTGTTTCTTCCGCTTCCATGTCTACAATAATCGGTTCCACAGTTTCTTCCACTTCCATCTCCATGTCTTCTAGTTCCTCTTCTTCTTTCTCCATTTACTCGGGCTCTTCTTCTCCTCCTACTGTGCCAACTAGGGATGTTGTTCTTCCCTCTGATCACTTCAGTTCTTCCTCTCCTACTGTTGTACCAGCAGGAGATGTTGGTCCTTCCTCTAATCCTTTTGGTTCTTCCTCTCCTACTGTTGTACTAGTAGGAGATGTTGGTTCTTCCTCTCCCAATTCCTCGAGATCTTCTTCCTCTCCTGTTGTACCAGCAGGAGAGGTTGGTTCTTGCTTCTCCAATTCCTCGGGTGCTTCCTCTCTAGCAGTTATAACAACTACTACTTCCTCCTCTGTCATCTCAAGGAATTGTGCCCAACGTACTTATAGTCTGGTCAATGCATGCATGACCAACAATCGAACTAGTTTATGGTTTATGAGGACTGCTAGAACTTGGTGTAAGCACCAAGCAGACTACGCCATAAGTTGAAGACTCTTCATCAAGAACAAAGGCATCTTCAAAGGATGAACTTGTGCCTACGGAAATCGAAGATGGACTAGAATTTTGAAGTGGTATTTGAATAGGGTGGTAAACCGCCCTTCACAAGTTATATATTTCATGACAAATCTTGCTACCTCACCCCATGGATGTGGCAAGGACTTACAGTCATACCCCCTTCCCTTCAGAACATCGCTTTCTCTAGCCTGCAAAAATAATTCCTGGAATTTGGGCAGCGAGGCCTTCCTTGAGAACCACTTTTGTCTGTGCTATGTTAACCCATTGACTTCTGCAATGGCCTCCTCTATGACAGGGATTTCTAATCCTCTCACCCACAAGAAATTCTCATCTGAATTCATTATGAATTGTACTGTGATCCCCTCATAGAACCCCTGCACTCCGTTGAAATAGATATACCATCATGCCTCTACAAAGACTCACCATACATCTGCATTACTGTGGACCAGGGTTGTATCCTTGTGTTGATGATGCACAACCAGTCTGCCCATCATGTAGAAACTGTAATAGCGTTTTGGATACAGCAGACCATTGGTAGGAGCGACAACGACCAACATATTGTAGTAATAGCATGGTAAAAAAAATTAATGAGGTGGGATGATGGTAAAACAGTAGGTGATTTCTCGGGAAATGAAGAGAATCATGGTGGATTATCGTGAATGCAATGAATAGTGTGGTAATTATTCCACATTAAATCAGAAGGTACATGTTTCAAGTCCCAACGCATTCCAATGATTATGTGAAATAATGATGGAGATTGTGGAGCATACCATCGCATAAGGTTTAATGATGGTATTGGATTAATCATTAGTGCGGTTTAATTATGCTACATTTCAATTACGACGGCAACCCCCCCCCCCCAACTTATAAATAGTCGTCCACGACATGTCAATGTCTTATCCATGGAATATTTAATTAAATTTGTAAAAGCCAACAAAGACGTACCTGGAAACCTACCAGAGAGAAGTGATAGTTGGTAGAGTAACGACATAGTAACAGCAACGGTAGAGTAACAGTAATCGAGGAGTAACAACATCGGCGAAATAACAACAATTGCGCAGTAAGAGCAACCGAGGAGTAACAACATCGATGGAGTAACAATGTCCAAGGAGTAACAACATTCAAGGAGTAACAAAAACCGAGGAGTAACATCATCGGTGGAGTAACAACATCCGAGGAGTAACAAATTCCGAGGCACTTTTCCTGTAGCCAAATAGGTAGCAATGTCTGCATACCAAGGGGTATTAGTAGAAATTAGAAATAAATGCTCATCTGTAAATCTATCTTCAATAGGTTCTCCTTCACTATCAGCATTTAATCTAGACAGAAAATCACCAACTACGTTATCCTTCCATGGTTTATCTATAATGGGGATAACAAAATTCTCGAAGTAATAACAACCACCTTGTTATATGACCAGAAGTTATAGGTTTTTTCATAAAATACCTAATTGCTACATGATCAATGTGTAAAAAAGTAGGATACCCAATAATACAGTGTCGAAAATTATTAACAAAATAGATGAAAACCAAAAATTCCTTCTCCATTACCATATAGTTTAGCTCAATAGACATTAAATTCTTGCTGACGTAATAGACCGCATACGGCTTCTTGTCTTCTTGCTATCCCAACACTGCCCCTACAGCCGTTTGAGAGGCATCTGTATGGATATGAAATGTGAGTTCCCAGTTGGGACCACGTAAGATTGGAGCTTGGCAGATTAGTTCTTTGATCTTCTCAAAAGCTACTTCACAATCATCTGTCCACAAAAATTATGCATCTTTAGTTAACAATTGAAAAAGTGGAAATGCGATCTTGGAAATTTTTCTATAAAATGCCTATAGTAACCAGTACAACCAATAAAACTACGTACTTGATTTGGTGTCTTTGGAATAGGAAAATGCAAAATTACCTTTACCTTGGCAGGGTCAACCTGTATTCCAGCATCCAAAAGAAAATTTCCCAGCACTACTCCCTCTTCTCTCATCATATGACATTTCATTGTACTTAGAGAAACATGCATTTGTTTACACCTTTTAAGGACTTTCTCCAAGTTTGCCAACCCTTCTTCGAATGACCCTCCATTTGGTGTAAGATCATCCACATAAGTTTCAACACTGTCATCGAGTAAATAATATAAAATCCCTAGTATTGACCTTTGAAAGGTAGCAGGCACATTACAAAGACCAAACAGAAGGACACAATAAGCGAATGTTCCCCAAGGGCATGTAAAGGTAGTCTTTTCCTGATCCTCAAGAGCTATTTGAATTTGGTTATACCCGCTAAACCTGTCCAAGAAAGAGAAAAGCCTCTTCCTAGCCAGGGTATCAAGGACTTGGTCGATAAAAGATAGAGGAAAATGATATTTCAAGGTTTCTTTAATCAACTCCCTATTGTCTACACAAATATTCCATTTACCATTCTTTTTAGGAACGATGACCAGCAGGGATGCCCATTGGCTATCCGAGATTGGGTAAATAAATCTTGCATCCAATAACTTTTGGAGCTCTTCTTTGACAATTTTCTTCAAGGAAGGGTTCATCCTTCTTTGGGGTTGTATCACTGGTCGACAATCTTCTTTAATGTAGATATGATGAGTACACAAATCAGCAGGGATAATTTTGACATTAGTTTAATCCCATGCGGACACTTCTTTCTATTCTCGAAGGATCTTTAAGAGTTGTTCAGTCTAGACTGGTGAAAGATTCAGGTTCATATTCAATGTCTTCCCTGGCACAATATTCATTGGTATGTTGTCAGAAAGTGTTGTTATAGGAATGTCTTCACCTTCTGTTTAATATCCGATAGTTTCCTATATTTTAGATCTCATGATTGATTCCAAAAACTACCCAATTGGATCTGCAACAGCATGAGGGCTGCTAATAAAAGTGCTGATAGTATTAACCTATGTCTCATTCTTAAAGAAAATAACTTGCCCCATGGTAGGAACTAGCTAGAAATCTTGATGTTTAGTTTGAATCCCATCCAAAGACAAAGAGCTCTGCTTTGGCTTTTTCTATGAGCTTGTTTCAGCAAGGGGATAGAGAATAAGATTTTTCGTATTTTCCCCATTAGAAATTATCATGTTCCTTGACCGACATCCGATATAGGCATCAGTCACTGCAAGCCATGACCATCCTAAAATAAGGGGATGAACACCAGCTGGGGACTACATATGTAAGACTAGGAGGTCAATGGGATAGTGCCAAGAATCCACAAAAATTGTTATGTCTTTCAATTTCCATATTGGTTTGATTGTAGATCTATCCGGTAACTCTAAGACTGTAGGGGTTGGCTTAAGACCACACAATCCCATTGTAAGCATGGTTTTAGAAGTAACTACATTAATTGCAACACCCAAGTCTACCATCACATTCGGAATATCTACCCTGTTCATATGAACTATTAGGATTGGGTTCCCATGATTCCCATATTTTACAAGAATAACATTTCCGAGCATAATGTCAGATAACCTCCCCATAACGTGAATTGTAAGTGGATATTTTGTTTACTGCCAAAGTCTCTTAGAACAATATTCTCTTATAGTTTTAGTGTAAATTGGTACATCTTTCATGACCTGAAGCAAGGAGATTTTTACAAATAAATTTTGTAATCCTCCTAAAAGATAAAATTCCAGTTGAGGGACCCGTTTACTCAAGGCTAATCATTCTGGAGAAGGAGGATTGGTTTGACAGGCCTGAGTAACAGTCAAATGAGAAGGAGAATATTCCACATATTATTGGGTTGTTTCATCCCTGACTACTTGAGATTCTAGATTCTCATCGTGAAGATGTTCAACAATAACGGGCTATGTAGGAGCATTTACTAACCAACCAGATCATAGATTTATCTCATTAAACCCTATGTTAGAGATGTTGTATGAAGGAAGGTTGAGGGTGTTTGCTTTCTGAGCGCCCTTATTATTTTGATTTGGGTCTGGATGAATAGGAAGTTGAGGCCAAAGAGGAGGATTATTGGAGGGAACACTAGAGGGTAGTTGTAACTATGGTTGCTACTGTGTAGGTTGAGGAAATTGAGCAGTAGGGGGAATAGGATTATGCCAACCTTGAGACCATGAAGAATTTGAATTAGGTTGAGGACACCATGGTTGCGTAGGTGGGTATTGATAATATTGAGGCTCAAAAGGAATTGGCTGAGGATTTATATTCTAATATTGAAAAGGATCCTGAGATGTACATAGATTTAAGCCCGATGATCGTCGCTGCCATGGTCTTTTAGACCCAATGAATCATAGTTGATCTGGTTCTTCATTTGCCCCCGAAAATACTACCTTTAGTGTTGGAAGAGATGGACACGCATCGGTGTAGTGACACTATTCACTGATAGCACATGTCTCTATAGTGTTTAGTGGGTACTCCTTCAGTAGGTGTTTCTTTCTACACCATGGGTAGAAAATAGCCATAGTATTTTCCAACTCCATCTGTTTCTACTTTTCCTATAATGTGTCCATTTTGGAGGAGAATGTACTTAGGATATCAGTTTTCAAATTATCTAGTAGGTTCCCAATTTCTTCATTTGTGATTCCCTCGCTTGATGCTTTGAAAGTTCGGATTCCTTGTTTATTCCTTGCAAGTCCCCTTGAACATTGAATATAGAGTGCACAGATGGTGTCAAAGTATTCCTTAGATATATCTCCTTTACCTACCATGTTTAACAGCTCCAAAGATTCTTCCCTTAGGGCCCAAAGAAAAGTAATTTTCAAAATATCCTTATACATGTCACTGTGGCCAAATATTTGGAGGGTATACTTAAAACAATCCACACAGTCCTCCATGTTTTCATCCTTCTCTTGCATCATTTTGAAAATTTCTTCCTTAACATCCTCAGATTTACTGTAGTCATACCCTTTACAAACAATATCAAACTTGAATAGGAAAGTGTATGGGTCCTCTGTGGAAATCCCATGGAAGTTTGGTAGTGCGGTCAGTGGAATATGCTTCATTGGTGCATCACTTGTAATTTTCCCAATTGGGAACTCAATTGAAGATGTTACGGGTGCCATAAATATCCTCCAATACTCACTTGGAACTTCAACAGTTTCCTACTATGTAACAATTGGTGGTTCTGAAAGTTTAACAATGCTCCACTGATCGCGAGGTGAAGAAAATCCTCTGGGATTTCCTTCTTCAATTCCTGAGTGGCATTCTCCTTCTGACCCTCTGCTAGAAACTTCCTCCCTGTCTGATACTAGAGGAAGTGTCTTTGATTTCCCTTATGCCCTACTTCCTGCTTCTCCTGGAGTTGTTCAAAGGGATACTTCCACCTTTGGAGGTTGTATAGGTTGTTCCACAGAATGTCCTTCGGATCTTGTGTGAACCTTCACCCTAGCAACAACCTGCGAAGAGGCTTCTGATGCATCTTTTGTGATAATTTAATAGATGTAGGTATTCCTCCCCAAATCCTTCCTTCCTTGGGGTCCTCCTCTACCCCTTTTTTTCGAACCCTTGTTCATACATTTATTGGAAAGAAAACATTATGCAGGGAAAAAAACTCTTTTCCCTCTACACGATGAGAGGAATATTTGCAAACAATAAATTAGTAGAAAGAAAACTAAAGCTCAGGAACTGGAGTAGGGTGAGAAAAATCTTCCCTTCACCAAGACGAGAGAGTGGCCCCTATGTAAAAATAGAAAGGAAAACAAAAGGAAAAAACCAAAAAGAACAGCTAAGGCTCAGGATTTGGAGAAGGGTAACAACCCCCCTAGAACGAGATATTTGTTTCTAGGAAATCGTCAAAACTAAAATCAATCAAAAAAAAAAACGAACACTATGCTCAGGACTTAGATGAGGGTAACCAATTCTCTCCCTAAGATGAGAGATTGATGCGTAGGTCAGTGTAGATCATGTTCTTGCACCTTTTTATCCTCCCCGACAATGGCGCAAAAATTTTGGTGTCCAAGTGTGAATACCTATTCAACCCTTTTCCAAATTTAATTCATTAATCCTTGTGCGTACATTATTTCATGGTAACACGCAAAATATATGCAATTAGCAATGACACAATCAATCACCAATCTTAGATTCAATAATTGAGTTAATGAAAGAACCACTGTGATAGTAAATAAGAATAAATTGTAGAAATATAAAAAGAATTCACAACAATTAATTAAAGGATTGTAACAACAATCGAAATAAACTATTTCAAATGAAATAACAACACGCAGAAATAACGCAACACCTGATCAAAAGAGTCAGCCCAACTCCCTGACCAGGGTTGCGGTGGATTCATAGCTTATAGAGTGAACAACAAAATAACTCGCATTCAATTAATTCATTAGTCTTCTGTTACAATATCAATCTCTTGCACGACTAACCCCGATTCATAGCATTGAAACCCTTCTTATACAATACATAGAGAAAACAGTCTCTCAATATGGCAACTAATGTCTATCATTATACAATCATTGAAAAGGCCAACTAGTTGTCATGAGAAAGTCAAGAAAGGTCTATAATAGGCCTAAAATCCCTTATGTTGTTACAATACTTGCTGATATTGTGTTGGAAGCTCATAATCTCTTTTGTGAGTTGCACCCGTAACCTATGACTACTAGATCTGCGCAGATGTCAATATTAGTAACTCGCATAGGTAAAATCTCCATGACTATTACTTCATTAATTAAATATTCCAGGAAGACAATGGAAGAGGGTTTACCTTTTATGTTTAGAATTATTAATGAATATAAATTATACAAAAGGAGTGAGAGTGAGAGTGAGACTGGAGGGAAAATGTATGCAGATTTGGCACCCAATAGCTTCTAGGACTAGTAACTCAACCCAAGTTGTTACAGGGCTTCGAGACTGTTTCTCCAACCAGGGCTTCCAGAGAATTTGTGCAACTGAGGCTTCTAGGACTACTAACTCAACCCAAGTTGTTACAAGGCTTCCAGAGTGTTTGTCGAACCAGGGCTTCTAGGAATTAATAACTCAACCCAAGCTAAGGAAACCTCATAACCAACCAAAACAAAAACAAGGAGAGAAACCCACCATATTCATGACTATCCAAGAAATGGCAAGGCAAGACAATCCATTGTCAATTTAAGCAATCCACCATTCTATTTGTTATCACCTAGATTGACCTCACGATGAAGGGAGGCAATGCCAAGGTAACCACAAACCAAGCTTAGGCAAGTAGCTAGCCTACTGGGCCGAGAGAGGGCTCTCGCTGTAAGGATATTCATCAAGATGAATTGATCAAGTAAATTATTTTAGGATAGGTATAGTAGCTCAAAGGTTTTGATTGAATTTTGTTGGTGTTTTTCCAGATCAAGAGGAGCTAGGAAGTTTAGGTCTGGGAAATTAGGTTAGAAATGCAGGGTGTTCTATGGGGCAAGGTAGGCATAGGCTTTAGCAATTTAGGCTTCATTATGTGAGGTGTTTAATATTGATGAGGAGCTAAGAAGGGCATGTGACAATCATGGATCCTTCTTAAACAGTAGAAAACATGAAATGTTGACTGATTTCCCAAGGCAGAGCACTAATACAATGGATTCTACCTATCAAACTTGAAAACATTCAACTAGAAGCAATGAAATGAATGATGGCATACATAAAACATGTAAACAAATGATCACAAAAGAAGGAACTGTACTAAAGCTCCATACCACAGGGATCCCATAAAAATAGTTGCAAGTCTTATTAATCTCCTTGGCAAACTACTTACAATGATGTACAATTAAGCTCTGAGCATCCAACTGAGTCCAACCCACACAATGACTGAGAAAATACATGATATAGACCTCAAAACAACTAATCCTAGCCTCAGGGGTCGAATTCCATGAGAGGAGGAGCAGTTGCACACAATCCTGAACTGATAGCTAAAGACTAGGGTGGTCAAACTGATTCTTTCCTAATATGAAGCAAACTGACACATTACATGCCACTTAGGCCATTCATCTGATGTATCTACCCTAGGTAACAAAAAATATACTTTAATTACATCATCATCATGAATTACATTAGTGAAAAACCAAATAAATAGTGAAAGAACTGGTTGCCTGTCAAGTGCGCAGTGCTAGTGTCAAATGTGCAGCGCCTGAAGGAAATGCACAGTGCCATCTTCAAGGTGATTTATGACTACCTTCCTAGTGTCCAAATTGAGCCCAAGATAGCTTCATGGAAATATTATCCTATCTAGTTTCTAGATCTACCTTCATATTTCAAAATGAACTTGATTTTACCCTCCAAAAATGAATTCTCCCAAGACTGGTCAAATGTGCAGCGCTTGGTCCAAAAATGAGGCAAAAATGTTCTACTTGCACCCCCTTCTAGGGCAACCCATCCCTTGGCAAGTCTTACTCACATCGAAAGATATAAAACTAAGTCATATTAATCCTTAAAACCATCATACCAGTCATACCATTCTCATGGAAATCAATGAACACTATTGGATACACATGTCCCATAATGGCCCTGCACTTGAAGCGATTTACCATCATATTGCTCCCTTTTCCAATTCCTTTTGTTGTTACTGCTAATCCTTTCAGTCAATTTCAATCATCCAACTGAGGACTTTCATGCTTTCCTGTACTGAGCACATAATTTCCATTAGAATCAAAATAAATTGAAATAACTTCAAATCATACCTCATTGGTAGCTCGTCAATAAGGTACACTAGTCAACCTATTTACTTCCTATCACAACAAGACAAACTAGCATCTTTGACTAAATCATCATGTATAAATACATCACATCAGGTTAGCTCAAAACACAACATTCATAGACCAGAATCATAAATCACATGTAACCATCATAAACCATAATCATAGATCACATGTAATCATCATAGAATAGAATCATAAATCACATGCATAATAAAACTGAAACAAAATGTTGATACTTATCCTTTAATCAATCCTTAACTTCTACCTTTTTCCTTATTCCATATGCACATTGGATCTCCTTCCACACCTGACAAAATCCCATTTCCTTCTCCTTATCCATGTGAACATACACATAGTGTGCATTTCTCACATACAACCACACAAAACATACAATACCATGCAATACATATACCTACACCTGACATACGATACATACACCTACATCTGGTGTACAACACAACACATTACATGTGCCTATGCCCAATTTACAACACAATACATACATCTATACCCGATGTACAATGCCACACAATACGTATACGTACACATAGTACAACATAACAAATACACATGTCACGATACCATGACTACATAATGCACATACATAATACCGCATGCCCACAACACAACATGTACTACATGGACATAATACGGCACGTACACCTGTATGACATGTACAACATGTACACAATAGCACCTATACACAACACCACCTACACAATGTGAACATAACATCACATGTACATGGCACCACATGGCACCACATGCACAACATGCACAAAACGCCACATGTACATCATACCACCTTTACAACATGTACACAACTCCAAACATACACATCACTGCATGCATGAAATTTACACGACACCACATGTGCACAATACCATATGCACGACATGTACATCACACCACCTACACACAAAACCATATGTACAACATGTAAATAGCACCACATGCTCACAACACCACTTGTACAGTCATACATACAACACCATATGTACATATTACCACTTGTATAACATGTACACAACACCATATGTAAAAAACACTACATATACAAAATGTAAACTATTGTACCTTAGGAGACAGTCTCTGGCTAAAAGGAGATCAGTGCCCAAGAAATTCATTCTAAACTGTAAAAGGATTAATTGATTCTCCCATCATTCCATAAAGACCCAAAAATTTGATTAAAACCCTTTAAATTTCCATATACGAACAATCTTTCCAAGGTTGCCTTCTGATGCTGAATACAAATGAAGAAACAACAGGAAGAAGTGATGGTGTTACAACGTTTTAGATAATAGCTTGTCTTTCACATAATCGTTTATCTTCAACTTTAGAAGAAATATGTTTAGCATGTAATGAAGTTTAGAAAATAGGGGTGCATCATTAAGGGTTTTTAACTTTAATTCATAAAAACTCAAACTCACACCATTGCAAAATCAAAGCCCAACAACTTCATTACTCTTTTCTAAGAAGAAAAATTAACATAAGATGAAATAGGAAAGACTTATCATACCCAACAAATTCTGGAATCACTGTGAAAACTTTATTCATCAACACATGAAAAGTGAAAGTACAATATTGTGGTGGAGGTCGAGAGCCTGTTAGATTGGGTAGCGAGAGGCGGGAGATGGAAAATCGTGCAGATCTCTGAAACACGTAGTCTGTGACCCTAATGGCGGCCTACAGAGGAGGGAGCTCCACTCCCTCCTACAAAGGAGCTGTGACCAGTAGAGACAGGACCCATCTGAGTAATGTTAGAGGTACAGGGGAAGAAGAAAACAGAAGAAAGGAGAAGGAGACAGATGGGGCAGAGTCAAAGGAAAAGGGCAACACTAAGGACAAGGAGGAAGAAGAAAAAAACCAGGGAGGCAAAAAAGAGGACGTCAATCAAAAGGGACTGTGTAGACCCAGAGCGAACATCACTCCAAGAGTAGTTTTAAATAATCCGGCACTGCAGGAGCACAGGAAACATATGGAAATGTACGCCATCATATGAAAATTCATGAGAATATGGCCCACTGAGAAAGCTTTGAAAACCTGGATCAAATATCACTGGAAACCTAAGGGCGGCATCAATCTTCACCTTGGGTCAAAGGGTTTCTTCACAATGGTGTTTACAAACATCGATGACAAGGATAGAATATTTGAAGGAGGGCCCTACTTTTTTGCAGCAGCAGGCCTCTATATGCGGCCTTGGGTGATGAACTTTGTTCCAGAGAGGGAGACCTTCAACTCAGTTCCTATTTGGGTAATGTTGTTTTTGCTTCCCCTACATTATTGGCAAAATGAATCACTTGTGGCTATAGGAAACAAACTAGGTCATTTTATCAAAGCCTCGGAAGCCACCAGAAGGGGTAAATATACTTCCTATGCAAGAATTTGTGTGGAGATGGACCTTTCAGGAGCTCTTCCAAACGAAGTTATCTTGGAAGTCCTTGATGAGGAATGGGTGCAAACGGTGGACTATGAGCATATTCCGTTCAGATGTTGTAAATGCCACGAACATGGAAATTGGATCAGAGACTGCCCTCTCAGTAAAGAAGAAGACAAAAGAAAACTAAAAGCAAAGAAGGACATTGAAAACTTTCAGAAAGTTTCAAGCAAAGGAAAATGAAGCAAAAAAGAACCAAAGCAACAACATAAAGAGGGACAAAAGGCCAGTCAAAATAAATTCCAAGCATTGGTTGAGATGGAAGACATGACATTCAAAAACCAATCTATGGAGAAAGACCCTAAGGAGAAGGAGAAAGAGGAAAACAACACTCCAATACAAAATATCAATGAAGAGGAAGAAACCAGGATGAGTGAAGTAGAGCTCGAAATGGACCAGGAAATGGCCCAGAGCAAAATAGATCTGGAGGATCATGAACTACAGGAAATACTAGATAAGGAAAACCTAGATCTAGAAGGATTTCTATAACAAGGAACCAAGGCAGTGATAGATTCATTACCTCTAGATGAATGCAATAGAATACAACAGTTGTTTCTATGGAAAACCCAGGAAGGGGCACAGTTAGAGGAAGAAGCAACGAAGGGAAGGAATACAGAGGTGTGAAAATGATGAAAGATAATCCAGGTTTAGCAGCCAGAAGTACATGTAAGAAACAAGGAAGAAAGAAGCAGAAGGAGCTTTTAATGGAGTGTGGGAAGCTGATGATAGATTCAAGTACGATGAAAGACCTGACTAGTTACTCCTTCACAAATCTTTAGTTATGAAGTTCACATCTTGGAATATAAGCGGTCTGTGTAGTAAAAGAAAGCAAAGAATGCTAAGTTTGAGAATATAATCTTCATTCAGGAAATGAAGAGTTCCATTCAGAAAATAAAAGCAATCAATAGCAAATGGCTTCAAAGATTTGAGTTTTTAGAAGTTAAAGAATATAACACAGCGAGGGGCATTCTCACTCTATGGAACCCTCAAAAAGTTATAGTTTTAGATGCAAAGGCATCCAAAAACTACTTGTCAGTAGTCATTCAACCAGATGGGGTGGCTGAAACCTTCCTAGTCACTAATGTTTATGGTCCTCAAAGAGTAGAGGATAAACTCAGATTGTTAGAATCCCTCACTGATCTCAGGAATAGACAAAATGGCATCCCCTGGATCTTGGGAGGGGATTTTAATATGATAAAATATCTTTCGGAAAAGAAAGGAGGAACCAGAGTGCTAAACAAAGATTCATCAGCATTTCAAGCATTCATGAAGAACTTGAAATTGGTTGACTCAGACTCAGAGAATGACCTATTTACTAGGAACAACAAGAGAGGAGGGGAAGCCCAGGTGGCCTCCATGTTAGATAGGTTCTTGGTTTCAGAAGAGCTTATGCCTATAAATGATGAAATTACTGCAAGAATTCTTCCCTTTAGTGGCTCGGATCACTGGCCGATACAATTGGAAATTAAGGGTTTGGATTCTCCAAGGAACAGACCCTTCAGATTCGAAAACATTTGTCTTGCCCACCCGGACTTGTTGAGTAATATCAAAGAATGGTGGAGTGAGGACTTACAGATCCAAGGATTTAAAATGTTTCTACTTCACAAAAGACTAAAGCATATTAGGAGCAAACTCAAAGACTGGAATAGGAACGATTTTGGAAACATTTTTGTGAATAAGAAATTGTGGAAAGTAAAATTCAGGAACTCAACCAGAAGTTGATCGAAGAAGGCTTTAACTATGACATAAATGAACAGTCTGACAAACTGCACCATGAGTGGGAAAACCTATGTAAAAAAGAGGAAATATTCTGGAGACGAAATTCCAGAGTGCAATGGCTCAAAGAAGGAGAGCGCAATACGAGCTTTTTTCATAGATCCACCATGGCCAATAGGGCATTCAACAGAATCTCGGAAATAAGGGATAAAAAGGGAGAGACTCGGAACACTCATAAGGAAATTGAAAAAGTTCTTGTTCAACATTTTCAACACATTGCATGAGAAAACAATCTATACAGGGAGGATTCCATAAAGGAAATTACAAGATATATACCTGAGCTAGTGTCTAGAGAGGACAATATCAACCTAAGCAGACCAGTTTCTGAAGAGGAGGTTAGAGAAGTTCTCAAAGATATGCAGAATGGAAAAGCACCGGGCCCAGATGGTTTTAATGTGGATTTCTTCAAAGCTTGTTGGGACATAGTTAAACTGGATATTTTAAATGTTGTGGAGGATTCCAGGGTCAATAAAACTATCCTGAAAGTCCTCAATACCTCCTTCATCTCCCTAATTCCCAAACAGGACTCGGCTCAAATAGAAGATAAGTATAGACCCATAGCTTTATGGAATGCTGTTTACAAGATTATATCCAAAGTAGTGGCTAACAGACTCAAACCCCTCCTCCCTAAACTAGTGTTTGATGAGCAATCGGGTTATGTGGAGGGCCGGCAAATTTTGGATAACATTATTCAAGCTCATCAGGTGGTTCACTCTCTCAAAAGCAAAAAGCATGTGGGGATGATCATTAAACTAGATATTGCTAAAGCATATGATAAGGTCAATTGGGGGTGTATCAAGAAGATACTCACAACCTTCGGGTTTTATCACAACTGGATAAGATGGGTAATGGCTCTGGTACCTACTTCCAACTTTTCTATCTTTGTTAATGGCTCTCCCTCCGTTATACTCTTTCCCTCTAGAGGCCTGAGATAGGGAGACCCGCTCTCTCCCTTTCTTTTCATCCTCATGATGGAAGGACTGGGCAGGGCTATCAAGCAGGATAAAAACATGGGAAAAATTAAGGGTCTTCAAGTATCAGAGAATGAACAGACTCTTACTCACCAACAATTTGTAGATGATACCATGGTGCAAGGTATTCCAACAATCAAAGAAGCGGCTACCTACAAGAAAATCCTCAATGCTTTTGCAAAGGCTTCAGGTATGGAAGTTAATCTAACAAAATCAAAAATATTCTTCTTTAATAATAACATTGCTATTCAAAGTAATATCTCAAGAATCATTGGCTTCCAAAGGGACTCCCTCCGCTCAAAATATTTGGGAGTACCTCTCATAGACAAACCAATGCTTAAAAATATTTGGGAACCTGTGCTAATTAAGTTACAGGATAAAGTTAAAAATGGAACCTTCATACCCTTGAACTTGGCAGGTAGATTGGTTCTGACAAAGGAAGTTCTTCAATCCATCTCAGTTTTCATGTTATCAGCCCTTCTAGCTCCCAAAGGAGTATTAGAAAAAATTAGAAATATTCAAAGAGATTTTCTGTCAGGTAAGGAGGAAACAAGGAAGAAATGGACCTTGGTGTCGTAGGAAAAAATCTACAAACCCAAATCCCATGGGGGTCTAGGCTTAGATGATCAGGAGATCCTAAATAAAGTACTAGGAGCCAAGCTTTGGTGGCAATGGGTGCAAGAGCTAACAGCCCTTTGGGCAAGGGTCTGGAAAGAAAAATATGCCAGCTCTTGGCACACTAATAATCTCATCCAAATGTCGGGAGATATAAGGGGCTCTCTCATCTGGAACAAGGCTTGGAAGAATAGAAATATAGTGCAACAACACAATTTCTGGGAAATCAGAGATGGTGAGCAAGCACTCTTTTGGGAGGACAAATGGTAACAAGAACTAGTGTTATTAAAGGAGGACTTCATAAGTCTCAAACAGGAAACAGATTCCCAAGGATTGAACAAAGTTAAATATTTCTAGAACATCCCTCAGGGTCAGGACAAGTGGAGAAATTGGAGTAACATTGATTGTAGAAATAATAGCCTCATAACAACAAAAGCAGAAGCACTGAGAAGCATTTTAAAATAGAGGATGATCATGGTCACAGAGGGGCAGGATCAATTGAGATGGGGTAACAACAACAAAGGCACCTTCAATCTCAAAGAGGCAAAGTATATTCTCCTAGGGCTGGAGTCCTGTGTTCCAGAAAAATCTTGGAGGCAACTCTGGTCTCACCAAGGATGGATGAAAATCAAGCTCTTTATGTGGCTGGTGCACCATAAGAAAATTTTGACTTGGGAAAATATTAGAAAAAGGGGCATCTTGGGGCCTTCTAAATGTCAGCTTTGTGAAGAGCAAGAGGACACTATGGAGCACATCCTCAACTGTTGTTCTTACACCACCTGGTTGTGGAATTCCTTTTTAACATTTTCCAATAATCGGACAGGGATAGAGAGAGCATCACAAATACCCTAAATAATTGGAGGAGGATATTTTATGAGAATGAGGTGATTAATCAGGCATGGGCTTTTACACCAGGATTCATTATCTGGAATGTTTGGAAAGAAAGAAATAAGAGAATCTTTAAGGATGAAAAATCCAACCCTCAGAAGCTATATGATTTGATTCTAAAGCAGACAAAGGAAATAGTCAGCGCCACAGTGCGCAATATACCAGAGACTCCTCCCTCAACAATGGAGTTGAGAATCCTCAGAATTCTAGGATTGCACAAGATCATTCCGCAAGGGCTTGGAAGAAAGAAAACAACAATTAATACAGAGAAAGATTGCTGGCAGCCTCCTTCAAAAAACTACCTGAAATTCAATATCGATGGAGCCTCCAAAGGTAATCCCGAAGTAGCTGGGTTTGGAGGAGTTTTAAGGAATGAAGAGGGAAGAATCATATTAATCTTCCACAGCCATTTAGGTAAAGAAACCAATAACATGGCGGAACTAATGGCGATGGAGCAGGGCCTAGAGATTCTGATTAAAAATCGTAGCTCAAATGTCATTATAGAGGCAGACTCCGAAATCACCATCAACTCTATTAAAAGAATCAGTTGTGGATCCAAACCAGAGAAAGTCTCAAATCATTGGAGACTAATCCAGGTTTATCAAAGGATTCAAGCTCACCTTCAAGGTTTGGGATCTGTAAGTTTCAATCATGTGCGTAGAAATTCTAACAAGCTTGCAAGAATTCTAGCCAACCAAGGGGTGAAGAATGAAGATTGCAGGATGGTGAAGAAGTGGCAGGATTTGCCCCAAAATCGTTTAAAGGTTCTTTTTTATAACCAAGCGGTAGAGGATATTCAGGTGGTCCGTCGTAGTGGGAGGGTTTCTTGTAGAGGTGAAGTGTCCCTAGCCAATGATTCCTTGGCTTCTTGATTTTCCCTTTGGGCGCCATTGGTTCGCGGATGGTTTTGAGACAATTCTTTTCGCCTCTTCAGATCGTTCTTCGGTTATGGGTCCATCGTTGGAGTAGAAGTGGCAGGAGAGTTGTTCCTTCAGTTATTGGATTAGTTTTCCCTGCCGGTTTTGTGTGGAGAGCTTGGCTACTTTCGTTCTTTTGGGGCAAATAGGTAAAAGAATGGCCCTGGTGGATAATGGCGATTGTTTTATCTCTTATTCTATAATCCTCAGTGTTTGGCACAAGTTTTTCTCAATCCAAGAAAATGCTTTAGTGAATAATAGTCAACAGTGGAGCTGAGCGCTTCTGCATCCTAATTCCTATGGTTGGGTGAATATTCAGCAAGTGGAGCGGTATTCAGGACTTCGCACCACTTTCCATCAAAAAGTGGTTTCAGAGTATGGGCAACGATTCCATACAAAGAGTGACACATGGTGGTGGGATGGATTCGAAAACCACCCTCATCACACCTTGAAGTTCAGTGCCTTATGGCTGTGCGATATCAAGCACAACCATCCCTTTTTTTCTAAGCCATCCGATGGTCTGAATGGTTCGATCAACTTTGTGGCACAGAAGTGGTTTTTGCGGCCCCAATAGGCAAGAAGTGGTTTTCCCCGTTCAGAAGCGATCACAATCGTTGAGATCCATGTGGTGGTGGGTCGGGAGGAAAACCATCCTCATCGTGAGTTGTCTTCCGTGCTTGTTGGCCAGTCTGATTTTAATATACACCATCGGCTGGATCTTGGGGTTTCAACGATTCAGATCACTCGTGTAGGTTTGTGGTCTCGAGTGTACATGCAAGCAGCTCTTTAGTACATTTTTGGGCCGTTTTGTCTAACTCGAGAGGTCGAATCATAGTTTGAGATCTCGGGCATTGGAGCCACCTGTTCTTGTCGACCGCTTTCAGTTTTTATCACTCCATGTCTAAACTCATTTATTTTTCTTCTTTAGAAAGGTTTAGTTTGATGGTCGGAAGCAAGGAAAAGTTTTGATTTAGTTTTTTTCCTAGTCAACGACCTTGAGGGTTGTGTTGTAACTCTATGTACTATATTTCTTGATTAATGATTGGGAAGGTCCGAATCTTGCATTAGCAAAAAAAAGAAAGTACAATATTGTGTTTTCCTCCGAGGTCTAAAATTATGGAACCCCAAAAATGCCTTAGAAAGTCTTTTATACAAAATTTCAAAAACGATATTCATAAAACTATAACCCTTCTAAACTACTTCAGGACCAACTGTCCTCCTATTTGAATATTATGTTTAGAAAATAAAATTACAATAAAATAAAACATTTCTACTAAACATTATCAAAAACTCTTTTTTATTGAATGGATTGTGACTTAAGAACAGAAGAAGGTCTTGCTCCTACGTCGGCTGCTTGGGGTGACATCCATTCTCTAAACTTTTTCCAAATACTTGATTTTTCATTTGAGTTGTTCATAAACTTGACATGAGCCATTCTGATTTCAGTGATTTTTTTGTACATTGGATTTTCAACAAAAATTTCCTCATTATCCAAAGAAGCTGAAAGTATTTATGTAAATAATTAACAATAGTAGCCCCTTTAAGTATTGTTGTCTTTTCATGTGTAGAACCAATTTTTCTTTTGGCTTCTACTAGCAGTGTCTCATAAGTCTCCCAAGGTAGAAAATTTCCTTGTTGGTCCCAGCATGATGGTAAACCTGCCCTGGTTCTTTTGTCAAAAGCAACATTAAATTTCATTACAGACTCCTTTACTTCTTTCAGTTTCTTCTCAACCATTTTCCTATATAAATTATTCACTATTATTTTATTGATTTCCATTACACACTTAGTTCTGTCTTCAATTCAAACTTCTTTTAACTCCTGTGCAGACTTTGAATTCAGAAAATCAATCATCTTCTTAGCAAATTGGGCTCTTTGTTGTAATTTCTTCTTAGCAACCATGATTATACCCTCCAGATCCTTGACAATAATATTTTCTTCTTCAACAATAAGCAAGAATCCCCAAATATTTTTCACTATATTTATAATATCATTCCACAAGATTTCCCTTTCCTAAATAAGGGACATGTTCCCTTTTACCTTTTCTTCAGTTCTTTGATTTCCTGGTAGGCAAGCTAGCAATGATTTATGTATTTCTCAATAGTCTCCTTTGACATCAATAACTGATGCTCAGTGGTTTTTATGACTTTCATTGCATTGTCAAAATCACTTTGATTCTTTTTCATTTCATTTTTAGAAAGTTTCAACTCAATCATGACCTGAGTTAGTTTTGCAGCTAGGTCTTCAAAATCTGCTTGCACCAGAATTGTACAAACATGTGAGTCAATTTTTTGCTGTAAGGAAGCATTCATTTCTTTTAACTTAGTCACTTCTTCGTTCCTTTGTAATAATTCATTAGTCAACACTTCCTTCTCTTTTTCAACCTGTGCTACCTCTGTAGCCATTGGATGTTCTACAGAAGGTAATTTCAATTTCTTCTTGAGTACCTGAATTTCTGCCTCCTTACCCTGCAACAATTTTGAACTGCACTCCTATCTTCAAGGTTGACTCCAATTTTAACAACTAACTTTTTCAACTCTTCATTTTGAGTTGTCAATGCCCTTGAATTTTCCTTTTCCAACTTCAACTGACTAATAACTTTCTCCAACATGTCTTTAACTTTGCTAGTAGCTGAAAAGGTTTTACTCAAATAATTATAAATTAATTCTCGATTCTACCTATGGAGATTAATTTTATCATGTAAAGGAATCTTCCTAGCATCCACTATTAAATTAACAGTTGTGAAACCTGTTGAAGAGGAAATGAATAATGCAGAAGGATGAGAAAATGAAATCTTAAGTTGAATCCTTTCTAGATCCATGGAAAATAACAATCTTGTTTGATAATCTCAAGATGATTGAGCCTCCTACTGGGTTTCCATATTTTCTCTAATCTTCTTATTTCTATCCTAAATTTGTGAAAACATTTGTTTGATCATTGGAATAGATTTTGAGTAGCTTCATATGGATTGGGAGAGGATGGTGTGCAAACTGTCTCCCCCAACTATAATTGGAAACCAAAAACTAATGTTGTGCTGCCTTCATCAGATAGTTTTGATATTTTGGCTGCTCCATCTGCATCTTCATCCAAATCAATGATCTCCTCTCTACCTCTCTTCAAATTCTTTTCATTTTGTAAAGGGGTGTCAACCTCTAGTCCACCTGTTGAAACAAATTGACCTCCATTAGCCATCTTCTCAATCTCTGGTCAAGCTTCATGTAAGAAAGGGGCATAGCCATTCTCCACTCTCCTGTTGGAAATCACATGAAAAGGGTCATAAGCCCATTTTTCTCCCAATAAAAAATCCATCCCTTCAAGAAGTTTTTGGACTTCTTTTGTTGCTTGCCTGGTGTTTACAATGAAAGGTCCCATAGTTCTTGGCAATCTAAATAGATGCCCTTTCTTGGCTAGAACAAAATGGACCTAGTCCACATTTAAACTTTGCCTTATAAACTCCAAAGAAAACAACCTCATGGGAACAAAGGTTGGCAGTCTGTAAGGCTCAATATCAACTCCATACAACCTAATCTCAAAATAATCTTCAAAAGAATACCAGTCTCCTACTTTCATATCTCTGCTCAACTGAAGAAAAGATTGAGCTTCTGGAAACATAGAGGGTGCAGGTGAACTATTGATAATTGAATATGCTACTAAAAGGAATGAGGAAAAAAAATATATTATACGTTCATTCTTTTAGTCACTCCTCAAGCCATCAATCCAAAAAAACCATTGACTGTTTATTCTTATTAGGATCCATGATGTTTAACCCCAAGTGCATGAACTTTTCAACATGAGTGTATAAGAACATATATGTAATTAGAGAAGGGAATCTGAAACAACTAATAAGTGAGAGGTTCATGAACTGAGCATTGACTACCCCTTCCCAAAAATTTGGTATATCCAAGACAACTTCAGGCTTCATCATCAAACTAAAAAGACCTAAAGTGACTTTATCAATGACTGAAGCATCATCTCTTCCTAGGATCTTAGTTAAAATTTGAAGAATAGGTCTAACATCTTTAGCAAAAGTATCCAACGGGAACTAATTTGACTCTAAAGAAAATTGTTTCCCACTTGGCATCAGATAAAATATAATTTGGGCATACTCTTGACCTAAAAATTTTTCAAAATAAACTAACAAGGTTTCCTCAGAAAAAGAAGTATATGTACTTGCAGAGGGGAAACACTATTCTTTCTGAATTAGAAGGGATGCCACCTTGAAAATTCTTTCTGTTGACCCATTCGTTAGAAAAAATTTATGTCGATACATGGCTAATCCTAACAAGTCGATACATTTTGGGAAAAGGTGAGTTTCAGAGACAAAAATTGCAAGGACACCAGACCTGACTACGGTAGCATAAAATGGAAAATTGGCTTGATTTGTAAAGATATACTGATAGGTTTCCAAGTGATTTAAAGTGCAGACAATATCAAAAATGTCTCTTTCAGTGTCCATGAGTGGAATGTGAGAAGATGACCCCACTAAGACAATTTTCTTTAACATTTTCAGATAATTCGAGTTGCGAGTGACTTTATAAATACCTGGTGACAGAAGACAGTGCTGACTGGGATGTTTGCTAGCAAATTCAGAGGCCATGACAGCAAGAGAAGACAATAATAGTAAAAGAAAATGAGTTAAAATGGGACTTTATAGGTTAAATGAAAGCGCAGGAGGGGGAAACAAGACTTCAAGGCTTCCGTAGAATATTAATTTTTCTACTGAGTGAAATAAATGACTAAAATGACATACATGAGTGGCAGGTGGATGAGGTAATGGGTACATGGCAATATGAGTGTTGGGGGTGGCCTCACTTTCTGATGACATCGTGGGTGCTTGTTGACGACATCGCAGGGACAATCACTAATACGAAACATCTTCAGAGGAGTTCCTCCACAGTCAATCTGAGTTGTAGACCTAAAGTCAATAGGTTTGTTTGAAAATCCTTGTGGAGAAACACCTCCCATTAACTTTCGGGCAATTTTTTCTGTCAAGGTTCCCTCGTCACGTGGACCCCGTTGCATAAATTTATTCCACTATTGTACATGCATGTCCTTTAATCTTTTCGAACCTTGAAACCAAAACCCACTTTCAAGCTCTTATGACTACGCTAATTTTGATTAGCATGCTAAACTTTAATTATTATTTTCAAAAACAAATCATTAATAAAACAACCACAAGCTCTTTCAACTCCTATAATTTTCTCATTTTTCTTTGATATTTCATTTTATTTTTTTTACAAAAATATGCTCTAGACATCTTGATAGGAAAAAATTAAAATGAGTTACAACATACACAACACCACATATCCAGCATGTGCACAACACGACATATCCAACATGCACACAGTAAAATTTGTGCACAACATCGCATATCCGAGATGTACATATCCCCATCTATAACCAACACTTCATACACAACAATCACACAACACTATCTGTACCACCCTGTACATAACATTGCATAAACAACATGTATACACATTGTATATACACAACACTGCATGCGCACAACATCATAGATGCAACATGTACAACATATACAACATATGCGCAATAGTAGTACCACACATCCAAAACCACACTATCACTACCAAGAAACCTTGCTTTCAATGTCTCTCTACCATCCATGCTTACCCCATCATCCCGTAGACCACGTTGCTTTCATTTCATTGATGTATCCCTTAGTATAGCGTGTCATAACATAGACATAATATAATCACATAATATCAACTTCTAACCACATGATGCTAACCTCATATATTTGTGAGGGATACTCCTCCCAAATGATTCCTCATAAGACCAGGAATCTCATCATGTCATTCACCTACATAAGCAATCATTCTTCCATAAGAATGATCCCTGATGACCATGTTGGACAATGACATAGGTACATGGATACATACATAAAAATATCAACATAAAATAATAATGATCTAGTCAGTCAATGACATACATACATACATATGTACATACAAACATTAACATAAAATAATCATGATCCATGATGACCGTATTGTATCTCTAAGATGATAATGGTTAGCTATCATGCCAGAGCATCTAAGATAATTGTTTTGATGGTTTTGTTTTAATTTGGAGGACCAATGTAAGAAACAGATGTAACACTGTAATGCCTAACATTTTGAATATTATTAATATCAAAGTCCAGGGCTACTATAAAATTTCACACAGTGATATAGCTTGAATGGTTGTGAGCAGAAACAAAGAAATAATATGATTATCATAGTTTTCAAATTGAAAATTAAATAATCATAAGTATGAAATCTTTTAAACGATGTTCAAAAGGTTTAATATAATATGCTTATGCTTACAAAAGATGCTGATGATTTATTGATTCAGAGGGAATTAATTAAATAATCTGTCCATTAATTCATTCTCTTTATAGATTATCACTTCAGAAGCTTATAGGAATAGATTGAAACCCAATTATTCCTACCTAGTTATCTATGTAAGACATAAGAATATGAAGAAAAACATAATGAGTAAAACTAGAAAAACTTACAGGAAACACAAACTATGTAAAACATAATTCAGAATCCTTTGCTTTGTATTAATGATCCAGAAAATTCAAGTACATCAAATGTTTAGAACTGCTTCTCCAAGGGTGCAACCCATAACAACTCGTGAAGAGAGTTATTTATACAACAGTATAACTAAGAAAATATCCTAACTATTTTTACAAAATCAAGATAAAGGTTGCTAGTAGATCTGGCACTATTTTGATGTTGTGTTGTTGATGACCATCGTTGAAAAACCTGAAAATTGTTGAAGCTAGCTGACTGTTCCTCCAAAAGCTGAATGCTGTTCGATTTTCATGTTGGATGTCATATTTACTTATGACCTTTAATCTGATATGCTTTGACTTTGGTGACCTGTCAATATCCTTTACTGTGCTTTTTACTTTTACTGTACATTTTAAGTTTTTACTGTGTATTTCAACAGTAAATCATTCAACTTTTTCCATGTCTCAGCATCTGGTAGTTGGATATTGATCATATTTCTGTGTATTTCATTTGTTTGTCTTTTAACTGTATTTCTTTATCTGCATCCTCTGTTTTAAAATCTACTGTGTAAATTGTTTCCTTCTGTGTATATGACTTCCTTTAGCTCTGTCTCCTGGAATCTTTTGTTAAGGAAAATCATCCGAATTCATTTCTTGAGAATCTGGAACAAACAGGTTTTTAAGTAGTATAAAAATTGTTTGTCCAGGTCTTATATGATCACTTGCAAAAATAAACCAATAGTTAATAAAAACACAGGTTGGCAGGGAGGTGATAATGGCTTCAAAGAACAAGAAAGTCTGTGGATGGAGTCCAGAGCGTGTTCGGGAGGTAAACGGTGGTGAAATTGGGATACAAATGCTTAGGGCAGCGCAGGAAGGGTTAAGTGGCTTCCAGTGAAAAAACGAGCGAAAAGAGTGAAAACGACGGTCTTCGATGTTTTAACGGGGCGCAGAAATTGATAAATGAACAATGGATGGTTCTAGCCTAAGTGGGGAGACAGTATTAAGTTTCATCACATAGCTTTTGGCACTCGATTAGTTATTTCATGAGAGCACGCAAGCTCACCCGGTGCTACCACGTAGCCAAAAGGGGCCCGAGAAAAACCACAAATTTCGCGTGCTCTCGGGCTTTTAACTGTCGGTCATCGTGAGCACACGATAAGGATTTGGGTTGTTGGATTTGGGGGTACAAGATCTAAGAACTATCGCACGACAGAGATGCATGGAGGGTAATCAGGCGAAGATCAGTGGGGTCCGAGGGTAATTACACTTAACCGTAATTAATTAATGAACAAGGAGGGTTTAAAAATATAACAAGCGGGTTTTAATACAGTGGGACTGGGGTTAAAAAGTAGTTGGGTTTGTTAACCGCACCACGGGGATGGGTTAAAAAGGTTTTTTTATCGGGAAAATGGTGATATGGCAGAGTTACCTTTATAAAGCAGGGTGAAACAAAACTTAGGCTAAAGGGGTTTTCTGGGCTAAATGGGTTTTGCTGAGAAATATATGAATGGAAGAGTTATATTTATAAAGCAAGGTGAGACAAAACTTAGGCTAAAGGGGTTTTGGTGATTTTTTAGGTGAAATGGGGAAATTAATAAGGAGAAAGTGATTTCTTCAAAGTGGAATGGGTTTCACACTAGGGAAAAGGGGTTTTGGGTATGGAAATTACCTTTAGAGGGTAATTTGATAGGAAAATGTGTGAAACCAAATGGCAAGGGTGAAGATGAAGGGAAAATGGTATTTTCAGAAGAAATGATGGGATAATGGGAAATTTGTAAGTATGTAGTGGGGGATGAAATGAAATGAGGGGAAGTTAATTAAACTAGCTTGTGAACATCCTTTCACGTTCATAACTACTCCTGCAAACTGAAACATTGGATCAAGCATGATAAATGTGCTTATGCTTCACCAACCTTGTACTTCTACAACCTTTATTCTACCTACCCTTTACTTACCCTCACATTTTTTCTTCACTTAGTTAGGTGCATTTAAGCTAGCAACCCAATATTTATTTTCATGAATAATCTACCTCTATACCTTATTCTCTCCACTAGCTCATATTAAACTGTTGAGCCAATTTTATTTTCTACATATGATCAATTTAAAACAAATCCAATTATGATTAAACTGTATAATTGGATTAAATAAACTAGTGTGGCATCTGAACAAATTGCACACAACTATTATTTTCTAAAGTGAATTAGAGTAAAAGTAGTGCCATTTCGATTTTCAACACTTTTAGAGTTTATTGCATTTTTCTTTTCTCTCTAACCTAACATTTTATTTTTGCCTCCATTTTTTAGGGCAACTATTCTCACATTTTCTTTGATATGGACATATTTATCAAAATATTTCCTAACATTTTTATTCAGTATTATTTTTGTCGATATCCTAGCTTAACATTTTTTTGGAAAATATTTTCATTTTTTGGACTAATTTATTTTAATTTACCAAAACCAAAAAATGCTACAACAGACCCTATCAAACATGGCATACATACATACATGTATACACATATAGACATCAACAAAATCCTGATCGTGACATAATTACTATATATCATAAGTTTAATGTTAAGAGAACTCCCTTTATGCATACAACACATGCACAACATCTAGAACAAGAGTTCCAAACATAGCCAAGGAATATGACGCCTCAAATCCATTCACCTTATCTTTATTTTATACCTTTCCCATGAATGTCTCGTCATCGTCCATTTAGACCAATCTACCCAACCAGTCCAACTAGTTGTCATACTCTTACTTTTAGCTTCCCTCACGCATGTATCAAATTTATCTAAGTCTTACATTACTTGTTGGGTTCCACATAGCTCGCTTTGAGCTCCACTAACTTTCCTCTTTCCATAACCAATTCCCAAGACTCTCAAAATAATAAAGGCAATACTGAGAATAAAACAAGAAGAAAAACATGTAAAACCAATAACAATACAACACCACAAACAAAGTGGCATGGCCATGCACGAGATGCAAACAAAAAATCACCAAAATACCAAACATACAAGACTAACAACAGACACCATGACTCAATCCCCATGGTTCCCAGTGCATATCACTACACTAATCAACTGGCATCTATCATGTATGTAACCATAACCTCAATAGACATGTACACAAATCTAATGTATATAACCCTAATGAATATAACAATCCATTAACTAATAGACCTGCATGCCAAACATACAATACCTATATGATGGTCTACTCTTACCCCGAAGTCCTTTTTTGAAACTTCACTTTAATGATACACATCTCCTTCTCTATCTCAACTAACACATTAGCATCATGATGACCTAATTTCATACAATGACCTCACAATGCATGTCTAACCTACCATACATGCATAAACATAACCATGGAAATGCATGCATATAGACACTCATGCAAATAACAATGCATATACACATATACACTCATGATGACACATCCCATAACAACACCATCAAACTTCACATGGCAACATCACTACTACCATAATCAACACCATGGAAATGTAGAAATCACATGGACTACAAGTATAAGCAACACATATGGAACCGACATGAATGCATGACCAACACACAACCCATCTAATTCGAGGTGTGATCCATGCTTTGACATGACTCTGTAACACCATCCTCCCACATCTTGCCAAGAAACCATCCAGCGGAGTTAAACATGCGATTAGAGGCCACTATGATATGATTTGACCTCCTAAGTCACGTTAAGGAAGTGGAACCAATGGAAACTCACCATAGAGACATTCAACATCAACATTATGACCATCGGGAATGAACCCAATCTTGTGGCCAACTAGCCCCCGAGTCCCACTAAGATTTTGGACCACTTTTCCCACGGATGCTCTCTTGCTATAGACCTGCCACCATCCAAGAGCCTCTATATGCTCTCATGACATGGCATGCCAACATCTAGGAACTACTTTTCTTAGTTATGTGTTAGTGTCCCCATGATTTAGCCACATTTTCAGGCCTAGGGCCTAGCTTACTACCCAGAATTGAATGACACCTTCATAAGAGTAAAATAACATGGAAATAACTATACAAATTAAATTACTTGAATGTGACCTTGACTATACCCCTACCATCCATGACAGCCATTTCGTCAAACATATCACGAATATTTAATCTGCAGGTGTAAATAATAGATCTGAGCATAGGGATATCATACTTAGCTGAGAATCACTAAGAAACAATGATGCCTGAACATATAACTGACATTTCATCCATTAGGTCATAGATACATTGTGCATTCATTTACAATTAAAAGCATGATGAGAGCCATACATAGCTACTATCACAAAACATATATATAATGAAGATAATAGCAATGGGAATGCCAATGAAATCATAGCCATATGATCCACACATAAACCATTATAATACTCATATAAAGACAAGGAGAAATAACCTCATATTGATGATGAAAAATCCAAACCTGGGATGGGACTTCCATGTTCCAACCGACTGTAGAATAGCTAAGCCAAATCTATCTTCAGCCAGTCACCCCCATGCCATATTCGAAGCATGAATGTGGGATCTCATAGAACACATCAATTTAAAACCATCCAAGGCTTCCAGAGGCCATCCACCTCATCCCCTCAAATAATGATTCCATCTCATGGTTGAACATCACAAAGCCATCATCAAATTGGTCTCTATCAAAGCCTTCCAACGCTTCCACAACATTTGTTCCAACCAAGGCTTCCAAGACAAGTAACTCAACCCACAGTTGCCACCCGGCTTCGAGAGAATCTGTTGAACCAAGGCTTCCAGGGCCAGTAACTCAAACCACCAAGGACTTCTAGAGAATTTGTCTAACCAAGGCTTCTAGGAATAGTAACTCAACCCAAGTTGTTAAAGGGCTTCCAGAGCGTTTTTCCGACCAAGGCTTCGAGGAACTAATAATTGAACCAAATCTAACATGAGAACCAACCAAAAAAACAACAAGGAAATAAACCAGAAATATCCATGACTATCCAAGAAATGGCAAGGTTAGGCAATCCACTATCAACCTAAGAGATCCTACATGCCAGTGATAGATCATGACCAAAAATCCACATGCATGCCGAAACTAGTGAGGAAAACATACATGCAACTAGGTAAATGAAAGAAAATAATGTTGTAGTTTCTGACACCGATGTCATCTTACGATTTCCTACTCTTTCTTTGCCTTCTTGATCCAAAAATACAAGTATTCTACACCCTCCAAGAGTACTCCAAGAACTAAGTGTCCAACAGTATGAGAGGGAGAATAGAAGAGAGCTCCACCAAAACCTATTTAAAGCTTACCAACTGATCCTAAGAAGCCTTTTGATCAATGAGGCCTCTAATTTCTTCAATTTTTGTATTTTCATTCATTTTCCTCCTCATGTGAAACTTGCTACCTTTTACCTTCCTTTTCTCCTAATATCCTTTATTTTCATAAATAGAATTCCAATAAATGCTTCATGCCTTTCAAAAGCCATTTCCATTGCCTTTGCCTATTTCCTTAGCTATAGAAAACCGAATGAACACTCACTAGAATGTATTTCCCACCATTCATCTTGAAATACATGTCCCATATACCGTGGTCTTATATATTTGTACATGATTTTTAACCAAGGTTGTTACAGGAGTTATGTCTCAATATCACATATAGAATAAAACCTGATCAATGATGGTCAAAGAATGTGTGATCATTGATGTTGCATAACTCAGGCGTCAACATACATGATGCTTTTGTGATGAACTACAAAACATAAGGGTGGATGGCAACACTGGAAGAAAAATGAAGGAGCTAACAAGTAAACCAAGATGTTGACACAACCTGAGGTCTTCACCAACTGAAAATGGTACATTTCTACACTATGGGAATAAATGAGTTGAAGTTGACCATGTGAGAAATCATTTGATTACTGTTCATTGATGTATATCATTAACAAATGTGATAAAACTCATTGATAATGATGATGAGAGTTAAGGTACCCCAGTACAGTCTAACAAGAGAGAATGAATGTGCTGAAGTCGAACACTTGAGAGAATGTAACAAACAAGATACTTTAATGTATTCTCACTGTCGATAGTGAAGGAGTCTACCACTGATGACTCCAAACCCTAAGGTACTAAAAGAAGTACTCTAGATATTGTTCCCAGATAAATGAGTTGGAGTTTATGGGAAAATATTTGCTGGAAGGAAGGAATTATGCCATCCCACATAAACCAATGTGATTGTAACCTGGAGGCAAATAGTTTGGAATAACTTGGATGAAAAGAGATGTAGCAACAATTTCGAACTACGTTTCTGATGTACATAAGATGTGGCTAGCACATGGAAGAAACCCTCTTAACTAACAAATAATGAGAGCTAACATAGAGGCGAGGAATTCACCAAGAGAGTTAAATGGAAACCAGGGCACTACATGAATCCAAATGTGTCATAATGTAAGCTGACGTCGAACACAAGGGAAACCACTTAATAAAAGACCCATGCTACTGATTAATGATGAGAACAAAGTCACCGATAAATGATGTAAATAGGTCCAGGGTGCAGCTCTAGGCCCCAAGAATGACACAACTAACTCTTTGTGCCCTCAAATATGGAAGTAAATATCCTCTTCCCGCTCTTTTTTGGAATATATAATTTTTTTGTCTTTTTCATATTTAAAGCTTGAAAAATAATAAAATAGTTCCTATAATATAGTGGAAAGAATGAGTGTTAAGGGAAGATTCACTGGTTCCTACGACTGGAACATTCCTATGATCAATCTAAGGTGGTGAATATTCGTCATTAACACACAAAGGAATGTTCTTTCCATGGATAAAAGGTGTCAAGCTATAGAGGCTAATGAATGCATGGTTTCAAGTAGCAGAAAGGTCATTGGCAAAAATGGCTTATACATGAATCCAAGTGAAGTCAACTTGAGCCCAAAAGGGCACAATTAGTCAATATGCAATGCAACAATACAAATTAATACATGGGAGTCTCTAGGTTATAAAGCAAGAACAATAATGAAGAAGAAGAGGAATGATGCTTCATTGCAAAGTCATGGTGGGACTAAAGAGGACTCCCGAGCATAAACAATTCTTGAAACATGGGCAACATATGCTAGCGAGGATCTAACTAGGAAGCCTATGGAAGGAGTGGCTCTGCCACTATGTTACGATTTTATAATATGGCGAGTGAAAGTGGTTTGAAAAATGCAACATAATGGGGTCAACCCTATGGAAAAATATCGCAGTATGAGGTTAAGATGCATAATGCAGCAGAAAAAGTGACACCTGCGACGATAGACTTGAAGTGGTGAAAAAATGTCACAAAGTCTTCATTTACCTTGGAAAATAACCTCCCCCAACACTTCAAGCCAAAAATTTAAAAGTTTCATGAAATAATAAAGTTGAAAATTATGAACTTTATAAAAATGGGTTTTAAAATTTTAATATAAAAGGACATTTTGAGTTGCAAAATTTTCATTTGAACTTGCAAGTGTTGAGAGCTTGGGATTAAACTTGGGCAACTCCATTTCATTGATTTCCTATATGCGAGTGATGAAAATGATACCTGCCATGATATGTATAGGATCATGGAGTTGATGTGGTGAAAAAATGTCACAAAGTCCTCATTTACCTTGGAAAATAACCTCCCCCAACACTTCAAGCCAAAAAGTTAAAAAGTTCATGAAATAATAAAGTTAAAAATTATGAACTTTATAAAACTGGGTTTTAAAATTTTAATATAAAAGGACATTTTGACTCACCAAAGTTTCATTTGAACTTGCAAGTGTTCAGAGCTAGGGAGAAAACTTAGGAAGCTCCATTTCACTGATTTCCTCAATGAATCACCAACCAAAGCTTCCAGGTAATTATAAATTCACAATCTCATCCATTTGATTGCATTTTAAATGGATTCATTCAATTTTTAACTGTAGGATTTTTGTTTTAAAAATTGCCTCTACATGCACGTAGGTCGGTTCTTTAGAAGAAGCATATAAAAAGCACTACACATGGGTTTACAAAGGAAAATTTGCATGTATACGCAAGTGTCTCTTAACAAAAGTTGTGTACGCACAATGAAGAATGAAAATACTAGTTTCTAATGGATGAATTCTCTCAAATTTGCAGGATCACAATTATTTGGAAAGAGAGGGAGAAAAGTGATGTTGACAATGAGGTTTTAAATGATCCTTTAGCATTCAATGTATTGAGAGGATGCAAATTGATAAAAAAAAATATGATGTCAAATATGAAAAGTCAAACTCAATTGTCAGAGATGCTTACTCATTAATGGGATCGAGAGAAAGAGATTTTTATGATTGATCAGATGCCCTTACAGATTGAGGTAGAATATATTTACTTCATCACAAGGATTTCCAGAAGAGGAGAAGCATTTGATCTCGAAGAGAGGGCCCAAGGAGGCCTAGATGTTTCAAATTACATAGATCTCTACTATACACCAGGGACATACAAGATTAGGTCATAGATTTTGATAAAAAATGTAAGGATCCTACCAATTAAAATTATCCTCTTTACCATTTTTAGGGTAGCACACCTATAATCACTACATTAGGCCTCTCAACCTACCATGTTCTTGCTAGTAGAGTGCCTTCGTGAAAATGTCTTTGATTGGTGCACAACGCTCTTGGTCTGCATGAAGAAGCAATTGTCTTCACTGAGATGATGAAAACTGAAGCATTTTGGCTATGGCAGCATACTTTGCTCATTTTTCTTTGAGAGAGTCCCAGCACTATGACCTAAAGTTTCTACATCCATTACCAGTCCAAGGGATTTGAGGCTGGCTAGATGGGCATAATTGATCAAGTGACTTGGAAAAAGTGATAGCACTCGAGCAACATTAGATGATGATTTCTTCCTCTGGTGGGAGAAACAAGTCGTAGCTATAGATGAATACCCTTATGCAATAATATATTTTTGAGAGGACCCATATCTGGCACTTCCCGAGGGTGCTGCATGGGGCAATATTGGAAAAAAAAATAAATTTTTATGTTATTTGATTTTCTTTGGATTTTAAATTTGATCTTGAGAAGTTAAAATTATTTTTCCATGAAACAAAAGTCTTACAATATTATTTGATCATGATACAGATGTTTTACCAATGAAACCCAAGGGTATATCTAGGCACAAGCATCATGGTAAAGACGTGAAGGGAGAAACAAAAGGTTTTGAGAGAGTCCTTCATGCAGTCCAGAGGAAGTTGGAGAGTATGACTTGCTAGGTTCCCATGGAAGTGTTGAAGCCCCAAAAATCGGGTCGACAACAACGGGGATACCCGCCCGGTCCAGACCTTCGTTGGCAGCTCCTGATCCGTTTGGTATAGCGGGTCTGACTAGGGATAATGGGACCAGTTTCCCAATCTATGGGTGTGTGTGTGTAGAATTGGATGTTGCTGATCTAACAGTTCCTATCTAAGCTATTCTAATTCAAACTTTAATCTAATTCTATGCTATTGTAATCTAATAAACAACACATCTAATCTATTCTAAACCAGGATGTAATTCTTCTATTATGCGATCTAAAGATATTTCAAATAACAACTGGTAATAAAGATCATTCAGCGATTATAAGAAAGGAAATCAATTGAGATGAACTATTTCACATAAAAAGTTAGGCAAAACAGTTGTGAACAACATATCGCATAATAAGCTAGTCATACATTACACAAATAAATATATACCATTGTACAAAAGTGCCAAATGATAACTCAAGAATTCATGCAATAACATATAAACAACTAAAAACTGTATATCACTTTAACATATAAGCAGAAATGGTCAAGAGATAAAAGCACCATTTATGACTGGTCTTACTCATAAGCTTCAAGCAACAATGATTTATCTCTCCTTGCTCTAACATCTACTAAGAGTACAAAAGTGCAACATCAGTAGCAGATATCAAATGCAAACATCAACAAATCTTGATCCATTCATTCACCAAAACCTCCTTTGAGGGTGCAAAAGTGCATGTTCTGAGGACAAGTTTTTGATGAATTTCTGGACCCTTCTCTAAATGCATGAGAAGGGTTTAAATACTACTAACTAAATAACTTAATTACACAGATTCAGGATACAATTTAAATGACCGCCCTTTTTCTAAGAAAAACTATTTCTAAAAATTAAATCTAATATCTAACTATTTCTGCTTTTGCTCCTAAATGTTGCGAGCATTCAATATTTACCTGGGTAGAGTCGGCTGACTGTCCTCTGCTTTTGGTTGAGCTAAGAAAACAAAAATGGCAAGAGCTGGCACCATCTTTTCAGCAAAATAGAAGATATACTTGAGAATCAACCTCTGGCTATGTGGATTTACTGTGTATGCTCAATAATAATCCAAATTCCACTTGGTTAATCCTCAAATTACCTCTGCCTTTTCTTTCTTGCATTTTCCAGGCTTATGAGTGACTGAGCAGTTAGGGACTTTGCTTTTTGAGCAATTTTCTCAGCGATGCGCGATTAGCTCTACTGCCTCCGTTCTTTGATCCGGGCCTTTCTGGTGCATTTTTCGCCTTTAGCGCCCTTTCCTTCACCAAGTATAAGCTTCAAAATTTTGTAAACATACTACTTTCGTGAGCTTCTGACCTTGAGCGTTAAATCACCTGTTGATATCAGCATTGTTCAACTACTCATTCAACCATGGCTCTGACTGAAAGATCTGTAATGGATAGCTCAGCAACGCTCTGGAATTTTGCAGCTCTGTTGCATGCGGTATCCGTTTATGAGGGCATATCTTCTCCGTTTCCGAGCTTTTGGAGTTTTACACTTTTCCTTTATTGCTTCCTGCACATTGCTTCATGTTGTTTCTGTTTTTTGTTCCTGCAGTTCACACATGAGGAGAGAGTAATGATAATAAAAATTGACAAGAAAGCTCTGATTTCTACGGATGTACAAAAACATGCCATCTGACGTGAAATAACTCTTCGAAAAACACAAAACTGTCTTTCATTAACACTTGGCATATCATCCATTAATTTTCATTAAAGCGCGTATCCAATTTTTGGTTTATGGACAACTTTTCTCGAATGTTGAGCCGGGGAAAATTTGCGATGGACAATTTCTGCGATTCGCATCGCAGCATCACATCATCGTAGTATCGCGTTATCGCATTTTCATCAAGGTATGTTATCGCAGGGTTGCCCGATCACGTTTATCACATAATCGCAGATTGTTGTATTGCGTGATCGCAATATCGCAGATCGCAGTATTGCGTTATCGCAAGATCGCAGATTGTTACAATCATTAAATGGTTATGTGTTTTTTATGTGATATTGTGATATGCGATATCGTATATTGGCCATCGGTGATTTTTTAAGGTTATTCCCATATGAGTGTTTCTTAATGTATGCGATGCGATGGAATTCGCGTCACACTTTCGCAGTTTATCATTTTACTCATAAGGAAATATCCTATCTTCTTCGCACAATGCGATGTTTTCTTGAGTAGAATACATGAGTTTTAATTGAATTTTTTGAATTTTTTACTAAGGGTCCCCACTTACCTAGTGTTATTGCTAGTACTAAATAAGGAGGGGGGTTGTTGGTGGCCACAACAGGAAGTCGTATAGTATCTCCTTGAGGCCATTCAAAGACGAGTGGTAGGAGTATCATGGGAGTGGGTATGGATCTTCTAATGGGTGGTTAATGCCATCTTATTTTTCTATGAATCTCATCAAGGGTAGGGCCCATAGGCTTAGATTATATGACTGATTGTTTTATAGACATGATCGGGCTTAAGCCCTAATTTTGTACGACATTTGTCCACATTTTGTAATATTTATGACATATTATTCCTATCTATGTACAAATGATTTTGCGATGATTTGATCATATATACAGATGATTTTATGATATTTTTTGTTTTAATGTGATGAATGTTTAATGTGCCAATCTAATTCTTGATTAGCTATAGAATCAGATAGTGAATTATTTTATCGTGGAAAATGAATAAAAGTAATAAAATTAAATTATCTTTGTAATAATCTCACTCTCAGAAATTGGCAATGTAATGAAGGGTCTTCTACATGATATGTATTATTTAATTGAGACACCGCAAATTGTGAATCCAAATAATCCACTAATGATTCAATACCCAAATATATTGCTTTAGATAGTAAAGTAATGACAACATTATATTCAGTCATATTGTTGGAAGAAGGACCAATACATATGCCTCTTGAGATTAACAACTGACTACATGGATAATATATTAACCAAGAGGGGAATCTAAGTTTCGAATGTGTCTACTAACATTATCGATGTATCTTAGATACACCATATCACCCATTGAAACCTGCCAAAGAAGATAAAAAGTACCAATATCACCACGAGACCTATAGACAGACAAAAACAACTATGTACAATATTTACAAAACAAAGCAAATGCTAAGCAACAACCTAGGCATAATACTTCTTAAGATATATCCCATTTCTGGTCTATGAAAACACATTTCCATCAAAGTCAACCAACTCATATGCACGTTTCTTCAAGACCTTTTTGATGATAAACGGCTTGTACCACATGGGTGAAATTTCCTGCCCCCAAGGTGTCCTTATCTTGCTCATAGACCAGGACAAGGTCTCCTTCAGAGAAAAGCCTAGGATGCACAATCTTGTCATTTTGGGCCTTTACTCTCTTTTTATGAACTTCATTAATTGTTGTTGCATCTCGACGCATCTCATCGAGATGTTCCAAATAAATAAGGAATTATCAAAGACTAGAGGTGACTGGGAGAAGTTGAACCACTAATTTAAGAGATGGGATCTAACATTCCATAAGGAAGATTTATTACAAAACATAAAATAGCTGGAAGGGAATAAAACCCATGGCAGTCTTCACAGACATCTGGTATGCCCAAAGCACAAAATATATCATGATGTGCCCTTTGGATTTAGCTTTATTGATTGTCCTTTGCAGGATAGTTTTGAGGGATTTTTTCATAGCTTCAACCTATCCATTAGCTTCAGGGTAGTACAGATATGAATGCTCATGCCGAAAGCCCAATTTAAAAGCCAACTCAAACATCATCTTATTCTGAAAATGACTTTGACGATCATCGATAATCTCCCTTGGAATACCAAAATGTGAAATTATTTGGTTGAATAGGAAAAGAGTTGTTGTCTCACCATCGTTATTGAAGGTAGGCATAGGTTCAGCCCACTTTGTAAAGTAGTCACTGCTACGATAATGTACTTGTGACCCCTAGCTAAAGATGGGTTACACGTCATAAAATAAATACCTCACTTAGTGAAAGGACCTGCGGTGATGACAGGTGTTGGGGAAATTGTATGTGTAGTAATTTCAACATTCAATTATCAATCCGGGGTTGTAATACTTAGACACACCAACACAAGTAATGCAGGATCAGAGTATCTAACCAAAATTAATATCAAGTTCCTATTTCTAAATTAAGTGCAGAATGCAAATAATCAATTTTAATCTCTATCTAAATCAATCAAACTTAATTTCAATGCAAGTAAGATTTAACTACAATGAAACCACACATACATGTTAATTATGAAATTCTGAGAAGCTAATTACAAAATAAAACTATGCTTAATGAAATAAGAATTCATTTAACACACTTTAATGCTAATAGAAAATAGAGAATCCTATTCTAAAAGCATGCACGCTAAATCTAAATCCCGGGTCTCACAAATCTACTACTTTACTTAATCATCAAAAGACTAAATTACTGCAATGACCATTTCAAGACTAAATTAGTTCAATTGCAATGCCAATTCAAAGCTATAATACTCCTAATTGAAATCAAAATACTTTAACTCAAAGATTTAGATTGCATCTAATGGAAAACAGAATTACTCTAGTCGAAATGCTAAACTATAAGATTCATATTGCACTTATGAAAACATTCGTTAATGAAAATCACTCTACAAATCTAATCCCTATGATTGGAATGAAATACATAATTTTCTTCCAGGTGGTGGTTGGACCTTGCCACTCCTGGAGCAACTTAGATTAACTCAAATGGAAATAAAATTCAAAACACAGTCATAATACTTATAGAGAATTTAGAGATGAAACAAAATTAAATTAAGATGCAATTCTTATTACAACAGAGCTTCAATCCAGCCTTTATCCCTTCCCTAATTATCTTCCATTTAAAAACTTCGAAATCTTAGAACACAACCCATGGTTGAGCCATTTATAAGATTTACAAGATGAATTAGTCATTTTCCTCAATTCTAGAAAATTGAATAATTTTAACGAACCGAGCTCAATGATATTGTCATGGTGAATTTTCGAAATGGTTTGGAGGGAACCTAAATTGTTATATTTTCAACGAAAACCTTTATTTTATTTGTCTCATTCAAATTTAGTTCCTCAGAAATTGTGACCAAAGTTGGTTGTCTCGCTCTTTTTTCGAAATTCTAGAACTTTGGAAAAACAATCATTTTTTATAAAATTGCCTCCATGACTTGCTTATAACTTTTAGAAAAAATTTAAAATGGCGAATTTTTTTGGATATAGATAATTTTTTACATGGTTAACAAACCCATTTGCTCATATTTTCTAGATTCACCTCCAATTGCACGAAAATCGAGGTCAAACTTGGGAGATTGGAAACTGTCCACATTTTGAGCAGATTTGTTAATTAGCTCCTAGGTACCCACTTGTGCGACCCAGTTGCAATCCAACACATATAAAGGGATTAAAACTTTATTTTGGACAATAACCTCCCTCGACTTTCCCCATAAGCGTACCGAAATGTCAAAACCCCAAATTGCATATTCCCGTACTCTACTTGTACCAACTAGTTCAACTGACTTGTGAAGAATTTTGGCGATGGAAACCTGTCACAAATGAACTTATCAAAACTGTCATTAGTAAATCATGGAAAATTAATATCTAATGATAGAAAATATAAGAAAACTATTGATAATCAACCATGAAGCGTAAGACATGAATTGGTGACAAGTGATGGAATTATGGTGTGAAATGAGTGTAATAGTACATGAAAATAGGTTATGGCTGGTGGTATTGAATGATGAAAACATGAGCATATTTGAGGCCCAACAATAGGGAAAATCAAAGCTCGGTCGGTGCATATTTTCGAAGTGTATACCTGACAAGGATGAGGCTTCTTGACCACTTCAATGCAATCTTTAAAATCGAGGGCATAAAACAACCTTCGCGTAACATTTTTTGGGCTGTATAAATATCAGATATATGATCTCCACAAGCTCCACTATGGCAGTCATTTATAATAGACACAACTTCTTCTAGGTTAAACAAAAAGTAAGTATGAGTCAATCCCGTGAAGATACAAAGTGTGACAGATAATAATATAATTTCTAGCTAGGTGATGAAATTGTCTACATTCATCTTTCGAGAAAGTCTGAAGGAACTTTAAAGTCTAGAGATATACAATGATGTATCCATACCAAGGATCCTGTGAAGATATTAGGAAGAGATGTTCATTGGGAAATGACTCTTCATAAACAACATCCTCTTCACAAGGCATCTGTGAAATTAATTCAGCAAATAATAAATATTTTTTAGACTTGGTTGACATAAGTTTGATATCAAATTCCTATAATATGACAATAGATTTACTATACATTCCCCCAATGACTCACTTAATGAGGAAAAACTCAAATCGGTTGACAATAGCCAACACAAAAAAGTTCTAAGTAGAATATAATGACAGAGCTACTGGACAACATGAACTACTGCCAAAGTCAATTTCTCTATATCAGAATACCTGTTTTTGGTCCTGACTAAGCCTCAGCTCAGAAAATAAATCACATGATCTATAAGAGCATCTTCTTGCTAAACCGGAACCATACAAATGATTGATTCTATCAGAGCGAGATACAAGATAAAATCCAACACTATAATCGAGTGGACTCAAAAGAGGAGAAGAGGTCAATGCTTTTTCCAAAGCATCAAAGGAGCACTTAGCAAAATAGTCCCAAATAAATGGAACTCCTTTCTTGAGTAATCGCATAAATCCTTTCGTAATATCGACATATTTTACAATAAATATCCTCAAGAAATTGGCTTTTCCTTCGAGACTATGAAGTTGACGAACAATCGATGGGGGAGGCAACTGAAGTATTTCCTCAACCTTTGACAGATCAACACGAATCCCTTCATGGGACACAATGAACACCAATGAGTCACTGGATGTTACCGCGAAAACACATTTATTAGGTTTTGGTTGGATATTATAGTGACAACATCTTTCAAAAACCAAATGAAGGTATTTTCGATGATCCATTCTATTTCGAGAATGAGCAGCTAGGTCATCCAAATATGGCTCTATTATGTGCTTGATGTCATGGAAAGCATAAGTCTACATGGCTTGCTGAAAAGTAGGTCGAATATCTTTTATGCAAAAAGGAATCTTCTTGTACGCAAATGTACCCCACAGGAAAATAAATGTTTTCTTGTGTTGATATTCAGGATGGATAGTTATTTGATTATGTCTCGAGAAACCATCAATGAAGGAAAATGCCTCATTTCTAGCACACTCATCAATGATCTGATCGATAAATGGAGTGGGGAAATTATCTTTAGGACAAGCCTTATTAAAATCCCTAAATTCGATGCACACCCGGATCGTTCCTTGCTTTCTATCAATGGGGATTAGCTTCAATACCCATTCAATTAGAGGAATGAGGTCTATGAAGCACACCTTAAGTAGCTTTTCAACCTCATATTTGATAGCTGCATCTTTCCTAGGATTTACCGGTTGAATATTTTGTTGTACAGGCTTAACATTTTCGTATGTCTATATCTCATGCTGAACTATCAATTAATCAATTCCAAGCATTTCTTCATAAGACCAAGCAAACACATATTGAAACTCCTTAAAAAGGTTAGTATAAATCTTGATTTCTTCAGAGGAACATTCTGCTCCGATGAAGACATTCTCAATGATATTAGAATTCCTAGAAATTTTCACTAGAATGGTTTCCGAGATATTACACATATTAACTTCGGAAAAAATATATGACGGGGCCAAAGAATTTAGAATTTTATGAACACTTCTAGTTGATGAAAGATCAAACAAATTTGACTCAGCTTCATGCAAATTAGGGAGAAAATATGACCGACGATGCAAATCATCTCACAGTCTTTCTACACTAGATATTTCTTCTAATTTCCTCTTTAGATAGTAAGATGATGTCAAGGCAGTCCATAGTTGAAGTAGAGTCAAGATTCCAGACTAGAGCCACATCACCATCAAAATTCTTTGATGGGGGATGAATGGGGTTAGAATCTACATAATTCACAGTATATTGGTATGTCATTTCTGCTGCAGATATAGAATATGCCATTCCACCTACTTGCCCCACTTCTAACATGGCAGTAGGGTGGTGTAAAGGCCAAAGGTCATAAAAATAATGAGTTATGAACAATTTTTTTTGAGGAGGGATCATGAAAGATGAAATGGAATTAATACGAGCGACAGGAGGAGGAAGATCAAAAGTACCCATCAAAAAGGAATACATTTGAACTCCCAAATTCTTGATGGGCTCATTGGTATTATTAGGTCCCTATAATACTAGTGATTACCGCATTACTATTGTAGTTGTATCCCTCATTAATATTTTTGTGCCCGTATTGTTCCCATATTGTTATTACTATGGCCCATAGAATCCCTGTATTGTTCTTTTTGTGGCTTTATATTATTATTGTTAGGTCAGATGGGTTATATTATGACTCCTTAGACTCCTATATATAGAAAGGAGGTTTTGTTATTTGAATCATCCAAGAATTGTTCATTTATGTAATTGAAATGAGGTTTTCCCCTCAAAGAGGCTGAATTCTAAGGCGTTGATCTATCTTTTCTATTTTTTTGTGAGCTAGTTTCCTAACATTTGGTATTAGAGCTTTGGATTCTAGGGTTTTGCTGCTCCAAATAGGTGATTGTCGCATTTTCACTATAACGTTTTTTCTGTGACGTTTCAGAAGATAAAAAAAAAACCCATTTGAGAAATCACACTGAACCACAGGTCCAAATTTCAGAGCTTTTCGTGCTATATTTGCGGAGATATGATTTCAGGAACTTGGTCTTTTTGTAGACTCTTGAATTAAATTCCAAATAAGTGACCTGGGGAAAATCATCATAACTTTCTCTCTGAGCATCAGATTGAAATTTCATAAGAAGGTACAGAAATAGGATGGAATATAGTTTCTTGTATATATATTTTTCAGAGAAAAAGGTCGAAACAGTGACTCGTGGAATGTCGTACAAGTTCACACTACTGAACTAGTCTATAATAAAGTCATTGTGGGAGATTTGGCATAACTCTTCCTTGGAGAATCCAATTTGGATTAGACTAGTGGCATTGGAAAGAGGACACAAAGGACTACTGCAGGTCACAATTTCAGAACTGGATGATCTAAAATTATAGAGATACATCAAAGGCAATATCAAGCTCTTAAAAAGTGAAAAAATATGTGTATATTTTTTAAAATTTTTTCTTAAGCTTGGTTTGAAAAATTATTTTGAAGAATTCAAAGGGAATAGTAGAGAATTATTATCGGTAACTGATGCCCTGAGGAAAGAAAATGAAAACACTTAGTAAGAAACCTGAAAGCCCTAGCATGACTCATGAAGAAGAGGAAGAAATGCTACATGATATATCAAAATTACAAGACCAAGTGCAACAAATGTCACTCTCACAAAAGCTAATGGAAGCTAGGATAAATGGCGTGGAATCTAAGATAAAGGGCATGGAAAATAAGATGAATGACATGGAAGCTAAGATGGACAATTTGAAGATAGATTTGAAGATAGACATGGAAGATTTGAAGACAGATTTGACAAAGTTTCTACAAGAAATGCTTACTAATGGTGAAAGGGTAGTAAAGGAAACTCATGATGAGAACAAAATAAATGTTAATCATGATTTCATAGACTCTAATGTTGGACCGAAGGCCCACCATATTCCAAAAATCGATATGAGGAAGTTTGATGGCAAGGATCCCGCAACATGGATATTACAAATGGAGCAATTCTTTGATCTCAATAATGTGCAAAACACACAAAAGGTACGTATTGCAACTTTATATTTGGAACCAAATTAGTTTGTATGGTATCAATGGATTTTCTCTTTTAAACAAATTATCACTTGGGAAATTTTTATGGAAGAATTGACAACACATTATGAGGATACAAAAAGCAACACTTTTTTTAGCCAATCGATAAGTCTCAAACAAAAGCGTTCAATAATGGAGCACATTGAGGAGTTACAAAAATTGAACATAAGGGTAAAAAATACTCCAAAGGAGCATAGGATTAATGTGTTCATAGGGACTTTAAAGGATAATATCCAACATGATGTTCACCTTTGGGAACCTGATTCATTAGAGAAGGCATTCAGGTTAGAAAGAAAAATGGAAAGCAAAATTATGGCAAGCAGGAAGCATACCACTCACAACTATAAAGATGGAAGTGTTGTTGCCCCTAGTCTTCCACAACCTATAACTTTGACACCAAAAAAATTGGAAGAAAAAAGAGCAAAAGGGCTTTGTTACAGTTGTGATAGCAAATACACTAAAGGTCATAAGTGTGGTGAGAAGAAATTATTCTACATCGATTGTGAAGAGGAAGAAGAAAAGGATCAAGAAAGGTCAAAAGAAGAGGATATACTCCAGGAACAAAGCCTAGATAAAGATGAAATGAATCCGACGATATCTTGTAATGCATTGGCTAGAGTTACCACTCCTCAAACCATCAAGATATAAGGACAAACCAAGAAGAAAAAGGTAATAGTGTTGATTGATTTAGGAAGTACCCACAATTTTATTCATTGTAAGATAGCAAAAGAATTGAATTGCTTCCTATATCAAGCACCAGAGTTTCAAGTGATGGTTTCAAATGGAGGAACAATAAATTGCTCGAGAAAGTGTCATAATATCAAGCTATCCATGGGAGAATATGTATTGAATAGCCAAATTCTTTCCATTCCAATGGGAGGTGTTGATGTTGTACTAGGAGTCCAATGGTTACAATCCTTGGGTACAATAGCTTTTAATTTTCAAAAACTTTCGTGAAATTTTCTATGGAAGGAAAGGAAGTTGAATTAAGGAGTATTACAGGGAAACCAAGAAATATAATCAGCTCTAATGGTATGACAAAGCTTCTAAAACAGGAACAAAGAGGTGTAATTGCACAATTATGTTCGCTAGATGTTTCCACATTGGAATTATCTATTTCTCCAGATCTCAAAAAAGTCTTGGACAATCATTCCAGGGTATTCGAGACTCCCAAAGGTCTCCCACCTTTTCATGATCATGATCATGCTATTCATCTGATTCTAGGAAGTGTTCCTCCAAGCATCAGGCCATACAGATATCCCTATGCCCAAAAGAGTGAAATTGAATGCATGGTTGTAGAAATGCTAGAGGCGGGTATAATTCAACCTATTCAAAGTTCTTTCTCTGCTCCAGTAGTATTGGTGCCCAAGAAGGGTGGATCATGGCACATGTGTCCAGATTATAGGGAGCTCAACAAGTTCACTATTAAAGATAAGTTTCCCATTCCTGTCATTCATGAATTACTGGATGAATTGCATGGATCAATTTACTTCACCAAGTTGGATCTTCGTTCAGGATATCATCAAATCAGAATGAAGATTGAAGACATTCCGAAAACAACATTTAGAACTCATGAGGGTCATTATGAATTTTTGGTCATGCCTTTTTGCCTTACCAATGCACCTTCTACATTTCAAGGTTTGATGAATTCCATTTTTAAACCCTTCCTTAGAAAATTTGTGTTAGTTCTTTTTGATGATATACTAATCTACAACAAGTCTTGGAAGGATCATGTTGAACATGTTGACAGGGTGCTACAACTATTAGAGGAGAAAGAATTATATGAAAAAAGATCCAAATGCTTCTTTGGAGTACAAGAGGTGGAATATCTGGGTCATATTGTATCTCATGAAGGAGTTAAGGTAGACCCTAGCAAAATTAAAGCCATTAAGGAATGGAAAATCCGCACATCCATAAAGCATCTGAAAAGATTTCTCGGGTTGATAGGGTATTATCGGAAGTTTGTTAAGAATTATGGGAGAATAGCAGCACCTCTAACAACATTATTGAAGAAATATGCATTTTCATGGACTCCAGAAGCAACAAAGGCCTTCGAACATCTTAAAGAGGCAATGTGCCAAGCACTGGTCATAGCTACATCGGACTTCACAAAAGCCTTTATTGTGGAATGTGATGCTTCAAGAAATGGAATTAGTGCTATTTTAATGCAAGATGAAAGACCCATTGCTTTTTAAAGTCGTCCAATCAAGGGAAAGTTTTTACACAAAGCTATTTATGAGAAGGAAATGTTGGCAATACTCCATGCACATAAGAAATGGAGACCCTACCTAATGGGAAGACACTTCAAGGTAAAAACAGATCATGATAGCCTTAAACAGTTTTTAGAACAAAGATTATCCTCTGAAGAGCAACAAAATTGGGTCACAAAGATGTTTGGTTATGACTTTGAAATCATCTAAAAAAAATGGAAGCAAAATGTGGTGGCAGATGCACTCTCAAGAAAGGATGAGTATGTGGAAGCGTTGTTGTGCACCATTTATATTATCAAACCAGATTGGATAAACGAAGCAAGGGAGGAATGGAATAATGATGAAGAAGTGTGGGCACTTATTCGAAAGTTACAACAAGATTCCAGTACATCTGATACATTTAGCTGGAAAAATTATTCATTACAGTACAAAGATTGCTTATACCTCTGTAAGAATTCCCAACTAAAACAACAGATTCTTATGGAATTGCACACTTGTCCCTTAGGAGGGCACTCGGGATTTTTAAAAACTTACCACAGGGTTAAGAAGGATTTTTTTTGGGATGGCCTTAAATCGAATATTCAAAAGTTTGTGGAAGAATGTTTGGTTTTCCAACAAAATGAAGTTGAAACAATTAAGACACCAGGTCTACTACAACCTTTATCCATTCCAAGCCAACGTTGGGAGGAGGTTTCAATGGATTTTATCACAGGTTCACCCAAGTCTGAGGGAAAGAGTGTCATCATGGTGGTAGTGGACAAACTTACCAAGTATGAACACTTTTGTGCATTATCACATCCATTTAATGCGAATATAGTTTCTACTGCATTTATGGAAACAATTCAAAAGCTACATGGAAACCCAAAGATTATTGTAAGTGACAGAGATCCCATTTTCACTGGAAATTTTTGGACAGAATTATTTTCTTGTCTTGGTACTCAGTTAGCTCATAGCTCATCTTATCATCCTCAATCTGATGGGAAAACTGAGATGGTAAACAAATGTTTGGAAAGATATCTTCATTGCTTTGTATCTGATAAACAAACACAACGGGTCAAATTGTTGCCTCTGGCTAAATGGTGGTATAACGCTCCCTTCCATACAACAAAAAAAATTACCCCATTTATGGCACTTTATGGATATCAGCCACCATCCATCACATCATATTTAAGAGGAAATTTTAAGGTTCAAGCAGTGGAACATCACATTGAACATCAACAAGAAGTCCTCCAACTCTTAAAGGATAACCTCGTGTTGGCACAAAATAGAATGAAACAACATGCAGATTAACATCGCAGCGAAAGAAGTTTTGATATAGGTGATTGGGTATTCCTACAGCTACAACCATATAAGCAAATTTCCCTCAAGAAAGCTAAGAAGGATAATAAATTATCACCAAAGTATTATGGTCCACACAAAGTGTTGGAAAAGATTGGTACTATGGCTTACAAATTGGAGCTTCCTCCAACTTCTCAATTGTACCCTGTTTTCCATGTTTCATGTTTAAAGAAGGTTATAGGCGACAATCTCCTAGTTCAAACAATATTACCAGAACTTAACGAGTAAGGAAAAATTATATTGGAACCGGAAGCAGTCCCAGAAATAAGAACTCAACAACTACGGAATCGATCAACTTCGGAGTATCTTATCAAGTGGAAGAACTTATCCAGTGAAGATTCCACATGGGAGGATGAAAATTTTATACAGAAGCATCTAGAACTACTCAAGCGTTGAGGACAACACTTTTTTGAAGGAGAGGGGAATGTTAGGTCCCTATAATACTAGTGATTACCGCATTATTATTGTAGTTGTATCACTTATGAATATTGTTGTTCCCCTATTGCCCCAATATTGTTGTTACTATGCCCCATAGAATCCCTCTATTGTTATTTTTGTGGATTTATATTACTATTGTTAGGTCGGCTAGGTTATATTATGACTCCTTAGACTCTTATATATAGAGAGGAGGTTGCCCCCTCAAAGAGGCTGAATTCTAAGGCGTTGATCTATCCTTTTTATCTTTTTGTGAGCTGGTTTCATAACAGTATTCTTCACGAAGGGGGTGATAGAGTGAGAGGATGCATTGGGATTGTTAGGAGAATAATTCATTTGATCAATTCTAACCATTCTCCCTTCATGAGGGAAGCATAGGATGTAAAACAATGATGAAATAACAGGATCAATTATGTAAACCCAATTTCAATACAATAAAGTATTATAATCAAGGTTGGCATCGACTATCTCTACCTCGACATTGACAAAATTTTCCCCAACACAAATGGGAATGGATGGAAGAATTCCAAGAGGCCTATGAGAATGATCATCGAATGAAAAAAATGAGAGTAAGGGAGGGAGTAGCTTCCAGGGACTCGGTAGCCTTCCAACATGACATTGACATGACATATGTGGAAGCCCCTTCAACAACTACATTTTGAAAGATTGTCTTCTTTCAATATGTAGATTTAATCTAGAAATCCATGTGATGAGGGATTCTCTTCTTCACACTTGACATATCAAATTTAATAACGAGAGAGTTCTTTTGATCTACTACTCCTATCACAGTGAGAGATGCAACCCTTTTTGTAGGATTCAATTAGAGTACCTCTAATGTTGACATCGCATAGGGGCTTTGAGCTATATCTTCAAGAATAGAATGGTTCTAACAATCCCTAGTGTTAGGATTAATAATTGAATGTTTTGTACAGACTTTTGGCATCCGAGGTATAGAATCAATTGCACGACTCTCAATATGGAGTAGCTCTGGGATATCTAAAGAATCCTTAGCTTTGGAAGGTTCTGTCTCACCATAATCATGTGACCTTGTAGCAACATCAAGATGAGACATCACCGTATATACATTCAATGTGGATTCCCCATCCTAGTTTCCCCATGTGGGGGTTCCAATACTAGCATTAGTGCCTGAAAGCATTTGATGCCCTTAGGGAAAAGGGTTAGTAAGCACAACCTGGGAACATGAAGAACCATGTTGAGCTAACAAGCACTGAGAATCCTGAATCTTAGGGAAAAGATTGGTAAGATGATCCCCATTGCATAACTTGCATGGGAATTTTAATTTCTTTTTTGATTTTTTTTCCCTCTCGAGCATCATTACTGGGCTTGTTCACATTTCCCTTCCCAACCTTATCATTATTCTTACCATGTCCCTTCTTATTCCGATCATATTGTTGGTTTCCTTTGGAATTTGAATATTGGACAACATTAACTGCTAAAGGATGGGAAGGAATAGACATTGATGGTGTAACTTATGCCTGAGAAGTAGAATGTAAAGACAACTATTGCAATTTATTCAACAAGTTAGTCGTATTACTATCAATTGACCCTACAATTCCATCAGCATGGGATCCCGGCTTAGGTTTTTCCATATTGATCTTCAGTCGAGGAGCATCAGGAAGAATCTTGTAAAGGACTATAGACTGAGAATATATGGGTTCTAACCATTGGGCTCTAAAGATGGCATGTTCTTTAGTGAACACACCGATGAGTGACACATCCTTAGAAATATCTTACTGCAAAGTTTTGAGAAACCATTCTAGAATAAAATCATCAAGAATATATGCCTTTATTAGCCTCTTCCTTCTATGCCACTCTTGGATGTGATCAGAAATATGAGTTGCCTTGTCTTGTTCAAAATTGGCTAGAAGCTCAGTTCTAGCATCATATCAGACAAGAAACTGAAAATGATTTAGAAACATAGTAGCCAATTCACCAAACATAGAAAAGGTACCCACTCTAAGCTCAATATACCACTTTGTAGTGTTTCTAGTTAGGGTGCATTGAAATAATCTCAACCCGATAGAATCACTGGTCAAGAAGTTAGATCAGAACCATAAATGGAATGTGGTTATATGATCAGTTGGATCCTCTCTAGATTTCCCTTCGAATTTAATAATATCAGATGCAAGTTTGGTGGGGACCAGAGGCCAATCCAAATTGTATCAGATTGGATTGTTTATCAATTCAAAAGATCTAGCAAGTTCAAAGATGCTAGGAATGCTAAGCGCAGATGAATAGGAGAATTCCACCCACCAAGAGGAGAATTTAGGACATTAGAAAAAGAGTATCTTAGATTTGGAGAGGCACCAGGTTTCCCCAAGTTACTCATAGAAGGACTTGAACCATAAGGAAATCCTTGTGGCCTAGAAGCATTAAGAAGGTATCAACCCCCTACTTTAGGGTAACCATGAATAGAGTAGTTTCCTCCTATCGGAACATTTAAATAAGGGGAAAGCCCTTGTTAAGGATTCCATGCACTAGCTAGGAAAGGAAAGACTTATGAGGTCCAGACAGAAGGGAAGAGCATACTCCCCTATTTACCAAATAGATGGGATATGTTCTTAGCCCCTAAACCACTAACAAAAGCATTTTCCCATCATCGAATTCCTTGGAAAGGATGAATATTCTGAGCGTGTCCAAAGAAAGGTACCGATCTTAAGTTCAAAGATGGATTGGAAGGAGGAATATGACCACTTCGAAACAAAAAACCCTAAAAAAATGTTGAACCACTTGGCATAAAATTCATGGATGTGGAATCAACAGATGGGAACGTTGAAGGAACTAATGGAATCCCATTGGATGTCATCCTAAAATGATAGGCACCTGTGAAAGTGGCAGAAGGTTGGGTTCCCCACTCATACTCGGAACGGAGGTAGAGCCAACAACTATTGTACTAGGCATAACAGTATAGATAGGAATATTACCCCCCCCAACAACTGAAGGAGGGGTCTGCACACTAGAAGTATTAGTATCCATACTTATGCCACTAAAATTGGCCATCAAGAAAAAATAAGGAGAGTGAACAAGGCTTGTCGGTCTATGAGTCAGGGTACCCACATATTCTAAAATGTAAGGAAGATCAGAAGGAATAGGTTCTGAAGGAATCACATGGGACTCAAGGACTTCTTCAATATCAAACTCATCTTCTTATTGGAATAGCACGCTAGCAAGGGCCAGAGAATTTTCATCGAAATTATGAATTGAACTAGGTTCTCCCTATGAAATGAGGGCCCTTCGAGAAGGATTAATCTATGATGAATCAAATTATGTTCGTTGAAAATCACCAACCTATATGCTCCTACGCCTTCTATTTGAAGGCTCGACACTAGCGTGTGAAAGCCCAGAAAGCCTCCCAAACCAATTAATCGATTGATCAACCACTTTTAAATATTAAGAGAAATTTTCAAAGACTCAAAAACAAAAACTTATGGAAGTCTAGGAGCAATGATCACTCACTCAAAATTACATAAATATATAACCAAATGAGTAGCTTCTAGGTTTTTTTTCTTTTGTGATTAGGGTAGGACCCCAAAATATAGGAAAGAAAAGATAAAGACCTTCTGAAGATAGTTTAGGATAATTATGGCCCAAGCCTACTAATGAAGGTATCATAAATAGTTACACTGGCCTCCAAACAATATCCTTTGTCGGTGAAAGTACCTGATCTTCACAAGGGCACCTCCCATAAGTACTATGAAATTGACTCAATGTATGTCTCAAGTACCATAGTAATTCCCCCCACAGTCACATGTGCAGTCCCTAGGATAGGAAATTAAGGTCACAAGAACGTAATCAGAGTCTGGGCAAAACAATTATGTGCACGAGATCCAACAAGTAGGAGAGGAAGTATCTCTATTTCCCTGTCTTCACTCATCCTCGTGCTTAATGCATGTGTTAGAGGAGCTTTACGATACTATATTTTCTCTCTTTAATCAAATTCTATGTTTCTATTTAGAGTGGCCTTGTAGGTTTACTCTCCACACACCTATTCCAAAGCCCTAAATTCCCTAGACTAATTGATGTATCTATGACAAAAACAAAATCTATTTCATTTTAAATTAAGTTCTTGATTTTATTGGTTGTTATTTAGGTCACGGGTAGCGGAAGTGCAACTTGGGATGTTCTGAAACAAAACGAAACCAATAGTAGACTAGGATACCTGCAAATGAAAATTCCTTTTCTTCAATGAAAGGTGATCTCTACAAGGTTCTACAAGAAATCCATGAAAGAAAAACTATTTTATTTTTCCTCTAAGCACACTCACATATTCAACATCTATCGAAAGACACTAAAATGCCTAAAATGAAAACTACCTTTATGCATACTAAAATTCCTAAATTCAATATTCTATGGAATACTCCAAACAAACGAAAGTGTTCTTTCAAATACCAAAATCGAAAATTGACAAACAAGGAGAAACAAATATCCAAGAAAATATCTCACAAACGAAGAAAATTTCAACCTCAAGCAAGGATTTGCACACCTTTTGAAAGGCCAAAAAGACCAAAAAAACAAAAACCAAAGAAAAGAGAGGCAAAAAAAAATGTTTTTTCTCTTTTTCTTTTTAAGGATTTGTGACAAGTGTTTCAGGAAGGAAAAGAAATCAATCACTTCAAGAACAAAATCAAGCAAAAATAACTCCAAAGTTCACAAGCCATAAAAATTTAGCAAGATGATCACAGTAAAGTGAATAAGATACCAAAACACTTGAACAACTTGACCAAAAATGTACATAAAAGATTCAGAAAGATAGAATGATTTAAGAGAGCCAAAATTGCAAAGACCCTTCTTAAATAATAAAAAATATACCAAATGAGTCAACTTCAAGAATGCAAAGTGAAGTAATGAAAATATTGGATTATAAGATAGTTGAGAACCAAATCACTATCCCAAAAGCATAGAACAATTAGACACATCACAAAGAAGGTTTCAAACCCAAACCTCAAATGAAAAAAATTCAAAAAAAGGCAAACCCTAGGTTGACAAAATATTTTTTCAAAATGAGATAAAGAAAGTGACACCAACAAGAAACTAGACCATTCCAGACTCTAGATGACTTCAAGGAAGTAGAAAAACTAGGCTACACCACTGACTGAAGGCAAAACTCGAAAAATTCAAATTTTTCCAAATATACGTGACTTTATAATAACAAACTCACATATACACGTGACTATTTATGAAGAAACTAGCGTGTATGTTGGTTTCATTTGTAGAAACCACATATGTACACTTATGTGTACAACAAAAAGAGCATATATGTAGAAAAATAAGGAAAAATAAAAAGGAAAGACTTGATCCATAAGATCAGACTGATTTCCTAGGCTGCAAATGAGTCAACATACTGGAAAAATCAAGAAAGAAGAAAGAAAAACCTAGATCAAGGGAAAGTAACCCTTCTAGGAAATATGAGACTATGTTTCCAAGTAGAGTCGCAAGTTATGTTGGTGGGAAAAACTTCCCTAAGGTAAGGGTTAACAACCTCAATAGATCAAAGGTAGATAATCAACAAGAATAATTTGTTCAAGCAAGAAAACTATACAAACTACCAAATTTGGGTTTGAGAGGAGCACCTGTAGGTCCTACGTTCGATGTCAATCCTTTAGGGTCCAAACCCTCTCCTTCCTCCCAAGTGAGAATAACTGCAACACATTTCAAATAAGCATATACATAGAAATTTTTTCAAAGTACGTGCATAATAAACATGTTAGATCATCAAGCATAAACATATTAATCATGACATATTTCATATTAATCATGAAAACATGAGATCATAACATATTGAAAACTAGACAAAGATTCTTTATTGATATCAACAAAGATTAGTGGAGAGATACAACCTGATCTGACCACAGCACCAATGAAACCTTTTTCTGGATCCATCGATCCTAATCTTGAAAGGTCACCTCTCAAGCATGTGCAAAAGGATGCCATATAATGAAGGATGAACATCTACACAAGGAAACAAGGGTTTCCTATGACTCAGAGTGCAGGAGCCACAAGGAAAATCAGACTTGATCTCGGGACCGAAAAGACTATAATGTTAACATCCTTTATCCTTGATGTTATTAGGCATTCCGATGAGGTGTATAAATACCACCAGAAATCAGTTGATTCAGTTGGGCCATGGGCTCCTATAGGTGGGGTCTTGGAGAAGCCTATAAACCCCACCTGAAAAATAGGTTTTTTTATTTTTATTTTTTCATATCTTAAATAATATACACGGGTTTTGTATTATTGTACCCATGTGTGTATGTGATTTTTAAAGGGCGGATTCACATATGGAATTCAAAATATTGTTTTTTAATAAATGATCAAGTCTGAATGGGAAAGGGTTTCCCATGGCCATACCAGAGCGTCAGAGCTACAAGGGTGTTCAACGATGATATAATAGCTAAATTGAATGGCTAGTAACTTAACAAACACAGGTTCTATCGTACTGATAATAACCAAAAGGAAAAAAAAACATAGTATGAGTCTTAGAGCATTGCAAAATAATTTCAAATTACTACATGTTGAGCAGAAAGGATAATTTCATAAATGGTCATTCATACCTGCGTGTTGGGTAATTTAAGTGAACTTAAATTACTTCATTAATTTTCAACTAGGATTCATGTACTTGTGAAGTGTATTTTCATTATATGTGCTAGGAATTTTATCTTTGGTTGAAATTGATCTATGGATAAACATTAAATGAAATTAAATAGTTCTCACAAAGTTGTTCTTTCTATTAAATATACATCAAACCAAATGCTAAACTGAATTGAAAATTAATCTAAAACTTGAAATCTCAATTTATTCTAATAGAAAAATTGAAAGTCTATCTCTAATTGTAAGAAGGAAATCTTAATGCTAAGTTGTAGAAAAAAGATCTTAATACTAAATGCAGAATTGGAAGTTCAACACTGCTTTGCAAAATGGAACCTTAACACTATTTACAAAAAAAGGAAACTTAACTCTAAATTGCAGGCAAGGAGATTCTAACTCCAAATTGCAGAAATAAATGTTAATGCTAATTAATTGCAGAAGGAAAGTAAATGAAACGAAAAATTGTAACTTCAATTGATTACTAATGTGCAGTGATAGCTCTAAAAAACCGTTTATTCATCATCCATGAAATTTAATTGAATTAAAAAGCTAGATTACTTAAACGAAATACATTATGGAAATAAATCTTTTTGATATTTTCTTTTTTTGAGCGCTTTGGAAATAAAATACAAGGGATTAGAAAAACAACTGAAATGTAACTATTTTAATTGACAAAGAGAAAAACTATATGAATTTTGAATTAAATGTAAACTATCTATGAGAAATGACACTATAAATAGAAACTAACTACCCTTACAACTCTTCTGGGAGCCCTCCCGTGTGTGTAAATTTGTCACTGATCAACGATTCCTCAACCAGGAATTGGAAAAAGAGAATACTATATTATATCAATCCACAAAATGTTTTAAAACATAGCTTGAAAATATTAAAGTAAACAATGACTAACTATCTTTTTGGTTTTTCCTTAGAACTTTTATACAATTCTTCATCAAACTATTATAAGATTCCTATTTCAATAGGAAATTAAACTAATCTTGTATCTAAGAAGTAAATTAAAATTAAGATTATATCTCCTCATGATTTTCTACTGGAAGTGAAAATCATGAGGGATTCTTCTCGAACATGTTTTCATAGTCAAAAAAATATTCTCCACGCTCGCTTGATCTCCTGTTGAACTTTTCTTTCTTATTGAAAGGTCATAACAAGAGTTTCACTTTTAATTTGACTGATAGATATTTTGGTCTCTGTATCCTTCCATATCATGATGATAGGTGGAAATCCATGTGGGAAACATTTTTCATCTACAGGTACCTTTTATTTCTTCATTGGTTCTTTGAAACCTATCTAACTCTTGTCGCTTCCAGAGACATCCTCTGATTTCTTACAAGACTAGTGCTTGGTAACATCTAGATTTATGTGTCTCATATGATTTTCAGGAAAACAAAGACATCATATACATATTATACACATGTAAATACATACAATAAATGACATGGGTTGGCTCATTCATCCAAGGACATAAGCCATGTATTTATGGTACTCTTTCACATATACAAGTCATAGAAATCTAGATATGAAGTAGTGGAGGCCGAATAGTTCAAGGAGCTACATTTTAATCAGCTTTAGCAGAGTGATGAAAGATGAGAAGGAGATAGAATAACTGATCATATAGAGCTTGAAACCTCAATAATTCTACATTTATCATATAGAGCATGGAGCATCAAGATTTCTACACTTATCTGAGTTACAGGTAGACATAATGGACGACAGAGAATTGGATGCGATGATTCATGGAGCACAATTTAAAGATATGATCTCAAAGCCACCTACAGGCATGTGCATTAACAAGTCAACACAAATGAATCTGTAAGAACGAATGAAACATTTCTGGTAGCTACAATTACATGAAATCAAAGAGGAAACATGAACATAATGGAATTTAACAGAGAGGTAACATATTGTAGTACTCGAATGTAGGAATCACCACCATTTCATTAATATTTTCAAAGATGCAAATCTTGAAGTCATACAGTCTCAAAAATAACATTTAGTTATTCTTTAGAATTCATAACATTTTCTAAGTGTTTCTTCCTCCCGTTTATAAGGAGAGGGACAACGTGAAAATTACAAAATATCCCAAGCTAGAGCTTCCAGCTTCCTACATGACTAGCTTTCTCAGCATGTTGGCTATGTAACCTCCAATTTATACAATAGAAAGATAATTTCCTTGGAAATAAAAAATAATAGAAATATCAATAAAAAACAACAAAATAGAATTAATAGGTGAACTGAAATGATGGTCCTACATAAATATATCCTTGCCACTCTCTTTGTTGGCCTCTGGTTCGACCTAGTTTCTATTATATTAGGCATGATTCTCTCTCAGCCAGTTCCTCATCACTTTTGGTCTTAAGAGTTTCTTTTATTTTCTTACAAGAAGTGGGAGAGATCACCCATGAAGGTCACAACTAATTTTAAATATGACTTCCAACTCTTTCGTCTCCCTAACTTAATGTGGAACACTATTGGAGCCATACATGCCCTGTGAAACAATTAATATAAATGTATCCAAGCTCATAGATTGGGGGCTTTAAAACTTAAAATGATTTATAAACTCCGAAGGCCAATCTCCTTTGTCCCCCTATGGTTTACTCCCTTTCAAAGTTTCTATATCATAGGACTGAGGGTTGTGACATACGGCTAGCCCCCTTATTGGAACCCCTCAATCGGTGGATCACAATCAAAGGTTTCACTATAGGGTGGTGTGTTGTTTCGTTGATCGATAATGGGCAATTGATGATGTCATCACTACCACATGTCACTTCTTGAGTGATGACACATGTCACTCGAATATGCCCCCAAAGGTCCCTAAAAATTCCAGATCAACATGTAATGTCTCCTCCATATTGCCACATCATGATGATGTCAGTGCCACGTGGATTTATTAGGACCAATAGAGCTCTACCACGTGCCCCCCTGGAGGAGAGAGAAAGGGCCCACCTACCCTTGGTTTTTCACTCCCATCCCTTATAAAAAAATCAGCCCTCCTTGCACTTTACCACTCACATATCAAAATCGCGATATCACAACTTTTCGGAGTTGTAACCCTGCAAGCATGCTGATTCTTTGATCACCGATGTGCGATTCCCTTAACCTATCAATCGCTGATATGCCTGGACACTGAAACCCCTTATCATTGGTATTTCTGGACCTTAAAACCCCTGATCACTGGTATGACTAGATGTTGAAACTCCCGATCAGTAATATGCGATATCGACAATCGTTGATCGTTGATATGTTGATATGCCAATATCAGAGATCTGCTTTAGAAAATGTCAATATACTATGTGCCATATTCTTTTGACCATGTATTTCTGATATCAGTGATCGCTAATCAAATTTTTTCTCTGACCTCCCCTACTTCTTATTTTAGGATACTCCAATTGCAATTTTCAATGCACTCCCAGACCGCTAATATGCTCTTCTCCTTCATTTCAAAGGCAACAAAACCTATGTACTTAAACATGCCATATGGTCTGATCCAAAAATCCATTTTTGGACTTCCATATACCATTGGGAAGCTTATTCCAAGAAATATTCAATGGAGAGGGATTGATTTAGCTTTGAGAACTTCCATGGCTTGAAATATGGCTTCAAACTTCACTACTATTCTTCACTTTGGATAACCAAAAATTCATTTGGTAGTGAGTGGCAACATTGGCTCCACCTGGGGATGGGTCATTGGATTACAATGCATCGAGAACTTGCTATCTATGATCTTCTCTTTTTGGTCATGAAGTCTTTTTAAACAAGTGAAAATTTTATGAAAGCAAAATTTTAAACAGAAAACTGGAAATTTTGTATGATAATTACAATGTACACACTATTATTTACAATGAGTGCAAGATGGGTACCTTTAACTCTGGAAATCAAGTTTGAGGAATTAACTATTTACTGGAAGCTCCAACGAATCACCTTTTAGATTTTTGAGTAGGTACATACTATTTTTTTTTTCTTTTGAAATTGTGAAAGGGCTAAACCAAAGGGAATCAAACTTTCTATGTTTACTATTTTCTTCTTGTCGGACATCTAATCTGAGAACTAAATTTCCCAGTTGAAGATGTTGATCCTTGTCCTTTTTGTCAAACATGGATTTCATCTTTTGTTGGTAATTTACCAATTTAACCCCCACCTATTCCCTGTTTTCATGGAGCTCAATGAGTTGGTTTATCCTTCATGTCAAAGCACTTGGTTCCTCCTCAACTTCTTGTAGTAACTTTGCCACTGGCATTGCTAATTGGATTAGGAATACCACAACCTTACCATACACTAGCTCGAAAGGTGATTTTCCAGTGGAACATTTAGGAGTCACTAGGTTATCCCAGAGTGAAAAATTCAATTGGGTGTCACAATTCCTCTTATTTGTAATGATGGTCTTCTTCAACACTCTCACCAAATTTTTATTTGAGGACTCAGCTAAACCATTTCCTTGAGGATATTAGGTAGTGGAGTTCCCTATTATGATATTGAATTTTTGACAAAAGCTATTGAATTTTTCTGATTTGAAGACCTGGGCACTGTGAGTGATTATTTGATAGGGCAACCAAATCACAATAATATGTTCTCCTCCATAAACTTAATTACAACTAAGTCTATAGTGTTTATGACTGGGATGGCCTCTACCCACTTGGTGAAATAATATGTGGTCATTAATATCCACTTATGCTCGCCACTAGAAGGTGGGCCTATCTCTTCTATGAATTCTAGTCCTCATTATCGGAAGGGTTTGTTGAAATCCACTAAGATAAGGGGAATAGGAGAAATTTTTTGTCTCTCAACAAAGACTTGGCACTTTTGACATGACCTGAATTGTAAATTCACATTTCCAAAAAGTGTAGGCCAATAGAATCCTGCTTAGAGAATTTTGTGAGTTGTGGTCTTCTAGCTATAATTACCTCCACAAGCTCCCCCATGAAATTCTTCAATCACTTTATGAGTTTTTCCTTCTACCAAGCATAACAAGAAAACTCCCATTGGGTCTGTCCAGTAGAGTTGACCATTTTATATTATATAATTTTGAGCTTGCAGTCTCAACATCATGTATTTGGATTTGTCCAGCCATAGTGGGCACCTTAGGGATAAGAGATAATGGATGATATTCTTATACAAGAGTGATCCGTCATATTTAGCATAGATAGTTTGCTCTACTGTTTTATTCCCATTCTGTTGAAATTTTTTTTCATCTTCCTTTATTATCAAGTTTATTCCCAAATCTTGGCAATTAGATTCTGATAAAATATTAGCCAACCCCTGGCCTTTTATGAGCTTAGTGGGATATAAGCCTAACTCATATTATTGTATCTTTTCTATCCACCTACAAGGAAAATTTTAGGGGCTAATATTCGCCGATGGGCTAATTTTGTATACTTTTTCCAAAAAGAAATTCACTAATTTCCATTTTTTTGTAAAAATGATTCGCCCAAATTTTATAGAATGAAATTATTTTACCCTTAAAATTTCCAAAAATTTATATATAGACTATATAAAAATTTTATAAATTTGAATGCTTTTACAAAAATATCTCCAAACATTTTATAGATTTCATATTATGGACTAGTTGGATTCACCAAGGTTTCTAAACTTTAAGAAAAAATTCCATCCTTAAAAGTTTCCCTGTCCACCTACCCCTTTTTCCTTCACTGTCTCCTTGCACAAGGATTTCCTTGACCACTGTCATTGGGGCAAATGTTGTGATTTCTAACTGTATCACATACACTTGAAATGCCTTCAAAACTTTGACTAGTCCATATGCTTGATTCTCCAATATGTTATATTTCAGCTCAGTATCCCTCATGACTTGGCTAAAGAAGGTGATGGGCTGCTCATAACTATATTTATTCTGCTATAGCAAAACTGCAACAATAGTATGCGAAGAAGCAAAAGAAAAGACATAGAATGGCGTTGAGTAGTCACGGTTAACTAGTATTGGTGCTTCAACAAAAGATTCTTTAGTTATAGTAAAATAATATCTATAGGTAGGGCTCCAATTGACTTCATTTTCCTTTTTAAGCATGTCCGTAATACCTTTCACTATTTTAGCATAGTTGGGTATGGACCTTCTCAAGAAATTTATTCTCACCAAAGAGACTTGGACCTCTTTCCTATTTCTAGGTAGAGGAATGTGATTGATAGCTTTGACTCATTTACGATCAATTTCCACTCCCTCTTGTGCTACTATGTGTCCTATTAGGTTCCCCTCACATAGGGAAAAATGATATTCCTTGGGATTCTAAGATAGTCCATACCTCCTACATTTCTGAAAGGTGAGCTTCAAGTGGAGGATGAGCTCTTCATCATTCTTAGAGAAGACTATGATATCATCCAAATATACCACTACAAACTTGCCTTTATCCCCTGCAAAAGCTATATCCATAGCTCTCTAAAACATGGCCCCTACAGTCACAAGACGGAAAGGCATGCGAGCTTACATGAAAGTTCCCCAAGGGGTGGTGAAAGGAGTATTATTCTGATCATCGTGGTGAGATTCCACTTGGTTGTAACCAAAGAACCCATCTAGCATGGACATTCTAATGGATCCCATCACCTTTTGTAATATATATTCCATCTTTGGCAATGGGTAATTATCTTTCAAAGATGCCTTGTTAAGGTTACGAAAATCTACACATAACCTTATTTCTCCATTCTTTTTCCAGACCGGGACTAGGTTGGTCACCCACTCTAAGTACATTAAAGGAACTATGAGTTTATCCTATAGAATTTTCCTCACTTCTTTTTCAATAGAGGGGAGTAAGAGTGGGCTAATCTACATGAGATTTTGAAGAGATTTAAATACCTTTTTTTGTATTGTGAGTAGATTCCCTTTGACAGCCTAACCATATGGGGTTCATCTTCTAAGCCGATATTACAATATTCTACTTGATCGGCCATCTCTGGAGCCATTTCTTTGGAGGCTACATCATTCTGGTTAAATAATCTTTCCAGTGGACCTAACCCATGGGGAATAGTATTCCCTTCTAGTTGTAGAATTTTCTGTCCAGCCACCATGTTTTCCCATGAAGTTGGTCCTTGATCTGCCTCCTTTTCCTCTTCTTGATCAATAGTTGAGCTAGTGTACTCTACAACTTCTTATGTAAATCATTTCATCTACTCATCTTCCTCAAATACCTGCCAGTGCTTAACATTATCAGGTATAGAGGATCTATGTCTGACCTCCAACTTGTACCTGAGAAGCAAATTTTTGAATAGATTAGAAATTGCTTTCTACTACACCAAGGGAATCAGTCATTCTATTTTCTTCTCAGGGAAAAACTTGGATATTAATGGACAGGAAGAAGTTATCAATTCAATATCATACTTCATTCCGATAAGTCCTCAATCTGGGGTGTTTATCCTAGCACTGATTTCAGATCTTCTTTACAATCAACTTAGAGTCTCGATGCACAGTTAGGCATTTAATATTCATATTCCTCATTTTTTGTAGTCTAAGGAGAAATTCGTCATACTCTGCCACGTTTTTTGTTGCCTCAAACTCCACCTTCAATGGGAGGGGTATCAAGCTGCCCTCAAGACTTACCAACAATACTCTTGCTCCATTTCCCTCTTTTGAATTCGCTCCATCAAAGTATAATTTCCATACTTTGTTTTTATCTGTGTGTTGGTGATCTAACTGCATTGTTAGATGTATCCATGTTTCTTCTAATATGGTCTCATCTTCTTCTAGGAATAGGAAGGAGAGGTCACTTTCTTTTCCATACACAGGATAATTCCTAGAACCTTTAGGTGGGGTCACAGTTTTTACAAATATGGAATATTTGTACAACCTCCTTGCTTCACTACCAAAAGTGGGAATAGTGGCATAAGTTAGATCTAATTTGATAGAAACCACCACCTTGGAACCCCAGGACCTAGATAGGAGCATGCCAAATCTAAGGGGAATATATGCGACTACTATGTCAATCACTACCCTCTTCATATGTATCTGAGTTAGGTTTAGCACTAGATCTTTATCATTCCCAAGCATTTGACCCTCTTGGAGTCAAAGGAGTATAAGTCCTTGTAGGGTATGGTGATCTGCAAGCCAAGTTGGTCCATCATGGCTAAGAGAATGAAGTTATGTGAGGCTCCAAAGTCCAACATACAGTTGTTCAAAAAGAGGTCATGAATTACCAGGGTCACATAGAAGGGTGTAATGGAAGGATCACGTTCTTCAACATTGGGCCCAAAGACAACCATTGGTCTCTCTTCTTGAAGGTTTAAACAGTCATGGGTCAGTATTGTGGTGGATGGGAGCATGAACTGGGATACTTGAGCTTTATAAGTGGGTTGTTTTAGAAGTTCAGTTAGGGGAACAGGGATCTTTACCTTCTCGAGTTCCTTTTGAAAATTGAATGCAGACTGGTCATTTTCTATGCCTCCCAAATCTGCCCCTCTTTCTTTATCACCAGTAGCTTTAATCAAAACGGGTGCCTTCTCTTCGGCTTGTTCCTCCAAGCTATTGCATTCCTTAGTCAAGGAGACTTCTACTTTGGATAAGTCAGGGTTCATCTTCCCTTTTCCTTTATCTAACACTTGGGGAACATTTTGGGGAGAAATTTCCTCTTGATGTTTAGGTTACCTCGACCTTTTTTTGGAAGATCTGGGCTCATACTTTTGATGTAGCTACACTTGTATGAAATCTACAAATTGCTTACAATAATCCCCTATGTATCCCTCATTTACTACTGCTTCTCTACCATGGCACATCTCATGGTGAGCCATGTTTTCCTGTTCCTCTTCAGAGAAGGAGGAATACGAGTTTTCCTACACCTCAGGGGTATTTGGTGATTGATCATCTAGATAATATTCTATATATAGAGGAGGAGGGATTTGCTCGAGTTGATATTTTCTTTCCCTTTGAATTATATGCAATGGTGACCTTCCATACATTGGGCTATAACCGCAGTTGTTACCTTGAGCATTATGCTTCAAGATACTCTTGTTCTCAAGCTCAAGCTTCACCACCTTATGAGATAAACTCTTAATGATTTTATCCATTTCTTCCAACTTCGGATTTGGTAATTTTTTAGCTTGACCAGAGGAGGAATTTTCTTCTTTCCCATTTTTCTTCTCAATAGGTTCATTCTTTCCTCTTGACTTCCTTCGGGTGTGAAATTTTCTTCCACCTCAAGAGCATCAACTTGGAGTTGATCCAAAGTACGAGACTTCCTCTCCCTTATGGTAAAGCCAAATTTTGACTCAAAAGGCTCCCAAAAATACTACAGGAGTAGGAGCTTGAAGAGGCTTATTGAACCTTTTTATGAATTCTAAAATATCCTCTTTTGGCTTCTTCCTTATAGCATTGAACTCTATGAGGGCATACTCATGATCTCTCTTTTCACCCCACTTTTGTGTGAAAGATATTTCAAGTTCTTCCAAGGTGGTGATGGATGCATTGGGTAGGGATTTAAACAAATTTTTGGCTTCTCCATCAAGGGATTGCACAAAGAGTCTTAGGACCACATCGAGTTGTTCTACATTTAGATTCTCAACAAAAGCATATAAGTTTTCAATGTGTCTCTGTCCAGTGTTTCCATCTTCCCAATTGAACCTAGGCAAAATATTTAGGTAGTCATGAGGCATAGCACTTAGGGGTCAAGTTAAATCAAGAGGGGCATATTTATTCAGTAAGAAACTTGGAACAAGCATCTTGATTAATGGGGGAGGATTAAGATTTACAGGAGGAACTTGGGCCAAAACCACAGTGGTTGGAGTAACTAGGCTAGGAGTAGTGTGATTGAGTGTATAGTGGATATTGTTATTAATGAGGATAGATTCACCTTTTTCAACCTCAGGAGGAGGATGAAATGGAATGAAAGGAGTTCTAACTGATATTTCTTTCTCTTCAACCTCTGATTTGGGGGAACGATGCTCTAACTCATATTCTGTAGGATATTTAAGGACCTTAGGAGTAAACATTGCGGAGTGGATGGTAGCATGTTGGGAGCTAGAGGAGGAAGCTTCAAAGAATAATGAGACACTAGCACAGGTAGTAGCAATTTTCTCCTTCTAGAATCTTCTGAAAATTAATTTCTCTTGGTCAGATACATAAGGGGTTTTCTACTAAGAGGTATCTCGGATGTGAGGCTTTCTAAGAGCTGTGATGATAAATGATAATGAGATTTGTGGAGTCACCAAGGTGGTGAGAATGAAATCAGAACATATTTTATCACCTACACAAAGAGTTCTCAAGTTTTTGTATCCCAGGGGAAAAATCATTCAATAGATTCCTGGGCAATGATGCCAAAGGATGTTGGTGACTCGATAGACAACCTTGGATTACTTACAAGACTAGTGCGTGGTAACATCTATATTTATGTGTCTCATATTATTTTCAGTGAAACAAATACATCATATACATGTTATACACATATGTAAATACATACAATAAACAACATGGGTTGGTTCATTCATCTAACGATATAAGCCATGTATTTCTCATACTATTTCACATATACAATTCATATAAATATATGCATGAACTAGTGGAGTCCGAGTAGATGGAGGACCTACAGTTTAATCAGCTTTAGCAAAGCAATGAAAGAGGAGAAGGAGATAGAATAACTCATCATATAGAGCTTGAAACCTCAAGAATTCTACATTTATCATATAGATCTTGGAGCCTCAAGAGCTCTACACTTATCTGAGTTATAGGTAGACATAATGGATGAAGGAGAATTGGATGTGATGATTCAAGGAGTTAAATTTAAAGATATAATCTCAAATCTACATACAGGAATGTGCATTAAGAGGTCAACACAAATGAATCTGTAAGAAAGAATGAAACATTTCTGGCAGCTAGAATAACATGAAATTGGAGAGGAAACAAGAACATAATGGAATTTAACATAGAGTTAACATACTGAAGTACTCTAATGTAGGAATCTCCACCATTTCATAATATTCTGAAAGATACAAATCTTGAAGTCATATAGTCTCATAAATAACATGTAGTTATTCCTTAGAATTCAGAACATTTTCTAATTATTTTTTACTCCCTTTTATAAGGAGAGGGAGAATGTGAAATTTACAAAATATCTCAGGCCAGAGCTTCTAGCTACCTACATGACTAGCTATATCAGCATGATAGCTCTGTCACCTCCAATTATTACAACAGAAAGATACTTTTATTGGAAATAAAACAAAATAGCAATATCAATCAAAAACAACAAAACATAATTAATAAGTGAACTAAAATGATGGTCCTGCAGAAATATATCCTTGCCACTCCCTTTAGTGGCCTCTAGTCCAACCAATTTTTTGTTATATTAAGCCTCATGCTCTCTCGGTTAGTTCCCCATTTCTTTTGACATTAACATTTTTGTTTCTTTTCTTACAGGAAGTGCGAGTGATCACCCATGAAGGTCACAACCGATTCTAAATATTGTTTCCTAATCATTCGTATCCTTAATTTCCTGCAGAAGACTATCAAAGCCATACGTGGCCTATGAAACAATTAATATAAATGTATCGGAGCTCATAGATCGAGTGCTTTAAAAATGAAAATTATTTATTAATTGTGAACATTGATCTCCTTTGGTCCCTTACGGTTTAGCCTCTTTCAGCGTTTCTTTATCATAGGATCAAGGGTTGTGACCCGAGGCTAACCCCTTTTTCGGAGCCCCTAATCCATGGATTGCGATTGGAGGTTTCACTATGGGGTGGTGTGTTGTTTCATCGATCATTGATGGGTGATTGATGACATCATCACTGCCATGTGTCACTTCTTGAGTGGTCACACATGTCACTCATATATTCCCCCATAGGTCCCTAAAAATGCTAGATCAGTGTGCCACATGTCCTCCATACTGCCACGTGATGATGATGTCAGTGCCACGTGGCTTTATTGGGAGCAATAGTGCTCTACCATGTGGCCCCTTGGAGGAGAGACAAAGGGCCTGCCTGCCCTTGGTTTTTTTCTGCCATCCTTTATGAAATTGTTTTTGGTCATCCCAACGCTTTACCATTCACATATCACAAATTGCAATATCGTAACTTCTTGGAGCTATAACGCTACCAGTGCACCATTTTGTCGATCGTCGATGTGTGATACCCTAGACCCATTGATCATCGATATGCCTAGACCCTAAAACCCCCGGTCCCCGGTATGCCTAGTCCTTGAAACCCTCGATCACTGGTATGCCTAGTCCTTGAAACCCTTGATCACTGATATGTGATATCGGCAATCGTTGATTGTTGATATGCTAATATGTTGATATCAAAAATCTACTTAAGGAAACGTTGATATACTATGTGCCATGTGCTTCCAATCGCTAATTTCTAATATCAGCAATCACTTATCACAAGTTTTCTCTGACCTCCCCTGCTTCTTCTTTTAGAAAACTCTGATTTCCATTTGCAATGCACTCCCGAACCTTCGATATTCTCTTCTCCTTCATTTCAGAGGCAACAAAACCTCTTAACTCCAACAGGCCATATCTTCTAGTCCAGAAGTCCATTTTTGGACTTCCGTATACTCTTGGAAAGACTATTCTGAGCACTATTCAATGGAGGGGGACTGCTTTAGCTTTGAGAGCTTGCGTGACTTGAAATATGGCTTCAAACTTCACTCTTATTCTTCACTTTGGATAACTAAAAATTCATTTGGTAGTGAGTGATAACACTAACCATGGAGATAGATGCATAATTCAATATTGGCTATGGAATGAGAAAGATTTAGTAGTTGTAGAGATGTTTAAATTATAATTCATAAAAAAACAATATATTCTAAAATGTGGATGATTTGTACCTTTTACATGCTTGAGAAAGTATGATATGACCTTGATTAGGCTGAAACTGCAACAAGATGGTCACAAAAAGATAAACGAGAGGGAAAAAGGATAGAAAAAAGAGAACGATTTCAGATTTCAACATTCCCCCACACTAATGGTTTTTCTTTAGTGTATGATCTTGGAAGCTTGTGTGAGCACATATGAACTAGTGCTCCCCTTTATATTTCTAATGTTGAAGATTTCCTTTGGTTTCTTCATCATAATTTAACTTTGCAATCCCCTGATTTAGTTTTTGAGGAATTTATTTTTTTCTTTGAGCTTATTTTTTTTCTATTAGAATAGGTGCAAAAGTATATTGTCATTCTGAGTCCTTGATATTTCATTTTTTACCTATTGTAGTGCCTACAACACCCTCCAAAAATTTTTCCTACACTTAAATTTTGGAGCCTACTGTGGATCCTATGATAGATAATTTCTTAGTCACTTATTGGTCAACTGATGAATTCAAGCACCCTTCTTGGATCTCAAGAGTAGCTCATGCTTTTATCTTTACATAGTAAGTGTCATCTTTGGGCATGGGAATTATCACTTGTCATGTGAAGCGAAGTTTTGGTTTGCTTCAAGGGGAAATATTTGTGAAAATGAGTTTTTCTCATCATCTAGATATATTTCACATGCATTTCAAAAATTTGACACACTATTATACAAGTTTCGTCATTATCCTCAAAAGGTCTATAGTCAAATTTGCACTTGTTTTAAGTTGTCACAAAGGTTGTTACATTAACAGAAGCATGGTTTCATATATTCTGGATGATCTACGTTGTGACACAAGTGTCCAAATGTGTGGTCATAATCAAGTTCTATCACTGTTCACATTGGTTCCACTGATCCCACACTTATCCAGATTCCAGAGGATTCCTAGCAACCCAGCCTCATCTAGCCTTCCTGAAATGTGTACTTCGCATATTCAATGTTCAATCATAATATTTTCCTTGTCCATTGGAACTGCATAATGCATAGAAATCCCAACCTCCCCTGACCTCCAAAGTGCGTAGATTCTTCCTCTAGTGTCCTTCCCTTAGTCGTAGCTCACTACATCCCAAAACTACACAGTTTTGTCTCTTAAGCCTCTCAGCTTCCCAGTCCCCCTTGCCTTCTGAAATTGAGTAATTTTCCTCCCAAGGCCCCATCCCACAAAAACCATTACCTACTTGAACTATGTAATTCTTTCACTCAGTGGGCACTACGCAATTTTTTCCCTCAGTGAGGACTACCTAGAAATTTCCCTCAATCTAGCCTAAGTTGTGCACTATATAGTCTTAGTGATCAAGCCTGACCCTTGGATACTTGAAATGCGCAATTGAATAATCACTAGGCCTTCTCCCTTGACGTGTCACTCAGTACCAAACTAGTTCATGAATTTAAGTGCTCTATCTTAAGCTAGAGGTTTTGAGACTAATGTCATATCGTCATGAGTGAGTTGCAGATGCAGGTACTCTCTTACACTATGGAAATATGATGAAGAAGAATATGAATAAGGACGACACGCTAGATGACACTTGTGGAGCTGAGGAGAAAATATAATCATTGGATAAGAAGACCAAGGAACATTGGCATATGATAGGTGGTCAAAGATGAGGATCGCATGAAGACTCCATCTAATTCACAACCCTTTGGAGGGTAGGTACAAAAAACAAAGCACATGTTCCATGAAGTTTACATGAACCTCTTAGAGTAGTATGAAGGAAAATATTACATTTTCATATCATTATGTCTTCAATGGCACATATAGTCACAACACTAAAAGTCATTCCATGTGTTTTCGCTAAGTGTTTCGGTCCCTTTCACAAGATAGGGAAGATGTCATCCTTTTGCATGTTGGTTGTTGCACTTTATGCATAAGATCATTCTAGTGGTTGCAAGGGGTCATCTTTGTCCTTACGAGTTTTCCTAACACTATGAACATCTGTCACACTCATTCAAAAAAAATTTAGCACTGTCGCACAAATGTCGTCACAGTCATCATAAAGTCTATCTTGGGTGTCACACTTGTTGCAGCTGGTCATGAATCAATCACACAGAAGTGAAAGTGTTGCAAATTTCAAGGGTTGCCATCACTGAAAGATCATCATCATCATCTGAATCATAACATCATGGTCTTCATTCAGCTCAAGGTCACCATTAGGTCATTAGGGTCAAAGTCATCAGAATCTATCATTTCATTCATAAATCTGGAAAATGAAGTAGTGATAGGGAATTTGCTAAAAAGTGTTTGTTTCAAAATGTAGTCTATTTCAGAATTATGTAATAATTTCTATGTTCCAAATTTACATTCAAATGTTCCAAATATACATAGTTTTCAAAGAAAAAGTGAAAACCTATGGTGGGGTCACCCTACCATTATGAAGAATTTGAGTTCCATAAGCTATAAAAGACCAAAACACAAGTTCATTTGCTCATTCCACATTCAAAGGAAAGAACTATGATTTTACAAGGAAACCCAAATCATCATTCTAGGTTCCAAACTATCATTGGCAAGTAAGTGGATCATCTTATACCTTGTTTCACTTCAGTTCATGCTTAGAAGTATCAATTCCCTATTCTAGGGTTTTGGTTGAATTTGCTTCATTTCATATTATCATTTGATAAATTGCTAAGAAAATCGTTACTTTTATATCTCACTCACCTTCCCACACCTGTTATACACATTCCTAAAAGCTTTGCCTCATTCTTATCCCTCAATTTCATCATTTTCCCACAAACCCTAGCCTAGACTACACTTTCCTAGGTTAGGCCTATGTTTTTCCCTTTTAGACGCCTTCCCCTCACTCATTCCCTAAAATTCCACCTCCCTAAACTCCCTAACATTTATCTCTACCCCCCCAAATTTCTCAAAGAATTTACACACCATGAAAACCCTTTATCTCCCTCCATTCCTAAATTTGCCCCAAAACCCCTGTTTTCCTAAACTGAACCCTAATTTCCCTTCCTAGTGAGCTAGGGTTTCACAATGGATCTAGAGACCAAAAACAAAGATTAGACGAAGCATAAAGGATTCCCAGGACAAGAGGTCTTAAGAGGTAGAAAGAGATAGAGAGTGAGCCATCTCCTCCACTAGGTCAAAATGACATTGACAAATCATTTGCTGCACATAGGGATAGTTTTGCTTCAAAATATGTTTTTGACCAAATGGTGATGAATTTTATAAAAGTGAAAGAAATTTTTGTCAATGATAGACCAAGGAACCAAAACTTCCTTTAGTTTGTGCACATATATTATTATTGGGGAGAAACTCCAAAAATACAGTTGCTATGGGAGAGTTGTTGCACTTCTGGAGTAGCCTTGGGAGATTGAATTTTTAGGTGTCTTGGAGCAGGTGTTTGTAGTTCTTTATGACTCTCTTATGTAGTCAAAATCCATATAATTCTAGCCATACCACTTTCATCACGAAAATCCTACGGGAAGGTCTCCAAATACCCTCTCAAAGGCCACTTCGTGTTTAATCTGATAGCACGTTGCGCCTCTACAATTATTGAGTGACCAACTTCCAACTTGGTTTCAGAAGAAATGGGAAATTATTTTTGCAAACTCGAGGAGGTTTTTGTCCATAACATAAAAAATACAAACCATGTTTTAGTTTTTTCAAATTTTTTATGGTTAGAGAGGTATGCTTCCATCTTTGAGACATAGTTTTTGCAAAAAACACAGAATTTTTGGCAATTTTTGAGGTAGTCACTTTGTCAAAAACAAGTTGTGCTTTTGATGGGAGGCTCCAAATCATATTTTTTTTGCATGTTCAGATTCCTCATGATTTTTACATCACTTTTAGCATTTCTGAGAAGACCTTCAATAGGTTTTGGTAGGTGAAAAGGGATAAAAACTTCCTAAGAAGCACCTCTCTGCCCTCTTTTTGAAGAGCACGTTGTGCTTTTGGGCGTACCTATGGGAGAATTAAGTTTTGACGAGCGAGGAGCAACCTTTTTCAGCTCTGGAAGATTCCATCTCGTAACATACATCTGTAGCTTTCCAATTAGCCATTCAGCTCCTGATTTCCACCTCACGAAGGCCTCCAAAAGTCAATTCTCCCAAATTAGTTGCACTTTCTCCTCGCACGCTGCGCTTTTGCCTGACTTCGGTACACTTTTTCCTGAAGGTACTTTTTCTCAGTTTCATCAGCCAGATTCCGGTTTTTATGATGTAACTATTTGTCTTTGATGTAATTATTATGTATTTAAGGGTAAATAAGCTTGTTTAGTTGTTTTCATGTAAATTTAGGCCTCATTTATGACGGTAGTTCAGTTAGCGTTTATGTGGAGGATTTGTTTTAACCTCCCTAGACATTATGGTTTTGTTTGAACACCTCATGTTGTCAGTTACTAAACTCATGGATTCGACCCTAAGAGAGGGGAAGATGGTTTTTAGTCTATATGTATCTATTTTTCATTCATAGAATAGGTTCGACATCAGAGGTTGGAACACTTGTAGCTTGTACTTCAACTTTTTTTTTTCAAAAACTCAAAGGAGCAGTTGCAACTATTATCTAGGAATTCATGTGCAGTAAGTTTGTGATGATGTGTTTCCTCTGTTATAGTTTTATAGGAATTATATACATCTCTCCTTTCCATATCTTGTTTCTTTAATGATTTCCCTTTAAGATTATAAGTATAATTCTTTCATGAAAGTTTTGTTTTGATGGGAAAGTCATTTTGTGTAATTTTCCTTCCTAATTAATGAATTCATGGTGCACATTCTCATTAAGACCTTCTTTATCTTTCAAACCCTACACTACACCGACAAAACTCTAAAGCCATCACAAAAGTATTGATACGTTTCTCCTCTATATATTTGTTGATGTAACTTTTTAATAATTTGACCTAGCTACCTCGTTCTCACTCTTGATCCAACATCAAACCCTAAAACTTTCGAAATCCTACCTGAGCTAAACATATCTAGCCTAACATCCTTTCCCATTCTAGTTATCTTTGGATGTGAATTCATAAAGAGATCCCTCTCTGGATTAGCAGGGCTAGCTACTGGACCCTAAGTGGTTTGAGGTTACCTCCTTCGATCTCCCTCCTCAACCTTGGGATATTGTGGAGGATAACACAAGTAACTCCACTGGGGTATTGACTAGGCTTGCTAGTAGTGAAGTGATGCTTGTGTTCTTACGTGACTCTATTGGGGTATTGTCCAGGCCTGCTGGCAGTGGAGCAACATGAGAGATGAAACTTAAACTCTAATAGCCATATTAATTGTGCACTAATATACCCCTCATCCCCAATAAAAACAACTAAGTTGACTTAGCTTGGAATTTGTGTTGAATGATCAAGAGAATGGAAAGTGCTACATCTTTCACTCAAGCTAGTGTTGAAACGACGATGATCAAATAATCGAACACTACTTCCAGAGGAGTTAGACTTTATTTTCATGAAACAAGGTCCATTTAGAGAGTTGGATTTCCCCCAGTGTCTCTCCAATGTTGTAGCGACTACAACCATCCTACACAAATGTTCCTTAGCTTCATTTTGGAGCCTCCCTACCAACCATCCTCAGCAACATGTCTTACAATGCCCAAGTACATATGCTTAAGTTGAGTTTCTTTGGCTTATCACCTTGTGTTTGCTAAATGTATATCCTTTCAACCGCAAGCTGACATCCAGTCACTTAGTTTTCAACTGGCTCTTGTGCTAGCTTGGAGAATTCTGCAGAACGAGAGTGCAACCAACCTTGCTCTCCAAAATTGCACATAGCATCAAGGTAGCATATTGCTCTCTAGAAATGTACAGAAAAATTAGATTTCTTTGCCCTTGAAAATTGTGCAGAGAAGCCCATCACTGGGCTTGCTCTCAGAATTTGTACAATTCTGGATGGAAGCCTTAGCCTCAATCCAAAAAATGCACAGAGCTTGAGGGGAAGCCAGAGCCACTCAGCCCAAAAACTGCACAGAAGTAATACATAGGCTTTTTGTTTGTTTCATGTACTAACAAGCTGACCATTTCCCTCTAGCACTATGCAATCTTAATTTTCATGCATGGGGATTATTTTTCTCGTAAAAGAAAAAGGAAAAAAAGAAAAAAGAATCCATAGAATTTAGGGATCTATTTTTAGAAGCTGGAGGTTACATGTAAAATCTATTTTAGAAGCCTCCCCCAAATGTTGTTTTTTCCTAGATTTGTGGCACGTGCATCATAAGCATAGATCTTGTCAAAACTATTTATTCAATGCTTCAGAGCTCATTCTTCACTTTGATCTTGGAGCTCTGGCATTCCCATAGCTTCTAGGAACATTCTAAACATTGATCTCAGCATTTTCTTGGTCAATCCGTTTTTCATGTCTTTTGTTCCTTTTTTGTTTCTTTCTTTATTTAGGTTTGTGTGAGTGTTGTTTTCTTGGTTTCATTTAATGCTTGCTATTTTCTTAACACATATTAGCATGTAGAAGCATGTTTTCATGTTTTCCAATGCATCTCCTTGTTGTCACATGCATGACATTGTTTCTTCACTGGCAGTCACCATTGTGGCGACTGGCTTCACAAAATTCATTGTTTTTCCATCTTACTGAATCCTTCACTCACTAATTTCATGCATGTTCATTCACTCATGTCTACACCCAGCTTTTAACATGTATTCAATCCTTACTATTTTCAGTCACCCGTCGGTAGGTATCAGCTCCCTTGGCCTGGACCCTACCTTGCCCACTTTGCACTGCACATTTCTGGGATGGAAGGCCTTGCCTTGCTCCCAGGAATTGTGTATAGATTTCCTCACACTAGATTCCCATAGTGTCCTCTATGCAATTTTGAGGGGTAGTCCCTTACTTGGCCCCCAGAATTATGCAATGCAATTTTCCAAGTTTGTATTCATACTGACTGAAACTGTGCATTGCACAGTTCCAATCCTCAACAAAACAAACTGGACTGTTCTCTACATAGTTTGATCTACCAATCAACTCACTAATAATCTGGACTATGCTCTGGGTAGTTCTTGTAGTCAGTCTCCCATCCTCTCAGTGAAAATTGCGCAAATTTCCCAGTTAGTCACCCAGGTGTATTGTTACATGTGAGTCCTCAAGTTGCTTTTGGTTTTCAACTTAATTGTTTTCTTCAAGATTGTTTCTCTATCTCCAGGTATCACAGGCTTTCATCAGTCTCTTAGCATTACAAGTATAAAGGCTTCTAAGAGAGAAGGGGCAAAGGACACCATTGAGAGCACAACTAGAGTTGTGGTTGAGCAAGTGTCTATGAGCTTGCACATCTATGAACACACTAAGTTGTTCATAGATAAGGATACCAAGATCAAATGGAAAGATATCAATGACATATTTTAAGGCACCTTTGAGGAGAATCTGGAGGACTGTAGAGTCTATGTAAACATACACAAATTTGGCTTGTACCGGGTTACATGCAGGTATCCCACATTTCTGTGTGCAGACATGATCCATTGGATTGTCTCGCATACCGATCCAGAGATAATGGTGTTGAGCAGTGTAAGTGGAACATAACTTGCTACCTTCAGGGTAGAGAACCTTCAAGATATGTATCACACTTTGCAACTGATGATCACAATGGATTCACCCTTCACTAGGCCCAATAGTAGTTCAAACTCAAGAGATATCATGAAGAGTTGGGTGAAAGATCCATCTAAGTTTAGGATAACACCCAACTAAGTTTGCAAGAAAAGGATACTTGGGAAGGTTTATCACCTCTTAGTCATCTTTTCATTCCGCTTATACATCCAGAAGAGTACATAAACCTTCCTACAGAGTTGGGTAATTGTGTTGGATCAATAGGAGAACGAAGGAAGACCTTTCAAATGGTCTGACATGTTGGGTTTCCAACTAAAGGGACAAGTAACAAATGCTTGGCATTTGCCCAAGGGTCAGGAAGCAAATCTCTTTATGTCCACCTACATTCTTGATGCAATCTATGCCCATCAAAAGTTCCCTAGATTTAGTTGGGCATGGACACTTTCAGAAACCGCTGTACACACCTATTACAAATTCTTATCTGAATGAATCTTTCTTGGAGTTATAATACAACTATCATACCACTTTGTCACCCTAGTGTACAGGATGATCTTTGAGCATGATCCACCTTTCATGTCATAGGTAATGATGGAGGCATTGGTTAACATAACATATTGGTATGCCTCACCCCTTGGCACCTTCATCTAGATGTACAGTGTGGAGAAGGCTCAACATGCTTTACTAAAGTTTTCCATGGACAATTTGGTCATTCAAGAAGTTTCATACCACATCTCAACAGGCGTTTTAGCCAAGTTGCATAGAAATAAGAAGGCACCTTGGCCCGCTCTTCCTTTGTTGATTGGGTTGCATGAGATCCAAAATATCAAGAATGTTGAGGCCAAGACGGAGGAATTCAAGAGGTTCACCTTCAACACCATAATTTTCAACCCATATGACCTTCATCGCTTAGTGGAAGACCATTTTAAAAGAGTGTATCATCCTTGGATCCATGGGTCATGTCATTTCCCTAAGGAAGACCCATGGAGATACTGCTATAACTTCTCAAGGCCCAATCAGCCAGCCAGAATGGATTTAGAGTGGTTAGTAACATAGAAGGTAGCAACATCAGAGAAAGAAGCAACATTAGCAGCAACAGAGGGAATTAGACCTACGCTTGACAAAGGCAAGAAGAAGGTTTCCAACAGCACAGAGGCACAACAAAGTTACAAGTTCAAAGAAGATCCACTTGTGCTAAGAGTGTCTTTGTAGATTGAGGCAAAGAGGTGACAATGTGACAGAAGGATTGCACAAAGACAGAGGAAGAATCAGAAGTTCGAGGAGGTAGAAAAGGAGTTGAAGAAACAATTAAGGGGAGAACAAGAGTTGCATGGTAGAGAGAAGGAAGCGCAGTGGGAACAGGAACAGCAAGAGGCGCAACATGCAGATATTAATGAAACTGTGCCCATACAGGTTATTCATCAACCCGAACAGATGGAAAATATCAAATACGGTGAGTAGTCATAGGAGCAGGACTTTTCTGAGGAGATTGGGGAGATGTTGGAACATATGGAAATGGATGTGGTTAAGCCAGAGAAATATTAGGACATTGACCTGATGCCTAAGGATCAAGAGATCACTCCACCAGATTCACGAGATTAGGGAGCAGAGAAAGTCTCGAGCGATCAAGAAGACACTAAAATCCTTGAGGACAATCTGAAGCAAATGTGCACAATATATCCTTTAACGAGTCACAACACAGAGTTGTGCAGTCGTGTGGAGTGCCCACTCCGGATGTCCATGTATCTCCTGCACGTTTTCTAGAACGAGTGATCATGTGTGATGTGCACAAACATCCAACTGCATTAGCCAATGCTACAAAGGCATATATCGAAGCCACTAGCTCAAGTGTGAGATTCTTGATAGCTTAGAACAAGTGCATGGCGAAGAGCAAGCTACATCATCTGCTAGAGTAGAGTTGAAGAAAGCTATACTTGATGAATTATTATCTCTTGAGTCAATCATGTGGAAGTTTTACTTCAAGTTCGTCAACATGCATAAGTAAGTTGTCCATATTAATGGTTGGCAGCAGTGATATGATAGGAGAGCATGGATCTTGTCAGACATACACACTATTTTCAATGGCATGAAGATATGGACAATTAGGTACAAGGGAGCTGAGTTGTACTTGCCAAAGATGATGAAGCCAAAGGTAGTGGAGTTGAAGGCACACATCTAGAGTCAGTTCTAGAACTATGAAGAAATCCCATAGCTCATCACTAGCTTACATGATTCACATGCATGAGTGTTCAGGAGCATGGATGTCATTGTGCACACACATGCGATCCCATCCATTGGCACACTCACCTAGGCGAAGGCGAAGAACCAAGTCTGATTGGAACTAGACATGTACTTCGAGCATTTGATGTGCATAGCCACTAGCGTAGACTTGTAGATCAGCACATACACTATACACTAGTATGTCATTGGCACAACTGCACTCAAGACCATGATGTGCATGCTATTTGATGAGTTGGACAGAGGTGCCAAATCAGTGTACCCGAATGAAATGGAGGCAAAAGTTCACATTCAAAAGGATGTCACCACGGAGTACAAAGACACAATAATAGACTATCAAGCTTGGCATTAGTTTGCCACCATCGATCATTAAGAGGATGTAGACAAGTTAGTCTTCCCATAGTTGTCCGAGTCTTAGTGATGTCTTGCATGGATTACTCAAGCCCATTTTTGTCTCACATGGGTACATGTGTAGAATGTATTCTAAATATGTTGTAAAGTGAAATACCAAGTGTTAATAGTAGAAGGTAAATAGTCATGTGTAAGTTGAAGAGTCATGAGGGTAGTTGACAAGTCACAAAGGGAAATGTTAAGGGTCACCCCACCCTTTGATATATATAGACCCTCATAACCCATTGTACAAGCTTTTGGGAGCCAAGCTTCTAATAAGTATAACTTAGAGAAAGCTTGGAGTGTATTGTAATGAACCTTGTCTTCTCCACATTGTAGAGGTAGTACATCTCTTTAGAGGAGAAGGCAACATTGACTGTAATGTTCTGCTATCAAGGTTAGTGTTTGTCGTGGTTGTATGTATGATTGGATCTTTCACTATTTTAATATAAAATAGCCAACGTGTTTCATGCATATGTTTTTATTGTAGTTCGATTATCCTTGTTACTTTATTGATGTATGTAGTTGTAATTTATGCATGTATATGTGGACTATTCCATTTGTTTTTGTATGAATCTTATCAAAAGGGGTTGTTGGTATAACTCATCACTTTGGATCGTCGGCTATCCTACTTTTCATATCATGATGTCTTTCATCTCGTGTGTTCCCTTTCAAGATACGTGATGTCATGGGCTTTTAAGGGGTGCACTCTTCCCCCTTTCCATGTGTTAGAGCCTTTCATGCACCTTCCTTAACATGGTGCAAGTTCACACCGTTACTTCCAACAAGGACATCTTAATTACCTCTTCACGCAACGACAACCAAGGTGATACTGTACTACCCACTATTGGGACTCCTACTCCAAATGGTCTGAGGTCTAGTTGGGACTTCTTACCATGGACATCCCCTAACATATTGGTGGGACTAGCACCGTCAACAACCTTTTAGGAAGTATTGATCCATTGTGCAGTTTACTTTGGCTTCCCCACTTACCTCATGGACATACATGATTCACCTTGTACTAACTCATTCAAACACAATGAAATCATCAGCTAGATCACAATGTTTCAAAATCAGGAAGGGTAGTTTGGCTCGCGAGCTTAATATTTGTAAAGTATAAGTTTTCATATTTGGTTTTTCTCCACTAATAAAGGGCCTGGACAGTACCCCACCGGAGTCATGCAGGAGCACAAGCATTTATCCACTTCCAGTGCACCTAGTTAGTAGCCTAGTGGAGTTGCCTACATCACATCTGTACACAATAAGTCTTTCTCTTATTTTGCCTTTGTTTTTTTCAAAGAAGACAATGCATAGGATCTTTTTTATTTTTTGGGATCGAAGAGGGATTCTAAATTATTGACAGAAGAAGAGGTTGGTCCTTCAAAGAAGCATATAAGACCTCTGATTTAGGTTTTCTTGTTTAGATTTTTCCCCTTCTCTGTCTTGACTAGTTGGATTAAGTTTGAAAACAAAGGTAAAAATACTTAGTACAGGCATGGGGCTTCCTAGTTTTGACATAGGTTCATGTTTTGACCAGATATTCCCTTACACAGGATTCATATTTTCGATCCAGGCTTCATCAACCAAAAGTTAAAACCAAAGACAGAGAAGATAGACATAGGACTGTCCAAGTGTTGCACTATCACAAGACTCTTTAAACACAGCCACATACTTATTCAAAAGCTAGAAAAATATAGGACAACACTTATTTACAAAACAAAAATACAAGATGACCAAAACAAAGTAAAGTAAACAAAGAAAAACAGGAAAGTAAAGCAGCAAGACAAAACAACAAAGAAACAGAGCAATAATAAGAATGCTATGTATATGGGTGGGATGCAAGCCCAGATCATTGAAAATAACATTTCAAATCTTAGCCATTGACAGGAAGGTTCTCAATCCTCCTGTAAGGTGATCACAAGGGATATGTGCGTTGACCAAGTTTTTCATGAACCTTGTACAAAACAATCCACACAGACTAGAATTTACTGTGTTTCCCTTTGTCTTCATGGGGTTTATCCGATTTCAAGACTAAGTCATCCACAACAAAGCTAGTGTTCCCTGTAGACATACGATTGAACCATCTCTTGATACATTTCTGGTGCAGTGTAAATTTTTCTTTTTCCTTCATCTGTTCTTCCTGTAACTTGTATAATGTTTTCATCCTACGTTGAATAAATAGACACAGCTTGCCTCATGATTCTTCGGATAACTAAAGAGTAGGAAAGTAGATATTGGGTGGTAAGATGACTTCTTTACCATATACAAGGAAGTATGGAGATGTGTTCAGAGAGGGCTTGGGTGTGAGTCGGTCAGCCGAAAGTACATTTGCTAGGGTATAATTCTAGTTTCGTTGCTCAAAGTGAATGGTATTTTTGATGATGCAGATAAGATTCTTTTTCGTAAATTCAACAAGACCATTTCCTTGCGAGTAGTAGTTAGAGGAGTCTTTAAGCACAACACCATATTTCAATGCAAAATCATATAGTTTCAACAAAGGGAAATAATTTTCATTGTCAAAAACAAGTGAAACATGAATGCCAAACCTCAAGATGATGTTCTGTTGAAGGAAGCTGATGACTTCCTAATCGTTCACATGTTTGAGTGGAACTAATTCTGTCCACCACGTGAAGTAACCTGTACGATTCATCATGTAGTTGTGTGTTCTTGATGAATGGGGGAATATTTCCCCAATGATGTCTAAGCCCCACTCTTGGAATGGTACATCCACTACAACAAGTTGCAACCAGGCTACTGACCCTTGTGTTCTGTCAGCACATCACTGACAGATCGAGCATTTGTGGACATAAGAATTTGCATCCTTAAACAATGTGGGCTAGTAGAAACCAACTCTCATGACTTTGTGCACAGTTTTTTTACCCACCAAGTGAACTCTGGCTGGTCCGTCATGCATATCACGTAATACTCTCTCTGAATATTGTGCCTCCAAGCACTTGAGAAAAATTCCATTGTTGTGCTTTTTGTAAAGCACTCCATGCACCAACTGGTAATATAAGGGTTTGAGGCGAAGTGCCCTCTTCTATTGTATGGGAAATTGAGAGGACAACGTTCCGCTCTCAAGGTACTGGCGCACTTTTTCATACCAATAGTTTCCATGTGAAGTGGGTGGTGCTCGCTCTATGTGGTACATCTCTATTTCTTTCTCCCAACCGACGAGCTCTTCTTCTTCCTCTTGGGTGTGTATTGCTTCTGAAATAAGTTTATGAACTTTGACAATGTGAATTTTCTTGATATCAAGATCATACTTTTGAAGTCCTTTCATCCAGTTCACTTTCCTTTCACCCAATTCTTGTTGAAAATGCAGCGCTCTCACTGTTGGGTGTGGCAGAAAGACTATGTTGTGATTTTTTAGCAGGTAAGGTATGAAATGTTTCACCGCCTTGTATACAACATATGCCTATTTATCAATAGTGGGGTAGTTGAGCTGAGTTCCCTACATGCTTGCACTCATGAAGGAGATGGGACATTGATTGTTAAGCTCATCCTTCTATGTGAGCATTGTAGTAAGTGAATTGTCTGAAGCAAATGTATATAGAAAAAAATCTTTGCTAAAATTTGGGTTTTATAGTGTAGGTGAATCTTATATTTCCTACTTGACATGGGAAAATGAATCATTTTCCTTATTCCCTCAACTGTATACTGCATCCTTATTGATCATATCTTGGATGGGTTTAACAATCTGTCGATAATATTTTCGAAGAAGGACTACTAGCTTTCTTATTGACTGGGTGAGGAATCTACATGATAGTTCAAAATCGGTCTAGGTCAACCTTTATCCCACTCTTGGCGATGATATGCCCAAGGAGGTTCCCCTCAGACACTGCAAATACGCTCTTCTTAGGATTCAAGGATATCCAGTACCTTCGACACCACTTGAAAATCTTCATCAGATAGCATAGGTGGTCTAACTGCTTTCTTGAAAAGACTATCATGTCATCAAGGTAGACCACCATGCTCTATCCGATGAGCCCATGGAATGTGATGTCCATAGCATGCTAAAAGTTTGTACCTACATTTACAATCTCAAATGACATTCTTCTATAAGCGAACGTACCCCACTTGGCAGGAAAAGTAGTTTTGAGCCTGTCAGGTTCTTCTACCAAACCTGGTTATATCCAGAAAATTCATCAAGGAGAGAAAGCATTTCACCTCCAGATATTGTCTGCAAGATATGCTCTGTAGACGAAACAAGGTAGTTGTCTTTGTCCAAGGCCTTCTTAATATTTTGGAAATCTACACATACACGCATCTCCTAAGACTTCTTCCTTCCAGTAACTAGATTCAAAACCCATGTAGAATGACAAACCTTGTATATGATTCGAGCATCCAACAAATTAGTCAATTATTTCTCTTTGAGGGGTTCAAGCGACAGATGGAATTTTCTAAGTTTCTACTCAAATGGCTTGACCCCTTATTTTATTGGAATGATGTGTTGGATTATTCACATGTCATGTGGTTTCAAATCATCATATGTCCATGTGAATACATCCTGATACTGTCTGAATAAGAGGGAAGAGTCTTGCTGCTCCTTTGGTGTGCAACATGTACCGAGATTTACGAGCTTTGGATCTCTTTCTGTTCCCAAGTTGATTTGTTCATGCATCAAGGTGGAACTATGGGCTTTGGTCTTCCTGGGCTATTTGAAGTGATTATCCAAGTCATAGAGTCTCTCAAGTGAAACCACACCCTTGGAGATGGGGTTTCCTTTGTTGTCATCAGGTGTGTCTCGCAAAGACTACTCATGCACGTCTTCATCTATGGTTGCATATTTCAAAATATTAGCATTAGCCATAAAGTGTAGTATTTTTTCATCATCATCAAACACAAGAAAATTAGTTGTGTTGTCAGGGATAGTTGGCTTATACAAAATATCAATAGTAAATGTATCCCTAAGCAGTGTCATCCTAGAAGCTACATTTTCCAGAGCATCTACAACTGCATTGCACATTCCTGGTACATATATGATATTAAAAGCATGGGAAACTAGAAATAAGCTGCCATACCTCTTGCTGCTAACCTTTAAGATGAGGTGAGATAGAGTGTATGGTATTACATATGTTCCATAACATAATCTTTGAATCACCTACCACTTTAAGCATGGTGACATTGAGGCTGAGGTCTTTGTGAAAACCCAAGATGAGTGCTTCATATTCAGCAGTGTTGTTTGTGCACTCAAACTCAAAGTGGCTTGATACTAAATGCTTTATTTTCCTTGGGTTGATAAAAATGCACTCAGATCCAGATCCATCCTTTGTTTTTGATCTGTCAACATACAAGGTCCACAAATCATCTGTACAAGGACCACTTTCCACGTTAGAACTAGTGACACTACTGCTACTATTGTTATAAAGTATTGTATAAGTTTCATTTTCACTAGCTGGGAAAGGAAGGAGACCTAACTATGTATCTGGTGGGGTGGGGCTTGATTGTGCAAGATAGTGCCCTAACTGCGTTTCCAGAAAGTAGTTTCCGAAAAAAGTTCTGCAAAATCCAATGTTCATTCTAACCATCAAAGGGAGTAACTTTATGCTTCATATACCTCTTAGACAACACTCAAATCTGGCTTCTTCGACCCTGATATGGAAGCCATAAATGTGACCAGTCTATAGAAAAATATCCTTGCAACTTGCTGAACTAGTCTCTAATGAGCAGTAAGCCATATGCTTCCGGTATGTCCCATATCACAATGTTGATGGATTGGTGAACTTGTCCGTCAGATGATAACCAGTTGATCACATCCCAGAGTTCACCAATGGCTAGTACACATGCTCGATCAAGTTGGATGATCTCTACGGTTGTGTTTCTCTATTGAGAATTGATATTTTAGTGATGGAGAGTGGCATGCCATTGACTGATGCGCCAGAGTGAACTAAACATTTGTCGACATTGAAGTTAAAAATTTCTAAAGATAACAAAGCAAGTGGGCAGAGTGAGTTCACTTCTTCTCTACGAAGCATGTTGAGTACATATGTGAATGATCTAGGAGACTTACTTGATCCCTTGCTAGAATAGGAAACATTGTCTGTGGAGATTTGCCCCATTGCGCGGAACAAAAGAACTTGTTGACCCATGAGTTTGGTGATTTCTTATAGAGAGATGTTTGCACAGGTATTCTTCATGTATTTGACAATATCGTAGTCCAAAGTGGGAAGGCTTGCCAAACTATCCAGAGGAAGACTTGTATATGTGTTTTCTAGTGGGGTGTTATGAAGTGAGCTTCTCATGGACATATCTTTGGTTGGAGATGTCTTCTTGGACTTGTTTTCTTTTTTTTGTGTTGAGGGTACTGGTGGGCCAAATTTTTTGAACATTTTCTTGAATTTCTCTTTCGGTACACCAATCATAGTAGGAGCTGTCACACGGAATTTGTCAAGGGTGCGGACACGACTGACCTTCCTAGAAGTCTAAGACATTCTAATGACAAACAAGACAAAATGGAGTGATCTTTCTCTAAATATACCTTTTACAACATGAAAAGTACAAGTGTTTAGGCTTACCTTATTCCAAAACGTTGTTGTTGTAGTTCGTCCTTGCCAATCCGGATGAGCTCTTCCTTCAAGTCAATTCCTGCAACCACAAACAATCAAACAATTACCGAGCACTTGTATTTCATATAATAAAACATACATTCAACATGCAGACCAAGGAACACATGAAATAACTCATTAACACAAGCTATTGAGAAAAATAAACCAGTTTGTATTAGTAACGAAACAAAGAAACTATTACAACCTGGCCTTGGTGTTGTGCAAGTTCCTCCTAGGGTCCATCAAGTGTTTTCCTCTACTTTGACAAAGCTCACCCACTTCCAAGTAGAATCATGTAAAGACAATCTCTCCTCACAAAGGCTCTAATGGAAGACCTAAATCCTGCAGCATTTACCCAAAGAAAATGTATAGCTCCAACCTCTCCTCCTTCTGGCTCAATGCCTTTATTTATAGTGCTGTAAAGAGGTTATTCAGGTCCACTATCAATGGGATCATCCCCCTCTATGGGTGGGATAGCTCCCTTATTGATGGGATAAGTCCCCTCTTAATAGAGATACATGAACCAACTGGAGGCGCATCCATTTCATCAAACCGACCTCTAGAATGTTCTAGAAGTAACCACAAGTAACTTTTTCAAGATAAAACTTGCGCATTTTGCCTTTTACAGAAGGACGCACCTGTCCTTTAACATACAGAGCGTCCATGGACGCAGGTTTTGTGAACATGGCCTGCGTCCCCGCAGGTAAGGCTAGAGAGAACCTGCGACCCTAGAGATAAACATAGTTTTTACAAGACTTTCTCTCTTCTTTGAGTTTGAGATGGATAACAGAGGCATAAAGACTTGCCTAAGAGGGTAGCATGACTGTTGATTTGAGCCATACTAACTGTAAGTAGTCAAGGTGACATTTTTTAGTGTAACAGATTGCCCCCTAAAGTGCGAAGCCTGGAATAGATTGGTATTTTGTAATTCTAGGAAGGGTGAAGCGCTTTATCATTTCAAGGATTGACTTGTGGATGACCTGGTTAGAACCTGCAATTTTCAACACAAAATACATGTATAAGATTATTTCATCACTGAGGTAGGCATTCCCATACTCAGATTCAAAACTTTAACTAATGGACTAACTATTCTGATACAGGAATGATCTTGCAGTACATCATTTTTATAGACTTTTGTAGACACAGTATGGACGCAGCCATCTGTTTATGATTAGTCTACATAGACAATGAATACAAAACTCCTCGCAGCCTGGATGGTAGAAACTAGATCCAGGGTCTTCACTTCTACTTCCCGAATTGGTACGATTCTAAACATGTGATTAAATGATTTGATGTCGAACATGTTAGAAACCACTTGATTACCAGTCGATGATGTGAACTGTTAACAAGCGTGAGAGATACCATCAGTAATGTCAATGGTTCTCAAAGTACCAAGCACAACCCGTGAAATGTGAATAGATGTTCTGATGTCGAACACTTCACGAAATCCTTTGATCGAAAGTCAATGATGTAAACTGTCGTCAAAGGCGAGAAACCTGCCATTGATGCATGCAGACTTCAAGGTACTGTCGATTCCTAAGTCATCTTTCTAGATAATGTGTCGATGTCGATAGAAAGCGACTCGTTGCAGGCAAGCCTGCAACACGAAATCATTGTTCAAGTTGAAGAAATGTTGTTGTAAGGACTGACTCAGGGATGGTCAAATGGATGATAAGTATTTTGCAGATGAAAGTTTTTCTTGCAGACCTCTTGAACACATAACGACACAACAGATGGTTTGGTGACGAATAACTCAAAGTTAATCCCTGAACCCGGTTAAAGATTTTCAAAGTGATTTGGTCAACTGTGAGGTAAAAGATTTCCCAACCCAGGTGAAATGCAAAAGTGTCGTGTTCAAGAGTGGTAATAAAGTTTCATTTGAGACAAAAGGTGACAAATAGGTTCATTCTTCTCTCTTTTCCCCCACCATTTCTGGCAAGTACCTCTTTATTTTTAACAAGCTTGAGGAGGATAATATATGCTTGGTTATAAGCTCATCCTTCGGACGAGTCCAACCTAGTTTAAATTCGAACCCTAGGAAGGAGTGGTTCGTTCCTGTTTGTAATTGAACAGGTCCTTTACTGTAAAAGTTTAACGAGCCCAGTATAGGAGAAACTCGGCGTTTTTCAATTTTAGAGAGTCTGAAAAACTTAAGGAAACTCCACGTTGAACTTTTTCGTAAATTTGTGTCCCTCAAGCCCGAAAAAGTATAAAATAATACCTGGGGGAACCGCTTGATCTTGCGACCAAGGAGTACTTTCATAATATTTTCGTTGACCTGAAAAGTAAAAAGCGATCAAGGACACGTCGTTTTATTTCCTTATCGAGTTTGAAATGACAAAAACCCGACAATCTTTTCCTGATTTTGCGGTCAGAAAAGAGCTAAAAGGGGACCGTCTTTTAATTCTGTTTTAACGAGTGTAAAAGAAACGCTCGGCGATCTTTTCATGTTTTAGGAGTCAGAAAAGGGCTTAAAAGATGACTCTGAGGTTTCACTTTTTCATAAGTTTTAACGAGTTCGAAAAAGGGATAAAAATGTACTCATGGTTTTCACTTTTTCGTAAATTTTAATGAGTTCGAAAAAATGATAAAAATGTACTCATATGGCCGACTTTCAATTTAATTTTCGAGCAGGAAAAGACGGAAAGAACTCGGAATTTTCATTTGTTTTACGAGAATGAAAGATAGCAAAATAATCTCGGTATTTTCATGAGTTTAACGAGTCTTGAAAATAACTGAAATTGACTCGAGATAGGTTTCATTTTTACAAAAGCTTGAAACGGAGAAAAACTATGCTTCAAAGTAGTTTCATTTTTTCACAAGCTTGAAACAGAGATAAAACTGTGCTTGATGCCCCCTAAGCATAATTGTTAGAGTGCATGCCCCCCCAGCCTCATTTCATTCAACCAGTTGGATGAAATGAAGGTTGAGTTACGAGATCACTTGAAAGACTGGACCTAAAACTATAAGAAAATTATGCAAAAAACTGAAATAACTAACTTAAAAACTTAACATTTATGAGATCTAGTCAATCTCTTGACTCAAGTAGAGGAGGATTTGTTTCATTTTTTAATGAGCTTGACACAGGAAAAGAACTATGCTCAGATTCAGTTTCATGTTTATGCAAGCTTGAAATGAAAAACTATGCTTGTTATAAGTTCACATGCCCCCAGCATAAAGATGCAAACCAAGGTACATGCCCCCCAAGCTTCATTGCATTCAATGAGGTGGATGGAATGAAGCTTTACTTTCAAGATCTTGGAAAGACTCGTGGGAGTTGTTTCATTTTTTAGTGAGCTTGACACAAGACGAGGAACTATGCTCACAACTACTTTCTACAATCTACCTAACAAAAAACTATACTCTAAAAAACTTTGATTCATTTTTTAACAAGCTTGACACAAGACAAGGAACTGTGCTCTAAAAACCTTGATTCATTTTTTAATGAGCTTGACACAAGACAAGGAACTATGCTCTAAAAACCTTGATTCATTTTTTAATGAGCTTGACACAAGACAAGGAACTATGCTCTAAAATCCTTGTTTCATTTTTTAACGAGCTTGACACAAGACAAAGAACTATGCTCATGACTACTCTCTACAATCTACCTACTTAACCTACCCTTGTTTCATTTTTAAACGAGCTTGACACAAGACAAGGAACTATGCTCAAAAAGTTCGCATGCCCCCAGCATAATGATGCAAATCAAGGTGCCTCCCAGGCTTCATTGCATTCAACCGGCTGGATGAAATGAAGGTTTACTTTCAATATTTAACTTGAAAAGGGAGTTGTTTCATTTTTAAGGAGGTTGACACAAGAAAAGAACTATCCTCATACCTGATTCATTTTTTAACGAGGTTGACTCAGTAACAGGAACTATCCTCGTACCTGATTCATTTTTTAACGAGGTTGACTCAGTAACAGGAACTGTCCTCGCACACACTTATTTTCTACAATCTACGTACCTGTCCTAAAATCTAGCTGATTCGTTTTTTAATGAGGTTGACTCAGTAAAAGAACTATCCTCATACTAGCCTGTTTCATTTTTTAACGAGGTTGGCACAGGAAAAGGAACTGTCCTCGAACACACTGATTCATTTTTTAACGAGGTTGACACAGTAAAAGGAACTTTCCTCATTACATCCTAATTTCTAACTATCTATATGACCTAAAAAACTAGCTGATTCATTTTTTAATGAGGTTGACTCAGTAAAAGAACTGTCCTCATAACATCCAATTTCATTTTTTAACGAGGTTGAGAGAGGAACAAACTATCCTCGTACTCACTGATTCATTTTTTAATGAGGTTGACACAGTAAAAGGAACTTTCCTCGGACTAACTGATTCATTTTTTAACGAGGTTGACACAGTAAAAGGAACTTTCCTCACAACTCCTTGTTTCATTTTTTAATGAGCTTGACACAAGACAAGGAACTATGCTCATGACTTCCAGTTTCATTTTTTAATGAGGTTGAGACTAGAAGAAACTATCCTCACTCATACTGATCATGGCTTCCAACTGGAAGAAAGAAATGTCAATGGACACACCTTGATCATGGCTTCCAAAAGGTCTTCATCAGAAGGAAGAATAGTTCTTTGGAAGGAACACATGTCAAGTGACTCAAAAGGGATAAGAACATCGTGTTCAAGTAATCCCATAGAGTTTTCCATGTCAATTACCGGATCTAAATCAACAGTGAGAGGCTCACTTACATCGGTAACTGAAATCATGGGACCGGTTGCCACATAATTAACCCGTGGCAGGGTAGATACCACTTTAGAATCAGGAACATTTAGGGGTGTCATAGTATTGGTGGTTGAGACAAGACTAGGGAACGAAAGCTGGTCTACAGTCACAATACTGCCATTGTGAGGGAAAGACATCACGCGAAAGAGTGTCGATACAACAGCTTTCATTGCATAAACATAGTCTCGCCCAAGGAGTAAATTGAAATCCAAGGGACCTCGAACTACCATAAGATCGATACAGACAGTTTTACCTTCCAAGGTAATAGAAAACTTAGGAAGGATCCCTAAAGGTTCACTAATGGTTCTGTTAAAAGCTTTCAGATTCTGCGTAATGGGCGCGAGCTGAGGGGAACCCAAAGCTTTCCAAACATTTGAGGATAAAATACTAACAGAAGCACCCTCATCTACCTGAGTACGATGTATGTCCCTACCACCAGCCTTGACAATGATTTGGAAAGGGATGGAGGAAGGAAGACGAGGTTCTGTCAGTCTATTCCAATCAAAGGAAAAGACCTCAATACTTGGAGGGGGTTCTGTAGAAACAAGTGAAATGCCCCCCGGCATAGAAGAATCTGATGTAACAAGAAGAACCTGAGCAGTATGAAGTTCACTCTCTACATGGAAAGTGGGATCGACCGAACGTGAAATTGAATCGACCACTTGATCAACTAACGGATCATCAACCTGAGTGACATGAGTTTCACTCTCCAATGGAAGAGTGTGATTGACGGTACTTGAATTTAGATCAATCACTCTGTCAGTTGATGGTAGGTTGGGAGAAAGTTTACGGTAACCAGTTGGAAATTCTTGCTGTGGAACAATAAGTTTTTCCAACAATGTTGAGGCTTCATCCATGTGAGGGCAAATGTGAGTTTGATGACTCCCTTTGCATAACTTACAAGGAAACCTAACTTTACCCTTTTTCCCAGGAACCTGACTATCACTGGTTGATGGATCAATGGAAAGTTGATGAGATTTTTCTGACCATACTTCCAAGACCTTTGGAATACTAGGACAATTGACAAGGAAGTGGTCACCCTTACAAAGCCTGCAAGGGTATTTGGGTTTACGATGCATGTCGGAATTTTCCTCAACACAACTAACACTTACAGCCATGGTTGGTTGGTTGACTTCTTTCTTATCTTGCTTCTTCTTCTTCTTCTTCTTCTTCTTCTTCCCTTTCTTCTTCTTCTTAGCCTCCTGGTTACTAACATCAAGGCTTTTACCAGGCGAAGAGGAAGAAATGGAGGAAGAAAAATTAGGCGAAGAAGGTAAAGGGTCAACAGAAGGTTGGTGATGTTGAGATGGTGAACTCTGTTGAGGTGAAGCATCCGGTTGAGATGGAACAATTGGAGTATTTTGGGCCAACGAAGTTGAAAATAACCATATCGGTAAACCTATTGTAAATCCAGGTAATGACAAAGTAGCCATATAAGGAGGACCAACATTTCCAAAGTAAGGAAAAGTACTAGGATTCTCATTAGGAGGGGTTCCTAGGTTGATAAATTCCGGAACATTTGCCATTATATTCAACTTCAGTGAATTTTATTAACAATTTAAAACTAAAATTAACAATTCACAATTCACACTTAACAACTAAAACTCACAATTCACACCTATGGTCTCTAAAAGTAAAAACAAACAAATTAACACGCGCTATCAAATCTAGGAGTCAAACCACACACAAACAGTAAGCTCTCCGGACCGAAAACACTAGTTGGTGATGAAGCCCAACCTCGCAGAATCCAGTACAGAAATAGTGGGTGGAACAGTTACCCCGACAACCTGCTTAATGAATAGACTGGACCAAGTTCCTCCACTTTAACCGTCTCGAGTGAAGTGAACCCCCCAGAAAATCCAAGTGAGTATAGCCGACGTCTGCTCCAGGTACAGTGGGACCTTCCCTCCACCGTCACCTTGGGTAGAATCCTAGAGATTATGGTCACTAAGGTTACCAACGGCCACAAGTACACCTGGGGGAACAGTCTAAACTCCGACAGCATGCAAGGGCAGAGTAACAAGCTCAATCCCCTCACCGGCTCCTTGACAGTAATCCAAGGTTTACCGATAAGTGACCCCTGTCTCCTCGACAATGGTTAATCCGAGGTTTACCGTTTGTAATACGTACTGTCTAGCGTCGTTCCCAACGAGGGGGGAATGATCCCCTCACTGGTTCGGACACGAGCTCGTGCTTCTCCTTTAAGAGGAGCTTTCCCAGAGTGTAAATGTAACAATTGGATTTGATTCTATCACAAGATCAGCTACTTGTTTGGTTTTACTGTCTTGGAGAGTTAAGTACTCACCTACTCCAAGACACTAGCCTAAGCTATGTTGGTGCTTCAGAGCCCTAGAAATGTAAAAATTACTAGATGAATTTTAATTAAGCGCTGTGTTATTAAGGCTGTTATTACTCAAATGGGTAAATGGAGATGAAACCAATGGTGTTATGACCAGACTCAACTGAATGCAATCGAATATGATAATGTAATCTTTTCAATTCGATGAATCCTATCTAAAGTAAGGAGAGAGTTTCCATTCACTTCCAACAATGCAAAAATTGATCACTAAGAGAAAATATAACTAATTCTCTAATGCACTAATTTCATCAAGAAAAACTAATGCAAATCAATTCCAAACCTTTTTTATTTTATTTTTGTGTAAACTCAAATCAAATAAAGCTGATCTAAATCTACAATTGATTTTTCAGAATGTAAACTATGCAATTGTAATCTATGCACAATTCACTTGAAAAGTATGCAAATATAATCTATGCACATTTTTCATTCATATTCTGAAAATGAGAATTCTAATTATGCAAATGTGATCTATGCAAGAGAATTCTCAAACACAAGACGATTCTAATGTGATCTAAGAACCAATCAAGTGCAAGTCGAGAAAATTGGGTGAGAGTTCCAAAGATCAAAAAATAAAAACACTCAAAGGCGATTAACACTCATACACAATTTCTCAAGATGCAAAAAGATGAAAAATTGTGAAAAGACTGATACAAACCTCCAAGTAATGATCAAAGGAAATCAAATCAAGAATTTCTCAAGAAAGAGACTCAAAACACCCAATTGATGAAAGCTAAGAGCAGGAACAAGCTTAGGTGAAGATTCTGGGCAAGGGACTAATGAATCTGGGTAGAAAAAACTAAGAAAAAACAAAATCTAAAAGCAATTAAAGCAAAAATGGAGTTTTCCTAAATTTTTACAGGAAGACGCAGGCAACCCGTTGGAACAGGCGCGGGTCCGCTCTGTGCAAACGGAAACAACGCGTCCAAAGACGCACTGTGCAGTACTCAGAGGGTGCGTCCTTCTGGAAAAGTTAAGAAAAACCAAATCTAACTAAATCTAGAGCTAACCCACCCAGAGACAGAATCACAGAGCCAAAACCAGAAAAAATAAACCAATTTTCTCAGAGCAAAGTTCATAAAAGGAAAAAACTCTTCTCATCAATGGAAACTATCCCCAGCAGAGTCGCCAATTTGTCACACGGAATTTGTCAAGGGTGCGGACACGACTGACCTTCCTAGAAGTCTAAGACATTCTAATGACAAACAAGACAAAATGGAGTGATCTTTCTCTAAATATACCTTTTACAACATGAAAAGTACAAGTGTTTAGGCTTACCTTATTCCAAAACGCTGTTGTTGTAGTTCGTCCTTGCCAATCCGGATGAGCTCTTCCTTCAAGTCAATTCCTGCAACCACAAACAATCAAACAATTACCGAGCACTTGTATTTCATATAATAAAACATACATTCAACATGCAGACCAAGGAACACATGAAATAACTCATTAACACAAGCTATTGAGAAAAATAAACCAGTTTGTATTAATAACGAAACAAAGAAACTCTTACAACCTGGCCTTGGTGTTGTGCAAGTTCCTCCTAGGGTCCATCAAGTGTTTTCCTCTACTTTGACAAAGCTCACCCACTTCCAAGTAGAATCATGTAAAGACAATCTCTCCTCACAAAGGCTCTAATGGAAGACCTAAATCCTGCAGCATTTACCCAAAGAAAATGTATAGCTCCAACCTCTCCTCCTTCTGGCTCAATGCCTTTATTTATAGTGCTGTAAAGAGGTTATTCAGGTCCACTATCAATGGGATCATCCCCCTCTATGGGTGGGATAGCTCCCTTATTGATGGGATAAGTCCCCTCTTAATAGAGATACATGAACCAACTGGAGGCACATCCATTTCATCAAACCGACCTCTAGAATGTTCTAGAAGTAACCACAAGTAACTTTTTCAAGATAAAACTTGCGCATTTTGCCTTTTACAGAAGGACGCACCTGTCCTTTAACATACAGAGCGTCCATGGACGCAGGTTTTGTGAACATGGCCTGCGTCCCCGCAGGTAAGGCTAGAGAGAACCTGCGACCCCAGAGATAAACATAGTTTTTACAAGACTTTCTCTCTTCTTTGAGTTTGAGATGCATAACAGAGGCATAAAGACTTGCCTAAGAGGGTAGCATGACTGTTGATTTGAGCCATACTAACTGTAAGTAGTCAAGGTGACATTTTTTAGTGTAACAGGAGCCCCTTGACTTCTTAAGCTATATCGATCGTTCTGTTTTGGAGCCTCATTCTTAGTGGTTATCTTCATCTAGGAAGCATTTAGACAATGGTACATGTTGACCACATGCCCAGAACTGGGAGCTTCATCAGATGTAGCATCCTCTTCATCATCTTCATCTTCCAACTGAACCTACTCATTGGCATTAATATGATCATTCATTATTGAGGCCACAGAAACCAGAACTTGGTTCCAATCTATATAGGTCTTCTCTGAGTGTCACGCTTGGTGGAAATCATAGAAGTTATCCTTACCAAGTTGTTTTACTTGGAACACAACATTTGAAATTTGTGTAGATTTATCTGGGTGACTATTCCTACTACTTGATTTCCCATTCTTTCTGTGCCCAAAACCAGAAGGCTTGTTGCTCACTATTGTCTCGTTCGTCTGTTGCTTGAGCTTTGCTACTTCAATTGTCAAGGACTTAAGGATACAAGTAAGGGTCTCAATTTCACTTGTTTCTTTTCGCTTCAACTTACTCACAACAACCTAGGAATTCTTTCCCACATCTTTGGAGTCCTTCGTTGATTCATCATCCATAATGTGTCTAATTGCATGCAAATATTTCTCCACATTAATTGGCTCTTGGAAATTTCAGATAACGTTGGTTTCACATCTCACTTGACGAACTACGCAATATTTGTCAGCACTGCAAATGTGTAGTAGTTGATAGTGAAGAAGTCATGAGGTTTAGTATCTGCAGTGAACTTGTTCAAGATACAGTTAAATCTCTGGTTTAAGTCTTAAGACTACCCAACTATTTCAACAACATGTCAGGGGTTTTGTCATCAGCAAATTTTTCAAGGAAAATTATTTTAAACATCCCCCAGTTCTAAATGGAGTTGACAGGAAGGTTGTGGTACCATACAGTTACTCTGCCATCGAAGGTACATGGGAACAGTCTACGTGCAACATCATCATAACATACCTCGAGTGTCTACAGAGGTATATAGAACGTGTCTAGATGATCTTCTGCCTTCACTACTCTATTAGGGTCATATTTTGTTAATAGTTTTTCTGTGCCCCTTGGAATCTTGTGCAAGGTACCACAGAGTTCCAATGAGCCCTAGATCATCCATTCCAAATTTTGAGCAGCCATGTCTTCTTCTTATTCTTACTCCTCCTCTTCTTTTGAGTCGGACGGTTCAGCCTCTGAATCTGTTGGTTTGTCTCCTCTTCCGCAGCCTTCCCCTTCGCTACCTTCACCGAAGCCTGAGACCAAGAGTGTGTTGTTAACATCTTCTCCTTATAGGAAAGCATGAGGTTCTTCTTCATTCTCAACATCTTGAGCTAGCTCTTCAAGAGTGGAAATCATTACTTCTTCAACAAACGAGACTACCACTCATGTGTGTGTAGTATTTTTCTTCTTCTGTGAAGAGGGAAGATTATGTACTCCTAGAATCAATCCAATAACTTTGGAAAACTAGCGGGTGATGGAACAGACTAAGTGTTGAGTTGATGGGCATTGACCCTGCTTCAACATTAATTAGCCAAGCAAATCCCTACACTACTATCCCTTTCAGCATCAATTCGTGGAGCGCAGACTGAAGTCTCACCCGAGGCAGTATGGAGGGATGCAGGACCCAAGTTCCACACCTTGAGATAGTTGTGATGTCGTTTTATACCTTAACCCTTCCTTCGCACAAACCGATAGGCCTTTTAGGGCTTACCAATGCACCTCTCTTATTTGTCTTAGAATCCTTCGCGAAGGTATGTGATCATCCTTTGTAGACCCTAAATGGTAAATTTAGATGCTTACATGCCTCTGTAATTACTCTTACTTCTGTGTCTACCCATATTAGCTTAAGTATCAGTTGACTTAAACATGCATTATGATTATCTTCATGTAAACATATATTCTTACTTGGGTTCATATGACAAATTAAAACACATAGATTAACGCATCAATACAACATTAAATCATAAACCCAGTATTCAACATAACATAACCGCATACATTCATAACAAAAGTAAAATAGCTCATACACAAATATCTCCAGAATAATTCTCTTTATTGATGGTTCAGATCCAGGGAAAATTTTAAGAACCACCCTAAATTTATATGCATAATAAATAGGCTAATCCCCATGATACATAGGAAAACTGGGAGGCGATTTTATCAACAATATAATATGTATATATAATTTTTTTTATGAATCTCTTACCAGATTATATTATCTTATACAGTGATAGAGAACCTTTGACTAAAATATAAAATCTTGTAAGATCTTGGCAAATCTTTTACTGAATAATAAAACATTGTGAAGTCTTAGCGAATGTTTTGTTAAAGTATGAAACCATATATCATAATAAGAAAACATATTCATTAAACTGTAATATACTAACATACATGTTTGGAAAAAGAAACATAATTTTCTCTTCCTGCAAACAATGTTCCAAGGTTCAGTGGCCATGTTTGTCAAGGTTGTTACAATACACCCTTTCATATCCTTCTATTGGCTTTGCTAATATTCCACAACAAAATTCTTGTAGGTGTTGAAATTAACAACGAGTTCTGTCAAGGTAGGAGAGATTAATCTTTTCTCTACAACTTTTGTCAAGCTACTACTTTTTTCAAGTTATCAAATTTCTTACTAATTCGATAGACTCCAATTGCGAGATGAAGAAAAACACATCAAGTTTTTTTACCCCAACACGCCAACAAGTAGCAAGCTCCAACTGTATTATATAAGAAAGTATTAGGTATCCTAAGGGATTGAAGGGGATCTAATCGAAAGAAGTGACCATTGTGAGAATCTTTCCAATCAATATGTGAATATATAAATGTAGATTTATTATTATTTTAATTGGAAATCTTCAATTAAATAATAAAATTTAATTACCTCTCTCCCAATCTAAATTTCTTATTAGCATAATTCACTACCCTCATATGTCTTACATTTTTTAACAGCATTGTAACATGTAGATTATTTCTCTTTTTGGTGAACAATCTCCATATTTTAGGAAAATATGGTGCAGTGGCTCCAACCCCTACAGATCATTAGGACAAACTAAGAATAGCACTTAAGATGAAAGGTTGTACAAACCAACTTATTTTTCAAACAAATAATCCAACATGAGTACCTAAACTTTTTCATGAAGATATCATATTGAGAATGTTTGGAAAATGGTGAGAAATCTTCTACAAGGGTGATGTGGAAAGAATGATAAGATTTCATTGTTTTGAATTTTTTTTGTTAAATAAAAAAAAATTAAAAACCAATATTGATGGAGATGTTGGTATTTTTTACTAAATTTTGTGAAGTGACTAAATGTAGCTTTAACCATTCACCTTAACATTTTTTTACAATATAATTTCCTAAGTCTATTTAATATCTTAATTATCATAAAAACAAACCTATATCCATCTTAACTCCACATCCACCACTCTTAGGGGGATGAAATCTATTTATCCCTCTGAGAACTTGGTAGACCCAGAATTAAGATGGATCTAAGATGAGAGAATTTCCCCTTTAAATAGTCTATGCTCACATAAATACCATGATATTACCATGGGTCAATACGATGGGTTATCATAAACCTAGAGCTTAAAAATCATTATTAGTAATTTATAAAAATTAATAAAATTAATAATTGATTTTTATTTTATTTTTTATTTTAACCAAGTTAAAGTGTTTAACATACATTAAATTACAACATCCATTTTTACCTTTGATCCACCAAGCCCCGACGGGGATCAAATATTTTTTCACTCTATGCTAGTTTGCATATCATGATATTTGATACCTCTCGTGGCTTAGTAGATCTAGAGTAAAGATGGATCTATGCTGGTTTAATTCCCCTTGTTTAAATAGCCTACATTACACGTGAATACCATGGGTCAATAGCATCTGCAATTTTTATCTTTATTAATACTAATATTAGGGTTAATAATGTTTTTTTGCATGGTATTAATAATAATCTAGCCCATGGTATTTGGCCCATAGTATTTTGCCCATAGGTTTCACCTAAATATAATGCATTTTCTGAGTGTGGAGTAAATATAGAAAAAATGTTTTATTTGTTTACCATACCTCTCGTTTATTTATATTTTTATTAACTTACAATACCTCTTTTACAAATATGGTATTTGGCCCATAGGATTCACTTGAATAAAACCCCTTTTTTGAGCCTTCATAAATAGAAAGAGAGTTATGGACTAAATATAAAAAGAGGTTTTATTTATTTACCATAGGTCTAATTTATTTATACTTTTATTTATTTACCATACCTTTTGAGTAAGTATAAAAAGAGGTTTTATTTATTTACCATACCTCCACTTTATTTATATTTTTATTTGTTTACACCCTTGCATGTATATAAGGTGACTTATGGAATAAATATAAAAAATGTTTTATTTATTTACCATACCTCTCATTTATTTATATTTTTATTAATTTACCATACCGCTTTTATCAATATGGTATTTGGCCCATAGGATTCACTTAAATAAAACCTATTCTTGAAAATTAGGGCGAATGGAAGGTTGTAACTCCTAATTTCAAGGGCTAAATTTACCTTTTTTACCCTCTCCCTTAAAATAAGGTGGGTTATTTTAGGCGATTTGTAAAATTGTACTATGATACAAGATATTCGCCCACTAAAAATTTAAAACCCCTTAATTTCGCCAAAGGGCGAACATTCACCCCTAAAATTTTCCATGTTTAGATCTCGATTACATACTCTAACTTCCCTGCGCACACAGGTATAGGGGTCTGCACACTCAGCTGCAACCTTCTACCATAGGCCTCCGCGTACTCAGCTATAGAGCCACTTCCTATGCTAAGAGTCTTCACTCTTAGCCCTCACTGAACCATTACATCAATCAATTACTCCAAAAACCTTTTAGGAAACGAACTCATTAGACTCTTCTAAGACTCCCTTTTTATACATTCCCATGGTCTGTGGACCAAAGGGTGGATCTCGTCAAGTCGACACAAGCTACATAAATTAAGGGCGAAAACCCTTTTTTACTATTTAAATCTTCATGCTCCGTGGCCACAAAATGAGGACACTTTACATTCTTTATACAAAACGTGGGCCTTTAGCCCCAAAACTTGGGCTTTTAACCCCAAAATTGACCCTAGGGGACTGCTTCCCAACAGGCCCCCCAAAACAATCTGGTGACTCATCCTGACTCACTCTGTCAGTGTAGAGATCCTACCACGAAGACCTCCCAATTTCACCTGTATTGTAGTAACCTCAACGCTATATTGCATCGCAACTTGCTTAGCCTGTTCAACCAGTTGCTTCATGGTTGGTGCTGCGCTATTTGCCTATTTTCTGCTATGTCACCTGTAGACTGACATATTTTCCTTCAATGGAGGTCGTGAGCACATAGGCTTCCACTAGCTAAGGCCCCAATCTGGCCTTTAGTACTGCCTCCTTACGCTGAGCTGCGTCCACTTGTTCCTTTGGTGCCTTCACTTACTGCAGCTTCGTCAACCTCTACGTGATGGCAACGGTGCGCACCATCGCTTTGACCTCATTGTACCTTTGCTATAACTCCCATGCCTCAGTTTTTAGCCTGTGAAGGTCGGGATCTTCCTGCAGACTCTGGTAACTACTTCGAGCACCTGTTCGAAGAGTGCAGTGCAATCTTTCACCATAGTATCGGCAGCTGCAACAACATCTTTGACAATGGTCGCGCATTGCTCTCTGACTTCTGGTGGAGTCGAAGGCTGGGCCCTCAACTCAAGTTCTATGATCTTAAGTTTTTGTTCAAACTAAACCTTAGCTAGCTCTCTTTTTATCAATGTAAACTTTGAAATGGGAACTATAAACTCAAAACGGAAACTCTGGCCAAAAAAACTCAAAAAAACATCAAAAACAGTGCTAAAAACAAAAAGTGTTGATGCTGGAATAACACCTTTTTTTCCTAGGGTAAATTTTCAACATGTTTTAAAAATGGCGGTGAAAACCAACGTCAAAACGAAGTGTTGATGTTTGAATAAAATTTTCTTTTTCAATCGTAAATTTTGTGCAAGAAACACCCTTAAAACAAAAAGTTTTGATGCTGGAATAACAATTTTTTTTCAAGGGTAAAATTTCAATATTTCGAAATAATAGAATAAAATATTTTATCATGACCCCAAATAATGAAAACATAAAATAAAAAATTAAAATTAAAAATTAAAAATTAAAAATTAAAACAATTAAAACAATTAAAAAACACAAAACAAAAAAAAAAGAAAAAGAAAATAACAAAACATAAATAAAAATATATAGTAAAAACAAAACATAAAATAAAAATAAAAAAACAAAAGAATCAAACATCAAAAATAAAATGTAAAAAAAAAAAAAGAAAAACAAAACAAAACAAAAAAACAAAATTAACCTATAAAACATAAGAATTTAAAAACTAGAAAAAAAAAATTACAAATTATAAACAAATAAATAGTAAAAAAAACATATTTAAAAGAAATGGAAAAAAAAAAACGAATATGTAAACCATAAAAAAAATTTCGAAAAGAAAAAAAAAAAAAGCACATTAAAAAAAACTATAAAATTAAGTAGGTAAAAATAGAAAAATTAAAAAAACATTAACAAAAAACTAAAAAAAAAAATGGAAATTAAAAACAAACTAGATTTAAAAAAAAATGGAAAATTAACAAAAAAAATAATTAAAAACTAGTGAAATGAAGAATGAAATGTTGATTACTTGAAAAAATAAATGTAAAAACATATATATAAATGACAAAGAATAAATAAAAAAATGTTAAAAAAAAAATCATGTCATAAACCATAAAAGAATTTGGGAAAAAAAAAAAAAAAACTAGATTAAACAAAAATACAAAATTAACACGAAAAGAAAATTAAAAACTAGTAAAATTAATATTAAAAACATTTAGAAAATACTAAAAAAACAAAAATAAGCTCAAATCATATATAAAAATAAAAAATAAACATATATGAAAATTTTAAAAATATATGTCTTTTCCAATTAGAAAAAAAAAAAAAAGAGATTTTAAACTATAAAAAACTGTGTTCTTGATTTAAAAAAAAAAAAAAAAAAAAAATTAATTAAATTTTCATTATTTATTTAAAAACAAGCGAATAAACAAATTTTAAATATAATTTTCTTTTTTAAATGAAATTTTGTTTTTTTATTTGAAAAAAAAAAATTATTAAACAATTTTAATAAAAATTATTAAACATATTTAATAAACAAAATATTTTTAATAATTTTCAATAAGCATACTCAATATTTTAATAAACATATTTAAATAAATATTTAATAAACACATTTTTAATAAACAATTTATCATTAAATATTTAATATACATATTTAGTAATTTAAAATAAAATTATTAAACAATTTTAATTTTTTGTTTTTAAATTTTGTTTTTATTATAAAGAAAAAAAAAAATTAATGCCCACGACTGCACCACCACCGAGCAGCAGGCCGGTCGTTGTGCGATTCTTGGAATCGCCCAATGGCCCGCCCGCCGCCCGGTGGTGGCGCGACTCTGGTCATTTATTTTTTATTTTATTTTATTTTATAATAAAAACAAAATTTAAAATTGTTTAATAATTTTTTTTGAAAATTACTAAATATGTTTATGAAATATTTAATTATAAATTTGATTATTAAAAATGTGTTTATTAAATATTTATTTAAATATGTTTATTAAAATATTGAATATGTTTGTTAAAAGTTATTAAAAATATTTTGTTTATTAAATATGTTTAATAATTTTTCTTAAAATTGTTTAATAATATTTTTTTTCAAATAAAAAACAAAATTTCATTTAAAAAAAATATATATTTAAAATTTGTTTATTGGTTTGTTTTTGATGATGATGGTGGTGGTGGTTAAGACAAAACAATGGTATATCAGACCTAAAGAAACAAATTATTTATTTTGATTTAAGATTTTATTCCTATGCTCAAAACGGTTGAAGAGAAGCCTTCCGAGTTCACTATAATTTTGACATTGTAAAAAGCTAGGAAGGTCAGTATTGTAACAAAGATTATGAAACTGAGATCTAATGTGGTTGTACATGGGGCACTCTAAGAGGAAGTGGTTTTCATCGTCAATGTTCCTATTCTCAAATATATGGTAGATCCTTTACATCCATGGCGTTTTAGGAACTGCCCAACGACCTGTTTCACTATGGAGCTCATGAGAATTCATTCTAATCTTTGCTATATTAATTTTCTTCTTTGATCTAGTTAAAATAGAGAAATATTTTTGATCTTCTAGGGTGGGGTTGATGACCTTATTATAATAACTTAATTTTCTTTTAGCTACTAAATCTTTCTCACTCCACATCTTTTCTTTGAACTTAGAAGTAACAATATCTTTAATGTTATTTATGTTTTGCAATGCATCATTTTTGTTGATCTCCCAATAGCTTAACGAGGCCCTTGTGTCTTTATGCCACCCTCGATTGAGCCTTAGGTGGTTTTGGCTTGAATTTAAAGCTACCTTAGGAAGTCTATGATCATCTATGTTATTGAGTTTGTGCTTGTACAACAAAAACCTAAGCATAGCTAGGCTCTCAATAGGGGAAAGACCTGCTTCTATAAGGAGAATATCATAGGGTGTATTACTTTTAATTTTCAGGTTATAAGTTATAAAACGTTTCTGGATTTGCTCAATCTTTCTCCATGACTCTTTGGAGATGTTCCAACCCCAAATCTCACAGCCATATAAGATAACAGGAGTAACTAAAGTTTCAAAGAGGAACTTCTTTCTATCCCACATTACGAGGTTTGTTTTTTTACAATTAGTTTCAAGACCAAAATAAGCTTTCCAGCCCCCATTAATCCTTTTCTCAATGCTATAGTTCCAGTTAAGCTTGTGATGAATATAAATTCCTAGGTACTTGTAAGAATACACTTCCTCCAAGTTATTATTGTCATACATAAAATTAGCATAAGTGTCCTTCTTGGATTTGATAATTAGAACTTTTGTTTTGTTAGTGTTAAATTTTGTTTTAAATAAATAATGAAAATTTAATTAATATTTCTTTCTTAAAATGAATTTTTTTTTTTTTTATATGTTTAAAATGTTTTTTATTTTTTTATTTACTTTTTAATTGAAAAAGACTTATATTTTTAAAATTTTCAATTTTTTTTTTATTTGAGCTTATTTTTGTTTTTTTAGTTTTTCCTAAATGTTTTTATTACTAATTTTTCTAGTTTTTAATTCTCTTTTTTTTTTTTTTTGTTAATTATCTATTTTTGTTTAATCTAGTTTGTTTTTATTTTTTTTTCCTAGTTTTTGTTAATGTTTTTTTTAATATTTCTTATTTTGTTTGCTTATATATATATATATATATATATATATATATATATATATATATAGATATAGATATAGATATAGATATAGATATAGATATAGATATAGATATAGATATAGATATAGATATAGATCTTTTTTTTCCAAATTATTTTATGGTTTATGAGATAATTTTTTTTAACATATTTTTTTTTGTTTGTTTGTCTTTTTTTATGTATATTTTTATATTTGTTTTTTTTAACTAATCAACGTTAAAAATAAAAGTAAAAATAAAACAACTTGAAAATTCGTTAAGAAATCATAATTTAAAAAAAAATTGGACATAATAAATTTTAAAGTGTGAAAAATAAGTCCTATAAAAAAAAGGTATGCTGCATCAACACGTTGCACCTACACGTTTAAAATTCAGTATGAAAATCACTAACATTTAAAAATAAATATTTATATTTAATACATAAGAAAATCTAAAGTGTTAAAAAATGCTTCGAAAAAAAAGAAGTCTATTCTACATCACCACTTTTCAAAATCGGGTCACGTTTTTACTACCCCTTGAAATGGATAATCGTATCAGTTATTTAAAGTGCCAAAAACTATGCTCTAAAAAGAATATGTGTGTTCTGCATCACCCCTTTTCAAAATCGAGTCAATTTTTTGCTATCTCTATGAAATGGGTAACAATATCAGTTCACATTTCAAATTTATGATATATTTTTCGGTGAAAATCACATGAGAAACCATTTGTCGACGCGTTTCGAACCAACCAGTGTTGTTCATCGTCAGGACAAGTTGAAGAACAGATCCACCTAAGCCTGTTTAAATAGCTAGAGCAGAGACACCAACGCTTACCTGGGAAAAAGACTGACTTAAGGAGTAAGGTCAAATTTAGTTATATTAGGTAAAAAATAAATAAATAAAGATATATATAAATTTATATATAAAAATATAGATTTAGTTATATTAGGTGTAAGATAAATACATAAATATATAAATACAAAAAAGGAGAATTGTAAAATAATAATAAATTATTTATTTAAATTTATATAAGGAGTAAGGTCAAATTTAGTTATATTAGGTAAAAAATAAATAAATAAATATATAAATGAATATAATAATATATATATATATATATATATATATATATATATATATATATAAATATATAAATTTAGTCATATTAGGTGTAAGATAAATACATAAATATATAAATATATATAAAAGAAGAATTGTAAAATAATAATAAATTATTTATTTATTAAAAATATATAAATGAATAATAATAATAAACTATTTATTTCTTTATTAATTAAATAAATAAATGAAAAAATATAGATTAATAAAAATAAATTATTTATTTAAATTTATATAAATGAAAAATAAAAGTTATCATTAGTAAGGTAAATACATGTAAATTTTAGTTACATTAGGTGTAAACAATTGAAGAACTAATAATAAATTATTTAAATAAAAATATAAATGAAGAATTAAAAAATAATAATAAATTATCTATTTATTTATTAAATAAAGGAATAAATATATCAATAAATGAAAAAATAAATTAATAAATATAATAGTAAACAAATTATTTATTTAATTTATATAAATGAAAAAATAGTAAGGTAAAATTAAAGAAGTTTACGTTAGTTAGAAATAAATAATCCAATAAATAAATAAGAAGAGGAAATAAAATAAAAACCAAAAGGGAAATATAGTTATGTATTTTCTTTCCCTTTTGGTTTTTATTTTATTTCCTCTTCTTATTTATTTATTGGATTATTTATTTCTAACTAAGGGTAAACTTCTTTAATTTTACCTTACTATTTTTTCATTTATATAAATTAAATAAATAATTTGTTTACTATTATATTTATTAATTTATTTTTTCATTTATTGATATATTTATTCCTTTATTTAATAAATAAATAGATAATTTATTATTATTTTTTAATTCTTCATTTATATTTTTATTTAAATAATTTATTATTAGTTCTTCAATTGTTTACACCTAATGTAACTAAAATTTAGATGTATTTACCTTACTAATGATAACTTTTATTTTTCATTTATATAAATTTAAATAAATAATTTGTTTTTATTAATTTATATTTTTTCTTTTATTTATTTAATTAATAAAGAAATAAATAGTTTATTATTATTCTTCATTTATATATTTTTAATAAATAAATAATTTATTATTATTTTACAATTCTTCTTTTATATATATTTATATATGTATGTATTTATCTTACACCTAATATAACTAAATTTATATTTTTATATATAAATTTATATATATTTTTATTTATTATATTCATTTATATATTTATTTATTTATTTTTTACCTAATATAACTAAATTTGACCTTACTCTTTATATAAATTTAAATAAATAATTTATTTTTATGAATTTATATTTTTTCATTTATTTATTTATTTAATAAAGAAATAATTAGTTTATTATTATTCTTCATTTATATTTTTAGTAATAAATAAATAATTTATTATTATTTTACAATTCTCCTTTTTTATATTTATATATTTATGTATTTATCTTACACCTAATATAACTAAATCTATATTTATATATATAAATTTATATATATATATATATATATATATATATATATATATATATATATATATATATATATATATATATATATATATATTATATATTTATTTATTTATTTTTTACCTAATATAACTAAATTTGACCTTACTCCTTAAGTCAGCCTTTTGCCCAGGTAACCGTTGGTGTCTCTGCTCTAGCTATTTAAACAGGCTTAGCTGGATCTTTTCTTCAACTTGTCGTGACGATGAACCACACTGGTTGGTTCGAAACGCGTCGACAAATGGTTTCTCATGTGATTTTCGCCAAAAAATCTATCATAAACTTGTTATGGATCACAGGAGCCTCAACTCACATTTCAAAGTTTACGTTGATTTTTGCCTCGCATAGACCCGTAGCGAGCTTCCAGATTCTTGCGTTGATTGGCGCATCTTCTGGCATGTTTAGCTCTAAAATAGTCTGGCATGCCTCAACCACCACAAATGTTGTGCACTCATTATTTTTTGTGACCTTCTTAAGAAAATCAATCATGGACATCTTTTGTACAAACATCTAGGCATCGTTCACCTTATGCTTGTTGATAACATTCAAGGTGTGTTGTTCCTGAGCCCATAGTTTCGCGATCACACCATCATGTAGGGTGTGAAGGGCTTCGCTTGGAAGCATGGCCGAGTTTAACCTGAATTTCTTGAGGGCACTGACAGTGGCCATGTCAGCGTTTGTTTCTATGGTCAATGCTCCATCTAGTAGTGCAACAGCTCGACAATCCATTGAATGGACCATCTCTATTGCATCTGAGGTTCCAGGCACCAAACTGCTTGACGTCGCACTGCCCTGCCATACACTGGTCTTCACCTGAGTATCCTGGATCTGCAGCTCGCTTAGACCCATTTGAATGGAAACCAAGGACTGTTTCTATTGTTGCTTGAACTGTTGCAGTAGCTCCATAGTCACATCCCGCACTGTACCGCCGATATCATTCGAATCACCCTCTGTCAAGGTGATTGTGTCAAGGGATGATTTTCTGGACTTAGACTTCTTCCGTGGCCCCACTTTCTCCTTCTCCCTTATTCGCTTAACCTGAAATGGAGTAGTCTCTAGGTATACTCCTCCCTCTTCTGAGTGTTGCTCGTCCTCCTTAATCTATGGAGAAGGGGCAACTTCTGAATCCTATCAGGGTCATGTTGTTCCTCTTCCTCCTCTTCTACCTGCTTTTTGGGAGTGCGCTCTGCTTTGGATTTTTCCTCAGCTTCCTTCCTTTATCTTTCGGCTAACGGCTCCATCTTTAACCTGGCCTCTTCCTTCTTTTGCTTCGCGACAAACTTACTATACCCAGCTGATACGTCTGAGGTTGTGCACCACTCTGCTGGAATTTCTCTAGAACCATGTCGATTTCATTATCCGTCGCCAAGTGTGGAAGATCATACCATTTTTGTGCGGGGTCCTTCTGCGCTTTGATGGAAACATACTGGAAGTTCGCCTTGAACTCCACATTTTCAGAATATTGCTGAAAGACAATCAGTGAGAGATATGCTTGCAGTTGATTGCAATGTGGATGCTTGATTCCATTAGAATCCAGAATATCTTACTATCCTTGACCCTTTGGGTGTCCTTCGTGGCCCAGAGAGAAGCGAACTTCACTACTTTTCGCAGCTCTACTGCAATTTGAGGAAACTAACTATCCTCCATTAAGTCCCACGCAACCAGTATAATCGACAACAACAACCATGCATAGTGGAAGGTATTTCTTTGGTCTTGCACTTTTTTTCAGTTCACTAGGAACTCGGTATAGAGGTCGTGCACCCAGTTAAATTTTATGCTCTCCATGCACTAGGCCGCTAAAGATACAACTAGTACTGGAACTTCATCTGCGTGACACTTCTTCATTATTTTCGCCCCATGAACTAGGTGGATACTTTAACTGTGGGGTTGGTTATGCTGGAGATGGAGTAGCTGCGCAACTTCTTGGAAAGTTTGAACTTGTCCTTCATTCATTTGGCGAGGTTGCAGTCACCCGTATTTTTACGAAATTTCATGGCCAGATTTAAGCCTGAATGCTGGAGCAAAGTGATAATGTGGATTAACATGTCAGTAATCGTATCGTCTGTCGTAACCACAGGCACCCATCATGCACCAAGCATAGCAGTTGTTTGATCACTATCAAATTTAGGGGTGGGCGGTTGTAATGTGGCACCCATGGCAAGTTCAATAATCCTGCATTGTCCACCCCTTTTATCCACTATCTCGGTTCCAGTGCGGTCACACCAGACTCTTTATAGAAGACGTGGTGCATGAATGTATCTATGGCCAAGTGGGGAAAGCGCTATGTATTTGCCAACTCCCAATCCTCTAACTTTAAATGGGGGATGTGTGCCAGGTGCAGACTTTCAAATGTGATTTTTTCTGGAAGCAACGATGTGAAAAGTGCGATTTTGTTCTCATAGATGTACTTTGGAACCTTCACCTTTCCCCGACGTGAAGGGACGTATCTGGCAGCTTGGAGATAGGGTCTGCCCCCTCAACGTCAATGTCTTTTGCCCCCATTTTAATGTCTTCCATGACCATATCGACGTCTTCTATGTCCTCATCAAGTTCGAGGTCTACTACCTTGCACTTCTCCTGTACAGTGGCGTTTTCTTTCTGTGGGTGTTTTCTAGGTGACGCACGCACTAGCTTTTCTGCTTTCTTCTTACCCTCATTTGGTTTTGGACCCTCTCTGGTCAATGTGGGCCTCGCCCTGGGAAACCTCAGTGATTTCGGTACTTATGCAGGTACCTTTACACTTGCTACCTCCGAGGCAACTCCCTCGGCTGCCATCGCTTCTGACATGATGCCAATTAAGAGCTCCTTAAGTTTCGTTCGATAATTTCTCAAACACTGAAATCACTACTAAAGCCTAGAAATAGTCAAGGTTCATGTGCGCCTGATAGCTCAACACCTCAATTCTCAAAATGCTAAGTGTTTCTCGTAGTCGTCCATCTGTAATTTATAGGAAATTTTGAATTTCAATCTGACCATTCCCCCCAAGATCTGTTCATAAATTCTAGAGTGGTGGAAAATTTTGAAAGATCTTGCTCTTAAATTTCGACTTAATTGCCTACCCCCCCCCCCATTTAGCCTTTTTCCCACTGTCAAATCATGAACAGTAACCATAACAGTCATTTTCTAGCTGCCCTGCGTGGTCTCTCTTTCAATAACGTAACTCCCCTTGCACTTCTGCTAAGACTATGACAATCCTCCATTTTGCGCAGTAGCTTAATCATGCAACTCTACAACCCAGGAAGTGTATTTTATAGTCCCGCACCTCCTTTCAGCTGCTGGGAGCACTAAGACTCTAATTCCACCATATAGTCATCTGGGCGGATTCGTAGTTTATGGCTTCAATCAGCTACCATTCACCTTCCCTATTAATGGCTCTCCATTCAACTACACCAACTGAACTGCTCCACCATCGGTAATTTCCTTGATAACATAGGACCCGAGCCAATGCATCAAAAAATTTCTTGGAAATTCATCAAACTTGTTGTCCTATAATAACACTAAATGATTTACCTTGGTGTGTAGTTTGATGTGCCGATCATGCCATGCCTTTCTGCACTCATTTTGAACTTGCTAATGGAATCTAGCCAAACACCTATCTTCTTCCAGTTCTGTCAGTTGTGCAAGCCTTTCTTCGACGGCTCCACGACCCACCATTCCCTTGAATGTCGCTATGTGCAGACTAGGTATAATGTATTCCATTGGAATCACAGCATAAACGCCATAAACCAACCTGAAAGGCATAGATCCAGTTTTCTTCTTACAAGTTGTTCTATAAGCCCATAGCACCGCGGCTATGCGCACATCCTAGTCATTTATTTGTGCATTGCAGACCTTCATTAGTGTGCTCTTCAGTATCTTATTAAACACTTCTACCGTTCCATTAGCCTGTGGATGATATGGCGTACTCTTCTGATGGTAAACCCGAAACTCCTCCATCAATGCGTTGATCGTTTCATTAAGAAAATGCATACTCTGATCGCTCATTAAAATTTTCGGACAACCAAACCTCATCAGCACTTACTCTAACATGAAATTTTCCACTGTTGTGCTTGTACAGTCCTTCACAGGCTATGCCTCTACCCATCTGGTTAAATACTCAATCATTGTGATGATGTATCACGCGACCGTCTTCTTTCTTGGAGGTCGAATTGGTCCCACAAAGTCAATCGCCCACTTCTCGAATGGTTGTAATGATATCTACAAATTTATCGGTAGCTCATCCCTCCACGATGGTCTACCATTCCTTTAGCAAGCATCGCATTCCCTAAGATACACTTTTGAATCCTTATACAGTTGTGGCCACCACAACCCAATGCATAGAATCTTCTATGTTGTTGCTTTACCCACATAATGTCCTCTCGTGGCTCCTCTATGAGCCTCAGCAAGGATGTTGTTTCGTTCAAATTATGGCACATAATGTCGTAGTATTTCATCTAATCCAATTTTATACAAGTGTCCTACAATGACAAAAAAATATGTCGTGCACACCACCAATTCCTTCTTTTGTTGGCTAGTATATCTGTTGTTAGGAAAAGTATCCAATTCGGAATGCCCCTATCCCACTCTAAGAGGTGATAGTGCCTTAGCAACAAACAAGGTAAACTAATTGAGTATTCTTCTTTATGAAATGTAAATGAGGAGAAAGGATCTAACTAACCTGTGTCTTTCGCTAGTTTGTTGATCCAACTGCTCCTCTCTTCAGTAGCTCCTAGCTCCCTCACCGGCCCAGCTTCACCAAATTCCTGCAAGATCACAAGAGAGAGAAACTATACGAAGATACAGATATACACTCATAAAAATCTCAAGATCAGATTAAGTTAAACATGTATGCATAACAAAACATCATTGGTACACAACATGTAGGAGAAACTCAAATAGTTTATTGATAAGATAATAAAGTTCAAGAGGAGAACAACCAAGTGAGTTCCAATCCAGCATCTACCTCCCAGCAAAGGAATCCCTTCCTCTCCTCCAACAAAGCATAAATCACCCAATGTACTAATCTCAATCTCAAACCAACAACAATTCTCTGCAAAGTACAAAATTCCAGCCTCCTGAACCTCTGGGTGAGAGATCCATATATAGATGTAAGCAGAGAGGATGAGTCAGCTTATGTTTTGACTTGTGGCTTCTCTCTGTCAGTTCTTGTTTCCACTTGGAGGTTGAGAACCTCTTACTCATCACTAGTCAAATCCATTGAGGCAAGTGTCATTGGAGAAGATTCTGGAAGCTTCCAGGGTCTTTCCACCTCGTTGAATGAGCTTGCCATTTGTCCTTTCCCGCTCAGCGCACCCTGGTAGTGCTTCCACCTGTGTTGCAGTGCACCTAGCTAGTGTAGTCTCTGCATTTCAACCCAGGCAGCCAGTGGAGCCTCTGAATTGATCCTGAATTGACTATTTCTGAGTGGTTTTTGGTGGAGAACTTCTGGGAGAAGCTGTCATTGGTTGACCTTGTTCCTCTAGGAACTGTAACAACATATTTAGGGACTTTGGATCCCTTGAATTATGGACATTTCATGCTTATAGATGTAAGGCACAAAAATGTCTATAACAGTTGCCCCCTAATGTATGAGGTTGTTTATCAGGTGAAATGCTTTATTAGGAGGATCTGAAGTTCATTCAATGCTGGGAGGAGACCTGTAATAAGATACAATACAATACATTATCTTTCATACTATTTTCATGATCTAGTTGAGGCGGGCATTCCCATGCTCAGCTTTATAAATTCATTTTTATGTACATAGGACAGACAATTGTCTGATGATAGACTGATGATCCTGCTGAAATCATCATCCTTTAGTAGGATGATTGTCTGTGTTGCAATGCTATACATGTCAATGTCTTTATTTTTCCTAAATATATATCACAGCCCGGATGGATGAAACTAGATCCGGGGTCTTCAATCTCGTCTGATCTTCACTCTAAGTACAAGTCGATCCATGTGAGAAATGTTCTGAAGTCGAACATGGAAAGACATCGCTTGATTACCAGGCAATGAGGTAAACTGTTAACAAGTGCGAGAGGAATCACTGATAATGATAATGACCCTCAAGGTACTGCAGTACAATTCACGTGGTGTGAATAAAGGACTTTGCGTCGAACACCACGCAAAATCTTTCGGTCGAAGGTCATTGATGTATACCTGTCGCCGGAAGTGAGAAACTTGCCATTGAGGCATGCAAGCTTCAAAGTACTGAAGGGGGTGTCCCTGGATCTTCTTGGATAATGAGCTGATGTCGACAAGAAGCGATCTGTCAAAGGAGGGCCTTAATGTATCCCACATCAGTGACATGGAACAGAGCAAATGATTTTGATGGAGGTGAAAACGATCTGATGATATATAGTTCAAGGTGGCGGTCATGAAAGAATAAAGGATAATGTATGGTAGTGGATGGGACACGGTTGACTTCTCTGGATGACTTCTCTTGAACATATCCGCGACACTTGTGTGATGTATTGGTAGAATTTACCCCAAAGGTGGATGGTATGGCGAGACCATGGCGATGTGACCGGTGAATGAAACAACCCAACCCGACTTAAGCACGGAGTGGAAGTGTCATGTTCAAGAGCGACTTACTACCAATAAAGTTTTTTGAGTTTCTTCCCAATTTTTCCCCAGTCATTGCTGACCAGTACCTCTTTATTTTTGTCAAGCTTGAGGAGGATAACATATGCTTGTTCTATAATTTTCCCTTCAGGCAAACCCATCGCTATGTTTTAACGAGCCTAGTGATAATGAAACTCGTTCTCGTCTGAAGACAAGTTTGTCACTATTTAATGTTTTTAACGAGTCTAATGACAAAGATGACTCGACCCTTTTCATTTTTAGAGATTCTGAAAAGCTACGTAAAGTCAACTTTGAAAGTCATTTTTCGTCATCTAATCCCTTAGGTCCGAAAAAGTATAAAACAATACAGAAGGGATGAATTTTCGATAGTTTTAACGAGCCAAACAAAACAAGCGCTCGATCTTTTTCTGCAATAATACCTCAGGTCCAAAAAGATTAAAATCTAGAGGAGGGATAGCACTTCCGGTCACTTTAACGAGCTGGAAGGCCAAAACTCGGCAATATTTTCATATTTTACGAGTCAGATGAAAAGAGCTTAAAGAAGACTCGTCTTTTGAGGAATGAGTGATAAAACGGGTTAGCAGCTGATTCCATGTAAGGGTTGGAATTTTCCAATCACGGCAGTGCCACAAGGATGGCTAGTGAAATCACTCTTCGCAGTTGTTCCTCAAAATGGGTAAACAATCAAATGGAGGTGAATGATCAGCCAATGGAAAAGTGGAGGTGACGGTGCAAACACGACCAAGGCTTTAATGGCTGATAATGTTACATTCACGGTGGTTATTTACTGGAGGATAGTTCATTTTTTAACGAGCTTAACCGCGGAAAAACACTGCTCGGTCTTATGTTTATTTTTTAACGAGCATGAACTATGTGCTAAAACTGCTCGATCTTATGTTTATTTTTTAACAAGCATGAACTATGTGCTAAAACTGCTCGATCTTATGTTTATTTTTTAACGAGCATGAACTATGTGGTAAAACTGCTCGATCTGTGTTGTTGCATATCCTGATTGATGCCCCCCACATGCGCCTGAATGACACTCATTCAGGGCTTTTTCGGCCTCCTCATGGGTGAGGCACCTTCTCAGAACTGTATCTATACCACGAAGGTAAAGCGTATCACCGACGATCATGTACTCTTTTGCTTGGTATCGTATACGTTTCTGTTCTGAGTGAGAGGTGTTAGGCCTGAACTTTTGGGTTTGGAGATAAATTATTATATCTCCATACCAGTCATTTCTTGTAGATATCAGAAACAAATTCTCGTCCACGATTGATTCTTCAGATGTTTCATCGTTGGACAACGATGGGAGATTGCACAATAATTCTGCGAAAACTAGAGCTTTCTTTGATTTGGATTTTACAAATTCCAGATCAAACTCTTGAAGGATTGCTATCCATTTTGAATATTTTCCCCCCAGCAACTGTCGCGACAATATATAAGTCATGGGGTTGCAATCAGACAAAATGGTAGTTTTCCGAAAGAGGACATAGTGTCGAAACCTTTGTATCGCTTGAACAGCTGCAAGCGCTAGTTTTTCAACATAAGAATATTTAATTTCTGTATCATTTAAGTTTCTACTTAAATAATATATAGAGTGTTCGATTCCATCGACTTCTTGAACTAAAACCATTGCGATGGTCGTATCTGCTACAACTAGATACAGGTTAAAGTCTCTTTGATAATCGGGTGCGTACATTAATGATGCTTTTATTAAGAAATCCTTTAAAGCATCAAAGGAAGCTTGTGCAACCTGATCCCAGACGAAGGGTACCTACTTTTTCAAAATACGTGTATAACCTTTAGCAAGTTCGGCGTAATTTGGAATGAACCTCCTCAGAAAGTTTGCTTTCCCTTGGAGTTTCTGAATCTGAAGAAAATTTGAAGGTGGAGGCAATTTGATGATTTCCTGGACCTTGCAATGGTCGAGACGAATCCCATCCTTTGAGACTACAAAGCCAAGTAAACGACCAGAACTGACGCAAAATACACATTTGTGCGGATTGAGTTGTATCTTGTAGTGTCGGCAACGTAGAAATATCTCTCTTAAATGCTGTGGATGATCAGTCCACTTTCGTAAATGAGCCAGAAGGTCATCGAGGTATGGTTGAACGATGTTCTTGATGTCATGGAAGGCATAATTCATTGCCCTCTGAAACGTCGCCCCTGCGTTCTTTAAACCAAAGGGTAATTTTCGATATGTGACTGTGCCCCACAGACAAATGAATGCATTCTTTCACTGGTCCGGTGGGCGGATATTTATTTGATTATACCCAGAAAATCCATCAATGAATGAAAAGATTTCGCATCCGGCGCATTCATTAATTATCTGGTCGATGAAGGGTGTAGGGTAGTTGTCTTTTGGACAAGCTTGGTTTACATCCCTATAATCGACACACACTCTAATTGTCCCTTGTTTCTTCATAACAGGGACAATATTCGATACCCAATCAGTTAGACGAACCGGGTAGATGAAACCAGCATGGAGAATTTTTTCAACTTCTGCCTTAATGGCAGCGGCTTTCTTGGGGTGCACCTGCCTGAGCCGTTGTCGTACCGGTTTGACATCTGGATACATCTTAATTTCATGTTCAACGATACTCGAGTAAATGCCTGGCATTTCATCATATGAGCAAGCAAAGACATCTTTGAACTCGTGAAAAAGAGCGTTATATATTTCCAATTCTGAAGGAGAACAACCGTTGCCGACATGAATATTCTCTACAACATTTGGTTTAGTCGAGATATTTATGGCTATAGTCTCTTCAATATTGGATAAGTTTCTCTCAGAATCCACCGTATTTACAGTATTTGATAGGAATTCAAAAACTGAAGGATGATAAAGGTCATCTTGAGTATCTTCTTCATATTCTGGAAGAACGGAACGATGGTGGCAATCATTCCATGGTGCCCCTTCAATCAACATTAATTGTAGAATTCCTTCATCGGTTTCGTGCACTCTCGACCAAGGATCTAAAGGGGTACCATATTCTCTAGACCTATCTACCCAAACGCTTGATGAGCATTGATTTGGGTTTGCCTCCCATGCCAGAAACATTGATTGCTACAATATTTCTATTGGGCTTGGGGGCAAAACCATTGCATGATCCATGTTGATATCGTCTTCTGAGGTCTTCGTGGAAGATATCATATTGCAGGTACCTATCGACGCTACTTCCGCCAAGTCGATTGGAGGTGGAAGAGCAAAAGTTCCCATTAGTATAAGATCTTTTAGTAGGCCTACTCTAATATTCTGAAGCGAATGGGGGCTTCCATGGATCATGGGAATGCTTCCTGTAATTTGTGAACCATTAGGGAGGAAGTTTTGTTGGTCGACGATCGTAATCTCCCCTTGAAAGGGGAATGCAATATTTCTAAAATAGGTCGACACAACAGCTTCCATGGCATAGATCCACAGTCTTCCTAGTAGGATGTTGTAATCAAGATTCCCATCGATGACTTCAACATCTATTTCTATTGTTTTTCCCCCTAGTTCATCCTTCAAGTTATTTAGGATACCATATGGGGTATATGTCCTTCCATTGAATTATTTTAATGTTGTCGAGGATTGCGACAAGATTGGAGATCCTAAAGTTTTCTAGCAACTCATCGACATAATACATGTAGATGCCCCCTCATCAATAATTGTTCGATGAATAGTTTTCTTGAGGGTTTTCACTTGGATAAGGGAAGCTAGTTGAGCTGGTAACTAAGGATCGTATCCTTTGTGGTCAAAGGATACAAGATTGGAATCCTTAGGATCAACCCCACCAATGGTTGATAACAAAGCCTGCCTTTGGGATGGGCAATTTTGTAGTACTTCAAGAGTCGACATAGCGGATGGTGATTGGGCAAAATCTTCCACTATGTTATAATGCTGCGCTACTCTGGCGCGAGGATTAAATGTCGACTTGTGTACTACTCCCTTTGGCGGTTTTATTGTTAATTCAGGAATGATGGGTGGTACAACTTCTGTCAAAGTTGTTGTCGAACTGCTTGGTTGATCTTTTTCCTTGCCGTTCGACAGCTGCGGATTCCCGTAATCTTTGTTCCTTGTCGAAATCAAAGCATCATTTTGATGCTTCGAAATCGACAACATTAGCACTTGCGACGGGGAAGCATTTCCACTATCAACCAGATTTGTGCCTGGATTTGGAAACGGGTCAGTTAACACAGCTGAGGTTTGCGAACTCTTAAAGAATCTTTTAAGCTCAGCTTTGTATGGACATTCTTTCGTCCAGTGATTCTCATCACATATCTGACACCCGAAGGGGGGGGGTTTCCTATCTCCAGGAGGGTTTGAAGAAGTTTTTTCAGGAGATCACTCTCCTTGTTTCTTCTTCTTCCCTTTGTTTTGTTTCTTCTTGCTTCCTCGTTGTTTGGTTTCTTTTCCTTTATCTGCTGATACGGCATTTACTTCCGAAGCAAGAATTTCGTCTTTTGCATTTTGATCTGAAATATTACGGGCCTTCTTGGAGTTGGCCTTTGTTGATTTCGCGTTTTTCATGCCAATCATGCCATCACCGGCATGAGAGTCATTGTTTGATTTAGGAGGAGGAGGAATTGAGAATTCCGGTCTAGGGGCGTCAGGTATTTTGTCGTAGAGCATGCCAGACTGAGTATAGAGTAAGTCCAGATATTGCACACGAGCGATAACTTGCTCTTCCGTTACGACTCCCCCCTTTTCCACATCTTCCGTTATGGCAGGAAGTAATGACTTGATAAACCATTCAGCTAATAGCTGATCGGGAACGTACGTTTTTACCATCCTACGACGATGTCGCCACTCATGTATATGATAAGATATGTGAGTGGTCGTTGTCTGTTTGAAGTTGGTTAAGATTTTCGTTCCCGTTTCATACCTTATCGGCAATTGAAAATGTGTTAAGAAAGTCGTGGCTAAGGTGCTGAAATTGTCGAACGAAGCTCTAGGAAATTCAATATACCATTTTGCCGCTCGACCCGTTAACGTCCTCTGAAAAAGGCAAAGCCTTATCGAATCATCGTTTAAGGTGTTTGATGAACACCATAGGTGAAATTTCATCACGTGATTCGATGGGTCCTCACCTGGATTTCCATTAAATTTAGGAATATCTGAAGGAAGCTTGTGAGGAATCGCTGGCCACCAAGGGGCGTAAGCAATTGGATCTTTTTTTAACCGGTGTAAATCGGGTAACTCTAAAGTTGCCACGAATGGTAACTGTTGATTCAGGTTAGGTGAAGCATACCCAGGATACGATGGAATTGCCTGAGCAGTTGGCCTTTGCATACTAGCATAATGTAATTGATGCTGGTATGATTGATATGGTTGGTGGACATGACCACCGTAAAGTGGTTGATTTTGACCGTTTTGAATGTACGGTTGTCCACTGTTCGCAAAGATCTGTTGTTCAGAACCTTGATATACTTGTTGGAATTGTGGTTGTTGATATTGCACCAGCCACGGTTGCGAAGCCATGTTCTGTTGCGCTATACTAACCAATGGACCAAGGTGTGGGGTAATCGTACCCGTTTGGACCTGTGTCGCCCCACCAGTAGGCGATTGTGGTTGAGTCACAGGGTCAAGGGGTTGTTGCATTACAACCTGAGAAATCTGAGGTTGACAGACAACAGGCAACGTTTGAACTTGCGACACTGTTACAATAGTTGGTGTTGTCGGGATGTTCGACATAGGTACACATTGTTGCATAGAATACACAACCCTTGGTTGTTGGGGTAGTATAGGTACCCAACCACTTGATGTAACTCCAGTATAACCTGAATACTGTTGTGAACTCCCGTATGGATATCCTCTCGGAGGGGGTAATGAAAGGGCATACTGCCCCCCACACGGTGGCAATCCGGAACTCAAGGGGATTGTCTGCCCTTGGGCACTGGATTGCCCAAATTGACCTCCAAATGGATCAACTTGGCGAGTCTCAAAATAAGAGTTGCCGGATATTATTCCGGAGGAACAAATAGGAACGGACCATACTGTCGAAATAGTCCCTGGATGGACTCCTTCTAGCGGTTGTGAGCTAGTTGGGACAGACGATATGCCGGTAAACATTGTCGGAGTGACGACAGGGAGTTCTGCTATCGCTGTGTCATTCGACACAGTCCTAGATGTTGACGGTTGTTCAGAAATTTTGAGTCTATCCAAAATATTGCCTAGCGATTCTACAGGAACTTCCACTGGTGGTAGACTAACTTCTGATGTCGAAGGAAATAGAGTGACCTCGACTCCAAAATGTGTTGGAGTACTTGCTTGCGGATCTTCTACAATTTCCTCTATCGCAATCAAACCAGGTGGAAGGGGAAGACTGTCAGGTCCGTAAAATATTTCTGGTGCCGAAGAAGGGGTTGAATCAACAGCAACAGATGTTTGAGGAACAAGACTCTCTAAACCGGTTACAGATGGAACTGGTTCAGTAACACAAGTGTTTACTCTAAGACTAGGATCAGTATCACTGTCCCTCTGTTGCTGTTGAACTTCTTCTGTAGAGGCAGGGTTTCCAGAAATGTTTGGAGTAACCGGAATCTTAGATGTTGTTGGAACACTTGTTCTAACTTTGATAGGAGATTTCGAACCAGTTAAACGAGTTTTCTTTGTCGGTATTGTTTTCGATTCCAGAGACAAAGACCGTTGACTCGTAAGCCTCCGCGAACAACGGGGTTTCAACTGACTTTCTTCCATGATTGCGGATTACTCGATCAACCAAAATACAAAAAGGGGAAAGGGTGTTTCCGAATTAAATGAATTTTTAGATGCTTTAGACACAACTTGCTTTTTCAATTTTAAAGAGTCGAGAAAAAGCTAAAGATGACTCTAGTCTCCTTCGATGTTTTAACGAGCCCGAAGTGACAAATGCTCGGATGGACTTTTTCCGTTATAGAGTCTGAAAAAGGCCAAAAGGAACTGCTCTGGAGTTCTAGGTAGAGGGTGTGCCAAACTTTTCGCAAAACCGTAGAATACTTTTTAAGGTACGGGCGGTCAATCTTCCCGAATGCTGTGTTCAGTGCATTGCGATCAGTAGGGCGGCCGACACAGAATACGTCTCTAGCCTAGACCTCTATGTTGTGCGTTAAGTTACAAAGCGTTGTTAAGTTCATTCAATTTATTTTAGGTTGATCTTTCTTAGAAGTTTGCCTTTTTGGATCACCACGAGATGTATGATACAATTCCTAAATGCAGTCTAAAGATGATAAGCAAGCTTTTATATCTTTTCAACAATGAAAATCCTAGCTACAAGGGGAAAATAAAGACACAATCTTTTCTCAAAGAGCATAGAGCACACTGTAAATGCACTTTTCCTAAATCAAAGCATGCAAACTATCAAAATGCAAATGCACAAATGCATGTATTTTTTTTTTCTTTCTTAATATTGATGCCTAAAAGAAAGCTGTTGTACAAATTTGAATTCGATTTCAAGTGAAAACATAAACAAGTTCCTTTTTCAAAATCAAAATGACGATTACAACACTTTATGATTTACTTGTTTCGACACTAGAAATGCATAAATTCAAACCAAATGACAAAAGTAAAAGCTCAATCAACTGTGAATAGCAAACAAACTCACTCTTAAGATCAAAACGACACTTACGACAGGTCTAGATCTAAGGGCGACAGTATGACTAGTTTACTTTTGTAATGGGAAACTGCAAATGATGTAGCAAATACACAAAGAACAAATACAGTTTCTTTATACAACTAAGGTGGAATTGAGGCAAAGAAAAAGGGTTTCAGATAGGTACACTAACTGATAACAGGCTGCAAAAAAAAGAGATAAAACTGAGCAAAAGGAAGCAGGGAACCAAAGCTGCACAAGGCAAAGGCTGATCAGCCCACCCTCAACACAGAGAAACTGAACTTCAGTGCAGGTATCCTTCATGGGACCTGCGTTGAAATGCAGAACCTCTTCATAGAGTCTGCGCTGAAGCAGAAACGAGAGTTGTTTCTAGGTTCTGGGTCACGATTTGCAGTTAAATCTACAGTTTTTGGCCGGATCAAAGCTATCAATTAGGTACAATTAGGAGGATGATTTAAAGGAGGACTAAGATCTATCACAAAGGGCTGTTAGAGCACTTGTGGATCAGTTTGTTCAGATCATAAAAACAGGTCCAGTGAGTGGACTAGAGTGGCAGATCTCTACATTGCATTTGAAAATGGCAAATGCATTTCAATTCGGCACTCCTGAGTTTATGAGAAGAACAACAATAGAAACACAAATAAACTAACAAGACACTCTCCCTAGTGGAGTCACGAATTTGTTGTTGGGAAAATTATCCAATTCGGAATGCCCCTATCCCACTCTAAGAGGTGATAGTGCCTTAGCAACAAACAAGGTAAGCTAATTGAGTATTCTTCTTTATGAAATGTAAATGAGGAGAAAGGATCTAACTAACCTGTGTCATTCGCTAGTTTGCTGATCCAACTACTCCTCTCTTCAGTAGCTCCCAGCTCCCAGCTCCTTCACCGGCCCAGCTTCACCGAATTCCTGCAACATCACAAGAGAGTGAAACTACACGAAGATACAGATATACACTCATAAAAAGCTCAAGATCAGATTAAGCTAAACATGTAAGCATAACAAAACATCATTGGTACACAGCATGTAGGAGAAACTCAAATAGTTTATTGATAAGATAATAAAGTTCAAGAGGAGATACAACCAAGTGATTTCTGATCCAACATCTACCTCCCAGCAAAGGAATCCCTTCCTCTCCTCCAACAAAGCATAAATCACCCAATGTACTAATCTCAATCTCAAACCAACAACAATTCTCTGCAAAGTACAAAATTCCAGCCTCCTGGACCTCTGGGTGAGAGATCCATATATAGATGTAAGCAGAGAGGATGAGTCAGCTTATGTTTTGACTTGTGGCTTCTCTCTGTCAGTTCTTGCTTCCACTTGGAGGTTGAGAACCTCTTACTCATCACTAGTCAAATCCACTGAGGCAAGTGTCATTGGAGAAGATTCTGGAAGCTTCCAGGGTCTTTCCACCTCGTTGAATGAGCTTGCCATTTGTCATTTCCTGCTCAGCGCACCCTGGTAGTGCTTCCACCTACGTTGCAGTGCACCTAGCCAGTGTAGTCTCTACATTTCAACGCAGGCAGCCAGTGGAGCCTCTAAATTGATCCTGAATTGACTATTTCTGAGTGGTTTTTGGTGGAGAACTTCTGGGAGAAGCTGTCATTGGTTGACCTTGTTCCTCTAGGAGCTGTAACAACATCTATAGGGACTTTGGATCCCTTGAATTATGGACATTTCATGCTTATAGCTGTAAGGCACAAAAATGTATATAACAATATCCTTCTGGAGTTGTTCCCATTTTCAGGAAGTGTATAATACCTTCAAAGTGACTGTCCGCGATGCACACCACAAAGAGCTTCGTGTCAAGTAGTCCTTCCTCCAAATTAGTAGGCTGCTCTCTTGTTTCAATGTGTGACGAATGATCCAGTTTGACATTCAATCATCCTGGTTTCGCCATAACTTTAGAATGATATTCTTGAAACAACAATAGCCATTTGCATATCCTCCCCCCCAATACAGGCTTGTTCACCAAGTACTTCAATGGAGAATGGCCTAAAGTTTTTGCCTAGAAGGTAGTGCCTAAACTTCTCGAGCGCGTATACCATAGCCAAAAATTCGCTCTTTGTCATGGAATAATTCTTCTCAGCTTTAGATAGCTTCATACTTGCGAAGGCTATAGGATGATCCAATTCTCCCTCACTGACCTATGTCAGTACTTCTCCTAGCACAATACATGATGCATCCACATGCACATGAAATTCCTTCCTCCAATCCCAAAAGATGAGGATCAGTGCGGTGACCATTTTTTTCTTTTAGTACGTTCAAGCTTCTCTGACATTCTTCATTCCAATAGAATGTAGCATCCTTTTTTAACATTTTCTCAATCGGCTCAATAATCTAGGCACAACTTTTGATGAACTTTCTATAGTACCCTGTATGACCCAACATTGCGCACAACTATTTCACACTTCTTCGTGCCTCCAAATTTATTATAACCACGATCCTCGTAGGGTCTATCATCAAGCCTTGTCTCCATACCACGTGACCCAGCAGGATCCCAAAAGGGACACAGAACAAACATTTCTTCAGATTGAGTGTGATCCAATACCTCTGACATGTATCCGGCATTAACTGAAGACTTTCTACATGGTGTTTTACCAGGCCAAACACAATCCAATCATCAAAGTATACCTTCAGAAATTTTTGAATGAAATATTTGAACGTTGTTATGGCTGTGCATGAGAAGATTGTCAACGCATTCTTCAGCCCAAAAGGAATTACCATATATTGGAAGCATCCCCATTTAGTTGCGAAGGTCAACTTACTTCTATCCTTCGGCGTGATCTTGATCTGATGGTACCCTGAGAACCCATCAATAAACTAATATGCTTCCTAGTCGCCAACATTATCGAACACCTCATCGGTGAACAAAGTTGGGAAAGGATCATGCACACAAGCATCATTCAACTTCCTAAGATCTAGACATATCCGTATCTCATCCTTTTGTTTCTTGTCTTGAACTACCATGGGTCTTACCCAATCAGACTCTTCTATTGGTTCAATGATGCCTGTTGCAAGCATTTTATTCAACTCCAAGTGGAACCTTTCTTTATACTTCGGGTTGAGGCATTAAGGGCTTTGCTTAACTAGCTTCGCATCTCGTTTTAGAGTGATCTTTATGACACCCAAGTCCCTTATTATCCCTTTCAGATATGAAAACTTCATAGTGAACAAATCCTAATATTTGGGTAGCAATTTGGCGACCTTATCTACTGTTGCGTCATCCCAGTAGTCCCCAATCTTTGTAAACCTCACTCTGCCTCCGTGCCAATGTTCACCTATCTTGTTTTGAGAAGCTCGGTGATGTCTATATTTTGTATTTGTGATCCTTCAACTTTTTGGTGACCTTCAGTCTCTAGAATATTAATCTTCCTCGGGTCTTCGTCCTCTTCTTCCGATACCACATTATAGCACTCCAGCCTGTGGCTCAGCTGGGTATTCCAATCAAGTTGAATCAAATCTAGAGGATCTTGTGGTATCCTAAAGATCATTTCCTTGACCTCCTGCAACACTTCATCAATATATTCAAACCCATCCTCAAAGTTGAACATGATAAAAAATCCTTGGTGCAAAACATCCCATTCTTCAGTGCCATGGCGAAGCTCTGTTTCCAAGTACCAATTCATCAGTATAACATCAAAGGTGTGACAAAACAAATGTACCCATTCTAGCTGAGGCTCCACTCCATACACTTTAGTCCATTTCGCCAAATGGTCGTGTTAGTCGCACTTTCGGGTGACCGAACCACGCTCTCATATTTTTCTGTACACGCACCAATCATCAAAATTGTCCTTGTGTATGCCCCACCATATTGTAGGCATAGTGCACAATGCCCAATCCAAGGCTTGGAAGCAATGCCTCTCTGGAACTTCTCTTTTGAATGCATCCAAAAAGTGATCGACATCAGTTAAACCATCGTAATAGGGAAAATTTCTTACCTTTGACAATACATAGCATAATGACTTAGTCATCATATTACAGCACATCGTAGATACTTCATGCGGTCGATTCTTCCAATGCTCCAATTATTCATCTGAATCTGATGTGGATGAACTTTCACAGTCCCATGCAATATGGACATCTACTGTCGAATTCACCCAATCCTAATCTCGCGCCGTTATCTTGTAAATATGGTCCAAATCGTCACCACTTTCATAATCGCGGACTAGTTTAGTATAGCATAGTCCTTCTGCAGGGTCCAAGGGCACCACTACGCAAAGTGATTTCTTCTCAAATATCATCTTCTTCTTCTTTAAATTGATTACCCCATTCATGGCAGTGGACCAATCGATCCCAAGGAGCGCGAGGTAGTGATTGTTGAAATCCACAATCTCTATTACTTTAAAATCAGCTAATGCACTCGCGCCCTCGCTATCAACCATTACTTCCTACAATATTCCAATGAGGATGATTTTCTCTTGATTTTCCATCCTTAAGTGAATTAGAGACCACTATAGTGTAGGTCTCTCCATTCTTTCCCATGTTTGATTCAACAGCACATTCACATCTAACCCCAAATCTAGAGTAACTTGACCCATCTCATATTCTCCTATCTGCGTAGTGAGCCTCATCTCACACCCCATTCTCTCCTTATTCCTGCCAATTTCCCTAACTACATGTGGCTCACTAGTAGCATTTTCGTTCCCAATGCACCTATTGATAAGCTCCTACAGTCCCTTCACAACCTTCATATCTCGTAACATCTTCATATAGGTTTCTAAGAAAGTGGTAATCATGCATGAGTCCATTTCTTTAGCTGGCTTCTCCTCACTTCCTAAAGTAGAGGCCTCAGCAAAGCTTTTCTTTGCATCCATAAAAGTTTCCCTTACGAGTTCTAGATCAAACACAGTCTCTTTTTATGGCGCTTTGTAGACCCACTCACCTTCTTTAGGATTCTTCCCCTTATCTTCACCATTTTTCACTCCACTCTGTAGCACAATGTTTACCTTAGGATCTTCCTCGCGAGGCTCATCCCTCATCATCTGTAGGTTCTAAGTCGGCTGCTGAGGTTGCGCCCCCTTTTCGTGTATCTTAGATAATAATATAGGTAAATCCTCTGTCGCATGCTAAAACTGAGTACAATAGCGGCATGAATAACGCGTTAGATTTAAGCAGTCTCGCGCATAGTCTCCTGGTTCCCCATAGTTGTAACAAATGACCTGCCCCGAACCTCTACAGGTCCTGCTCCACCTCGACCTCATTCGTGCCCCTGAAACTCACCTCGCGCTGCCCCAATTCCTTGGTCTAGAGGCCAAGTTTCTACTTGCACCATATATGTACGCATTTTATCCATCATTAATTCATAACAATAGCAATTGCACTCATCATGACCCACCAATTGTCAGAGGTTACAAAAGAGTTGTTGCAGTGTCTGTACGAATTTCTGCAACAAATGGAAATTGTCTGTCACATGTTTTCCAGCTACCTGACAGATAGCACACCATAGCATGGGCCCTATACTTGGCCCTTCTAGACCTTCCAGCCTCAGAGGCATTGGTCCCCTTGCTACAACATAATTTACAAAAACTAGACAATGATCTTTGCCATGCCCCTGGATTTTTCACTTCAAGCACCAAACTTCTTCGCGCACCTCAGACCGAGCTGTTCCATATTTCTTCAGACTCTGCATTTCTAGGAAAAGGTTTTGCAACTGCACATGAATCTGTTGAACCCCCAGAATAGCATCTTGCATCGGTCTCTCATGCAATCTCATCGCAATTTTGAGGACTTCTGCTTGGGTCCCAATCTTTTGTTGTGATAGCACAACACTTAGATGAGGTATGAGTGAAGCCACAAACCATTCGCGGTGCTTCCCATTAGTCAGATTCATGTTAGCTTCATAGATTGTACACTTCAATCTCTCATCCATATCCCAAGGTGTCTCACCAGGCTTCATCATGATCTCTTTCAATCTAACAATTGATTTCGCTTCAAACTTAAGTCTATTGAATTCGTTATTCAGTGCGGACTGGATATCTACCAACATGGATGCTGAGTTATCAGTGGAGTACTTGATGTACCACTTTGGCATGTGATCCTAGAAAGCACAAACCAACGTTTCATTCTTCATTTGATGATCCGTGATACCCTAATCCTCCTATACAACCTTCGCGATGAACCAAAACTTGTCAAGATTTTCATTTCCGACGCCCTTGAACACACGTAGTTTTATTGAGTTAGCCATATTGAACGGTGGTGTAAGCGAAGGTGTACGCAGTGGAGGTGAAGATGGAGGTAATGTGGGTGGATGGGGTATTCGCGGGAACCCTTTCTTTATCAACTGAAAAACGCTCTATGGAGATGCATGTGCTGCTTCCTCGTTGTCAATCAGAGGAGGTTCAATTAGCGGCCTATATTCAGGGCCTGTTTTCCCCTTGTTCCTAAATTTCCTTCAACTTCGCATAGCCCCAAACATCAAGGTAGTTGCATAACCCGCTTTTCACAGAAGAGCATCTTAATCCAAGTATTTAATGATTTTAAACACTTACCTCGTGGCCCCTTGAAGAAGCAACGCTATGCTTCATTGTCACTGACAGAGGTATTGACCAAGAACTCTGTCACGAACCCTCCTATGATATGATCGATCCAATGATCGACAATGCACGTGATGTTATCTTCAAAGGCTTCTTATCTCCGTAATAGATTTGAGATCTAGGCTATTGGACCGTCAAGCCTCCACCTTCCTTAGCCATCTGCCTATTTCATGATCCACTCATACAACTCAATCAGGAAGGAACAGAAGAAGATATCATGTATATATGGGTACAAGTATCTGTCCAACCACTATTATTTCTTCAATCGCGGATTCTTGTTCTCTTATGCTGCGAATTCAGGGATATTTCTGTCCAACCAGTATTCTATCTCCTCCTTAGTTGGATTCCAATGATGTGACATCAAGTATCTCGTTATGAAAATCCCAATACCAGCAACGGAACCATTTGTTGGCTTGATGGGCCTTGAGCTAGGTTCAACATTAATTAGCCAAGAAAATCTTTCAGCATCAATCCGTGGAGCGAGGACTGAAGTCTCACCTGAGGCAGTATGGGGGGACGAACGAACCAAGTTTCCACACCCTGAGATAGTTGTGATGTCGTTTTATACCCTAACCCTTCCTTTTTGCAGACCGATAAGCCTTTTAGGGTCTATCAATGGACTTCTCTTATTCGGCTTTGAAGCCTTCGCGAAGGTCTACAATCATCCTACGTGGACCCTAAATGGGAAATTCAGACGCTTACACGCCTCTGTAATTACTCTTACTTTTGTGTCTACCTAGATTAGCTTAAGTATTGGTTGACTTCAACATGCATTATGATTATCTTCATGTAAACAAATATTCTTACTTCTATTCATATGATAAAGTAAAACACATAGATTCGCACATCAATACAACATTAAATCATAAACCCAGTATTCAATATAACATAACTTCATACATTCATAACGAAATTAAATTAGCTCATACATAAATATCTCCAAAATAATTATATTTATTGATGGTTCAGATCTCCAATATAGACTCTAACTTCCATGCGCACACAACTGCAGGGGTCCATGCACTCAACTGTAGACTTCTACCCTAGGCCTCTACGCACTCAACTGCAGAACCTCTTCCTATGCTAAGACTCTTCACTCTTAGCCCTCATAGACCCATTACATCAATCAATTTCTCCAAAAGCTTTATAAGAACTGAACTCATTAGACTCTTCTAAGATTCCCTTTTTATACATTCCCATGGTTCGTGGACCAAGGGTGGATCTCATAATTCTGACACAAGCTACCTAAACTAAGGGCATAAACCCTTTTTGACTATTTACATCTTCGCGCTCCGTGACAACAAAATTTGGAGACTTTACATTCTTTGTACAAAACTTGGGCCTTTAGCCCCAAAACTTGTGCTTTTAACCCCAAAATTAACCCTAGGGGACCCGTTCCCAACACTAATTGAAGGTGATGATATGAGATTTCTTGTTCGGGTCTGGGAGATGAAGAGTAAACAACTTTAGAGTTTCCCATGGGAGAGAAGGAGTTCGTGTTATTGCCTTGACCAAATGATAGATACGTGTGGTTGAGAAGAAATTCAGCCATAAACAACTGGTGACCCTCCTTCTAGTGCCAGAAATATTAACAGTGTTTGACCTGCCAACAATTGGGGGATCTCCCTAGTATGAAGTCCCAACTAGACCTCACACCATTTGGTGTAGGAGTCTCATTCGGTATGATGCCACGGTTTCCATTATCTTAGAGATTTATCATTTTACTTAGCTCTTACTATTTAGCACATGAGAGTGTTATGATTTGTTGGGCCTGGGATCCCCCAAGCCAAGTTTTGGGGCTTAGGGCCCAGATTTTCATCAAATATTGTAATTTCAATGTAAATACTCTGCATTTTGTGGGTGCGGAGCACATAGTTTGTAAAAGAGTCATATGGTTGTCCACCCTTAGTTTTGTTATTGTAATGTTAGTTGTAGAGATCTACCAATGGTTTGTGGACCATGGGATTGTATAAATAGAGCGAGGCTCTAGGTAATTAAGACATCTAACCTAAGGAATGGAAGAATCAATGATGTATGCGAGATAGATCTGAGGAGAAAAGTATAGTTTTTTTTCGTAGAGTATGAGAAGGCTCTGCAGCTAAGTGCGTAGAGGCCTAGTAGTCCGCAGCTGAGTGCATGGACTCCTACAGTTGAATGTGCAAGGTGAGTCGAGTCTGTAACAGTTGAAAGTATTAATAAAGAGAAGTTTCCTATCATTTCTACATACTTATTACCTGTTTTATGAATTTGTTACATTGGATATAAATTGCATTTTCAATGTGTTTGTGTCAGTTTTTGCAGCCTTCCTCCAGTGATCAAGCATGCTCTTACAAAGTGATTTTAAGGTGTCAAGGTCAAATTTTGTCATTTCAGTGAGTATTCAAGCAAAATTTGGTCACTAGGCATTAGGTCTAGGGTTTGCTTTTACTCCTTTCAAAGTTGTCGAAATGTTGGTCCATGTCACCATTCAGCTAAGTGCACTATCATTCAGAGGGTTTTCATCATCATGTCAAGGTCCAATGGGTCATTTTACACCTTGTTCATGCTTCAGTTACGCCTAGGTAAAGTTCATTTCCCTCTCTTAGGGTTTTGAAGGAAATTTCTCTTGGATGGTCAAATCATCAGCAAAACTTGTATCCTGATGTTCACGCACTTCCCCCAATCCTTAATGTACCTTATTAAACACTTCCCACCTCTAAGATCCCCCAAATTCCTCATTTTTGCACAAACCCTAGTTTCTTGCTACAACTTGAAAATTTTCTAGGCTAGGCCTGTATTTTTCCCTTTTGTACCTCCTCCGCTCACCCAATATTTAACATTCCACTTTCCCCTACTTCCTAGCATCCATCCCTACTTTCAAAAAAATTTCTCAAGAATTTAGAAGCCCTTTATCCCCTTCATTTCACTTCATTTCGACAAATCCCCTATTCCACACATCGGGATAGGTTTTACTTCAATGATCTTTCTAAGCAAGAAAATATGAATTTGGAAAACCCGAGGAATTTTTTTCCACAATAGGCCAAGGAAGAAAAACCTTGTTCACTTTTTACACAAGTATCATGGTTTTAGAGAAATGTTAAAAATATAGTTGCCTCGGGAGAATTGATGCACCTCTGTAGTGGCCTTGGTAAAATCAAGTTTTATCCTGGCTTGGTTGGCCAAATGACTTTCTTGATGCATCAAATGATAACTAGACTCAATAACCTTTCCAACGCACTATCCTGCGCCCAATTTGGACACCAGGAAGGCCTCCAAAAGTCTCCTGTAAAAAGCATTATGCGTAGGGTTTGGTGGCACAGTGCATTGGGTTTGTGGCGTGGCGCATAGAGCTGGAAGCCTGATTTCACTCACAAAATCTCCCAAATTGCAAAATTTTCTCAATATTATTATGTTCAAGTAAGTTAACACCTCCATATTGCCAATGTATGAGTTTCCATCAGTGTTTATGGTGTTTCAACCGGTTAAAAACAAAACCCTAGTTCCTTGCAAAGTTGTGTTGAGAAAATTTCCTAGGGTTTGCAAAATTTCAGTTTTGCCATTGTATCCCCATTTTCATTTTTCGTTCACTACACTTCACTCATATTACTTTCCCTCTCCCCTTTCATTAACACTCACCTATCCCCTTATCCCTAAAACTAAAAACCCTAATACCTAATCCCACTATTCCCAAACACTATTCAAATATCCCCAACCCTAATTTCTATCCCAAAGCCTAAATACTATTCCCTAAACCCTTTCATTCCCCAAAACCCTACAGATGGCCTCAAATCCTCCCCTCATCAGTCCCACTCATCCATGGAGCTCAAAAACATGCAAGCAACCGACAAGTTGCTAAGAGAAGGAAAACCAAGTGGACAACACTTGAAAGGGAAATTCAAGCTAAGCGTGAATCTTGGCTTGAGAGGACAAAATTGCACTTGGGAAAGGATGATAGTGAAGGCCAACAAAGAGAAGACATTGTTGAGGCACATGGCCTACCATTACTTGGCTAAAACAAAAGTTGCAAGGCAAGAATGATGAGCTTGAAAGCAAAGTTGAAAAGGGCATCAAGGAGGCGAAAGGAGCATGATAGAATTCAGATATTGGCTGAGGCTTCCTTGGCCCAACACAATGCTTGATGGAGAAGAATCAGCCCAAATTTCAAAAAATTTGAGGGACTTTTTGCATTTTTGGAATTTTTGGCACTAAAACACAGAAAGTTTTGCTCTATGCCCCGCGCCACCTAGGGCTCGCTTTTGATGGAGGCATCATTTTGAGAAAACCTCAACATATTTGGATTTTTCATGAAAAAATATGCATTCTCACAAATTGCCAAGAAATTTTGAGAGGTTTTGAGTCCCCAAAAAGGTCAAAAACACCCTAAAAATGACTTTTCTACCCCTATTTTGACACACAGGAAGAAGTTTTGGGAGAACGGATTTTTTGAGGGGAAAATGGAGGCCAAATTGAAAAATTCCACTTGGTTTAGAAAGTAGATAGGTATACCTTTCCAAAATGCACACTTGGAGAAAATTTGGACATCGGTAAGGACTCCAAAAGTGGGTCCAAACAGGTGCTACGTATAGAGAATCAAGCGCAACGCACACATGGAAAATTGCCAGTTTGACCAAGTATTGCTCTGTTTTTCGCCCAGCATTGGCTAGTTTGACTTTTTCACTTTCTTAATGGAAATTTTGTGATATAATTTAAGGTAAATTGATGGATCATGATGTAAATATGTCAAATTTTCACTTATGGAGGTAGATTCATTGGTTAAAATGTTGTTTGAAACTGAATGAATTAGTTCCCTAGTTTCTAGAGGCAAGCTGTTCCACTGCCTGATTTCTAGTTCTCAGTTTAGAATTAGTTGGAACAACTCCTAAGCTTGTGAGCTCGACCTATAGAGGCTAGGATGAGTTATTCTTTGTCTATATCTTGTGTTCTTTCAGTCATTAGCATGGTCGGACTTTTGAAAAAGCCTTGAGCTTCATTGTACACTCATATCAACATTTTGGCTAAGGAATTGAGACTAGGGTTTGCAGCACTCTTTGGGATCCATGTGGCAATTTGTCTTGGTACAATGCTTTCTTTTTTAATTTTGAATTTATTTATGTGATTGTATGCCATTATCTCTCTTATTTCTTCTCAGCTAAATCAAACAAGAGTGTAAGTAGAATACATTGAAATTGCAGTGCTCTACTTGAGGTTTGCTTTAGTTTCTTGATTTTTTCAGCCATTTGGAGAGGATCCATGATTTCTGTTGCCCTCTTCAACTCCTCACCTATCTAATCCCTCCATCTCATTTGATTTGAAGTGCCAAAATCAATTTCCTACCTTGCCCCATTGACATCTCTGCAAGACTGAGCCTCATTCCATACACCCAAAATCTACCTTTCCATCTGACCCAACAAAAACATCATTTCATTCAATCAAACTCTTACACACATATACCTAGCCTAAGATCAATATTTCTATCAGTCATCTCAAGCCCTCATTGATCATAATCTGCTGAGATTGACGCAGAGAGAGCCCTCTCCTAACCTGGTAGTGCTAGCTACCAAGCTGAGTGTGGTTTGATGTTGGCCCTGGATCCTACATTTTTAGCCTAAGGTAAATCTAGGCACTAACACAATGCTTATATTATGCGTGAATGTGTACAAATGTGTTTATTAAGTGAACGCAAGATACAATAACTATTTATGCGAAGATAAGTAACGTATGTTAAGAAGATAAGTAAGATAAGCTTTGTAGTTTGGGAAAATAGCACAGGTCACTTCCATAGTAGCGTGAAAGCATCTCAGCCCCTAGTTAGGGCTGCACAAAAGATGATTATAACAGATCGCGAAGGGATTGAAGGTTAGAATAGTGCGCGAAACAACCTGCACAAAGGTAGACATAGTTGCACTAAACTGGCATCACAAACATCTCAAGGGTGTGTAAAGTTGGTTCCAGCATGCCCCAATACTACAACGGATGAGACTTCAGTATGTGCTCCACAGGCTGATGCCGAAACGACTAGTAGTGTAGGGATTAGTTTTGCTAAATAACTCTGAACCTGGGTTAGACCCCCATAAGCCAACAAATGGTTCCATTGCTAGGACCGGAATCTGCATAGAGATGTCTAATTTCGTATCATTGGAATCCAACTAAGAAAGAAATTGAAGGCTAGTTGGACAGAATAATTCATGTGTTCACAGCATCGGAGAATAGAAACCCGTGAATGTCAAAATAAGAGTCGTTAGATAGCTATCTGTATACAGATATCCACGAAATCTTCTTCACATCCTTCCCTACTAAGCTATACAAGTGGATCACGAAGCTAGCATATAGCCAAGGAAGGTGGAAACTTGATGGTCCTATTGTGTGGACCCCAGAGTTGGTGCGAAGGTTGGAAGCATTGGATGATAAAATCACACGCGCTGCTGATCATTGACTCGATCGTATTATAGGAGTATTTGTTATGGAGTTTGTGGTTGATACCTCAGTGAGTGACAACGAGGCAGAGCGATGCTTTCTCAAAGGCCCGCGAAGTAAGTATGTAAAGTCCTTGAATACTTGGATTAAAATCCTATTGTGTGAAGAGAGGTTTATGTAGTTACCTTGATGTTCAGGGCTACATGAAGTGGAAAGGTTTACAGGATGAAGGAAATAAGGGTCCATAAAATAGCCCCTTGATTTCACCTTCGCGAGGAGATGAGGAAGAGCTCGCGAAGGTCTCTCCACAAAGTGCCATGAATTTGATAAGGCAAAGGATTCTGTGAATACCACCTCCACCCACACCACCATTGGCTTTGCCACCATCACCTCCATCTTCACCCATACCAACTCCACCACCACCATGATTCAATATGGCAAGCACAGTGAAGTTGTCTATCTTCAAACGTTTGGGAAATGAGGATCCGTATTAATTCTAGTTCATTGTAGGGGTTGTATGGGAAGCACCAGGTGTTACAAATGACCATATAAATAAGGTGACGTTGGTTAGTGCCACACAGGATCACATGCTGACCAAGTATATTAAGTACTCCAACAATAACCCGAATGCAAGAGTCACAGATATCCAAGCAGCACTAAATAGAGAATTTAGCAGGCCTAAATATGAAGCGCAGTCGATCATTGGATTTAAAAAGATTACAATGCTACCAAGTGAGACTCTTTGGGAGTTGGATCAAAGGCTGAAATGTATGAATCATGAAGCCAATATGAATCTGACGAATGGACAACATCACAAGTGGTTTGTAGCCTCGCTACTACCACATTTGAGGAGTGCACTATCGCAGCAGAAGATAACGACTCAGGAAGAGGCCGTAGAGATTTATATGAGGCTACATCAGACCCTGATGCAGGATCCTAACCTAGGAGTTCAGCAAATCCATGCGCAACAGAAGAATCTGTGCCTTGAGATGCAGAGTCTAAAATAGGATAGGACAGTTCGACTAGAAGTGTGTGAAGAAGTATGGTGTGTGAAATGCAAGAGTCAGGGTCATGACAAAGACCACTACCCGGTTTTTACAAATTACCTCGTAGGAGGAGGACCGATGCCTTTAAGGTTGGAAGCTCAAGCAGGACCTAGCTTGTGGAATCTCAAGCAAGACCGATGCTTGTGGTGCATGATCTGTCAAATAGTTGGAAAACATGGCATGGACAATTGTCGCTTGTTATAGAAGTATACGCGAAATTTGCAATAGTGGTCCTGTAACTTTTGTAGGTTAGTGGGACATGACGAGTGCACTTCCAGAAGCTATGAGTTGATGATGGATAGAACTCCCACCTACTGTGTTTAGGCTAAAACGGGACCCCTTGACCAGAATATAGGAATGGCACGAACAAGATTTTAGGGGCGTGTATGGGGCCATGGCGGAGGAGGACCTGGAAGAGGTCACGAACAGTTGATTTGCTATAATTGTGGAGGGCCAGGACATTATGCCCATGATTGCACAAATCCAGCATGGCCATCATGTTTGTATTTCACGATGTTTGATCATGAGATGGAAGATTGTCCTATGCTAATATCTAGGATACGCAACAAAGGAGCACTACCGCCTCCCCCGACTCAGAACCTACAGATGATGAGGTCTGAGCTGCACGAGGAAGATCCAAATGTGAACGTTGTACTCCAAAGGCAAACAACCAGAAGATAGTACTTGGGTTCACAAAGCTCTAGCGAAAGAAGCGGAGTTTGATTTGGAGCACACTCGGGAAACCTTTATGGAAACTAAGAAGAGCTTCGTTGATGTCTCCACTTCAAGAAGAAAAGATAAGCCGGAGCTGAAAATGGACCCATCTATGCTCACAATGTTCCTGGAAACTTGTGTGAAGTTACTACACAACAATAAGCCTATGAAAGGGTTATAGCAACTCATCAATAGATGTGTTCTGAGACTGCGCCAGGTGAACCGGACGTAGTCTGGAAGATTGGAAAGCATAAGACAAGGACAGGACGGGAAATGAGGCTAACCGCATAGATCAAAGAATATGATATGGATCAAGTCATCTTGGATTTAGGATTAGATGTGAATGTTCTGTCGAGACAGACATGGGAGCAAATGGGAAGACCTGCGTTGTAGTTGTCTCCAATTCAGCTAAGGATGGGGAACTAGCAAAAAATAATACCCATGGGGAGATTGTAGGTAATAACTATGGATATTGAGGGAGCGAGCACGTTGGCTGGTTTCGAAGTGATAGAGATTGTTGATGACAGCAATCGATGCCCCACACTTTAACGAATTGACTGGGCCACTGACATGAATGGGGTAATCAATATGAAGAAGTGCAAAATGATTTTTGAAAAGAAGTCACTACGCGTAATTGTACCCTTGGACCCTGCTGAAGGATCACACTATATGGAGCCGGTGTGCAACTATGAAAGTGATGATGATTTGGGCTGCATCTATAAGATAATAGCGTGAGACTAGGATTGGGTGAATCCCAATGCGGATGGGTAGATTGCATGGATGCATGAAAGCTCCTGTACTTCCAATTCAAATGAGGAAATATAGCGATGTCAGAATCGATTACGTGAGGTAACTACATTGAATTGTAATATGATGACAAGGCTGCTATGCTACGTATTGACAGAAGTAAGAGACCTGCCTACTTATGATGGTTTAAGTGAGGTAGATACATTCTTGGATAAATTTGAAAGAGAATTGTCGGAAAAGCAACGATTATAGGCCATGGATTGGGTACTACGCGCTACGCCCGTGAAATATTGGGGTACGCACAAAGGGAGCTTTGACGACTAGCATGGATGTAGGATAATGATGCGCACACGATTTGTAAAGCCTAGGGTGCGACGGATAGATAAGTACAATGGACAGGATGGTCCACGAGCACATCTAGTCAAGAGGATGCAGGCCTATGGAAAAGAGCCCCAACCTGTGCGGATGCACATGTACTCCGCTCTAAAATACCTTGTCAATAAGCATGTGTTGCGGGGAAAAAGGTGCAAATGGATCTTAATGTTGGGAAGACATTATATAGGAGGAGCTATCACACAAAATATTCTACATGCAGAGGTGCTGAACAAGGTGTGAAACGTGCTAAACAAGGTATGCAATGTGCAATGAAGTGATTGGGACTTGCGCGTACCTGCAGTATTATGGGCTTATAGGACAACATGCAAGAAACTGATTGGACAGACACACTTTAGGCTTGTCTATGGAGTGGAAGTCATAATGCCTATGGAATACATCAGGCCTAGTTTGTGCATAGCAGCACTCCAAGGTATGACAGATCGCTCAGCACTGGAGGAGAGGCTTGTGTAGTTGAAGGAGCTCAAGGAAGAACGATTTTTAGTTGGATTTCACCAATAGGTCCAAAAGTAACCAAAAAAGGCTTGGCACGATCGACATATTAAGTTGCGCACCTTCAAGGTGAATGACTTGGTATTGTTGTATGATAGTAAGTTTGATAAATTCCTGAGGAAGCTCAGAATGCATTAGCTGGGACCATATGTTATTAAGGAGATCATAGATGGTGGTGTGGTGCAGTGGATAAAGTTAAATGGAGAACTCTTCCGAGGAAAAGTGAATGGCAGTCATTTCAAGCCATACATAGGTGGCTCGGCCACTTGACTAGCTGAGTAAAGCACGGTCTTAGTGCTCCAGGCCACTGAAAGGAGGCGTAGGACTATAAACTACTCTACTCGTGAGCTACGCAATGTCACAACTATGCGCAGTAGAGAAGTGTAACAGGGTCCGGGTAGCGTGAGGGTAGCTACACTGATGCGCGGTTTAGCCAGAAAGTTACCGTTGCACTCACTATTCACAATGTGATGCTTGGTTTCAGACCAAATGGAGCGGGCGACATGAACATTAAATAGTTGAGCCTATAGCATGATCAGGTAGTGGCGCAGAATAGACAAATAATGCAGGTGGTCGAGGAAGCCTGCTAGATGGTCTCAGAGTTGGTCATCGAAGCAGAAGAATCGGTGGAGGTGCACATCCAGAAGTTAGCAGTAGGGGTGCACAATGCCAGAGAGGAAATCGTTGGGTTGTGTTATATTATTTCCATGATTAGCCCGCGTAGTTAACCGGGGGGTTAGAAGGGTGGCGAAGCCCCCATTCATTGCGTCGATTGCGTAGCAGGGCAGGGGGGGTCATAGGGGGTTTGAGGGGTGCAGGTAACCCCACTCTATGGGGTCCAGGGTAGTGCCCCCGAAAATTTTGTTTTTGGACCCTATATTAGGTTGGGCGGACCTACGTATGGTTTTGTGCATGATTTCGCACATGGTTTTGGACGTGATGGTTTTCGGTCCATGGTTTTGGATGCGATGGTTTTCGGTCCATGGTATTAGATGCTTCAACATGTATAAGTATGTATTGTAACATTTAAAGGATCATAATGAAAAATCAAGCTAGTAGTCCCGGTTTTTGGATCTAGGGAAAATCTCTGTGATATGTGTTTTATGTGTTATGCTCTCGCACTGTTCATTTTATGTGTTTTAGAATTCGTATGCAGGTAATTTCTGTATGGGGTTAAAACCTACATTTGGTATCAAGGGGACACCTTTATTGCTGAGGGCTTTTTCTCAGGCCTATGGTAGACCCTGTTCAGTTGGAGATCTGTGGGATATATTCTGGTGGTGAAACAATATGTTGAGCAGTGGAATGATAGAGATCGAGAAATCTAACGGTCATAGTTTTGATTGATGGAAACTCGAGATGGAGGATCTATTGGTGGATAAAGATCAATGGATCACAGTAGATCTGAGTACTAAACCAACTGGAGTGTCCGATGAAGAATGGAAGACGTTACATTGGAAGGAAAAGAGCACAATACGATTATGTGTCTCAGATTCAGTATTGTTGAATGTATCAAGGGAAGTTACGGCTAAGGCTTTGTGGGACAAGTTAGGCACTTTGTACCAATATAAGTCTCCGGTGAATAAACTATTCTTGTATAAAAAGTTGTATAACCTCAGGATGAAAGATGGAGACTCAGTGATAGAGCATCTGAATGCATTTAATATTTTGGTAAGTCAGTTATTATCTGTTGATATTAAAATTTTAGATGAAGATAAGTGATGAGTTTGTTGTGTTCTCTACCAGATTTGTGGGATAGTCTGGTTATTGCAATAGGTAGCAATACAACTTCCTTGCAATTTGATGAAATAGTCTCATCCTTGCTAACGGAGGAGATGAGACAGAAAAATATGGAGAGCCAGAATGATGATGTCATGTTTGTACGAGGACAATCCCAGAACAGGAACAAAAATAAGTCATCTAGTGGGAGATCTAAATCTAGAGGGAGATCTAAATCTCTAGGAAAACCTCTAAAGGTGGTGTGCTGGAAATGTGGAAAGGAAGGGCACTACAAAAGGGACTGTAAATCTAAAGCTCCTAATAAAGGAAAGAGATCTGATGATGCTCCTTCTGTAGAGGCGAAAACCACCTCAGATGAAGGTGGGGATGTGTACTTGGCTTCTTCAAGTACACACGTAGATCATGAGGCATGGTTGATTGACTCAGGTGCATCCTTTCACTTCACTCCCCATAGAGAGTGGTTCTCCGAGTATGAGAAATATCATGGTGGTGATGTCTTCTTCGGGAATGACAGGAAGGATAAAATCATTGGTCGTGGAAAAGTAAAGTTGAAGTTGCAAGGTGGAAGGGTTAGAACACTTCTAGGTTGATCCAAAAATGGATCCCAGATAAACCTCTAAGTCTAAAAGACTTCATGCAAGAGGTAAAATTCAGAGGAAAATGAAAGTCACAGGCTGTTCTCAAAAATAGTCTCATTGAAAATATCTTCTCATTCTGCATCCAATGCAGCTTGAATGAGCCAAAGTGGACTTCATATGAAGAAGTTATCACAGGAAGAAGTTTCCCTTTATCCTTTGAAAAAGGGGAAAATTCCATTAAAAAATGGACTAAAATGCTCATAGAGGAAATCGCATCAGAGAAGCCAAGCAGAAGTGTTATCGGACCTTGGCCTTTAAAGGGAAGTGTGATTGCACATGGGCCGTTAGATCGACAGTGGAGATGGCTTCATTGCATCATTGTAGAATAATGGCATTGGGTCAGACCTTAAGCCTCAAGCGATTGCGATATGCGATCACCGCAATGTCACATCGCAATGTTCCCTTGAATGTTGAAAGGACCCTGGGCCGTTTACATGTGCGATAGCGATACGCCGACGCGATCGGCGATCCGACGATTGGAGGAGAAGAGCACCAGGCCTTAGACCCATGTATGTGATGGTGCAATCGTCAAAATCAGTGGATCAAAATTAGAGAATTACAGAGGAATGGCCATATATATATATATATATATATATATATGCCCAATGCGATGGCCAGACCCGATGGGGATATAAGCCAAATTTAATATATTTTGAAGTTTTCTCGATGGAATTTTTTTGTTATTTTCCATGTATTTATGTAATTTAAAAATACAAAGGGGAAACCTATGGACAAGCCAATTACGATATGTGATAGCGACTCCCAGGCGGACCCGATAGTGCTATAAAGCGGGGCTATGGGAATTTCATGTCCGGATGAACAGTGTTTTGAGGATTCTTCTATGTTTTGCAGCGTTTTCTTGTGTTAACAAAAAACGAATGTTTCAAAAGATTGCAAGCGCTGATTGCCCCTTCTGTTACGGTATAGGTGGCATCCATCCCCGAGAGAATTTAGCAATGATTGCTAACACTCAAAGAAGGGATTTGAGAAAACTAGAAAAGGAAGGCAAAGTGACCAATTTCCCTTCTAATCGGGGGGTTAGAAGGGTGGCGAAACCCCCCTTCATTGCGTCGATTACTTAGCGGGGCAGGGGGGGGGGGGCGGTCACAGGGGGTTTGATGGGTGCAGGTAACCCCACTCTATGGGGTCCAGGGAAGTGCCTCAGAAAATTTTGTTTTTGGACCCTATATTAGGTTGGGCGGACCTACATATGATTTTGTGCATGATTTCGCACATGGTTTTGGACGTGATGGCTTTCGGTCCATGGTTTTGGATGCGATGGTTTTCGGTGCATGGTATCGGATGCTTCAACATGTATAAATATGTATTGTAACATTTAAAGGATGATAATGAAAAATCAAGCTAGTAGTCCCCGTTTTGGGATCTAGGGAAAATCTCTGTGATATGTGTTTTATGTGTTATGCTCTCGCAATGTTCATTTTCTGTGTTTTAGAATTCGTATGCAGGTAATTTCTGTATGGGGTTAAAACCTACATTTGGTACCATAGCTGTTTTGGCTTCAAGGGGACACATTTATTGCTGAGGTCTTTTGCTCAGGCCTATGGTAGACCCTGTTCAGTGGGAGATCTACAGGATAGTTTCTGCTGGTGAAAGAAGATGGTGAGCAGTTGAATGATAGAGATCGAGAAATTTAACAATCATAGTTTTGAGTTATGGAAACTCGAGATGGAGGATATATTGGTGGATAAAGATTAGTGGATCGCAGTAGATCCGACTACTAAAACAACGAGAGTGTCCGATGAAGAATGGAAGAAGTTAGATCGAAAGGCAAAGAGAAAAATACGATTATGTGTCTTAGATTCAGTATTGCTGAATGTATCAAGGGAATTTACGGCTAAGGCTTTGTGGGACAAGTTAGGGGCTTTGTAACAATCTAAGTCTCTGGTGAATAAACTATTCTTGTATAAAAAGTTGTATAACCTCAGGATTAAAGATGGAGACTCAGTGATAGAGCATCTCAACGCATTTAATATTGTGGTAAGTCAGTTATTATCTATTGATATTAAAATTTCAGATGAAGATAAGTGCTTCAGTTTGTTTTGTTCTCTACCAGATTCATGGGATAGTCTCGTTATTGCAATAGGTAGCAATACAAATTCTTTGCAATTTGATGACAGAGTCTCATACCTTCTAACGGAGGAGACGAGACGGAAAAATATGGAGAGCCAGAATGATGATGTCTTGTCTGTACGAGGACAGTCCCAGAACAGAAACAAAAATAAGTCATCTAGTGGGAGATCTAAATCTCTAGGAAAACCTCTAAAGGTTGTGTGCTCAAAATGTGGAAAGGAAGGCCACTACAAAAGGGACTATAAATCTATAGCTCCTAATAAAGGAAAGGGATTTGATGATGCTCCTTTTGTAAAGGCGAAAACCGCCTCAGATGAAGGTGGGGATGTGTACTTAGCTTCTTCAAGTACACATGTAGATCATGAGGCATGGTTGATTAACTCAGGTGCATCCTTTCACTTCACTCCCCATAGAGAGTGGTTCTCTGAGTATAAGAAATATGATGGTGGTGATGTCTTCTTCGGGAATGACAGGAAGGCTAGAATCATTGGTCGTGGAAAAGTAAAGTTGAAGTTGCAAGGTGGAAGGGTTAGAACACTTCTAGGTTGATCCAAAAATGTATCCTAGATAAACCTCTAAGTCTAAAAGACTTCATGCAAGAGGTAAAAGGTGCCAAATGGCACAAATCCTTTGTAACTCAGAGGAAAATGAAGGTCGTAGGCTACTCTCAGAAATAGTCTCATGCAGAGATCTTGTCATTCTGCATCTAACGCAACTTGAATGAGCCAAAGTGAACTTCAAATGAAGAAGTTATCACAGGAGGAAGTTTCCCTTTATCCTTTGAAAAAGGGGCAAATTCCATTAAAAAATGGCCTAAAATGCTCATAGAGGAAATCACATCAGAGAAGCCAAGTGGAAGTGTTATCGGACCTTGGCCTTTAAAGGGAAGTACGATTGCACATGGGCTGTTAGATCAATAGTGGAGATGGCTTCATTGCATTACAATAGAACAGTGGCATTTGGCCGGACCTTAAGCCTCAAGAGATTGCGATATGCAATCACCACAATGTCACATCACAATGGTCCCTTGAACGTTGAAAGGACCCTAGGCCATTTACATGGGCGATAGCGATATGCCAATGCGATCAGCGATCAAGTGATCAGAGGAGAAGATCACCAGGCCTTAGACCCATGCGATATGCGATGGTGCAATCGTCGAAATCAGTGGATCACAATAAGAGAATTACAAAGGAATGGCCATATGTTATATATATATATATATGCACGATGCGATGGCTAGACCCAATGGGTCTATAAGCCAAATTTAATATATTTTGAAGTCTGCTCGATGGCATTTTTGTGTTATTTTCCATGTATTTATGTATTTTAAGAATACAAAGGGGAAACCTATGGACAGGCCAATTATGATATGCGATAGCAACTCCCAGGCGGACCCGATAGAGCTATAAAGAGGGGTTATGGGAATTTCAAGTCCGGATGAACAATGTTATGTGGATTCTTCTATGTTTTGCAGCGTTTTCTTATGTTAACAGAAAACGACTGTTTCAAAGGATTACAAGCGGCGATTTCCCCTTCCATTACAGTATAGGTGGCATCCATCCCCGAGAGCATTTAGCAATGATTGCTAACAATCAAAGAATGGATTCAAGCAAACCAGAATAGGAAGGAAAAGTGACCAGTTTCCCATGCGCCGGTCACTTTCCATTGGAAACCACCATTACACCTATGTGTTATGAACCTCAGAGAACCAGAGAGGTGCCAAAAAGAATTCTTCCTCATGATTGCAAGAAGAGGAACGGATAGGGAGCCGCAGAGCTGGGAGAATTCCTCAAAGGCCGAGAGCCGACAGTGCAGAGGAGGAGAAGACTAACAAAAATGTAGTGGCCAGAGTGCTAGACCAAAAACGGAGAGCAAGAGCTCATGCTATCACATCCCTAGCTGCAGAGAGCTGAGTAGAAGCAGAAGCCACCAAAGCTTGGGGAAATTTCAAAGGATGCATCCTAAAGATGAGGAAGGGATAGCAAGCAAAGGGCTAAGAGCCCAAGAGCTTGATGGCCGAAGAGTGCAGAGAGCTCAATTAAGAGCAAGCTAAAGCTAGAAGCGGGATGTTGAAAGCAGTTGCAGAGCAGCTGAGGGAGCCTTTGGGGTCACTTAAAGTTCAAGTGAAAAGCCAGATAGTTGAAGGTTTCAGAAGGCAGAAAGAAGGCAGAGTCGAAGAGCCAGAGAGCCAGAGCCAGAGCCAAGAGCCATAATCAGAGCCAAGAGCCTGAACTAGAGCCAAAGAGCTAGAGTCAAAGCCAAGAGCCAGAACCAAGAGCCAAAGAGCCAGAGCCAAGAGCCAGAGCCAAGAGCCAGAGCCAAGAGCCAGAGCTTCAAGAGCAAGAGAGTATTAAATGGTGTCTAAACCCATTATTTTTGTACACCATAATCCCAGAGAGCCTAGTTGAGTTGACCAGAGCTCATGGAGACGTAGCCCAAGAGTTGTGGGTGAAATCCTAATTAATTTGTTGTCTTATGTGTTTGTTTTTATTGTTGCATTATTCACTATTATATGCATTTATATATCAGTTTAAACACATTCACATATCAGCACAAACAACATATTTTAAAGAAAATAATTAGTTGAAACAACTACAAGCATAGACCTATATTTTCAAGCATTTCTTAATTCTGCATTGGTTAATCAGATAAACTTGGGAAAGTTCAAGCTTTGGAAGTGGGAGGGGTTCTTGTAAGCTAGACAAGAAGCCTAAGAGCCCCATTTTCAAATCAAGTGGTATCAGAGGTTAATTTTGATTAGCCCCACCTTCAATGAAGGTTATATCAGAATGCTTGATTGACAAAGCAAAAACTGCTTGTCTAAAAAGGGTTGGGCAGTCAAGGATTGATTGTTTGATTGATGTATGCTTGTTGCAGACTAAGTATTGTTTGAGTTTGCAAAGGTGAAGGGAAAGCTACTGATAGCGAAGTCCAAGAGAGGATAAGAAGGAAGAAGGGCTGAAGGCATTCTCCTTATCCCGAAGGACCTCAAGACAATCACTGAAGCACAACAGGTTTGTTGCAAAAGAATGCTTGTCTTTTGATTTATTGCATTTCTTTGCTAATGAGATGAAAGATGTAGGATGGAAAAAGTTGAGTAGGTAGACGCACTTTATTTCTACAAAATTATGTTCATTTTAGCCTCGAAAGTAATGTGTTCTTAAGAAAAAGTTGAAGGATGAAACATTATATTTTATTTCAGCTTCGAAAGTACAGTGTACTTAAGCGAAAGTTGAAGGATGAAACGCATGCATGAGAACAATGTTCATGAACATAGGGATGCTGATGATTTCCTTGTATTTGAACATGTATGAATGATTAACTTGAAGGGTTGATTGCTTTGACATGCATGTGATGCCAAGTTCACTTTGTCTCCAAATGGAGATGATGATGAAAGTTTCATCTTTTGAAAAAGATTCCTAATAGTCTTTTTCTACATGCTTGACTAGAAGGGTCATTTGTTTAAAGGCATGTTTTGTGGTCTTGTATCTAGTCCATCATTTGTATGTAGATGTAAGACATGGAGGTGTTCACAATATGTGAAAATCTATTTCTTTTGTTGAAGGAGGAGTTAGTCCATCCAGTTGTTGTCTGCATGCTTGTTGTTGTTAAGAGTTCTTGTTGGCAGCGTTTTAAATAGGTACAAATGAAAGTATTGTGGAGAAGATGTACGTAACATTTGTTGAGCCACCTTGGATCAATGATCAAGTCAAAGATGCTCAAACTAGCTTCTATGACCATTTCAGTAGAAGTTCTGCAGGAAGGCAAGGAGGAAGACAGTTCTTCCCAAGATGACCAGCCCATCCAAGGAAGGGAAGTGATCAAAAACTTTGGTTTAGAGGTAATATGCAAAGGAAAGTGTATGGAGGCTGAAAGAAGAGGGTGAGTCACTCTCATTTAATATTCAAATTAGTATATTAGTCTTTCGGAGACCAAAAGTTATTTTAGTGGGAAGGCGTGATCCAAAAATGGATCCTGAATAAACCTCTAAGTCTAAAATACTTCATGCAAGAGGTAAACGGTGCCAAATGGCACAAATACTTTGTAAATTAGAGGAAAATGAAAGTCGCAGGCTACTCTCAGAAATAGTTTCATTGCAAATATCTTCTCATTTTGAATCCAACACAACTTGAATGGGTGGAAACAAAATTAAGATGAAGAAGTTATCGCAGGAAGAAGTTTCCCTTTATCCTTTCAAAAAGGGGCAAATTCCATTAAAAAATGGCCTAAAAGGCTCATAGAGGAGATCACATCACAGAAGCCAAGCAAAAGTGTTATCAAACCTTGGCATTTAAAGGGAAGTGCGATTTCACATCAGCTATTAGATTGAAGATGGAGATGGCTTCGTCGTATCGCAATAGAACAATGGCGTTGGGCTAGACCTTAAGCCTCAAGCGATTGCGATATGTGATTGCCGCAATGTTGCATCACAATGTTCCCTTGAACGTTGAAAGTACCCCAGGGCGTTTACATGTGTGATAGCAATATGGCGATGCGATCGGAGATCTGACGATCAGAGGAATAGAGCACCAGGCCTTAGACCCATGCAATATACGATGGTGCGATTGTCGAAATCAGTGGATTCCAATCAGAGCATTACAGAGGAACAACAATATGATATATATATATATATATATATATATATATATATATATATATATATATATCTATATACATACGCCCGATGCAGTGGCCAGAACTGATGGGGCTATAAGTCAGATTTAATATATTTTGAAGTCTACTCGATGGCATTTTTGTGTTATTTTCCATGTATTAATGTATTTTAAAAATACAGGGGAAACCTATGGATAGGCCAATTTTGATATGTGATAGCGACTCACAAGCGGACTTGATAATGCTACAAAGCGGGGTTATGGGAATTTCAAGCCCAGATGAACAATGTTCTTTAGATTCTTCTATGTTTTGCAACATTTTCCTGTGTTAACAAAAAACAATTGTTTCAAAGGATTGCAAGTGTTGATTTCCCCTTCTGTTATGGTATAGGTGGCATCCATCCCCGAGAGAATTTATCAATGATTGCTAATGCTCAAAAAATGGATTCAAGCGAACTAGAATAGGAAGGAAAAGTGACCAGTTTCTTGTGTGCTGGTCCCTTTCCATTGGAACCCACCATTACACCTATGCGTTATGAATCTCATAGAGCCACAAAGGTGCCAAAAAGAATGTTTCCTCATGATTACAAGAAGAGGAGCAGATAGTGAGCCGCAGAGCCGGGAGGATTCCTCAAAGACCAAGAGTTGGTAGTGTAGAGGAGGAGCAGATCGACAAAAATGTAGTGGCCAGAGTGTTGGACCAAAACTGGAGAGAGAGAGCTCACGCTATCACATCCCTAGTTGCAGAGTACCGAATAGAAGCAGAAGCCACCAGAGGTTGGGGCAATTGAAACGGATGTGTCCTCAGGATGAGGAACGGACAACAAGCAAAGGGACAAGAGCCCGAGAGCTTGAAGGCCGAAGAGTGCAGAGAGCTCAATTTGAAGAAGGTTGAAGCTAGAAGAAGGATGCTGAAAGCAGTTACAGAGCCAAGGAGCTACTGTGCAGAGAAACTGAGGGAGCCTTTGGTGTCACTTGAAGTTCAAGTGAAAAGATGCAGAGTTGAAGGTTGTAGAAGGTGTTAACACCCAGGTTGTTCCCTTTGACTCCCAAGGGAATACGGCCGGGGTAACCACTAACCAATCTTTGGATTACAACTTCTAGCCAAACTGTAATCAGAGAGGGCTCTCTCTTTAAGGTTTGTCTCTGTTTTGTGAAGATTTTAGGCTAGTTATGAATTCAGGTTTTGGTTTTATGTTTTGGTTGAGGGATGTCTTATGTACCTAAGGTGGTAATATTCAGATAGTTCTTTTCCATTGGGCAATGGAGTCTGTGGCTACAGGTTGTTTGAGATATTTAGTTGAGGTGCTGAAATTGCAGGGCCATTCAAATACATCATGAAACAAAATTTAAATTGTGATGATGAAGTGTGTATAACCAGTGAAAAGCAATTAAGAATACTCCACTAAGCTGGGGGTGTAAGAAAGAGATATATTGCACAGGAGCAAACTTGAATTCCTGAAACAACAATCACTGTGAAAGATATAGTTTGGAGGTGCAGCAGTTAAGAATTACACCTTATGACTATAAGTGAAGAAAGACATTTATAACAGCATAGATTGAGTTCAGGGTACTGTGTCAATAAATCCTGGAACTATTCTTTTTCTCTGCCATTCACTATGAAACACAGAAACATGAATGAGATATGAAAGGACAACAAAAGAAACACATAACAAAGAGTTTTTAAGGAAAACTTATTGTGCCATGAAGTACGCAGGAATCCTGTAACATTCAGCAAAACACCACAGTGACTCAGATAACGCAGAGCTTTGGAAATTCCATCAGCCTTTGTATTAATACTCTGAAAATTTACAGCATAAGGAACTCTAGAAGAGAAATCAACAACAACCCCTGCAAACTTATGCGAGGGGGGTATATATACAAACGGTCATACAAAATATCTGAGGCGTTGAGTCATCTGAGAAATAAATATGTTCACCAACTTGTACAGAACAGTAGATAAGAAGTTATTACAGCTTTGAATACAACATAAATGCTCTTCAATTTTGTCAGAAGAATTTTTTACCTTTGGAGGCCACTGAGTCGGTTGAATGTTCTGTTATAAATGTTGGATGAAGTGTCTTTGAGGCTCTGTCCTCCTTTATCTTTTCGGCCCTGTCACTCGTGACTGTCAGTGCTGCTTTAGTGGCCGAATATTTTTGCCGAGTTGGCTCAGCCCTTTCTTCTAAATGCATGCTGATTTTATCAAAATTTTCCTCTGTATGATAACTTGTATTTTTAAATGAAAAAACTTGAATACAGGCTCTGGTTTAGAGTATTGTTTGTATCATTTTGGTCCAGAATTCCTGTGTGGGCAATTGATGTCTCAGGATTGCCTCTAGAGTCTCATCTGTCTCTGTGTATTTGTAGAAGTTTGGAGGCACTTCAAACAAATGCTGGATCTCATTCATAATGAAAAATAAATTCTCAACCCTGTTGTAGAGACTCTGCCCTGATGCTGGCCCTGATTCTTCTGAAGTGCTGGGTCTTTCTGTAATCTGATTTGTAGCAAATGTGTTGACCCTTTTGGCATAATGTTCATGAGAAAGTAGTCTTCCTGCGTTGTTCAGTAAGCTAGGAAGACCTTTGTTTTGCAATGCCACAAATTTGTCCGTGAACTTATTAACCTCTGTCTGCATATCCTAGCTTCTTCTTTCCAGTGTTTGTACCAGGTTTCTTAGTGTGAGGACCCTCTTTATCAGCTGGATGGTTTCAGTTCTACTGGAGATTCCCATTTCTGCCAGCTGAGCACTTGTTCTGTTATTAAGCACATTAATCGTTCTATTGGCAACCTCAGGCATATTGCCTAGGGATGCCCTTGATCTCTGGATTTCTCTGTGTGCTTTTCCTATGAGCTCTATTTGTTCATGAATGGTCTCAATGTATTGCCATTGATCAGTGATTGATTGGCCAATGTTGGCCCATAAAACTGTCTTAAGCTCAGCTGTCACTTTGTCAAGTGTGAGCTCCTTCTCTAGCTCCTTTATCTTATCCTTAAGGACCTTTATTTCCCTTCCTTTTTCTGATACAGTCTGCTTGGATTTATCATATCTTTCATTGAGCTTGGCTAGACTCTCCCTGGCCTCATTTAGCTCGGCCATTTGGGCTTCCAGGGCTTGGATTTCATTCTTGAGTTTCTGAATATCCAGGATTGGAGCGTGCTCTGTTGTTGGTGCAGTTGCTGATGTAGATGGTGGTGTCTGTTCAGTAGAAGGAGCCCTAGTCTGAGGATGTTCCTCCAGGTTAATTATTTCTGGAGGAGGCTGAGATGTCTGTCCTCCTTCTTTTTGTTGTAATGCTGCCTGCAGTGCAGCCTGTGCAGCCTCTTATTCTCCCAATTTCTCTTGTGTTTGGATCAGCTGTTTGTATAGGGACACTAGCATAGCTGATTTATCTTGGTCATGGCTCAGCTGGGAAACTTCTCCAGTTTGTGGGTGAATGGTTGTTGGGACTTTTACCATTTTCCTCAATGCTGCCATATCTGCATCTCTTAATTTCAATAATGCTTGTACAACCTTGATGTCCTTGGGATCATGCCCAAGTTCTATGATTATCTCCTCTAAGGCCTTGATTCTGTTGTCCTTTGCTTGAGAGGATGCTCTCTCCAACTCAAGTTGGGCAGCTGTATTATTTAGGCTATCTTCTAGCCTGTAGTTCTCCAATGTCTTATCTGCCAAGGAGGCATACACCATCTCACCCGTTTTCTTATGTAATTCGATTTTATCCATTGGGTGGATGTCCTTGGCAAGGACCTCAAGGTTGGTCCTTATGTAATCTGCAGCTGACTCCGGTTGTAACACTGCTGGCATAAAGTGGCTCATGATCATCTTGCCCTCCTAGACATCATATGCAGACATTAGTCTTTGCTGGTTAGTGGGAGCCATTTTCAACAAATGATTATATAGTTGTACTCTTATGGGCTCATTCCTCTTCTTTATGTCAATGAACTGCTGCTTGATGCCCACCTCAGCTCCTCTTTGCTGGCTTGAGGAGCTGACTTCTCCTCCCACTATCCTCTCTTGTTCCTGCTGGAAGGAACTTGCAGATGCCTCCATGCTAGGTGGGCCCATGCCCAAAGATTGCCCTATAGGCATTTCTTCCTCTGAGAGGGGATTCATTCTATGTCTTTTCTCCCCATGAGTTGTTGATGTTGTGAGGGGAGTCTCTCTGTCCCTCTTTCTTCTTATGTCTTCTTTTTGTGGGGTTTGGAGGACTGAGGCCTCCACTGTTGTCTCCTACCTAGGAGGCAAGGTGTCCTGAGCTTGCTGCCCGGTGGATTCTGGGGCCTGTGATGTTTGCTCTTGCTGCACTGGCTGTTCTTTTTCTTGCTGCCCCCCTGGTTGCTGTTGTTCCTGTGGCTGTTGCTACACTTCCTGCTACTGTACATGTTCATTAGGTGGCTGTTGTGGCTCCATCTATTTCTCTTTGCCTTTGCCAGAGGTTTGATCAGTAGCTTTGGATGCTGGCTGATGTGCTGTAGAGGACGAGGCAGCTGCTCCCACTTGAGTGCCTAGAAGAGCAAATACCTATGCACAAAGCTCTAAGTCAGCCATCTTTTGGATATTTTTAACTGCTCTTTGATTTAAATCTTCTTGTGTGACAGCTTCCTCTAAGGTGCCTCTCCTCCACTTTATTTGATTTGCATATTTTTCTATATGAGGCAACCTTACGTGGTCATAACGTGCCAGCCTATACTTGACCCTTCTTAAAGTTATGAAGTGATTGGGGTCATAAGGTTTCCAAAGGAAACTGGTCTGTAGGCCAAGGGATTCTAGCATTCTGTCTGCTTCTTGCCAACCTTCCTCCCTTTTGTTGTAGATGAAGTGGCCTAATTGGTTTCTTACTTTGAGCTATGCTTTCTTGCCTTTGCCTGAAAAATTTACTACATCAGTATTCCCAAACTGCCTGAAGTATTCAAGGGCAAACAATCTCATGGGCACATATTTGGGCAATCTGTATGGGGGCAACTCACACCCATATATTCGGATGACTGTGTGGTGTTGGTAATAGTACCAATCCACAATGCTGTATGCCTTGGATAGCTGAAGAATCCTCTGCATCTCATCAGTTAGTCTGGGAGGTGGTGAGCTCGTAAGCAGAGACATGGTTGGGTGGATGAAGAGGTCTATAAACTCACAATAAGTATATGGAGAACAAGATCTACAGTGGAAGGCAGAGGACCAATAAACCATTGACCTTGGATTTCCTTGTGCATCCACTCTCTTCATAGCAAAGTGAAACTTCTCATGTTGATAATACAAAATTAAGTGGTAGAAGTAAGAGGTGTATCTGAACACCCTTTCTCTTGCCAAGTTCATTAATTGCTCATGTGTTTTGTCAGATATGTAGGTGGCATAGTCATAGCAGATTGGAGACTTGCCAGGGGAAAACATGAGCATCATCACTAGCACAGTTTCATCAACAAATTCAATTGAATTATAGCCCAGAATGGGACTGATCATGTCTACAAGGTCCATGCCCAATTGGTTGAGGTAAACATGAGAAATGGGAGGGTACTTCACAGTGTCAGAGTCAATGTACAATTGATTTAGTTTGATGACCTGAGCATCTGTCAATTTAGCTCCTTGCTTTATCAGATCAACCAGTGATAAAGGGACTAATTTCTTCTCAGTTTTGAATTGCAACATCTCTCTGATGGCTTCAGGGGTGACATAGAAAACAACTGAGCCTGAAGGGTCAACCACAGCCCTCTGAGTTGCGTCGTAGCACTCAGCACGTAGGTGGATTAGGTCAGGGAATTGGTTGACCTGAGGGAGTTTGAAGGGAGGGAGGAAAGAATCCCAAATGCCCAATACATTTGTTCCAGCCTCATGTTTAATCTTCAATTCATTTAACAAGTGGATGTGGTACTTGCTGTGAATTAGCATTTCTTCTGATATCTGATAATCCAGGTCTGCTAATGGTTGCCATTCCAATTCTCTCTAAGGGGCATTTAATGGAGCAATGTTCAAGGCTACAGGAGCTACTGGTGCATCCATGGTTACTTTAGGCTTCTGTTTGTATGCACTGGTGTTACTATGCAGAGCAACACAAAGGAGTATTTCTTGGAAAGAGAGGTGATTTACTGAGGAACAGAGGATAAAATGGCAATGGCAGCAATTGAAATACTGCACAGAGCACTGATAGGGCAAATGCTTGGCTTTAGAAACTCTATGTACGGTGAATTGATGTAGCTTGGGTTCTCAGTTCACGAATGCGCGAACCAACTGTATGTTTTGTGCAACCTCGGGTAGACAAGGCTCTGCAGGCAAATTTCGACTTAACAGTTGAAAATGGAGGCTTGCCACAGGGGATTTGCCGGTAAATTATAAGCTTGCCCACTCTTTTAATTTTGTTTTAGACAATTACGGACACAACCGAGCACAGGGGAGGTAAATTTGATAAATACCTGGTGAATTTCTTGGCAAAGTTTGCAAATGCAGGTGGGATGGAAGCGCCGGCGGTCTCCTGCTTGATTTCAACTGGTCGGCGATGGATTTGGACGTAAAATGCATGCAGGGGGAGTAACAGTCTTTTTCGCAAAAGTAACGAGAAACATGAATTTTGGCCAAAATATAGACTTTTGGGTTATTTGGCGCCTTTTTTGGATGACGTAAACATGACGTCATCAGGTGGCGTCAAGGTCGAATGACGTCAGCATGACGTCGTCGAGACACGTGGCAGCTTGAGAGTGGTCCACGGGGATGGTGAGGTGGCAGGCAGGTCAGAGCAGTGGCGGACGGGGGCGTTGACACGGCGGTGATGCAGTAATGACGTTGGCATAGCGGGTTAATGGAAACCGGAAACAGTAAGCGGTTTGATATCGCACCGCCTTATATACGGAAGCGGAAATGTCAGAGGGTGCTCCGATACGATATGGGGGTGACGCGTGGCAGAGGCCTGACGTCACCCTCTGACAAATTTCGGAAGCTATCCTTCGGACGTCGGAGCCGCTCCGATATGCATGGGGGTCGTCGGATGAAAAAGGACAGATCCGACAGTTGACGGATCGTTGAGATGCCAGGTCGATATGGATGCAGGCGGGGTTTAAAATAATATATTTTTTGGAAGATGCACCCGGCGGGAACCTTTGGAGTTTGGCAAACTTATATGGTTTTCAATGTATTTTTATAAAAAACGCGCATAGCGCCCAAACTTTGGGTAAAATGAAAAAGTGGGTTTTTCATGTGTTTTCACAAATAAAGCGGGTTATGGGTGAAAATGGGATTTTTTACAAGGTTCTTTTGCAAATGAAGGGGTTAATGGTTTAGATAACTTCTAAAGGGGAAAGAGGGGTTGGGTTTGGGTTTTTAAACTGACCAGATGTCAATTTAATCCCTGACAGTGAACATATGGCTATAATGCCAGGGGGGAAGGGATATTTATAGAATGCTTGGGGTTTATACACAATAGTGTTTATAATAATAGGGAAAGGGTAACATAGGGGATTTACATAATAAGAAATTAGGGGCTAATATGAATGGAAGAAGTGAATGAGGAGTGATATCACTAAGTTTATATGAAAACAGCTTAGCTTAGGGAGTAGATCAAAATGAAAATAATTTTAGACAAGAAATGTGGCTTTTAAAGGAATACGAACCAATATAAAACCTTAAATTTTTTCATGAGAACAACTGATGAAGGGATGTTAGTAATGAAAGTGAAAGGGGAGAAAAGGGAGTTAGTCATGCTCCTTTGCTTTGCTGCAACATGATGGAGAAGAGGAGCTTCTCTATCTACTGATGTTTCCTTTAATTTAGACCATCAAGATTCAGTTGAAATGAATGACATTTCTGCAACCCCATCTACCTACCCATCTATTTGCCTAGCATTTTTTGTTTCTTCATGGAGGGTGCACTTAGATTTGCAGACCCTTATGTGCCTTTTCTTTTCTTTTGGCTTTTTCTTTTGATTCTCTATCTCAGGCTACCCTTATTGCTTCCAAGGTCCCAGATTAAGCAGTTGGGAACCTTATTTTCTCTACCTAGCTACTGGTCTGCCAAGATTAAACAGTTTGGACAGACTTCTTTCTCTATTCTATAACAGAAAATTGAAACATGGCATGATCCAGATTAGGCTGTTGGACCATCCATCCAAAATTTAGTCAACATCAAGCTTTTGTATACACCTTGTCTTCTTATGGAAATATGGGATCTTTGAATCACCAAAGCAGAGCATATTTGGAACTTTTATTTGCCAATCATGGAATATGAAACCTATTGGTATAGGTAGCTAACAATGGCTCCACATGGGGGTTTTTCCATTTGAAAGACCAAGAATAGCAGGTCAGAATGCCTTGGCCCTTGACTTCTTATATCAAAACTTGGAGTATTCCTCTTTGAAATCCCAAAATTGTGCTCTTCCAATCTTGGCTAATCTTTGAACTTATTTGCCTTTTGCTGATGACTTATAAAACTTGAGAAACTGCATTTTTACACGTTAACAGAAAGTAATATATACACCTGAATATGTACAAGGGAAACATAGGATGCACTTATGGATAGTAGTCAAAATAGTGCTTCAACATCCTGCCATTCATAGGACCTTCATCCAAATCCGTTTCATCAAGATTCCTAAGGAAGTAAGTATTATTTCCTTGCACTGCTTGAACAAAAAATGGTCCTCTCCAAAGGGAATCAAATTTTCCATGTTTTCCTTTATCTTCCCTTCTTGAATCCCACTTGAGGACTTTATCACCTATGTTGAAATCTTCAGCCTTAGTCCTTCTGTCAAAGGCTTTCTTTAACTTTTCTTGTAAAACTTGAACTCTGTGATAGACTTGGTCTCTAGTTTGCTGTAAACATATAATTTGATTTACCCTTCTTTGCACATCATTTGGTTCTGTCTGGCTTTCTTGAAGAAGTTTCATGACAGGGATCCCTAGTGATGAAGGGAATTTGGCTTCTAATCCATAGACTAATTCATATGGGTTGACCCCAATTGATCTCTTGGTTGTTAGTCTATCTGCCTATAGGGCATTGACAAGCTTCTTATGCCAATTCTTCTTATTTTCTTCCAACACCTTCTTTATGATGTTCACAAGGGTTTTATTTGTTGATTCAGCAAGGCCATTTCCTTGGGGATAGTATGCAGTAGAATGGCCCAAGGTAATGTGAAATTTGTGGCAGAAATTCACCATCTTCTTAGATCTGAAGGCAACAACATTGTCTGTTATTATGTTATCAGGACAAGCAAATCTAGAAAGAATATTGGTCTCAAGGAACTGAATGATAGTGGAATCATTTGCTTGTCTGCATGGAACAACTTCAATCCATTTAGTAAAGTAGTCTGTAGCTGTTAGAATCCATCTATGTTGGCCTGAAGATGAGGGATGAATTTCCCCAATGAAATCCAAGCCCCATTGTTGAAAAGGTCTCTCTGTTGCAATAGGCCTCAAAGGAAGTGGCAGTAACTTTCTCTTTCCCTCAAACACTTGACATTTATGACATGAGGTGGTAAATTTCTTGACATCAGAGAAAACAGTGGGCCAATAGTAACCAGCCCTCAGTATCTTATCCATAGTGGACTTCCAATACAAGTGTCTACCACAGTCACCTGCATGAAATTATTTGGTGACATTGTTAGTCTCAGTCTGAATCAGGCAGTTTAACAATATACCCTCATGGTTTTTCCAAAGAAAATTGCCATCCATAACACAAAATATTGAAGCTTTCATTTTTAGGAACCTACATTTAGTTCTGGACAATCCTGGGGGAGCACATAGGTTTTGTAACATGTAACAAATATCAGAATACCAAGGGGATTGTTCAAAGGCTACATTGATCTTTGGAGTCGCCAGCTCCGGTTCATTGTCCAACTGGTTTATGTCTAAGGCTTGGAAGTTTGCTTCTGTCATTACTTTGGCCAAACCTTGCCCTTTTATTAGTTTTGTAGGTTTTATTTCAATATCAAATTCCAAAATGTTGGCAATCCATTTTCCTCTTTGGCCCTCTAAGTTTTCTTGAGTGAGTATGTCTTTCACAATGGGACTTGGCACATAAGCTATAACATGGGAATAAAGGATGTAAATCCTAAAGTCTTTAATGGCCTTGACCAAAGCATAAGCTTGTTTCTCCATGATCTGATATTTCAGAGGTGCATCTCTAAGGGCTCTACTAAAGAAAGCAATGGGTTTCTCATTTCCTTGGTCATCTTTCTATAATAAAACAGCAGCAATAGTATGCTGGGATGCAAAAGAGAAAATGATAAATTCTCTATCAAATTGAGGATTTGTTAAGGTTGGGGTTTGGGTAAGGGCCAATTTTATACCTTCAAAGGCTTGATTTGCTTCTACTGTCCATTTCACTTTTGAATCCTTCTTTAGCATGTTGTTTAATAATCTGATCAGTTCTGCTAAGTTTGGGATAAACCTTCTTAAGAAATTTATCTTCCCTAAGAAAGCTTGCAATTCTTTGATGTTTCTTGGGTGGGGCATTTGTAAGATAGCTTGTATCCTGTCTGGGTCAATTCTTATGCCATCCTTTGAAATGATATGCCCTAACAACTTACCTTCTTCCAAACCAAATAGAGACTTCTTGGGATTCAAGGAAATTCCATATTTCCTACATGTTAAGAAGATCTACCTTAAATGCTTCAAGTGTTCTTGGTCAGATTTTGAGAAAGGTGTGAGGTCATCCAAATAAATCACAAGAAAGTCATGAATCTCTTTGGAAAAAGCAATATCCATTTCCCTTTCAAATGTTGCCCCTGCATTTTTCAATCCAAAAGGCATTTTTACATATTTGAAAGTTCCCCATGGGGTTGTGAATGCAGTTTTGTCTTGATCATCAGGGTGCACTAGGATTTGATTAAAGCCTGAGAATCCATCAAGTAATGAGATCCTTGAGGCCCCTACCACTCTTTGGAGAATGTGATCCATCTTAGGTAAGGGATAGTTGTCTTTGAGGGACACTTGGTTTAGATTTCTAAGATCAACACAAAGTCTTATCTCACCAGTTTTCTTTCTTGTAGGTACCAAATTAGAAATCCAATCAGAAAACCTGATGGGTGCTATGATGCCAGCTTTAAACATTTTTTGCAGTTCTTTTTCGATTGAAGGGAGAAGCATGGGATTGATCCTTCTCAATTTCTGCTTAAATGGCTTTTGATTAGGCTTGAGAGGGATAGTATGCTGGATAACAGAGGTGTCATAGGATTTTAAATCCTCATAACCCCATGCAAAGAGATCCTGAAACTCTTTGAAGAGGTCAATATATTTGGGTTTTTGATCAGGGGGTAAGGATGCTGACAATTTTATTATTTTGGGCTTCTCAATAGTTCCAATGTTGCATTCCTCAACGGCAGCATTAAGGGGCTGCATTTTGAGTTTTCTACGGATATCATTTGAGTCAAAGATGTCCTCTAATGGAGTTAGGCCTGTTGGAAGAAAATTATCTTTCAGCTCTATGATCTCAGCCTCTGTAGCAGCTATTTCTTCATAACTGGTTTGTTGAATTTCTTGTATGTTGTGTTCGTTAAAAATTGTTGGATGTAAGATTTGGTGAGCTGTCTTGGGTGGTATTGGCTTGTTATTCTGTTCACTCTGTATTTGTGATTGACTTGCTCCCTCAATGTCAATATTTAATCCTGCAAATTCTTGTTGCAAGGTCAAGAAATTATTTATTTGTGTATCATCTTCAAATACTTGCCAATCTTTAACATTGTTTGGGACAGAAGGTCTCTGTTTTACCTCAGCTGTAAAGCAATGGCTAGGTTCAAAGGGTAGTTTACAGGTGCTTGCAAATGTGGCCAAACTGTGGGCATGCAGGTTATGGGTTCTAGGAATTTTGGTGATTTGAAATTCAGTGAAGGAGTTTAGTATTTCAGCAGCAACAGATCTATAAGATCTCAGTCTTCTATCATTGGTGACAAAATTACCCTTTACTTGTTGGACCACTAGCTCTGAATCTCCTAGTATTGAAACTTTTATGGCTTGTAAGGATTTTACTAGTCTGAGGCCTAGTAAGAGAGCTTCGTATTCTGCCATATTGTTGGTGCACCTGAAATCTAGCCTATAGGCTCGACCTTCTGCATGACTGTTTTGTTTATTATGTATCCAAATTCCAGCTCCTGCCCCTAATTTGTTGACTGACCCATCAAATTCAAGAAACCATAGGATCTCTTTTTCTAGGGGAGACTTAATAACTTCTCTGTGATCTGGGATTGTGAGTTGAAGTTCTGGTTTTTCATTTAGTTTGTCTTTTAGGACAGTCTCATCACTTGATTGGATCAGCTTTATTTCTAGAGCAGTAGCTTGTTCATTAATGTCCTGATCTTGTTTGAGTGGCTTGGTTTCATCATCCTTTGTGAGACCTGAATTATCATTGAAGAGAATATATGAATCTATATCAGAATGGACAGCATATATGGGAAAGTTTTGAGGTTTTTCTTCACTGCTGACCATGTATTTCATAAGTGACTCTCTATATAACCTCTTGGGTTGACCAAAGACTGAGATGGTTGCATACGACATGTCTAATTGTAGGGAACCTTGGAGTTTAGCCCCCCATGATCTTGATAACAGCATCCCATATTTGGGTGGGATATCAGCAACTACAACGTCCATTAGAATTGTTTTATTTGGGTACTGAACTAGGGACACACAAAGATCTTTTATCAGACCTAAACACTTAACTTGGTTGGAGTCAAATGAGAATAGGTCCTTATATGGTCTTGTAATATCTAGATTCAATCTTTCCATGACAGATTTAGGCATCAAGTTGTGAGAGGCACCTGAGTCAAACATAGAATTGTGTGGTATCTTATCATGAACATGCAACTGACATAGAAAGGTAAGTTCCCTGTAACTGCTGTCTTTCCATCAACCTCTGGACCGAAAAGCAATTCTGGGGTGTCATCCAACACATTGACATTATCTTTATTACGAGTAAGTTGAAGGGTCTTCTTGATTTTTTGTCTATAAATGTCATGCTTGGCTAGTTCTGAAAGAGGAATAGCTACCTTTAATTTGCCAATTTCAGCTTCTAAGTCAAAAGGTTTATCCGGTTGGGTCTTGGTATTTTGGTTAATAGCCCTTTCCTTTTCAATGGAATCCTTGATGCCCTCCTCTTGATTCTCTTTTTGATCTTGAGGCTTATCCCATTTACTTGTCTTTTGAGAAATGTTGCTTGGGTTGTGTTGGAAGGGTGTTGTATGATCCAGATTTAAACAGGAACGCAATAGATTACAGAGATAACCATAAATACAGAGATGCGATAACCATAAATACAGAGATGCAGTGGAAATAATACTTCATTTCATTAATGGAAAATACTGAAATATGCTTACAAACAGAAATGGAAAGAAACCAGCTAGGGCGATGGTAGCTTATCTCTGAGAAGAGATGTGGCGGTTACATGCCTCTGAACTGTTCCGAACTGTATTACAATGAGGCTCAAAGGCCTATTTATTGTTGAGAAACAATGGAAAACCCTTCACATCCCGAAACCTAACCCTAGAAGATGAAACGCCAAATTGTGGGCCCCGTTTGGGTAAATTGGTACATCAATTTCCCGGGGTCATAACTTTGGCATACGATCTCCGTTTGACGCGTACGATAGCTCGTTAGAAAGATCTATCCGAGAACTACCACTTTGGGAAGGGCAACATAGGTCCATGGACCCATGTTGCCCCCAGATTCCCAAAAAAACGTCGTTTAGGGCCTCAAAATGGCTCCGGAAGTTCAGGACCCGAAAAACTGCTAAAAATAGTAAATTGTGCTACAATTTAGGAAACTGAAAAGACTGAAAGAGACAGTTGTGGGGGTCCAAATGGGTTAGTGGGTGGCCACCAACATCCACCTGGATCATTCCTCCCCCCTTAGGAAGCAATGGTCCCCATTGCGTTGAGTTCCTCCATCTGCTGAACTTGTCCTGCGATCTCTGATGTGTCCAGTGATGGTGGGAAGCATGGTCGACGATAGTCCACATTGAACATTTGGTGCAGGCGAAGGAATGGAGGAATGCTGTGCTCCAAAGCAGTGCTCCCCATAGCCTTGGTACTGCTGTAAGGACCATGTCGGAGTGGTCTGGGCTTCTGATGGGTTCTGGTAAGGCATTCTTTCTGTCGATGCAACCAGACTTTGTTGCCCACCTGAAACTTGTGTGGTACCCATGTGGGTGAGGAGAAGTTGTTCCTGTGTTTTTTCATGACCGTATCCCTTTGCTGCTGCTGCTGCATGGAGGAACCCTTTGCAGGGGTCATGGATGTAGCAACGATCTTCCCCTTATTTTGGGAGTGAACCCGACAGATGAATTTCCTGGTCTGTGATATGAGCTTGCTGCCTTTTTTGGTAGTGATCAAAGATGTGGCAGTAGGTGGGGTTACCTCTGGTATCCTGTATAATGAATTATTCAAAGAAATAATGACAGCACGAGGCCTTGACTCATACACAGCATGTCGCCTCCACAAGTATGGCTGGCCTAATAGTACATCACAAACATCCAGAGGTGTAACATCACACAATACCTCGTCTGTGAAGGGCTTGATGCTGTAGGGAAGGCGGCACTGCTGGCGAACTTTCAGATCTCGTCCTTCTTGAAGCCACCCGATACTGTACGGCTGCGGGTGCGGTGTAGTTGGTAGGCCCAACCGCTTCACAACCTCTGCTAAAATGAGGTTCTTTTGGCTACCACTGTCGACAATGAATTGCAGCGGTGAACCCTTCACCCACATCTGTGAGTGGAAAAGACGCTCCCCTTCCTCTGGATTTTCGGGCTCATCTTTCTGGATCTTGGCGGTGGCAACAGTGGCGCTGGGATCCGCATCAATGATCTGCTTCCCTTTGCCATTCCCATTGTCGGGTTCTGGCTCAGGATCAGAACATGCATCTGATTCGGAAGCCTTCAACTCAGCCACCAACGATTGCTTGGTCCGACACTCACTTGTGTTATGAGTGGGACTCTTGTGGAACTCACACCACTTTCCTGTGTCCTTCTTTAGCTTCGTGGTGTTGTTCTTTTCTTGCAGCTTCGATGGGTTGTCTTGGGTCACCCCGCCTTGGCTTTGTCCTTTGGGCTTCGGATTTGCAGATCCAAAGTCTCGCTTCTTCTGTTTGAACTTTTGCTCGATTTTGACAGCGTATCGGTATGCTGTGCCGAGTGAGGGGATGTCCAAGAACACCATCTCTTCCTGGATGTATTTGTGCAGGCAGCCACGGTATTTGAGTACCAAATGCAGCTCAGAATCTTTGATACCCAACTGTGTGCGAAGGGTATGAAAAATGTTTGTGAACTCCGGCACATCTTGGTCTCGTCCCTGTCGCAGTGTGGTCCATTTGATGTATTTGTCCTCATAGCTTCCGACAGGGTAGTACTGCTCCTTGATGGCATCCCGGAAGTCATTCCAAGTAGGTGCGGCTAAAAATAGTGAGCCTGTACTTTCATCCTTCTGCTCGCAGTAGGTTTCCCACCAGTCTTTGACGTGGGGGGCTGCTTTGAGAAGAGCAAAAACAATCTTTTCCCGACTTGAAAATTCATGAACAGAAAAATACCCATCTAGCAGATTTAACCATTTATCTACGACATCTGCGTCTATCTGACCCTCGAAGATGGGGATTTCAAAATTAACTTGTACCTTGAAGGGTGTGGCATTTCCAGAGTCGCTGTTGGAAGCCGATGCGTCGCCTCTGGGTAGCCGCTGAAGGATCTGCGCAAAGCTATCCATCATTGCGTTCCTTTGCCGCTCAAGCGCTTCTTCGAGCAAGAATTTGATAGGATCTCCTGCCCCCTCGTCTTTCTTCTCATCCGCCATGGGAGGCCGTCGGGATTTGCGAGGCTGGTCTTGCAAAGGTTCGACCAGTTCAAGCCCTAACTCCTTATATCCCGACCTCGTTGGGTACATGCAAAGAAAAAACAGAGAAAAAGCAGACCGCTCTGATACCACTGATCCGGATTTAAACAGGAACGCAATAGATTACAGAGATAACCATAAATACAGAGATGCGATAACCATAAATACAGAGATGCAGCAGAAATAATACTTCATTTCATTAATGGAAAATACAGAAATATGCTTACAAACAGAAATGGAAAGAAACCAGCTAGGGCGATGGTAGCTTATCTCTGAGAAGAGATGTGGCGGCTACATGCCTCTGAACTGTTCTGAACTATATTACAATGAGGCTCGAAGGCCTATTTATTGTTGAGAAACAATGGAAAACCCTTCACATCCCGAAACCTAACCCTAGAAGATGAAACGCCAAATTGTGGGCCCCGTTTGGGTAAATTGGTACATCAATTTCCTGGGGTCGTAACTTTGGCATACGATCTCCGTTTGACGCGTACGATAGCTCGTTAGAAAGATCTATCCGAGAACTACCACTTTGGGAAGGGTAACATCGGTCCATGGACCCATGTTGCCCCCATATTCCCAAAAAAACGTCGTTTAGGGCCTCAAAATGGCTCCGGAAGTTCAGGACCCGAAAAACTGCTAAAAATAGTAAACTGTGCTACAATTTAGGAAACTGAAAAGACTGAAAGAGACAGTTGTGGGGGTCCAAATGGGTTAGTGGGTGGCCACCAACATCCACCTGGATCATTGTATCTACTGGTTGCTGTTTTGAGGGGGATGTTTCAGTTATTTCCTCAATGGTTATCTCATCTGTAATTGGACCAGTTTTGTCACTTGGTTCTGTGACAACAACTTTCTTAGGCTGTGGAGTGCCCTTTGTCTTGTCAGGTTGTGTCACATTTATAGTTCTGCTTCTTAGCTTGTATTGTTTATGAACTTCATAAACAACTGTGTCATATCCTTGTTTAAAGTCAAATGACTCACCTGACCTGGTTTGGAATTGCTGAATGTCATCATCCTTATGATCTTCTTGACTCAGAAAAACTTGTTGCTCATCATTCAGGCCCATCAGATTAATGTGGGTGTCATCTGTTTGCTCATTCGCAGTGGATGCCTCAGTGTAGTTTTCCTAGAAAGGAGGTCTTATGTTTGGATCAGAACTGGCCTTGCTAGCGTTTGGGTTTTGATTTCTCCTAAAATTGGGGTTCCTGATAGGGTTATTTTGTGGTGCTTCCCATGATGACTTTCTCTCAACTGATTCTACTCTATCACCCAATCTCTTCATACCAGTGAGTATTGCATCCAGTTTTTGATCAAAGGCTGAGGGTTCTTCTTTGAATGTGGTTCTCTTTTCCAATCTTGCCCTGTTTCTTTTGGCAATCAGGTTAGCCTCTATCGTGACAGCAACCTTTTGGGCATCTTCTAGGGTTTCATGGGCTCTTTCCTTCAACTGATATGCCATATCAGGGTCAAAACCATCAGGAAATTTGTACAAGGCTAAATCAGGAGGAGGTCTCAAATTATGTGGTATTGCATTATATACATTGTTGAATCTTGCACAATACTCCAAAACGGTCTCTTGAGGACCTCGTTTGATTGTATCATATTCACCAAGTATGTGCAGGGGATCTTTATTTTTCTCCCATCTATTAGTAAAGGCTTGATAAAGCTCATCAGGAGTTGTGATGGTATTTACAGCCAGTGATCTAAACCAAGTTCTTACATCCCCTGTCAGGCTCTGAACAAAGATTCTCATTATCACACTATCATCATCTATTTCATAGTTCTCAAAATGGTCTTGCATCCTCTTGGCATGCTGAATTGCTGTGAAAGGGCCAGTGGAGTCAAAATATGAGATCTTGGATTGGTAGTCCTGTGGTAGAGCTGCAGCATTAGCAGGCAACTGTAGGGGTGCATATCTATTAGCCATATTTGCAGGATTTATAGGGTTGACAGGGAAAACTGGGATAACAGGGTTAGTTGGAACGGTAGAAACTAGAGTGTTGGTCAAGGGAATATGTGCAGTGGATGGAGGTGTGAAAGGAGGGCTTTGAGATGTGGATGGGGAACTGGGGGAATCAAGGGTAGATCGAAATAGAACCTTGATTGGAGTTGGAACAGGGTTTGGATAAGCTGTCTCGGGACTTAAATCAGCAACAGTTTCCTGTCCTTGCTGCTTCCTAATGATTTTAGGAATTGTATTAGGATTTTCAAAAACAGTTGGTCGGTTGGGGTGAGGATTTGACCTTGTATATCACGGATTCTTCTTAGGAGCCAGCTTCTGAACTTGTTTTTGAGTATGTTTTTTGGAATATTTTTGTGTCTACAAGGGCCAGACAAGATTTTGGAGTGACTGTGTATATCTTAAAGCTAGCATGAAAATTGACTGCAAGCAGCTTTAAGAAATATACAGAAATTAGAAAATCCTGAGGAACTCCCCATCGGAGTCACCAATTATGTTAACACCCAGGTTGTTCCCTTTGACTCCCAAGGGAATACGGCCGGGGTAACCACTAACATATCTTTGGATTACAACTTCTAGCCAAACTGTAATCAGAGAGGGCTCTCTCTTTAAGGTTTATCTCTCTTTTGTGAATATTTTAGGCTAGCTATGAATTCAGGTTTTGGTTTTATGTTTTGGTTGAGGGATGTCTTCTGTACCTAAGGTGGAAATATTCAGATAGTTCTAGTCCATTGGGCAATGGATTCTGTGGCTACAGGTTGTTTGAGATATTTAGTTGAGGTGCTGAAATTGCAGGGCCATTCAAATACATCATGAAACAAAATTTAAATTGTGATGATGAAGTGTGTTTAACCAATGAAAAGCAATTAAGAATTCTCCACTAAGCTGGGGGTGTAAGAAAGAGATATATTGCACAGGAGCAAACTTGAATTCCTGAAACAACAATCACTGTGAAAGATATAGTTTGGAGGTGCAGCAGTTAAGAATTACACCTTATGACTATAAGTGAAGAAAGACATTTATAACAGCATAGATTGAGTTCAGGGTACTCTGTGAATAAATCCTGGAACTATTCTTTTTCTCTGCCATTAACTATGAAACACAAAAACATGAATGAGATATGAAAGGACAAAAAAAGAAACACATAACGAAGAGTTTTTAAGGAAACCTTATTGTGCCATGAAGTACACAAGAATCCTGTAACATTTAGAAAAACACCACAATGACTCAGATAACGCAGAGCTTTGGAAATTCCATCAGCCTTTGTATTAATACTCTGAAAATTTACAGCATAAGGAACTCTAGAAGAGAAATCAACAACAACCCCTGCACACTTATGCGAGGGGGGTATATATACAAACGATCATACAAAATATCTGAGGCGTTGAGTCATCTGAGAAATAAATATGTTCACCAACTTGTACAGAACAGTAGATAAGAAGTTATTACAGCTTTGAATACAACATAAATGCTCTTCAATTTTGTCAGAAGACTTTTTGACCTTTGGAGGCCACTGAGTCGGTTGAATGTTCTGTTATAAATGCTGGATGACATGTCTTTAAGGCTTTGTCCTCCTGTATCTTTTCGGCCCTGTCACTCGTGACTGTCATGCTGCTTTAGTGGCCGAATATTTTTGCTGAGTTGGCTCAGCCCTTTCTTCTCCATGCATGCTGATTTTATCAAAATTTTCCTGTGTATGATAACTTGTATTTTTAAATGAAAGAACTTGAATACAAGCTCTGGTTTACAGTATTGTTTGTATCATTTTGGTCTAGAATTCCTTTGTGGGCAATTGATGTCTCAGGATTGCCTCTAGAGTCTCATCTGCCTCTGTGTATTTGTAGAAGTTTGGAGGCACTTCAAACAAATGCTGGATCTCATTCATAATGAAAAATAAATTCTCAACCCTGTTGTAGAGACTCTGCCCTGATGCTGGCCTTGATTCTTCTGAAGTGCTGGGTCTTTCTGTAATCTAATTTGTAGCAAATGTGTTGACCCTTTTGGCACAATGTTCATGAGAAAGTAGTCTTCCTGCGCTGTTCAGTAAGCTACGAAGACCTCTGTTTTGCAATGCCACAAATTTGTCCGTGAACTTATTAACCTCTGTCTGCATATCCTGGCTTCTTCTTTCCAGTGTTTGTACCAGGTTTCTTAGTGTGAGGACCCTCTTTATCAGCTGGATGGTTTTAGTTCTACTGGAGATTCCCATTTCTGCCAGCTGAGCACTTGTTCTGTTATTAAGCACATTAATCATTCTATTGGCAACCTCAGGCATATTGCCTAGAGATGCCCTTGATCTCTGGATTTCTCTGTGTGCTTTTCCTATGAGCTCTATTTGCTCATGAATGGTCTCAATGTATTGACATTGATCAGTGATTCATTGGCCAATGTTGGCCCATAAAATTGTCTTAAGCTCAGCTGTCACTTTGTCAAGTGTGAGCTCCTTCTCCAGCTCCTTTATCTTATCCTTAAGGGCCTTTATTTCCCTTCCTTTTTCTGCTACAGTCTGCTTGGATTTATCATATCTTTCATTGAGCTTGGCTAGACTCTCCCTGGCCTCATTTAGCTCTGCCATTTGGGCTTCCAGGGCTTGGATTTCATTCTTGAGTTTCTGAATATCCAGGCTTGGAGCCTACTCTGTTGTTGGTGCAGTTGCTGATGATGGTGCTGTCCGTTCAGTAGAAGGAGCCGTAGTCTGAGGAGGTTCCTCCAGGTTAATTATTTCTGGAGGAGGCTGAGATGTCTGTCCTCCTTCTTTTTGTTGTAATGCTGCCTGCAGTGCAGCCTGTGCAGCCTCTGATTCTCCCAATTTCTCTTGTGTTTGGATCAGCTGTTTGTATAGGGACAGTAGCATAGCTAATGCATCTTGGTCATGTCTCAGCTGGGCAACTTCTCCAGTTTGTGGATGAATGGTTGGTGGGACTTTTACCATTTTCCTCAGTGCTGCCATATCTGCATCTCTTAATTTCAATAATGCTTGTACAGCCTTGATGTCCTTGGCATCATGCCCAAGTTCTATTATTATCTCCTCTAAGGCCTTGATTATGTTGTCCTTTGCTTGAGAGGATGCTCTCTCCAACTCAAGTTGGGCAGCTGTATTATTTAGGCTATTTTCTAGCCTGTAGTTCTCCAATGTCTTATCTGCCAAGGAGGCATACACCATCTCACCTGTTTGCTTATGTAATTCGATTTTATCCATTGGGTGGATGTCCTTGGCAAGGACCTCAAGGTTGGTCCTTATGTAATCTGCAGCTGACTGCGACTGCAACACTCCTGGCATAAAGTGGCTCATGATCATCTTGCCCTCCTGAACATCATATGCAGACATTAGTCTTTGCTGGTTAGTGGGAGACATTTTCAAAAAATGATTATATAGTTGTACTCTTATGGGCTCATTCCTCTTCTTTATGTCAATGAACTGCTGCTTGATGCCCACCTCAGCTCCTCTTTGCTGGCTTGAGGAGCTGACTTCTTCTCCCACTGTCCTCTCTTGTTCCTGCTGGAAGGAACTTCCAGATGCCTCCATGCTAGGTGGGCCCATGCCCAAAGATTGCCTTATAGGCATTTCTTCCTCTGAGAGGGGATTCATTCTATGTCTTTTCTCCCCATGAGTTTTTGATGTTGTGAGGGGAGTCTCTCTGTCCCTCTTTTTGCTTATGTCTTCTTTTTGTGGGGTTTGGAGGACTGAGGCCTCCACTGTTGCCTCCTGCCTAGGAGGTAGGGTGTCCTGAGCTTGCTGCCCGGTGGATTCTGGGGCCTGTGATGTTTGCTCTTGCTGCACTGGCTGTTCTTTTTCTTGATGCCCCCCTGGTTGCTGCTGTTCCTGTGGATGTTGCTGCACTTCCTGCTACTGTACATATTCATGAGGTGGATGCTGTGGCTCCATCTCTTTCTCTTTGAGTTTGCCAGAGGTTTGATCTTTTGCTTTGGCTGCTTGCTGATGTGTTGTGGAGGACGAGGCAGCGACTCCCACTTGAGTGCCTGGAAGAGAAAATACCTGTGCACAAAGCTCTAAGTCAGCCATCTTTTGGATATTTTTAACTACTCTTTGATTTAAATCTTCTTGTGTGACAGCTTCCTCTAAGGTGCCTCTCCTCCACTTTATTTGATTTGCATACTTTCCTATATGAGGCAACCTTACGTGGTGATAACTGGCCAGCCTATACTTGACCCTTCTTAAAGTTATGAAGTGATTGGGGTCATAAGGTTTCCAAAGGAAACTGGTCCGTAGGCCAAGGGATTCTAGCATTCCGTCTTCTTCTTGCCAACCTTCCTCCCTTTTGTTGTAGATGAAGTGGCCTAATTGGTTTCTTACTTTGAGCTGTGCTTTCTTGCCTTTGCCTGAAAAATTTACTACATCAGTATTCCCAAACTGCCTGAAGTATTCAAGGGCAAACAATCTCATGGGCACATATCTGGGCAATCTATATGGGGACAGCTCACACCCATATATTCTGATGACTGTGTGGTGTTGGTAATAGTACCAATCCCCAATGTTGTATTCCTTGGACAGCTGAAGAATCCTCTGCATCTCATCAGTTAGTCTGGGAGGTGGTGAGCTCATAAGAAGAGACATGGCTGGGTGGATGAAGAGGTCTATAAACTCACAATAAGTATATGGAGAACAAGATCTGCAGTGGAAGGCAGAGGACTAATAAACCACTGACCTTGGATTTCCTTGTGCATCCACTCTCTTCATAGCAAAGTGAAACTTCTCATGTTGATAATACAAAATTAAGTGGTAGATGTAAGAGGTGTATCTGAACACCCTTTCTCTTGCCAAGTTCATTAATTACTCATGTGTTTTGTCAGATATGTAGGTGGAATAGTCATAGCAGATTGGAGACTTGCCAGGGGAAAACATGAGCATCATCACTAGCACAGTTTCATCAACAAATTCAACTGAATTATAGCCCAGAATGGGACTGATCATGTCTACAAGGTCCCTGCCCAATTGGTTAAGGTAAACATGAGAAATGGGAGGGTACTTCATAGTGTCACAGTCAATGTACAATTGATTTAGTTTGGTGACCTGAGCATCTGTCAATTTAGCTCCTTGCTTTATCAGATCAACCAGTGATAAAGGGACTAATTTCTTCTCAGTTTTGAACTGCAGCATCTCTTTGACGTCTTCAGGGGTGACATAGAAAACAACTAAGCCTGAAGGGTCAATCACAGCCCTCTGAGTTGCGTCGTAGCACTCAGCACATAGGTGGATTAGGTCAGCGAATTGGTTGACCTGAGGGAGTTTGAAGAGAGGGAGGAAAGAATCCCAAATGCCCAATACATTTGTTCCAGCCTCATGTTTAATCTTCAATTCGTTTAACAAGTGGATGTGGTACTTGCTGTGCATTAGCATTTCTTCTGATATCTGATAATCCAGGTCTGCTAATGGTTGCCATTCCAATTCTCTCTGAGGGGCATTTAATGGAGCAATGTTCAAGGCTACAGGAGCTACTGGTGCATCCATGGTTACTTTAGGCTTCTGTTTGTATGCACTGGTGTTACTATGCAGAGCAACACAGAGGAGTATTTCTTGGAAAGAGAGGTGATTTACTGAGGAACAGAGGATAAAATGGCAATGGCAGCAATTGAAATACTGCACAGAGCACTGATAGGGCAAATGCTTGGCTTTAGAAACTCTCTATACGGTGAATTGGTGCAGCTTGGGTTCTCAGTTCACGAATGCGTGAACCAACTGTATGTTTTGTGCAACCTCGGGTAGACAAGGCTCTGCAGGAGAATTTCGACTTAACATTTGAAAATGGAGGCTTGCCACAGGGGATTTGCCGGTAAATTATAATCTTGCCCACTCTTTTAATTTTGTTTTAGACAATTACGGACACAACCGAGCGCAGGGGAGGTAAATTTGATAAATACCTAGTGAATTGCTTGGAAAAGTTTGCAAATGCAGGTGGGATGGAAGCGCCGGCAGTCTCCTGGTTGATTTCAATTGGTCAGCGATGGATTTGGACGTAAAATGCATGTAGGGGGAGTAACAGTCTTTTTCGCGAAAGTAACGAGAAACATGAATTTTGGCCAAAATATAGACTTTTGGGTTATTTGGCACCTTTTTTGGATGACATCATCATGATGTCATCAGGTGGGGTCAAGGTCGGATGATGTCAGCATGATGTCATCGAGACACGTGGCGGCTTGAGAGTGGTCCACGGGGATGGTGAGGTGGCAGGCAGGTCAGAGCAGTGGCAGACGGGGGCGTTGACACGGCAGTGATGCAATAATGATGTGGTAATGACGTTGGCATAGCGGGTTAACGGAAACCGGAAACAGTAAGCGGTTTGATATCGCACCGCCTTATATACGGAAGTTGAATTGTCAGAGGGTGCTCCGATACGATTTGGGGGTGACGTGTGGCAGAGGCCTGACGTCACCATCTGACAAATTTCGGAAGCTATCCTTTGGACGTCGGAGCCGCTCCGATATGCATGTGGGCCGTCGGATGAAAAAGGCCAGATCTGACGGTTGACGGATTGTTGAGATGCTAGGTCGATACAGATGCGGGCGGGGTTTAAAATAATATATTTTTTGGAAGATGCGCCCAGCGAGAACCTTTGGAGTTTGGCAAACTTATATGGTTTTCAATGTATTTTTATAAAAAACGCGCATAGCGCCCAAACTTTGGGTAAAATGAAAAAGTGGGTTTTTCATGTGTTTTCACAAATAAAGCGGGTTATGGGTGAAAATGAGATTTTTTACAAGGTTCTTTTGCAAATGAAGGGGTTAATGGTTTAGATATCTTCTGAAGGGGAAAGAGGGGTTGGGTTTGGGTTTTTAGACTGACCAGATGACAATTTAATCCCTGACAGTGAACATATGGCTATAATGCCAGGGGGGAAGGGATATTTATAGAATGCTTGGGGTTTATACACCATAGTGTTTATAATAATAGGGAAAGGGTAACATAGGGGATTTACATAATAAGAAATTAGGGGCTAATATGAATGGAAGAAATGAATGAGGAGTGATATCACTAAGTTTATGTGAAAACAACTTAGCTTAGGGAGTAGATCAAAATGAAAAGAATTTTAGACAAGAAATGTGGCTTTTAAAGGAATAAGAACCAATATAAAACCTTAAATTCTTTCATGAGCACAACTGATGAAGGGATGTTAGTAATGAAAGTGAAAGGGGAGAAAAGGGAGTTATTCATGCTCCTTTGCTTTGATGCAACATGATGGAGAAGAGGAGCTTCTCTATCTATTGATGTTTCCTTTAATTTAGACCATCAAGATTCAGTTGAAATGAATGACATTTCTGCAACCCCATCTACCTACCCATCTATTTGCCTAGCATTTTTTGTTTCTTCATGGAGGGTGCACTTAGATTTGCAGACCCTTATGTGCCTTTTCTTTTCTTTTGGATTTTTCTTTTGATTCTCTATCTCAGGCTACCCTTATTGCTTCCAAGGTCCCAGATTAAGCAGTTGGGAACCTTATTTTCTCTACCTAGCTACTGGTCTGCCAAGATTAAACAGTTTGGACAGACTTCTTTCTCTATTCTATAATAGAAAATTGAAACATGGCATGATCCAGATTAGGCTGTTGGACCATCCATCGAAAATTTAGTCAACATCAAGCTTTTGTATACACCTTGTCTTCTTATGGAAATATGGGATCTTTGAATCACCAAAGCAGAGCATATTTGGAACTTTTATTTGCCAATCATGAAATATGAAACCTATTGGTATAGGTAGCTAACAGAAGGCAGAAAGAAGCTAGAGTCGAAGAGCTAGAGAGCCAGAGCTAGAGCCAAGAGCCAGAGCCAGAGCCAAGAGCCAGAGTCAAGCCAAGAGCTCGAACCAAAGCCAAAGAGCCAGAGTCAGAGCCAAGACCGAAAACCAGGAGCCAAAGAACTAGAGCCAAGAGCCAACAGCGAGAGGGGATTAAATGGTGTCTGAACCCACTGTTTTTTGTACAAAACAATAGGATTTGGGCCAATAGCTTGTAGAAACTACTTACACCATAACCCTAGAGAGCCTAGTTGAGTTGACTAGAGCTCACAGAGACGTAGCCCAAGAGTTGTGCGTGAACTCCTATTTAATTTGATGTCTTATGTGTTTGTTTTTACTACTGCGTTATTGACTGTTATATGCATTTATATACTAGTTTAATCACATTCACATATCAGTACAAACAACATATTTTAAAGCGAATAATCAGCTGAAACAACTACAAGCATACACCTATATTTTCAAGCATTTCTTAATTCCGCATTGGTTAATCAAATACACTTGGGAAAATTTAAGCTTTGGAAGTGGGAGAGGTTCTTGTAAGCTAGACAAGAAGCCTAAGAGCCCCATTTTCAGATCACAGGTGTTTTGCATATTCCTCCATTAGCCAGAAATCTAATTTCTGTAAGGAAGCTAGATGATGCAGGTGTTAAAAAAGTGTTCGAGAATGATACCTACAAGATGGCTCAGGGGACACTGGTATTGATGCAGGGAGTTCGAATTGGAACTCTGTACAAGCTGCAAGGTAGCACTATTGTTGATGCATGCAATAGTTCCATGGTTCTTGAAAGTGGAGCAGAAAATATAGTGGTCTCTGTAGAGAAGACCATGCTGTGGAATCAAAGGCTTGGAAATATTGGAGAGAAGGGTCTTTGAATACTTCATGGTAAAGGTATGGTAGAAGGTATGAGTAATAGATCTCTGGATTTTGATTTTTGTGAAAATTGTGTATATGGGAAGCAAAATCAGCTGAGTTTCCCCTCTGGTGGTAAGACGGTGAAATATATATTAGAGTTTTTGCACAGTGATGTGTTTGGACCTGTGAAGGTTCCTTCACTGGGTAAGTCTATGTACTATGTATCATTTATAGATGACTTCTCAAGGAATACATGGATGTATTTCCTTAAGAAGAAATCTAAAGTCTTTGACATGTTTAAAGAATTTAAGGCTCTGGTGGAAAACGATAACGATGGACAGATAACGATGGAGAGTTTTGCAGTAAGGAATTTGAAGAATTCTGTAAGAAGTGTGGTATAGCATGGCACAAGACTACTCCGTATACACCTCTGAAAAATGGAGTTGCAGAAAGAATGAACAAGATGTTGATGGAAAGGGAAAGAAGCATGCTCAGTGGTGTCAGGTTAGGACAAGAATTATCGACAGAGGCGGTGGAGACAACATGTTACCTGGTCAACAGATCACCTTCATCAACGTTGGAGGATAAGACTCCACAAGACGTATGCATTGGTAAGAAACCCTCTCTTTCACATATGAGGGTATTTGGATGTGATGCATATGTACATGTTCCAAAGGAGAAATGAACTAAGTTGGATAGTAAATTTGAAAAGTGCATCTTTATTGGGTATAAGGATGGTTTAAAGGGTTATAAGCTTTGGAACCCAGTAACAAGGAAGGTTATGCACATCTGAGATGTGGTGTTCAGAGAGGTGAAAGATGTCATTAAACATGAAGTCCAACCAAAGGAACCTGAGAAGATAGATTTTGAGCTAAAGGAGGAAGAATCATACTCTACACCAGAGGAATCAGAAGATGAAGAGACACAAACTCGGGGTGTGAAAAGATCGATTCTAGAAAGAAGGTAGCGAGAAAGGTATAATCCATATTCTTTCTATTCAAATTTTGCTTTACCTACTTTTGATGATGATCCCAGAACTGTGAAGGAAGCAATAGATTCAGAGGATGGAAAACTCTAGAAAGACGTCATGGTTGATGAAATGGAATATTTGCACAAAAATGAGGCTTGGGATCTGGCAGAGTTTCCAACTGGAAGGAAACCCATTGGCGGCAAATGGGTGTTCAAGAAGAAGAAAAATTCATAAGGAAAGCTGAAGAAATACAAAGCTCAGTTGGTAGCAAAAGGTTATTCCTAGGTGCCGGGAATTGATTTTGGGGATATTTTTTCTCCTGTTGCCAAGGTAACCTTTTGAGGTAGAACAGATGGATGTGAAAACAATATTTCTTCATGGGGATCTGGAAGAGGAGATCTACATGAAGCAACCTAAAGGTTTTGCAGTGAAGGGTAAGAAAGAACTAGTATGCAAGTTAGAGAAGTCTCTATATGGGTTAAAACAATCACCAAGGATGTGGTATTAGAAATTTGATACATTTATATAGGGAATTGGCTTCACCAAAAGCAAAGCAAATCAGTGTGTGTATTTTAAATTAATTGGTGACCATGTTATTTATTTGGTCTTATATGTGAATGATATGTTGTTGGTTGGAAATGACAAATAAATTATCCAAGATTTGAAGAACCAATTTTCCTCCAAATTCAAAATGAAAGATATTGCTGCTGCAAACTATATTTTGGGCATGGAAATTAAAAGAGATTGGGTGAAGAGGAAGCTTTGGTTAAACAAAAGGAAGTATGTCGAGACAATACTATAGAAGTTTGATATGCAAGATAGTAAATCAGTGAAGGTTTGTATTCCCGTAGGTGTGAGGCTATCTGCTGAAAAGTGTCCCAAGACACAAGAAGAGGAATAGGACATGTCCTATGTTCCATATGCAAGTGAAATCGATAGCCTGATGTATGCAATGGTCTGTACTAGACCAGACATTACACATGCAATGGGAGTATTGAGTAGGTTTATGTCAAAACTAGGAAAGGAGCACTGGACAACAATGAAGCGGGTTTTCAGGTATTTGTGTGGCACTAGTGATTATGGTTTTTGCTACCGAGGAAGACCAAGATTGGACAGAGTGTTGGGTATTCGTGGCTTTGTTGATGCAGACTGGGCTGGAGATTTGGATGAAAGAAGATCTGCAAGTGGGTATGTGCTTAACCTATTTGGAAGTGCAATTAGTTGGATGAGTAAAAAATAATTTGTAGTGGCACTATCAACTAAAGAGGTAGAATACATGGTAGCCACTCATGCAAGCAAGGAAGGAGTTTGGTTGCAAAGATTATGTTCAAGTATGGGGTTAGTACAGGGAGCTATAAGGATAGACTGTAACAGCCAAAGTGCAATTTTCTTAGACAAAGCAAATTAATTTTCAGTATCACTTTGTGAGGGATATGATAGAAGACAAAAAGGTGTTGGTGGTAAAGGTGGACACCTTGAAGAATACTGCAGATACATTGACAAAATCTATGAGCTCGGACAAGCTCTCTTGGTGTAGAGAAACAATGGGCATTGCAAGGCTGGATAAATGACTAAGATCTCTTATGGCCCCCTATGGAAAGAAAACAAGAAGTGGGATAATGTTGGGTTGTGTTATATTCTTTCCATGACTAGCCCACGTAGTTAACTGGGGGTTTAGCAGGGGGGCGAAGCCCCCCCTTTGTTGCACCAATTGCATAGTCGGGGGGGGGGTCACAGGGGGTTAAAGCGGTGTAGGTAACCCCAATCTATGGGGTTAGGGGCAGTGACCCGGAAAATTTTGTTTTTGGACCATATATTAGGTTGGGCGGACCTACCTATGGTTTTGTGCATGATTTCGCACATGGTTTTGGATGCAATGGTTTTCGATGCATAGTTTTAGACGCGATGGTTTTCGGTCCATGGTGTTCAGTGCTTCAGCATGTAAAAATATGTATTGTAACATTGAAAGGATCATAATGAAAAATCAAGATGGTAGTCCCAGTTTTGGGATCCAAGGGAAAATCTCTATGTATATGTGTTTTATGTGTTATTCTCTCGCATTATTTATTTTCTGTGTTTTAGAATTTGTATGCAGGTAATTTCTGTATGGGGTTAAAACCTACAGAAATGGCTAGGGTTCAGTTGGAACTGAACCTTCAGATAGCGGAACTGCAATTGAAGGCGTAGCCTTTAACTCCACCAGAGGTTAAGGAACAATGTGCCACTGCGATGACGACAGAAATAGTGACGGTCAATACTACAATGATAGACTGCACAAAGTTGTTCGAGCAGTCGTTCGAGGTCCTCACCACCCTGCAAGAGGACCTGAACATACAATGCCTAGAGAGAGAGGCACGTGAGCGGTAGCAGAGATACACCAAAGTAAAAGGGACCGCGTAGATGGTTTCCTTTACACAGAGGCTTGCAAGGATGCAGCAAGGTAAAGCGCTCAAGGAGAAGGTGGATGTTTCCCGACATAAGGAAGTTTTTTTGAAGGCTCACATACCACCATGGATCAATGAGGCGTACACCATTACAACCTCCATTGAAGAAAATCTCACATAGCTACAAGCAACGTAGGAAAGGATCCAGGGTAGTAGTTTAACCACAACTATCACTGAACAACGTGTCGAGGAAGTACAGTGGGCGGCCGCTCAGTGCGCTACCGAACTTGCAGTGATCCAATTAGAGTTGGAAGGTCTTCACACAAAGATCTCCGCATCGACAAAGTGACTCGAGGGCGAGTCACAATGTTTGCGTTGGGGGCCTGTTGGGTGTGGGATCCCCCAAGGGATATTTTGGGACTTAGAGCCTGATTTCGGTCAATTTTGTAATTCTAATGTAAAGACTCCGCATTTTGTGGGTGTCGAGTGTGTATTTTGTAAAGAGTCATAGGGTTGTCTGCCCTTAATTTTGTTATTGTAATGCTAGCTATAGAGATCTACAAATGGTTCGCGGACCATGGGATTGTATAAATAGAGCGAGGCTCTAAGTAGTTTGACAACATGAAGGAATGGAAGAATCAATGATGTATGTGAGAACGATCTGAGGAGAAAAGTCTACTTTTGGGTCATAGAGTAGGAGAAGGCTCTGCAACTGAGTGCGCAGAGGCCTAGTAGTTCGTAGTTGAGTGTGCGAGATAGATCTGAGGAGAAAAGTCTACTTTTGGGTCATAGAGTAGGAGAAGGCTCTGCAGCTGAGTGCACAAAGGCCTAGTAGATCGCAGATGAGTGCGTGGACCCCTACAGATGAGTGTGTGGGGTGAGCCGAGTCTGTAACAATTGGAAGTATTAATAAAGAGAAGTTTCCTATCATTTCTACGTATTTATTAACTATTTTATGCATCTGTTACATTGGATATAAATTTCACTTTTAATGCTTATATGATGCGTGAATGTGTATAATTGTATTAATTAAGTGAACACAAGATAAAATAACTATTTACGCAAAGATAAGTAAGGTATGTTAAGAAGATAAGTAAGATACATGGTGTAGTTCGGGAAAATAGTGCAAGTTGTTGCCATAGTAGTGCGAAAGCATCTCAACCCCTTTTTAGGGCTACACAAAAGACAACTATAACAGATCACGAAGGTATTGAAGGTTATAATAGTGCACGAAATGACCTATGCAAAGGTAGACATATTTGGACGAAAATGACATCACAGACATCTCAAGGGTGTGGAAAGTTGGTTCCAATATCCCCCCATACTGCTTTGGGTGAGACTTCAGTCTGCGCTCCACGAGATGATGCCGAAAGGGCCAATAGCATAGGGATCTGTTTGTCAAAATAACTCAGAACTTGGGTCAGGACCCCATAAGCCAACATGCTTATAACTTCAACAGAATGAGGTGAGTTCGTAATGTAACTCCATGTCTAGGTTATTGTACTATCAAAAGGGGGAGGTAAAAGTGAGCCTCTTAATGAGAGGGTATAGTCCAAACCCATGAAGAAACACATGCAAACAATAGGAATGGTTTGTCTAACATCCAGCAGAAAAGTCCACAGTGGATGTGGTAGTCGTGAAAACGAAATCTCAAGGGAAAGAACCCACACCGTCCAGCTGAGTAGTCGACACATATGCACACCATATATCAGTAGTCTCAATAGTGGGACATTGGAGCCACTCCTCACTCCTCAAAGAACAGATTACAGACACCCAAGGCTATGTGGGAGGAGCCAAGATGAAATTCCTTTGCTCATAAAATGACGAGGTATATATAGCCAAGGGGGTATAACTAACCCCTGTGACTCTTCGAATTCCCTCATGATTGTTTGAATTCCTATGAATTTTAGAATTTACATGACTCGTCGATTTCATATGTGGGTCTCTTGGACTTCCACTTTACATTACATTAATTATAACAAGTATGGCCCATAGTAGTGAAGTGGCCAAGATAACTCATGACACTGCTGACATGTATTCGTTGACTATTATGTCTGTGTCAAGCTACTTTGTTGCTAAGTAATGATATGCTCTCAGTCTAAGATATCTTCATCTTCACATGGAAAAGTGTCCGGAGTCTTCGATGGTCTTGGTTGGTCTTGCTTGATGATGTATGTGTGATATGAATGGAAAATGACATCCACCCATAGTATTCATTCATCCATTGAATTTACCCATGGTATTGTAAGTGGCATCCACCCATGGTACTCATCCACCCATGGTGTTTATCCACCCCTGAAATTTACCCATGATATTGTAAGTGGCATCCATCCATGGTATTCATTCACCCATGCCCATATTATAGGTGGAATTAACCCTTGGTATTCATTCTCCCATGGTATTTATCTACTCATGGAATTTACCCATGGTATTTTAAGTGACATCTAGCCATGGTATTCATTCACCCATGGTATTTACCCACCCATGGAATTTACCTATGGTATTGTGACCAAAAAAGGTTATAAGTAACAAGTCACATTTTGTACAAGGACAGATTATCCACCACAATGTAGTCTTTACATTTATTATATTTTTTAATAAAAAAAAATCGTTATCGTTTTGTTATTGTGTATTCTCCTCTTTTCTTTCGGCATTTCAATTGTTAAGATCTCGGGGGACTCCCTCAATATCTGGATCAGTGGTATTAGATTTAGGTTACAATTCCATGAGAATGAGGCTTTGATGCATATTTGAGTTTCATATTTTTACAGAAATATCCAACAAAATTCAAGCATGTGCTACAACCTCCACAAATCACTTTCTTGGGTAAAAGGTGAAATTTTTTTTTTTTTTTTTTTTCAGGAATTTATTTGGGCGACAAGTTTTCAGATTAGATATGAACATTTTTGTGAAAAAAAAAAAAAAAAAAAAATTAACATATCAGGATTCTTTGTTGAAAAATACCGAAATTCAAGAAAAAAATCAGTCGAATTAGAGTCTAGATGAGGAATATATCGTTGATTTAAAATCAGTTATGTTGTAGAAAGTTTTCTAACAACAATTCATGGACAACTACTCTCCTATCATTTTTTATAGTGTTTGTGAAAATTTTCCAAAACATGATTGTAGATATGAGCTCCTCTCGAAACATCACTCTATTTCAAAAAAAAATTTTGGTCAAATCAGAGTTCGGATGAGGGAGATATCATTGATTTAAAATAAATTATTGTTTTTAGAACTTTTGTGACAACGAGACAGTTGCAGCACGAATATGAGTTTCCAAAGTGTCAAGATAGGGATTTCAATCAAATGAGAAGATGCAGAATGGTTATTCTATTTCCAAAAACAGGTTATAATAAAGATTTTGAGTTATATTCACCAAGTTATGCCCATTTTAAATCTGGATCGGGTCCCCTTTGGAGATGTGCTCTCCCACTCGACTTTGGTAGGCACTTTCCTCACATTCATCAATTTCGGCATAGGAGCATCTATATTGCGTTAATTGGAGATGTGCCCTCTCACCCCAGGCTATGTAGGCACCTGATACTTCATCAACAGTCAACATCATGGTTATGGATCAACCAAATAAAATCCTTGTCATCGAAGTCCATTTGCTAAGCCACAAACTGTTAGTATCACTATTGGTCACAAGCATTATAGGGTATCTCTGTCCTTGGATCATCATTTTTCATGGTTATGGATCATCCACAAACCCACACTTCATCGAAGTCCATTTTTTAGGCCACACACTGTTAGTATCATAGTTGATCACAAGAATTACAGGGTATATCCATCCTCAGATCTTTGTTTGCCATGGTTATGTGTCATCCGTAAAGCCACAATTTATTGAAGTCCATTTGCTAGGCCGACACTGTCGGTATCATAGTTGGTCACAAGCATTACAGGGTATCCCTATCCTCGGATATTCGTTCATCACAATTATGGGTTAAACACACAAAACCCTTCTCTTCAATGGCTCTTCATATTCAACAAAGGCTTCGGTGGGGGGAACTTCACGCAATGCAGACCATTTCTTTTTAAGGAGGGAAGAAATATCCAAATGGAAAATGGCATCTACCTATGGTATTTATACACTGATAGTATTCATTCACCAATGGAATTTATCCATCGTATTGTAAGTGACATCCACCCATGGTACTCATCCACCCATGGTATTTATCCACCAATGGAATTTACCAATGGTATTGTAAGTGGCATCCACCATTGCTATTTACCTGTAGTATTGTAAGTGGCATCGACCTTTGGTATTCATTCTCCCATGGTATTTATCTACTCATGGAATTTACCTATGGTATTGTAAGTGACATCCACCCATGGTATTTACCCACCCATGGAATTTACCTATGGTATTGTGACAAAAAAAGGTTATAAGTAATAAGTCACATTTTGTAAAAGCACAGATTGTCCACCACAATGTAGTCTTTATAGTTATTATATGTTTTGATAAAAAAAGTTTATTTCTGGTTTTGTTATTATGTATTCTCCTCTTTTCTTCTGAAATTTCAATTTTTCATACCTTGGGGCATCCCCCAAGATCTTAATCAATGTGCTTGTGTCAATTTCGTTCACTTGATGTGCTTTATGTGTTCGTTCAACTATGAGAAAGTCTTCTAGAATGCACCTCTTTTAAATCACCTTCATCGTCGCACCATGTTTCATCAATGTACATGTTCCTGCGATCACTCATGACGAGATGACATCAAATCAAAAAATCTCCTAGTCTACCACGATGCATTACTTTCCATTTTGGTGCACATGACTGGGAGAGGGACAAGGCACTCAGACTACGGGAGTACAACACATGCCAGGATGAAAGGCTACAGAGCACTATCATGGAAAATTGTGAAAATGTCACCAGGAGATAGATTTTTGCAATCTAGGACAATAGTGACAGCTATAAGGAAAGACGCAGTTGGGAGGCATAATTGTGCAGTTTCTAGGAGGAAGCTCATGCAGGGTGTTGATGAGCTACTCAACCAATCTGCTAGTTTTTCAGGCGAGCACTAGGTAGGTCACCCAGCTGGGATCTACACAATTTATTCAGGGAGGACAGTGAAGGTAGCAAGAGGCACTGGCAAAATAATCTCTACAGTTTCCAAAGGAGCACAAAGTCAGGCTACGGGAGTTGCTGGTCAAAACTGTGCAATCGTAAGAGAGATTCTAGGCCCGTATAGTTCTGCATAGTTTCTGAGTTGGTTGCAGAGTAGGGAATAAGGGTTGGACATAATATCTTTACGCAATTCCTGAATTTCTTGCAGAACGGGGAAGAAGGGTTGTAAGGACATGGCAGCTTTGCACAATTCCTAGGTTGGTTATAGAGCGATGAAGAAGGGCAGGACAAGATATCTCTGCACAATTTATGAGCTGGTTGCAAAGAAGGTAGGATGGGCAAGGCATGACAACTCTTTGTAATTTTGGAGCTCAGTATAGCCCAGGATCACAACTCAAGTTCTTTCTCTGGTTGACCAATGGGAGGGGTGATGGAAGGTCTTATGGGAAGTGCAAAATGGATCGGCTTCTGGGACAATTTTTTCAGCAACTGGCTCATTTTCAGAATTGCACAGAGTAAGCTGCCCCAAGGAAACCCTCAAGCTCTGCGCAGTTCTGGGTAGCAATACAAGGTCATTGAAATCGGGTCCGGTTGATGGAGGGTTGTCCAGTCGACAGATTTTCAAGAAAATTGACTAAGTGTGAAAAAAAAGTGTACTCGTGCAAGCACGATAATGTGATCACACACTTAGCATGACTCGATAAAATGACACCTCAAACAAACAAGACAACATGTGTTCAGTGAGACTGACTCGAAAGTTGAGAGCGACAAGTGCGACAATTGAAATGTCTTCGAATGACTGTAACAACATTTGTGTGACAATGTTTACAACTTAGTCTGTGAGTGCGACCGATGTCGACATATCAAAAACAACTCATACACTTAAATACAAACCTTCAAAATGCCAGAACAAACTTGCAAGCATGACATAACGATCAACATGCCAAAAGACTACGAGTTATTGATCAAGTGAAGAGCATGTGAAAACTCAACAATAACTAATGAGATGAGCCCGAGTGTTTGCAACCATAAGGGAAAAACCAAATAAGGCTTCGAAATTTAGATGCAGAACAAAATTTTGAAGGGTGTTGCAGTTGTTACAACAGAGCCCCAAATAATACTAAAATATGTAATTAAGATAAAAATGACTAAAAAAAAATTACTTCACTCTAATCCATAAAATTTTAAAATATTCTAGAAATCTATTAGAAATCTATAATCACTTATAAATAACTAAAACAAAATACATTAAAAACTAGCATTTTTTTCATTAATTTAATTTTGGAAATTATCATGTAAATCGTACATATTTTTTACAAACTCAAGATAGATCCTATACACTAGCTTTTAAAGTTAAAACTTTATGGTAAAATGCATCATCCCTCTCACACTTGCATCTCAAGCCAAGCTGTGTGATCCGAATAGACACACCAGGCATAGTACAAGAAATATCCCGTTGATTTCGGCTTTCTGGTAGGAAAGATCGAATAATAGTTCCAATCAACTGAAATTTTCTTCCAACTTTAGAATAAATTGAGGCGAGTATATCATTGACCCAAATTTTTGTTCTGAGAAAGAGAAAAATAGCCTGCAGAGCACAACCAAAAGATACATTGAAAAGTCTATATCGCACATATTTTTTTACAAACTCAAGGTAGATTCTATACACTAGCTTTTGAAGTTAAAACTTTATGGTAATATGCATCATCCCTCTCATACTTGCAGCTCAAGCCAACCTGTGTGATCCGAATAGACATACCAGGCATAGTACAAGAAATATCCCGTCGATTTCGGCTTTCTGGTAGGAAAGATCGAATAATAGTTCCAATCAACCGAAAGTTTCTTCTGACTTTAGAATAAATTGAGGCGAGTATATCATTGACCCAAATTTTTGTTCTTAGAAAGAGATAAATAGCCTGCAGAGCACAGCCAAAAGATACATTGAAAAGTTTATCCTTACTTATACAGATTGAAAAGTTTATCCTTACTTATACAGATAAATTTGAACAGTCTCGTCTCTCTTGTGACGCTTTGACTCTAAAAAGAGGTGACGTTCCAAGTACGTTAATCAAATTTCAATTTTTTGTTTTTTAGGTTCAAGTCTATTAAGATCAAATTTTGGTTTTAATTTAAGATTTCATTCTTATACTCAAAAATTTTGGTGAGAAGTCTATAGAGGTCATTATAATTTTTCGTCACAAAAAACTCGAAATTGCAACAAAAATTATAAAATTGAAACCAAATATAATGTTACCAAAAACACTAAAAAAATAATTCTACAATATTATTTGAAAAAATATATATTCTATTTATTATTATTTAATAACAGTAATAATTTATTTAAATAATTATAACCTATTTAAATAATTAATTGAAATAAAAATAAAATAAAAATTTAACATATATTTCGATGCAACTACATTTAAAAAAACTATTTAATAATTTCATATTTTTCCATCAAACCATTTCTTTTTATGTAGTAATTTCAAATATAAATAAAAGAACCGGCCATGTTGGTATTGCATTTATATGATTGTGTCTCTTAATTATATTATTTTATTTATCTATGATTTCTTTTTATGTCATAATTTAAATTATATTATTTTACTTATCATGATTAAGGTTACCAGAGTTTGTTTGTATGGTTATATTTTGTAAAATTATATGCAGTATGCAATATATTTTGTATTTTCATTTCCCTGAGTTTTATATATTATGTTAAAATAGATTATAAATCTAAAATTATTTATTAGTACATTATATTATTAATTTATTTTAACTATTTTCCTCACACGGAATAGAATTAGTCATCACATCTATATCTTATTTCAATGATGATATGTGAGAACAGATGGCAAGTAGTAAATTTTCCATAGAAAATACAAACAATATCATTATTTTCTTTGTCTTCTAAATATGTGATAAATTGGTTGCCGTAAGAAGCTGTAACAGAGAAGTGATTTACTCCTCAAATATATAAGGGTCCATTAATTTGCAAATCATTTTGTTATGTGTCAAACATTTTAAAGAAATGAAAATGTATGTGTAATAGTTTGTAAATTCTTATTCAAAGAAAACCGAGGTCAAATTGAATAACATTATCCCAAAATAAATTTAATGTTATTTTATGGGAAAATTATATAGCATACTCAGCACGTGTATCATTTGAATAATGTTTATTCACTCACTTGGGTCGTTTTTTTAGGTTTGATACACCAAAATTTAGTCCCATTGAACGTTAATCATCATCATCATCATCATTTAAATATATATATTTATTAGATATTATATGTTTGATATATTTAATGCTGAATATTTCAATTTATAGGTGATGTAATGAATTGAAATGTATGTGTAATAGTTTTATAAATTCTTATGACAAATAAACATGAGGCAAGATTGAATAACATTATTCAAAAAAACCTTTTCGGTGTTATTTTGCCCCCTCTCCCCTACCCTATTTTGCATTTACATTGACAAGCTAGAAGGTTGTTTAGAGGAAGCAGGGTGTGCTGACAGGATCTTAGCTGGGATAGTCATCATCCTTCTTCTCTACGCTGACAATATTATTCTTCTTGCAAGGTGCCCATCTGATCTTCATAAGCAACTTCTACTTCTTAAAGATTTCTACTCTACCATGTGTATGATTGTTAACAATGACAAAAAAAAGTTATGATTATCAAATCGAAGAAGGACACATATGCTAATTTTATGTATGACAATAGTAACTTGGAGGAAGTGTCTTCCTACAAGTACCTAGGAATTGATATTCATCACAAGCTCAACTGGAACTATAGCAATGAGAAAATGGTTAATGGGGGATGGAAAGCTTATTTTGGTCTTGAAAATAATTGTAAAATGACAAACCTCATAATGTGGGACAGAAAGAAGTTCCTCTTTGAAAACTTAGTCACTCCGGTTATCTTATATGGATGTGAGGTTTGGGGTTGTAGCATCTCTAGAGAATCCTGGAGAAACACAGCCTATCCTATTCTCATTATAGAAGTGGGTATTTCCCCTATCGAGAGCCTAGTTATCACTAGGCTTCTATTGTAAAAGCACAAACTCAATAACATAGGAGACCATAGACTTCCTAAGCTAGCTTTAAATTCCAGCCAAAACCACCTAAGGCTCAAACGAGGTTGGTATAAAGACACCAGGGCCTCGTTAAACGATTGGGAGATCGACGAGAATGTTGTATTGCAAAACATTAATAACATTAAAAATATTGTTACTTCTAAGTTCAAAGAAAAAATGTGGTGTGACAAAGATTTAGAAGCTAAAAGAAAATTGAGATACTATAAGGAGGTCATCAACCCCACCCTAAAAGATCAAAAGTATCTCTATGTTTTAACTAGTTCAAAGAAGAAAATTAATATAGCCAAGATTAGAACGAACTCTATTGAACTCCATAGTGAAACGGGTCATTGGGCAGTTCTTAAAACACCATGGATGGAAAGGTTTTGCCATCTCTGTGAGAATACGAACATCGAGGATAAAAATCACTTCCTCTTAGAGTGCCCCGCGTATAACCACATTAGATCTCACTTTCAAAATCATTGTTGCAATACTGACCTTCCTAGCCTTTTACATTATCAAAATTACAGTGAGCTCGAGAGGCTTCTCTCCAAGCTTTTTGAGCATAGGAATAAAATCTTAAATCAAACTAAGTAATTTGTTTCTTTAGGTCCGATAGACCAAAGTTTGGTCTCAATGGGCATTAGACATCATCATCAGCATCATGAAAAATTATTATAACATGTACAAGTTTATGCTTTAGGCATTATTTCGAGCACACACTAAGTAGTTGTAACAATTGAATAACGTTTACTCACTGTGAAATAAAAAAAAAAGTTGGATTTATTTTAAAGGCAAATAATATATATTTTATAATAAATTTATTGGTTAAATATTATATGAATTGAAATATATATTAATAGATTTAAATATTATAAGTTTTAATATATTTAAGTGTATATTTAATTTTTAGGGAGATGGTATTGATTTAATTTCTAAGAATATTATTAGTAGTGAAAATAAAGATTTGAGATTTATTTCAAAAAAGTTAATTTTTTTGTTTTTTAATTTAATTAAAAAAATTTATGTTTATTTAAATGTTTATTATTTTTTATTATTTTATTATATTTTTCTTGTCGAATTTAGGCTTCTGTGATTCATATCAATTATTTTTAGAAGAGTTTTCAGCAGAAATCACATCATAATTTATTTGTTGATGAGTTTCAAACCAAACAGTGTGGTTCATCATCATGACAAGTTGAAGAACCAGATCATGGCATAATTCATTTGTCCACGCATTTCAAACCAACTAGCGTGGTTCATCGTTAGGACAAGTTGAAGAACCAGATCATGGTTGCAGAATAAATAGAGAAAGCAGGTTATCTAATGTCTATATGTGACTAGGAATGACTATATTAGACCAGGAAACAACTACATTAGACAAGATCATCGTACAAGACCAAGAGATATGGAAAGGTGATCCAAAATGGATCCAAAAACCCTCTAAGTCTTCAAAATCTTTCAAAAGATCAAAACTATTGCATGAGGATAAAGTCTTAAAAAGGTGAATAACACTATCGAGAGACAAAAACATGAAGAAATCAGTGAAAATAGGCTTATTAGCAGTTTAAAGTAACTTTGAATCATAACCATCATATCTGGCCAATCAACGGTCCAGATCCAATCAACAAATCGCAATCGGCGATGACAAGCGGAGGAAAGCGAGGGCTATCACATGATAGTTGCAATTGCAATCAGTGCAGATCAAAGAAGACCGTCGATCAAGTGCACAGATCGACGACCCATGTTAACGTGCGATATTGCAGTCGGCAAATACAAAGGAACAATTACAATTGGCACGGGGCATGTGCAATATGCGATTGCGATTGATCGCATGGAAATATCGCATTGGAACATTACAATGGAGTGGGACCGATAGCCAGACCCAATAAAGATTATAAATGATGTTTGATATGATTTGAAATCTGGAAAACAGGGTTTTCCTTTGTAAATCGCATTTTGTTGAATAAACGAAAAACCAAAGAAAATGTGCCAATGCGATATTATTGACCCAAAGGGGTTTATTAACACTTTTATATATAATTTCAAGTCTGATAAAGCCATTTTATGGGGTTTTTCAATTTTCCTAATGTATTTTTAATACAAAGGGAAATCACGATTTGAGCGGGATTTCAGTCCGGCCAAAGGCAGTAAATGGTTTGGGTCGGGCTCCACCTGATCCCATACAATGGATGCCATGTGTCCAGGCTAAGGAGAAAGAAAACCACCTTCATCGGGCGGTTAACTCCTGTACGAAAGAGCCACCGGAAATGGATCTCAACCGTTGGGTCAAGACTTCTCAAATCAATGGTGGAGATGCGGTAAGCGGTGTACAGGTGGACCCGATAGCAGTATAAGGTAGATTTATGGATATCTGAAGTCCAATAGACAGAGTATGGCATAATTTTCCTGTGTTTGAATGTGTTTCTCTGTGTAAATAGAAAATGACCAATTTTGGTATTTCAAAGGCCTGATGACCATTTTGTTACGGTACAGGTGGCCACCATCCCTAGAAGCGTTTAGCAATTATTATTAACACTAAGAAAGGGATATAAATGGACAGAGGTTGAGAAGCTGGAGAGCCTGAGAAGGTGAAATGAACAAACATCGCAGATTGGTTTTAAAGGCCACAGACAGAGAGCAAACAGAGGTAGGCAGTGCTTAGATAGAGTAACAAAGACATAGAGTTAGTGAGGAGAGTCGGTGTACTCAGAAGAAACTTGGGGCGATCCAAGTAAAGCCTTATTGTTTTGTATCTATTGTGTGAGGCTCAAATTGAGCTCACTATTGTAAATCTCTATTTTGAAGACATAATAGAGAGGTCATTAGTGAAGGCTAGACTAGGACATGTAGCCTAGGAGTATTGGTGAACTCCTTATTAAACTTGTTGTGTTTAAGTGTGTTGTCTATTATGTTTCTTTTACTGGTTCATTGTCTATGTATTTTGCAATCTTATCAATCCATTGCATAAAATAACATAGGCAAATCCATGCACATGAGTCTGTAATGCCTTAATAATTGTCTAAGATCACATATCAGATCAAGTGGTATTAGAGCACTAGGTTTGCTAAGGTTAGACAAGCTTGTGCTGGATTGTTGAATGCTAACTATGTCTAAGCTCAAATTAGGAGAAGGAGAACTGATTGGTACTAACCCTGAAATAGGAAGAGTCTAACGCAGGAGGGAAATGGCAGAAGAAATTCCCTTGGAATTAGACTCTCATTTCAAGGACAGTTTCATGACCATGAGAGCCATGGTAGAAGAGATCTATAGAGAATTTAACAAAGGTCAAGTTGAAGATACCTGAGCCTCCAAACAAGACAAAGGAACTAAGGAACCTCTTCTAGATGGTCATTCAGAACGCAAAGGAAAAGGGAAAGAGCCTCCTCTATCAACACCTCCTTCTAGCCCTTTGATTAAATTAGATGTAAAATTTGATTTGCCAACATATGATGGAGAATTAAATGTAGAAAAGCTAGATAACTGGATTAGACAAATTGATGTATATTGCAGGGTGTAGAACATCAATTCAGAAAGGAGAAAGATTCAACTGGCCAGCCTTCGCCTTGGAGGAACTGCACTAGTGTGGTGGGAAGGAAGGACATACGCTGATTTGAAGAAGCATGGTAAAATTATTTCTACCTGGAGTGAATTTGTTTCTGCCATTAAAAAACAATTCTCTAGACTAGCTTATATGCAACAAGAAATGATGAGTTGGCAAACTCTTCACTAGCTAAAAGGGCAAAGTGTACAAAGCTATACCCAGGAATTTAGAAAAAGAGCATTAATTCTAGTTATTTCTCTAGACTCACTTGAAACTTTTTTGAAGTATATAGGTGGTTTACACAGCTATTTGAGGCACATCATTCTCATGTTTAACCCTACTAGCATAGATGCGTTATCTATTCAGGCTACACATCTAAAGGCTAGAGGCAAGAATGTCGACCCAAAGATTGGGGGATCATCAAAACCCACTGCAAGCAAGAACAAGGAAAAGAGGAAGCAGAAATGGAAGGAGATGAAGTCAAACATTGTACAGAAAGACAAACCTTCATGCACTCACTGCAAGAAGGATGGACATTATGATGAACATTGCCGGTCTTTGAGTCCGGAGCTGAAACACAAGAGGTTCGATGGCAAGAAGAAGAACAAGACTACTGCTATTCAGAAAGATTTGGGGTCAGACTTAGGTGATGAAACAACAGTCAAAGCTTCAGGTATAAAAGGTAAAAATTCTAAAGCATCTACTAGTAATTATGCACAATCTATTGATAATGAAGAAAATGAGAGGAAAATACGTGAGCTTTTTCATATTAGAGTTATTTCCAAGCATCAAAAGATTGATACTTTATTTGATAGTGGCTCACAAGTAAACTTGATTTCTAAATCAATTGTAAAGAAGTTGGGACTACTAACCACACCTCACAAGAAGCCATATCCATTAGGTTGGGTATGTGATAAAGAAAAGGTACAAGTGACTAGACAATGTAAACTAAGATTTGATTTTGGGTCAACTTTTGTAGATGAGGTTGATTTAGATATAGTTCCTTTGGATATATGTGGTATTGTTTTAGGAAGTCCTTGCTTGTATGATAGAAAATCCATTTTATATAGGACTGAAAATAAGTATCAACTCACAAAAGATGGGATAGAATATATTGTAAGAGCTCATCAACTCAAAATAACTACACTCTTAGTAACTCAGGGCAGATGAAAAGAATTGTAAATTCATGCAAGCAATTTTTAATAATGGTTGTAAAGGAGAAGACCCCTGATAAAACCAATATATTTGAAGCTTGTGATGCTAAACAGAAAGTTGATTTAGAAAAAGTTGTTGCAGAATATGATATCCTATTTCAAGAACCTAAAGGTTTGCCACCCAAAAGGGAAATTGTACATGATATTCATTTGCAACAATATGATCCATTGCCTAACATTGGAATGTACAGGTTATCTACTTTAGAGAATGCAGAGATAAAGAAGCAGGTATAGGAGCTGATCGATAAGGGGTTCATAAGACCAAGCACATCACCATGTGGATCTCCAATTTTCTTGGTGAGAAAGAAAGATGGCTCATGGAGGATGTGCATTGGTTACAGAGCACTGAATAAAATAACGATCAAGAATCGTTATCCTCTCCCTCGCATTGATGATCTATTAGATCAACTGAAAGAAGCTGTTTACTTTTCCAAGTTGGACTTGCGTAGTGGTTATCATCAGGCTAGAGTAGTAGAGAAAGGTGCATGGAAGGTTGCTTTCCAAATAAAGCAAGGACTGAATGAATGGCTAGTTATGCCTTTTGGCTTAACTAATGCTCCTACACATTCATGAGAGTAATGAATGATGTACTCAAGCCTTTTATTGATGATTTTGTAATTGTGTATTCAGATGACATTCTTGTTTTTAGTAAAACATGGGAAGAACATTTGAAGCACGTAAAGCACACTCTAGTTGTTTTGGAAAAATAAAATCTCTATGTTAAATTATCAAAATGTGAATTTGGCAAAAAATCTTTGAATTATTTGGGTCATATTATAAGGGTTGGTGAACTGAAGATAGATCCCTCTAAGGTTGAAGTCAGTGTGAACTGGCCTAAACCTAAATATGCTACACAAGTTAGGAGCTTTCTAGGACTAGCACAATATTGGAGAAAGTTTATTGCTAACATTTCCTTGATTGCAGCTCCCTTACATGCTTTAACAAGATTGAAAAACGTGTTTCAGTGGGGAGGCAAACAGCAGAAAGCCTTTGACACCTTGAAAGAAAATATTAGTACAGTACCAGTACTAGCATTGCCAGATCTTCAAAGACCATTTGAGATTGAAATAGATGCCAATGACTATGTCATGGGAACAATGTTAATGCAACATGGTAAACCCATATGTTATCATTCTGAGACATTTAATTCTGCAGTAGTTAATTATCCCACATAAGACAAAGAATTGCATGCATTAGTATTGTGTGTGAAAAAGTGGAAGCGTTACCTAATGGGCAAAGAAACAGTTATACATACTGATCATCATTCACTTCAATATTTGCACTCATAAACTAAATTGCAGCAATCAAGACACTATAGGTGGATGGGCTTTCTACAACAGTTTCATCTTGTCATCAGATATAAGAAAGGCATAGACAATAAGGTTGCACATACGTTATCTAGACCAATTATAAATGCATCTACTATACTTAAGCATAATTTAGTATTGCATGAAAGCTACATTGAACAATATGCTCAAGATGTAGATTTTAAAGATGTATATGCAACATTACGTCGTGGAAAACAAGTAGAAGAATTGGATTATCATGTTAAGGACCAGCTCTTGTATCATTTGGTAAAGTTATGCATTCCTCAAACTGAAAGAGTTAATATAATTTGAGAAGAAAACACTTCTCTAATATCAGGTCATTTTTGTGTAAGTAAAATAGTTTCACAATTGCAAAGGTTCTGTTATTGGCCAATAATGCATGAAACAATTTCTAGATATATTAAAGGGTGTACCATGTGTGTTAAAAGCAAGCCCATCAATAGAAAACTAGGCTTGTACGCTCCACTTCCAGTTCGTTCTTATCCTTGGGAAAGTGTTTCCATGGACTTTGTTGGGGGACTGCCAAAATCTAGAAAAGGTCATGATTATTTATATGTTATTGTGGACACGTTTAGAAAAATGTGTATTTTAATACCTTGTAACAAGCAGATTACAACTTAAGAAACAAAAAGGTTGTTCTTTCAGCATATATGGGTTCATTTTCGGTTACCCACTTCTATTGTCTCTGATTGAGATTCCCGAGTTGTTGGGAAGTTTTGGTCAAGTCTATGGGAGTTAATGGACACGAGATTGAAGAAGAGCACAGCATTTCATCCACAAATAGATGACAAAATAGAGGTGGTCAATAGGACAGTGATCCAGTTGCTCAGGGGCTATTGCAACAAGCATCCCAAGCTTTGGGATGAACATTTATGTTATGTGCAACATGCTTACAACCGTGCTAAGCATTCTTCTACAAAAAGATCTCCTTTTGAGACTTGTTTTGGTTTTATACCAAGGTCTCCCTTGGATTTTTTCTTTAGTAAAGACATAGCAGTTGATGGACACAATGATGTGGACAACGCAACCAAGTTCATTGAATAGATCCAAGAAATTCACCAAGCAGTGTAGGAACAACTGGAAATGAGCCATGATAAGTACAAGGCAAGGCATGATAAGCATCGAATTGAGCATAGCTTCCAAGTTGGTGATCAAGTCTGGTTGTACATCAACAAGGACAAAATGCAAGGTGAAGGTAAGAAGCTGAAGCCAATAAGGTATGGGCCTTTCAAGATACTTGAAAAAATTGGTGAGAATGCTTTTCACCTTGATTTTCTAGCTTACATGCACATCTATTGAGTAGTTAATGCAGATAAATTGAGACAGTTTAAACCTTCATTGATTGAAGATCCCGAAGGGCGAAGTCAGTTGCCTTCAATTGATGATCTGTTGCCTGAATATCTCAATGAGTTGCAGGAAGATATAGTTCTAGATAGGAAGGTGAGAACTACGCGCAAAGGGGATGTTGAGTACCTCAGAATTGGACTCAAAGGTTCAAAACCAAGCAGTCCAAGATGGATAGAGATTGGACAAGTGAGGAAGCTATATCCTCACTTGATTGATGCTTAAAGACCAACTTTTGGTGGACCAAAATATTTTTTTAGTGGCAAGGTGTGATCCAAAATGGATCCAAAAACCCTCTAAGTCTTCAAAATCTTTCAAAAGATCAAAACTATCGCATGAGGATAAACTCTTAAAAAGGTGGATAACACTATCGAGAGGCAAAAACATGAAGAAATCAGTGAAAACAGGTTTATCAACTGTTTAAAGCAACTTTGAAATCGGCGATGGCAAGAGGAGGCAATCGGGGGCTATCACATGACAATTGTGATTGCGATCAGCGCGGATCAACAAGGACCATTGATCAAGTGCACAGATCAATGGCCCATGTTAACGCACGATATCACAATTGACAAATACAAAGGAGCGATTACAATCGGCCAGGGGCATGTGCAATATGCGATTGCGATTGATCGCATCTCAATATCGCATCGGAACATTACAATGAAGTGGGACTGATAGCCGGACCCAGTAAAGATTATAAACGATGTTTGATATCACTTGAGATTCGGAAAACATGGTTTTCCTTTGTAAATCACATTTTCATTGAATAAACAAAAAACCAAAGGAAATGCGCCGATGCAATATTACGAAACCGAAAGGGTTTATTAATGCTATTATATATAATTTCAACTTAGATAAAGCAATTTTACGGGGGTTGCCAATGTTTTTAATGTATTTTTAATACAAAGGGAAATCACGATATGAGCGGGATTTTGGGCGGGCCAAAGGCGGTAAATGGTTTGGGTCGAGCTCCGCCCGATCCCATACAATGGCTGCCACGTGTCCAGGCTAAGGAGAGAGAAAAACACCCTCATCGAGTAGTTAACTCCCATACGAAAAAGCCGCCAAAAATGGATCTCAACCGTTGGATCAAGACCTCTCAAATCAATGGTGGAGATGCAGTAAGCGGTGTACAAGCCGACCCGATAGGAGTATGAGGTGGATTTATGGATATTTGAAGTCCAATAGGTAGAGTTCGGTGGACTTTTCCTTTGTTTGAACATGTTTCTCTGTGTAAACAGAAAACAACCAATTTTGCGATTTCAAAGGCTTGATGACCATTCCATTATAGTACAAGTGGCCACCATCCCTAGAAGTGTTTAGAAATGATTACTAACGCTCAGAAATGGATATGAACAGAAAGAGGTTGAGAGGCCAGAGAGCCCGAGAAGGTGAATTGAACAGACAACGCAAATTGGCTTCAAAAGCCAAAGACAGAGAGCAATCAGAGGCAGGCAGTGCTAAGACAATGTGACATAGACATAATGTTAGTGAGGAGAGTCTGTGTACTCAGAAGAAACTTGGGGCGATGCAAGTAAAGCCTTATTGTTTTGTATCTGTTGTGTGAGGCCTAAATTGAGCTCACTGTTGTAGAACTCTATTTTGAAGACATAATAGAAAGGTCACCACTGAAGGTTGGACCAGGAGATGTAGCCCAGGAGTATTGGGTGAACTCCTTATTAATTTTTTGTGTTTAAGTGTGTTGCCTATTATGTTTCTTTCACTGCTTCATTGTTTATGTATTTCGCAATCTTATCGATCCATTGCATAAAATAACATAGGCAAATCCATGCACATGAATTTGTAATACCCTACTAATTGTCTAAGATCATATATCAGATCAAAAGGGACCTATAATAAGTTAATAATTAATTAGTTAGTTTTTATTTGTTTGAAATTAAATGTATTCAACTAAGAATTAACAAATGGACTTTTTTATTTAAATCTTCAAAGACTTATATTGATATTATTGTATAAAACAATAGGAAGAAATAACAAATAAGTAATAATCAAATAACCTAATTAGTTAGTTGTTCGACTTAATTCCTACTTTAATAAAAGAAAAATTACTATATTTAGGGACCTATAATTAGTTAATTAAATAATTAATTAGTTAGTTGTAATTCTTTTGCAATTAAATGAAAATTTCTTGCATTCAACTAAAAATAACTAATGGACTTTTTTATTTAAATCTTCAAAGACTTATATTAATATTATTTATATGAAATAATAGGAAGAAATATTAAATGAGTAATAATCAAATAACATGATTAGTTAGTTAGTTCTCCCCCCAAATCTTAGTTTAATAAAAAGAGATTTACTATATTGGGAACTTGTTTATCTAAGTTGATTAATTATTAAGTTATTATAGGTCCCTTTTCATATCTTTTTGTCATGTAAGTTGATTCTAAACGCGTCCACAAATAAATTATGATGTGATTTCCCCAGAAAACTCTTCTCAAATATATATTTTCTTATCACATAAAATGTATATATATTTAATTCATATAATTATAATAATAATAATAATTTAAAATAACATTGTAATTTTTTTAATTTATATAAATTTTTTTAATGTTAAAAATATAAAATATATTATAAAAAAAATATTTTATGATTTATTATGAATTAATATCTAATAATATTAGATAATAATTTAATTTATAAGACTATTTAATATAATAACTTTCTATAAAATCTTCATTATCATTATATCATTGATAATAAATAAAAATTCTTCGTATCGATCACATCATTGATAATCAATGAAATGTTGATGCAGCTTATTTAGTGAATAATATTTTTTAGAAACATTAAAGCTAGCCTTGCCCAAGATTTTTATATAACCTATTTTGTGAACAAAATTGAATATGGACAAAATAAACATGGTGAGAGATGTTGTGTGGAAACTGGAATTTATGACTACGGAATGTTTCTCAATGTAACTTTTCCCATTTTCCTTCCGACTTAAACCCGTTAATTTCGTTCTATGACGTCGATTGTTCGTGGTTGGCATTTGCCTTCCTAGTCAAATGTGCCCATTTGTCAACAATCTCACAAAGAAATTAGAATATGTGGTCACGATGTCTTTCATTTGATTAAACCCTAAACATTTTATTCACATTGTACACTTTATTGTCACCTTTTATTCACACTATGTACTTTATTGTGACGTCTATCCGAACGCGTCATATTAAATTTTCAAAGGCAATCACCTTTATGTATGACGACGGATGGAATGATGCAACTTTATGTAAATTATCTATGAAGACTTAGTAAAATGATGTTTCAATTGATTAAACCCTAAACTTTTTCGTCACAATATGCAAATTCCATAGGCCAGATATTATTTCACCATGTGTGAAGATGCACGCATGATGACGGATGGAAAGATGAAATTTTATTTTCAACATCTATGAAGGGGATTTAGACAGTTTGGTAAAGTGAAAGGAAGTATTTAGATTGAATGGTGGATAAATATTAAACATCATACATAAACTTTATTATCTTTACATAATTTTCCTCGAATATTACTTTATTTTCATCCAACGAACGAAAATAAACTTTATTATCTTTACATAATTTTCCTATTACTTTATTTTCAGTCAACGAACGAAAATAAACGGACAATAATGAGCCTTGAGGCATGGTGCTTAATATTGCCTTTAGGCATGGTGCTTAATATTGCCTTTGAACAGCATACATTATATTAGCACTTTGTACACCACACAACTCTGCATGCCTGCCTACGGCAGAAATCAATCTCAGTATGAGCCGATTGTTTCGAGACCGCCATGGATGTTGCAGGGGTGAGCTCGAGCATGAACATGTTGGAGTTGATTCGCCAACATTTGCTGGAAGTGGAGGACGATATTGATATTGACCATAATGGTATAAACCTTTAGAACCAGCTGGCCAATGCCACCGCCCCTAGGGCCTTATGCGAAGAGAACAGCGGCAGATCAACATCGGAAATTGAAGGGAACGAAATTACGGAGCAAAACTACTCTTCTTCTGTATGCGCAGTTAGAAGAAAGCTACAGCCAGAGGAGAGGGAGATTAGAGACATGAAACGAAGCTGCCGCAGAAACTTCAGAGGAGTCACGCAGCGTCCGTGGGGAAAGTTTGCTGCACAAATCAGAGACCCCACCAGGAAGCGCTCTCGTGTTTGGCTGGGTACTTTCAACACCGCCGAGGAGGCTGCGGTCGCATATGACCGCGCTGCGTTCAAGATCAGAGGAGCCAGGGCCCTGGTTAATTTCCCCCTGGCCCTCGCTTCCAACTCAGACAACGGATCGGTCGTAGGTCGCTTGGGGCACGAGAAAAATAGAGAGACAAAAGATGCAGCAGGGAATTGGAGAGGAGGAGTCCGGGACTTCTGATCGGAGGATCTGCCAACGCATTTCACAATAAGTTATAACATGACAAGCAAAGGGGTTTCTTCTTCGCTGTTCTCTTTTACAAGGATGATGAAAAAGCGTTCGTGTGCTGGTAACGCATTGTTGTTTGGCAAACAAATTGCTTTGGAAAACATGCTTAAATGAGACGATTTCCCAATGGAGAGTTGTCTTGGTAAATTTTGAAAAGAATATTTATCACAGAAAACACAAATTTTTCTAGGCTTGGAGTTTATTGATGTGTAGTATAAAACCCTTTGTGTAGTGTAAAACCCTTCGTTCTTTTTTCTGGTATATTTTTTTATGTAGGAGGCAGCATCTTGGGTTGAATAACAATGAATATATATATATATATATGTTTTCTTCAATGTTTAATGGAGTCTCAGATCATTTATGATTTGAGCTAGATTCATGTTTCTACTTGATGTCAAAGTGCTTGCGCTTTACCCTGTTCGCTTGTGTGAGAGACCATTTAGCCCAATTTTAACATTGAAGATCAATTTATTTTATTTCCTTCGATCTTTACAAAATTTTTATTTGCAAATTTTGGTGAGGTCTCTCACCATTGTTATTAAGCTCTTTATATTGCTTAACTTTCTCTCGAATGATCAATCTCATTGATATGCTTGAGTGGTTTTGATCTTCTTGAAATTGCGGGACGGTAAGAACTTAGAAGGCCAGCGTTGCTCCTCCACATCACCTGGATTGCGCACTAGGATCGCTTAGACACTGTGTTCTTACCCTTTGACTCTATGTTTTGTGACTGTAGACATTACAATTTAGTCTGCGAGGACTGGATTCATGGTCGTACATTGCAGGCGGACCCTCGGATGGTATATGGGTTTGTATTTTTACCTGCTCTTTTTATTCTTTGAATAAAGAGATCTGGTTATCATGTTTAATTAATTAAACAACTTGTATTTAAATGCATAAAATTCGTATTTAGGAGGTTTATGGCATAACTGTTTTATTGTAGTTTTAAATGTCATAAATGGTATTTGTATTTAGGAGATTTATGGTCTAATTGTTTGTTATTGTATTGCATTTTCAAATGTTATCATAATTTTTTGATGATATCTCAATTGGTTGTAAAAGAACCATTACATTCTCTTTCCAATGATCTGTTGCACACCATATTTGATGCTTTTATGAGATTGTTATGGGTTCTCTAATATAAGAGAACTTGCGTATGGCTTTGTTTGGCCTCATTCATATTGAGGATTGTTGTTTACGATGGATTTGATGTTTAGGTGTCTCTTTTCTTGCACATTTCCTAGGGGATTATATGTCACTGAGAATATCGGAGCATTATGAAGGTTTATCTTCATAACCAACATTGTTTTGCATGACTTGGAGTTAGTTATTTTGGAGCGATTTTTTTGCATGGTTACTTAGAATTATTATTACCATGTTCCAAGTAGCACCTCCATACCTTCCATTCTTGTAACATGGATTGCCAACATCTATACTTCAACATTACGGGGATAGTGTGTTACGGGGATGGTGTGTTATATGAGATTAAATCAAATCAAAATTATATATATATTTATTTATTATTTATTATTTTAAAATGTCAAATTAAAATTATATATATAGATATATGAATTCTTTCATGCTTCTAAAATTTTATGGGAGTAAAATAATTAATGGTTGTTTAGAAACAGGGTATTATAACAAAACTTATTTAAAAGCTACAAATTCTCTATGATGAAATTATGTGTTGTGGGTTAGTGACTTGTGTATGAATTTTCATGTGTTAATTAAATATATTATTTCCTCATTCTTTTTTCTCCTTGTCCTGTTTTCAACATAAATATGATGTACTATTCCTGTTTTCAACATAAATATGATGTACTATTGACAACTTTTATCATTTGCTTCTTTTGCTATTCGTATTTTTAACATGGTATGCAATACTTCCTTGGGTGATTCTTTTGTGCTTTGTCATTTTATTGGATGACATCAATTATTTTTTATGATTAAACCTCTTATCTAACATTGATTTCTATTTAATGACAACAATTATTTTTTAATATGAGCCTCCTATTGAGCATTGATTCTTATTTAGGGTTTGTAGTGCCCGAGGCCAACACCACACTAAATTGTTATATCATTAATTTGAAATAATTCAACATTTATACAAATAGAGGTTAATTACCAGATCTACTGACTCGTACTTTTGCTAACTATAAAAAAATATAACTAAGCTAATTTTAAACTAACAATGTACAATATCCCAAAGGATTAGTTAAAATTCCCCCCTTAATGCAAAGGGACTTCTCACATGCCGAGTAACATTCTAAACTTTTCTAGTACTACTACTTTGGTGAATATATTTGCTATTTGTTCTGAAGTAGGACAATGCGTCAACTAAATAAATTTGTTCTCTAAATAATGTGGAATAACATAATGTAGAATCAAGTGATGCTTCATGTTAATGTGTTTTCTTTGGTCATGAAACTTTGGATTCTTGGCCAAGTGAATTGTAGAAGAATTATGAACAAATAAAGGAGTTCAATGTTTCTGCTTCTCCTGCAAGTACTCAAATATCTTGCGAAGCCAAATGATTTATTTTGTGGCTTGAGCTATTGTAACATATTTAGCTTCAGTGCTAGAAACAACAATTACATATTGCTTGCATGATCTTCAACTAATGGTTGTTGATCCCAGATTCATTAAATAACGAGAAGTAAAGACCAAATTCTCTTTATCACCATCAAAGTCGAGAGTCTAAATATCGAGTGAGATGGAAATATGAAACTTTGTGATGTCAAATATTTGGGTTCCCTTCAAGTATTTCAACACTCTTTTTGTCGCATTTGAGTGAACTTCACGGGGTTGATGCGAGAACCTAGAAAGTATCCTAGAGCAAAGGTAATGTCAAGTTTAGTAGTGGTTAAAAAAATGAAACTTCCAACAATTTATTTGTACTTTGTTGGATCGTCAAACATACTTCCTCTAGTGGAAGTAAGTTTCAAATGTTGCTCCATAGGAGTAGAAACATGGTTACAATCTTGCATTCCAAATCTGTTTAATAGTTGTCCCACACACTTCTTCTAAGAAATAAAAATACGTTTGGGTTGTTGATAAACTTGAATTCCTAAATAATAATGTAACAAACCCAACTCATTCATGTCAAAAGTTCTATGTGAATCCCTTTCAAGAGACGCTATATAATTATCATTGTTCCCTGTAATGATATCAGATCGTTAAGATAGACAACTAGATATACAACATATTTTCCAATCATTTTGACAAATAAAGTTGCATCATCTAGGTCAAAAAAATTGTAATTCAACTTAAGGAGGTTTTAAGTTAATTTTTCATACCAAACACAGGATGCTTATTTAAGTCCATATAATGACTTGACCAATTTGCATACCTTATTTTCTTTTCCTTTGATAGCAAAACCCTCAGGTTGAAACATGTAGACATCATGTTTCAAATCTCCATTCAAAAATGTCGTTTTCACGTCCATATGATGTATCTTCCATCCTTTCTATCCTGCAAGAGAAAACATAGTTCTGATTGTGCCCCATTTTATTATAGGAGCAAAGGTATATATATATATATATATATATATATATATATATATATATATATATATATATATAATCAACACCTTCCTTCTAAGCATAGCCTTTAGCTACAAGTATGGCCTTGTATTTGTCAAGTGAACCATCTTCTTTATACTTGACTTTATAGACCCATTTACAACCAATAGATCTATCTCTATATAATCAACACCCTCCTTTATATATATATATATAATCAACACCTTCCTTCTAAGCATAGCCTTTAGCTACAAGTATGGCCTTGTATTTGTCAAGTGAACCATCTTCTTTATACTTGACTTTATAGACCCATTTACAACCAATAGATCTATCTCTATATAATCAACACCTTCCTTTTGAGCATAGACTTTAACTACAAGTCTAGCCTTGTATTTGTCAACTGAACCATCTCCTTTATACTTGGCTTTATATAATATAGACCCATATACGACCAATAAGCTTGATGCTAGTAGAAGGATCCACCAACCTCCACGTGCCATTTTTTATAAGCGCATCATATTATTTTTTTATCGGATCCTTCCATTCATCACAAGTAGAAGCCTCTTCAAAACAACTAGGTTCACTAATTGTGGAATAATTATGTTAAAAATCATGAGAAAAATTACTTGTAGAAGATCTGTCTGTCTCATATTCATCATATTTGTTTGGAAATTTGTGAATACTAGTGGATCTTATCAAATATTGTTGAATTGGTTGTGAGGGTTTCTCATCCTGAAGTATAGGTTCTTCAGGAACAATTTCTAACTCTACAGAAACAACATTATCCTCCAAATTTTCCTCAGGTGAAACATCTTCGTGAATGAAATATGGAAAAACCACAAACTGATCCAGAATAGGAACCCACCCCTTCAGTATGTGGAACTATATTTTCATTTTCAAAATAAAAAAAATTGGTTGAAAATTTCTTGAAATGAGCAAGTTGTGATAAAAAATGGAGAAATCTTATGCATATTCTAAAAAAATGACATCTCTAGAAAGAATAAATTTTCTTTTTTCTTCATCATATAATCTGTATTCTTTTGAGGTACTCGAATAACCCAGAAAAATAAACTTTCGACTTCTGACATTCGATTTGTTTCTTTGATGCTTAGGAATAAGTGCATAACAAGTAGATCCAAAAACTTCCAAATGTTGAATTTCTGGTAACCTATTATACCAGAGTTCATATGGTGATTTGTTCTTGATGAAAGAAGAATGACATCTATTTTTAATTTATATTTCACAAAGTACTGTTTCTCCCCAAACCATTAATTTGACATTTTTGAAAAACATCATTGATCTAAGTATGTTAAACAAGTCATATTCATACTTTTTGCAACACCATATTATTGTGGATTATATGGGATAGTATTTTGGTGTTTGATGTTGCTATCTCTTAAATACTTTTCAAAGGGTTTAGAAGAATATTCACCTCCATTATCTATCTGTAATATACCAATATTCTATTGAATTTTATATTTAACCATATCCTAGAATGTTTTAAACATATCAAAAACTTGTGAATTTAACTTCAAAAGATAAACCCAATAGATCCTCAAATAATCATCAATAAAGGTGAGTATATATTTCTTTCCATTGGCAGTTGGTACAAACATAGCTTCACAGAAATTTGAATGTATGAGACCCAATTTTCTAGAATATCTACAAACAAAATTATGAAATGGTTGTTTACAGAGTTTTCCCAAAATGTAAGCATCACATCGTGTGAACTTTCATGGAATAGTGGGAAGACTTAACAAATTTCTCTTTCATAATTCTAATGTTGTTATAGTTGATGCGGCCAAACATTGCATGCCATAATAAACTATAAGGAAAAATATTATTCTATCACACTAATAGAGCTATATTTGTAGCAGACTGTGTAGTAGATAAATTACTATTTAACTTCAACTGTGTAACTTATTCAATACTAGTCATAATTACTTAATTATCACTTGCTCTACAGATTTTAATAATGTCATCAAAACTATGGATTGAATGTCCTTGTTGTCTCATATGAATGAGGGACATTAAGCCCTCTAAAATTATGATATATAAGGAACATCCTTGAAAACATAATTTTACAAATGTGGAATATTTAATCTAATTGATCTAATTCTTAATGGTTTAACTTCAGACTTATCAGCAAAATATACAACACCATCAACATTATCAATGAAACTTTTAAAAATATGTTTCTGGAATGTCATATGACATGTAGCACCTGAATCTAAAATCTAATTGTCCTCCTATGAAGAAAATGCAGTATTAAAAACATTATCAATATTGAAATTATAGTGAGAAACTATATAATGAGTAGATTCATTTGTTTTACATTTTTGAGAAGGTGGTTGCTATATCTTGTCATTATTAATCTTCTCCCAAGGAATCCTAAAATTAACTAAATTGTGTCCAATTTTTCCGCATCTATAACATCTAATATTTGGTTTATTAGACAGAAAATTCTTCTATGTCTGGCCATTTTGTTGTCTATCACCCTGATTGTTGTTATTTTTGCCCTCATGCCTCTGAAGTTTCTTCTACCTCGACCTCTAGGATTCTTGCCATGTCTGGAAGGTTCACCTTGTGATTTATGTTCCTTTTGTGCATGGCACAAGGTTTCTATATTTAAATTAGAAACATACAATTTCTTCCGAAAATCCTTTTGTCTTTCTGCAATTTTATTCACTAATTTATCAAAAGTAATGTCCTTTCACTATCCACTAGCTTGGAGAGATTCCAAGTAGTGCGAGTATGCACGGTGTAGGGCCTTGAGGAAGTTAGTTAATTGCGAGTCTACTTTAACACCTTTGGCTTCAATATCATGGAAAATAACCTTAATTTTAGAAGTAAATCTCATTTGATCATTGTCCTTCATTTCAAATTTCAATAACTTAAATAAGAAATAAATAATCTCTAATTCTGAATGTGAAACATACAGTTCCTTCAAAATGTCTAATGTTGTGCATGCTTTATTATAGGAATAAATGTATCTGCTTACCTCTTCTGAGACTGATGTTTTCATCATAACATAGGCTTTATTGTTCTTAACTTCCTGGATAGCACGTTATTTTTCCTCTTCTGAAGTTTCTGGTCCAATTTCTTTATTGTCTTTGTGTTTCTTCCCTTGGCAAACATCTTGCCAAAAATCATTAAAAATCAATGAAATATTGAGTTTTCTTATCCATTCTAGCTAATTTTATTTCCCACAAAGGACAATTCCAACCTTTTGCAGCGGCTACAATCACCCTCCAAAATTTTGGCTGGCATGCAAATTTCGAAGCCTACCTTGGATTCTACAATTGATCATCCTTGGTTTCTCGTTGGTAACCTAATGATTTTAAGCCCCCTAAATCTTAAGAGCTATCCGTGTTTTCATATTTATGTATCATGTGTCATATTTAAGCTTAAGGGGCATTGTTCATCATGCAAAGTGAATTTTGTTTTCCTTCAACGGAAAGCATGTGCGCATGGGTGGTTTTCATCAAATAAACATGTTTCAAACTCACTTCACACACTCTTGTCATGAAGGTTGTTGCATCAAGAAAATCATGTCTTATGAATTATATATGGTCTACGTTGTGTCACTAAGTTTCCGTGTGCGATCACAATCGCGTTTGATCGATGTTTACATCTATGTCACTGATCTCACACTTAGTCATTTCAAAGAAAACTAGCCTCATTCAGTTTCCTAGAACTTTGCACTTTGCATCTGCAACGATCAACCAACCTCCCTTGTTTGTTGAAACCCCACAGTCCACAGATACCCCATCGAGCACTGCTCTCCAAAAATGCGTAGAGCAATCCAACTACACTACACTCAACAATCGCGCAAAGGTGTCCTCCGAGGACCCCCATCGTGCAGTAGTGTCTTGTGCCTCAAAACTGCGCAATGTTGTCCAAGCTTCCCTATCTATCTTGCACGCATAAACTGTGTAGACGGGCCTCCCACGGCCTCACTCTGGCAGTAGTCACTGTCCACTGAATTTGCACAAATCTACCTCTCATCGACTACAGGAAAATGTGACATGCTGAAATTGCTTCCAAGGAGTTGAGGAGGACGAAGGAACCAAGTAATGGAAAAGATTAGGAATCCATGCAAACATCGTCGGATGCATTATCATCTTGAGGGTAAGTATGGTAATTAAAGAACATATTTCGAAGTAGACCTCTTAGTTGAGTTTGTAGGACTTCTTGTCATTATCATGTTATCTTGTCCTCAATAACATGCATGTGCACAAACATGAAAAGTCATTTTATGTTTTTCTTCTACATGTCTTGCTTCATTTTCACTTGTTTGACCAACTATCATCTTCAACATGTTGATTTCTATGTAATGTTTGTGAACTCGTTCTAGTGATGTTGAAGATTTTTTTTGAGTTGTGCTCACTATGTAAACATCTATTGCACTCACACACAATGCTATAATCATTGTTGCACAAGTGTCGTCACGGTCACTCAACAATATATCACAAGTGTCACACTTGTTGCTTGCACCTGTCGATTAGTCACAATGATTGTATGTTGTCGTGAACGTTTGAGGTCTTTTATTGTCAAGTCATGTTGACTGTGCGTTCAGAAGGTCATGCATGTACGAAGTCACACATTCACACACTCAGTCTTGTTGACACTTTCTCGATCGAACCACCCTCTAACAGTGGGAGCCCTGGTGAGCTACACTGCGCAATCTCAGCTCTCATTAATCACGTACTACTACCAAGAATTGTGCAAAGTGTGAGGCTGTCTCCCAGGCATCCTGCATTACACAATTTTAGAGTCGACCTGACTGAATGTCATTGAGAAGAGCACATAAATTTCTTAGCAAGCCATCTCAGTCTGTGTTTCCCACAAGCAAAGGCATCAAGTCTACAGCTGGTCAATGAGAGAGCTTTCCCAGCTAGTGACCCTACGCCTGACTCCTCCAAAAAATTGCGTAGAGTCTCCCAAGAATTCCTGCCTCTGCTGATTGAAGAAATTGTACAGACATGACAGATAGACACCCATTGTCTATCACTGTACTACCAAAATTTGCGCAGGTAAGTTAGCTAACCACCCTGACAGTCGGCCTATTTCTCCTCCTAAAAACTACACAATTTTCATAGGACGCCTCCCTGGTGCCCAGTATCCTGCTTAGCCCAGAAATGCAGGGATGTCTTGGAGGCATGCCTCCTAGCTCTGCATAGTTTTGGAAAGTAGTGTCATAAAACCTGCTTCCTGCCTCCCCAAAAAATTTGCTTAGCTTTCACTTCCAGTGTTCCCTTGCTGCTTGCACTGTCTCCCTGGAAAAATTGCATAGATTTTCCCTCCAATCGAGCCAAATCCCAGAGACAGTGACTGTTGATCTGTAGTGCTCATCCCAACGTCCCAGTGACCTCTGCACAATTTTCACTGACAGTGCCCAAAGCTTGTATCTCGACCATAAATGTGCTATGTGTCATTTTAGAGCCTTTTCCTCTCTCCTGATCACTTGCATCCGAAAATGAAAGATAATGCATTGTGGTAGACTAGGATATTTCTATATTTGATGTCATCTCATCATGAGTGATTACAGATATAGGTACATGGATGAGACATGGCATGGTGACAAATGAGATGAACAAGGAGCACATCCAAGTAGACATGTTCACGAATGGATGAACACATGGAGCATGCCAGGTATAAGCGAAGTAGATACATGCATATGCAACATCAAGCAGACACCAAGACAATCGAAGACTCCGAACACCTTGCCATGCGGAGATGACGCTATGATACCTCAAGAGCACATTCATCACTCAATAGCACTGTAGCTCGACATGGACACCACCACTAGCATGAACATACCAGCCTTGTCTTATCGAGTCATGTCATGAGTCATCTCGGCCACATCACTAATGTGGGCCATATTGTTGTAATAAATGTAATGTAATGTGGAAGTCCAAGAGACACACATGTAAATTTTAAGACTCATGTAAGTCAAGTAGTCATGAGGGAGTTCAAAAAGTCACAAGGATCAGTTTCACCCTTGGCTAGATATACCCCTCATTTGTACATGCAAAATACTTTTTCACCTTGGCTCCTCCCTAGCCTCGAGAGTCTGTAATCTTTTCTTTGAGTAGCGAGCAGTGGCTCCAATGCCCCACTATAGGGGTTAGTGATGTAATGGTGTACATATGTGTCTTGGAACTTTTTCTTGATTTAGAAGCATGTTAACAGGACAACACATTTTCACACATGTATTGTATTTGTTTGTAAGACTATTCTTTGGACGCTTGTAATGCATGTTACTTTGACATGTATTAAGACAATTAAACTATTTCAGTTGTTTTAGTACATACGATATTAGAAATGTGTTGTATCAGTTTTTAATGATGTCTTGCCCATGTGGGTTATCCCGTTGGACACTCTACAAATTCATTCATGTAAACTTGTTATAACACTTGTTGCACGCGTGTGGACTATTCTACTGGGTGTTGTACGTGTTATTCGTTCACCTTGTGTTTTTTACTACTACATCCGTGTGGACTACTCTGCCAGATGTTGCACATGTCCTGATGTGTTTTGTGTCTCTAACAGAGTTGGGACTATAGCTCTTCAACCTAAGACTCACTTCCACCATCTCCCTCTACAGTGAAAGAATTTTAACACAAGCAACATTAAGCACTCACGCGGCACGCTAACCTCATTGTTCGAACACAAAGTAAACCACTCTCATGTGCTGACAAGAAAGATATAAGGAAAATATTTAAGATAATGGCAACCATGCCATCGTACCAGACTAAACTCCCACACCAAATGGTGTGAGGTCTAGTTGGGATGTCATATTGGGGAGATCCCTTGAATGTTGGTGAGTCCAACACCGTCAACATTTCTGGTGCTAGGAGGGCCACATGACAAGTTGAGTCGTCATAATATATTTTGAATCTTCGTACATCTATCATGGATTTTGTTATAGTTCACCCTCCGAAATGTCTATCCAACATAAATATCTTTCATGCCGAGAGGGAGTTCTAGGATGACTTGTAAGAAATCACGTATGACGGTGAAGGCGAAGTGGCCTGGCCTGAGCACTTAGATGACTTGCACACGGTCATGGAGAATATGGAAGGTTTTAACGAAACAAAGGTATGTTCATTGCTTGCACACACACTTCGCGACTACGCACTGCTATGGTGTCACATACTGCCTCATAACTCGGTGCCCTCATTCAAATAGTTTAGTGATATGATAGAATCTATTTTTCACCATTTTGATCTTGAAGCGCTTGATAAAAAAATGTCACAACAACATAAGGCCTCGTATGAATCTATAGAGTAATTTTGGGGGTTCTTCCATCTGCTCGTGTTTGAAGCTCCGAAATGTTAGATGAAATTCCAATATCACATGGACATATTTGAATATTTCCTTCACAAAGCAATCTATCCCAAAGAGAAGAAAAAGTTCAAACCTCTCTCAGCATACTTCAATGATGGAGCTCTGTAATTACAAGCGAACACAATCATTGTCACAAGTGACTGTCCGTCTTCCCATCATCAAACAAATTCAACACTACATAGTAATGTGGGAGAAGGTGCACACATATCTATTCAACTGTCACATCATCCCACCCTCACTACTCTTAATATCTATGTAAGTTTGGCTTGCAAGCCTGCTAGTTGTCATGTGGACTTGTTACCTCAACCTTTTTCCCCACGTTCTACTGATTCTTTGGATTGCAATGTATTGTGTTCTTCCTTTTTGTACTCCACACTTGTTGTTAACAAGGATCAAGTTGTCGACAGAGTTGGTGTTGTGCAACCAACCTGCGCTACCATTCATGATGAGTGTGTGCTCAAATCTGAACATGAACTCACGGTAAAGGATGACCTTCTTCTATCCCCACCTTTTCTGGATATCTCTGGTGATTCTGCTATCATTCGCAGAACACACCCGATGTTAATCTATCATTTGATAATAGAGAGGAAAAATCTTTCATTGAAAAACCCCTGAATTTTCATCTGCCTTTTTTTGGAAATATAGAGGGTAAACATTCTTCCTTCTCATCTACCGCTTTGTATGATTCATCAAATCATGAGGATGTCGAAAAACATCCTGATTTTTTTTTATCTTGGTTGTCATGATCTGTGTATTTCTTCATATGAGGACGATGTTGATTCACTTGTTGTTCTAAGCCACTAGTCTCCGATGATCTATCTATTGAAGAAGTGGAAACCCCACAGGCTATTGAGGCACTTCAGCCTAAGCCGATGGTTATGTCAAGCCCTCGTTGTCCTAAGGCTAGTTCCACTTCTGGTCATAAAATTTGTGAAACACCCAAGGCTCTTCATCACTCTCTGCTTCGCATTGAAGATCAATCAGACATACACATTTAGCTTCCTCCACTCGAATCACATGATCTCATCGCTTATGCACTTGAGGAATCATTCACAACAAGAACACTTGCAATGTGTAAGTTGTCTCTTTTTTCTCATGTTTGTTTGTTTGTCATAGTCAAGAGAGTGCATATGCTTATCATCTGTACACAGTGTGTAACAACACCATGGTAAGTCCACAAAGTTTTTGTCTTGTGCTTTCACTCTTTTCTTTTCTATGGATATGTTTAAACTCAGAGTGTGTTGGTCTTCATTGAATGTCTCCTGGTTCGCTTGACTATGCTTTTCGCAAACCATGCCTTCACCAAACGGGGCCAACCAATGCGTCAGTGGTTGCATTGGAAATATCACTTCACCTGAGTAGGCCCATGCACTTTTTAGCGTAGTTGTAGGAGTAGTGTTTGCTTCTTTTCTTTGATTTACTTTCTGGTTTGCATGCTTGTTTTCTTTCTTACTTGGTTTGGTTTACTTTCCTACTATCTTTACTTACTTGTTTTTCCTTCGCTTTACTTCTAGTTTCTTCTTTTTTCTTTATTTCCTTGCTTGTAGCCATATGTTAGCCTCTCGTGAAACTATGTTTGTCTCTCGCGACAAGCTGGGAGAATCTAAGAGGACTTGTACAACTATCAACATATGGATATCTATTGTCCTATCTCTTTATGAAGAACTTATTTCTTTCAGTTGATGATGCCTTTATGGAAAATATATTATGTTTAGACTGAGTCTTGGTGAAAACACAAAGGTATCAATTTTAACTAGTATGACCTACTATAATCAGTTATTTTGGGTTAAGCCTTGTTAGCTCAGTCAAGTATAGTAAGGTGAGGGGGGAAACCTTAAAAAGTATGTCAGAGGTATAAATAACACACTTATGTGAAGGAATAACCTCTTCTGCTCTCAATAATTTGGGACTCCTCTTGTGCCTCTGAAATAAATAAGTGCATACATAGATTTTTTTGAAAAATATAAAATAAATAAATAAATAAAAATGAAAAATGAAAAATGAATATGGAAAGAGAAGATAAAGGCTTCTTTGAATGTGTTATGATTGATCAAGAACATGGCAGGTGCTACATCTTTCAATCAAGCTAGTGTGGAAACCACGATGATCAAAGAATCAAACAATATTTTTAGAAGGTTTAGACTCACTTTTCATGAAACAAGGTCCATTCAGAGAGCTAGATTTCTACCAGTGTGTCGCGAGGTGTTGTAGTGGCTACAACCACCCTCAAAAATTTTGGCTCACATGCAAATTTTGGAGCATACCTTGGATTGTGGGATCGTTCATCCTTGGTCGCTTTTTGGTAGGTTGATGATTTTAAGACCCCTACTTGATCTTAAGAGTTGTCTGTGTTCTCATCTTTATGAAGCATGTGTCATCTTTGGCCTTAAGGGTTATTGTTCGTCATTGAAAGTGAATGTTCTTTTTCTTCAAAGGAAATCATATGCGCATGAGTGGTTGTCATTACATCGACATGTTTCAAACTAACTTCACGCACTCTTTTCATGAAGGTTGTTGCATTATGAAAATTATGTCTTATGCATTATGGATGGTCTATGTTGTGTCACTAAGTGTCCGTGTGTGATCACAATCTAGTCCGATCACATTTACATATATGCCACTAATCTCACACTTAGCCATTTCCTAAGCAACCTAGCCTCATTCAGCTTCTCAAAACTTTTCACTTTGCATCTACAACCATCAACCAAAATCCCTTGCATGTTGAAACCCCGCAGCCCATAAAGAGACCAACCTCCCTTGCCTAGTGAAACCTTGCAGCCCGGAAAGACCCCAACCAACACTGCTCTGTAAAAATGAATAGAGAAGCCCAGTTGCACTGCACTAAGAAATTGCATAGAGGGTTCCTCCTAGGACACCCATCCCGCATCATTGCACTATGCCTTAAAAATGCGCAATGTTGTGCAAGATGCCCTATTTGCCTTGCATGTAGAAACTATGCAGACAAGCCTCCAAAGACCTCATTGTGGCAACAGTCACTATCTGCTGAAATTGCGCAAATCTACATCTCAGTGACTACAGGAAAAGTTGACATGATGAAATAGTTTCCAAGGAGTTGAGGAGAAGGACAAAGGAACCAAGTAATGGAAAATATCAGGACCAGATGCAAACTTCGTCAGATGGATGATTATCTTAAGGGTAAGTATAGTAAGTAAAGAAAAAATTTCGAAGTATACCTCTTGGTTGAGTTTGCAGGACTACTTATCATTGTTATATTGTCATGTCCTCAGTAACATGCAGGTGTGCAAACTCGAAAAGTCATTTTATGTGTTTCTTCTACATGTCTTGCTTCCTTTTGACTTGTTTGACCAATTTTTGTCTTCATCATGTTGATTGTTGTGTCCTGCTTGCGATATCATTTTGGTGCTGTTGAGGTTATGTTTGCGTTGTGCTTGCTATGTAAACATTTATCGCACTCACACACAATGTTGTAAGCACTATTGCACAAGTTTTGACGTGGTCGTTCAATGATCTATCACAAGCGTCGCACTTGCTACTCGCACCCGTTGGTCAGTCACACTAAGTGTATGTTGTCTTCATCTTTTGAGGTGTCATATCATCAAGTCATGTTGAGTGTGCGTTCGCAAGGACATGCATGTACAAAGTCACTTGTTCAAACACTTAGTCATTTTGTTGAAACTCTATCGACCAGACCACCCTCCAACATCTGGACCCCTGCTGAGATGCACTACACACTCTCAGTTCTTATTGATCATGTACTGCTACATAGAATTACGCGAAGCTTGAGGTTGCCTCCCCGGAAGTCTGCATTGCACAATCCTGGAGTCGACCTAACTGACTGCCACTTAGAATAATGTAGAAGTTTCTCATCAACCCATCTCAATCCACGCTTCCTGCAAGAAAAGCCATGAAGCCTCCATCTATTCAACCAGAGAGTTTGACCAGGTACTGATGCCATGCCTCACGCTTCCAAAAAATTGCACATAAGCTGCCAAGCATGCACGCCTTTGTTGAGTGAAGAAATTGTGCATACATGGTCGACAGAGACTTGCTGCCTATCATTGCACTTTCCTCAAATTTTACCTATTTCTGTCAGCCAGCGACCTTGACAACCAACCTCTTGGCAAGGCTGCCTCCAAGATTTCCAGTATCCCGTTCAACCCAAAAACTATGAGCGGATGTCCTGCAGGCCTACCTCCCATTTCTGCATATTTTTGACCCATAGCCTGCTGCCATCCTCCCTGAAGAATCTATGTAGTTTTCGCTGCCAGTGTCCCCCTGCAGCTTGCACTGTCTCCCTAGAAAAATTGTGCAAATCTACCCTCTTGCAAAGCTAGATCCCACAGATAGTCATTGTTGATCCGAATTGCTCATCCCAGCCTCGCAGTGTCCTCGACGTAATTTTCATTGACAATGCCCGGAGCCTTCATCCCAACCTAAAATGTGCTCAGTGAAGTTTCAAAGCCTTGTCCTCTCTCCCGATCACTTGCATCTGAAAATGAAAGATAATGCATCATGGTAGACTAGGATATTTATGGATATGATATCATCTCATCATGAGTGATTGCAGATATACGTACATGGATGAGAGATAGCGTGACAACAACTGGGATGAACAAGAAGTACATGCAAGGAGACATGTTCATGAACAGATGAACACATGGAGCATGCCAAGTACACGTGAAGGGGAGGCATGCACGTCAAACATCAAGCAAACACAAAGACCTTTGAAGACTCCCCACACCTTGCCATGCGGAGATGAAGCTATGATACACCAAGAGCACATCTGTCACTCAGCAACATTATAGCTCGACATGGACACCACCAGCAACATGAACATACTAGCTTTGTAATGTCAATTCATGTCATGAGTCATCTCAGCCACATCACTACTATGGGCCATACAATTCTAATCAGTTTAATGTAATGTGGGAGTCCAAGAGACCCACATGTAAATTTGAAGAGTCATGTAAGTCAAAAAATCATGAGGGAAGTCAAACGGTCACAAGGGTCAGTTTCACCCTTAGCTATTATACCACTCATTTGTACATGCAAAATACTTTTTCACCTTGGCTCCTCCCACATAGCCTTGAGAGTTTGTAATATTTTCTTTGAGGAGCGAGCAGAGGATCCAATGCCCCACTATCAGGGTTAGTGATGTAATGGTGTATGAATGTGTCTTGGAACTTTTTCTTAATTCAGAAGCCTGTTAACAAGCTAGCATGTTTTCACACATGTATTGTATTCATTTGTAAGACTATTCTTTGGACACTTGTAATGCATGTTACTTTGACATGTATTAAGACAGTTAAACTATTTCGGTTGTTTTAGTACATATGCTATTGGAAATGTGTTGTATCAGTTGTTAACGTTGTCTCACCTGTGTGGGCTATGCCAACGGACACTCGACAGGTTCATTCTTGTAAACTTGTTATAATGCTCGTCGCACTCGTGTGGACTATTTCATTAGGTGTTTTACGTTCTATATGTTCACCTTCTGTTTGTGACTACCGTATCCATTTTGACTACTCCGACAAAAGTTGTTCATGTCCTAATGTTATGTGTGTCTCATGCAGAGTTGGGACTATTCCCTTCAACTTGAGACTCACTTCCAGCCTCTCCCTTTGCATTGAAATAACTTTGACACAAGAGACACTAAGCACTCACCAGGAATGTGAACTTTGTTGTTCGATGACAAAGTAAAATACTCTCATGTGCTGACAAGCAAGAGATAAGGTAAATATTTAAGATAGTGGATACTGGGCCATCATACCGAATGGGACTCGTACACCAAACAGTGTGAGGTCTAGTTGGGATTTCATACCAAGGATATCCATTGAATATTGGTGGGTCCAGCACCATCAACACAACCAAACAAATTATCGATGTCATGAAATAAAAAAAAACTTTTAAGAATGTTAATTAACTACAAAAATATGTCACTATCTGTAAAAAAATCTGAAAGTATCCTGATATACGATCAATAGTCTCGTGACAAAGTATTCGTAATAGATAACAATTTAAAAAATATTAACCAAATCCAACTGAAGTTAATTAACGAAAAAGAAATCTTCGTCAGTTAACAATTTTTCAGACCTTAATTGACAGCGAAGAAACATTAAAAATTATTACATATAACAAATTGCATAATTTTACGAAGGTCTAAGATCAATGAGGACAACAAACAAGATGGTTTCATGTGCAAAATCCAATCAATGGTTCGGATTGGCTCTAATGGATCCAATGGCTTATAGCAGCACAAAACATTCCGAAATTTAGCGTGATGAGTGGTCTTGGGGGATGGTTTCAAGGAAATAGTGGATCAGTTAATGAACGTCTCTAATTTATTACGGCAGGACGTAGGTGGGCTTCAAATACCACTAGCAGGTATGTCATAAACCATCTGATGCATTGTCAAGTCATGCAATAATTATGATTCTGTTGTACCATATGTGTCTTCGACTACACCATCCACGTCACACTATCACACGTCAATGACATGTCAATGTGGTTCAACTGTACATGCTGAATGGATCATTAATCCAACACCTAAACTTCGTCACTCTGATACCACTGCTACATCCCCATTGAACTCCACAATAAATCATTATACCATTAATTTGAAATCATTCATAATTAAGAAAAGATAAGTAAACTAATTCTAAGTTCATAATGTACAATATCTCGAAGGACCAATTAACATGTAGTTGTACTGATAGTGACCTAGACACTCTAGTGATATGGATTCCCCTGCATAAGAACACTTATTTTATGATCTTATTTTATTCTACATGAGTAATTAATCCATGTTTTTCAGGCAAGACATATTTGAAGTGATTAATCTCTTTACATAAGAAATTTAAAATTTGTTTTCTTTGGATTTTACAGGAATCTTTGATGGTATTGACAAGTTAAGGTTATTTTCAAATCTTTATAGATTTTTTAGTACTCCTTGTTTGGTCCTTTTACTATCTATATACATCATTATTGATCTCATGGTTAATAGTGATTGTTTGTTATCAAACCAACTCAAGAAAAAGATAGAAAAGATAGATCAATGCCTTAGAATTCAGCCTCTTCGAGGGGGCAACCTCCTTTATATTACATAAATGAACAATTCTTGGATGATTCAAATGACAAAACCTCCCTTCTCTATATAGGAGTCTAAGGAGTCACAATATAACCCAGCCGACCTAACAATAATAATATAAAGCCACAAAAATAACAATAGAGGGATTCTATGTGGCACAATAATAACAATATGGGGACAATAGGGGCACAACAATATTAATAAGGGATACAACTACAACAGTAATGGGGTAATCACTAGTATTATAGGGACCCAACATGCCCCTCTCCTTCAAAAAATTTTTGTCCTCAATGCTTGAGTAGTTCTGGATGCTTTTGTATAAAATTCTCATCCTCCCATGTGGAATCTTCAGCAGATAAGTTCTTCCACTTAATAAGATACTTCGAAATTGATCGATTTCATAGCTGTCGAGTTCTTTTTTCTGTGACTGGTTCTGGTTCCAATATAATTTTTCCTTCCTTGTCAAGTTCTATAAATATTGTTTGAATTGGGAGCTTGTCACCTATAACCTTCTTTAAACATGAAACATGGAAAACTGGGTGCAATCGAGAAGATATAGGAAGCTCCAATTTGTATGCCATAGTACCAATCTTTTGCAACACCTTGTATGGACCATAATACTTTGGTGATAATTTATTATCCTTCTTAGCTTGCTTGAGGGACATTTGCTTATATGGTTGTAGCCGTAGGAATACCCAATCACCTACATCAAAACTTCTTTCGCTGTGATGTTGATCTGTCTGTTGCTTCATTCTATTCTATGCCAACACGAGGTTATCCTTTAAGAGTTGGAGGACTTGTTGTTGATGTTCGATGTGATGTTCCACTGCTTCAACCTTAGAATTTTCTCTTAAATATGATGTGATGGATGGTGGTTGATATACATAAAGTGCCATAAATGGCGTCATTTTTGTTGCTATATGGAAGGAAGTGTTATACCACCATTCAACCAGAGGCAACGATTTGACCCATTGTGTCTGTTTATCAGATACAAAGCAACGAAGATATCCTTCCAAAAATTTGTTTATATCTCAGTTTGCCCATCAGATTGAGGATGATAAGATGAGCTATGAGCTAACTGAGTACCAGGACAAGAAAATAATTCTGTCCAAAAATTTCCAGTGAAATTGGGATCTCTGTCACTTACAATAATCTTTGTGTTTCCATGTAGCTTTTGAATTGTTTCCATAGATGCAGTAGAAACCGTACTGGATTTAAATGGATTTGACAATGCACAAAAGTGTGCATACTTGGTAAGGCTATCAAATACCACCATGATGACACTCTTTTCCTCAATCTTGGGTAAACCTATGATAAAATCCATTAAAACCTCCTCCCAACGTTGGCTTGGAATGGATAAAGGTTCTAAATGACCCGATGTCTTAATTGTTTCAACTTTATTTTGTTGGTAAACCAAACATTCTGCCACAAACGTTTGAATATTTGATTTAAGGCCATCCCAAAAAAATTCCTTCTTAACCCTGTGTTAAGCTTTTAAAAATCCTGAGTGCCCTCCTCAGGGAGAAGTGTGAAATTCCATAAGAATCTTTTGTTTTAGCTGGAAATTCTTACAAAGGTATAAGTAGTCTTTGTACGATAATGAATCATTTTTCCAGCTAAATGTATCAGATGTGCTAGAATATTTTTGTAACTTTCGAATACGTGCCCACACTTCTTTGTCATTCTTCCATTCCTCCCTTGCTTCATTTATCCAATCTGGTTGGATAATAGAAATGGCACACAACAATGCTTTCACATCCTCATCCTTTCTTGAGAGTACATTTGCCACCACATTTTTCTTCCCTTTTTTGTAGATGATTTCAAAGTCATAACCCAACATCTTTGTGACCCACTTTTGTTGCTCTTCCGAAGATAATATTTGTTCTAAAAAGTATTTAAGGCTATCATGATCCGTTTTTACGTTGAAGTGCTTCCCATTAGGTAGGGTCACCATTTCTTAAGTGCATGGAGTATTGCTAACATTTCCTTCTCATAAATAGCTTTATGTAAAAAATTACCCTTGATTGGATGACTTTCAAAAGCAATGGGTCTTTGATCTTGCATTAAAACAACACCAATTCCATTTCCTGAAGCATCACATTCCACAATAAAGGTTTTTGTGAAGTCCGGTGTAGCTAAGGCCGGTGCTTGGCACATTACCTGTTTAAGATGTTCGAAGGCCTTTGTTTCTTCTGGAGTCCATGAAAATGCATCTTTCTTCAATAATGTTGTTAGAGGTGCTGCTATTCTCCCATAATTCTTAACAAACTTGCGATAATACCCTGTCAACTCGAAAAATCTTCGCAGATGCTTTATGGATGTGGGGATTTTGCATTCCTTAATGGCTTTAATTTTGTTACGGTCTACCTTAAATCCTTCATGGGATATAATATGACCTAGATATTCCATCTCTTGTACTCTAAAGAAAAAATTGGATCTTTTTGCATATAATTGTTTCTCCTCCAATAGTTGTAGCACCCTGTCAACATGTTCAACATGATCCTTCCAAGACTTGCTATAGATTAGTATATCATCAAAAAATACTAGCACAAATTTTCTAAGGAATGGTTTGAAAATGGAATCCATCAAACCTTGAAATGTTGAAGGTGCATTGGTAAGGCCGAAAGGCATGACCAAAAATTCATACTGACCCTCATGAGTCCTAATGCTGTTTTTAGAATGTCTTCAGTATTCATTCTAATTTGATGATATCCTAAATGAAGATCCAACTTGGTGAAGTAAATTGATCCATGCAATTCATCCAGTAATTCATCAATGACAAGAATGGGAAACTTATCTTTAATAATGAGCTTGTTGAGCTTCGTATAATCCAGACACATGCGCCATGATTCATCCTCCTTATGCTCCAATACTACTAGAGCAGAGAAAGAACTTTGACCAGGTTGAATTATACCAGCCTCTAGCATTTCTGCAACCATATTTTCAATTTCACTCTTTTGGGCATAGGGATATCTGTACGGCCTGATGTTTGGAGGAACACTTCTTGGAATCAGATGAATAGCATGACCATGATCATGAATAGGTGGGAGACCTTTGGGAGTCTCAAATACCTTGGAATGATTGTCCAAGACTTTTTGGAGATCTGGAGAAATAGATGATTCCAATGTGGAAACATCTAGTAAACATAATTGTGCAATTACACCTCTTTGTTCCTTTTTTAGAATCTTTGTCATACCGTTAGAGCTGATTATTTTTTCTAGTTTCCCTACAATACCCCTGAATTCAACTTCCTTTCCTTCCACATAAACTTTCATGAAAAGTTCTTGAAAATTAAAAGATATTTTACCCAAGGATTGTAGCCATTGGACTCCTAGTACAACATCAGCACCTCCCAATGGAATGGAAAGCATTGGGCTAGTCAATACATATTCTCCCATGGATAGCTTGATATTATGGCACTTTCCGAGAAATTTATTGTTCCTCCATTTGTAACCATCACTTGACACTTTGGTTCTGGATATAAGAAGAAATTCATTTCTTTTGTTACCTTACAACGAATAAAATTGTGGGTACTTCCTGAATCAATCAACACTATTACCTTTTTCTTCTTAATTTGTCCTTCTATCTTAATGGTTTGAGGAGTGGCAATTCTCGCCAATGCATTACAAGATATGGTTGGATTCATTTCTTCTTTATCTAGGCTTTGTTCCTAGAGGATATCCTCTCCTTTTGACCTTTCTTGCTCCTTTTCTTCTTCCTCTTCACAATCGATGTAGGATAATTTCTTCTGAGCACACTTATGACCTTTAGTGTATTTTCTATCACAACTGTAACAAAGCCCTTTTGCTCTCTTTTCTTCCAATTTTTGTGGTGTCAACCCTATAGGTTGTGGAAGACTAGGGGAAACAACACTTCCATCTTTATAGTTGTGAGTGGTATGCTTCCTCGTTGCCATAATTTTGCTTTCCATTTTTCTTGCTAACATGAATGCCTTCTCTAATGAATCAGGTGCTCAAAGGCGAACATCATGTTGGATACTATCCTTTAAAGTCCCTATGAACACATCAATCCTATGCTCCTCTGGAATATTTTTTACCCTTATGTTAAATTTTTGGAACTCCTCAATGTGCTCCATTATTGAACCCTTTTGTTTGAGACTTATCAGTTGGCTAAAAAAAGTGTTGCTTTTTGTATCCTCATAATGTGTTGTTAATTCTTCCATAAAAATTTCCCAAGTGATAATTTGTTTACGAGAGCAAAGCTATTGATACCATACAAACTGATTTGGTTCCAAATATAAAGTTGCAATACGTACCTTTTGTTTGTTTTGCACATTATTGAGATAGAAAAATTGCTCGATCTGTAATATCCATGTTGTGGGATCCTTGCCATCAAACTTCCTCATATTGATTTTTGGAATATGGTGGGTCTTCGATCCCACATTAGATTCTATGAAATCATGATTAACATTTCTTTTGTTCGCATCATGAGTTTACTTTACTACCTTTTCACCATTAGTAAGTATTTCTTGTAGAAAATTTGTCAAATCTCTCTTCAAATCTGCCATGTCTCCCTTCCAATTGTCCATCTTAGCTTCCACTCGCCCTTTATCTTAGTTTCTATTATCTTTTGTGAGTGATATTTGTTGCACTTGGTCTTGTAACTTTGATATATCATGTAGCATTTCTTCCTCTTCTTCATGAGTCATGCTAGATCTTTCAAGTTTCTTACTAATTGTTTGAATTTTCTTTCCTTAGGGTATTAGTTACCAACAATAATTCTCTACTATTCCCTTTAAATTCCTTCAAAATAAATTTTCAAACCAAGCTTAAGCAAAAATTTAAAAAAATCTACACACCTTTTTTCACTTTGTAGGAGATCGATATTGCCTCTCACGTATCTCCGTACTTTTGGATCATCCAATTTTGAAATTATGACCTACAGTAGCCCTCTATGTCCTTTTTCTAATGCCACCAGCTTGATCCAAATTGGATTCTCCAAGGAAAAGTTATGAGAAATCTCCCACTGTGTCCTGATTATAGACTAGTTCAATAGAGCGAACTTGTACAACATACCAGAAGTCATTGTTTTGATCTTTGGCTCTGAAAAAGATATACAAGAAACTACATTCCGTCCTATTTCTGTACCTTCTGATGAAATTTCAATCTGATGCTCAGAGAGAAAGTTATGACGATTTTCCCCAAGTCACCAATTTGGAATGTAATTCAGGAGTCTGCAAAAAGACCAACTTCCTCAGATCATATCTTCAGAAACATAGCGCGAAGAGATCTGAAATTTGGAACTGAGCTTCAACACGATTTCTTATCAAATGAGTTTTTTTTTTAGCTTCTTAAACGTCGCAGGAAAAAAAGTTATAGCAAAAATGCCACGATGACCTATTTGGAGGAGCGAAACCCTAGAATCCAAAGCTCTGATACCAAATGTTATGAAACCAACTCAAGAAAAAGATAGAAAAGATAGATCAACGCCTTAGAATTAAGCCTCTTCGAGGGGGAAACCTCCTTTACATTACATAAATGAAAAATTATTGGATGATTCAAATAACAAAACCTCCCTTCTATATATAGGAGTCTAAGGAGTCACAATATAGCCTAGCTGACCTAACAATAATAATATAAAGCCACAAAAATAACAATAGAGGGATTCTATGGGGCGCAGTAATAACAATATGGGGACAATAGGGGCACAACAATATTAATAAGGGATACAACTACAATAATAATGGGGTAATCAGTAGCATTATAGGGACCCAACATTGTTTATATTCAAAGCCTCTATCCTCATAACTCATGAGCACCTATTTTTATAAATAATATATGTAGTGGTTTTTAATGTTTTCCTATCTCAAGCCTCTACATTAGAACCTCTCCTACTTTCGAATTCATCTAAGCTTGTTCAAATTGTTTGACACTCTTTTTAAATGTTTTGGTAATACTTCATGCTGGGAACTTTTATTGAATAATTTACAAAAAAATATATAGATCTATTTTGTTCAATGTTTAATGGAGTCTAACCTGCTCATGCATAATTTAGGTTTAAGGCCAATTGTATGATGTGGACTAATTTGTGAAAAATGAAAAATTCATATAAAATAAAATTATTTTAAGATTCTTATAAATTTGAATATTTTGGTTAAGTATTTCCAAATTTTTTATAATTTGTATTCTAAAAATTAGTAAAACTCAACGAGATTTTTACACTTCAAAATAACTTTTCCTTCCTAAATTTTGAACTATTTTACTTAAACTTAAATTTCCACATTAATTAAAATTTATCAAAAATACTTATTTGAATTATCGATTTTGTAATATGTACTTTATTTATTAATTTTATAATATAGTTTTTTCAAACCTATTTTGAATTAAATTCAGGAATCAATTTTCCTTTTAACGAATTTTGTAATATATACTTTATTTATTAATTTTATAATATATTCTTTTCTAACCTACCTTGAACTAAATTCAGGATCAATTTTCGTTTTAACTTAATGTAAACGTTATCTTATGTTTTTTTAATTTATAGAATGCATTTCGTTTTAACTTAATGTAAACGTTATCTTATGTTTTTTTAATTTATAGAATGCATTTTAACATAATCTAAATATTAACTTATGTTTTTCAATTTATAGAAAGATATTTGTGTATTTTGGGTTTATTTATAAATTTAGCTGAAATTACTAAACCGACATTGTAAGAGAGTTGTAATTTCTCATCTATAAGGTTGAAGAAGAGCTTATTTTAATTTATCTTCTGGGCGTGGGGAAATAATAATTTGGTATTTGGAAAAAAGATGTCATAGACACTTTGCTCAGATGAGACATCGAAGGGATCAAATCTTGGTGAAAAATATACTCAAATGTAATATAGTATCAACCTACCCAAAAAAATATCTTCTCGACCAAGTGGTTCAAGCACACTTCGAGTAGGTTTATTAAGAGGCGTTTTTCAAAGCCTGTGTCTCACATTAAATGGGAATATTCACTGCAATTAGCGCCACCACTTTAATATCTCTATGATATAAGATATAATTGAATAAATTTATTTGTGAATATATTAATTTTTAATTATTATTATTATTTTTTTGTTTTTAAAGATTTTACACCTAATTTATTTTGATAAACAAAAATTATAGTGCATAGTGAAAATGTTCTTTCTATTCATTAATCAAATATGATATTACATATATACAAGAGTAATGTTTCAAGATAGGAAACTATTTTGGACACATAATCTGTGAGTTGATATAATATTTCAATCACACACAAGTTTAGGAACAGACTCCTCTAGATAGAAACATTCACAACTGAGACAATAGGAATTACATATTCCAATACAACCCCTTAATGAAGACTTGTCTTCCTCATCACCTCACTTTTAAAATTTATAAATAAAATTAAGGATAGAAAGTTATCATATATATATATATATATATATATATATATATATATAATTTTAAATGTTATGTATATAGTTTTATGAAATGGAAATATACATATATTTTAAATAAATTTATTGTTATTGTGTGGGATGCCTTTTACAATTCAATATAAAGAGAAATATATAGCTGTAAATATTTATAAAATTTAACATTTTAACGTAAACAAATAATACCAATTAAATATACTTCTAATAATAAAAACAATGTTAATTTAATATATTTAAAATAATCAAATTAATAATGTCAAGCTAACTAATACAATAAGTAGACTTTTTTAGCAAGGCTACTTAAAGTCAAACCTCAAAGAGACTATTGCACTAGTACTAGAGAAAAAAAAATACTAAAATCAAATCAACTTAGAATTAATATAACTCACACATCCCTCAGTGACAAATGCCATTAAATATCAATTTCCCAAACCACCAACCAAAGTTGAATAAAATACAAACAAACAAATAAGGCTAATCAGGTTACAATTAGTATAACTCACACATCCCTCAGTGACAAATGCCATTAAATATCAATTTCCCAAACCACCAACCAAAGTTGAATAAAATACAAACAAACAAATCAAGCTTTAAAAAAAACACTCACAACTTCATAAACAAAAATATAATCAAATCAATAATATTTCAGCAACTCAATCTTAATGAGTGACAATATCAGCACAGGAATCTATCGACGACTCATAAAAAAAAAGGTGGATCTTCGGTTGCTATCGGCTCTGCCTTCGATCTTGATTCCACCATGGTGGCAGACACGATAGCAGAACAAGTTTATACGGGAAGAAATTGTACGGGCTCTTCACTTGATTTTGACTCTACCATGGAGCAGATACCAGAAAAGAACATCTTACGGAGCTCTTCACTTGACCCTAACTTCCTTAAAGGGGGCAGACACGACCAAAAACCAGGTTTGTCCGACAAAATCTAATCTATGTTCGGCCATGGTGCGCTCTATTTTCAAAGCTAGAAAATAGCATGTTGATTGGAGAAAATCTGATCTAAGTACGAGGATTATGCTTTTTCATTTCAAAGCCTAAAACCTCATAGCTATGAACTTATTAGCAGCTTCAGGATTTACTTACAACTGTATTGACATGTAAAAATAAAATTTGTTGATGTGTACCTGTATTATCATGTAAAAATAGAGTTGAATTATCGATAATAAATTTTCATGGCTAAAAGGAAAATTTTCATTTATTTTTTTTTATCATTTTTAAAATAAAGTGATTAATTAAAAATATGTGAAATATATATATATATATATATATATATATTAAATATTTGAAATATAAATAATTGGATTTAATTTATTGTAATTAATTAATTTAGATATTTAATATTTGGAAAATATAATTCTTACTTGTCTTAGTTGTGATGGTTTCTAAGTAAAAACAACTTGTTTTTATTCGTTAAGAGTTGCTTAAATGATTCCTAGTTTATTTTTTGGTTGAGATATTTTCTCAAGTAGTTGATTGTATGGTTTAGATAAAACTTCTATTTTGAACTAATACTTATATATTTATATGTGATGTTTAATAAAATGCAATGTAATTTTTGATATGCAAACTCGTTTCTCAAATTAATATCAAAACCTATATAAACTCCTTGAATTTATTTTCATTGACAATCTAACAGAGGTGGACCTAGTCAAATAATTAAACATGTGCCTTGTCCCTTTACTTAAGGGAAATGGACATGTGTACCATCTCTTTACCTAAGGGAAATGGACAGTAGATATTTTTGTTATGAATGACACAGTTTGAGAGCATAAAGGAATGGAAGAATCATGATGTATGTGACATAGATATGAGGAGAAAAGTCTAGTTTTAGGTCATAGAGTAGGAGAAGGCTCTGCAGCTGAGTGTGCGGACTGCTGCAGTCGAGTGCGTAGGGTGAGTCGAGTGTGTAAAAGTTTGAGGTATTAATAAAGAGAAGTTTCCTATCATTTCTACATATTTATTACCTATTTTATGCATCTATTACATTGGATATAAATTGCACTTTTAATGCTTATATGATACACAAATTTGTATAACTATGTTGATTAAGTGAACGCAAGATAGAATAACAACTTATGTGAAGATAAGTAAGGTTTGTTATGAAGATAAGTAAGATATGCAATGTAGTTTGGGAAAATAGCGCAAGTCGTTGCCATAGCAGCGCAAAAGCATCTCAACCCTTGGTTAGGTTTGTGTGAAAGATGATTATAATAGATTGCGAAAGTATTGAAGGTTAGAAAACTGCACGAAACGACTTGCGTGAAGGCAGTCATAGTTGGACAAAACCAACATCACAAACATCTCAAGGGTGTAGAAACTTGGTTCCAACATCCCCCCATACTGCTTCGGGTGAGACTTCATTCCGCACTCCACGGGGTGATGCTGAAAGGGCCAATAGAATAGGAATTTGTTTGGCTAAATAACTCTGAACCTGGGTCAGGCCCCCATAAACCAACATGCTTATAAGTTCAAGAGAGTGAGGTGAGTGTGTAATGTAACTCCGTGTCTAGGTTCTTGTACTGTCAAAAGGGGGAGGTAAAAGTGAGCCTCTTAATGAGAGGGGATAGTCCCAACCCACGAAGAAAAACACGCAAAGAACAGGAAGGGTTTGTCGAGCATGCAGTGGAAAAGTCCACAACAGATGCGGTAGTCCTGAAAACCAAAGATCAAGGGAAAGAACCCACACCATCCAGCTGAATAATCGACATGGAGGTGACAGTCAACGCAAAGAAATACACAAAGATGGTCTCTCTAATGTCAAGCGTAGTAGTCCACATGGACGGGACAATAGTGATAAACAATACAACACATCTTCAACAATATGAGTACTAAAATAACTAAAGTATTTCAATTGTCTTAGTATAGGTTAAACAAACACACATTACAAACATTTAAAGAATAGTCTTACAAATAGATACAAAAAATGCATAAAAATGTGCTAACCTGAGACATGCTCCTAAATTAAAAAAAAAATATCCAAGACATATATGTACACCATACATCACTAGTCACAGTAGTGGGACATTGGAGCAACTCCTCGCTCCTCAAAGAACAAATTATAAACACTCAATGCTATGTGGGAGGAGCCAAGATGAAAGTCCTTTGCTCATAAATGACGAGGTATATATAGCCAAAGGGGTATAACTAACCCTTGTGACTCTTCAACTTCCCTCATGACTGTTTGAATTCCTATGAATTTTCGACTTTACATGACTCTTAGATTTCATATGTGGGTCTCTTCGACTTCTACTTTACATTACATTAATTATAACAAATATGGCCCATATTAGTGATGTGGCCGAGATAACTCATGACACAGCTCGACATGACACTACTGACATGTACTCATTAAGTGTGATGTCTATGTCGAGCTTCTTTGTTGCTGAGTAATAATATGCTCTCCGTGTAACATGTCTTCATCTTCGCATGGAAAAATGTCCGGAGTCTTTGATGGTCTTGGTCTTCCTTGATGATGTATGTGTGATCTAAATGGAAAATGACATCCACCCATGGTATTTATCCACCCATGAAAATTACCCATGATATTGTAAGTGGCATCCATCCATGGTATTCATTCACCCATGGTATTTTCCCATGGTATTGTAGGTGGCATTAACCCTTGGTATTCATTCTCCCATGGTATTTATCAACTCAAGGAATTTACCCATAGTATTGTAATTGACATCTGCCCATGGTATTTACCCACCCATGGTATTCACCTGTGGTATTGTGATCAAGAAAGGTTATAAGTAACAAGTCAGATTTTGTAGAAGGACAGATTATCCACCACAATGTACTCTTTACCCTTATTATATTCTTTAATAAAAAAAAATTCTTTGTGGTTTTGTTATTGTGTATTCTCCTCTTTTCTTTTGGCATTTCAATTGTTAAGATATTGGGGGCCTCCCTCAATATTTGGATCAATGGTATCAGATTCAGGTTACAATTCCATGAGAATGAGGGTTTGATGCATATTTTAGTTTCAAATTTTTGCAGCAATATTCAACAAAGTTCAAGCATGTGCTACCGCAAATCACTTTCTTGGGCAAAAATTGAAAAAAAAAATCAAATTTTTTCAGGCATTTATATGGACGACAATTTTGTAGATCAGATCTGAACATTTTGGTGCAAAATTAAAAAAAAATAAACATATCAGGATTCATTGTGAAAAAATACCCAAATTCAAAAGAAAAGCAACTGAATCAAAGTCTAGATGAAGGAAATATCACTGATTTAAAATCAGTTATTTTGTAGAAAGTTTTCTAACGACAATTCGTGGACGACGACTCTCCTATCATTTTTTGCAGTGTTTGTGAATGTTTTCCAAAACAAGATTGTAGATCTGAGTTCCTCTTGAAACATCACCCAATTTCAAAAAAAAATTGTTCGAATCGGAGTTCGGATGAGGGAGATATCGTTGATTGAAAATCAATTATTGTTTTTAGAACTTTTGTGACAGCGGGACAATTGCAGCACGAATTTGAGTTTCCAGTGTGTCGAGATAGGTATTTCAATCACATGGGGAGATGCAGAATGGTTAGTCTATTTCCAAAAACTAATAAATATTTTGAGTTATATTCACTGAGTTATGCCCATTTTAAATATAGAGAGGCTCCCCTTTGGAGATGTGCTCTCTTACTTGACTTTAGTAGGTACTTGCTTCACATTGATCAATTTCAGCAAAGGAGCATCCATCTTGTCATATTTGGAGACGTGGCCTCCCACCCCAGGCCATGTAGACACCTGCTACTTCATCAACAATCAACATCACGGTTATGGGTCAACCACACAAAATACTTGTCATAGAAGTCCATTTGCTAGGCCACACACTGTTAGTATCACAATTGGTCACAAGCATTACAATGTATCTCTATCCTCAGATCTTCATTTTTCATGGTTATGGATCATCCACAAACCCACACTTCATCGAAGTTCATTTTCTAGGCCACACATTGTTAGTATCACAGCTGATCAGAAGCATTACAAGGTATCTCTATCCTTGGATCTTTGTTTTCCATGGTTATGTGTCATCGATAAAGCCACAATTTATTGAAGTCCATTTTCTAGGCCGACACTATCGATATCATAGTTGGTCACAAGCATTACAGAGTATCTCTATTCTCGGATCTTCGTTAATCATGATTATGGGTTAACCACACAAAACCCTTCTCTTCAATGGCTCTTCATATTCAACAAAGGCTTCTGAGGAGGGAACTTCACACAATGCAGACCATTTCTTCATAAGGAGGGAAGAAATATCCAAATGGGAAATGGCATCCACCCATGGTATTCATACACCGATAATATTCACTCACCCATGGAATTTACGCATGGTATTGTAAGTGTGGTGGCCTGGTTGCAAGAAATAATGACAACCTATCAAATCTGGCTACAATTTCTTCAATATCTCGCTAAATTCTTCTTTCTCTTTCTACAGGTGTATCAGTGATTTATTATTAGCCTGACTGCTTCATGGGTTTTATCTCTGATCACCCCAACCTTAGTTATTGTCCGCAATTAACAAACCGAGCCTCTGTTCCTATCGAAACTGTAAATCCATAGGATTTACACAACACACTATCAGCGGGCTTTTAAAATGGGATTAATGCAATACACTATCAGTGCGTTTAAATATGAGAAAACTACATTTTCATGCAAAATACACAACTCGCGAAGATTTCGTTCCAAAGGAACGAAATACACTATTAGCGCTTTTCAACACTGTCGCAGCTTTCAAATGGTCTTGGTGTAATTCCAAAGGAATTACACTATCGATACTTAATTTCCAATACTTTGCATTAATAAAAAATAACATTGTTGGCACTTTAGTAATCGGCCATTTCAGCACCCTTTTTGCTAACGTGATTATCGAAAATTGTTGTTGGTGATTCCACAGTTCCAAAGGCTTGGCTCCTCCCGCTCCGATTTTGCGATGCGATAACAAATGTAGACTCGACAAATTATCCACTCCACTTTATGGAATTTTGGGTCCGAGCTATCGGAGTTCGGACTTCGACGCTTCCAATGGTCTTCCACTCTACTTGTGGTTCTGCAACACGGTATTGGTTTGGACCCAATATGGGTATGAACCAAATCTAATAAATTTTTGAGGTTTGGAATTATGCTCTGGCTAAGGAAATTTTGTGATTTCTCTGTGTAAACAAAGTTTGGCCATGAAACTCTATAAAATGATTTATGAAGCCTGCGCTCGCAGATATGAAGGGAAAACTCCCCAATAGGTCTAATATTAAGAGTAAATTGAAAAACAAAGGCTGATTCACCATTTATAAACTCAAAAATAACAGAACCACACTAATATATGCATAAAATACCAATTTACATGGAACCATAAAATCAGATGAACAGAGTGAGGTTTTTACAGATGATAATGCTTCCAGGCTCTCCTCCCTAAGAATCCTGTTGTTTCTTATTTATAAATAATAGATAAGCCCTCTCAGTCCTTATCCCCAAAAGAACATTCCTTTTACATAGATTGATTTAAAGCCATAAAGCTACTACAACTTACCATAAAGTGACTATTACAACATGGTTTTATTCTTAATTCTATCTTTATCTTAAACTAGAAAAGTATGAAACTTGCTGGCTAAAGGATCCCACTCCATTGCCTGTAGATATTTTTGGATTTTTGGAATATGTTTGAAGATGTTTTCCGTCTAAGTCACATGCTCCTGCATCAGACTCCTCAAGACAAAATTCTTCTTGGGCTCCTGTCCATGAGTTCATCTATAGAACTGCCTAGTTTTTGTAGCATGTCTTATATAACCCAAGTAGCTTTAGCAGTTGGTTGTCCCTTCCATTTTACCAAATAATGGAAGTACTCTCGTCCCCTTGTCTTCTCAAACACCTTATCTTCTAGAATTCCTTCTGGCTGCAGCTCCTTTGTTGTGGGTAACTGTTTCACCGAGTCAATCTCTTGGGTCTCCTGATCTCGTGCTGTATTATTTGCAGTTTCACCTTCATATTTGTACAGGTCTGCAATGTTCAAAATTGGTGATATCCCAACATCAGGGGGTAACTCAATTTCATAGGCATTTGCAGAGAATTTCCTCAGTACTTTGCACGGTCCAATTTTCTTGAACTTCAATTTATTATACTCCCTGTTTGGAAACCTCTCGTTTCTGAGATGTGCTAAAACCAAATCCCCAACTTCAAAGTTCACCTCTCTTCTCCTCATATCTACTCTGGTTTTGTACTTGATGTTGCTATCCTATAGCTATCGTTTCACTTGTTCATGTATTGCTTGCATTTCTGAAGAAAAATCTTCACCTTATGCACTTCTCCTCTTTTCTTTTCCCAAATTTATTAATTCAAATATTCCTCTTGGATTCTTTCCATAAACAATATGGGATGGACTCTATCATGTACTCTTGTTAGGTGAGTCATTATATGCATACTCATCTTGTGCTAACACTTGATCCCATTGCTTTAGATGTTTTTCAGTAAGGCTCCTTAAAAGATTGCCTAAACTCATATTCACCACTTCAGTGTGTCCATCAGTTTGTGGATGATACGCAGAACTTAAACTTGATTTAGTTCCCAGCGTCTTCCATAGTGTCCTCTAGAAATGTCCAACAAATTTGGAATCCTTGTCTGAGACAATACTTTTGGGCAACCCATGCGATCTTACAATCTCCTTAAAAAACAACTTACCAATAGGAGAAGCATCACTAGTTTTCTAACATGGAATAAAGTGTGCCATTTTTTAAAATATGTCCACTACAACAAAAATTGAATCATTAACACTTTGAGTCTTTGGTAAGCCCAAAACAAAATCCATACTTACCATATCCCAAGGCCTATCTAGAATTGGTAATGGGATATACAAACCTGTGTTTTGGCTTCTGCCTTTTGCATATTGACAGACTTTGCAAGTTTCCACATACTTCTCCACTTCAGATTTCATTTTCAGCTAGAAATAAAATCTATTCAACTGTTTAAAAGTCTTCTCTATGGAAAAATGTCCTACAAGTCCTCGACTATGTTTTTCTTTGATTAAATTCTCCCTCATAGAACAATTTGGTATGCACAATTGATTTTTCTTAAATAACATCGCATCTTGTAAGAAGTAATCCAACCATTTACTCACATCCACCAAAACAAGATTTTAACAAGGCTCAAATGCCTGTTTAAAATCTGAATCGGACTCATATAATTCCTTAAGAAAATCAAAACCCAACACTTGGATTTGACTCTGTTGAAGCAATACATTTCTCCTACTTAAGGAATCTGCAACTTTATTTGATTGGTAATTTATATGTTTCAAAACAAAATGCAAACATTGAAGATATTCCACCCATTTGGCATGTTTATGGCTAAGTTTTGGCTGCTGCATTATAAACTATAGTGCATGGTTATCTAAATAAAGGATGAATTCCTTTGACATTAGATAATGCCTCCATTTCTTCAATAACTACACAACTACGTAGAACTCCTTATCATAAGAAGAATACTTCTTTTTGGAATCATTTAGATTTTCACTAAAATAAGTTATTGGTTGGTCTTCCTAACTTAAAACACCTCCAATTGCTTCTTCGCTGCCATCACACTTCACTTCAAAAGGTTTGTTAAAATCAGGCAGAATCAAAATAGGCTTTTCAATGATTTTTTCCTTTAACAACTAAAAATTCTTTTCTGCTTCAGCAATCCATCTAAATGGTTGTTTATCTTTCTTTATGGTCTCAATAATAGGTGCATTAATCCTACTAAAATTCTTGATGAATTTTCTATAAAATCTAGCAAGACCATGAAAACTCCTTACCTCAAAAACACTCTTGGGTAAAGGCAACTCCACAATTTCCTTGGTCATCTCTAGATCCATCTTTAGCCCTTCAGCAGAATAACAAAACCCAAGTACACTAGCTCTTCTTTCATGAATGAACACTTCTTCAAATTCAGCAATAATTTCACTTGCTACAGCCTTTGTAAGACATAATTCAGATGTCTCACGTGCTCCTCCTTAGACCTGCTTTCAACTAATATATCGTCCAGATATACTATTAAAAACTTACCAATGAACTCTTTAAGAACTTCATTCATGAGTCTCACAAATGTACTTGGTGCATTTGACAACCCAAATGGCTTTACTCTCCACTCATATAGTCCTTCATTTGTCTTAAAAACAGTTTTCCACTCATCCCCTTCTCTTATTCTTATCTGATGATACCCACTTTTAAGATCTAGATTTGAAAAATAATTGCTCCACTCAAGCAATCCATTAAATCTTCAATTCTAGGCAAAGGAAATATGTGCCTGATTGTGATTTTATTGATGGCTCTTGAATTTGTGTACATTCTCCAACCTCCATCTTTCTTTGGGCTCAGCACTATTGGCATTGCACAAGGACTCAAGCTTTCTTTGATTAGCCCTTTGTCAAGCAATTCTTGCACCTGCTTCCTAACCTCTTAATTTTCTGTAGGAGTCATTCTATAAGCTGCTTTGTTGGGTAGACTTGCTCCAGGTATCAAATATATATGATGGTTGATTCTTCTAATGGGTGGTTATTCATTAGGCAAATCATCAACAATAATATCACAATATTTCTCCAACATTTCCTGAATTTCAATGGGTAAATCAGAAACTTTAGTATAAGTCATTAATACCTTGGGCTTTCAAATTACAGCAAAATTTACCTCATTTACTTCAATCTACTTCAAGTATTCCTTTCATCCAAGTAACAGAGTTTTTGGATCAGTCTTCTTTCCTGGTACATCTTCTTCTTGTAGAGGGAGCAACATATGATTGACACCATCCTTTCCAAACTTGTAGGTGTTTCCTTTTCCATCATACATATCTCCTCTATCATATTGCCAAGGTCTTCCAAGCAATATGTGATACACATCCATTAGCATCACATCACAATCAATTTTATCTTTATACTTGCCCACCTGAAATTCCACTTCACACCTTTCATTCACTAACAATTGATGTCCCTTTTGTAACCATGACACCTTGTAAGGTGTTGGATGTTTCATTGTCTTCAACTTCAATTTCTCCACCACTTTTGTAGAGACCACATTATCAGTTCTGCCACTATCAATGATCATCTGACAACATTTACCTTGGACTTTACACACTCTCCTGAATAAAGTCTTTCTTTGTGATGGTTCCACTATCTCCTTTGCTGACTTGAGAAAAAATTTATTAACTACTAAAGATTCTCCTCTCTCTGGTATATTTTCTTCTTCTGTCACTGCTGCTACTGTTCTTTGTCCCTCAGCTTAAGCAACAATGGCATTCCTCTTATTTGTTTCTGCATTCTCTAGGCACTCAAAAGCTCTGTGTTTCAGCTTGTTACATTGTAACATCTTATTTCTCTGCCTCTTCCTATGCCTCCTCTTCCTCTATAAAAACACCCTCTGCCTCTTGCATCACCTCCTGTGGGTGCATGTTGGGCTGAGCTACTGCTAGCTCCATCTTTAGGTGTTGTAGATCTTCCTCTAACACCTTGACTTCCCCTTCCTCAGAAAGTACCTCTCCCTCTGGCAGACTGCTTCCTCATGAATTTTTCTTTAGCTTTCCGTGCTATCTGATAAGCTTCCTCTACTGTTTTAGGATATAGTAGACTTATCTCATCTTGAATTTCCATCTTGGGACCATTCATATATCTAGCCACCTTCTCATTTGTATCATGGGCTTCTCCAGCTCTTATGCTTACCTTGTAGAATTCCTTTGTGTATTCTTTCACTGCCATAGACCTTTGTCTATGATTTTGCATCTATCTAAACAAGGTTTGTTGATAATTACTTGGAAGAAACTTACCTCTTAGCTTTTCTACCATCCTATTCTAATTCTTGATTGGTTGCTTTCCAAGTCTCTTCCTTTATACTTACACACCCTCCTACCAAAGCGCTGCATGGCCTTTTAGCTTGGTGACAACAAACTTCACTTTCTTCTCATCTTTTTTTTCTTCAGAGTCAAATAATTTCTCCATACCATTAATCCAGTCTATTAATTATTCTGGATTCAGTCCTCCTTCATATATTGATACCTTGGTCTTTGGCTTGGCCATGGATCTCAATACTAACAAGAATAACCTCATCTCAGGAGTAACTGCTATAGCTTCCTCCTCTGCAGCTTCAATCTCAGGTTCACTAACATCTCCATCATCTATATTTCTTCCAATGGCTAATGCATCTAATCTGGCTCGCATCTATTGCATAGCTTCCATCACTTCAGTATTTGCAACAGGCTGTCCTCTTCCACCACATCCTCGTCCTCTTGCAACTCTGAAATCCATAGTAAATTTCCTTCTCCTGCTTCTGAGATTCAATCCAATGTTAGTTGGCTACTCCGATACCACTAATGGTGGCCTAGTTGCAGGCAATATAGATAACCTCTCAAATCTAGCTACAATTTCTTCAATTTTTGGCTGAATTCTTCTTTCTCTTTCTACAGGTGTATCAGTCATCTATTATTAGACTGACTGCTTCATGAGTTTTCCCTCTGATCACCCCAACCCTGGTTATTGTCCAAAATTAACAAATCGAACCTTTGTTCCTATCAGAACTGTAAATCCATAGGATTTACACAAGACACTATCAGTGGGCTTTCAAAATGGGATTAATGCAATACACTATCGGTGCATTTAAACATGAGAAAATTTCATTTTCATGCAAAATACACAACTCGTGAAGATTTTGTTCCAAAGGAACAAAATACACTATCAACGCTTTTCAACACTATCGTATTTTTCAAATGGTCTTGGTGTAATTCCAAATGAATTACACTATCGGTACTTAATTTCCAAGACTTTGCATTCATAAAAAGTAACACTATCAACGCTTTAATAATCGGTCGTTAATCGACAATCTCTATTGGTGATTCCACAGTTCGAAAGGCCTGGTTGCTCCTGCTCCAACTTTGCGATGTGATAACAAACACAGACCCGAAAACTTATCCACTCCACTTTATGGCATTTCGGGTCCAAGCTATCAGAGTTCGGACTTCGGCAATTCCAATGGTCTTCCAATCCATTTGTGGTTTTGTGACATGATATTGGTTCGGACCCGATATGGGTATGACGAAATGTAATAAATCTTCAGGTTTGGAATTATGCCCCAGCTAAAGAAATTTCGCGATTTCTCTGTGTAAACAAAGTTTGGCCACGGAACTCTATAAAATTATTTAAGAAGCCTGCGCTCGTCGATATGAAGGGAAAACTCCCAAATAGGTCTAATATTAAGAGTTAATTGAAAAACAAAGGTTGAATCACCATTTATAAACTCAGAAAATAATAGAAACACACTGATATATGCATAAAATACCAGTTTACATGGAACCATAAAATCAGATGAACAAAGAGAGGTTTTTGCAGATGATAACGTTTCCGAGCTCTCCTTCTTGAGAGTCTCGTTGTTTCTTATTTATAAATAATAGTTAAGCCCTCTCGTTCCTTATCCATATAAAAGCATGCCTTTTACATAGAGTGATTTAAAGCCATAAAGCTACTACAACTTACCATAAAGTGACTATTACAACATGGTTTTATTCTTAATTCTATCTTTATCTTAAACTAGAAAAGCATGAAAGTTGTTGGCTAAAGGACCCCACTCCCTTCCCTGTAGATTTTTTTGGATTTTTAGAATATGTTTGAAGATTTTTTCCCTCTAAGTCAAATGCTCATGCATCAAAGTGACATCCACCCATGGTACTCATCCAGCCATGGTATTTATCCACCAATGGAATTTACCAATGATATTGTAAGTGTTATCCACCCATGCTATTTACTCATAGTATTGTAAGTGGTATCGACCCTTGGTATTCATTCTCCCATGGTATTTATCTAGTCATGGAATTTACCTATCGTATTGTAAGTGACATCCACCCATGGTATTTACCCGCCCATGGAATTTACCTATGGTATTGTAATAAAAAAAGGTTATAAGTAACAAGTTGCATTTTGTAAAAGCACAAATTGTCCACCACAATGTAGTATTTATAGTTATTATAAGTTTTAATAAAAAAAAATTATCTGTGGTTTTGTTATTTTGTATTCTCCTCTTTTCTTCTGACATTTCAATTTTTCATACCTTGGGGCCTCCCCCAATATCTTAATCAATGGGCTTGTGTCACTTTCACTCCCTTGCTTGATGTTCTTTATGTGTTCATTCAATGACGAGAAAGTCTTCTACAATGCACCTCTTTTACATCACCTTCGTCATCGCACAATGTTTCATCGATGTACATGTTCCTACAATCACTCATGACAAGATGACATCAAATCCAAAAATCTTTCAATCTACCATGATGCATTGTTTTCCATTTCGGTGCACGTGACTAGGAGAGGGACAAGGCACTCAGACTGCCGAAGTATAGCGCATGCCACGATGCAGTACTAAAGAGCACTGTCAGGGAAAATTATGCAGATGTCACTGGGAGACATATTTTTCCAATTTAAGACAATAGTGATAGTTGTAGGGAAATACATAGTTAGGAGGCATAACTGTGCAACTTCTGGGAGGAAGCTCAAGCAGGGTGTTGAGAAGCTACTCAGCCAATCTGTGCAGTTTTTCTGGCGAGCACTAGGCAGGTCACCCAGTTGGGATCTGCAAAATTTATTCAGGGAGGATAGTGTAGGCAACAGGAGGCACTCGCAGAATAATCTCTGCAGTTTTCCAGAGGAGCACAAAGTCAGGCTACAGGAGTTGCTGGTCAAAACTGCACAATCCTAAGAGAGAGTCTGGGCTCAGACGGTTCTGCGTAGTTTCTGAGCTGGTTGCAGAGTAGGGAATAAGGGTTGGACATAGTAGCTTTGCGCAATTCCTGAGCTGCTTGCATAGCGAGGAAGAAGGGCTACAAGGACATGCCATCTCTGCACAATTCCTAGGTTGGTTATAGAGCGGTGAAGAAGGGCAGGACAAGATAGCTCTGCACAGTTTCTAAGCTATTTGTTGAGTAAGTAGGATGGGCAGGGCATGACAACTCTCTGCAATTTTGGAGCTCAGTACAGCCTAGGCTCACAACTCAAGTTGTTTCTCCAGTTAACCAATGAGAGGCATGATGGAAGTTCTTGCAAGAAGTGCAAAGTGGATCGACTTCTAGGAGAACCTCTTCAATCAACTGGCTCATTTCCAGAATTATGTAGAGTAGGCTGCCTGGAGGAAACCTTCAAGCTATACGTAACTATGGGTAGCAGTACAAGGTCACTGAGATCGGGTCCTGCTGATGGAAGGTTGTCCAGTCGATAGATTTTCAGGAAAAATTACTAATTGTGAAAAAAGTTGTACTTGTGCAGGCATGACAATGTGATCACAAACTTAGCATGACTCGACAAAAAGACACCTCAAATCAACAAGACAACATGTGTTCAGTGAGACTGACTTGAAATTTGAGAGTGACAAGTGTGACAATTGAAATATATCTTCTAACGACTATAAAAACACTTGTGCAACAATGTTTACAACTTAGTATGTGAGTGCGACCGATGTCGACATACCGGAACTAATAACTAAAACAAAATACATTAAAAAAAACTAACATTTTTGTCATTAATTTAGTTTTATAAATTATCATGTAAACCGTACATATTTTTTTAAAAACTCAAGGTAGATTCCATACAATAGCTTTTGAAGTTAAACTTTATGGTAACATGCATCATCCCTCTTATACTTGCATCTCAAGCCAAGCTATGTGATCCGAATAGACATACTAGGCATAGTACAAGAAATATCCCGTCGATTTCAGCTTCCTGGTAGGAAAGATCGAATAATAGTTCCAATCCACTGAAATTTTCTTCTAACTTTGGAATAAATTGGGGCCAGTATATCATTGACCCAAATTTTTGTTGCGAGAAAGAGAAAAATAGCCGTTTAGAATAAATTGAGGCTAATATATCATAGACCCAAATTTTTGTTGCGAGAAAGAGAAAAATAGCCGGCAGAGCACAGCCAAAAGATGCATTGAAAAGTCTATCTTGACTTATACAGATAAATTTGAACAGTCTCGTCCCTCTCTCGTGAAGCTAGCACTCTAAAGAGAGGTAAGGTTCCAAGTCCTCTGCATTTTATCAAAAGCCTAATTAAATTTCAACTTTCTGTGTTCTCATTTTTTATTTCTTTAGGTTTATATCAAAGTTTTTATGGCTTTTGATGATGATCATGATAGTGGTTAACATCTATTGAGATCAAACTTTGGTCTATAAGACATAAGGAAATGAATTATTTAGTTTGATTTAAAATTTTACTTTTATGCTCAAAAATGTCAGAGAGAAGCTTACTATAGTTTTGACATCGTAATGAATTATCTAGTTTGATTTAAGATTTTATTCTTATACTCAAAAAACTTGGAGAGAAGCTTCCCGAGCTCACTATAATTTTGACATCGTGAAAGTCTCAGAAAATCAGTATTACAATAAAGATTATGAAACTAAGAACTAATGTGGTTGTACCAAAGACACTCAAAGTAATTTATAATGTTATTTCAAAAAATATATATTCTATTTATTATTATTTAACGATAATAATAATTTATTTAAAAAATTATATTCTATTTTGATATTTAATTGAGATAAAAATAAAATAAAAAATTAACATTGCAATTCCATTAAAAAATAACTATTTAATAATTTCAAATTTTTCCATCAAACCATTTCTTTTTATGTCATAATTTCAAATATAAATAAAAGAACCGACCATGTTGGTATTGAATTTATATGATTGTGTCTCTTAATTATATTATTTTATTTATCTATGATTTCTTTTTATGTCATCATTTAAATTATATTATTTTACTTATCATGATTATGATTACCCGAGTTTGTTTGTAGGGTTATATTTGTAAAATTATATACATTATGCAATATATTTTGTATTTTCATTTTCCTGAGTTTTATGTGATTTGTTAAAATAGATTATAAATTAAAATTATTTATTAGTACCTTATATTATTAATCAATTTAAACTATTTTCCTCACACACAATAGAATTAGTCATCAAATCTATATCTTATTTCATTGATGATATCTGAAAACAGATGGGAATTAGTAAGTTTTCCCTAAGAAAATACAAACAATATCATTGTTATCTTTGTCTTCTAAATATGTGATAAATTGATTGTCGTAAGAAGCTGTAACAGAGAAGTGATCTACTCCTCAAATATATAAGGGTTCATTAATTTTGAAATCATTTTTTTCATGGGTTAAACATTTTAAAGCAATGAAAATGTATGTGTAATAGTTTGAAAATTCTTATTCAAAGAAAACCAAGGTCAAATTGAATAGCATTATCCAAAAAAAAATCCAATGTTATTTTATGAGAAATTTCGAGGGCACACTGGACAGGTGTAACAATTGAATAATGTTTACTCCTCGGAAATTAAAATATTATTTTATTTATTTTAAAAGTAAATAATATATATTTAATAATAATATATTTATTTATTAAATATTATGATGCAGGAGCATCTAGATCGGGCCAGCAATGTGACAGGGTGGTCACATGTGGCTAAATGCAAGACTTGAGTAGGGCTTAGTTGTTAAATTTGTGTTAATTTCAATAAGGGTAGGTAGTTAAAAGTGGTCTAGTTTAGTTAAATGATGATGAGTTATAACTGAATAACTAATTCTTCATGTGTGGGAAGAAGTAGTTAGGTATCACTCATGTATAACTTCCTTTTGAGAAAAAAAGGAAGAGGTAGAATAGAATAGGGAAGAGAGGTGAGGCTTGGATGGAAAAAGTTTGTAAGCCTCTGGGCATTTGTAAAGGGCCATCGATTTGAAAATCTGGCCATGAACCAAGAGAGTTTTTATAATTGATTACATTTGACTATATCCATGAGGAATTTGTTTTGGAAATTGTGTGTGAATTATATATATTCTTGGTTAAGTTCTGTTTAGAGAATGTTTGAATTACTATGAAAAGCATATGAGGAAAGCATTGATTTTAATTAATATCAATTTTTATTTTTTATTTTTTATTTTGCTAATGCAAAAACCTGTGAGCAATTTATGAAACCGACATTTCAGACTAGCTAGGTGAGTCCATCATCAGGGTAATGAGATCTTTATTTTGAGAAGAGAGAGTCAAGAAATTGTGAACCTATTAATAGAAGGATAGAGAGATCACTTTGGGCTTGTGAGGTCGGCTAGATTTCCATATATTTACTGATAAATTAATTAAGTTGATTTTAATTTGGTTTTAAATTTTATTTGAATTAATAAACTAAAAACTAAATTAAAAAATAAAATTATTTTAACGTAAATTAAAAATAAAAATAAAATTAATTTAACCTAAATTAATTTAACCTAAATTTAACCTAAATTAAATTAATTTAACCTAAATTAAATTGATTTAACCTTAATTAAATTAATTTAATTTAACCTAAATAAAGTTAATTTAACCTAAATTAATTTTATTTAGGTTGAATTAATTTAACCTAAATAAAATTAATTTAACCTAAATTAAATTAATTTAACCTAAATTAAAAATAAAATTGAAATTAATTTAAACTAAATTTAAAATAAAATCAATTTAATTAATTAATTAATTAATTAAATTAATTTTAAATTTAGTTTAGATTTAATTTTAATTAGTTTAATGTATTTATTTATTTATATGTGTATGTGTATATATATTATTATTTTGATTAATTTTAATTTTTTATTTTTTTTTAAATTACGAGTTGTAACTGCTGTCTAGAATTTGTATAAATTAGAGTTACTTTATTTTATTCAGTAAGGATTTCCAGGTATTACTTAGTTTCAGACCCTCATCCCTATTCATATTATTAGAGGATTTTTCAATTTCAATTGCCTCTTTAATTCTTCTTTTTAAATAGTGGTCTTCCTTATGGATTAATTTAGCTTGTTCCATACATATATAGTGAGAGGAGGAACAAGCGTGCTCTGCTAGACCTGATTTATGCGACCTATTTCTAGTAATATCACTAATGTGTTATTTTAATCTTACTCCAAAGGATCTCCTTGTTTCCCCTATATAAACTTTACCGCAAGAAGAGGGAATCGAATAGACGCCTTTGTGATTTTTTGGGTCTATTGCGCCCTTAGCAGATTCAAGCATGTTTCTTATGGTGTTAGGGGGTGTGAAAGCTACCATAATGTTGTGCTTGGCGAGAACTCTGGAAATTTTATCAGTGGTTCCTTTGATATAGGGAAGGGAGATTCTAGGGATTTCAGAGGATTTTCTTTTTTGTTTACTAGTTAAGGAATCCTTAATTATTTTGCGGATAGTGTGATGCTAATAGCCATTGTCTAAGAAAACTTTATGGAGATGGAGAAGCTCTTCTTCTAAATGTTCTGGGTCGGAGATTCTGGAGGCTCTGGTGGTTAGGGTTTTGATGACACCAACTTTTTGTTTTGGATGGTGGTGGGAGTTTGCATGAAGATATCTGTCAGTGTGCGTCTGCTTTCTGAAGACCTGGTAGCTTATCTTGCCATTTTGCTTGGTGAGGAGAACATCTAAGAAAGGGAGCTGGTTGTATTTTTCAATTTCAATGGTGAATTTTATGTGTTGAGAGAGGCTATTTATATGAGATAAAAACTCCTTAAGTCTATCCAAACCATGGCTCCATTTAGCAAAAATGTCATCTACAAATCGTTTCCATTCTTCAGGTGTAAAGCGGAAAGATCTAAGGGCCATTTGCTCAAAGTGTTCCATGTAAATATTGGCAATCAAAGGGGATAATGGAGAACCCATTGCAACACCATGAGTTTGCTCATAAATTTTTCCCTTAAAACTGAAGTATGAAGATTTAAGGCAAACGCTTATAAGTTCCACCATTTCCAGGTCTGTAATTTTCTTCAAGACTTCAAGACTATGATTCCTGTGGATGAAGCCTTAGAAGTCTTGAAGAAAATTACATACCTGGAAACGGTGGAACTTATAAGCATTTGCCTTAAATATTCATACTTCAGTTTTAAGGGAAAAATTTATGAGCAAACTCATGGTGTTGTAATGGGTTCTCCATTATCCCCTTTGATTGCCAATCTTTACATGAACACCTTGGGCAAATGGCCCTTAGATCTTTCCCCTTTACACCTGAAGAATGGAAACGATTTGTAGATGACATTTTTGCTAAATAGAGCCATGGTCTGGATAGACTTAAGGAGTTTTTATCTCATATAAATAGCCTCTCTCAACACATAAAATTCACCATTGAAATTGAAAAAGACAACCATCTCCCCTTGTTAGATGTTCTCCTCACCAAGCAAAATGGCAAGCTAAGCTACCAGGTCTTCAGAAAGCAGACGCACACTAACAGATATCTTCATGCAAACTCCCACCACCATCCAAAACAAAAAGTTGGTGTCACCAAAACCCTAACCACCAGATCCTCCATAATCTCCGACCCAGAACATTTAGAAGAAGAGCTTGTCCATCTCCATAAAGTTTTCTTAGACAATGGCTATCAGCATGACACTATCCGCAAAATAATTAAGGATTCCTTAACTAATAAACAAAAAATAAAATCGTCTGAAAACCCTAGAATCTCCCTTCCCTATATCAAAGGAACCACTGATAAAATTGCCAGAGTTCTCCCCAAGCACAACATTATGGTAGCTTTCACACCCCCTAACACCATAAGAAACATGCTTGAATCTGCTAAGGACGCAATAGACCCAAAAAATCACAAAGGCGTCTATTCGATTCCGTGTTCTTGTGGTAAAGTTTATATAGGGGAAACATGGAGATCCTTTGGAGTAAGATTAAAAGAACACATTAGTGATATTACTAGAAACAGGTCTGATAAATCAGGTCTAGCAGAGCACGCTCGCTCCTCCTCTCACTATATATGTATGGAACAAGCTAAATTAATCCATAAGGAAGACCACTATTTAAAAAGAAGAATTAAAGAGGCAATTGAAATTGAAAAATCCTCTAATAATATGAATAGGGATGAGGGTCTGAAACTAAGTAATACCTGGAAACCCTTACTGAATAAAATAAAGTAACTCTAATTTATACAAATTCTAGACAATAGTTACAACTCATAATTAAAAAAAATAAAAAAAAATTAATCAAAATAATAATATATATATATACACATACACATATAAATAAATAAATACATTAATTAATTAAACTAATTAAAATTAAATCTAAACTAAATTTAAAATTAATTTAATTAAATTGTTTTTATTTTAAATTTAGTTTAAATTAATTTCAATTTTAGTTTTAACTTAGGTTAAATTAATTTAATTTAGGTTAAATTAATTTAGGTTAAATTAATTTTATTTTTTAATTTAGTTTTTAGTTTCTTAATTAAAATAAAATTTAAAACCAAATTAAAATCAACTTAATTAATTTATCAGTAAATATATGAAAATCTAGCCGACCTCACAAGCCCAAAGTGATCTCTCTATCCTTCTATTAATAGGTTCACAATCTCTTGACTCTCTCTTCTCAAAATAAAGATCTCATTACCCTGATGATGGACTCACCTAGCTAGTCCGAAACGTCGGTTTCATAAATTGCTCACAGGTTTTTCCATTAGCAAAAAAATATTCTACCACCCTATCTGGAATCTCTCTTTAATATCCATTTATGTATTGAATGGAATTCAATCTACACATGGTAAAGAGGATGTAAGAAAAGGGATCGATCATTCTGGAGAAATATTGAATCAAAGTTCGACTGAAATTGGTATTGATCGGCTGGAGAATCGAGAGCAGTATAGTGAATCCCCAAGTTAAGGCAGAACCAGAGAAATTGAACCAAAGCAAACGATGAGCAGACATTCGATGATGAAATTGAATCGAATGAAATTGTGAACATTAATGACGGCAAGGGATGGATGCAGAGGTTGTTAATTCTCTATGTGAACTGTAGTAAAAGTGTACCAAATATGAAGGTCATCCGAGGAAGTGATATGTATTCGTAAGTCATACAAATATGAATCAAAATGGCGGTGGGCGTATTTACTTTGGAATTGGTAAATAATGGCCCACAGTTTGATTATCAAATCAAAGGTGTCGTGGTAGCAATCAATTGCAGATTCTCTGTATATTTGTTCTGCGTGTAAGAAGTTGGAACAGAATTATGCTAAATTGCAAGTTGACATGCAACGTAGAGGTGGAATGCTAAGTGTGTGGTCCAATTGTTGTTAGCATTCGATTTTTAATCATATCCTGAGTGGTAATTGCATAGTGAAAATCGATGTGTGAAAGCATTCGTCAAACCTGAATAGATGAAAGGTGAATTATGGATTTGCGTAAGCGTTGGCTCGGATGGAATTTGATATTGGATAGTTATTCCAATAGTCAACGTGTAATGTTGTGTGGGTGATGTTCTTTTAATTGAAAAGGTATATTGTTGGTTTATGGTTTTGAACAATATGATTGAGGAGCTTCCGTGAATGATAGTGTGTGTAGTTGCTAGGAATTGGAGTTTATTTGCGCAGTTATTGAAGGTGCATTTTTTTTTTATATGCATGAGAATGGGAAAGATTCTGGGTTTTGCAGGGTAGACCTACATCAAGTGGTATCAGAGCAGGAATAGCTCTGTGTGAAGAAGCAAGGTTTTTTTTTTTTAATTGAGTTAATTGCATGTGATGAATAAATGTCAGATTTTGAAACTAATGAAGATTGCAGCACAGGGACACAGTGCATTTGAGGAAGGAAGCAAGATCAATAGGATCTTGAAGGTGAGCAGACAAAGTGTTATTTAACTCTAGTTGAAGGTTATGCTTGAACAATTTGGTTTACAGGCATAGTGAAGAAAGTCTCAGCGGGAAGAAGCAGATTACAGCTGTAGAGCAGTGATGAAGGAGTCCAGCAAGGGATTCTAAGAGAGAGTGGCAGAACCTGAAGATTCAACAGAGGTTGAATAAAGTTGCAGATGAGTGAAGCCTGAAGGAGCAGTGAAGAAATGCTCAAAGGGTTCCAGCAGAGGACCGGGTGATTACCAAAAGACCAGATCCGGAGGGAAGGATTGGTGAGGTAAGTGGCAGTAGGAGAGTTTGCTGTTGTAGAGGCTTGGTGCAACTCATAGCGAGGAAGATGACTACTGAAAGTCATAAAGGAGAGAGCAGAGGTTCAGAAAGAGGCCACAGTAGAAAGAGGGAGAAAGAATATGCCAAGGCAAATGGCATAAGACAACATTTGACTGATGAAGAGTATGAGAAAGAGAAAGTTGAGATAACAATTCACCTTGAATTGTTAATGGAGTTGTTGCAGGAAAATGTGAAAAACCGGACACATGGTTGGACCATGAGAAAGAGGATGAAGTGGCAGAAGCTACACGCAAAGAGAGAAACACTGATAAACATACAGTTGGCAGAAGAGCTAAGGAAGCTCGAGCAGATGTTGAGTTGTGGAGAACTCAGAGAGGCTGAGTTAAAAATGGATGTTTCCATTTGTGGCCCAGAACAGGGTGAAATTCTGGGTGAAGAGACCAAAGAGGAGGATCTCATGAACTATTGGGATAGTTCAGAAGCATCTGAAGATGTGTTGGCGAGAGAAGAAGATGAGGCTATGCAGTCTTGCAATTTTTCTCACAGTTTATGTATGTTTGCAGGATGTGCGAAAGATGGTGAGCAGTCTGATGGAACTGTCACAAAGGAGAATGAAACGTTTGAGGTAAAGCCTGGTAGGGAATTCCTTTTAGAGAAGGAAGGTAATGATTTATCACAATAGGAAGAAATCACAAATGAATTATTGTTGGGAATAAGACAACAATTCAAAGATGTTATGGAACATGAGAAACGTGGAAATGCAAAAGAAAATTTCCAAGGAGGTAAACAAATGTATTTTTTTAATGAAATTGCTGACGAAAGATTTTGATGTAATGATGTTGAAACCAAGATAACTCAGGAATATTTCCAGAATGAAGGTAGTGATGAAGTGCTAAAAATATTTCAGAGGGAAATCAAGTTTTTGGAATGGTGGCTAAAGGAACCTGATGGAGGAGGAAAACCTGTAGAATCTGATCCAGGAGAAATTACGGTTACTATGCATGATAGAGATGAAATATTTTTAACATTTATGGAGTTGAATGAATGTCATAAATTTTTAAATAATGATGTAACTGTAGGTACAGAAAACGACATTAACAGATATGATGTCGAAATCAGAGGAATTGAGCAGAAGTTATTTGGCAGTGAGATGGAAGATCAGAATCTGCAAGGAAGTTGTGTCTGTAGGGACATTAAGGAAACCGTGAATCAGCAGGATGAAGACGAAAGCAACCAACAATTCGAAACAAGATCTATTGAAGTCCAGAAAGTCAATGATGGGAGATTGATGCCTGAAGCATCAAAAGAGACCGAAAGGTCCTATTTCTTTAAAACTAACAATTTATTGGTGAATGCAGGTATTGTTGCCGGTGCTGAGAAACATTTGACTCAGTTGAGTAGTCAAATGAAGGAAGAAGAAAATTCTGTGGAAATTTCAAAACCATGGGATGAGGACGTTATGTTGCTGGAAATAATGCTGAAAAATCAAAATTCAGTATAGGAAGAATCTCAATTTCAGGGTTGGAAATTGCAGATGCAGAGAGATGAAGACAACAGAAAAGAGTACAAAATGTACCAGTCGAGTAAGTTGCTGATAGGAGAAAGCAGAAAACAAGAGGGCATGGATGATTGGGTGGCAGTAAGAACAGGAGCAAGAAGTCAGCAGCAGGATCAAGGAGGAAAAGAAAGCAACGCTCATTAAGAAGCTAATGTATGGGAGAAGGAGCTAGAGTTATTGGGGAAATGGTTAAAAGCACCAGTACCTGATGGAGACTGCAAGAGGTTTGCAGTAAAAGAAGCAGAAGCAGGGGAGGAAGTTCACAACTGTGAACCATGGCAAACAAGCATTATTAGAATAGATGATGCAGGGGAAAAATTTGAAAACTCTTTGAAAGAGTTAAATCAACACACTGAAGTGTTGATGAAAGGAAAAAGTCCAGCACAGCAAGTTGAAACTCCATTGAAAGGAGACACACAGTGTAGATGTGTGAGACAAAGGAAGATGGAGCTGGACAGCAGCAACCAGCTAGAGGAGGAAGGGAGAATTAAAGAAGACGACCAACAAGAAGATCGACTAGAAACAGAGACTGAGAACATAAAGAAATTGAGGTTGCAGCAGACCAGAAGGCAAAGGTTGGCAGCATCAAGAGAGGTGAACAATCAAATATCAAAAGATTTTCAGCAAGTTAAAAGAATTTGTCCAAATGGTCCTGATGCCACCCAAAAGTTTGAAGAGACGGAAACAGTGGTCAAAAAAATTAGATTTATTGAGGCCATCTCAATGAATGATCTGGTGAATCATTCGGTTGTTGAACCCATTGATTTTCATTCAATAAAGGTGGAGCGACAACATGGAGTAGAAGGAGAAAATGTAACATTGGAATTTATAAAGATGGATGACTTCAAGAATCACGGTGTGCATTTCAAATATTATTGCAAGTAAAGGATTCGCTGGAGGCGATTTCTCCGAATGGAAAGCAATTCACTCTTTGTGATGACATCCATGGTCAGCATTATGACCTTTTTAACATCTTTGAGGTTAGTAGGCTTCCTTCGGAGGACAATCCTTATCTTTTTAATGGTGATTTTGTTGATCGAGGATCATTTTCAGTTGAAGTTGTACTTGTGCCATTCACATTCAAATATATGTGTCCAAGAGGAAATCATGGAAGCAGCAGTAAGAACCAGATTTATAGTTTTGACGACGAAGTCAAGTCCAAGTACAACGGAAGTATGGTTGAGCTTTTTGCTGAAGCGTTTTGTTGTTTTCTTTTGGCTCATGTCCTCAATGACAAGATTTTTGTTGTCTGTGATTGTCATTTTAGTGTTGATAGTATAAAATGGGATGATATCAAAGACATTGTTCGGTTCTGAGAGCCACCTGAAGAGGGACTGATGTGTGAAATACTTTGTGGCGATCCATAGTTCCATAATGGACCCAGCAAACAAGAGGTTGGTTTGTCTTTTGGAGAAGATGTTACCAAAAGATTTTTCCAAGAAAACAATCTTGTGCAGGTGGTCAGGTCTCATGAAGTTAAAGAGGACAATGAAATTGAACACAACGACAAACTTATTACGGTGTTTTCAGCCCTAAACTATTGTTCCCAGAGAAGGAAGATGAAGCAAGAAGCAGCTGACATGCTACCTAAATGGAGGAGAAGAGCATATGGACAACTCCAGGACAAAGTCTGGGATCCAGGAGGAATTTTTATTTTTCTTCATACCTTTTTGAAAGCACATTATCAGGAGATCATGAATGTTTTCAACCATGAGAGTCTGATGCATGAGCATCTAGACCGGGCCAGCAATGTGACAGGGTGGTGACATGTTGTGGTTAAATGTAAGACTTGAGGAAAGCTTAGATGTTAAATTTGTGTTAATTTCAATAAGGGTAGGTAGTTAAAAGTGGTCTAGTTTAGTTAAATGATGATGAGTTATAACTGAATAACTAATTCTTCATGTGTGGGAAGAAGTAGTTGGGTATGACTAATGTATAACTTCCTTTTGAAAAAAAAAGGAAGAGGTAGAATATAATAAGGAGGAGAGGTGAGGCTTGGACGGAAAAAGTTTGTAAGCCTCTGGGCATTTGTAAAGGGCCATCGATTTGAAAATCTGGCCATTAACCAAGAGATTTTTTATAATTGATTACATTTTACTATATTGATGAGGAATTTGTTTTGGAAATTGCATGTGAATTATATATATTCTTGGTTAAGTTCTGTTTAGAGAATGTTTGAATTACTGTGAAAAGCATATGAGGAAAGCATTGATTTTAATTAATATCGATTTATGTATTGAATGGAATTCAATCTACACATGCTAAAGAGGATTTAAGAAAAGGGATCGATCATTCTGGAGAAAGATTGAATCGAAGTTCGACTCAAATTGGTATTGATCGACTGGAAAATCGAGAGCAGTATAGTGAATCCACAAGTTAAGGCAGAACCAGAGAAATTGAACCAAAGAAAACAATGAGCAGACCTTCGATGATGAAATTGAATCGAATGAAATTGTGAACATGAATGACGGCAAAGGATGGACGCAGAGGTTGTTAATTCTTTGTGCGAACTGTAGTAAAAGCGTACCAAAGATGAAGGTCGTCCGAGGAAGTGATATGTATTGGTAAGTCATACAAATATGAATCGAAATGGAGCTGGGCGTATTTACTTTGGAATTGGTAAATAATGGCCCACAGTTTGATTATCAAATCAAAGGGGCTGTGGTAGCAATCAATTGTAGATTCTTTGTATATTTGTTCTGCGTGTAAGAAGTTGGAACATAATTGTGCTAAATTGCAAGTCCACATGCAGGGTAGAGGCGGAATGGTAAGTGTGTGGTTCTATTGTTGTTAGCATTCGATTTTTAATCATAGCTTGAGTGGTAATTGCATAGTGAAAATCGATGTGTGAAAGTATTCGTCAAACCTGAATAGATGAAAGGTGAATTATGGATTTTTGTAACCGTTGGCTTGAATGGAATTTGATATTGCATAGTTATTCCAATAGTCAACGTGTAATGTTGTGTGGGCGACGTTCTTTTAATTGAAAAGGTAAATTGTTGGGTTATGGTTTTGAACCATATGATTGAGGAGCTTCCGTGAATGATAGTGTGTGTAATTGCCAGGAATTGGAGTTTATTTGCACAATTATTGAAGGTGCATTTTTTTTTATATGCATGAGAATGGAAAGATTCTGGGTTTTGCAGGGTAAACCTGCATCATATTATATAAATTAAAATATTATATGTTTAATATATTTAATGTTGAATATTTCAATTTATAGGTGATGTAATGAATTGAAATGTATCTCTAATAGTTTCATAAATTCATAGTCAAATAAACACATGCGAGACTGAATAACATTATTCAATAAGAACTTTCCAATGTTATTTTATGAAAAGTTCTTATAGCATGTACAAGTTTTTGCTTTAGGCATTATTACACTCAGTAGCTGTAACAATTAAATAACGTTTACTCACTATGAAATAAAAAAAGTTGGATTTATTTTAAACGCAAATAATATATATTTTATAATAAATTTATTTATTAAATATTATATGAATTGAAATTATATTATCAGATTTAAATATTATAAGTTTTAATATATTTAAGTGTATAGTTTATTTATAAGTTTTTATTAATTTTTAGGGAGATTTTATTGATTTAATTTGTAAGAATATTATTTGTAGTCAAAATACAATTTGACATTTATTTCAAAAAAGTTTTTTTTTTTGGTTTTTTTTTTTTTTTTTAATTTAGGTTTATTTAAAGGTTTATTATTTTATTTTATTATATATATATATATATTTGTTGAATTTAAGTTTTTGTGATCTATATCAATATTTGTGAGAAGAGTTTTTGGCCGAAATAACGTCATAATTTATTTGTGGATGCGTTTCAAACCACCCAGTGTGGTTCGTCATCATCACAAGGCTAAGAACCAGAGCATGGCATAATTCATTTGTCTATGAATTTCAAACCAACTAGTGTGGTTCATCGTCACGACAAGTTGAAGAACCACATCATGGTTGTAGAATAAATAAAGAGAACAGGTTATCTAATGGGTATATTTGACCAGGAATGACTATATTTTCCCAGGAACTAACTACATTAGGAACTTGTTTATGTAAGTTAATTAATTATTAACTTATTATAGCTCCCTTTCCATATCTCTTGGTCATGTATGGTTACCCTATCTAATGTACTTGTTTGCTGGTCAAATATAATTGTTGGATAACTTACTCTCTCTATTTATTCTGCAACCATGATCTAGTTCTTCAACTTATCCTCATGATGAACCACATGGGTTGGTTCTAAACGCATCGAAAAATAAATTATGATGTAATTTCTATCAAAAACTCTTCTCAAGAATATATTTTTCTTATCTCACACACATATATAGATATATATAATTCATATATTTATAATAATAATAATAATTTAAAATAACATTGTAATTTAATTAATTTATATTATTTTTTAATTTTAAAAATGTAAAATATATTATAAAAAATATATTTTATTATTTATTATGAATTAATATCTAATAATATTATTAATAATTTAATTTATAAAACTATTTAATATAATAACTTCTTATAAAATTTTCATTATCATTATATCATTGATAATAAATAAAAATTCTCCGTATCAATCACATCATTGATAATCAATGAAATGTTGGATGCAGCTTATTTAATGAATAAGATTTTTAGAAACATTAAAGCTAGCCTTGCCCAAGATCTTTATATAACTTATTTTGTGAACAAAATTGAATATGGACAAAATAACCATGGTGAGAGTTGTTGTGTGGAAACTGGAACTTATGGCTACGGAATGTTGCTCAATGTAACTTTTCCGATTTTGCTTCCGACTTAATCCCGTCAATTTCGTTCTATGACTTACTCTCGAATGATCAATCTCATTGACATGCTTGAGTGGTTTTGATCTTCTTGAAATTGCGGGACGGTGAGAACTTAGAAGGCCAGCGTTGCTCCTCCACATCACCTGGATTGCGCACTAGGATCGCTTAGACACTGTGTTCTGACCCTTTGACTTTATGTTCTGTGACTGTAGACATAGTAATTTAGTCTGCGAGGACTGGATTCATGTTCGTACATTGCAGGCGGACCCTCGGATGGTATATGGGTTTGTATTTTTACCTGCTTTTTTTATTCTTTGAATAAAGAGATCTGGTTATCATGTTTAATTAATTAAACAACTTGTGTTTAAATGCATAAAATTCGTATTTAGGAGGTTTATGGCATAACTGTTTTATTGTAGTTTTAAATGTTATAAATGGTATTTGTATTTAGGAGATTTATGGTCTAATTGTTTGTTATTGTATTGCATTTTTAAACGTTATCATAATTTTTTGATGATATCTCAATTGGTCGTAAAAAACCCATTACATTCTCTTTCCAATGATCTGTTGCACACCATATTTGATGCCGTTATGAGATTGTTATGGGGTCTCTAATATAAGAGAACTTACGTATGGCTTTGTTTGGCCTCATATTGAGGATTGTTGTATGGCTTTGTTTGGCCTCATTCATATTGAGGATTGTTGTTTACGATGGATTTTATGTTTAGGTGTCTCTTTTCTTGCACATTTCCTAGTGGATTATATGTCACTCAGAATGTCGGAGCGTTATGAAGGTTTATCTTCATAACCAACATTGTTTTGCATGACTTGGAGTTAGTTATTTTGGAGCGATTTTTTGCATTGTTACTTAAAATTATTATTACCATGTTCCAAGTAGCACTTCCATACCTTCCATCCTTGTAACATGGATTTCCAACATCTATACTTAACATTATGGGGATGGTGTGTTATATGTGTGATTAAATCAAATCAAAATTATATATTTATATATATATATATATATAATATATATTATTTTAAAATTTCAAATCAAAATTATATATATATGAATACTTTCATGCCTCTAAAATTTTATGGGAGTAAAATAATTAATGGTTGGTTAGAAACATGGTATTATAACAAAACTTATTTAAAAGCTATAAATTCTCTATGATGAAATTATGTGTTGTGTGTGAGTGACTTCGGTGTATGAATTTTCATGTGTTAATTGAATATATTATTTCCTCATTCTTTTTTCTCCTTATCCTGTTTTCAACATAAATATGATGTACTATTGGCAACTTTTATCATTTGCTTCCTTTGTTATTCTTATTTTTAACATGGTATGCAATACTTCCTTGGGTGATTCTTTTGTGCTTCGTCATTTTATTGGATGACATCAATTATTTTTTATGACTAAGCCTCTTATCCAACATTAATTTCTATTTAATGACAATAATTATTTTTAATATGACCCTCCTATTGAGCATTGATTCTTATTTAGGGTTTGTAGTGCTCGAGGCCCCTTGAACACCACACTAAATTGTTATATCATTATTTTGAAATAATTCAACATTTATACAAATAGAGGTTAATTACTAGATCTAATGACTCGTACTTTTGCTAACTATAAAAAAAGATAACTAAGCTAACTTTAAACTAATAATGTACAATATCCCGAAGGATTAGTTAACATTCCCCCCTTAATGCAAACGAACTTCTCACATGCCGAATAGTATTCTAAACTTTTCAAACTTTTCTAGTACTACTGCTTTGGTGAATATATCTGCTATTTGTTTTGAAGTAGGACAATGTGTCAACTAAATAAATTTGTTCTCTACATAATGTCGAATCACGTGACACTTCATGTGTGTTTTCTTTGGTCATGAAACTTTGGATTCTTGGCCAAGTGAATTGTAGAAGAATTATGAACAAATAAAGGAGTTCAATGTTTCTTCTTCTCCTGCAAGTATTCAAATATCTTGCGAAGCCAAATGATTTATTTTTTGGCTTGATCTATTGTAACATATTTAGCTTCAGTGGTAGAAACAACAAATTCATATTGCTTGCATGACCTTCAACTAATGGTTGTTGATCCAAGATTCATCAAATAACCAGAAGTAGAGATTGAATTCTCTTTATCACCATCAATGTCGAGAGTCTGAATATTGAGTTAGATGGAAATATGCAACTTTGGATTATCTGATGTCAAATTTTTGGGTGCCCTTCAAGTATTTCAACACTCTTTTTGTCGCAATCCAATGAACTTCACAGGGTTGATGCGAGAACCTGGAAAGTGTCCTAGAGCAAAGGTAATGTCGAGTGAAGTAGTGGTTAAAAAAATGAAACTTCCAACAATTTATTTGTACTTTGTTGGATCATCAAATGTACTTCCTCTAGTGGAAGTAAGTTTCAAATGTTGCTCCATAGGAGTAGAAACAGGGTTACAATCTTGCATTCCAAATCTGTTTAATAATTGTCCCACACACTTCTTCTGAGAAATAAAAATACGCTTGGGTTGTTGATAAACTTCAATTCCTAAATAATAATGTAGCAAACCCAACTCTGTCATGTGAAAAGTTCTATGTGAATCCCTTTTAACAGACACTATATAATTATCATTGTTCCCTATAATACAAGATAGACAACTAGCTATACAACATATTTTCCAATCCTTTTGACAATTAAAGTTGCATCATCTAGGTCAAAAAATTTGTAATTCAACTTAAGGAGGTTTTAAGTTAATTTTTCATACCAAACACAGGATGCTTATTTAAGTCCATATAATGACTTGACCAATTTTCATACCTTCTTTTCTTTGCCTTTGATAGCAATACCCTGAGGTTGAAACATGTAGACATCATGTTTCAAATCTCCATTCAAAAATTTAGTTTTCACATCCATATGATGTATCTTCCATCCTTTCTGTCCTGCAAGAGAAAACATAGTTATGATTTTGTCCCATTTTATTATAGGAGCAAAAATATATATATATATATATATAATCAACGCCTTCCTTCTAAGCATAGCCTTTAGCTACAAGTATGGCCTTGTATTTGTAAAGTGAACCATCTCCTTTGTACCTGACTTTAGAGACCCATTTACAACCAATAGATCTATCTATATATAATCAACACCTTCCTTCCGAGCATAGACTTTAGCTACAAGTCTAGCCTTGTATAGGTTTGATGCTAGTAGGAGGATCCACCAACCTCCATGTGCCATCATATTATTTTTTTATTGGATCCTTCCATTCATCACAAGCAGAAGCCTCTTCAAAACAACTAGGTCCACTAATTGTGGAATAATTATGTTAACAATCATGAGAAAAGTTACTTGTAGAAGATCTTTTTGTCTCATATTCGTCATATTTGTTTGGAAATTTGTGAATACGAGTGGATCTTATCAAATATTGTTGAAGTGGTTGTGAGGGTTTCTCATCCTGAAGTATAGGTTCTTCAAGAACAATTTCTAACTCTACAAAAGCAACATTATCGTCCAAATTTTCCTTAGGTGAAACATCTTCATGAATGAAATATGGAAAAACCAAAAACTGATCCAGAATAGGAAACCCCCCCTTCAGTATGTGGAACTATATTTTCATTTTCAAAATAAAAAAAATTTGGCAGAAAATTTCTTGAAATGAGGAAGTTGCAATAAAAAATGGGGAAATCTTTTTCATATTCTAAAAAAATGACATCTCTAGAAAGAATACATTCATCATATAATATGTATTCTTTTGAGGTACTCGAATAAACCAGAAAAATACACTTTTGACTTCTGACATTCAATTTGTTTCTTTGATGCTTATGAATAAGTGCGTAACAAGTAGATCCAAAAACTTCCAAATGTTGAATTTCTGGTAACGTCTGATACCAAAGTTCATATGGTGATTTGTTCTTGATGATAGAAGAATGACATCTATTTTCTAATTTATGTTTCACAAAGTACTGCTTCTCCCCAAACCATTAATTTGACATTTTTGAAAAACATCGTTGATATAACTATGTTAAACAAAGTCATATTCATACTTTCTGCAACAACATATTATTGTGGATTATATGGGATAGTATTTTGGTGTTTGATGTTTCTATCTCTTAAATATTTTTCAAATGATTTAGAAGAATATTCACCTCCATTATCTATCCGTAATATACCAATATTCTATTGAATTTTATATTTAACCATAGCCTAAAATGTTTTAAACATATCGAAAACTTGTGAATTTAACTCCGAAAGATAAACCCAAAAAATCCTCAAATAATCATCAATAAAGGTGAGTATATATTTCTTTCCATTGGCAGTTGGTACAAACATAGGTCCACATAAATTTGAATGTATGAGACCTAATTTTATGGAATATCTAGAAACAAAATTATGAAATGGTTGTTTACAATGTTTTCCCAAAATGCAAGCATCACATGGTGTGAGATTTCATGGAATAGTGGGAAGACTTAACAAATTTATCTTTCATAATTATAATGTTGTTATAGTTGATGTGGCCAAACATTGCATGCAATAATAAACTAGAAGGAAAAATATTATTCTATCGCACTAATAGAGCTATATTTTTAGCAGACTATGTAGTAGATAAATTACTATTTAATTTCAACTGTGTAACTTATTCAATACTAGTTATAATTACTTAATTATCACTTGCTCTTCAAATTTTAATAATGTCATCAAAACTATGGATTGAATGTCCTTGTTGTCTGATATGAATGAGGGACATTAAGTCCCTCTAAAATTGTGATATATAAGGAACATCCTTCAAAACATAATTTTATAAATGTGGAATATTTAATCTAATTGATCTAATTCCTGATGGTTTAACTTCAGACTTATCAACAAAATATACAACACCATCAACATTATCAATGAAACTTTCAAAAATATGTTTCTAGAATGTCATATGACATGTAGCACCTGAATCTAAAATCCAACTGTCCTCCTATGAAGAAAATGCAGTATTAAAAACATTATCAATATTGAAATTGTAGTGAGAAACTATATAATGAGCAGATTCATTTGTTTTACATTTTTGAGAAGGTCGTTGCTATATCTTGTCATTAATTGGCTCTTTATTGTCATTATTAATCTTCTCCCAAGGAATCCTATAATTAACTAAATTGTGACCAATTTTTCCACATCTATAACATCAACTATTTGGTTTAATAGACAGAAAAATCTTCTATGTCTCGTCATTTTGTTGTCTATCACCCTGATTGTTGCCCTCATTCCTCTAAAGTTTCTTCTACCTCGACCTTTGGGATTCTTTCCATGTCTAGAAGATTCACCTTGTGATTTATGTTCCTTTTGTGCATTGCACAAGGTTTCTATATTTGAATTAGAAACATACACTTTCTTCCAAAAATCCTTTTGTCTTTCTGCAATTTTATTCACTAAATTATCAAAAGTAATGTCCTTTCACTATCCACTATCTTGTAGAGATTCCGAGTAGTGAGAGTATGCAGGGTGTAGGGCATTGAGGAAGGCAGTTAATTGTGAGTCTACTTTAACACCTCTAGCTTCAATATTATGGAAAATAACCTTAATTTTAAAAGTAAATCTCATTTGATCATTGTCCTTCATTTCAAATTTCAATAACTTAAATAAGAAATAAATAATCTCTAATTCTGAATGTGAAACATATAGTTCCTTCAAAATGTATAATGTTGCACATGTTTTATTATACGAATAAATGTATCTGCTTACCTCTTTTGAGACTGATGTTGTAATCATAACATAGGCTTTATTGTTCTTAACTTCCTGGATAGCAATTTATTTTTCATTGTATGAAGCTTTTGGTCCAATTTCTTTATTGTCTTTGTGTTTCTTCCCTTGACAAACATCTTGCCAAAAATCATTAAAAATCAATGAAATATTGAGTTTTCTTCTCCATTCCAGCTAATTTTATTTTCCACAAATGACATTTCCAACCTTTTGCAATGACTACAATCGCCCTCCAAAATTTTGGCTCGCATGCAAATTGCGAAGCCTACCTTGGATTCTGCAATTGATCATCCTTGGTTTCTCATTCGTAACCTAATGATTTTAAGCCCGCTCAATCTTAAGAGCTATCCGTGTTCTCATATTTATGTATCATGTGTCATATTTCAGCTTAAGGGTCATTGTTCATCATGCAAAGTGAATTTTGTTTTTCTTCAAGGGAAAGCATGTGCGCATGGGTGGTTTTCACCACATAAACATGTTTCAAACTCACTTCACGCACTCTTGTCATGAAGGTTGTTGCATCAAGAAAATCATGTCTTCTGAATTCCAGATGGTCTACATTGTGTCACTAAGTGTCCGTGTGTAATCACAATCGAGTTTGATTGATGTTTACATCTATGTCATTGATCTCACACTTAGTCATTTCAAAGAAAACTAGCCTCATTCATTTTTCTAGAACTTTGCACTTTGCATCTGCAATGATCAACCGAACTCCCTTGTCTGTTGAAACCCCATAGTACACAGAGACCCCATCGAGCACTGCTCTTCAAAACTACGCAGAAAACTCCAACTACACTACACTCAATAATTGCGCAAAGGTGCCCTCTAAGGACCCCCATCCCGCAGCAGTGTCTTGTGCCTCAAAACTGCGCAATGTTGTCCAAGCTTCCCTATCTGTCTTGCATGCATAAACTGCGTAGATGGACCTCCCAGGGCCTCACTCTGGCAATAGTCATTGTCCACTGAATTTGCACAAATCTACCTCTCATCGACTATAGGAAAATGTGACATGCTGAAATAGCTTCCAAGGAGTTGAGGAGAAGGACCAAGGAACCAAGTAATGGAAAAGATTAGGACTCCATGAAAATTTTGTTGGATGCATCATCATCTTGATGGTAAGTATGGTAACTAGAGAACATAATTCAATGTACACCTCTTAGTTGAGTTTGTAGGACTGCTTGTCATTGTCATGTCATCTTGTCCTCAATAACATGCATGTGCACAAACATGAAAAGTCATTTTATGTGTTTCTTCTATATGTCTTGCTTCCTTTTCACTTGTTTGACCAACTATCATCTTCGGCGTGTTGATTTCTATGTCATGTTTGCGAACTCGTTCTGGTGATGTTGAAGAGTTTGTTTGAGTTGTGCTCACTATGTAAACATCTATCACACTCACACACAATGTCGTAATCATTGTCGCACAAGTGTCGTCACGGTTGTTCAACGATCTATCACAAGTGTCGCACTTGTCGCTTGCACCTGTCAATTGGTCACAATGATTGTATGTTGTCGTGAAGGTTTGACGTCTTTTATTGTCAAGTCATGTTAAGTGTGTGTTCACAAGGTCATGCATGTACGAAGTCACACATTCACACACTCAGTCTTGCTGAAACATTGTCAATTGAACTACCCTCTAACAGTGGGACCCCTGCTGAGCTACACTGCGCAATCTCAGCTCTCATTGGAGTCGACTCGACTGAATGTCATTGAGAATAGCATAGAAGTTTCTCAGCAAGCCATCTCAGTCTCTGTTGCCCACAAGCAAAGGCATCAAGTCTCCAGCTGGTCAACCAGAGAGTTTGCCCAGCCAGTGACCCTGGGCCTAACTCCTCCAAAAAAATGCGTAGAGTCTGCGAATAATTCCCGCCTCTGCTGATTGAATAAATTGTACAAACATGACAGATAGACACCCATTGTCTCTCACTGCACTGTCAAAATTTGCGTAGTTCAGTTAGCTAACCACCCTGACAGCTGGCATGTTTCTCCTCCAAAAAATTGCATAGTTTTCATAGGATGCCTCCCTGGTGCCGAGTATCCTGCTTAGCCCAGAAACTGTAGGGATGTCTTGGAGGCATGCCTCCTAGCTCTACATAGTTTTGGCAAGCAGCGTCATGCAACCTGCTTCTAGCCTCCCCGAAGAATTTGCTTAGTTTTCACTCCCAGTGTTGCCTTGCTGCTTGCACTCTCTCCCAGGAAAAGTTGCATAGATTTTCCCTCCAATCGAGCCAGATCCCAAAGACAGTCGCTGTTGATCCGCAATGCTCATCCCAAAGCCCTAGTGACCTCTGCACAATTTTCATTGACAGTGCCCAAAGCTTGTATCCCGACCAAAAATGTGCTCCGTGTCATTTTATATCCTTTTCCTCTCTCCTGGTCACTTACATCCGAAAATGAAAGATAATGCATCGTGGTAGACTAGGAGATTTCTAGATTTGATGTCATCTGATCATGTGTTATTGCAGATATAGGCACATGGATGAGACATGGCATGGTGACAAATGGGATGAACAAGGAGCACATCCAAGGAGACATGTTCATGAATGGATGAACACATGGAGCATGCTAGGTACAATAAAATTAGATACATGCACATGCCACATCAAGAAAACAACAAGACAGTCGAAGACTCCGCACACCTTGCCATGCGGAGATGAAGCTATGATACCTCAAGAGCACATTCATCACTCAATAGCACTGTAGCTTGACATGGAGAACACCACTAGCATGAACATACCATCCTTGTCTTGTCCAGTCATGTCATGAGTCATCTCGGCCACATCACTACTGTGGGCCATATTGTTGTAATAAATGTAATGTAACGTGGAAGTCCAAGAGACACACATGTAAATTTTAAGACTCATATAAGTCAAGCAGTTATGAGGGAGTTCAAAAAGTCACAAGGATCAGTTTCACCCTTGGCTACACATACCCCTGATTTGTACATGCAAAAGACTTTTTCACCTTGGCTCCTCCCACATAGCGTTGAGAGTCTGTAATCTTTTCTTTGAGGACCGAGCAGTGGCTCCAATGCCCCACTATCGGGGTTAGTGATGTAATGGTGTACATATGTGTCTTGGAACTTTTGCTTGATTTAGACGCCTGTTAACAGGACAACACGTTTTCACACATGTATTGTATTCATTTGTAAGACTATTCTTTGGATGCTTGTAATGCATGTTACTTTGGCATGTATTAAGGCAGTTAAACTATTTCAGTTGTTTTAGTACATATGTTATTGGAAATGTGTTGTATCAGTTGTTAATGATGTCTTGCCCGCGTGGGTTATCCCGTTGGAAACTTGACAAATTCATTCATGTAAACTTGTTATAACATCTGTTGCACTCGTGTGGACTCTTCTGCTGGGTGTTGTACATGTTATTTGTTCACCTTGTGTTTTTTACTACTGCATCCATGTGGACTACTCTACCAAACGTTGGGCATGTCCTAATCTGTTGTGTGTCTCTAATAGAGTTGGGACTATAGCTCTTCAACCTAACACTCACTTCCACCCTATCCCTCTACAGTGAAATAATTTTGACACAAGCAACATTAAGCACTCACCAGGCACGCTAACCTCATTGTTCAAAGACAAAGTAAATCACTCTCATGCGCTGACAAGCAAGATCTAAGTAAAATATTTAAGATAATGGCAACCGTGCCATTATACCAGACTAGACTCCTACACCAAATGGTGTGAGGTCTAGTTGGGATGTCATATCGGGGAGATCCCCTAAATGTTGGCGAGTTCAACACCATTAACATTTCTGGTGCTAGAAGGAGGGCCAGACGACAAGCTGAGTCGTCACAATATATTTTGAATCTTCGCACATCTATCATGGATTTTGTTATAGCTCACCCTCTGAAATGTCTGCCCAACATAAATATCTTTCATGCCGAGAGGGAGTTCTGGGATGACTTGTAAGAAATCATGTATGATGGTGAAGGCGAAGTGGCCCGGCCTAAGCACTTAGATGACTTGCACACGATCATGGAGAATGTGGAAGGTTTTAATGAAACGGAGGTATGTTCGTTGCTTGCACACACACTTCGCGACTACCCATTGCTATGGTGTCACATACTTCCTCATAACTTGGTGCCCTCATTCAAATAGTTTAGTGATATGATAGAATCTGTTTTTCACCATTTTGATCCTGAAGCACTTGATAAAAAAATGTTACAACAATGGAAGGCCTCATATGAATCTATAGAGTAATTTTGGGGGTGCTTCCGTCTGCTCATGTTTGAAGCTCCGAAAAGTTAGATGAAATTCCAATATCACATGGACATATTTGAATATTTCCTTCACAAAGCAATCTATCCTAATGAGAAGAAAAAGTTCAAACGTCTCTCAGCATAATTCAATGATGGAGCTTCGTAATTACAAGTGAACAAAATCATTTTCAAAAGTGACCGTCTGCCTTCCCCTCATCAAACAACTTCAACACTGCAGAGTGATGTGGGAGAAGGTGCACACATGTCTATTCAACTATCACATCATCCCACCGTCACTACTCTTAATATCTATGTAAATTTGGCTTGCAAGCCTGCTGGTTGTCATGTGGACTTGTTACCTCAACCTTTGTCCCCACATTCTACTAATCCTCTAGATTGCAATGTATTGTGTTCTTCCATTCTGTACTCCACACTTGTTGTGAACAAGGATCAAGTTGTCGACGGAGTTGGTGTTGTGCAACCAACATGCGCTATCATTCATGATGAGTGTGTGCTGGAATCTGAACATGTACTCGTGGTAAAGGATGACCTCCTTCTGTCTGCGCCTCCTCCTCTTTTTCTTGATATCTCTAGTGATTTTGCTATCATTCACAAAACACACCTGATGTCAATCTATCATTTGATAACAGAGAGGAAAAATCTTTCATTGAGGAATCCCTTGAATTTTCATCTACCTTTTCCCGAAATGCAGAGGGTAAAAATTCTTCCTTCTCATCTACCCCTCTGTATGATTCATCAAATCACGAGGATGTCGAAAAACATCCTGAATTTTTTTATCTTGGTTGTCATGATGTCTGTATTTCTTCATATGATGATGATGTTGATTCACTTGTTGTTCTAAGCCACTGGTCTTTGATGATCTCTCTATTGACGAAGTGGAAACCCCACAGGCTATTGAGGCAGTTCAGCTTAAGCTGATGGTAATGACAACCCCTCATTGTCCTAAGGTTAGTTCCACTTCTGATCATAAAATTTGTGAAACACCCAAGGCTCCTCATCACTCTCTGCTTCGCATTGAAGATCAATCAAACATACACATTTAGCTTCCTCCACTGGAATCACATGATCCCATCGCTTATGCACTCGGGGAATCATTCACAGCAAGCACACTTGCAACGTGTAAGTTGTCTCTCTTTTCTCATGTTTGTTTGTCTGTCACAGTCAATAGAGTGCATATTCTTATCGTCTGTACACAGTGTGTAACAACACCATGGTAGGTCCACAAAGTTTTTGTCTTGTGCTTTCACTCTTTTATTTTCTATGGATGTGTTTAAACTCAGAGTGTGTTGGTCTTCATTGTTATGTATTTAATGTGTCATGGTTCACTTGACTATGCTTTTCGCAAACCATGCCTTCACCAACATGGGCCAACTATTGCATCGAAGGCTGCATTGGAAATATCACTTCACTTGAGTAGGCCCATGCACTTTTTAGCGTAGTTGTAGGAGTAGTTTTTTCTTCTTTGCTTTGATTTACTTTCTGGTTTGCATGCTTGTTTTCTTTCTTACTTGGTTTGGTTTGCTTTCCTACTGTCTTTACTTACTTTTTTTCTTTCGCTTTACTTCTGGTTTCTTATTTTTTTTTAATTTCTTGCTTGTACCCATAGGTTAGCTTCTTATGAAAACGTGTTTGTCTCTCGCGACAAGCTGGGAGAATCTAAGAGGACTTGTACAATTATCAACATATGGCTATCTGTTGTCCTATCTCTTTATGAGGAAATTGCTTCCTTCAATTGATGACGCCTTTATGGAAAATACAATCTTTTTAGAGTGAGTCTTGGTGAAAACACAAAGTTATCAGTTTTAACTAGTATGCCCTACTCTAATCAGTTCTTTTGGGTTAGCCCGTGTTAGCTTAGTCAAGTAGAGTGAGGTGGAGGGGGGAGACCTTAACAAGTAAGTCAGAGGTATAAATAACACACTTATGTGAAGGAACAACCTCTTCTGCTCTCAATAATTTTGGACCCCTCTTGTGCCTCTGAAATAAATAAGTGCCTATATAGATTTTTTTGAAAGATACAAAATAAATAAATAAATAAAAATGAATATGGCAAGAGAAGATAAAGGTTTCTTGCATAGGGAGGTGATGCAAGTAACTCCACCAGGGTATTGACCAGGCTTGCTGGTAGCGGAGCGATGATTGTGTTCCTGCATGACTTCACCAGAGTACTACCTAGGCCTACTCGCAGCGGAGCAACACCAGAGATGAAACTTAAACTCTAACAACTATATTAATTGTGCATCAATATACCCCTCATCCCCAATCGAAACAACTCAGTTGACTTAGCTTGGAATGTGTGCTAATCAATCAAGACCATGGTAGGTGCTACATCTTTCAATCAAGCTAGTGTGGAAACCATGATGATCAAAGAATCAAACAATAATTTCAGAGGGTTTAGACTCACTTTTCATGAAACAAGGTCCAGTCAGAGAGCTAGATTTCTATTAATGTGTCGCAAGGTGCTGTAGCAGCTACAACCACCCTACAAAATTTTGGCTCGCATGCAAATTATGGAGCATACCTTGGATCGTGCGATCGATCATCCTTGGTCACTTCTTGGTGAGTTGATGATTTTAAGCCCCCTACTTGATCTTAAGAGTTTTCTGTGTTATCATCTTTATGAAGCATGTGTCATCTTTAGGCTTAAGGTTTATTGTTCGTCATTGAAAGTGAATGTTGTTTTTATTCAAAGGAAAGCATGTGCACATGAGTGGTTCTCATTACATAGACATGTTTCAAACTAACTTCACGCACTCTTTTCATGAAGGTTGTTGCATCAAGAAAATTATGTCTTATGCATTATGGATGGTCTACGTTGTGTCACTAAGTGTCCATGTGTGATCAAAATCTAGTCCGATCACGTTTACATTTGTGTCACTAATCTCACACTTAGCTATTTCCTCAGCAACCTAACCTCATTTAGCTTCTAAAAAAATTTCACTTTGAATCTACAACCATCAACCAAAATCCCTTGCATGTTGAAACCCCGCAGGCCATAGAGAGACTAACCTCCCTTGCCTACTGAAACCTCGTAGCCTGCAAAGACCCCAACCAACACTACTCTGAAAAAATGCACAGAGTAGTCCAGTTGCACTGCACTAAGAAATTGTATAGAGGATTCCTCCTAGGACATCCATCCCGCAGCATTGTACTATGCCTTAAAACTACGCAAAGTTGTGCAAGATGCCCTATTTGTCTTGCATGCAGAAACGATGCAGACAAGCCTCCAAAGAGCTCATTCTAACAACAATCACTGTCCGCTGAAATTGTGAAAATCTACCTCTCAGTGACTACAGGAAAAGTTGACATGATGAAATAGTTTCCAAGGAGTTGAGGAGAAGGACAAAGAAACCAAGTAATGGAAAAGATCAGGACAACATGCAAACTTCATCAGATGCATGATTATCTTAAGGGTAAGTATAGTAAGTAAAGAAAACCTTTCGAAGTATACCTCTTAGTTGAGTTTGCAGGACTACTTATCATTATCATATTGTCATGTCCTAAGTAAAATGCATGTGTGCAAACTCGAAAAGTCATTTTATGTGTTTCTTCTACATGTATTTCTTCCTTTTCACTTGTTTGACCAATTGTCATCTTTGGCATGTTGATTGTTGTGTCCTTCTTGCGATATCATTCTGGTGATGTTGAAGGTTGTGTTTGAGTTGTGCTTGCTATGTAAACATCTGTCGCACTCACACACGATGTTGTAAGAACTATTGCACAAGTTTTGACGTGGTCATTCAATGATCTATCACAAGCATCACGCTTGCTGCTCGCACCCGTGGGTCAGTCACACTAAGTGTCTGTTGTCTTCATCTTTTGAGGTGTTCTATCATCAAGTCATGTTGAGTGTGCGTTAGCAAGGCCATGCATGTACAAAGTCACTTGTTCAAACACTTAGTCATTTTGTTGAAACTCTATCGACCAGACCACCCTCCAACATCTGCACCCCTGCTGAGATGCACTGCGCACTCTTAGCTCTGAGTGATCATGTACTATTGCCTAGAATTACGCGAAGCTTGAGGTTATCTCCCAGGAAGTCTGCATTGCACAATCCTGGAGTTGACCTAACTAACTGTCATTTAGAATAACGTAGAAGTTTCTCAACAACCCATCTCAATCCATGTTGCCTGCAAGAAAAGCCATGAAGCCTCCATCTAGTCAACTAGAGAGTTTGACCAAATAGTGATGCCATGCCTCACACTTCCAAAAAATTCCACAGAAGCTACCAAGCATGCCCGCCTTTGCTGAGTGAAGAAATTGCGCAGACATGGTGGACAGAGACCTGTTGCCTATCACTGCACTGTCCTCAAAGTTTACCCAGTTCTGTCAGCCAGTGACCTTGACAACCAACCTCCTGCTCCCCATGAAGACTAAAAAGTTTTCATGGGCTGCCTCCAAGCTTCCTAGTATCCTGCTCAACCCAGAAACTGTGAGGGGATTTCCTGCATGCCTACCTCCCATTTCCTCATATTTTTGGCTCACAGCCCACTGCCATCCTCCCCAAAGAATCTACACAGTTTTCAATGCTAGTGTCCCCCTGTTGCTTGCACTGTCTCCCTAGAAAAATTGCGCAGATCTACCCTCCTGTAGAACTAGATCCCATAGATAGTCATTGTTGATCCGAACTGCTCATCCCAGCCTCGCAGTGACCTCTGCGTTGACAATGCTCGGAGCCCACATCCCAACCTAAAATGTGCTCAGCGAAGTTTTAGAGCCTTGTCCTCTCTCCCGGTCACTTGCATCTGAAAATGAAAGATAATGCATCGTGGTAGACTAGGATATTTATGGATTTGCTATCATATTGTCATGAGTGATTATAGATACAGGTACATGGATGAGACATAGCATGACAACAAACGGGATGAATAAGAATCACATGCAAGGAGACATGTTCATGAACAGATGAACACATGGACCATGCTAAGTACAAGTGAGGTGGAGGCATGCATGTCAAACATCAAGCAAACACCAAGACCTTTGGAGAATCCCCACACCTTGCCATGCAGAGATGAAGCTATGATACACCAAGAGCACATCCATCACTCAGGAACACTGTAGCTCGACATGGACACCACCAACGAGATGAACATACTAGCTTTGTCATGTCAATTCATGTCACAAGTCATCTCAGCCACATCACTACTATGGGCCATATAGTTGTAATCAATTTAATGTAATGTGGGAGTCCAGGACACCCACATGTAAATTTGAAGATTCATTTAAGTCAAACAATCATGAGGGAAGTCAAACAGTCACAAGGGTCAATTTCACCCTCGGCTATATATACCCCTCATTTGTACATGCAAAATAGTTTTTCACCTTGGCTCCTCCCACATAGCCTTGAGAGTTTGTAATCTTTTCTTTGAGGAGCGAGTAGACGATCCAATGCCCCGCTATTGCGGTTAGTGATGTAATGGTGTATGAATGTGTCTCGGAACTTTTTCTTAATTCAGAAGCCTGTTAACAAGCTAGCATGCTTTCACAGATGTATTGTGTTCATTTGTAAGACTATTCTTTGGACGCTTGTAATGCATGTTACTTTGGCATGTATTAAGAGAGTTAAACTATTTCGGTTGTTTTAGTACATATGCTATTGGAAATGTGTTGTATCAGTTGTTAACGTTGTCTCACCTGTGTGGGCTATCCCAACAAACACCCAACAGATTCATTACTGTAAACTTGTTATAATTCTCATCACACTCGTGTGGACTATTTCATTAGGTGTTTTACATTCTATATGTTCACCTTGTGTTTGTGACTACCGTATCCGTTTAGACTACTCTAACAAAAGTTGTGCATGTCCTGATGTTATGTGTGTCTCATGCAGAGTTGGGACTATTTCCTTCAAACTGAGACTCGCTTCCAGCCTCTCCCTCTGCAGTGAAATAACTTTGACACAAGAGACACTAAGCACTCACTAGGAACACGAACCTCATTGTTCGATGACAAAGTAAACCACTCTCATGTGCCAACAAGCAAGAGATAAGGTAAATATTTAAGATAGCGGAAACTGGGCCATCATACCGAATGGGAATCCTACACCAAACAGTGTGAGGTCTAGTTGGGACTTCATACTAGGGATATCTGTTGAATATTGGCAGGTCCAGCACCATCAACACAGCCAAACAAATTATCGATGTCATGAAATAAAAAAAAACCTTTAAGAATGTTAATGAACTACAAAAATATGTCACCGTCTGTAAAAAAAACTTTGAAAGTATCTTGGTATACGATCAACAGTCTCGTGAAAAAGTATTCGTAATAGATACAAATTTAACAAATATTAACCAAATCCAGCCGAAGTTAATTAACGGCAAAGAAATCTTCATCAGTTAACAATTTTCCAGACATTAATTGATAGCAAAAAAAAGTTAAAAATTATTACATATAACAAATTTCATAATTTTACGAAGCCCTAAGATCGATGGGGACAACAAACGAGATGGTTTCATGTGCAAAATCCAATCAATGGTTCGGATTAGCTCTAATGGATCTAATGGCTTATAGCAGCACAAAACATGCCGAACTTTAGCGAGATGAGTAGTCCTAGGGGATGGTTTCAAGAAAATAGTCGATCGAATAATGAATGTCACTAATTTATTACTGGGGGATGTAGGTGGGTTTCAAAAACCACTAGTAGGTATGTCATAAACCATCTGATACATGGTGAAATCATGCACTAATTCTGATTCTGTTGTACCGTATGTGTCTTCCACTACACCACCCACGTCACAGAGTCACACGTCAACGACATGTCGATGTAGTTCAACTGTACATGCCGAATGGATCATTACTCCAATGCCTAAAATTCATCTCTCTGATACCACTACTACGTGCCCATTGAACTCCAAAATAAATCATTATACCATTAATTTGAAATCATTCATCATTTATACAAACAAAACTTAGTTATGAGATGACAACTTACTGACTGGTAGTTTTACTGACTGTAAGAAAAGATAAGTAAACTAATTCTAAGCTCATAATGTACAATATCTCGAAGGACCAATTAACATGTAATTGTAGTGATAGTGACCTCAACACTCTAGTGATATGGATTCCCCTGCATAAGAACACTTATTTTATGATCTTATTTTATTCTACATGAGTAATTAATCCATCTTTTTTAGGCAAGACATATTTGAAGTGATTAGTCTCTTTACATAAGGAATTTAAAATTTGTTTTCTTTGGTTTTTATAAGAATCTTTGATGGTATTGACAAGTTAAGGTTATTTTCCAATCTTTATAGATTTTTTAGTACTCCTTGTTTGGTCCTTTTACTATTTATATACATCATTGTTCATCTAATGGTTAGTGGTGATTGTTGGTTATGAAACCAACTCAAGAAAAATATAGAGAAGATAGATCAATGCCTTAGAATTCAGCCTCTTCGAGGGGGCAACCTCCTTTACATTACATAAATGAACAATTCTTGGATGATTCAAATGACAAAACCTCCCTTATATATATAGGGGTCTAAGGAGTCACAATATAACCCAGCCGACCTAACAATAATAATATAAAGCCACAAAAATAACAATAGAGGGATTCTATGGGGCATAATAATAACAATATGGGGATAATAGGGGAACAACAATATTAATAAGGGATACAACTACAATAGTAATGGGGTAATCATTAGTATTATACGGACCCAACATGCCCCTCTCCTTCAAAAAAGTGTTGTCCTCAGTGCTTCAATAGTTCTGGATGCTTCTGTATAAATTTCTCATCCTCCCATGTGGAATGTTCAATGGATAAGTTCTTCCACTTGATAAGATACTCCAAAATTGATCGATTTCATAGTTGTCGAGTTCTTGTTTCTGTGACTGCTTCTGGTTCCAATATAAGTTTTCCTTTCTCTTCAAGTTCTGGAAATATTGTTTGAACTGGGAGCTTGTCACCTATAACCTTCTTTAAACATGAAACATGGAAAGCTGGGCGCAATCGAGAAGCTGCAGGAAGCTCCAATTTTTATGCCATAGTACTAATCTTTTGCAACACCTTGTACGGACCATAATACTTTGGTGATAATTTATTATCCTGCTTAGCTTGCTTGAGGGACATTTGCTTATATGGTTTTAGTCATAGGAATACCCAATCACCTACATCAAAACTTCTTTCGTTGTGATGTTGATCTGCCTGTTGTTTCATTCTATTCTATGCCAACACGAGGTTATCCTTTAAGAGTTGGAGGACTTGTTGTTGATGTTTGATGTGATGTTCCACTGCTTTAACCTTTGAATTTTCTCTCAAATATGATGTGATTGATGGTGGTTGATATCCATAGAGTGCTATAAATGTGGTCATTTTCTTGTTGTATTGAAGGAACTGTTATACCACCATTTAGCCAGAGGCAACCATTTGATCCATTGTGTCTATTTATCAGATACAAAGCAGCGAAGGTATCCTTCCAAACATTTGTTTACTATCTCAGTTTGCCCATCAGATTGAGGATGATAAGATGAGCTATGAGCTAACTGAGTACCAAGACAAGAAAATAATTATGTCCAAAAATTTCCTGTGAAAATGGGATCTCTGTCACTTACAATAATCTTTGGGTTTCCATGTAGCTTTTGAATTGTTTCCATAAATGTAGTAGAAACTGTACTGGTTTTAAATGGATGTGATAATGCACAAAAGTGTGCATACTTGGTAAGTCTGTCAACTACAACCATGATGACACTCTTTGCCTCAAAGTTGGGTAAACCTGTGATAAAATCCATTGAAACCTCCTTCCCAACGTTGGCTTGGAATGGATAAAGGTTGTAATAGACCCGGTGTCTTAATTGTTTCAACTTTATTTTGTTGGTAAACCAAACATTCCGCCACAAACTTTTGAATATCTGATTTAAGGCCATCCCAAAAAAATTCCTTCTTAACCCTGTGGTAAGCTTTTAAAAATCTTAAGTGCCCTCCTAAGGAAGAAGTGTGCAATTCCATAAGAATATTTTGTTTTAGCTAGAAATTCTTACAGAGGTATAAACAATCTTTGCACCATAACAAATCATTTTTCTAGCTAAATGTATCAAACGTACTGGAATCTTGTTGTAACTTTCGAATAAGTGCCCACACTTCTTCGTCATTCTTCCATTCCTCCCTTGCTTCGTTTATCCAATCTGGTTGGACAATAGAAATGGCACACAACAATGCTTCCACATCCTCATCCTTTCTTGAGAGTGCATCTGCCACCACATTTTTCTTCCCTTTTTTGTAGATGATTTCAAAGTAATAACCCAACATCTTTGTGACCCACTTTTGTTGCTCTTCAGAAGATAATCTTTGTTCTAAAAAGTATTTAAGGCTATCATGAGCCGTTTTTACCTTGACGTGTCTTCCCATTAGGTAGGATCGTCATTTCTTAAGTGTATGGAGTATTGCCAACATTTCCTTCTCATAAATAGCTTTGTGTAAAAACTTTCCCTTGATTGGATGACTTTCAAAAGCAATGGGTCTTTCATCTTGCATTAAGAAAACACCAATTCCATTTCCTGAAGCATCACATTCCACAATAAAGGTTTTTGTGAAGTCCAGTGTAGCTAAGACCGGTGCTTGGCACATTGCCTCTTTAAGATGTTCGACGTCCTTTGTTGCTTCTAGAGTCCATGAAAATGCATCTTTCTTCAATAATGTTGTTAGAGGTGCTGCTATTCTCGCATAATTCTTAACGAATTTGTGATAATACCCTGTCAACCTGAGAAATCTTCACAGATGCTTTATGGATGTGGGGATTTTCCATTGCTTAATGGCTTTAATTTTGCTAGGGACTACCTTAACTCCTTCATGAGACACAATATGACCCAGATATTCCACCTCTTTTACTCCAAAGAAACATTTGGATCTTTTTGCATATAATTGTTTCTCCTCCAATAGTTGTAGTACCCTGTCAACAGGTTCAACATGATCCTTCCAAGACTTGTTGTAGATTAGTATATCATCAAAAAATACTAACACAAATTTTCTAAGGAATGGTTTGAAAATGGAATTCACGAAACCCTGAAATGTTGAAGGTGCATTGGTAAGGCCAAAAGGCATGACCAAAAATTCATAATGACCCTCATGAGTTCTAACGCTGTTTTCGGAATTTCTTTAGTCTTCATTTTAATTTGATGATATCCTGAATGAAGATCCAACTTGGTGAATTAAATTGATCCACGCAATTCATCCAGTAATTGATTAATGACAAGAATGGGAAACCTATCTTTAATAGTGAGCTTGTTGAGCTCCCTATAATTCAGACACGTGCGCCATGATTTATCCTTCTTGTGCTCCAATACTACTAGAGCAGAGAAATAACTTTGACTAGGTTGAATTATACCAGCCTCTAGCATTTCTGCAACCATGCATTCAATTTCACTCTTTTGGGCATAGGGATATCTGTACGGCCTAATGTTTGGAGGAACACTTCCTGGAATGAGATGAACAGCATGATCATGATCACGAATAGGTGGGAGACCTTTGGGAGTCTCAAATACCTTGGAATGATTGTCCAAGACTTTTTGGATATCTGTAGAAATAGATGATTCCAATGTGGAAACATCTAGCAAACATAATTGTGCAATTACACCTATTTGTTCCTTTTTTAGAAGCTTTGTCATATCGTTACAGTTGATTATCTTTTCCAGTTTCCCTGCAATGCCCCTTAATTCAACTTCCTTTCCTTCCATAGAAAATTTCATGAAAAGTTCTTGAAAATAAAAATCTATTGTACCCAAGGATTGTAGCCATTGGACTCCTAGTACAACATCAGCACCTCCCATTGGAATGGAAAGCATTGGGTTAGTCAATAAATATTCTCCCATGGATAGCTTGATATTATGGCACTTTCCCGAGCAATTTATGGTTCCTCCATTTGCAACCATCACTTGTCACTCTGGTGCTGCATTTAAGAAGCAATTCATTTCTTTTGCTACATTACATTGAATAAAATTGTGGGTTCCTCCTGAATCAATCAACACTATTACCTTCTTCTTCTTAATTTGTCCTTCTATCTTGATGGTTTGAGGAGTGGTAAATCCCGCCAATGCATTACAAGATATGGTCAGATTCATTTCTTCTTTATCTAGGCTTTGTTCTTGGAGTATATCCCCTTCTTTTGACCTTTCTTGCTCCTTTTCTTCTTCCTCTTCACAGTCCATGTAGAATAATTTCTTCTCAGCACACTTATGACCTTTAGTGTATTTGCCATCACAACTGTAACAAAGCCCTTTTGCTTTTTTTCTTCCAATTATTGTGGTGTCAACCTTATAGGTTGTGGAAGACTAGGGGCAACAACACTTCCATCTTGATAGTTGTGAGTGGTATGCTTCCTGGTTGCCATAATTTTGCTTTCCATTTTTCTTGCTAACCTGAATGCCTTCTCTAATGAATTAGGTTCTCAAAGGCAAACATCATGTTGGATATTATCCTTTAAAGTCCTTATGAACACATCAATGCTATGCTCCTCTGGAATATTGCTTACCCTTATGTTCAATTTTTGAAACTCCTCAATGTGCTCCATTATTGAACCGTTTTGTTTGAGGCTTATCAATTGGCTAAAAAAAGTGTTGCTTTTTGTATCCTCATAATGTGCAGTTAATACTTCCATAAAAATTGCCCAAGTGATAATTTGTTTACGAGAGCAAAGCCATTGATACCATACAAACTAATTTGGTTCCAAATATAAAGTTACAACACGTACCTTTGGTGTGTTTTGCACATTATTGAGATCGAAAAATTACTCCATTTGTAATATCCATGTTGCGGCATCCTTGCCATCAAATTTCCTCATATCAAGTTTTAGAATATGGTCGGTCTTCAATCCCACATTAGATTCTATGAAATCATGATTAACATTTCTTTTGTTCACATCATGAGTTTCCTTTACTACCTTTTCACCATTAGTAAGTATTTCTTGTAGAAAATTTGTCAAATCTCTCTTCAAATATGCCATGTCTCTCTTCAAATCTGTCTTCAAATATATCTTCAATCATCCATCTTAGCTTCCACGCCCTTTATCTTAGCTTCTATTAGCTTTTGTGAGAGTGACATTTGTTGCACTTGGTCTTGTAATTTTGATATATGATGTAGGATTTCTTCCTCTTCTTCATGAGTCATGCTAGAGCTTTCAGGTTTCTTACTAGGTGTTTGCATTTTCTTTCCTCGAGGCATCAGTTACCGATAATAAGGCTCTACTATGCCCTTTGAATTCCTTCAAAATAAATTTTCAAACGAAGCTTAAGCAAAAATTTAAAAAAATCTACACACCTTTTTTCACTTTGTAGGAGCTCGATATGGCCTCTGATGTATATTTCTACTTTCGGATCATCTAATTCTGAAATTATGACATGCAATAGCCCTCTATGTCCTCTTTGCAATGCCACCAGTGTGATCTAGATTGGATTCTCCAAGGAAACGTTATGCGAAATCTCCCATTATGTCCCGATTATAGACTAGTTCAGTAGAGCGAAATTGTATGACATGCCACAATCACTGTTTCGACCTTTGGCTCTGAAAATGATATACAAGAAACTATAGTCCATACTCTTTCTGCACCTTCTTACGGAATTTCAATCTGATGCTCAGAGAGAAAGTTATGACGATCTTCCCCGGGTCACCTGTTTGCAATGTAATTCATGAGTCTACAAAAAGACCAACTTTCTCAGATCATATCTCCGCAAATATAGCGCGAAAAGCTCTTAAATTTGGAGCCAAGATTCAACAAGATTTCTTCTCAAATGGGTATATTTTTTAGCTTCTGAAACGTCGTAGAAAAAAGTTATAGCGAAAATGCCACGATGCAATGAATCCAAAGCTCTCATACCAAATGTTATGAAACGAGCTCAAGAAAAATATAGAAAATATAGATCAACGCCTTGGAATTCAGCCTCTTTGAGGGGGAAACCTCCTTTAAATTACATAATTGAACAATTCTTGGATGATTCAAATGACAAAACCTCCCGTCTATATATAGGAGTCTACGGAGTCACAATATAACCCAGAAGACCTAACAATAATAATATAAAGCCACAAAAATAACAATAGAGGGATTCTATGGGGCACAGTAATAACAATATGGGGATAGTAGGGGCACAACAATATTAATAAGGGATACAACTACAATAGTAATGGGGTAATCACTAGTATTGTAGGGACCCAACATTGTTTGTATTCAAAGCCTCTATCCTCATAACTCACGAGCACCTATTTTTATAAATAATATATGTAGAGGTTTTTAATGTTTTCCTATATCATGCCTCTACATTTGAACCTCTCCTACTTCCGAATTCATCTAAGCTTGTTCAAATTGTTTAACAGTCTTTTTAAATGTTTTGGTAATACTTCATGATTGGAACTTTTATCATTCTTATGTGTTTTTCTCTTCCTATTCAATGCATCATTCTGAGATCTTCAATTTCAAATGTAATGTTCTTTTCAACATTGATGTATTTTTATCTCTTGGAGAGGAGTTTTTTCCTATGAGTCTATCTCATTTTCTTTGCCTATGAGGATCTATTTCGTATTTGGGTACCTAATAAGTCCTTGTTATATGAACCCCAATCCAATTTTTTATTTATTTGTCATTGTTATTTTCCAATGCATTTGTTTTGTTATTTTCTCATGCATCCTTATCTAATGCAATATTAGTTGTAAGATTAAATAGATACACTTTATCTAGCTCTCTGTTTGGTAACACTAAGCCTCTTTCATTACTATATACAAGAGACGTCCTCTTTTATTGAATAATTTACAAAAAATTATATAGATCTATTTTGTTCAATGTTTAATGGAGTCTCACCTCCTCATGCATAATTCAGGTTTAAGGCCAAATTTTTGACGTGGACTAATTTGTGAAAAATGAAAAATTCATATAAAATAAAATTATTTTAAGATTCTTATAAATTTGAATATTTTGACTAAATATTTCCAATTTTTTTATAATTTGTATTCTAAAAATTAGTAAAACTGAACAAAGCTTTTACACTTCCAAATAACTTTCCTTTCCTAAAATTTGAACTATTTTACTCAAACCTAAATTTCCACATTAATTAAAATTTATCAAAAATACTTATTTGAATTATTGATTTTGTAATATGTACTTTATTCATTAATTTTATAATATATTTTTTTCAAACCTATTTTGAATTAAATTCAGGAACCAATTTTCCTTTTAACGAATTTTGGAATGTATATTTTATTTATTAATTTTATAATATATTCTTTTCTAACCTACATTGAACTAAATTCAGGAATCAATTTTCATTTTAACTTAGTGTAAACGTTATCTTATGTGTTTTTAATTTATAGAATGCATTTTAACATAATCTAAATATTAACTTATGTTTTTCAATTTATAGAAAGATAGTTGTGTATTTTGGGTTTATTTATAAATTTAGCTGAAATTACTATACCGAAATTGTAAAAGAGTTGTAATTTCTCATCTATAAGGTTGAAGAACTTATTTTAATTTATCTTCTGGACGTGGGGAAATAATAATTTGGTATTTGGAAAAAAATGTCATAAACACTTTGCTCGGATGAGACATCGAAGGGATCAAATCTTGGTGAACAATATACTCAAATGTAACATGGTATCAACTTACCCAAAAAAATATCTTCTGGACCAAGTGGTTCAAGCAGCCTTCGAGTAGGTTTATTAAGAGGTGTTTTTCAAAGCCTCTGTCTCACATTAAATGAGAATATTCACTGCAATTAGCGCCGCCACTTTAATATCTCTATGATATAAGATATAATTTAATAAATTTATTTGTGAATATATTAATTTTTAATTATTATTTTTATTTTTGTCTTTAAATATTTTATACGTAATTTATTTTGATAAAAAAAATTATAGTGCATAGTGCAAATGTTCTTTCTATTCATTAATCAAATATGATATTACATATATACAAGAGTAATGTTTCAAGATAGGAAACTATATTGGACACACAATCTGTGAGTCGATAGAATATTTCAATCAAACACAAGTTTAAGAGCAGACTCCTCTAGATAGAAACAGTCACAACTGAGACAATAGGAATTACATATTCCAATACAACCCCTTAATAAGGACTTGTCTTCCTCATCATCTCACTTTTAAAATTTATAAATAAAATTAAAGATAAAAAGTTATCATTCATATATATAATTTTAAATGTTATGTATATAGTTTTATGGAATGGAAATATACATATATTTTAAATAAATTTATTGTTATTGTGTGGGATGCCTTTTACAATTCAATATAAAGAGAAATATATAGTTGTAAATATTTATAAAATTTAACATTTAACGTAAAAAAATAATACCAATTAAATATATTTCTAATAATCAAAACAATGTTAACTTAATATATTTAAAATAATCAAATCAATAATGTCAAGCTAACTAGTACAATAGGTAGGCTTTTTTAGCAAGGCTACTTAAGGTCAAACCTCACAGAGGCTGTTGTACTAGTACTAAAGAAAGAGACACACTAAAATCCAATGAGCTTACAACTAGTGTGACTCACACATCCCTCGGTGACAAATACCATTAAATATCAATTTCCAAAACCACAAACCAAGTTGAATAAAATACAAACAAAGAAATCAAGCTTTAAAAAAATACTGACAACTTCATAAATAGAAAAAATAATCAAATCAATAATATTTCAGCAACTCAATCTTAATGAGTGGCAATATCAGCACAAGAATCTATCGATGACTCATCAAAAAAAGTGGCCTAAATATAATTACCACACGGATATTCGGTTGCTATCGGCTCTGCGTTCGATCTTAATTCCACCATAGTGGCAGACACGGTAGCAGAACAAGTTTATACGAGAAAAATTGTACGGGCTCTTCACTTGATTTTGACTCTACCAGTTGAAAATAATTAATATTATTTGGTATTAATGGAGAAATGGTTACATAAGTTGTAACGTATCTCCTTAGTTTAGGATTTGTTCCTAGAGTTTAGGAGTTTGGTTGCAACTTCCTGAGTTCTAGTAATGTACTTAATTATGTAATTTCTCATTTGATGCATGTAGAGTGTACGGAGAGAGTTCTCTTTGTTTGAGTGCAGTCTCCAGGTGCGGTACTCACCTGTGAGCTGTAACGCCTTCTTTTTCAATTCAAGTTTGATTTTTATCTTGGTATCAGAGCACAGAGTAGGGATAGCCTTAATTTTTTTTTAGGATGCATCATTGATTACAAAACTGTAGTGGCGGTGGAGTGTACAAAAGCATTTGTAGAATCAGGTGGACTGTAGTAACACCTGAAGACAGGTCTCAGATGACTGATCATCTCTGAGCGGAAGAAAGTGTTGGCACGGTTTCATCGCGAACAGTCGCGCCATTTTTGAGTGGAACGAAGGGTTGGCGCGCTTTATTAAGAAACAGTAGCTCCACTTGGCATGGTTTTGAGAGCGATAGTAGCGCTAGCATGCCAGGAAGTGCTATTGGCACGGAAAATCAAGCCTTAATCGCGCCAATTTCGTAAGGCGCATCGATTTTGTTTTCGGCGCGGGTATTTTGCCATCGAGAAGCGCCAACCTCTTTCTCTTTGAAAAATCTGCAATTTTGCAGATCGGCCTTCCCCAACAGTGGCACTTTGAAATTTTTGATCTGTTCAATGGTGACGCATTAGAGTTCCTGATCTACTCGGTGGCAGTAGATCGGGTTTTCCAGGTGGTGGTGCATTGGAGTTCCTGATCAGTTCGGTGGCAGCAAATCGGACTTGCCCGATGGTGGTGCATTAGAGTCCCTGATTTGTTCGGTGGCAGCAGATCGGACTTTCCTAGTGGTGCCACATTGGAGTTCCTGATCTGTTCAGTGGCAGCAGATCGGACTTGCTCGGTGGTGGCGCAATGGATTTCCGGATCTGTTTGGTGGCAGCAGATCGGACTTGCTCGGTGGCGGCGCATTGGAGTTCCTGATCTGTTCGTTGGCAGCAGACCATACTTGCCCGGTGGTGGTGCATTGGAGTTCCAGATTTGTTTGGTGGCAGCAGATCAGACTTACCCAGTGGTGGCGTAATGGATTGCTTGATCTATTCGGTGGCAGGAGATCAGATTTTCCCAATGGTGGTGCATTGGAGTTCCTAATCTATTTGGTGGCAGCAGATCGAACTTGCCCGGTGGTGGCTCATTGAAGACATATAGGATCATAAATTTTATTAGTCCAATATGAATAACAGTGATTAGTACTCTCTTAAGCCAAAAAAGACGTGGTCTATTATCAGGCGAGAAGATTACTTGCTCAGGGAGCAGTGGCTGCTGTTTATTTTGATAGGAATTGCCATCGCATCGAATTTCTTTATCCTTCAGCCTGGTTTTTTTGCTTCTAATGTTAATGAAAATGGAAGGTTTGTGCCCGACAAACCTCATCGGGTTGTTTATGAGATGCCCGTTTCTCGGTTTGCTCAGTATCATTCGGCTTCAATGGTGAATTCGGGCGCTAAAGTGCCCCTAGGTTTGAAGAGAAAACCCCTGCGAGTTGTCGTGACGGGTGGAGCTGGCTTTGTTGGCAGTCATCTACTTGACAGGCTCATGGCAAGAGGTGACAGTGTTATTGTTGTCGATAATTTCTTCACAGGAAGGAAGGAGTATGTTTTGCATCATTTTGGCAATTCGAGGTTTGAACGGATAAATCATGATGTTGTGGAGGTTGATCAGATCTACCATTTGGCTTGCCCCGCTACCCCTGTGCATTACAAACACAATCCTGTGAAGACTATCAAAACTAATGATGTGGGAATCTTGAACATATCCAGACTTGCCAAGCGTGTTGGGGCACGTTTTCTACTTACAAGTGTTTGAATTTTGGCACAGGTGTGGCGCTATGGTTCAGGTGTTGTCCTTGATGGCAACTCTCTTTGATGACAGATCTCAGTCCAGACTACAACAATGAAGAGAAATTTCATATACGCAGGTTCATTAAGCCCAAGTTGCGTATACACGCTGGTACGCTATATACTAAGTCGCGGATACGCAGGATCACTATATACGAAGTAGCATATACATGCAGTTTCATGAACAGAAAAGAGTGTACATGTCGAGAAGCTTCCCTTTGGTCCGTCCTCGGTACTTGAGCCTATGTTTTTGACCAAGGTATCTCGACAGACGTGTTGATCCCTAGTTTTGAAGTTGATGGTATTGTGTTACTATGGTTTTGGACCGTGGTATTGTGAAGGGCCTAAGGCTATATAAGGAGAAGAAGATCATTAGGAAAGTGCACTGAAAAAGTCTTGAATATCTGATAAAGAAAGAGATCTAGTATGCAGGTTCTGGGTTGCTTGATCTAAGCTAAGGAGAGATCACTGGTGAGCTCCAGTATTGTAGCAATAATGCTACAACTCCTGGAGCTTCCTGTCTCTCATTTTATCAACCCGGTAGTTCGTACAAACTTGGAAGCGACGGTGCTGTATGCACAAGTACTAGCTCTTGTCGCAGCTGTCACTTGGTCAGCTGGCACAAGTCCGCTAGGGCTCAAGCCAACTTCTATAGGCTCACAGAAGAAGCTTTATCAATGATGGACGAAAGCTAACTCAGAGAAAACTACTCTACTTGGCGAAAATGATCTGAAAGCAAATCAAAGCATGTAAACCTAGGAAACCCTAATTTAACTAGTCTAACCTCTATACTGCAAGGAATGTGAAGGAAACTTCTACCAATGTTGTTGTTACCTCTAATAAGTGGAAATGCATGGATCTAAGCTGTTTTCATCATAAAAGACATGTTTTTGTATTTTCCCTTTAAATGTGTGGAATGATTGTGATTGTGTGCTAATTAGGGTTTGGTTGTGCAGATGGGATGGAGAAGGAAGGAAAGCGTGGGACAGGTTGGGAATGCTAGGGGAGGTCCCTAAGGATCCTTAGCATCCATCCACAGAGGTTCCTCACATTCAGATGCTCAGCAACCGAGAGAGTGGCCTCCTACAGGATGGCTGTGGAGGATCCTACAGGATACTCTGTTTTCTACAAGATGTCTACAAATGGCTACAGGATGACCTACCGTGAGTGGTTGGAGTGATGGAGGAGTAATGGAATGGTAGGGGGAGATGTGCAAGGTGGGGATGAGGCTGGTGATGGATGTAGAAGTGAAGGAATGGGATAGGGAGTGAATGTAGGGAGTAGGTTGGAAGATGGAGGACTAGGTCAACAACGAGGGCTAGAGAATGGAGCTATGCGAGGAGTGAAAGTCTTTGGAGAGATATCAGAGCGGAGTGAAGGTCGAGAAGATGTTTGTGCATGTGTGATCAAGGTGGAGGAGAAGGTAATGGGCCGAGAGGGAGAAGTGTAAATGTAACAAATGCTTATGACTGTTATCAAACCGAAAGTGCATCAACCTAACTACCTGTGCTCATAATTCAATGATCAACAATAAAAAACGCGAAGGAGAATGTGCATGAAGCTGTGGTAAAGGAGTGCAGGGCATGAGTGGATGACAAGGAAGCATCTAACGTAACAGTGGTTGTATTGCAGCAATCATCAAGTGAAGAAATGCGTGTTTTTGGTGGCTAGCTATGGGCTGCACCCCAATCTTCAAGAAAGATGGCAGTGAGTCCTAACAGCCTTTTTGTTGGAGCTCCAATGGACTCTATCTATCCTCTGCTACACTAAACGACTGTAAACAAACTCACCATAAGCAAATACTATCTACTCATGAAAAAGACCAACTCAACAACCTATAATTCGAATTGCATGTACAAATGAAAAGCTCAAAGTGCTGGAAATGAAATGGGAACAACACTACAGCAGAGGGGATCTATGGCTCTCAGGTTGGGCCCTAACCTGAGAGCTATAGTCTCCTTAAGAAACTCAGAACTAGATCACAAACTGTCTTCTTTATTCATAATCTGATATCATGCCAAATTGGCTTACAAAAGAGAACGAAACTTGAGCTGTGCTCCAAAATTACAATAGTAACACGAGAGTTTCAACAACCTAACCAAGGCTAAGGCCTCTATACTTATACAAAACGATGCTCCAACAAGTATCCATGATACTAGGAGCTCGGCTGTTCAATCTATAGTTTAACTGCTGATCCTGTAGGATGATCATAAATGCTGTTTCCTGTAGAGCAGTTTTGAACTGCTGTTCCTGTAGAACAGCTGGCCGTGTATTAAGCTCGGAGGGAGGATGGAGTGGGGCTCGGAGTTCTTGGTGAGGATCATGAGGAATGTCCCCCAAGACCGTGGACAACCTCTCCTTACGTCAGCAATGCCAACTCGTTGTCTCCTTGCCACCTTTTCGTTGTCTTTTGCTCCCTTTTAATGCCAAAACCTGGAATCACAATGCATTAGCTACGTAGATAAAGTGCCTATCCTTTCTCCTACAAACAACATGAATAAACTAAGAAGTGTATGCATAAAAAATAAAAATGAATGGTTTTAGCAAGCAAAATAGGCCAAAATGAGCCCAAATTGTACCAAAATTGGGGCTCATCATCACCCCCCAGCTGAACCATTTGCTCATCCTTGAGCAACTTAGTCAAGATCCTCATCCTTCATGGCCTTTACTGCTCCCCTTACATCCCAAGCTTCTGTGGTGATGTCTTCATGGTTGATATGAAACCCTGCTGTATTTTCCACTTTTTCCCATTGTGCCCTTTCTTCCTTTCCTGTACCTCCTTCAGCCAATCCTAGCAACAATGGAGGGCTGAGTTTGAGGCCAATCCAGCTGGCCTGAAGTCTTTGCACTGATTTCTTGTACAGGTCCGGCCTTGCAAATGCTTCCCTCATTCTGGTCGGGGTATGGTATTCCCTGATTTTCAAGCTATGTGCCAAAGCATGCCATCTCCGTGCACAAGCATGGCCAGCAGTTTCTCCCAAGAGTCTGTCCATGTCTTCAAAATGGGCTATTGCTTGGGCTTGCTGGTCTATAAATCTCAAGGAAGCTGCAAGATCATTGGATAACTGTTGGCGGGCTGAGGTGAGGGCAACTGGATCTTCTAGTTCTGCCCGAATATACAGTGGTTCACTCACTTCCCGGTTCATGACCGATTTCTCTTCAGTGGCTCTGTGATCCTCATGATTCAGCCATGATGCAAAAGCCATTAGTTGCATATCGCCCAAGGCGATATTGGGATCCCAAGAGACCTCATTGGGCAAAATTAGATTGTGGATATAAAATTCTGCTAGCTTAGCTTTATCCTCTGCTGAGCTAGTGTTGCATACTTCAGTAAACTGCTGTGGGTCATGAATTTGCTCAATACCTCTTTGTCCTAGGGTGCTGATCTGGAATTGTAGCCACTGATCCTTTAAGTACAGCCCATAGGACTTTGCAGGATGTCTGCACTGCAAGGCTTCCATGGCCCAACTAGCCATGCAAGCCAATTGCGTCCCCTTTTGTTGCAACTGCTCCTCTAAGGCTTGCACCTCAATTCTTAACTGCTGTTCTTCTTCCTGTAGAACTGTTTTTGGTCCTTCAATATTGGTGGTCAGCTCCTTCTTGCCTTCTTGTTCAGATGTGATGCCCTTGGAGGATAGTCTTGCCTTTGCCTGGAGTTCTTGCAGCTGCAACCGTAGCTTTTGGTTTTCTTCCTGTAGAAGTGCCTACTGGCAGCTAGCCACATGTTTAGCCATAGTGAACTCATTTCTGACCTCCCTGAGCTGATCTTGTAGAGGGCCTATGTCCCCCACCCCCTTTGATTTGGCAATATGCATCCAGGTATGGGAGCAGACTCTTTCTTTCTCCAATTCGAAGAATAGAGGTACGGTGAATTTTTGTGGGATGATCTTGCCTGCCTCCAAGAAAGTGTAATATGAATTCAGATTGGGTGAAGGACTAGGTTCAGGTATATGCTCTCTTGCTGTTTCTTGAGGGGGTTCTGCCTCATCCACCCTGGGTGATGAAGGTCCTCCTTCTTCTTTCTGTCCGGTTTCCTGTAGTCGAGCTAAGGTATCCTGTAGGACGTTCTCAGCTTCCTGTAGCCTGGTTTTCTCGTCCAACAGGTCCACTCGGTCTTGCCATGTGCTCTTCTTCGGGCTGCCCTTTTCATAAGTAACTGTGACCTTTGAGGGAGATTTGTCTTTGGGAGAAACAGGGGTGTCCTCAATGACAATTGGGCTTCTGGACTGCTGCTGTGGTTTCCCTGTTTTTATCCGAACACTCCTCCGTGCTTTGAAGTAGAGAGGAGGGTCCCTCTTCCTTTTTCTCTTTACCTTAGGTGGCGTACTGAGGCCAGCTAATACGGTCGCTGCCTGTCTGGCTAAAACATCCACCTTCTGCTTCTCAGATTTTGGTTGTGCATGGCTTCCTGTAGAAGCTTGTTCTTGCACCCTTGTGCTTCCTGTAGACGCTGGTGTTGGGCTTCCTGTAGAAGCCTTGGTCTTTGCTTTTGGGCTTCCTGTAGAAGCCTGCTTTTTCTTTCCTGTAGCGGTAGGTGTCTTCCCTTCTTCTTTTTTTTCTACGGTGGTTTGATCCTTTTGTTTGCTTGCGAGTACTGGAGAGGTAATTGGGCTGACGTGGCTTTCCCCGACTCTGTCTCTTCTGCTTTTTGACCTTATTTATCTTGCTGACAAGATGGGGGAGTCAGCTTTTTCTTTAGCCTCTTCTTCCTCAGCCACCTCTTCCTTGTCTTCAGTGCTGGAGGAGCCACTCTCTTCGATCAGCATTTTAATGTCTCCATCTCGTGTCAGATTCCTAAACGACTCCCAGGAGAGGGGAACTTTATATGAGTGCAAGGCATCTTCCACAAGCAATTTTATTAACCCATGATGGGCTATCTGATCAGGGATGCCCTGTCTTAGTTTGGTAGCACACTCCATGAGGGACTGTAGAAGATAATAAGGGATGCTTAGTTTTTGGTCTACAGGATTGTCAATTTCGTGCCTTAACTCAGTGAGGAGCCGGAAATGATATGCATATACTATACTGAACCGGCCTTCACACGTAATATACTTCATTATTTGTAAACTGACTTCATTCCACGGTGGTGTTAGGCTCGTCCTTCTTACCCCATTTTTATCCTCTGAGAATTCTTCCTCAGGTGGGAAGAACTCCTTCTTTGCTTGCTGGCTCATCTTCTGCTCTTCTTTGTCCCACGGCAGACCCATGGGAAGCTCTGTAATCCGACTGATATGCTCTGGGGTGAGTTCGAGGCTGAGACCTCTGAAGGTTACCGTGGCCAATGTCTGTGATTTAGGCTGCAGAGCCTGCAAAAATTCCTCGGCTACTTCATCATCGTAGCCCTGTAGTTTATCACAGAAAGGCATCCATTGCGCTCTAGTGAAGAGCTCAACCACTGCCGCGTTTCTCCTTAATGCATTTGAATTACTGGGCTCTCGCCTGATAAACCCACCAGGCATGATGAACATAGTGGTTTATACCAGAGGTGGTGGATACACAGGAAATTCGGTCTTAAAGACAGAACATGCAATGAATTTTCAGACCACAGTTGATTATACAGCTATCCTGTAGGAGCGATAGTATAGGCACGGCAATCCAATTTTTTTATGACCAGCTGGTGAAAAAATGACTTTGCCACCTTTGGAAAACAATTGTGGAAGGAGTTGTAGGGTTACCTCTTTTCTGCCACCTTTTTTTTACGTGAAGACTTCACCTTCCTGTAGAGCCGCGTTCCTCTAGAAACTGCTTCCTGTAGGACGACGTTCCTGTAGAAACTGTTCCTGTAGGAGCAGTGCGCAGGCTTCGGGAAGAGCTTTAGTTGGCTGGCGGTCGAGAGGTGCTTTACCAGCGTTCAGGTAGCCGAGAGCTCGGCGTATCAACATGCAGAGGTAAGCAGAGGATCAACTCGAGTTTTGAAGTGAGGTTGATGGAGATACACGCTTAATCGAGCCGATTAGATTTTGAATCGGCGCAGCTCGTGGCGCGGGGGTGAGCTGTCCCCGCCGGACCGTTGGGTGACGTCACCCATCATCCGCCTGCACATTCGTTTGTTGCCGCATTCATTCCCACAGATCTGCCGCCGCCCTTTTCAGTTAAACTTCACTTCTCGGTTGACGGGACTGATCTTCACGTGCTTGCTGCGTGTTTCTTTCGTCGTGGCTGCCACCTCGTCCTCTGACTATCCCTTTACTAACCGACGTGGCCAATCACTGGCCTTTAGGCCGCTCAACCATTCACCTTTATGCCATGAAAAACAAATCGAAGTAATAATCATGCAGTTTGATGGAGAGAAGGATTAGAACACTTACCTGCGCGCGGCTGCACATGATTTCCAGTTTTTTGAGCGATGGATCTACCTACCGCATGTGGCTGCACATTCCTGTAGGCTCGTGGTTACAAGATGCTGGCGATGGAGTGAATGGTTCTGCGTTCATGCGCCCGTGTTTGATCTCAGATGGCAGTGCTGTGAACGGTCTTCACTTGAGCAGGTTGAACTGTTACAGGATCCCCGCGAGGGGTCTTGTCACCGTTCTTTCTCCTCGGGTGTATGCTGCATGCTGGCGGTTCTGGCTTCTCGATCATGATCCCAGCGCTTCTGATGTATCAACGTGGATGTGGTATGGTTCTCGGTGCCTAGTTTTTCTTTGACAGATGCTTTCTCATGAGAACTGATTACTTTGTTGTGCTGCTGCAGGGATCTTGGTTGCATGGTGACGAGGATGGTGGAGGACGATAATGGCAATGTTCAGGGGTGCCATCATTGGCATGCATGCATTCAATCCACTCCTCAGTTGCTAGATCTTCATTTGAAACAAATTTCGGCCATCGTAACCTTCTACAGGAAGTTTCCTGTAGAACACAGAGCTTCCTGTAGAAAATTGGCACTCTCCTGTAGAAGATCCGCGTCTTCCTGTAGGAAGACTGTCTGTTCCTGTAGAAAAACTGTATCCTCCTGTAGAAGATCCAAAGCATGATAACAATTGCACATACCTTAGAAAACATTGCTGTTCTTTGAGGAGGTGCTGATGACATCCTTTGCTAGCATGATGAAGGCCCCTGGCTTGGAGTGGAGAGGCTTCTTCTCCTCCATAGAACATCTGCATGCAAACCTTTTATGGTGCTGATTACTTTTTCCTTTTTTTCTTTCTTTTTTTTCTTTTTTTTTTTTTTAGAAAGACAATAGGAGCGCCTCAATGAGGTTTTCACCCCTACTGCCTGCCTTGGGCGCCTCAGAGAGGTTTTCACCCAAGGATCTTTATTTTTCTCTCTTTTCTTTTTCGAAAGACAATAGGAGCGCCTCAATGAGGTTTTCACCCCTACTGCCTGCCTTGGGCGCCTCAGAGAGGTTTTCACCCAAGGATCTTTATTTTTCTCTTCTTTTTTTTTTTTTTGTGTTTTAGATCCTTCAGGGTATGCCCAAAGTGGAGGCAGAACCCTTCTCTATGACCAAAACAGATTTCTCCATAGTGCTGATAAACTCTTGTCTTGAGAGAGGTCTTTTGTAGATCTTCAATCGGTGCCCATTGACAAGCATGGGAATGGCTTCCTCATCAATGGTTCGAATGAGGACTGATCCGTTGTCATGGCATTGTTCCACCACATATGGTCCTAGCCATCTGGTCCTCAACTTCCCCTTGAAATCTTTGAATCTGGAGTCATACAACAAGGCCCAATCTCCCGGCTGAAATTTCTTGTTATGGAGATGTTGGTCATGCCACACCTTCCTCTGAAGTTGAACCACTTCTGAGTGAAGGAGGGCCTGCATGCGGTGCTCATCAAGTCCATTCAGCTGCAATAACCTTTCTTGCTGTGCATGGCTGAGATCTAGGTCCAGCTGAGCTGCCATCCTCAAAGTGTTATACTCAAACTCAATGGACAACAAAGCTTTCTTCCCATAGACCAGCTCATAAGGTGTGAAGCCGGTGGTGGTCTTCCAAGTGGTGTTGTAAGCCCATGTGGCCTCAACTAAGCGATCTACCCAGTCTTTTCTGTTGCTGCTCACCACTTTGGTCAAGATCCCTTCTAATGCTCTATTGGTGACTTCCACCTGCCCATTTGCTTGAGGATGATAGGGGGTGGAAGTCCTATGCTTGATCTTGTGATGAGCTAGTAGATCTCCAACCAAGTTGGATGTGAACTGGCTCCCTTGATTGGTCACCAGCTCTCTTGGGTAGCCAAACTTGTAGAAAATGTTCTCTCTTAAGAACTCGACCACCTTCTCTTCTGTTGCTGCTTTGATTGCTTTAGTCTCTGCCCACTTGGTCAAGTAGTCAGTACACACAATGATGTAGGATCTCTGCCTCGAAGAGGGATTGATTGGACCCACAAAGTCCATGCCCCACTTCTCAAATGGCTCAAGAGTCACTTGAGGTTGGAGAGGCATCTCATCCCTTTGGGTAGGTTTCCCCATTCTTTGGCATTGGTCACACTGGCTGACATATCTTCTGACATCTTGATGAAGTGTGGGCCAATAGTAGCCTGCCTGTAGGATCTTGAAGGCAGTTCTCTTTGCTGCAAAATGTCCTCCACAAGGCCCATCATGACAGGTGAGGAGAATGTCAAAGACTTCCTCCTCCCTTACACAATGCCTTAAGATCTGATCAGGGCCAAGCTTGAACAGGTTGCCCCCGATCCAAGTGAATGAGGCACTTTTTCTGATGATTTTGCTCTTCTCCTTTGAAGAGAGGTGCGGAGGAAACTGAGCTGAAACAAGATAGTTTGCTATATCAGCAAACCATGGAGAGAGTACTGAAATAGCAAATAGATGCTCATCAGGCATCTGGTCATCCACCGTCTCATCTTCACCTGCAGACAAATCCAATCTAGATAAAAAATCAGCAACAACATTTTCTCTTCCTGGTTTATCAACAATGGTTAGATCAAACTGCTGCAATAAAAGTAACCATCTAATAATACGAGCATTCACATCTGGTTTATTCATCAAATATCTAATAGCAGCATGGTCAGTATGCACAAATGTTTGATATCCGGTAATGTAATGACGGAACTTGTTTAGTGCATGGACTACAGCTAAGAACTCTTTCTCGGTTACAGTGTAATTCAGCTCAGCTTTGGACAAGTTCTTACTAACGAAGTAAATGGCATATGGAAGTTTTTCCTCAATTTGTCCTAAAGCTGCCCCTATGGCTTTGTTTGAGGCATCAGTGTGGATGTGGAAAGGTAGGGCCCAGTTTGGACCTCTCAAGATTGGTGCTGACACCAACTTGTCCTTTAACTCATTCAAACTCTTTTGACAAGCGTCAGTCCACTTAAACTCCACATCTTTTGCCAACAAGCCAAACAATGGCGAGGCGAGCTTGCTGAAGTCCTTAATGAATCTCCTGTAGTATCCCGCTAATCCCAAAAAACTCCTAACATCCCTTACTTTTTGAGGAGGTGGAACCCTCTTGATGAGAGCAATTTTGTTAGGATCCACCTGCAATCCTTGGGAAGAAATGGTATGGCCTAACACTGTCCCTTCAGTCATTAGGAATTCACATTTCTCAGGGCTAAGGGACAAGTTCATCTCGATGCACTTGGTTAGGACCTTTCCCAAGTTGGACAATGCTTCCTGGAAGTTGGCCCCATAAGGGGTAAAGTCATCCATGTAGATTTCCACTGCATCATGGACCAACTTCGAGAAGATGCTCAAGACAGCTCTCTGAAAAGTAGCAGGAGCATTGCATAGCCCAAAGGGAAGGACTCGGTAGGCAAAGGTACCCCAAGGACAAGTGAAGGTGGTCTTATCTTGGTCTTCCGGGCTGATTTGGATTTGATTGTACCCGCTGAACCCATCCAGGAAAGAGAAGAACTTCTTTCCTGCCAGTCCATCCAACACTTGATCTATGAAAGGTAGAGGGAAATGGTCTTTCTTGGTAGCTTTGTTCATCTCCCGGTAATCTACATAGATCCTCCACTTCCCAATCTTCTTGGGAACCAACACTAGAGGGGACACCCATTCACTATCTGAGATGGGGTAGATGAATCCGGCATCTAACAGTTTTTGCAATTCTTCCTTGACAATGTCTTTAAGGGTTGGATTCATTCTCCTCTGCGGTTGCCTAACCGGTTTACAGTCCTCTTTGATGTATATATGATGAGTACAGACCGAGGGATGGACTCCTTTCATCTCCTTATAGCTCCAAGCAAAAGCATCTAAGTGGCTGGCCAACAGGCTGCACAGCTCCTTTTCCTGAGAAGGAGATAGGGAGGAGCTGATTTTCAATGCTCTCGCAGGGCCGAACTCCACATTCTTAACTCTGGGAGTGACAGGGTTGGTTGTACAAAGATCCACTAAGGTGCTGGCTTGGGCATCCTCCACCAATTTTTCTAAAGGTAGTGCACTGGTAGGTGGGTTTTGGATCAAGTTCTCGATCAAATCATCCTCGGTTGGGGGATTTCTTCTATTGGTTTCTATGGTACATAGAGGTGCTGAATACACCTCGTCTTCTTCTCCTTCTTCCAACCAGAGTGGTAAGTCATGCTCTAAAGAGGGTTGGGCAGGAGGGTATAGGACAAGTTGCTTGGACATAGGACCATTTCTGATGGTCATATTTCCGGCACGACAACTGATATAGGCATCTGCAGTGGCTAACCAAGGCCTTCCCAAAATGAGGGGATATCCAGTAAGCTTTGCCTTTGGTTACAGAACCAGGAAGTCTACAGGATACTCCCAAGAGTCAATAGAGACCAAGACATCCTCCACAATTGCTTCGGGAGTCACAGTGGAGCGATCTGCTAATTGCAGTATTGTCGAGGTCTTCCTCAAGGAACCTTGAAGATTGAGCTTGCACATGGTATCCCTGGTCATTACATTAATGGCAGCCCCCAGATCAATCAGGGTGTGGGGTATGATGGTGCCATTGATGTGGACATCTACTACAGGACTTCCAGGATCTAAGTACTTTGGGCAGATGACTTGTCCTAGCATAAGGTCAGACAGTTGTCCTATGACATTGATAGTTGAAGCATCTTTCTTCCGTCTGCCTGGATGTTTGAAACACTTCTCCTTAACCAGCTTGTTATAGATTGGCACATCCTTGATGGCCTGGAGAAGGGGTATCTTCACACACAACTGCTTGAGCTCTCCCAGAAGCTCATCTTCCTCCGGGTTGGGTTGTGTGGTGGCTGTAAGTCTCTCAGGAAAGGGTGGAATAGGCTTTGGTTCACTTTCCTGATGGTCTTCCTCCTCCTCTGGGGGAGGAGGTTGGCGATCTGGAAGAGTCTTTCCAGATCTAAGATTGATCTCCTGGATCTCCACAGCATAGGTAGGGCATGAGGTCTCCCCAGTATATACCTGCTGAGCCTGTCTATTGTTGGGGTTCGGGTTCGGTTGAGCAGGCATTTGAGGTTGCCTTGGAGGAGCAGGAGGTAATGGTTGTGGCTAAACTAGAGGTGGAGGCAGAATGGCGGGAGGATTGTTGTATTGAGGCCTCCACCCCGACTGAGGTGCACTCCATTGAGGCTGCGACTGGGTATGTGAGTGATATGGATGAGAAGTAGGTTGAGTAGGGTACTGAGGTGGATAAGACCACGGAGGAGGCATGGACCAGGAAGGATGAGCAGGGGGACCCCAGGAAGGCATGGGAGTCAAGTGGTTGGGGTTGTAATAAGCTTGAGATGCCCCTTGCATCCCCTGCTAATAAGGTCTAGATCCTTGAGGCCTCGTTTGGTTGATGAAGTAGAGAGGTTCAGTGGGGGCTTCAGTTCCTTGGTACATGGCTTTAAACCCGGGCAATGTTGGACACTGATTTGTTGGGTGGTCCTCCTCACAAACGAAACACACTTCAACCGAATGCAATGGACATTCGTTCTTAGGGTGTCTTCTGGTGCACCTAGGACAGAAGACAGCCAAGGCTCTCTCAGCTTCCTCTTTCTTTTGCTGGATCCTGAATGTGTCCAGCTGCATGGCAATGGTATGTCTCACCTCACTCTTAAGATCTTCTAATTGGTTTGTAAGCTCATGTTTGGAGAAAGGGACACCGGTGGAGAGGAGGTTTCCTCTACCTCGTTTTCTAGCTGCCCTGGAATGATTTCGAAACACAATCTTGATGTCCTCATAAGGCAGTTGGTAAATGTCCCCCCCAGCTAACATGTGAAGGGTATCTAAGAGATCTTGAGGTACTCCTCGGAGCATAACCAACTTAAGGGATTCAGGGTCAAGTGTGCACCTGGCCCGCTTGTAACTAAGTTGGAACCTTTCCTCGTAGTCCTCTAAAGATTCATCGTTTCCCATGGTCATCCGAAAGATTTCCCCCTTTGTTTCCTTGGACCTACAATAATCCCGGTACTTGGTGTTGAAGGCTTGCTGCATCTGAGCCAATGTGGTGATACTATTCCCAGGCAAACCCATGAACCAGCGTAGTGCTGCATCCTTGAGAGTAGAAGGGAAAAGTTTTAGCTTTTGTTCATCCTTAGTATAGTCATAGGTTCTACAGAGGACAACAAACTCAAATAGGAAGGTATCAGGATCCTCAGTGGTCATTCCATGGAAGTGAGGCAAAGCAGAGGGGCTAATGTTTTTCATTTTCATCTCACCATTGGTCTCTCGGATGGGGAAAGCTCCTTCTATCCTCTCATCCTCTCTATTGTCAGCCATAGCTTTAGGTGGAGTGGTCTCTAACTCTTCTTCTTCTATAGGATTTCGGTATGTCTTGGGATGTTCACCTATAGTTTCCTCTAAATCACTGTCACCACCGAAGAGTGAAGGGTGACTAAGTGATGTGGTGGGGGTGTTTGGTAGGAATTTGCCTGATCTATCTCGGTTCCTACGAGGCATGAAATGGAAAAGAATTCTCTTTTTTGATTGCTTTTGTTTTTCTCTGTGCACCTGCAAAAATGAAACAGATTGATTGCAAAATTTGAAATTCTAATCTACACTTGCAGAATCGAAAGTGTAATCTATGAAAGCAAGAAATGCTAAGCTATGAAAGCAGGAAATACTAATCTATGAAAGCAGGAAATGCTAATCTATGAAAGCAGGAAATGCTAAGCTATTAAAGCAGAAGGGAAATGAAATAAACTACTAAGCAGAAGTAAGAGTACGAAAGTAGAAGAAAAGCAACAATTACTAATACTCTGACGCTTCCCCGGCAATGGCGCCAAAAAGATGGTGAGCTCCAGTATTGTAGCAATAATGCTACAACTCCTGGGGCTTCCTGTCTCTCATTTTATCAACCCGGTAGTTCGTACAAACTTGGAAGCGACGGTGTTGTATGCACAAGTACTAGCTCTTGTCGCAGCTGTCACTTGGTCAGCTGGCACAAGTCCGCTAGGGCTCAAGCCAACTTCTATAGGCTCAGAGAAGAAGCTTTATCAATGATGGACAAAAGCTAACTCAGAGAAAACTACTCTACTTGGCGAAAATGATCTGAAAGCAAACCAAAGCATGTAAACCTAGGAAACCCTAATTTAACTAGTCTAACCTCTATACTGCAAGGAATGTGAAGGAAACTTCTACAAATGTTGCTGTTACCTCTAATAAGTGGAAATGCATGGATCTAAGCTGTTTGCATCATAAAAGACATGTTTTTGTATTTTCCCTTTAAATGTGTGGAATGATTGTGATTTGTGCTAATTAGGGTTTGGTTGTGCAGATGGGATGGAGAAGGAAGGAAAGTGTGGGACAGGTTGGGAAGGCTAGGGGAGGTCCCTAAGGATCCTTAGCATCCATCCACATAGGTTCCTCGCATTCAGATGCTCAGCAACTGAGAGAGTGGCCTCCTACAGGATGGCTGTGGAGGATCCTACAGGATACTCTGTTTTCTACAGGATGTCTACAAATGGCTACAGGATGACCTACCATGAGTGGTTGGAGTGATGGAGGAGTAATGGAATGGTAGGGGGAGATGTGCAAGGTGGGGATGAGGCTGGTGATAGATGTAGAAGTGAAGGAATGGGATAGGGAGTGAATGTAGGGAGTAGGTTGGAAGATGGAGGACTAGGTCAACAACGAGGGCTAGAGAATGGAGCTATGTGAGGAGTGAAAGTCTTTGGAGAGATAGCAGAGCGGAGTGAAGGTCGAGAAGATGTGTGTGCATGTGTGATCAAGGTGGAGGAGAAGGTAATGGGCCAAGAGGGAGAAGTGTAAATGTAACAAATGCTTATGACTGTTATCAAACCGAAAGTGCATCAACCTAACTACCTGTGCTCATAATTCAATGATCAACAATCAAAAACGCGAAGGAGAATGTGCATGAAGCTGTGGTAAAGGAGTGCAGTGCATGAGTGGATGACAAGGAAGCATCTAACGTAACAGTGACTGTATTGCAGCAATCATCAAGTGAAGAAATGCGTGTTTTTGGTGGCTAGCTATGGGCTGCACCCCAATCTTCAAGAAAGATGGCAGTGAGTCCTAACAGCCTTTTTGTTGGAGCTCCAATGGACTCTATCTATCCTCTGCTACACTAAATGACTGTAAACAAACTCACCATAAGCAAATCCTATCTACTCATGAAAAAGACCAACTCAATAACCTGTAATTCGAATTGCATGTACAAATGAAAAGCTCAAAGTGCTAGAAATGAAATGGGAACAACAGTACAACAGAGGGGATCTATGGCTCTCAGGTTGGGCCCTAACCTGAGAGCTATAGTCTCCTTAAGAAACTCAGACCTAGATCACAAACTGTCTTCTTTATTCATAATCTGATATCATGCCAAATTGGCTTACAAAAGAGAACGAAACTTGAGATGTGCTCCAAAATTACAATAGTAACACGAGAGTTTCAACAACCTAACCAAGGATAAGGCCTCTATACTTATACAAAACGATGCTCCAACAAGTATCCATGATTCTAGGAGCTCCGTTGTTCAATCTATAGTTTAACTGCTGATCCTGTAGGATGATCATAAATGCTGTTTCCTGTAGAGCAGTTTTGAACTGCTGTTCCTGTAGAACAACTGGCCGTGTATTAAGCTCGGAGGGAGGATGGAGTGGGGCTCGGAGTTCTTGGTGAGGATCACGAGGAATGTCCCCCAAGACTGTGGACAACCTCTCCTTACGTCAGCAATGCCAACTCGTTGTCTCCTTGCCACCTTTTCGTTGTCTTTTGCTCCCTTTTAATGCCAAAACCTGGAATCACAATGCATTAGCTACGTAGATAAAGTACCTATCCTTTCTCCTACAAACAACATGAATAAACTAAGAAGTGTATGCATAAACAATAAAAATGAATGGTTTGAGCAAGCAAAATAGGCCAAAATGAGCCCAAATTGTACCAAAATTGGGGCTCATCAATCACATCGGTTGATGGAAGACTAGATCTAAGGATAGATCGGGATCAAATGGTTTGAAATGAACTATCGGTATATGGTTGATTACGCATATTTTTATATCTGCATACTGACGCAATGTTATGTTCTGAGAATGACTGATGTCTGGTACAGCTGCAAGTTATGAGAAATTATTTTTAGATCTGTACGTAGGTTGTCTTTGGTAAAAGCGCGTGTATACGCGGGTTGGTTTCATTGAAGTAGCGTATATCTTTTTAAGCTTAATTTTTGGGGTTGCAGTTGGGTCTGACTGTTATTGCAGAAGTTTTGTAGTCTGCTCTGTGTTCTGGTGACTAGGTGTTTAACAGGGTTTAAGTGGTTCAGTGATTCAAAGATTGATGATGCTAGTATGATCTGTTATGTAAATTGATGAATTGTGGTCTTCAGATTGTAATGTTGTGCTTCAGGAATATCGAGTCTGAAAATGTATGAAATGTGGTTCCTGAAGGAAAGAAGATTGTAGGCCAACACCTAGGTACTAGTATCTTAGCTAGTACAAGAGCAAAGGGGGTTGGATCTCCCTTCCAGGGGAGTCTAGAAAACGAGAGAAGGTTGTAGCCTTCTGCAGGTTGTAGCCTGCGTACTGGTATAAGGCTGCACTAGTACAAAAGAAGATTGTAAACTGAAGTTTCTTATTAAAGAGAGATAGAGACGACTTGCAGCAGGTGGTTTTCACCCACATTGGGTTTCCACCTTATATCATGGTGTTCATGTGTGTGGCTTTTGTGTGATGATCTGTTCTGTTATACTGCACATGTCTACCTTAAATATGGTTAATAATGTCCTGATGCATTTACTGAAGACAAACTAACTGAATCATAAGATTTCTGGTTATACGGTGGTTTCTTTAGACACAGTAGCGTGTACACGCCGGTTCATTTAACTGAAGTAGCGTATATGTTTCTGAGTATGAAATTGAAAAGGTTTTATTGATCTGATAATACTGATTCACCCCCCCCCCCCTCTCAGTATTATTTCCAACAATTGGTATCAGAGCAGGTCCTTCAGAGAAGCTTGAACGCTTGAAGGTAGATCGTTCATCATGAGCAACTACGAGAGAGAAGCATCAATCAGGCCACCGGTTTTTGATGGGACAAACTTCAATTATTGGAAGGTAAGAGTTACTGCCTATCTTCAATCTCTTGGTACAGAAGTTTGGGACATCGTAGAGATAGGCTACACTTTTCCTTCAGCTACTCCTACAGATCCAACCTAGAAAAAGAAATATGAAATAAATGCAAAAGCAGTCAGTACTCTATTAGGATGTATATCCCAATCGGAATTCATGAAGGTAATGCACTATAAATCCACAAAAAAAATATGGGACAAAATTGTCACGAGCTATGAAGGAGATGAACAGGTAAAGCGTGCTAAACTTCAAACTCTCAGGATTAAGTATGAGACTCTCATAATGTATAATGATGAACGTGTGGCTAACTATTTCCTTAGGGTAGATGAGATTGTTAATTGCATGAAAAACTTGGGTGAAGAAATAAAAGAGGTTATTGTGGTTGAAAAGGTTCTAAGATCATTGTCCCCCAAATTTGAATCTAAAGTGTCTGCAGTAGAAGAAAAGGAAAATCTACGAATTCTTACTATGTCTCAACTTCACGGAATTCTTACTGCTTATGAAATGAGAAAAGGAGGTCCATCAGACAGAAGAGTAGCTGCTTTCAAGGCTTCAGGCAAAGAAGATTATTATGAAGCAAGTCACGTGCCAGAAGATGAAGAAGAAGAATCAAATTTTTTCAGAAATCTTCAAAGGGGTTCTGGAAGGTTCAGAGCTAAGTTACCTTTTAAATGCTCTGCTTATGGAAGAGTAGGTCATTATGCTGCCAAATGTCCTCACAAAGATAAGAATGACAAGGGAAAGGAACCTGTTAAATGGAACAAGAAACAGAATGAAAAGAAGAAAAGCTACTACACTCATGAAGATAGTGATGGTCTTTCAAATAGTGACGAAGATGAATAGGGTAATAGATATAAACTTTTAATGGCTTTTGAAGATGATGACTACATGGATGCTATAGATGTAGAAGGCTTTTGTGAAGAAATGAATAATCTCAAAGTTTGCTTAGAAGAGAAAAGTGCTATTATTGATTCTCTACAATGTCAACTGGCAGAAAAGGAAAAACATCTTGAAAAATTGGAATGTGAGATTGTTTGTCTTAGAAAGGAGATTGATAAAACAAAAGTGATTAATCTTAAATTTGTTAAAGGATCTGAAACCTTGGATGAGATTATCAATGTGCAGCGTTCTCCTCTAATCAAGACAGGTCTGGGATATAATGGAGAAACATCTCAAGCTTCTACCTCTAAAAGTTATCTTGATGCAGCAAGGAGGAGTGAGCAAAGACCAAATAAAAGTCATCAGGTGAATCAGGGACAGTTTACCTCAAGAACAAATAAACACTATCAAGAAATTCGGAGACAAGCTGCCTTAAGGACAAACAGAAGCTACAATCAGCCACAGGTAAAATCTTCCCAATTTGCCCCAAGAATGGATGTCAATAGAAGCTACAATCAATTGGATGATAGATCTGATTATCAGAGAAATTTCTTTAATGGCCAATGTTTTTCTTGCCATAACTTCGGTCAGAAAGCAACTCAATGTGTTGCCTACAAGACAATCATGACTAGAGAAGCTCAAAAGCAAAGAAGTATGACTGGAACCATGAAAAGGACTTATAACAACTTCTCGGTTCTTGAAAATGAAGTTGAATGCTCTATTTGTAATAACTTTGGTCATGAAGACTCTGAATGCAGGAGCAGGTTCTGGAAGACAACTCAGAAGGAACAAACCTCAAATGTCAGAACATGGAGAATAAAGGAACCACAACCAGAAAGATGTGGGATAGCCTTTTATGCAGAAGGTCAAGAAAGTCTATGGTACATTGACAGCGGATGTTCGAAGCATATGACAGGGGACAAAGAAAAACTTGAATCGTATACCGCATTAGGAAAGGGAAAGAAAGTTTCTTTTGGAAATGATATCTCTGCAACCATAAAAGGAAAAGGTGTTGCTCCGTTGAAAGAGAAGGTCAAAGCTGGAAATGTTTTGTATGTTGATGGATTGAAGCATAATCTTCTGAGTGTCATTCAGATGTGCGATCAAGGAACAGAGGTAATATTTAGATCAAATGGATGTTGTGTTTGTGATCTTGATACAGGTGAAACAGTGATCAAAGGAAGAAGGACTCCAAATAATCTATACATATTTGAAGAAAGACAACAACAATGCTATTTGAGCAAGAATGATGAACATTGGCTATGGCATCGGAGGTTGGGGCATCTAAGATTTCCACAAATAAGGAAAGCATGCAAATATCAGGCAGTTCGTGATCTTCCAGATATCAAAATTCCAGACAACACCATATGCAAATCATGTCAGTTTGGAAAGCAAACCAGAACTAATTTTCCTGAGAAGGAAGGATCAGCTAGCATGCCTCTTGAGCTAGTACATACAGATACATGTGGTACATTCAGAAAAAGAACACCTCGAGGAGAAGAATATTTGATATTATTCATTGATGATTTCTCCAGGTTTGTCTGGTTAGCACTTATGAAGCACAAAGATGAAGCATTCGAAAAATTCAAATCCTTCAAAGCCTTGGCTGAAAATGAATCAGGACACAAAATTAAGTGCCTCAGATCTGACAGAGGTGGGGAGTTTACCTTGAATGAATTTTTCGATTTCTGTGAAGAACATGGGATAAGAAGAGAATTCTCTACAGATAGAACTCCTCAGCAAATGGAGCTGTGGAAAGAATGAACAGAACATTCCAACAAATGGCTCGTGCTATGCTTGATGAATCAGGTACTCCCGCAACTTTCTGGGGTGAAGCTGCACATGCTGCGGTTATTATTCTCAACAAAACAAATGTCCGAGTAAACAACACTCAAACTCCTCATGAGCTCTGGTGTGGTAAGACTCCTTCGGTGAAGCACTTCAAAATCTTTGGGAGCAAATGTTATATTAAGAATATTGATGAGCAACTTGGAAAACTTGAACCAAGAGCAGATGAAGGCATTCTTCTTGGTTATTCTCCACATAACAAATCATACAAGTGCTACAATAAAAGACTTGGCAGAATTGTTGACAGCATTGATATTGTGGTTGATGAGAAGGGATACATTCCTAGGCAAGTTCATCATGAAGACATCGAAGAAGATGAAGGCTACCCTCAAAGACAGAATGATGAAGAAGAACCTCAAGAAGAAGAAGAACCTCAAGAAGAACCAGAGGAGCAGACAAGAATAGAAGAGAAGACTCCATACAGATATGTTTAGAAGAATAATCCAGAATCTCAGATTGTGGGGCAGAAAGAAGCAGGAGTACAAACAAGAAGAACAATTGCAGAAGCTTCAAGCTATTTGGCATTACTCTCTTCCACTGAACCACAAAATGTGGAAGAGGCATGCAAATATGAATGTTGGGTCAAAGCAATGGATGAAGAACTTGAGCAGATCGAAAAGAACAACACTTGGGAATTGGTTCCTAGACCAAAAGATAAGAATGTCATAGGGACAAAATGGGTCTTCAAAAATAAATTGAATGAAAATGGAGAAGTAATTAGAAACAAGGCTAGACTTGTTTGTAAAGGGTATGCGCAACAAGAAGGAATAGATTTTGAAGATACCTTTGCTCCTGTTGCAAGACTTGAGGCCATCCGAATGTACCTTGCTCTCTCAAGCTTTCAAAACTTCAAGGTATTTCAAATGGACGTGAAATCAGCCTTTCTGAATGGAGACTTAGAAGAAGAAGTATATATTGAGCAGACGGATGGTTTCATTCTTGGGAATGATCCAAACCTTGTATGCAGATTGAAAAAGGCTCTCTATGTTCTCAAACAAGCTCCAAGGGCTTGGTACTATCGTTTGGACAAATATCTTCACCAACAAGGTTTTTCAAAAGGATCAGCAGATATCAATCTCTATATGAAAGTTAAAAATAACAAATTGCTAATACTTGTTGTGTATGTAGATGATATTATCTTTGGCAGCAATGAAGAGGCTATGAGTCAAAACTTTGCCTTGGTTATGCAGAAAGAATTTGAAATGTCATTACTTGGAGAATTGACATACTTTCTTGGATTGCAAATCCAACAAAATGAAGGAGGCATTTTCTTGTCTCAAACCAAGTACCTCAAGCAGATCTTGAAGAAGTATGGCATGGAAGATTCAAAGCCAATATGTACCCCCATGGTTACAGGATGCAGCCTCAGTACAAATGATGAATCAGCAGCAGCTCATCAACCAACTTATAGATCCATGATTGGGAGCTTGCTTTATTTGACAGGTACCCGACCAGACATTATGCATGCAGTAGGAATTGTTGGAAGATTTCAAGCCAACCCAAAGGAAACTCATCTTCAGGCAGTCAAAAGAATCTTCAAGTATCTTCAAGGGACTCAAAACTATGGCTTATGGTATCCTAGAGATACAGATCTCACTCTTCATGCTTACACAAATGCAGATTGGGCCGGAAGTGTGGATGATAGGAAAAGCACAAGTTGTGGTGCATTCTTCATGGGTTCTAGATTAGTATCTTGGTTCAACAAGAAACAGAGTTTGATTTCTTTATCTACAGCTGAAGCAGAATATGTGGCTGCGGCATCTTGTTGCACACAACTTCTTTGGATGATGCAGACCTTGCAGGATTTTCAAATCACTTGCACTCCACCTGTCTCTATCTTATGTGATAATACAAGTGCAATCAGCATTTCAAAGAATCCAGTCATGCATTCAAAGACCAAGCACATACCAATCAAGTATCACTTCCTCCGGGAACAAGTGCTTGAACAAAAGGTCAAGTTGTAGTATGTTTCTTCTAAAGAACAAGTTGCTGATATTCTCACAAAACCATTGCTCAGAGAGACTTTTGAATATCTCAGACAAAAGCTAGGAGTAGTTGATGCTTCATCCTGCTGTTGAAGCTTGTCTGTTCTAAAGAAAAGTTGGTGTACGCGTGTTGTATAAGGGATATCCGCGTACATACGCTGATTTATGCATGTGAAGTTACGTATATGGAGTTCTGAACAGCAAGGGCAGACTCTGGTTGGAGAAGGTCTGAGATAGGTATGCCAGAGTCCTTCAGGCACAGTTTCAGTGGGTGCAGCAGGCACAGTTTCAGGGGGAGCAGCTTAAAGTCTAATAAAGCATTGTTGGCATTTAGATGTTTTTGGTTCTATTTCACAACTGTTGATTGGTTTCAGGAGAAGGAGCACAGAAGGAAATCTTGGTTGCTGATCTTGGTTCAGATGCTGCTGGTTGCTGATTATCAGATGCTGCTGGTGACTTTCATAAGTCTTGGTCTAGATCTTTCGTCTCTATGTCATGTATCTCTTTTGTGATATCTCTTTTATGATGTCAAGGTCATGTAACGGCCTATGTTGGTTTCCCCACTATGCCTGGGATGAATGATGTAATGTAATTGGTTGTTATATGTAGATTTCTGATATATCCCCTCTTGGTTGGGAGTATGGATGTATGTATTGAGTCTTTTGGTGATAGGAAGGTCCTTTATGATGTATAGGTCTTGGTTCTTTTTGAAGAACATGTTTTACAGATCTTGCCTACAGTCAGGGGGAGCATGTTTAGCACAGCAGAGTAGAGATATCAGCATGTTCTCAGGGGGAGCACAGCCCTTTGCCCTTGATGACAAAGGGGGAGAATGATTCTAAGGATCTTGGGGTTGCCATCAAGTCCAAAGGGGGAGATTGTTGGCATTTGGGCACAAGTGTGGCGCTACGGTTCAGGTGTTGTCCTTGATGGCAACTCTCTTTGATGATAGATCTCAGTCAAGACTACAAGAATGAAGAGAAATTTCATATACGCAGGTTCATTAAACCCAAGTTGCGTATAAACGCTGGTACGCTATATACTACGTCGCAGATACGCAGGCTCGCTATATACAAAGTAGCGTATACATGCAGTTTCATGAACAGAAAAGAGCGTACATGTCGAGAAGCTTCCCTTTGGTCCGTCCTCGGTACTTGAGCCTATGTTTTTGACCAAGGTATCTCGAAAGACATGTTGATCCCTAGTTTTGAAGTTGATGGTATTGTGTTACTATGGTTTTGGACCGTGGTATTGTGAAGGGCCTAAGGCTATATAAGGAGAAGAAGATCATTAGGAAAGTGCACTGAAAAAGTCTTGAATATCTGATAAAGAAAGAGATCTAGTATGCAGGTTCTGGGTTGCTTGATCTAAGCTAAGGAGAGATCACACCGGTTGATGGAAGACTAGATCTAAGGATAGATCGGGATCAAATGGTTTGAAATGAACTATCGGTATATGGTTGATTACGCATATTTTTAGATCTGCATACTCACGCAATGTTATGTTCTGAGTATGACCGATGTCTGGTACAGATGCAAGTTATGAGAAATTATTTTTAGATCTGTACGCAGGTTGTCTTTGGTAAAAGCGCATGTATACGCGGGTTGGTTTCATTGAAGTAGCATATATCTTTTGAAGCTTAATTTTTGGGGTTGCATTTGGGTCTGACTGTTATTGCAAAAGTTCTGTAGTCTGCTCTGTGTTCTGGTGACTGGGTGTTTGAGAGGGTTTCAGTGGTTCACTGATTCAAAGATTGATGATGCTAGTATGATCTGTTATGTAAATTGATGAATTGTGGTCTTCAGATTGTAATGTTGTGCTTCAGGAATATCCAGTCTGAAAATGTATGAAAAGCGGTTCCTGAGGGAAAGAAGATTGTAGGCTAGCACCTACGTACTAGCATCTTAGCTAGTACAAGAGCAAAGGGGGTTGGAGCTCCCTTCCAGGGGAGTCTGGAAAACGAGGGAAGGTTGTAGCCTTCTGCAGGTTGTAGCCTGCGTACTGGTATAAGGCTGCACCAGTACAAAAGATTGTAAACTGAAGTTTCTTATTAAAGGGAGATAGAGACGACTTGCAGCAGGTGGTTTTCACCCACATTGGGTTTCCACCTTATATCATGGTGTTCATGTGTGTGGCTTTTGTGTGATGATCTGTTCTATTATACTGCACCTGTTTACCTTTAATATGGTTAATAATGTCGTGATGCATTTACTGAAGACAAACTAACGGAATCATAATATTTCTGGTTATACGCTGGTTGCTTTAGACACAGTAGCGTGTACACGCTGGTTCACTTAACTGAAGTAGCGTATATGTTTCTGAGTATGAAATTGAAAAAGTTTTATTGATCTGATAATACTGATTCACCCCCCCCCCCCCCCCCCCCCCCCCCCTGCCCTCTTTGTATTATTTCCAACAACAAGTACTAGTGAGGTTTATGGAGATCCTCTTGAACATCCTCAAACTGAAGCTTACTGGGGTAATGTTAATCCCATCACAGTCCACGGTTGTTATGATGAGGGTAAGAGAACAACCGAAACTCTGATTATGGGAGCAAATGTTGAGGTTCAGATTGCTCAAATTTTCAATACATATGGTCCGCGAATGTGCCATGATGATGGTCGGGTTGTAAGTAATTTTTTTTCTCAGGCTTTGCGCAAGGATCCTTTGATAGTCTATGGAAATGGGGAATAGACACGGAGCTTCCAGTTCATTTCTTATCTGGTAGAAGGCCATATGCAACTTATTGAGGGCGAACATGTTGGTCCTTTCAATCTTGGGAATCCTGGGGAATTTACAATGTTAGAACTAGAACAGGTTGAAGAAGGAAAGGATGACTCTAACAGTGAATGGCACATTCCATTGTTAATGGAAGAAAATAGTGAGGAAGATGAAGAGCAGGAGCAGAAACATGAAGAAGAAGTAACAGGAAATGTAATCAATAATGCAATCCCAGAAAAGGCTGAAATAGGCAGATTTGAGGTAAGTCTCCTACCAAGGAGATCAAGTAGGAATACTCGATTACCTTCTAAATTGAAAGACTATGCATTAATGTCAAAATTTTTAAACATTGTAGAACCTGCAAATTATGAGGAAGCAAGTAAATCTGATGCATGGAGGGCTGCAATGTATGAAGAAATAGAATCAACAAACAGAAACCATACTTGGGATTTGGTTGAATTGCCTAAAGGTAAAACCCCCATAGGATGCAAATGGCTGTATAAACCAAAAATATATGCAGATGGGAGTATAGAGAAACTTAAAGCTAGATTGATAGCAAAGGGTTACTCACAGCAAGAGGGAATAGATTTCGATGACACCTTTGCTCCTGTAGCCAAATTAAACACCATTAGATTGATAATTTCCATAGCAACAAAACGCAAATGGTAGCTACACCAACTAGATGTTAAGTCTGCATTTCTGAATGATGACTTCAAGGAAGAAATTTATTTAGTACAGCCTGAAGGTTTTGTGAAAAAGGGACAGGAACATCTTGTGTGTAAATTGAAAAAGGTACTTTATGGTTTAAAACAGGCACCTAGGTCGTGGTATGAGAAAAATGACTCATTTTTTGTACGGCATGGCTTTCATAGGAGCTTGAATGATCCAAATCTGTATACCAAGCTTAATAAATAGAGGCAAAATATTTTGATTTCTTTGTATGTAGATGATATGATTGTAACAGGGAATGCTAACAATCTGATCAAAGAAATCAGATGTCACAAGTGTATGAGATGGAAAGACTCTGGACAAACCTTTCTTACTCAAGGTAAGTATGCCAGAAGCTTGCCGCAAAGGTTCAAAATGGAGCAGTGCAGATCAACAACAACACCATTACAATAGAACTTAAAGTTAAGCAGTGACGACGATAGTAAAGAGGTGGATGCAAGCATGTACAGACAACTAGTTGGAAGCTTGATATATCTGACTATAACTAGATCAGATTTGGCATATTCTGTTAATGTGTTGAGCCAGTTCATGTCAAAACCACTCCAAATTCACTGGGTCGCAGCAAAAAGTGTGTTGAGGTATCTTAGTGGTACTAGAAATTATGGCATTTTGTACACTGACACTTCTGATGTTATTCTAACAGGTTTTTCATATTCTGATTGGGCAGGTAACTTGGATGATTGAATATCTATCACAGGTTACGCATTCAGCATTGGATCCGGGGTCATAGCATGAAGCAGCAAAAAGAAGAGCTTATAGCTCTGCTTCATCGAGAGAAACAACAGTCAAAAGAGATATGTGTTGAATATTGTAAAACTTGTGATAACATGGCTGATATTTTTACTAAGCCTCTTGGGAATGTAAAGTTTGAAATGTTTAGAGGGATGTTAGGAGTTCAGGATAATCCTTTCTCCATTAAGGGGGGGAGTTGAAAATAATTAATATTATTTTTTATTAATTGAGAAATGGTTACACAAGTTGTAATGTATCTCGTTAGTTTAGGATTTGTTCCTAGAGATTAGGAGTTTGGTTGCAACTTCCTAGTTCTAGTAATGCACTTAATGATTTAATTGTCCATTTGATGCATGTAGAGTGTACGAAGAGAGTTCTCTTTGTTGGAGTGCAGTCTCCAGGTGCGGTACTCACCTGAGAGCTGTAACTCCTTCTTTTTCAATTCAAGTCTGATTTTTATCTCTACCATGGAGTAGATACCAGAAAAGAACATCTTATGGAGCTCTTCTCTTGACCCTAACTTCCTTAAAGGGGGTAGACATGAACAAAAGCCAGGTTTGTCCGACAAAATCTAATCTATGTTCGGCCATGGTGCGCTCTATTTTCAAAGCTAGAAAATAGCATGTTGATTGGAGAAAATCTCATCTAAGTACAAGGATTATGCTTTTTCATTTCAAAGCCTAAAACCTCATAGGTATGAGCTTATTAGCAGCTTCAAGATTTACTTACGAGTGACTATATTAATATGTAAAAATAAAATTTGTTGATTTGTACCTGTATTATCATGTAAAAATAGAGTTGAATTATCGATAATAAATTTTCATGGTTAAAAACAAATTTTTCATTTTTTTTTTATCATTTTTAAAATAAAATGATTAATTAAAAATATTTGAAATATATATACATTAAATATTTGAAATATAAATAATTGGATTTAATTTATTGTAATAAATTAACTTAGATATTTAATATTGGGAAAATATAATTCTTACTTGTCTTAGTTGTGATGGTTTCTAAGTAAAAAAACCTTTTTCTTATTCTTTAAGAGTTGCTTAAATGATTCCTAGTTTATTTTTTGGTTGAGATATTTTCTCAATTAGTTGATTGTATGGTTTAGATAAAAGTTCTATCTGGAACTAATACTTATATATTTATATGTGATGTTTAATAAAATGCAATGTAATTTTTGATATGCAAACTGGTTTCTCAAATTAATATCAAAACCTATATAAACTCCTTGAATGTAGTTTCATTGACAAACAGACGAAGGTGGACCTGGTCAAATAATTAAACCTGTGCCTTGTCCCTTTACTTAAGGGAAGCAGACATGTGTACCGTCTCTTTACCTAAGGGAAATGGACAGTAGATATTTTTCTTATGAATGACATAGTTTGAGAGCATAAAGGGATGGAAGAATCATGATGTATGCGACATAGATATGAGCAGAAAAGTCTAGTTTTGGGTCATAGAGTAGGAGAAGGCTCTGCAGACGAGAGCGTGAACTGCTGCAGTTGAGTGCGGAGGGTGGGTCGAGTGTGTAACAGTATGAGGTATTAATAAATAGAAGTTTCCTATCATTTCTACATATTTATTACATGTTTTATGCATTTGTTACATTGGATATAAATTCTACTTTTAATGCTTATATGATGCGCAAATGTTTATAACTATGTTGATTAAGTGAATGCAAGATAGATTAACTACTTATGCGAAGATAAGTAAGGTTTTTTAAGAAGATAAGTAAGATATGAAATGTAGTTTCGGAAAATAGTGCAAGTCGCTTCCATAGCAGCGCAAAAGCATCTCAGCCCCTTGTTAGGGTTGCACGAAAGATGATTATAATAGATTGAGAATGTATTGAGGGTTAGAACACTGCATGAAATGACCTGCAAGAAGGCAGTCATAGTTGGACTAGACCAACATCACAGACATCTCAAGGGTGTAGAAACTTGGTTCCAACATCCCCCCATACTGATTCAAGTGAGACTTCATTCCACAGTCCACGGGGTGATGCCGAAAGGGCCAGTAGAATAGGAATTTGTTTGGCTAAATAACTCTGAACCTCGGTCAGGCCCCCATAAACCTACATGCTTATAACTTCAAGAGAGTGAGGTGAGTGTGTAATGTAACTCCGTGTCTAGGTTCTTGTACTATCAAAAGGGGGAGGTAAAAGCGAGCCTCTTAATGAGAGGGGATAGCCCCAACCAATGAAGAAACACACGCAAACAACAAGAAAGGTTTGTCGAGCATCCAGTGGAAAAGTCCACAACAGATGCAGCAGTCGTGAAAACCAAAGATCCAGGGAAAGAACCCACACCGTCCAACTGAATAGTCGACATGGGGGTGACAGTCAACGCAAAGAAATACACAAAGATCGTCTCTCTAATGTCAAGCGGAGTAGTCCACATGGACGGGACAATAGTGATAAACAATACAACACATCTTCAACAATATGAGTACTAAAATAACTGAAGTATTTCAACTGTCTTAGTATAGGTTGAACAAACACACATTACAAACATTTAAAGAATAGTCTTACAAACATATACAAAAAATGCATAAAAATTTTCTAACCAGAGACATGCTTCTAAATTAAAAAAAAAAAAAATCCAAGACAGATATGTACACCATACATCACTAGTCACAGTAGTGGGACATTGGAGCAACTCCTCTCTCCTCAAAGAATAAATTATAAAAACTCAACGCTATGTGGGAGGAGTGAAGATGAAAGTCCTTTTCTCATAAAACGTCGAGGTATATATATCCAAGGGGGTTTAACTAGCCCTTGTGACTCTTCGACTTCCCTCATGAATGTTTGAATTCCTATGAATTTTCGACTTTACATGACTCTTCGATTTCATATGTGGGTCTCTTGGACTTCCACTTTACATTACATTAATTATAACAAGTATGACCCATAGTAGTGATGTGGACGAGATAACTCATGACACAGCTCGACATGACACTACTGACATGTACTCATTAACTGTGATGTCTGTGTCGAGCAGCTTTGTTGCTGAGTAATGATATGCTCTCAGTGTAACATGTCGTCATCTTTGCATGGAAACGTTTCCATAGTATTTGATGGTATTGGTCTTCCTTGATGATGTATGTGTGATCTGAATGGAAAATGACATCCACCCATGGTATTCATCCACCCATAGTATTCATTCACCCATGGAATTTACCCATGGTATTGTATGTGGCATGCACCCATGGTATTTATCCACCCATGATATTGTAAGTGGCATCCATCCATGGTATTCATTCACCCATGGTATTTTCCCATGGTATTGTAGGTAGCATTAACCCTTGGTATTCATTCTCCCATGGTATTTATCTACTCATGGAATTTACCCATGGTATTGTAAGTGACATCTGCCCATGGTATTTACCCACCCATGGTATTTACCTTTGGTATTGTGATCACGAAAGGTTATAAGTAACAAGTCACATTTTGTAGAAGGACAGATTATCCACCACAATGCATTCTTTAACTTTATTATATTTTTTAATAAAAATTAATTCTTTGTGGTTTTGTTATTGTGTATTCTCCTCTTTTCTTTTGGCATTTCAATTGTTAAGATCTTGGGGGCCTACCTCAATATTTGGATCAGTGGTATCAGATTCAAGTTACAATTCCATGAGAATGAGGGTTTGATGCATATTTCAGTTTCAAATTTTCGCAGCAATATTCAACAAAGTTCAAGCATGTGCTACCGCAAATCACTTTCTTAGGCAAAACATGAAAAAAAAAAAAAATTCAGGAATTTATTTGGACGACAAGTTTGTAGATCAGATCTTAACGTTTTGGTGCAAAATTAAAAATAAAAATAACATATCAGGATTATTTGTGAAAAAATACCCAAATTCAAAAGAAAAGCAGCCGAGTCAAAGAATAGATGAAGGAGATATCGCTGATTTAAAATCAGTTATGTTGTAGAAAGTTTTCTAACGACAATTCATGGACGAGGAATCTCCTATCATTTTTTGCAGTGTTTGTGAAAGTTTTCCAGAACAATATTGTAGATCTGAGTTCCTCTCGAAACATCACCCAATTTAAAAAAAAAAATTGGTCGAATCGGAGTTCAGATGAGGGAAATATCGCTGATTTAAAATCAATTATTTTTTAAGAACTTTTGTGACAGCGGGACAGTTGTAGCACGAATTTGAGTTTCCAGTGTGTCAAGATAGGTATTTCAATCACATGGGAAGATGCAAAATGGTTATTCTATTTCCAAAAACTAATAAATATTTGAGTTATATTCACTGAGTTACGCCCATTTTAAATCTAGAGAGGGTCCCCTTTGGAGATGTGCTCTCTCAGTTGACTTTAGTAGGCACCTGCTTCACATTCATTAATTTCAACATAGGAGCATCCATCTTGTCTTATTTGGAGACATGCCCTCCCATCCCAAGCCATGTAGACACCTGCTACTTCATCAACAATCAACATCATGGTTATGGGTCAACCACACAAAATCCTTGTCATAGAAGTCCATTTTCTAGGCACACACTGTTAGTAACACAATTGGTCACAAGCATTACAGGGTATCTCTATCCTGGAATCTTCATTTTTCATGGTTATGGATCATCCACAAACCCACACTTCATCGAAGTCCATTTTCTAGGCCACACATTGTTAGTATCACAGTTGATCACAAGCATTACAGGGTATCTCTATCCTCGGATCTTCGTTTTCCATGGTTATGTGTCATCGATAAAGCCACAATTTATTGAAGTCCATTTTCTAGGCCGACACTATCGATATCATAGTTGGTCACAAGCATTACAGGGTATCTCTATTCTCGGATCTTCATTCATCATGATTATGGGTTAACCACACAAAACCCTTCTCTTCAATGGCTCTTCATATTCAACAAAGGCTTTTGCGGAGGGAACTTCATGCAATGCAGACCATTTCTTCATAAGGAGGGAAGAAATATCCAAATGGGAAATGGCATCCACCCATGGTATTCATACACCGATAATATTCACTCACCCATGGAATATACCCATGGAATTGTAAGTGTGGTGGCCTGGTTGCAAGAAATATAGACAACCTCTCAAATCTGGCTACAATTTCTTCAATATCTGGCTGAATTATTTTTTCTCTTTCTAAAGGTGTATCAGTGATTTATTATTAGCCTAACTGCTTCATGGGTTTTATCTCTGATCACACCAACCCTAGTTCTTGTCCACAATTAACAAACCGAGCCTTTGTTCCTATCGAAATTGTAAATCCTTAGGATTTACACAACACACTATCGGCGAGCTTTTAAAATGGGATTAATGCAATACACTATCGTCGCGTTTAAACATGATAAAACTACATTTTCACGCAAAATACACAACTCGTGAAGATTTCTTTACAAAGAAACAAAATACACTATCGGCGCTTTTCAACACTGTCGCGGTTTCCAAATGGTATTGGTGTAATTCCAAAGGAATTACATTATCGGCGCTTAATTTCCAATACTTTGCATTAATCAAAAATAGCTCCATCCACACTTTAATAATCGGCCCTTTCAACACCCTTTTTCCCAACGCGATAATCAGAAATCACTATCGGTGATTCCATAGTTCCAAAGGCTTGGCTCCTCCCGCTCTAATTTTGCGATACGATAACAAATGCAGACTCGACAACTTATCCACTCCACTTTATGGAATTTTGGGTCTGAGCTATCGGAGTTCGGACTTCAGTGATTCCAATGGTCTTCCACTCCACTTGTGGTTCTGCAACATGATATTGGTTCGGACCTGATATGGGTATGAACAAAATCTAGTAAATTTTCAGGTTTGGAATTATGCTATGGCTAAGGAAATTTCATGATTTCTCTGGGTAAACAGAGTTTGGCCATGAAACTCTATAAAATGATTTAAGAATACTACGCTCACCAATATGAAGGGAAAACTCCCCAACAGGTGTAATATTAATAATTAATTGAAAAACAAAGGCTGAATCACCATTTATAAACTCTGAAAATAATAGAACCACACTGATATATGCATAAAATACCAATTTACATGGAACCATAAGATCAGACGAATAGAGAGAGGTTTTTGCATATGATAATGCTTCCAAGCTCTCCTCCCTGAGAATCATGTTGTTTCTTATTTATAAATAATAGATAAGCCCTCTCAGTCCTTATCCACACAAAAGCATTCCTTTTACATAGAGTCATTTAAAGCCATAAAGCTACTACAGCTTAGCATAAAGTGACTATTACAACATGGTTTTATTCTTAATTCTATCTTTATCTTAAACTAGAAAAGCATGAAAATTGTTGGCTAAAGGACCCCACTCCATTTTCTGTAGATATTTTTGGATTTTTGGAATATGTTTTAAGATGTTTTCCCTCTAAGTCACATGCTCCTGCGTCAGACTCCTCAGGACAAAATTCTTCATGCGCTCCTATCCATGAGTTAATCTACATAACTGCCTAGTTTCTGTAGCATGTCTTCTATAACGTAAGTAGCTTTAGCAGTTGGTTGTCGCTTCCATTTTACCAAATATTCGAAGTACTCTCGTCCCCTTCTTAAACACCTTCTTTTCCAGAATTCCTTCTGGCTGAACTCCTTTGTTGTGGGTAACTGTTTCACCGAGTCAATCTCTTGGGTCTCATGATCTTGTGTTGTATTATTTTTAGTTTCACCTTCATATTTGTACAGGTCTGCAATCTTAAAAATTGGTGATATCCCAACATCAGGGGCTAACTCAATTTCATAGGAATTTGCAAAGAATTTCCTCAGTACTTTGCACGGTCCAATTTTCTTGAACTTCAATTTATTATACTCCCTCTTTGGAAACCTCTCGTTTCTAAGATGTGCTAAAACCAAATCCCCAACTTCAAATTTCACCTCTCTTCTCCTCATGTATTGCTTGCATTTCTGAAGCAAAATATTCACCCTCTACACTTCTCATCTTTTCTTTTCCCAAATTTCTTAATTTAGATATTCCTCTTGGATGCCTTCCATAAACAATATGGAATGGAATCTATCCTGTACTCTTGTTAGGTGAGTCATTATATGCATACTCTCTTGTGTTAACACTTGATACCATTGCTTTAGATGTTTTGCAGTAAGGCTCCTTAAAAGATTGCCTAAACTCCTGTTCACCACTTCAGTCTGTCCATCAGTTTGTGGATGATAGGCAGAACTGAAACTTAATTTAGTTCCCAGCGTCTTCCATAGTGTCCTCCAGAAATGTCCAACAAATTTGGAATCCCTGTCTGAGACAACAGTTTTGGGCAACCCATGCGATCTTATAATCTTCTTAAAAAACAAATTAGCAATGGGAGAAGCATCACTTGTTTTATAACATGGAATAAACTGTGCCATTTTTGAAAATATGTCCACTACAACAAAAATTGAATCATTACCTATTTGAGTCTTTGGTAAGCCCAAAACAAAATCCATACTTAACATATCCCAAGGCCTATCTAGAATTGGTAATGGGATATACAAACCTATGTTTTGGCTTCTGCCTTTTTCATATTGATAGACTTTGCAAGTTTTCACATATTTCTCCACTTCAGATTTCATTTTCGGCTAGAAATAAAATCTATTCAACTGTTCAAAAGTCTTCTCTATGCCAAAATTTCCTGCAAGTCCTCCACTATGTTTTTCTTTCATGAAATTCTCCCTCATAGAACAATTTGGTATGCACAACTGATTTTTCTTAAATAACAGCGCATCTTGTAAGAAGTAATCAAACCATTTACTCCCATCCACCAAAACAATATTTTAACAAGGCTCAAATGCCTATTTAAAATCTGAATCGGTCTCATATAATTCATTAAGAAAATAAAAACCCAACACTTGGATTTGACTCTCTTGAAGCAATACATTTCTCCTACTTAAGGCATCTACAACTTTATTTGATTGTCCATTTATATGTTTCAAAACAAAATGGAAACATTCAAGATATTCCACCCACTTGGCATGTTTATGGCTGAGTTTTGGCTGCTGCATTATAAACTGTAGTGCATGGTTATCTAAATAAAGGATGAATTCCTTTGACATTGGATAATGCCTCCATTTCTTATATGACTACACAACCGCATAGAACTCCTTATCATAAGAAGAATACTTTTTTTTGGAATCATTTAGATTTTCACTAAAATAAACTATTGGTCGGTCTTCCTGACTTAAAACACCTCCAATTGCTTCTTTGTTGTCATCACACTTCACTTGAAAAGGTTTGTTAAAATCAGGCAGAACCAAAATAGGCTTTTCAGTGTTTTTTTCCTTTAACAATTGAAAATTCTTTTCTGCTTCAGCAATCCATCTAAATGGCTATTTATATTTATTTATGGTCTCAATAATAGGTGCATTAATATTATTAAAATTCTTAATGAATTTTCTATAAAAGCTAGGAAGACCATGAAAACTCCTTACCTCAAAAACAATCTTGGGTAAAGCCCACTCCACAATTTCCTTGATCTTCTCTAGATCCATCTTTAGCCCTTCAGAAGAAATAACAAAACCCAAGTACACTAGCTCTTCTCTCATGAATGAACACTTCTTCAAATTCAGCAATAATTTCACTTGTTGCAGCCTTTGTAAGATAGAATTTAGATGTCTCATGTGCTCCTCCCTAGACCTGCTTTAAACTAATAATATTGTCCAGATATACTATTACAAACTTACTAAAGAACTCTTTAAGAAATTCATTCATGAGTCTCATAAATGTATTTGGTGCATTTGACAACACAAAAGGCTTTACTCTCCACTCATACAGTCCTTCATTTGTCTTTAAAACAATTTTCCACTCATCCCCTTATCTTATTCTTATCTGATGATACCCACTTTTAAGATCTAGTTTTGAAAAATACTTTGCTCCACTCAAGCAATCCTTTAAATCTTCAATTCTAGGCAAAGGAAATCTGTACCGGATTTTGATTTTATTGATGGCTCTTGAATCTGTATACATTCTCCAGCCTCCATCTTTCTTTGGACTCAACACTATTGGCATTGCACGAGGACTCAAACTTTCTCTGATTTGCCCTTTGTCAAGAAATTATTGCACCTGCTTCCTAACCTCTTCATTTTCTGTAAGAGTCATTATGTAAGCTGCTTTGTTGGGTAGACTTGCTCTAGGTATCAAATCTATTTGATGGTTGATTCTTCTAATGGGTGGTAATTCATTAGGAAAATCCTCAACAATAATATCACAATATTTATCCAACATTTCTTGAATTTCAATGGGTAAATCAGAAATTTTAGTATAAGTCATTATTACCCTGGGCTTGCAAATTACAACAAAATTTACCTCATTTTCTTCAATCTAATTCAAGTATTCCTTTCATCCAAGTAACAGAGTTTTTGGATCAGTCTTCTTTCCTGGTACATCTTCTTCTTGTAGAGGAAGCAATGTATGATTGACACCATCCTTTACAAACTTGTAGGTGTTTCTTTTTCCATCATACATATCTCCTCTATCATATTGCCAAGGTCTTCCAAGCAATATGTGACAAACATCCATTAGCATCACATTACAATCAATTTTATCTTTATACTTGCCCACCTGAAATTCCACTTCACACTGTTCATTCACTAACAATTGATGTCCCTTTTGTAACCATGACACCTTGTAAGGTGTTGGATGTTTCATTGTCTTAAACTTCAATTTCTCCACCACTTCTGTAGAGACAAAATTATCAGTTCTGCCACTATCAATGATCATATGACAGCATTTACCTTGGACTTGACACATTGTCCTGAATAAAGTCTTTCTTTGTGATGGTTCCACTATCTCCTTTGCTGGCTTGAGCAAAAAATTATTAAATACTAAATATTCTCCTCCCTCTAGTATATTTTCTTCTTCTGTCACTACTGCTATTGTTATTTTTCCCTCAGCTTGAGCAACAATGGCATTCCTCTGATTTCTTTCTGCATTCTCTAGGCACTCAAAAGCTCTGTGTTCCATCTTGTTACATTGTAACATCTTATTTCTCTGCCTCTTCCTCTTCCTCCTCTTCCTCTAGAAAGACACCCTCTACCTCTTGGATCACGTACTGTGGGTGCATGTTGGGCTGAGCTACTACTAGCTCCATCCTTAGGTGTTGTAGATCTTCCTCTACCACCTTCACTTCCCCTTCCTCAGAAAGTACCTCTCCCTCTGGCAGACTGCTTCCTCATGAGTTTTTCTTTAGCTTTTAGTGCTATATTATAAGCTTCCTCTACTATTTTAGGAGACAATAGAATTATCTCACCTTGAATGCCCATCTTGGGACCAATCATATATCTAGCCACCGTCTCATTTGTATCATGGGCTTCTCTAGCTCTTATGCTTACCTTGTAGAATTCCTTTGTTTATTCTTTCACTGTCATAGACCTTTGTCTAATATTTTGCATCTGTCTAAACAAGGTTTATTGATAATTACTTGGCATAAACTTACCTCTTAGCTTTGCTACCATCCTACTCCAATTCTTGATTGGTTTATTGCCAAGTCTCTTCCTTCCTACTCGCACACCCTCCCACCAAAGCGCTGCATGGCCTTTTAGCTTGGTAACAGAAAACTTCACTTTCTTCTCATCTTTTGTTTCTTCATAGTCGAATAATTTCTCCATACCATTAATCCAGTCTATTAATTATTCTGGATTCAGTCCTCCTTCATATATTGATACCTTGGTCTTTGGCTTGGCCATGGATCTCAACACTAACTGGAAGAAACTCATCTCAAGAGTAACTGCTACAACTTCCTCCTCTGCAGCTTCAATCTGAGGTTCACTAACATCTCCATCATCTATATTTCTTCCTATGGCTAATTCATCTAATCTGGCTTGCATCTATTTCACAGATTCCATCACTTCAACATTTGCAGCAGGCTGTCCTCTTCCACCACATCCTCGTCCTCTTGCAACTCTGAAATCCATAGTAACTTTCCTTCTCCTGCTTCTGAGATTCAATACAATGTTAGTTGGCTACTCTGATACCAATAATCGTGGCCTCGTTGCAGGCAATATAGATAACCTCTCAAATCTAGCTACAATTTCTTCAATATCTAGCTGAATTCTTCTTTCTCTTTCTACAGGTGTATCAGTCATCTATTATTAGCTTGACTCATTCATGAGTTTTCCCTCTAATCACCCCAACCCTGGTTATTGTCCACAATTAACAAACCGAACCTCTGTTCCTATCGGAATGGTAAATCCATAGGATTTACACAACACATTATCGATGGCCTTTTAAAATGGGATTAATGCAATACACTATCGACGCATTTAAACATGAGAAAATTGCATTTTCATGCAAAATACAGAACCCGCGAAGATTTTGTTCTAAAGGAACAAAATACACTATCGATGCTTTTCAACACTATCGCGATTTTCAAATTGGCTTGGTGTAATTCCAAATGAATTACACTACTGGCACTTAATTTCCAAGAATTTGCATTAATAAAAAATAACACTATCAACGACGATTCTGGAATGCTGGCTGAGGAGGGTGGGAATGAGGGTTTCATAGGAAGAGAAGGTCTGAGCAGACTTTCTGTATGCAACTTTAGAGCAATTAAGGAACGCAGGGAGCTCAGTTTTACCAGCGGAAGTTCAAACCAGGGATTTGCAAACCGTAGCAAAAGAGGGAATGCATGAAGAAGAAAGCACTGAAGGGCTTAATGGAAGCAAATGCGGGGAGGGGAGAGATCCCCTCCTACAAGAGCATGGAAATGGGGGAGGCAAGGAAGGATCGAATGCGGAATGGGATGAAGTCAAATAACGGAGAGAACCCATCAAATGGAACAAACTGGCAGATGGGTCTGAGGGGTAAATGCCTCCCTAGGGCATCGAAGAAACCCAGGTTCGTAATACCAAGCAAAAAACTTGAAGAGTATAGGAGTTACATGAAAGATTATGCCTTGATATGTAAATTTGTAGGGTTTTGGCCATAAGAGAAAGATCTGTCCAAATGGATACAACAAAGATGGAAACCTAAGGGGCATGTGGAATTGACACTGGGTGTGAATGGTTTTTTTACAGTAATATTCTCTAACATAGAAGACAAAGAAAGGATTTTTGAGGGAGGCCCATACTTTATGAATAATGCAGGCCTATTTATTCAGCACTGGGAAGACTGCTACAATCCAGACAAAGAGAAAATGCTAGTAGCCCCGGTCTAGATAAGACTCTTCGGGCTTCCAATGGAGTTTTGGGACCCGAAGATTTTAGAAGGGATAGGGAATGCTATAGGGTCGTTCGTGAAAGTAGCCGAATCTACAAAAAGAGGAAGATACACGTCCTATGCCAGAATATGCACGTATATGAATATAACTGAACCTCTCCCAGATTACATTGAACTAGAATATCATGATGAGATCTGGAAACAACCAGTGGATTACGAGCATATACCGTTTCGGTGCAGACAATGTCATGAATACGGTCATATTTTTAGACAATGCCCATTAAATAGAACAGAGGAAGCAAAGGATAAGAGAGAAGAAGAGAGAGCAACAACAGAGGGACCAGGACGGGAGGAGGAGGGTTTTAAAGAAGTACAACACAAAAGGAAATCAGGGATCAGTAAACCCCAACGACAAATACCAAAGGAAAATATACCCGTGGAAACGCAGAACAAATTCAAAGTCCTCTAGGAAGAAGAGGTCGAGATGGAAAAAGAAGCTAGTGACGAAGAGACAATGGAAAATTCAAAAGAATCAGGAAAACGGGTATCAGGACAGAAGAATATAGAACACGGGGAGGCAGAAGAGAAAGGGGAACAGACAAATGAACAAACGCAAATGGAGATAGACCCACAAAAGGATAAAGGAGGAGAAGAGGAGCGAATAATGAGGAAAATGCTACAGGAATGGAGGCTATCAGATGAAAGATTCATTCTGGAGGAGCAGAAGAAAATATATAAAGAAGCATTTCAAAAATATAAGGAAAAAGCAGGGGTAACAATAGCAAATAAATTGGAACAGATAGAAACGCAGGGGAATCAGAACATGGGAATGAGCAGCTCTGGCAAAGGAGGAAGAAAAAGGGGTAGGTGCACGATGAGCGAGACAATCCAGGAGGTAGGAGAGATGCTGGTGAACTCAGGAAGAGTCAGACCTCTATTAGAGGTATTTCAATTACCCCCAAAACTATTAAAATGATTATTACAAGTTGGAGCATCAGAGGTCTTAATAGCAGAGGTAAACAGAAATATTTGAGAGACAGACTAAAAAGAGACAAACCAAGTATAATGATAGTCCAAGAAGCAAAAATTAGTATGGGAAAATTGGAAGAAATAATGAGCAGGGGTAATACTAGGTATGAGATAATGGGGTAGGACACGATAGGCAGTGCAGGAGGATTGGCAATCCTATGGAACCCGGAGGAAATACAATTTGAAAATTGGATAAGCCTCCCTCGGATCCTCTCAGGCACTTTTAAGGTGATAGGTTCATCTCAATGGGTAATCTTATCAGGAGTGTATGGACCACACTCTCCAATAGAATGAAAAGGATTCCTACAAAACCTGAAAGCAATACGAAGAATTATTCCAGAGAAGGCATGGATTATAGGTGGTGACTTTAATATGATCACGACCTTAGAAGAAAAGAGGGGGGGGGGGGTTGAGAAGGATAGATTCAGATATGGAAGCATTCATATATATGATATTAGAACAAAGAATGGGGGATATTCAAACAATAAATGGTACCCATACATGGAATAATCGTAGAGGAGGTACAAATCAAATAGCCTCAAGATTGGAAAGATTCCTTATCTCTGAACAAATCATGATGAAAGATGTGTACATAGAGGCCATGATTCTACCAGTAGTAGGCTCAGGCCACTCGCAAATAAAGTTAGAAATTGACCTCAAGCAGAGCCCCAAAAGAAGACCGTTCAGGTTTGAATCATTTTGGCTCAGAAACCAGAAGTTTCTACCGAAAGTAGAAGAATGGTGGACTTCGAGCAGAGAATGTGAGAGAAATATAATGCACACATTCCAACTAAATTGAAAGAACTTAGGGGGAAAATAAAAAAATGGAATAAAGAGGAATTTGGGGATATCTTCAAAGAGAAACAACGATTAGAACAGAGAATGAGTGAGTTGCAACAGAAGAATATACTAGAAGGAAGAACTGAAGAGAGAAGCAGAGAAGAAGGAACAATAATAGGCCAACTAGAGGAGCGAAGAAATCACGAAGAGATCTTATGGAAACAAAAGTCCCGAATTTAGTGGCTCAGAGAAGGAAAAAGGAACACGAAGTTCTTTCATAAAGCCATGATCCAGCACAGGCAGAGAAATAGGATCTTCTCAATCAAAAATACGGAAGGCCAACGCATAATTTAGCATGAGGAAATGGAACAGGAGTTGGTAGGCCACTTTAAAGGTATATTCATCGAACCCCAAAGGAGCAGAACAGAGGCCGTAGGCAGGATCAACAATGAAATCCCAAAGCTAGTAACCAGGGACCAAAATTTAGCCTTGATGAGGGCAGCAACCTTGGACGAGGTGGAGGAAATAGTGAAGGACCTGAAAAGAAACAAAGCCCCAGGTCCTGATCGTTACATAGCAGAGTTCTACCAAGCTTGTTGGTAGTTCATAGGAGAAAAAATCCTAGAGGTTGTGCAGGAAATGCGCAGACAAAAAAAGGTGTGGCCGAGTCTAAACTCTACTCTGTTAACTCTCATCCCTAAAACGGCCCATTCAGAATCAGCAGAGGGCTTCCGGTCAATTGCCCTCTGTAACGTTATCTATAAGATTATAGCCACCTTAATGGTCAAAAGACTAAAACCAATCCTCTCTAGCATAATATCTCCAGAACAAACAGGGTTCGTGGAAGGGAGGCAAATCTTAGATGGTCTTGTAGTTTCTCAAGAAGTTATACATACTTTAAAACAAAAAAAGGAACCAGGCATGATGATCAAGCTAGACTTGTCAAAAGCCTACGATCGCCTAAATTGGAAATATTTAGAATCAATTCTTTAGACCTATGGGTTTTTTAATAGATAGGTGAAATGGATGCTTAGCATGATCTCCATGCCTAACTTTTCCATACTCCTGAATGGTACACCAACAAAAACTTTTAACACTTCAAGAGGACTGTGCCAAGGAGACCCCTTGTCTCCATTCTTGTTTATAATAGCGGCTAAAGGATTGGTAATGTACATCAAAAAAGAGTTGAGGGAAAGGAAAATTAAAGGACTGGGTGCATGGGGAAACAACATCCCTGTCACACACTAACAGTTCGTAGACGATATCATGATATTCTGTAAGGTCTCACTAAGAGAGGTCAATAAGGTAAAGGAGATCCTAGAATTATTCATGGAAGCTTCAGGTATTGAAATTAATAAGGACAAATCAAACACCTTTATTTTAAATTCACCTGAAATGGTCAAATCCCATATGAAAAGAACGTTGGGGTTCAGAAAGGGAGATCTACCTACAAAATACCTGGGCACCATGCTTGATGTAAGCCCGCTAACGATAGCTAACTGGCAGCCCACCTTAGAGAAACTTAAGAACATATTAGATAACTAGTCCTTTAGGACTCGTAATATAGCAGCTAGATTGGTGCTTCTTAAATTGACTCTCCAATATTCCAATCCATCCCCTATCAGTAATGGCAGTACCGAAAGGAGTTTGTACCAAAATGATTGAAAGATTCAGGAAATTCTTATGGGGAGGGCCAAAACAACAGAATAAATGGGCCTCAATTTCATGGAACAACCTAACAAAAGCAAAGGAGGCAGGGGGGCTAGGGTTAAGAGATCCATTCATATTAAACCAAGTCCTAGCGGCGAAACTTTGGTGGCGTTGGATGAATGGAGGCAAATACTTATGGAAAGAAATATGGACACTAAAATATAGCATGCCCATTGCAACAGAGGAAATCATGAGAAAGGAAGTGATGCCAAAAGGATCTACGATATGGGAGTTGGCGTGCCAGAACAGAGACATCATAAATAGGCATGTTTTTTTGGAAATAATAAATGAAAGGACAGAAAAATTCTAGGAGGAAGCATGGAAGCATAGGGGAAGAATGGTGGAAATTCAAGATTTGCAAAACATTTATAGGGAAGCCAAGGCCAAAGGCTTGAATTATGTCAAAGACTACTAGAAGGAAGGAAGAGAAAATGAGATGTGGAGGGAATGGAAAAAACCCAAAGAATGGGATAATAACATCGATGAGGATCTAAAAGCTAGGATAATAAAAGAGATGGATTCAATAAGGATTAAAAATAGAACTGGACCAGATATCGTCAGATGGGGCGGAACTACAAAAGGCACCTTTACAATCAAAGAAGAATACACCATAAAGTCTGAGCAAGCACAGGAAGATCAGGCACAAGAATGGAAACAATTATGGAATAACAGGTGGTGGCCAAAGGTCACTATGTTTGCCTGGTTAGTCGGAAGAAGACGCATACTGACATGGGATCAAATCCAGAAAAGAGGGTTCCTAGGACCACCAAGATGTAGTTTATGTAAAAAAAATGTAGAAACTCAGGAGCATATCTTAAATTCTTGTCTGGTAGCTCAACATCAATGGGAAGAGACCAAAAGTCTCTTTGGAAAGACAAATTGAAACCCCCAGGAGAAAGTACTAACTCTATTCCAATGGGAGAAGGGGCAATTTCAAAGCTCGATAGTGAGAAGAGCATGGAACCTGGTAGTGGGATTCAATATATGGACCATCTGGAAAGAGAGAAATAGAAGGATTTTCCAAGGTAAGACCACTTCCCCGGAGGAGTTATGGAAAAGAACTCAAAACCTAATAAGAGAAACAATACTAACGGAAGCTTGGGATCAGGAAGATTGGAAAACTACGGATGAGGAGAACTGTATTTTAAGGAGGCTAAACCTGGAACAAGGGATGGTTTACCCTCAGCAGCAAAAAACACAGGGTATAAAGAACCAAAGCCCAGCTGTGTTCATTCGCCCTCAGGACGGCTTCATCAAACTTAATTTTGACGGAGCGTCAAAAGGAAATCCAGGGCCTGCTGGATATGGCGGGATCTTCAGAGACAGCCAAGGTCAAACCAGGTGGATTTATGCAGACAGAGGAGGTATAATGAGTAACAATGAAGTCGAGTTCATGGCTACCTATCAAGGAATTAGGATTGCAATAAGAAATGGATACATGAAACTAGAAATAGAAGGCGATTCAAATTTGGTAATAGAGACAATCAGAAAACTAAATCATGGCAAGTCATGGGAACAGGTGGCTAAGAGCTGGAGGACGGCGGGCCTTATCTCGGACCTAGAAGAATCAATTAAGCGTAATGAGTATAAGGTTATTCATCATGTCAGGAGAGAAGGCAACAGGCCAGCAGACTACATGGCTAATTGGGGATGCAACGAACTGGACAGAAAAGTAGATACCATATGGACAACTCAGCTGGCAGTGACAAGATGGGAGAACCTAAATCGAATCACCAGACAGGATAATAATGAAACAACACAGTTATGATCATGTTAACATACATACCTCGATCGTGGTGGAGAAAGGTGAACAACACAAGGATATGATGGGGTGCAGTAGACGACAGCATATGCCACACCTCAGAGTAATCATTTTAAGGATTGCAATGACGGCATGCAGAGGAGACAGAAAACCAAGACAAGGAACTGGGAGAATTATGGAAATGGCAGGGGAGAAGAACGACGGCGATCAGTCGGTGCAGCAAAGGATAGGTGGCGGTATATCTACAAGAGCAGGAGCAGGTAGGGAGACTGACAATCCGAAGACTGGAAAGGTGGCGAAGAGTGAAGCAGGGTGGCAGAGAGACCCTGGGTATCGTCTCAGAAGAAGGCAAGAAGTTATGGCGGAGGGAGGCAGGAAGGAAAGGCTGTCAAAGGATGGAGAGGTGAGGAACATACGAAGGGAGCAGGAGTGAAAGGAGGAAGAAGAAGGAAACTGCAGGGAAGGGGAAATGAAGACTGAGAAGGAGGAGTGCATGGTGAAGGTGACTTTCGAGGTGGGGCAAAGCAACAGAGGTAACAATAGGGGCAGAACACCCAGAAGAGGTAAATTCAGGAGGCGCAGGGGTCGTGGGAGAACGTGGCAAGCGAACCGTAATGAAACTAAGACACCGATTCCAAACCAAAAAAAAATAGGTCGACTATCCATAGAGCAGGTCGCTGAGGAAGCAGAAAGAGCATACATCAAAGGAACCAAAGAGGAGATCATAAGGACTATAGATGCCTTGGAAATTAAAGTCCTGGAGGAGGTCTTTGATCCAGAAATGGAGGAATGGAGCATTCTCATCTCGGACCCTGGGAATACAAGAGGACGCCTATCATTATATAAGCAGGCATTGCACATGTATTGGGTTGTGAAACATTTGTTAGCTAAAGCCATGGAGCAGGTCACCAAAGAGATGACAGAGATAGCTCAAGGTTTTTCGAATTTGAAAAAGGGGATGAATAATATGCAGCTCATGATCCGGAAGCAGGACAACAGAATGGAGGAAATCCGCGGAATGCTGAAGGAGATAACCAATGCGCAGCACGAGGAGGAAATCAAGAAAGAACTCATGGTTGATTGACTGTATTGCTCTACTTTCATTTTATTTCTCTTCTAGGAATAAGAGAATCAGCTTTTGTAGGCAAGTTTTTGAACTGTAATCGCTAATAGGCATATAGAAATAGCATGTAGATAGGGTGTTTCTTTGGTTTCAAACATGTTGATGCACCAACTTAGTTGGCAAGTTGATAATCTCAGACTCTGGGTGACCAACAGACTCGGTTTCCTTCCTGGGTGGGTTGAGGTCACCAACGAATGTATATTTTATTTTGGTTGTATATAATAGAAAAGATCATACCGTAGCTTACAAAATAAAGAAAATAACACTATCAACGCTTTAATAATTGGTCGTTTCAAAACCCTTTTTTCGAATGCGATAATTGACAATCGCTATTGGTGATTCCACAGTTCCAAAGGCTCAGCTCCTCCTGCTCCAACTTCGCGATGCGATAAGAAACGCGGACCCGACAACTTATCCACTCCACTTTATGGCATTTCTGTTCCAAGCTATTAGAGTTCCAACTTCTGCAATTCCAATGGTCTTCCACTCCATTTGTGGTTCTGTGACATGATATTGGTTCGGACCCAATATGGGTATGAACCAAATCTAATAAATTTTCAGGTCTGGAATTATTTCCCTGCTAAAGAAATTTCGCGATTTTTCTGTGTAAACAGAGTTTGGCCACAGAACTCTATAAAATGATTTAAGAAGCCTGCGCTCACCGATATGAAGCGAAAACTCCACAATAGGTCTAATATTAAGAGTTAATTGAAAAACAAAGGTTGAATCACCATTTATAAACTCAGAAAATAATAGAACCACACTGATATATGAATAAAATACCAATTTACATCAAACCATAAAATCAGATGAACAGAGAGAGATTTTTTTAGATGATAATGCTTTCGAGCTCTCCTCCTTGAGAGTCTTGTTGTCTCTTATTTATAGATAGTAGATAAGCCCTCTCGGTCCTTATCCACATAAAAGCATGCCTCTTACATAGAGTGATTTAAATCCATAAAGCTACTACATCTTACCATAAAGTGACTATTACAACATGGTTTTATTCTTAAGTATATCTTTATCTTAAACTAGAAAAGAATGAAAGTTGTTGGCTAAAGGACCCCACTCCCTTCCCTATAGATTTTTTTGGATTTTTAGAATATGATTGAAGATTTTTTCCCTCTAAGTCAAATGCTCGTGCATCAAAGTGACATCCAACCATGGTACTCATCCACCCATGGTATTTATCCACCAATGGAATTTACCAATGATATTGTAAGTGTTATCCACCCATGTTATTTACTCGTAGTATTGTAAGTGGTATCGACCCTTGGTATTCATTCTCCAATGGTATTTATCTAGTCATGGAATTTACGTATCGTATTGTAAGTGATATCCACCCATGGTATTTACCCACCCATGGAATTTAGCTATGGTATTGTGACCAAAAATGGTTATAAGTAACAAGTCACATTTTGTAAAAGCACAAATTGTCCACCACAATGTAGTCTTTATAGTTATTATAAGTTTTAATAATAAAAAAATTATTAGTGGTTTTGTTATATTGTATTCTCCTCTTTTCTTCTCACATTTAAATTTTTCATACCTTGGGGCGTCCCCCAAGATCTTAATCAATGGGCTTGTGTCAATGTCACTCGCTTGCTTGATGTGCTTTATGTGTTCATTCAACCATGAGAAATTATTCTAGAATGCACCTCTTTTACATCACCTTCGTCATTGCATCATGTTTCATCGATGTACATGTTCCTACAATCACTCATGACCAGATGACATCAAATCCAAAAATCTTTCAATCTACCATGATGCATTATTTTCCATTTTGTTGCACGTGACTAGGAGAGGGACAAGGCACTCAGACTGCCAGAGTACAGCGCATGCGAAGATGCAGTACTACGGAGCACTGTTAGGGAAAATTGTGCAGATGTCACTAGCAAACGTATTTTTGCAATTCAAGATAATAGTGATAGCTGTAGGGAAATACATAGTTAGGAGGCATAATTGTCTAACTTTTGGGAGGAAGCTCAGACAGGGTGTGGAGAAGCTACTCAGCCAATCTGTGCAGTTTTACAGGCGAGCACTAGGCAGGTCACCCAGCTGGGATCTGTGCAATTTATTCAGGGAGGACAGTGTAGGCAACAGGAAGCACTAGCAGAATAATCTCTGCAGTTTCCTAGAGGAGCACAAAGTCGGGCTACAGGAGTTGCTGGTCAAAACTGTACAACCCTAAGAGAGAGTCTGGGCTCGGACAGTTCTATGCAGTTTCTGAGCTGGTTGCAGAGTAGGGAATAAGGGTTGGACATAATTTGCGCAATTCCTGAGCTACTTGTAGAGCGAGGAAGAAGGGTTGCAAGGACATGCCATCTCTGCACAATTCCTAGTTTGGTTATAGAGCGGTGAAGAAGGGCACGACAAGATAGCTCTGCAAAGTTTCTGACCTAGTTGCATAGTAAGAAGGATGGGTAGGGCATGACAACTCTCTGCAATTTTGGAGCTCAGTAAAACCTAGGGTCACAACTCAAGTACTTTCTCTAGTTAAACAACGAGAGGCATGATGGAAGGTCTTGCGGGAAGTGTAAAGCGGATCGGCTTCAAGGACAACTTCTTCAATCAACTGGCTCATTTCCAAAATTATGTAGAGTAGGCTGCCTAGAGGAAACCTTCAAGCTCTATGCAGTTCTTGGCAGCAGTACAAGGTCACTGAGATCGGGTCCTGCTGATGGAAGGTTGTCGAGTCGATAGATTTTCAGGAAAAATGACTAATTGTGAAAAAAATTGTACTCGTGTAGGCACGACAATGTGATCACAAAATTAGCACGACTCGACAAAAAGACACCTCAAACCAACGAGACAACATGTGTTCAGTGAGACTGACTTGAAAGTTGAGAGTGACAAGTGCGACAATTGAAATATATCTTCGAACGACTATAACAACACTTGTGCGACCATGCTTAAAACTTAGTATGTGAGTGCAACTGATGTCGACATACCGGAACTAATAACTAAGACAAAATACATTAAAAAGAACTAACATTTTTGTCGTTAATTTAATTTTATAAATTATCATGTAAACCATACATATTTTTTTTACAAACTCAAGGTAGATTCCATACAATAGCTTTTGAAGTTAAACTTTATGGTAATATGCATCATCCCTCTCATACTTGCATCTCAAGCCAAGTTGTGTGATCCGAATAGACATACCAGGCATAATACAAGAAATATCTCGTTGATTTCAGCTTCCCAGTAGGAAAGATCGAATAATAGTTCTAATCCACTGAGATTTTCTTCTAACTTTCGAATAAATTGATGCCAGTATATCATTGACCCAATTTTTTGTTGTGAGAAAGAGAAAAATAGTCGTTTAGAATAAATTGAGGCCAATATATCATTGACCCAAATTTTTGTTGCGAGAAAGAGAAAAATAGACGGCAGAGTACAGCCAAAAAATGCATTGAAAAGTCTATCGTGACTTATACAGATAAATTTGAACAGTCTCGTCCCTCTCTTGTGAAGCTAGTACTGTAAAGAGAGGTAAGGTTCCAAGCCCTCTGCATTTTATCAAAAGGCTAATCTTTAGGTTTATATCAAAGTTTTTATGGCTTTTTATAATGATAATGATAGTGGTTAACATCTATTGAGATCAAACTTTGATCTATAAGACATAAAGAAATGAATTATTTAGTTTGATTTAAAATTTTACTTTTATGCTCAAAAAGCTCAAAGAGAAGCTTACTATAATTTTGACATCGTAATGAATTATTTAGTTTGATTTAAGATTTTATTCTTATACTCAAAAAACTTGGAGAGAAGCTTCCTTAACTGACTATAATTTTGACATCGTGAGAGGCTCAGAAAATAAGTATTACAACAAAGATTATGAAACTAAGAACTAATGTGCTTGTACCAAAAACACTCTAAAAAATGTAATTTATAATGTTATTTGAAAAAATATATATTCTATTTATTATTATTTAACAATAATAATAATGTATTTAAAAATTATAACCTATTTAGATATTTAATTGAGATAAAAATAAAATAAAAATTATATTTAAGTGCAATTCCATTAAAAAAACTATTTAATAATTTCATATTTTTCCATCAGACCATTTCTTTTTATGTCATAATTTCAAATATAAATAAAAGAACCGACCATGTTGGTATTGCATTTATATGATTGTGTCTCTTAATTGTATTATTTTATTTATCTCTGATTTCTTTTAATGTCATAATTTAAATTATATTATTTTACTTATCATGATTATGATTACCAGAGTTTGTTTGTTTGGTTATATTTGTAAAATTATATACATTATGCAATATATTTTGTATTTTCATTTTCCTGAGTTTTACATGATTTGTTAAAATAGATTATAAATCTAAAATTATTTATTAGTACTTTATATTATTAATTAATTTTAACTATTTTCCTCACACATAATAAAATTAGTCATGAAATCTATATCTTATTTCATTGATGATATTTGAAAATAGATGGGAATTAGTAAGTTTTCCCTAGAAAATACAAACAATATCATTGTTATGTGAGTTTTACATGATCTGTTAAAATAGATTATAAATCTAAAATTATTTATTAGTACTTTATATTATTAATTAATGTTAACTATTTTCCTCTCACAGAATAGAATTAGTTATGAAATCTATATCTTATTTCATTGATGATATCTGAAAACAGATGGGAATTAGTAAGCTTTCCCTACAAAATACAAACAATGATTCAGATGGGAATTAGTATGTTTTCCCTAGAAAATACAAACAATAGTAAGTTTTCCCTAGAAAATACAAACAATATCATTGTTATCTGAGTTTTACATAATCTGCTAAAATAGATTATAAATCTAAAATTGTTTATTAGTACCTTATATTATTAATTAATGTTAACTATTTTCCTCACACAGAATAGAATTAGTCATGAAATCTATATCTTATTTCATTGATGATATCTGAAAACAGATGGGAATTAGTAAGTTTTCCCTACAAAATACAAACAATATCATTGTTATTTTTGTCTTCTAAATATGTGATACATTGATTGTCGTAAGAAGCTGTAACAGAGAAGTGATTTACTCCTCAAATATATAAGGGTTCGTTAATTTTCAAATCATTTTGTTATGTGTCAAACATTTTAAAGAAATGAAAATGTATGTGTAATAGTTTGAAAAATCTTATTCAAAGAAAACCAAGGTCAAATTGAATAACATTATCAAAAAAAAATCCAATGAGAAATTTCGAGGGCACACTGGGCAGGTGTAACAATTGAATAATGTTTACTCACTTCCACGAAATTAAAATATTATTTTATTTATTTTAAATATAAATAATATATTTAATAATAATATATTTATTTATTAAATATTATATAAATTGAAATATTATATGTTTAATATATTTAATGTTGAATATTTCAATTTATATGTGATGTAATGATTTGAAATGTATGTCTAATAGTTTTATAAATTCTCAGTCAAATAAACACGAAAACATTATTCAAATAAAACTTTCCAATGTTATTTTATGAAAAGTTCTTATAGCATGTACAAGTTTATGCTTTAGGCATTATTTCGAGTACACACTCAGCAGGTGTAACAATTAAATAACGTTTACTCACTATGAAGGAAAAAAAGTTGGATTTATTTTAAAGGTAAATAATATATATTTTATAATAGATTTATTTATTAAATATTATATGAATTGAAATTATATTATCAGATTTAAATATTATAAGTTCTATATATTTAAGTGTATATTTTATTTATAAGTCTTTATTAATATTTGGGGAGATGATATTGATTTAATTTTTAAAAATATTATTAGTAGTGAAAATAAAGATTTGAGATTTATTTCAAAAAAGGTTTTGTTTTTGTTTTTTTGTTTTTTTTTTAATTTATTTATTATTTTATTATTTATATATTTATATATCTATCCATTTATATATGTGTATATTTGTTCAATTTAAGATTCTGTGATTTATATCAATATTTTTGAGAAAAGTTTTCGGTCAAAATCACATCATAATTTATTTGTCGATGCGTTCAAGTTGAAGAACCAGATCGTGGCATAATTCATTTGTCTATGAATTTCAAACCAACTAGTGTGGTTCATCGTCACAAGTTGAAGAACCACATCATGGTTGTAGAATAAATAAAGAGAACAGGTTATCTAATGGCTATATTTGACCAAGAATGAATATATTTGACCAGGAAATAACTACATTAGACTGGGTAACCATACAAGATCAAGAGATATGGAAAGTGGCCTATAATAAGTTAATAATTAATTAGTTAGTTTTAATTATTTTGTGATTAAATGAAAATGGCTTGCATTCAACTAAGAATAACTAATGGAATTTTTTATTTAAATTTTCAAAGACTTATATTAATATTATTTATAAGAAATAATAGGAAGAAATAATAAATGAGTAATAATCAAATAACATAATTAGTTAGGTAGTTCTCCGACCCAAATCTTAGTTTAATAAAAAAAATTAAATATATTGGGAACTTGTTTATCTAAGTTAATTAATTATTTACTTATTATAGCTCCCTTTCCATATCTCTTGGTCCTGTAAAGTTACCCTATCTAATGTAGTTGTTTGATGGTGAAATATAACTGTTGGATAACTTACTCTCTCTATTTATTCTGCAACCATGATCATGTTCTTCAACTTATCCTGATGATGAACAACACAGTTGGTACAACACAGTTGGTTCTAAACGCGTCCACAAATAAATTATGATGTAATTTCTATCGAAAACTCTTCTCAACAATAAATTTTTCTTATCACATTTTATATATATATATATATAACTCATATATTTATAATAATAATAATAATTTAAAATAACAATGTAATTTAATTAATTTATATATTTTTAATGCTAAAAATGTAAAATATTTTATAAAAAAATATTTTATTATTTACTATGAATTAATATCTAATAATATTATTAATAGTTTAATTTATAAAACTGTTTAATATAATAACTTCTTATAAAATCCTCATTATCATTATATCATTGATAATAAATAAAAATTCTCCGTATCGATCACATCATTGATAATCAATGAAATGTTGATGCAGCTTATTTAGTGAATAAGATTTTTTTAGAAACATTAAAGCTAGCCTTGCCCAAGATTTTTATATAACTTATTTTGTGAACAAAATTGAATGTGGACAAAATAACCATGTTGACAGTTGTCGTGTAGAAACTGGAATTTATGGCTACGGAATGTTGCTCAATGTGACTTTTCCCATTTTGTTCGTGCTTGTCATTGTTCGTGGTTGGCATTTCCTTTTCCTAGTCAAATGTGCCCCATTTCTCAACAATCTCACAAAGAAATTAGAATATGTGGTCACGATGTCTTTCATTTGATTAAACCCTAAACATCTTATTCACGATATGCACTTTATTGTCACCTTTTAGTCCCACGATGTACTTTATTGTGACGTATATCGGAACACGTCCTATTAAATTTTCATAGGCAATCACCTTGTCTTAATATAAGAAGACGCACGCATGACGACCGATGGAATGATGCAACTTCATGTAAATTATCTATGACGACTTAGTAAAATGATGTTTCAATTGATTAAACCCTAAACTTTTGCGTGACAATATGCATTTTATTGTTAAGTATATCTGGAAGGGGATTTAGACAGTTTGGTAAATTATCTATGAAGACTTAGTAAAATGATGTTTAAATTGATTAAACCCTAAACTTTTGCGTGACAATATGCACTTTATTGTTACGTATATCTGGAAGGGGATTTAGACAGTTTGGTAAAGTGAAAGGAAGTATTTAGATTGAATGGTGGATAAATATTAAACATAATATTAACTTTTTATCTTTACATAAATTTCCTCGAATATTACTTTATTTTCATTCACCGAACGAAAATAAACCGACAATAATGAGCCTTCAGGCATGGTGCTTAATATTGCCTTTGAACAGCATACATTATATTAGCACCTAGCACACCACACAACTCTGCATGCCTGCCTACAGCAGAAATCAATCTCAGTATCAGCCGATTGTTTCGAGACCGCCATGGATGTTGCAGGGGTGAGCTCGAGCATAAACATGTTGGAGTTGATTCGCCAACATTTGCTGGAAGTGGAGGACGATATTGATATTGACCATAATGGTATAAACCTTTACAACCAGCTGGCCAATGCCACCGTCCCTAGGGCCTCATGCGAAGAGAACAGCGGCAGATCAACATCCGAAATTGAAGGGAACGAAATTACGGAGCAAAACTACTCTACTTCTTCTGTATGCACAGGTAGAAGAAAGCCACAGCCAGAGGAGAGGGAGATTAGAGACATAAAGCGAAGCTGCCACAGAAACTTCAGAGGAGTCACGCAGCGCCCGTGGGGAAAGTTTGCTGCACAAATCAGAGACCCCACCAGGAAGCGCTCTCGTGTTTGGCTGGGTACTTTCAACACTGCCGAAGAGGCTGCGGTCGCATACGACCGCGCTGCGTTCAAGATCAGAGGAGCCAGGGCCCTGGTTAATTTCCCCCTGGCCCTCGCTTCCAACTCAGACAACGGATCGGTCGTAGGTCACTTGGGGCACGAGAAAAATAGAGAGACAAGAGATGCGGCAGGGAATTGGAGTGGAGGAGTCCGGGACTTCTGATCGCAGGATCTGCCAATGCATCTCACAATAAGTTATAACATGACAAGCAAAGGGGTTTCTTCTTGGCTGTTCTCTTTTACCAGGATGATGAAAAAGCGTTCGCGTGCTGGTAACGCATTGTTGTTTGGCAAACAATTGCTTTGGAAAACATGCTTAAATGAGACGATTTCACAATGGAGAGTTGTCTTGGTAAATTTTGAAAAGAATATTTATCACAGAAAACACAAATTTTTCTAGGGTTGGAGTTTATTGATGTGTAGTATAAAACCCTTTGTCTAGTGTAATACCCTTCGGCCTTTGTTCTGGTAGATTTTTTCTTTTATGTAGGAGGCAGCATCTTGGGTTGAATAACAATGAAGATATATATATATATATATATATATATGTGTTTTCTTCAATGTTTAATGGAGTCTCAGATCATTTATGATTTGAGCTAGATTCATGTTTCGACTTGGTGTCAAAGTGCTTGCGCTTTACCCTGTTCTCTTGTGTGAGAGACCATTTAGCCCAAGTTTAACGTTGAAGATCAATTTATTTTATTTCCTTCGATCTTTACAAAATTTTTATTTGCAAATTTTGATTGATATGCTTGAGTGGTTTTGATCTTCTTGAAATTGCGGGAGGGTGAGAACTTAGAAGGCCAGCGTTGCTCCTCCACATCACCTGGATTGCGCACTAGGATCGCTTAGATACTGTGTTCTTACCCTTTGACTCTATGTACCTTGTGACTGTAGACATTACAATTAGTCTGCGAGGACTGGATTCATGGTCGTACATTGCAGTCGGACCCTCGGATGGTATATGGGTTTGTATTTTTACCTGCTATTTTTATTCTTTGAATAAAGAGATCTGGTTATCATGTTTAATTAATTAAACAACTTGTATTTAAATGACTATTTTATTGCAGTTTTAAATGTTATAAATGGATGGTATATGGGTTTGTATTTTAACGTGCTATTTTTATTCTTTGAATAAAGAGATCTGGTTATCATGTTTAATTAATTAAACAACTTGTATTTAAATGACTATTTTATTGCAGTTTTAAATGTTATAAATGGTATTTGTATTTAGGAGATTTATGGTCTAATTGTTTGTTATTGTATTGCATTTTTAAATGTTATCATAATTTTTTGATGATATCTCAATTGGTCGTAAAAAAACCATTACATTCTCTTTCCAATGATCTGTTGCACACCATATTTGATGCCTTTATGAGATTGTTATGGGTTCTCTAATATAAGAGAACTTACGTATGGCTTTGTTTGGCCTCATTCATATTGATGATTGTTGTTTACGATGGATTTTATGTTTAGGTGTCTCTTTTCTTGCACATTTCCTAGTGGATTATATGTTATCGGAGCGTTATGAAGGTTTATCTTCATAATCAACCTTGTTTTGCATGACTTGGAGTTAGTTATTTTGGAGCGATTTTGGTTACTTCGAATTATTATTACCATGTTCCAAGTAGCACCTCGATACCTTTTCATCCTTGTAACATGGATTGCCAACATCTATACTTCAACATTATGGGGATTATGGGGATGGTGTGTTATATGTGTGATTAAATCAAATCAAAATTATATATAATTATATATATAGATATATATTTATTATTTTAAAATGTCAAATAAAAATTATATATATATATATATATGAATACTTTTATTTTTCTAAAATTTTATGGGAGTAAAATAATTAATGGTTTTTTAGAAACATAGTATCATAACAAAACTTATTTAAAAGCTACAAATTCTCAATGATGAAATTATGTGTTGTGTGTGAGTGACTTCAGTGTATGAATTTTCATGTGTTAAATAAATATATTATTTCCTGATTCTTTTTTCTCCTTGTCCTGTTTTCAACATAAATATGATGTACTATTGGCAAATTTTATCATTAGCTTCCTTTGCTATTCTTACTTTTAACATGGTATGCAATACTTCCTTGGGTGATTCTTTTGTGCTTCGTCATTTTATTGTATGACATCAATCATTTGTTATGATTAAGCCTCTTATCTAACATTGATTTCTATTTAATGACAACAATTATTTTTTAATATGAGCCTCCTATTGAGCATTAATTCTTATTTAAGGTTTGTAGTGCTCGAGGCCCCTTGAACACCACACTAAATTGTTATATCATTAATTTGAAATAATTCAACATTTATATAAATAGAGGTTAATTACCAGATGACTCGTACTTTTGCTAACTATAAAAAAAGATAACTAAGCTAATTTTAAACTAATAATGTACAATAGCCCCAAGGATTAGTTAAGATTCCCCCCTTAATGCGAAGGGACTTCTCACATGCCAAGTAACATTCTAAACTTTTCAAATTTTTCTAGTACTACTGCTTTGGTGAATATATATGCTATTTTTCCTGAAGTAGGACAATGTGTCAACTAAATAAATTTGTTCTCTACATAATGTCGAATCAAGTGACACTTCATGTTAATGTGTTTTCTTTGGTCATGAAACTTTGGATTCTTGGCCAAGTGAATTATAAAAGAATTATGAACAAATAAAGGAGTTCAATGTTTCTTCTTCTCATGCAAGTATTCAAATATCTTGCGAAGCCAAATGATTTATTTTGTGGGTTAAGTTATTGTAACATATTTAGCTTCAGTGGTAGAAACAACAATTACATATTGCTTGCATGACGTTCAACTAATGGTTGTTGATCCAAGATTCATCAAATAACCAGAAGTAGAGATTGAATTCTCTTTATCACCATCAAAGTCGAGATTCTAAATATCGAGTGAGATGGAAATATGCAACTTTGGATTATTTGATGCCAAATGTTTGGGTGCCCTTCAAGTATTTCAACACTCTTTTTGTCGCATTCCAATGAACTTCACGGGGTTGATGTGGGAACCTGGAAAGTATCCTAGAGCAAAGGTAATGACAAGTCTAGTAGCGGTTAAAAATATGAAACTTCCAACAATTTATTTGTACTTTGTTGGATCATCAAATGTACTTCCTCTAGTGGAAGTAAGTTTCAAATGTTGGTCAATAGGATTAGAAACAGGGTTACAATCTTGCATTCCAAATCTATTTAATAGTTGTCCCACAAACTTCTTCTGAGAAATAAAAATACATTTGGCTTGTTGATAAACCTCAATTCCTAAATAATAATGTAGCAAACCCAACTCTGTCATATGAGAAGTTCTATGTGAATCCCTTTTAATAGACGCTATATAATTATCATTGTTCCCTGTAATGATTAGATCATCAAGATAGACAACTAGATATACAACATATTTTCCAATCCTTTTGACAAATAAAGTTGCATCATCTAGGTCAAAAAATTTGTAATTCAACTTAAGGAGGTTTTAAGTTAATTGTTCATACTAAACACGAGATGCTTATTTAAGTCCATATAATGATTTGACCAATTTTCATACCTTATTTTCTTTGCCTTTTATAGCAAAACCCTCAGGTTGAAACATGTAGACATCATGTTTCAAATCTCCATTCAAAAATGTTGTTTTGACATCCATATGATGTATCTTCCATCCTTTCTGTCCTACAAGAGAAAACATAGTTCTGTTTGTGCTCCATTTTATTATAGGAGCAAAAGTATATATATAATCAACACCTTCCTTCTAAGCATAGCCTTTAGCTACAAGTATGACCTTGTATTTTTCAAGTGAACCATCTTCTTTATACTTGACTTTATAGACCTATTTACAACCAATAGATCTATCTCTATATAGTCAACACCTTCCTTCTGAGCTTAGACTTTAGCTACAATTCTAGCCTTGTATTTGTCAAGCGAACCATCTCCTTTATACTTGGATTTATATAATATAGACCAATATAAAACCAATAGGTTTGATGCTAGTAGGAGGATCCACCAACCTCCATGTGCCATTTTTATAAGAACATCATATTATTTTTTTATTGGATCCTTCCATTCATCACAGGTAGAAGCCTCTTCAAAACAACTAGGATCACTAATTGTGGAATAATTATGTTAACAATCATGAGAAAAACTACTTGTAGAAGATCTGTCTGTCTCTTATTCATCATATTTGTTTGGAGATTTGTGAATACGAGTGGATCTTATCAAATAGTGTTGAAGAGGTTATGAGGGTTTCTCATCCTGAAGTATAGGTTCTTCAGGAACAATTTCTAACTCTACAAAAGCAACATTATCGTCCAAATTTTCCTCACGTGAAACATCTTCATGAATGAAATATGGAAAAACCACAAACTGATCCAAAATAAGAACCCCCCCTTCAGTATGTGGTACTGTATTTTCATTTTCAAAATAATAAAAAAAAAAAATTTGCTGAAAATTTCTTGAAATGAGAAAGTTGCAATAAAAAATGGAGTAATCTTTTGCATATTCTAAAAAAATGACATCTCTAGAAAGAATAAATTTTATGTTTTCTTCATCATATAATCTGTACGCTTTTGATGTACTCAAATAACCCAGAAAAATAAACTTTCGACTTCTCACATTCAATTTGTTTCTTTGATGCTTAGGAATAAGTGCATAACAAGTAGATCCAAAAACTTCCAAATGTTGAATTTCTGGTAACCTGTTATACCAAAGTTCATATGGTGATTTGTTCTTGATGACAGAAGAATGACATCTATTTTTAATTTGTGTTTCACAAAGTACTGCTTCTCCCCAAACCATTAATTTGAAATTTTTGAAAAACATCATTGATCTAACTATGTTAAACAAAGTCATATTCATACTTTCTGCAACACCATATTATTGTGGATTATATGGGATAGTATTTTGGTGTTTGATGTTGCTATCCCTTAAATATTTTTCAAAGGCTTTAGAAGAATATTCACCTCCATTATCTATCGGTAATATACAAATATTCTATTGAATTTTATATTTAACCATAGCCTAAAATGTTTTAAACATATCAAAAACTTGTGAATTTAACTTCAAAAGATAAACCCAACAAATCCTCAAATAATCATCAATAAAGGTGAGTATATATTTCTTTCCATTGGTAGTTGGTACAAACATAGATCCACATAAATTTGAATGTATGAGACCCAATTTTCTAGAATATCTACAAACAAAATTATGAAATGGTTGTTTACAGTGTTTTCCCAAAATGTAAGCATCACATGGTGTGAGATTTCGTGGAATAGTTGGAAGACTTAACAAATTATCTTTCATAATTCTAATGTTGTTATAGTTGATGTGGCCAAACATTGCACACCATAATAAATTGGAAGGAAAAATATTATTCTATAGCACTAATAAAAATATATTTGTAGAAGACTATGTAGTAGATAAATTACTATTTAATTTCAACTTTGTAACTTATTCAATACTAGTCATAATTACTTAATTATCAGTTGCTCTACAGATTTTAATAATTGCATCAAAACTATGGATTGAATGTCCTTGTTTTCTGATATGAATGAGGGACATTAAGTCCCTCTAAAATTGTGATATATAAGGAACACCCTTTAAAACATAATTTTATAAATGTGGAATATTTAATCTAATTGATCTAATTCATGATGGTTTAACTTCAGACTTATGAGCAAAATATACAACACCATCAACATTATCAATGAAACTTTCAAAAATATGTTTGTACAATGTCATATGACATGTAGCACCTGAATCTAAAATCCAACTGCCCTCCTATGAAGAAAATGCAGTATTAAAAACATTATCTATATTGAAATTATAGTGAGAAACTATATAACGAGTATATTCATTTGTTTTACATTTTTGAGAAGGTGGTTGTTATATCTTGTCATTAATTCGTTGTTTATTTTCATTATTAATCTTCTCCCAAGGAATCCTACAACTAACTAAACTCTGACCAATTTTTCCACATCTATAACATCTAATATTTGGTTTAGTAGATAGAAAAATCTTCTATGTTTCTTCATTTTGTTGTCTATCACCCTGATTGTTTTTAATGTTGCCCTCATTCCTCTAAAGTTTCTTCTACCTCGACCTTTGAGATTCTTGCCATGTCTAGAAGATTCACCATGTGATTTATGTTCCTTTTGTGCATGGCACAAGGTTTCTATATTTGAATTAGAAACATACACTTTCTTCCAAAAATCCTTTTGTCTTTCTGCAATTTTATTCACTAATTTATCAAAAGTAATTTCCTTTCACTGCCCACTAGCTTGGAGAGATTCCAAGTAGTGAGAGTATGCAGGGTGTAGGGCATTGAGGAAGGCAGTTAATTGTGAGTCTACTTTAACAGCTTTGGCTTCAATATCATGGGAAATAACCTTAATTTTAGAAGTAAATCTCATTTGATCATTGTCCTTCATTTCAAATTTCAATAACTTAAATAAGAAATAAATAATCTTTAATTCTAAATGTGAAACATACAGTTCCTTCAAAATGTCTAATGTTGTGCATGCTTTGTTATAGGAATAAATGCATATGCTTACCTCTTCTGAGACTGTTGTTGTCATCATAACATAGGCTTTATTGTTCTTAACTTCCTGGATAGCACGTTATTTTTCATCTTCTGAAGCTTCTGGTCCAATTTCTTTATTGTCTTTGTGTTTCTTCCCTTGGCAAACATCTTGCCAAAAATCATTAAAAATCAATGAAATATTGAGTTTTCTTATCCATTCCAGCTAATTTTATTTCCCGCAAAGGACAATTCCAACCTTTTGTAGGGACTACAATCACCCTCCAAAATTTTGGCTCGCATGCAAATTTCGAAGCCTACCTTGGATTCTGCAATTGATCATCCTTGGTTTCTTGTTGGTAACCTAATGATTTTAAGCCCCCTTAATCTTAAGAGCTATCTGTGTTCTCATATTTATGTATCATGTGTCATATTTCAGCGTAAGGGTCGTTGTTCATCATGCAAAGTGAATTTTGTTTTTCTTCAAGGGAAAGCATGTGCGCATGGGTGGTTTTCATCACATTAACATGTTTCAAACTCACTTCATGCACATTTGTCATGAAGGTTTTTTCATCAAGAAAATCATGTCTTATGAATTCTATATGGTCTATGTTGTGTCACTAAGTGTCTGTGTGCAATCACAATTGAGTTTGATTGATGTTTACATCTATGTCACTGATCTCACACATAGTCATTTCAAAGAAAACTAGCCTCATTCAGTTTCCTAGAACTTTGCACTTTGCATCTGCAACCATCAACCAACCTCCCTTGTCTGTTGAAACCCCATAGTCCATAAATACCCCATCGAGCACTGCTCTCCAAAAATGTACAGAACACTCCAACTAAACTGCACTCAACAATTGCGCAAAGGTGTCCTCCGAGGACCCCCATCCCGCAGCAGTAACTTGTGCCTCAAAAATATGCAATGTTGTCCAAGCTTCCCTATCTGTCTTGCATGCATAAACTACATAGACGGGCCTCCCAGGGCCTCACTCTGGCAGTAGTCACTGTCCACTGAATTTGCACAAATCTACCTCTCATCAACTACAGGAAAATGTGACATGCTGAAATCGCTTCCAAGGAGTTGAGGAGAAGGACCAAGGAACCAAGTAATGGAAAAGATTAGGACCCCATGCAAACTTCATCGGATGCATGATCATCTTGAGGGTAAGTATGGTAATTAAATAACATATTTCAAAGTACACCTCTTAGTTGAGTTTGTAGGACTGCTTGTCATTGTCATGTCATCTTGTGCTCAATAACGTGCATGTGCACAAATTTGAAAAGTCATTTTATGTGTTTCTTCTACATGTCTTGCTTCCTTTTCACTTGTTTGACCAACTATCATCTTCGACATGTTGATTTCTATGTCATGTTTGCGGACTCGTTATAGTGATGTTGAAGATTTTGTTTGAGTTGTGCTCACTATGTAACATCTATCGCACTCACACACAATGTTGTAATCATTGTCGCACCAGTGTCATCATGGTTGTTCAATGCTCTATCACAACTGTCGCACTTTTCGCTTGCACCTGTCGATAAGTCACTATGATTGTATTTTTTCGTGAAGGTTTTAGGTCTTTTGTTGTCAAGTCATGTTAAGTGTGTGTTCACGAGGTCATGCATGTATGAAGTCACACATTCACACACTCAGTCTTGTTGAAACTTTATCGATCGAACCACCCTCTAGTAGTGGGACCCTTGCTGAGCTACACTGCGCAATCTTAGCTCTCATTGATCACATACTACTACCCAGAATTGTGTAAAGTGTGAGGCTATCTCCCACGCAGCCTGCATTACACAATATTGGAGTCAACCCGACTGAATTTATTTGAGAATAGCACAGAAGTTTCTTAGCAAGCCATCTCTGTTTGTGTTGCCCACAGGCAAAGGCATCACGTCTCCAGCTGGTCAGCCAGTGACCCTGGGCCTGACTCCTCCAAAAAATTGCATAGAGTCTGCCAAGAATTCCTGCCTCTGCTGATTGAAGAAATTGTACAGACATGACAGATAGACACCCATTGTCTGTCTCTACACTATCAAAATTTGTGCAGTTCAGTTAGCTAACCACCCTAACAGCCGGCCCGTTGCTCCTCCTAAAAACTGCACAGTTTTCATAGGATGCCTCCCTGGTGCCCAGTATCCTGCTTAGCCCAGAAACTACAGGGATGTCTTGGAGGCATGCCTCCTAGCTCTGCATAGTTTTGGAAAGAAGCGTCATGCAACGTGCTTCTAGCCTCCTCAAATAATTTGCTTAGTTTTCACTGCTAGTGTTCCCTTACTGCTTGCACTATTTCCCTGGAAAAATTGTGTAGATTTTCCCTCCAATCAAGCCAGATCCCAGAGACACTCACTGTTGATCCACAATGCTCATCCCAACATCCTAGTTACCTCTGCACAATTCTCATTGACAGTGCCCAAAGCTTGTATCCCAACCAGAAATGTGCTCCATGTCGTTTTAGAGCCTTTTCCTCTTTGTTGGTCACTTGCATCCGAAAATTAAAGATAATGCATCATGGTGGACTAGGAGATTTCTAGATTTTATTTCATCTCATCATGAGTGATTGCAGATATAGGTACATGGATGAGATATGGCATGGTGATAGATGGGATGAACAAGGAGCACATCCAAGGAGACATGGTCATGAATGGATGAACACATGGAGCATGCTAGTTACAAGCAAAGTAGATACATACACATGCAACATCAAGCAAACACCAAGACAATCGAGGACTCCACACACCTTGCCATGCATAGATGAAGCTATGATACCTCAAGAGCACATTCATCACTCAATAGCACTGTAGCTCAACATGGACGCCACCACTAGCATGAACATACTAGCCTTGTCTTGTCGAGTCATGTCATGAGTCATCTCGGCCACATAACTACTGTGGGCCATATTGTTGTAATAAATGTAATGTAACGTGGAAGTCCAAGAGATGCACATGTAAATTTTAATACTCATGTAAGTCAAGCAGTCATGAGGGAGTTCAAAAATTCACAAGGATCATTTTCACCCTTGGCTACATATACCCCTGATTTGTACATGCAAAAGACTTTTTCACCTTGGCTCCTCCCACATATCCTTGAGAGTATGTAATCTTTTCTTTGAGGAGCGAGCAGTGGCTCCAACACCCCACTATCGGGGTTAGTGATTTAATGGTGTACATATGTGTCTTAGAAATTTTTCTTGATTTAGAAGCCTATTAACAGAACAACACATTTTCACACATGTTTTGTATTTGTTTGTAAGACTATTCTTTGGAGACTTGTAATTCATGTTACTTTGATATTTATTAAGACAGTTAAACAATTTTAGTTGTTTTAGTACATATGCTATTGGAAATGTGTTGTACTACTTGTTAATGATGTCTTGCCCATGTGGATTATCCTGTTGGAAACTCGACAAATTCATTCATGTAAGCTTGTTATAACACCTGTTACACTCGTGTCGACTATTCTGCTCGATGTTGTACGTGTTATTTGTTCACCTTGTGGTTTTTACTACTGTATCCATGTGGACTACTCTGCCAAAATTTACGCATGTCCTGATGTGTTGTGTGTCTTTAACAGAGTTGGGACTATAGCTCTTCAACTTGAGACTCACTTCCACCCTCTCCCTCTACAGTGAAAGAATTTGACACAAGAAACATTAACCTCATTGTTTGAAGACAAAGTAAACCACTCTCATGCGCTGACAAGAAAGATCTAAGTAAAATATTTAAGATAATGGCAACCATGCCATTGTACCAGATTGGACTCCTACACCAAATGGTGTGAGGTCTAGTTAGGACGTCATATCATTTAGATCCCCTGAATGTTGGCGAGTCCAACATCATCAACATTTATGGTACTAGAAGGAGGGCCAGATGACAAGCTGAGTCATCACAATATATTTTGAATCTTCACACATCTATCATGGATTTTGTTATAGTTCACCCTCCAAAATGTCTGTCCAACATAAATATCTTTCATGCCGAGAGGGAGTTCTGGGATGACTTGTAAGAAATCATGTATGATGGTGAAGGTGAAGTGGCCTGGCCTGAGCACATTGATGACTTACACACGGTCATGGAGAATTTGGAAGGTTTTAATGAAACAGAGGTATGTTCGTTGCTTCCACACACACTTCTTGACTACCCATTGCTATGGTGTCACATACTGCCTCATAAATCGGTGCCCTCATTCAAATAGTTTAGTGATATGATAGAATATGTTTTTCAGCATTTTGATCTTGAAGCACTTGATAAAAAAACGTTACAACAACAGAAGGCCTCGTATGAATCTATAGAGTAATTTTGGGCGTGCTTCCGTCTGCTCATGTTTGAAGCTCCGAAAAGTTAGATGAAATTCCAATATCAAATGGACTTATTTGAATATTGCCTTCACAAAGCAATCTATCCCAATGAGAAGAAAAAGTTCAAACCTCTCTCAACATACTTCGATGATGGAGCTCTGTAATTACAAGCGAACGCAATCATTGTCACAAGTGACTGTCTGCCTTCCCCTCATCAAATAACTTCAACACTGCAGAGTGATGTGGGAGAAGGTGCACACACATCTATTCAACTGTCACATCATCCCACCCTCACTACTCTTAATATCTATGTAACTTTGGCTTGCAAGCCTACTGGTTGTCATGTGGACTTGTTACCTCAACCTTTGTCCCCGCATTCTACTAATGCTCTGGATTGCAATGTATTGTGTTCTTCCATTTTGTACTCCACACTTGTTGTGAACGAGGATTAAGTTGTCGATGGAGTTGGTGTTGTGCAACCAACCTGTGCTATCATTCATGATGAGTGTGTGCTGGAATCTGAACATGAACTCGCAGTAAAGGATGAACTCCTTCTGTCTGCGCCTCCTCCTCTTTTTTCTTGATACCTCTGGTGATTCTGCTATCATTCGCAAAACACACCCGATGTCAATCTATCATTTGATAAGAGAGAGGAAAAATCTTTCATTGAGAAACCCCTTGAATTTTCATCTACCTTTTCCGGAAATGTAGAGGGTAAACATTTTTCCTTCTCATCTACCCCTCTGTATGATTCATCAAATCATGAGGATGTCGAAAAACATCCTGAATTTTTTCATCTTGGTTGTCGTGATGTCTGTATTTTTTCACATGATGACGATGTTGATTCACTTATTGTTCTAAGCCACTGGTCTTCGATGATCTGTCTATTGACGAAGTGCAAACCCCACAAGCTATTGAGGCACTTCAGCCTAAGCTGTTGGTTATGTCAAGCTCTCATTTTCCTAAGGTTAGTTCCACTTCCAATCATAAAATTTGTGAAACACCCAAGGCTCCTCACCACTCTCTGCTTCGCATCGAAAATCAATCAAACATACACATTTAGCTTCCTCCACTGGAATCACACGATCCCAATGCTTATGCACTCGAGGAATCATTCACAGCAAGCACACTTGCAACGCGTAAGTTGTATCTTTTTTCTCATGTTTGTTTGTCTGTCACAGTCAAGAGAGGGCATATCCTTATCATCTGTACACAGTGTGTAAAAACACCATGCTATGTCCACAAAGTTTTTGTCTTATGCTTTCACTCTTTTCTTTTCTATAGATGTGTTTAAACTCAGAGTGTGTTGGTCTTCATTGTTATGTATTTAATGTCTCATGGTTCGCTTGACTATGATTTTCACAAACCATGCCTTCACCAACATGGGCCAACCAATGTGTCGGTGGCTACATTGGAAATATCACTTCACCTGCATAGGCCCATGCACTTTTTAGCGTAGTTGTAGGAGTAGTGTTTGCTTCTTTTCTTTGATTTACTTTCTGGTTTGCATGCTTGTTTTCTTTCTTACTTGGTTTGGTTCGCTTTCCCACACCCTTTACTTGTTTTTCTTTCTCTTTACTTCTGGTTTCTTCTTTTTTCTTTATTTTCTTGCTTGTACCCATAGGTTAGCCTCTCGTGAAAATGTGTTTGTCTCTCGCGACAAGCTAGGACAATCTAAGAGGACTTGTACAACTATCAACATATGGCTATATGTTGTCCTATCTCTTTATGAAGAACTTGTTTCCTTCAATCGATGATGCCTTTATGGAAAATACATTTTGTTTAGAGTGAGTCTTGGTGAAAACACAAAGTTATCAGTTTTAACTAGTATGACCTACTCTAATTAGTTCTTTTGGCTTAACCCTTGTTAGCTTAGTCAAGTAGAGTGAGGTGAGGTGGGAACCTTAACAAGTATGTCAGAGGTATAAATAACACACTTATGTGAAGGAACAACCTCTTGTGCTCTCAATAATTTGGGACCCCTCTTGCGCCTCTAAAATAAATAGGTGACTATGCAGATTTTTTTCAAAGATACAAAATAAGTAAATAAATAAGTAAATAAAAATGAAAAATGAAAAATGAATATGGCGAGAGAAGATAAAGGATTTTTGCATAGGGAGGTGATTCAAGTAACTCCACCAGGGTACTGACCAGGCTTGCTGGTAGCGGAGCGATGATTGTGTTCCTGCGTGACTTCGCCAGGGTACTACCTAGGCCTACTCGTAGCGGAGCAACACCATAGATGAAACTTAAACTCTAACAGCTATATTAATTGTGCATCAATATACCCCTCATCCCAAATCGAAACAACTCAGTGGAATTATCTTGGAATGTGTGCTGATCGATCAAGAGCATGGTAGGTGCTAAATCTTTCAATCAAGCTAGTGTGGAAACCACGATGATCAAAGAATCAAACAATACTTTCAGAGGATTTAGACTCACTTTTCATGAAACAAGGTCCATTCGGAGAGCTGGATTTATACTAGTTTGTCACGAGGTGTTGTAGCAGCTACAACCACCCTCGTAAATTTTGGCTCACATGCAAATTTTGGAGCATACCTTGGATCGTGCGATCAATCATCCTTAGTCAATTATTGGTAAGCTTATGATTTTAAGCCCCCTACTTGATCTTAGGAGTTTTATGTGTTATCATCTTTATGAAGAATGTGTCATCTTTGGACTTAAGGGTTATTGCTCGTCATTGAAAGTTAATGTTGTTTTTCTTCAAAGGAAAGCATGTGCACATGAGTGGTTGTCATTACATAGACATGTTTCAAACTAACTTCACGCACTCTTTTCATGAAGGTTGTTGCATCAAGAAAATTATGTCTTATGCATTATGGATGGTCTACGTTGTGTCACTAAGTGTCCATGTGTTATCACAATCTAGTCCGATCACGTTTACATTTGTGTCACTAATCTCACACTTAGCCATTTCCTCAGCAACCTAGCCTCATTCATCTTCTCAAAACATTTCACTTTGCATCTACAACCATCAACCAAAATCCCTTTCATGTTGAAACCCCACAGCCCATAGAGAGACCAACCTCCCTTGCCTACTGAAACCTTGCAGACCGAAAAGACCCCAACCAACACTACTCTGCAGAAATGAACAGAGCAGTCCATTTGCACTGCACTAAGCAATTGCGTAGAGGATTCCTCTTAGGACACCCTTCCCGCAACATTGTACTACACCTTAAAACTGCATAATGTTGTGCAAGATGCCCTGTTTGTCTTGCATGCAGAAACTATGCAGACAAGCCTCCAAAGACCTCATTCTGGCAACAGTCACTGTCCACAGAAACTGTGAAAATCTACTTCTCAGTGACTACAAAAAAAGTTAACATGTTGAAATAGTTTCCAAGGAGTTGAGGAGAAGGACAAAGGAACCAAGTAATGGAAAAGGTCAGGAACACATGCAAACTTCGTCAGATGCATGATTATCTTAAGGGTAAGTATAGTAAGTAAAGAAAACCTTTCGAAGTATACCCCTTAGTTGAGTTTGTAGGACTAGTTATCATTGTCATATTGTCATGTCCTCAGTAACATGCATGTGTGCAAACTCGAAAAGTCATTTTATGTGTTTCTTCTAGATGTCTTGCTTCCTTTTGATTGTTTGACCAATTGTCATCTTCGATATGTTAATTGTTGTGTCTTGCTTGCGATATCATTTTGGTGATGTTGAAGGCTGTGTTTGAGTTGTGCTTGCTATGTAAACATCTATTGCACTCACACACAATGTTGTAAGCGCTATTGCACAAGTTTTGACGTGGTCATTGAATGATCTATCACAAGCGTTGCGCTTTCTGCTCGCACATGTTGGTCAATCACACTAAGTGTCTGTTGTCTTCATCTTTTGAGGTGTCCTATCAGCAAGTCATGTTGAGTGTGTGTTAGCAAGGCCATGCATGTACAAAGTCACTCGTTCAAACACATAGTCATTTTGTTGAACCTTTATCGACCAGACCACCCTCCAACATATGAACCCCTGTTGAGATGCACTGCACACTCTTAGCTCCCATTGATCATGTACTGCGGCCTAGAATTACGCCAACCTTGAGGTTGCCTCCTAGGATGTCTGCATTGCACAATCCTGGAGTCGACCAAAATAACTGTCACTCAGAATAACGTAGAAGTTTCTCAGCAACCCATCTCAATCCACGTTGTTTTCAAGCAAAGACATGAAGCCTCCATCTAGTCAACCAGAGAGTTTGACAAGGTAGTGATGCCATGCCTCAAGCTTCAAAAAAATTGCACAAAAGCTGCCTAGCATGCCCGCCTCTGCTGAGTGAAGAAATTGCGCAGACATGGTGGAAAAAGGCCTGCTGCCTATCACTGCACTGTCCTCAAAGTTTACCCAGTTCTGTCAGCCAGCGACCTTGACAACCAACCTCCTATTCCCCATCAAAGCTAAATAGTTTTCATGGGCTACCTCCAAGCTTCCCAGTATCCTGCTCAACCCAGAAACTATGAGGGGATGTCCTACAGGCCTACCTCCCATTTCTGCACATTTTTGGCCCATAGCCCACTGCCATCCTCCCCGAAGAATCTACACAGTTTTCACTTCCAGTGTCCCCTTGCTGCTTGCACTGTCTCCCTAGAAAAATTGCGCAGATCTACCCTCGTGCAGACCCAGATCCTACAGATAGTCACTGTTGATCCGTACTGCTCATCCCAGCCTCGCAGTGACCTCTGCGTCATTCACAATGCCTAGAGCCACATCCCAACCTGAAATGTGCTCAGCGAGGTTTCAAAGCCTTGTCCTCTCTCCCGGTCACTTGCATCTAAAAATGAAAGATAATGCATCATGGTAGACTAGGATATTTATGGATTTGATATCATCTCATCATGAGTGATTGCAGATACAGGTACATGGATGAGACATAGCGTGACAACAAATAAGCTGAACAAGAAGCACATGCAAGGAGACATGTTCATGAACATATGAACACATGGAGCATGCCAATTACAAGTGAAGGGAGGCATGCACGTCAAACATCAAGCAAACACCAAGACCTTTGAAGACTCCCCACACCTTGCCATGCAGAGATGAAGCTATGATACACCAAGAGCACATCCGTCACTCAACAACACTATAGCTCGACATGGACACCACCAACAACATGAACATACTAGCTTTTTCATGTCAATTCATGTCATGAGTCAACTCAGCCACATCACTACTATGGGCCATACAGTTGTAATCAGTTTAATGTAATGTGGGAGTCTAAGAGACCCACATGTAAATTTGAATAGTCATGTAAGTCAAACAATCATGAGGGAAGTCAAACAGTCACAAGGGTCAGTTTCACCCTTGGCTATATATTACGCTCATTTGTACATGAAAAATACTTTTTCACCTTGGCTCCTCCCACATAGCCTTAAGAGTTTGTAATATTTTCATTGAGGAGCGAGCAGAGGATCCAATGCCCCGCTATCAGGGTTAGTGATGTAATGGTGTATGAATGTGTCTTGGAACTTTTTCTTGATTTAGAAGCCTGTTAACAAGCTAGCATGCTTTCACACATGTATTGTATTCGTTTGTAAGACTATTCTTTGGACGCTTGTAATGCATGTTACTTTGACATGTATTAAGACAGTTAAACTATTTCGGTTGTTTTAGTACATATGCTATTGGAAATGTGTCGTATTAGTTGTTAACGTTGTCTCACCTGTGTGGGCTATCCCAGCGGACACTCGATAGATTCATTCTTGTAAACTTGTTATAATGCTCGTTGCACTCATGTGGACTATTTCATTAGGTGTTTTACGTTCTATATGCTCACCTTGTGTTTTTGACTACCATATCCGTTTGGACTACTCCGACAAAAGTTGTGCATGTCTTGATGTTATGTGTGTCTCATGTAGAGTTTGGACTATTCCCTTTAACCTGAGACTCACTTCCAGCCTCTCCCTCTGCAGTGAAATAACTTTGACACAAGAGACACTAAGCACTCACTAGGAACGTGAACCTCATTGTTCGATGACAAAGTAAACCACTCTCATGTACTGATAAGAAAGAGATAAGGTAAATATTTAAGATAGTGGAAACTGGGCCATCATACCGAATGGGACTCCTACACCAAACAGTGTGAGGTCTAGTTGGGACTTCATACCAGGGAGATCCGTTGAATATTGGCAGGTCCAGCACCATCAACACAACCAAAAAAATTATCGGTGTCATGAAATAAAAAAAAAAACTTTTAAGGATGTTGATGAACTACAAAAATATGTCACCGTCTGTAAAAAAAAATTTGAAAGTATCCTGGTATACAATCAACAGTCTCATGAGAAAGTATTCGTAATAAATAACAATTTAACAAATATTAACCAAATCCAACTGAAGTTAATTAACAACAAAGAAATCTTCGTCAGTTAACGATTTTCTAGACATTAATTGACAGCGAAAAAACATTAAAAATTATTACATATAACAAATTGCACAATTTTACGAAGGCCTAAGATCGATGGGGACAACAAATGAGATGCTTTCATGTGAAAAATCCAATCAATGGTTTAGATTGGCTCTATTGGATCTAATGTCTTATAGCGGCACAAAACTTGCCGAACTTTAGCGATATGAGTAGTCCTGGGGGTTGGTTTCAAGAAAATAGTCGATTGGTTAATGAACGTCTCTAACTTATTACGGGGGGACATAGGTGGGTTTCAAAAACCACTAGTAGGTGCGTCATAAACCATCTGATGCATGGTCAAATCATGCACTAATTCTGATTCTGTTGTACCATATGTGTCTTCCACTACACCATCCACGTCACAGAGTCACACGTCAATGACATGTCGATGTAGTTCAACTGTACATGCTAAATGGATCATTACTCCAACGCCTAAACTTCGTCACTCTGATATCACTGCTACATGCCCATTAAACTCCACAATAAATCATTATACCATTAATTTGAAATCATTCATCATTTATACAAACAAAGCTTAGTTACGAGATGACAACTTACTGACTGGTAGTTTTACTAACTGTAAGAAAAGATAAGTAATCTAATTCTAAGCTCATACTGTACAATATCTCGAAGGACCAATTAACATGTAGTTGTAGTGATAGTGACCTAGACACTCTAGTGATATGGATTCCCCTGCATAAGAACACTTATTTTATGTCTTATTTTATTCTACATGAGTAATTAATCCATCTTTTTTAGTCAAGATATATTTAAAGTGATTAGTCTCTTTAGATAAGAAATTTAAAATTTGTTTTCTTTGGCTTTTACAAGAACCTTTGATGGTATTGTTAAGTTAAGGTTATTTTCCAATATTTATAGATTTTTTAGTACTCCTTGTTTGGTCCTTTTACTATATATATACATCATTGTTCATCTGATGGTTAATGGTGATTGTTTGTTATGAAACCGGCTCAATAAAAAGATAGAAAAGATAGATCAACGCCTTAGAATTCAGCCTCTTCAAGGTGGAAACCTTCTTTACATTACATAAATGAACAATTATTGTATGATTCAAATGACAAAACCTCCCTTCTATATATAGGAGTCTAAGGAGTCACAATATAACCCAGCTGACCTAAAAATATTAATATAAAGCCACAAAAATAACAATAGAGGGATTTTATGGGGCACAATAATAACAATATGGGGAGAATAGGAGCACAACAATTTAATAAATCATACAACTACAACAGTAATGGGGTAATCACTAGTATTATAGGGAGCCAACATGCCCCTCTCCTTCAAAAAAGTGTTGTCCTCAACACATGAGTAGTTCTGGATGCTTCTGTATAAAATTATCATCCTCCCATGTGGAATCTTCAGAGGATAAGTTCTTCCACCTGATAAGATACTCTGAAATTGATCGATTTCATAGCTGTCAAGTTCTTGTTTCTGTGACTGCTTCTGGTTCCAATATAATTTTTCCTTCCTCGTCAAGTTCTGGTAATATTGTTTGAACTGGGAGCTTTTCACCTATAACCTTCTTTAAACATGAAACATGGAATGTTGGGTGTAATTGAGAAGCTACAGGAAGCTCCAATTTGTATGCCATAGTACCAATCTTTTGCAACACCTTGTACGGACCATAATACTTTGGTGATAATTTATTATCCTTCTTAGCTTGCTTGAGGGACATTTGCTTATATGGTTGTAGCTGTAGGAATACCCAATCACCTACATCAAAACTTATTTCACTGTGATTTTGATCTGCCTATTGTTACATTCTATTATGTGCCAACACGAGGTTATCCTTTAAGAGTTGGATGAATTGTTGTTGATGTTCGATGTGATGTTCCACTGCTTGAACCTTAGAATTTTCTCTTAAATATGATGTGATGGATGGTGGTAGATATCCATAAAGTGCCATAAATGGGGTCATTTTTCTTGCTGTATGGAAGGAAGTGTTATACCACCATTTAGCCAGGGGCAACCATTTGACCAATTGTGTCTATTTATCAGATACAAAGAAATGAAGATATCCTTCAAAACATTTGTTTACTATCTCAGTTTGCCCATCAGATTGAGGATGATAAGATGAACTATGAGCTAACTGAGTACCAAGACAAGAAAATAATTATGTCCAAAAATTTCCAGTGAAAATGGGATCTCTGTCACTTACAATAATCTTTGGGTTTCCATGTATCTTTTAAATTGTTTCCATAAATGCAGTAGAAATAGTGCAGGCTTTAAATGGATGTGATAATGCACAAAAGTGTGCATACTTGGTAAGTTTGTCAACTACCACCATGATGACACTGTTTCCCTCAAACTTGGGTAAACCAATGATAAAATCCATTGAAACCTGCTCCCAACGTTGGCTTGGAATGGATAAAGGTTGTAATAGACCCAGTGTCTTAATTGTTTCAACTTTATTTTGTTGGTAAACCAAACATTCCACCAGAAAATTTTGAATATCTGATTTAAGTCCATCCCAAAAAAGTTCCTTCTTAACCCTGTGGTAAGCTTTTAAAAATCCTGAGTGCCCTCCTAAGGGAGAAGTGCACAATTCCATAAGAATCTTTTGTTTTAGCATAAAATTCTTACAGAGGTATAAGCGATCTTTGTACCATAACGAATCATTTTTCCAGCTAAATGTATCAAACGTATTGGAATCTTGTTGTAACTTTCGAATGATTGCCCACACTTCTTCATCATTCTTCCATTCCTCCCTTGCTTCATTTATCCAATCCGGTTGGATGATAGAAATGGCACACAACAATGCTTCCACATCCTCATCCTTTCTTGAGAGTGCATTTGCCACCACATTTTGCTTCCCTTTTTTGTAGATGATTTCAAAGTCATAACCCAACATCTTTGTGACCCACTTTTGTTGCTCTTCAGAAGATAATCTTTGTTCTAAAAAGTATTTAAGGCTGTCATGATCAGTTTTTACCTTGAAGTGTCTTCCCATAGGTAGGGTTGCCATTTCTTAAGTGCATGGAGTATTGCCAACATTTCCTTCTCATAAATAGCTTTGTGTAAAAACTTTCCCTTGATTGGATGACTTTCAAAAGCAATGGCTCTTTCATCTTGCATTAAAACAACACCAATTCCATTTCTTGAAGCATCACATTCCCTAATAAAGGTTTTTGTGAAGTCTGGTGTAGCTAAGACCGATGCTTGGCACATTGCCTCTTTAAGATGTTCTAAGGCCTTTGTTTCTTCTGGAGTCCATGAAAATGCATCTTTCTTCAATAATGTTGTTAGAGGTGTTGCTATTCTCCCATAATTCTTAACAAACATTCGATAATACCCTGTCAACCCGAGAAATCTTTGCAGATGCTTTATGGATGTGGGGACTTTCCATTCCTTAATGGCTTTAATTTTTCTAGGGTCTACGTTAACTCCTTCATGAGATACAATATGACCCAGGTATTCCACCTCTTTTACTCCAAAGAAACATTTGGATATTTTTGCATATAATTGTTTCTCCTCCAATAGTTGTAGTACTCTAGCAACATGTTCAACATGATCCTTCCAAGACTTGTTGTAGATTAGTATATCATCAAAAAATACTAACACAAATTTTCTAAGGAATGGTTTGAAAATGGAATTCATCAAAACTTGAAATGTTGAAGGTGCATTGGTAAGGCCAAAAGGCATGACCAAAAATTCATAATGACCCTCATGAGTTCTGATGTTGTTTTCGGAATTTCTTCAGTCTTCATTTTGATTTGATGATATCCTGAATGAAGATCCAACTTGGTGAAGTAAATTGATCCATGCAATTCATCCAGTAATTCATCAATGACAAGAATGGGAAACTTATCTTTAATAGTGAGCTTGTTGAGCTCCCTATAATCCAGACACATGTGCCATGATTCATCCTTCTTTTGCTCCAATACTACTAGAGCAGAGAAAGAACTTTGACTAGGTTGAATTATACCAGCCTGTGCATTTCTGCAACCATACGTTCAATTTCACTCTTTTGGGCATAGGGATATCTTTGCGGCCTGATGTTTGGAGGAACACTTCCTGGAATGAGATGAATAGCATGATCATGATCACGAATAGGTGGGAGACCTTTGGGAGTCTCAAATACCTTGGAATGATTGTCCAAGACTTTTTGGAGATCTGGAGAAATAGATGATTCCAATGTGGAAACATCTAGTGAACATAATTGTGAAATTACACCTCTTTGTTCTTTTTTTAGAAGCTTTGTCATACCATTAGAGCTGATTATCTTTTCCGGTTTCCCTACAATACCCCTTAATTCAACTTCCTTTCCTTCCATAGAAAATTTCATGAAAAGTTCTTGAAAATTAAAAGCTATTGTACCCAAGGATTGTAGCGATTGGACTCCTAGTACAACATCAGCACCTCCCATTGGAATGGAAAACATTGGGCTAGTCAATACATATTCTCCCATGGATAGCTTGATATTATAGCACTTTCCTGAGCAATTTATTGTTCCTCCATTTGCAACCATCACTTGACACTTTGGTGTTGGATACAAGAAACAATTCGTTTCTTTTGCTACCTTACAATGATTAAAATTGTGGGTACTTCCTGAATCAATCAACACTATTAACTTTTTCTTCTTAATTTGTCCTTCTATCATGATGGTTTGAGGAGTGGTAATTCATGCCAATGCATTACAAGATATGGTCGGATTCATTTCTTCTTTATCTAGGCTTTTTTCCTAGAGTATATCCTCTTCTTTTGACCTTTCTTGCTCCTTTTCTTCTTCCTCTTCACAATCTATGTAGAATAATTTCTTCTTAGCACACTGATGACCTTTAGTGTATTTGCTATCACAACTGTAACAAAGCCCTTTTGCTCTCTTTTCTTCCAATTTTTATGGTGTCAACCTTATAGGTTGTGGAAGACTAGGGGCAACAACACTTCCATCCTTATAGTTTTGAGTGGTGTGCTTCCTTGTTGCCATAATTTTTCTTTCCATTTTTCTTTCTAACCTGAATGCCTTCTCTAATGAATCAGGTTCTCAAAGGCAAACATCATGTTGGATATTATCCGTTAAAGTCCCTATGAACACATCAATCCTATGCTCCTCTATAATATTTTTTACCCTTATGTTCAATTTTTGGAACTCCTCAATGTGCTCCATTATTGAACCCTTTTGTTTGATACTTATCAATCGGCTAAAAAAAGTGTTGCTTTTTGTATCCTCATAATGTGTTGTTAATACTTCCGTAAAAATTGCCCAAGTGATAATTTCTTTACGAGAGCAAAGCCATTGATACCATACAAACTGATTTGGTTCCAAATATAAAGTTGCAATACATACCTTTTATGTGTTTTGCACATTATTGAGATCGAAAAATTGCTCCATCTATAATATCCATGTTGCGGGATCCTTTCCATCAAACTTCCTCATATCGATTTTTGTAATACGGTCAGTCTTCGATCCCACATTAGATTCTATGAAATCATGATTAACATTTCTTTTGTTCGCATCATGAGTTTCCTTTACTACCTTTTCACCATTAGTAAGTATTTCTTGTAGAAAATTTGTCAAATCTCTCTTCAAATTTGCCACGTCTCTCTTCAAATCTATTTTCAAATCTATATTCAAATCGTCCATCTTAGCTTCCACGCCCTTTTATCTTAGCTTCTATTAGCTTTTGTGAGAGTGAAATTTGTTGCACTTGGTCTTGTAATTTTGATACATCATGTAGCATTTCTTCCTCTTCTTCATGAGTCATGCTAGAGCTTTCAGGTTTCTTACTAGGTGTTTGCATTTTCTTTTCTCGGGGCATCAGTTACCGATAATAATGCTCTATTATGCCCTTTGAATTCCTTAAAAATAAATTTTCAAACCAAGCTTAAGCAAAAATCTAAAAAAATCTACACACCTTTTTTCACTTTGTAGGAGCTCGATATTGCCTCTGACGTATATCTGTACTTTCAGACCATCCAATTCTGAAATTATGACCTACAATATCCCTCTATGTCCTCTTTCCAATGCCACCAGTGTGATCCAAATTGGATTCTCCAAGGAAAAGTTATGCGAAATCTCCCACTGTTTCTTGATTATAGACTGGTTCAGTACAACGAACTTGTATGACATGTCAGAAGTCACTGTTTCAACCTTTGGCTCTGAAAAAGATATACAAGAAGCTATAGTCCGTACTACTTTTGTACCTTCTTATGAAATTTAAATCCAATGCTGAGAGAGAAAGTTATGACGATTTTCCCTAGGTAACCTGTTTGGAATGTAATTCAGGAGTTTGAAAAAAAACCAACTTCCTCAGATCATATCTCCACAAATATAGCACGAAAAGCTCTAAAATTTGGACCTGATATTCAACGCGATTTTTTCTCAAACGGGTTTATTTTTTAGCTTCTGAAACATCGCAGAACAAACGTTATAGAGAAAATTCCACAATGACCTATTTGGAGCAGTGAAACCCTAGAATCCAAAGCTCTAATACCAAATGTTATGAAACCAGCTCAAGAAAAAGATAGAAAAGATAGATCAACGCCCTTTAATTCAGCCTCTTCGAGGGGGCAACCTCCTTTACATTGCATAAATGAACAATTCTTGGATGATTCAAATGACAAAACCTCGCTTCTATATATAGGAGTCTAAGGAGTCGCAATATAACCGAGCCGACCTAACAATAATAATATAAAGCCACAAAAATAACAATAGAGGGATTCTATGGGGCATAGTAATAACAATATGAGTACAATAGGGGCACAAAAATATTAATAAGGGATACAAATACAATAGTAATGGGGTAATCATTAGTATTATAGGGACCCAACATTGTTTATATTCAAAGCCTCTATCCTCATAACTCACGAGCACCTATTTTTATAAATAATATATGTAGAGGTTTTTAATGTTTTCCTATCTCATGCCTCTACATTAAAACCTCTCCTACTTTTGAATTCATGTAAGCTTGTTCAAATTCTTTGACACTCTTTTTAAATGTTTTGGTAATACTTCATGATTGAAACTTTTATCATTCTTATGTGTTTTTCTCTTTCTGTTCAATGCATCATTGTGAGATCTTCAATTTAAACTGTAATGTTCTTTTCAACATTGATATCTTTCTATCTTTTGGAGAGGAGATTTTTCCTATAAGTCTATATGATTTTCTTTGTCTGTGAAAATTTATTTTGTATTTGGGTACCTAATAAGTCCTTGTTATATGAACCCCAATACAATTTTTTATTTGTTTGATATATGTCTATCTTAATGAGGTTGTCATTGTTTTTTTCCAATGCATTTGTTTTGTGATTTTCTCATGCATCCTTATCTAATGCAATATTAGTTGTAAGATTAAATAGATACACTTTATCTATCTCTCTCTTTGGTAACACTAAGCCTCTTTCATTACTATATACAAGAGACGTCCTCTTTTATTGAATAATTTACAAAAAATTATATAGATCTATTTTGTTCAATGTTTAATGGAGTCTCCCCTCCTCATGCATAATTCAAGTTTAAGGCCAAATTTTTGACATGGACTAATTTATGAAAAATGAAAAATTCATATAAAATAAAATTATTTTAAGATTCTTATAAATTTGAATATTTTGACTAAGTATTTCCAAATTTTTTATAATTTGTATTCTAAAAATTAGTAAAACTCAACAAGTTTTTTACACTTCCAAATAACTTTTCCTTCTTAAAATTTGAACTATTTTACTCAAACTTAAATTTCCACATTAATTAAAATTGATCAAAAATACTTATTTGAATTATTGATTTTGTAATATGTACTTTATTTATTAATTTTATAATATATTTTTTTCAAACCTATTTTGAATTAAATTTAGGAATCAATTTTCCTTTTAACGAATTTTGTAATGTAAACTTTATTTATTAATTTTATAATATATTCTTTTCTAACCTACATTGAACTAAATTCAGGAATCAATTTTCGTTTTAACTTAGTGTAAACGTTATCTTATGTTTTCTTAATTGATAGAATGCATTTTAACATAATCTAAATATTAACTTATGTTTTTCAATTTATAGAAAGATAGTTGTGTATTTTGGGTTTAGTTATAAATTTCGCTGAAATTACTAAACCGAAATTGTAAAAGAGTTGTAATTTCTCATCTATAAGGTTGAAGAAGAGCTTATTTTAATTTCTCTTCTGGACGTGGGGAAATAATAATTTGGTATTTGGAAAAGAAATGTCATAAATGTCATAATGTCTTGGTGAACAATATACTCAAATGTAATATAGTATCAACCTATCCAAAAAAATATGTTCTCGACCAAGTGGTTCAAGCAGCCTTCGGGTAGGTTTATTAAGAGGCGTTTTTCAAAGCCTCTGTCTCACATAAATGAGAATATTCACTGCAATTAGCCCAACCACTATAATATCTCTATGATATAAGATATAATTTAATAAATTTATTTGTGAATATATTAATTTTTAATTATTATTTTTATTTTTATGTTTTTAAAGATTTTATAAGTAATCTATTTTGATAAAAAAAAATATAAATGTTTTTTTTATTCATTAATTAAATATGATATTATATATATACAAGAGTAATGTTTCAAGATATGAAACTATTTTGGATACACAATAATATGTTAGTTGATAGAATATTTCAATCACACATAAGTTTAGGAGACTCCTCTAGATAGAAACAATCACAACTGAGACAATAGGAATTATATATTCCAATACGACACTCCTTAATGAGACTTGTCTTCCTCGTCATCTCACTTTTAAAGTTTATAAATAAAATTAAGGATAGAAAGTTATCATATATATATATATATATATATATATATATATAATTTTAAATGTTATCTATATAGTTTTATGGAATAGAAATATACATATATTTTAAATAAATTTATTGTTATTGTGTGGGATGCCTTTTACGATTCAATATAAAGAGAAATATCTAGCTCTAAATATTTATAAAATTTAACATAAAAAGATAATACCAATTAAATATATTTCTAATAATCAAAACAATATTAACTTAATATATTTAAAATAATCAAATCAATAATGTCAAGCTAACTAGTACAATAGATAGGCTTTTTAGCAAGGCTACTTAAGGTCAAACCTCACAGAGGCTGTTGCACCAATACACACTAAAATCCAATAAAATTACTACTAACGTGACTCACACCTCCCTCGGTGACAAATTCCATTAAATATTAATTTCCCAAACCACAAATCAAACCACAAATCAAGGTTGAATAAAATACAAACAAACAAATCAAGCTTTAAAAAACGGTGACAACTTCATAAACAAAAAAAACCAATCAATTCAATAACATTTCAGCAACTCAATCTTAATGAGTGACAATATGAGCACAAGAATCTATCGACGACTCATAAAAGAAGTGGCCTAAATATAACGACCACACGGATCTTCGATAGCTATCGGCTCTGCCTTCGATCTTGATTCCACCATAGTGGCAGACACGATAGCAGAACAAGTTTATACGAGAAAAAATTGTACAGTCCCTTCACTTGATTTTGACTCTACCATGGAGCAGATACCAGAAAAGAACATCTTAAGGAGCTCTTCTCTTGACCCTAACTTGCTTAAAGGGGGCAGACACGACCAAAAACAAGGTTTGTCCGACAAAATATAATGATGTTCGCCATGGTGCTCTCTATTTTCAAAGCTAGAAAATAGCATGTTGATGGGAGAAAATCTGATCTAAGTACGAGGATTATGCTTTTTCATTTCAAAGCCTAAAACCTCAGAGCTATGAGCTTATTAGCAGCTTCCAGATTTACTTACGAGTGACTGTATTAATATGTAAAAATAAAATTTGTTGATGTGTACCTGTATTATCATGTAAAAATAGAGTTGAATTATCGATAATAAATTTTCATGGTTAAAAAGAAAATTTTCATTTTTTTTACCATTTTTAAATAAAATGATTAATTATATATATATATATATATATATATATATATTAAATATTTGAAATATAAATAATTGGATTTAATTTATTGTAATTAATTAATTTAGACATTTAATATTTGGAAAATATAATCTTTATTTGTCTTAGTTGTGATGGTTTATAAGTAAAAAAAACTTGTTCTTATTCTTTAATAGTTGCTTAAATGATTCTTAGTTTATTTTTTGGTTGAGATATTTTTTTCAATTAATTGATTGTATGGTTTAGATAAAATTTCTATCTTGAACTAATACTTGTATATTTATATGTGATGTTTAATAAAATGCAATGTAATTTTTCATGTGCAAAATGGTTTCTCAAATTAATATCAAAACCTATATAAACTCCTTGAATTTATTTTCATTGACAATCAGACGAAGGTGGACTTGGTCAAATAATTAAACCTGTGCCTTGTCCCTTTACTTAAGGGAAATGGACATGTGTACCGTCTCTTTACCTAAGGGAAATGGAAAGTAGATATTTTTGCTATGAATGACACAGTTTGAGAGCATAAAGGAATGGAAGAATCATGATGTATGTGACATAAATATGAGGAGAAAAGTGTAGTTTTGGGTCATGGAATAGGAGAACGCTTTGTAGCTGAGTGCGTGGACTGCTGCAGTTGAGTGCGCAGGGTGAGTCGAGTGTGTAACCGTTTGATGTATTAATAAAGAGAAGTTTCCTATCATTTCTACATATTTATTAACTGTTTTATGCATCTGTTACATTGGATATAAATTGCACTTTTAATGCTTATATGATGCGCAAATGTGTATAACTATGTTGATTAAATGAACACAAGATAGAATAACTACTTATGCGAAGATAAGTAAGGTTTGTTAAGAAGATAAGTAAGATATGCAATGTAGTTTGGGAAAATAGCGCAAGTCGCCGCCATAGTAGCGCAAAAGCATCTCAACCCCTAGTTAGGGTTGCGCGAAAGATGATTATAATAGATCGCGAATGTATTGGAGGTTAGAACACTGCACGAAATGACCTGTGCAAAGGCAGTCATAGTTGGACTAAACCAACATCACATACATCTCAAGGGTGCAGAAACTTGGTTCCAACATCTCCCCATACTGCTTCGGGTGAGACTTCATTCTGCACTCCACGAGGTGATGCCGAAAGGGCCAGTAGAATACGAATTTGTTTGGCTAAATAACTTTGAACCTGGGTTAGGCCCCCATAAACCAACATGCTTAAAACTTCAAGAGAGTGAGGTGAGTGCATAATGTAACTCCATGTCTTGGTTCTTGTACTATCAAAAGGGGGAGGTAAAAATGAGCCTCTTAATGAGAGGGGATAGTCCCAACCCATGAAGAAACACACGCGAACAATAGGAAGGGTTTGTCGAGCATCCAGTGGAAAAGTCCACAACAGATGCGACAGTCATGAAAACCAAAGATCAAGGGAAAGAACCCACACCGTCCAGCTGACAGTCAACGCAAAGAAATACACAAAGATGGTCTATCTAATTTCAAGCGCAGTAGTCCACATGGACGGGACAATAGTGATAAACAATACAACACATCTTCAACAATATGAGTACTAAAATAAATGAAGTATTTCAACTCTCTTAGTATAGATTAAACAAACGCACATTACAAACATTTAAAGAATAGTATTACAAACAGATACAAAAAATGCATAAAAATTTGCTAACCTGAGACATGCTTCTAAATTAAAAAAAATATCCAAGACAGATATGTACACCATACATCACTAGTCATAGTAGTGCGACATTGGAGAAACTCCTTGCTCCTCAAAGAACAAGTTATAAACACTCAACGCTATGTGGGAGGAGCCAAGATGAAAGTCCTTTGCTCATAAAATGACGAGGTATATATAGCCAAGGGGGTATAACTAACCCTTGTGACTCTTCGACTTCCCTCATGAATGTTTGAATTCCTATGAATTTTCAACTTTACATGACTCTTCGATTTCATATGTGGGTCTCTTGGACTTCCACTTTAGATTACATTAATTATAACAAGTATGGACCATAGTAGTGATGTGTCCAAGATAACTCATGACACAGCTCGACATGACACTACTGACATGTACTCATTAACTGTGATGTCTGTGTCGAGCTTCTTTGTTACTGAGTAATGATATGCTCTCGATGTAACATGTCTTCGTCTTCGCATGGAAAAGTGTCCAGAGTCTTTGATGGTCTTGGTCTTCCTTGATGATGTATGTGTGATCTGAATGGAAAATGACATCCACCCATGGTATTCATCCACCCATAGTATTCATTCACCCATGGAATTTACCCATGGTATTGTAAGTGGCTTCCACCCATGGTATTTATCCACCCATGAAAATTACCCATGATATTGTAAGCGACATCCATCCATGGTATTCATTCACCCATGGTATTTTCCCATGGTATTGTAGGTGCCATTAACCCTTGGTATTCATTCTCCCATGGTATTTATCTACTCATGGAATTTACCCATGCTATTGTAACTGACATTCGCCCATGGTATATACCCACCCATGGTATGTACCTGTGGTATTGTGATCAAGAAAGGTTATAAGTAACAAGTCAAATTTTGTAGAAGGACAAATTATCCACTACAATGTAGTTTTTACCTTTATTATATTTTAAATAAAAAAAAATTCTTTGTGGTTTTGTTATTGTGTATTCTCCTCTTTTCTTTTGGCATTTCAGTTGTTAAGATCTTGGGGTCCTCCCTCAATATCTGGATCAGTGGTATCAGATTTATGTTACAATTCCATGAGAATGAAGGTTTGATGCATATTTTAGTTTCAAAATTTTGCAGCAATATTCAACAAAGTTCAAGCATGTGCTACCACAAATCACTTTCTTGGGAAAAACGTGGAAAAAAAATCAATTTTTTTCAGGAATTATTTTGGACGACAAGTTTGCAGATCAGGTCTCAACATTTTGGTGCAAAAAAAAAAAAAATAACATATCAGGATTATTTGTGAGAAAATACCCAAATTCAAAAGAAAAGCAGCCGAATCAAAGTCTAGATGAAGGAGATATCGCCGATTTAAAATCAGTTATGTTGTAGAAAGTTTTCTAACGACAATTTGTGGACGAGGACTCTCCTGACATTTTTTGTAGTGTTTGTGAAATTTTTCCAGAACAAGATTGTAGATCTAAGTTCCTCTTGAAACATCACCCAATTTAAAAAAAATAAAATTAGTTGAATTGGAGTACGAATGAGGGAGATATCACTGATTTAAAATCAATTATTTTTTTAGAACTTTTGTGATAGTGGGACAGTTGCAGCACAAATTTGAGTTCCCAATATGTCGAGATAGGTATTTCAATCACATGGGAATATGCATAATGGTTATTCTATTTCCAAAAACTAATAAATATTTTGAGTTATATTCACTGAGTTATGCCCATTTTAAATCTAGAGAGGGTCCCCTTTGGAGATGTGTTCTCTCACTTGACTTTAGTAGGCACTTGCTTCACATTCATCAAGCATAGGAGCATCCATCTTGTCTTATTTGGAGATGTGCCCTCCCACCCCAGGCCATGTAGACACCTGCTACCTCATCAGCAATCAACATCACAGTTATGGGTCAACCACACAAAATCATTGTCATAGAAGTCTATTTGCTAGGCCACACACTGTTAGTATCACAATTAGTCACAAGCATTACAGGGTATCTCTATCCTCAGATCTTCATTTTTCATGGTTATGGATCATCCACAAACCTACACTTCATCGAAGTCCATTTTCTAGGCCACACATTGTCAGTATCACAGTTGATTAGGAGCATTACAGGGTATCTTTATCCTCGGATCTTCATTTTCCATGGTTATGTGTCGTCGATAAAGCCATAATTTATTGAAGTCCATTTTCTAGGCCAAAACTGTCGATATCATAGTTGGTCACAAGCATTACACAGTATCTCTATTCCTGGATCTTCGTTCATCATGATTATGGGTTAACCACACAAAGTCCTTCTCTTCAATGGCTCTTCATATTCAGCAAAGGCTTCTGAGAAGGGAACTTCACGCAATGCAGACCATTTCTTCATTAGGAGGGAAGAAATATCCAAATGGGAAATGGCATCTACCCATGGTATTCATACACCGATAATATTCACTCACCCATGGAATTTACCCATGGTATTGTAAGTGTGGTGGCCTGGTTGCAAGAAATATAGAAAAGCTCTCAAATCTGGCTACAATTTCTTCAATATCTGGCTAAATTCTTCTTTCTCTTTCTACAGGTGTATCAGTGATTTATTATTAGCCTGACTGCTTCATGTGTTTTATCTCTAATCATCCCAACCCTAGTTATTGTCCATAATTAACAGACCGAGCCTCTGTTCCTATCGAAACTGTAAATCCATAGGATTTACACAACACACTATCGGCGGGGTTTTAAAATGGGATCAATGCAATACACTATCGACGCATTTAAACATGAGAAAACTGCATTTTCACGCAAAATACACAACTCGCGAAGATTTCTTTACAAATAAACAAAATACACTATCAACGCTTTTCAACACTGTCGCGGTTTTCAAATGGTATTGGTGTAATTCCAAAGGAATTACATTATCGACACTTAATTTCCAATACTTTGCATTAATCAAAAAATAACACTATCGGTGCTTTAATAATCGGCCCTTTCAACACCCTTTTTCTCGATGCGATAATCGGAAATCACTATTGGTGATTCCACAGTTCCAAAGGCTTGGCTCCTTCCGCTCCGATTTTGCGATGCGATAACAAATGCAGACTCGACAACTTATCCACTCCACTTTATGGAATTTTGGGTCCGAGCTATCGGAGTTCGGACTTCGGCGATTCCAATGGTCTTCCACTCCACTTGTGGTTATGCAACACGATATTGGTTCAGACCCGATATGGGTATGAACCAAATCTAATAAATTTTTAGGTTTGGAATTATGCTATGGCTATGTAAATTTCATGATTTCTCTGTGTAAACAAATTTTGGCCACGAAACTCTATGAAATGATTTAAGAGGCCTGCGCTCGCTGATATGAAGGGAAAACTCACCAACAGGTCTAATATTAAGAGTTAATTGAAAAACAAATGCTAAATCACCATTTATAAACTCAAAAAATAACAGAACCACACTGATATATGCATAAAATACCAATTTACATGAAACCATAAAATCAGATGAACAGAGAGAGGTTTTTGCAGATGATAATGCATCAAGGCTCTCCTCCCTGAGAATCATGTTGTTTCTTATTTATAAATAATAGATAAGCCCTCTCAGTCCTTATCCACACAAAAGAATTCCTTTTACATAGAGTGATTTAAAGCCATAAATCTACTACAACTTACCATAAAGTGACTATTACAACATGGTTTTATGCTTAATTCTATCTTTATCTTAAACTAGAAAAGCATGAAACTTGCTGGCTAAAAGACCCCACTCCGTTGCCTGTAGATATTTTTGGATTTTTGGAATATGTTTGAAGATTTTTTCCCTCTAAGTCACATGCTCCTACATCAGACTCCTTAGGACAAATTCTTCATGGGCTCCTATCCATGAGTTCATCTACAGAACTGCCCCGTTTCTATAGCATGTCTTTTATAACCCAAGTAGCTTTAACAGTTGGTTGTCCCTTCCATTTTACCAAATACTGGAGGTACTCTCATCCCCTTGCCTTCTTAAACACCTTCTTTTCCAGAATTCCTTCTGGCTGCAACTCCTTTGTTGTGGGTAACTGTTTCACCGAGTCAATCTCTTAGGTCTCCTGATCTTGTGTTGTATTATTTGCAGTTTCACCTTCATATTTGTATAGGTCTGCAATGTTAAAAGTGGGTGATATCCAAACATCAGGGGGTAACTCAATTTCCTAGGCATTGGCAGAGAATTTCCTCAGTACTTTGCACGGTCCAATTTTCTTGAACGTTAATTTATTATACTCCCTCTTTGGAAACCTCTCATTTCTGAGATGTGATAAAACCAAATCCCCAACTTCAAAGTTCACCTCTCTTCTCCTCATATTTGTTGTGGTTTTGTACTTGATGTTGCTATCCTGCAGCTATCGTTTCACTTGTTGATGTATTGCTTGCATTTCTTAAGCAAAATCTTCACCCTTTGCACTTCTCATCTTTTCTTTTCCCAAATTTTTTAATTCAAATATTCCTCCTGGATGCCTTCCATAAACAATATGGAATGGACTCTGTCATGTACTCTTGTTAGGTGAGTCATTATATGCATACTCACCTTGTGCTAACACTTGATCCCATTTCTTTAGATGTTTTGCAATAAGGATCCTTAAAAGATTGCCTAAAATCATGTTCACCACTTCAGTCTGTCCATTAGTTTGTGGATGATAGGCAAAACTGGTACTTAATTTAGTTCCCGACATCTTCCATAGTGTCCTCCAGAACCAACAAATTTGGAATCCCTGTCTGAGACAATACTTTTGGGCAACCCATGCGATCTTACAATCTCCTTAAAAAACAAATTAGCAATGGGAGAAGCACCACTGGCTTTATAACATGGAATAAAGTGTGCCATTTTTGAAAATATGTCCACTACAACAAAAAATTGAATCATTACCTCTTTGAGTCTTTGGTAAGCCCAAAACAAAATCCATACTTACCATATCCCAAGGCCTATCTAGAATTGGTAATGGGATATACAAACCTGTGTTTTGGCTTCTGCCTTTTGCATATTGACAAACTTTGCAAGTTTCCACATACTTCTCCACTTCAGATTTCATTTTCGACTAGAAATAAAATCTATTCAACTGTTCAAAAGTCTTCTCTATGCCAAAATGTCCTACAAGTCCTCCACTATGTTTTTCTTTGATTAAATTCTCCCTCATATAATAGTTTGGTATGCACAACTAATTTTTCTTAAATAACAACGCATCTTGTAAGAAGTAATCCAACCATTTACTCCCATCCACCAAAACAATATTTTGACAAGGCTCGAATGCCTATTCAAAATCTGAATCGGTCTCATATAATTCCTTAAGAAAATAAAAAACCAACACTTTGATTTGACTCTCTTCAAGCAATACATTTCTCCTACTTAAGGCATCCACAAATTTATTTGATTGGCCATTTATATGTTTCAAAACAAAATGGAAACATTGAAGATATTCCACCCATTTGGCATGTTTATGGCTGAGTTTTGGCTGCTGCATCATAAATTGTGGTGCATGGTTATCTAAATAAAGGATGAATTCCTTTGACATTAGATAATGCCTCCATTTCTTCATTGACTACACAACTACATAGAACTCCTTATCATAAGAATAATACTTGTTTTTGGAATCATTTAGGTTTTCACTAAAATAAGCTATTGGTCAATCTTCCTCACTTAAAACACCTCCAATTGCTTCTTTTCTACCATCACACTTCACTTGAAAAGGTTTGTTAAAATCAGGCAGAACCAAAATAGGCTTTTTAGTGATTTTTTCCTTTAACAGCTGAAAATTCTTTTCTGCTTCAGCAATCCATCTAAATGGTTGTTTATCTTTCTTTATGGTCTCAATAATAGGTGCATTAATCTTACTAAAATTCTTGATGAATTTTCTATAAAAGCTGGCAAGACCATGAAAACTCCTTACCTCAAAAACACTCTTGGGTAAAGGCCACTCCACAATTGCCCTGATCTTCTCTAGATCCATCTTTAGCCCTTCAGCATAAGTAATAGAACCCAAGTACACTAGCTCTTCTTTCATGAATGAACACTTCTTCAAATTCAACAATAATTTCACTTGCTACAGCCTTTGTAAGACAGAATTTAGATGTCTCACGTGCTCCTCCTTAGACCTGCTTTAAACTAATATATCGTCCAGATATACTGTTACAAACTTAGTAATGAACTCTTCAAGAACTTCATTCATGAGTCTCATAAATGTACTTGGTGCATTTGACAACCCAAAAGGCTTTACTCTCCACTCATACAGTCCTTCATTTGTCTTAAAAATAGTTTTCCACTCATCCCCTTCTCTTCTTCTTATCTAATGATACCCACTTTTAAGATCTAGTTTTGAAAAATACTTTGCTCCACTCAAGCAATCCATTAAATATTCAATTCTAGGCAAAGGAAATCTATACCTGATTGTGATTTTATTGATGGCTCTTGAATATGTATACATTCTCCATCCTCCATCTTTCTTTGGACACAACACTATTGGCATTGCACAAGGACTCAAACTTTCTTTGATTAGCCCTTTGTCAAGCAATTCTTGCACCTGCTTCCTAACCTCTTCATTTTTTGTAGGAGTCATTCTGTAAGCTGCTTTGTTAGGTAGATTTTCTTAAGGTATAAAATCTATATGATGGTTGATTCTTCTAATGGGTGGTAATTCATTAGGAAAATCATCAACAATAATATCACAATATTTCTCCAACATTTCTTGAATTTCAATGGGTAAATCAGAAACTTTAGTATAAGTCATTATTACCTTGGGCTTGCAAATTACAGCAAAATTTACCTCATTTTCTTCAATCTACTTCAAGTATTCCTTTCATCCAAGTAACAGAGTTTTTGGATCAGTCTTCTTTCCTGGTACATCTTGTTCTTGTAGAGGCATCAACATATGATTGACACCATCCTTTTCAAACTTGTAGGTGTTTCTTTTTCCATCATACATGTCTCCTCTATAATATTGCCAAGGTCTCCCAAGAAATATGTGACACACATCCATTGGCATCACATCACAATCAATTTTATCTTTATACTTGCCCACCTAAAATTCCACTTCACATTGTTCATTCACTAACAGTTGATGTCCCTTTTGTAACCATGACACCTTGTAAGGTGTTGGATGTTTCATTGTCTTCAACTTCAATTTATCCACCACTTCTGTAGAGACCAAAGTATCAGTTCGGCCACTATCAATGATCATCTGACAGCATTTACCTTGGACTTTACACATTGTCCTGAATAAAGTCTTTCTTTGTGATGGTTCCACTATCTCATTTGCTGGCTTGAGAAAACATTTATTAACTACTAAAGGTTCTCCTCTCTCTTGTATATTTTCTTCTTCTCTCACTGCTGCTACTGTTCTTTGTCCCTCAGCTTGAGAAACAATGGCATTCCTCTGATTTGTTTATGCATTCTCTGGGCACTCAAAAGCTCTGTGTCCCACCTTGTTACATTGTAACATCTTATTTCTCTGCCTCTTCCTCTGCCTCCTCTTCCTCTAGAAAAACACCCTCTGCCTCTTGCATCACTTCCTATGGGTGCATGTTGGGCTGAGCTACTTCTAGCTCCATCTTTAGGTGTTGTAGATCTTCCTCTACCACCTTGACTCCGCCCTCCTCAGAAAGTACCTCTCCCTCTGGCAGACTGCTTCCTCATGAGTTTTTCTTTAGCTTTTAGTGCTATCTGATAAGCTTCCTCTACTGTTTTAGGAGACAGTAGACTTATCTAATCTTGAATTTCCATATTTGGACCATTCATATATCTAGCCACCTCCTCATTTGTATCATGGGATTCTCCAACACTTATGCTTACATTGTAGAATTCCTCTGTGTATTCTTTCATTGTCATAGACCTCTATCTAAGATTCTGCATCTGTCTAAACAAGGTTTGTTGATAATTACTTGGCAGAAACTTAACTCTTAGCTTTGCTACCATCCTACTCCAATTCTTGATTGGTTGCTTGCCAAGTATCTTCCTTTCTACTTGCACACCCTCCCACCAAAGCATTGCATGGCCTTTTAGCTTAGTGACAGCAAACTTCACTTTCTTCTCATTTTTTTTTCTTCATAGTCAAATAATTTCTCCATACCATTAATCCAGTCTATTAATTATTCTAGATTCAGTCCTCCTTCATATATTGATACCTCGGTCTTTGGATTGGCCATGGATCTCAACACTAACTGGAAGAACCTCATCTTAGGAGTAACTGCTACAGCTTCCTCCTCTGCAACTTCAATCTCAGGTTCACTAAAATCTCCATCATTTATATTTCTTCCTATGGCTAATGCATATAATATGGCTTGCATCTATTGCACAAATTCCATCACTTCATCATATGCAACATGTTGTCCTCTTCCACCACATCCTCGTCATCTTGCAACTCTGAAATCCATAGTAACTTTCCTTCTCCTGCTTCTGAGATTCAATCCAATGTTAGTTGGCTGCTCTGGTACCACTAATGGTGGCCTGGTTGCAAGAAATATAGATAACCTCGCAAATATAGCTACAATTTCTTCAATATTTGGCTGAATTCTTCTTTCTCTTTCTATAGGTGTATTAGTCATCTATTATTAGCCTGACTGCTTCATGAGTTTTCCCTCTGATCACTGCAACCTTGGTTATTGTCCACAATTAACAAACCGAACCTCTTTTCCTTTCAGCATTGGAAATCCATAGGATTTACACAACACACTATCAGTGAGCTTTTAAAATGGGATTAATGCAATACACTATCGGCGCATTTAAACATGAGAAAATTGCATTTTCATGCAAAATACACAACCCGCGAAGATTTCGTTCAAAAGGAACAAAATACACTATCGACGCTCTTCAACACTGTCGAGGTTTTCAAATGGTCTTGGTGTAATTCCAAATGAATTACACTCTCGGCACTTAATTTCCAAGACTTTGCATTAATAGAAAATAACACTATCAATGCTTTAATAATCAGCCATTTCAACAACCTTTTTCCCGATGCAATAATCGACAATAGCTATCGGTGATTCAACAGTTCCAAAGGCCTGGCTCCTCCTACTCCAACTTTGCGATGCGATAACAAATGCGGACCCGACAACTTATCCACTCCACTTTATTGCATTTCCGGTCCAAGCTATCAAAGTTTGGACTTCGGAAATTCCAATGGTCTTCCACTCCATTTGTGGTTCTATGACAAGATATTGGTTAAGATCCGATATGGGTATGAACCAAATGTAATAAAATTTCAGGTCTGGAACTATGCCCCGGCTAAAGAAATTTCGCGATTTCTCTGTGTAAACAAAGTTTGGCCACGAAACTCTGTAAAATGATTTAAGAAGCTTGCGCTCGGCGATATGAAGGGAAAACTTCCCAATAGGTCTAATATTAAGAGTTAATTAGAAAAAAAATGTTGAATCACCATTTATAAACTCATAAAATAATAGAACCAATTTACATGGAACCATAAAATCAGATGAAAAGAGAGAGGTTTTCGCAGATGATAATGCTTCTGAGCTCTCCTCCCTGAGAGTCTCATTGTTTCTTATTTATAAATAATAGATAAGCCCTCTCAGTCCTTATCCACATAAAAGCATGCCTTTTACATAGAGTGATTTAAAGCCATAAAGCTAGTACAACTTACCATAAAGTGACTATTACAGCATGGTTTTATTCTTAATTTTATCTTTATCTTAAACTAAAAAAGCATGAAAGTTGTTGGCTAAAGGACCCCACTCCCTTCCCTGTAGATTTTTTTGGACTTTTAGAATATGTTTGAAGATTTTTTCCCTCTAAGTCAAATGCTTGTGCATCAAAGTGACATCCACCCATGGTATTTATCCACCAATGGAATTTACCAATGACATTGTAAGTGTTATCCACCCATGCTATTTACTCGTATTATTGTAAGTGGTATCGACCCTTGGTATTCATTCTCCCATGGTATTTATCTAGTCATGGAATTTACCTATCGTATTGTAAGTGACATCCACCCATGGTATTTACCTACCAATGGAATTTACCTATGGTATTGTGACAAAAAAATGTTATAAGTAACAAGTCGCATTTTGTAAAAGCATAGATTGTCCACCACAATGTAGTCCTTATAGTTATTATAAGTTTTAATAAAAAAAAATTATTTGTGGTTTTGTGGTTTTGTTATTTTGTATTCTCTTATTTTCTTCTGACATTTCAATTTTTCATACCTTGGGGCCTCCCCAAGATGTTAATTAATGGGCTTGTGTCACTTTCACTCGCTTGCTTGATGTGCTTTATGTGTTCATTCAACCACGAGAAAGTCTTCTAGAATGCACCTCTTTTACATCACCTTCGTCATCGCACCATGTTTCATCGATGTACATGTTCTTGCAATCGCTCATGATGAGATGACATCAAAGCCAAAAATCTTTCAATCTACCATGAAGCATTGTTTTCCATTTCGGTGCATGTGACTAGGAGAGGGACAAGGCACTCAGACTATCGGAGTACAGCGCATGCCAGGATATAGTACTATGGAGCACTGTCAGGGAAAATTTTTGCAGATGTCACTGGGAGACATATTTTTGCAATTCAAGACAATAGTGATAGATGTAGGGAAATACATAGTTATGAGGCATAACTGTGCAACTTCTAGGAGGAAGCTCAAGCAGGGTGTCGAGAATCTGCTCAGCCAATCTATGCAGTTTTACAGGCGAGCACTAGGCAGGTCACCCAGCTGGGATCTGCGTAATATGTTCAGGGAGGACAGTGTAGGCAACAGGAGGCACTAGTAGAATAATCTTTGTAGTTTTCCAGAGGATCACAAAGTCGGGCTACGGGAGTTGCTGGTCAAAATTGCACAATCCTAAGAGAGAGACTGGGCTCGGACAGTTCTGCGCAGTTTCTAAGCTGGTTGTAGAATAGGGAATAAGGGTTGGACATAATAGCTTTGCACAATTCCTGAGCTGCTTGTAGAGCGAGGAAGAAGGGCTGCAAGGACATGCTATCTCTGCACCATTCCTAGGTTGGTTATAGAGTGATGAAGAAGGGAATTGTTGTTGGGAAAAGTATCTATTCAGAACGCCCCTATCCCACTCTAAGGTGTGATAGTGCCTTAGCAACAAACAAGAAAAACTACTTGAGTATTATTCTTTATGAGATGTAAATGAGGAGAAAGGATGTAACTAACCTGTGTCTTTCGCTAGTTTGTTGATCCAATCGCTCCTCTCTTCGATAGCTCCCAGCTCCCTGCTCCCTTACCGGCCCAGCTTCACCGAATTCCTGCAAGATCACAAGAGAGAGAAACTACACGAAGATATAGATATACATTCATAAAAAGCTCAGGATCAGATTAAGCTAAACATGCAAATATAACAAAACATCATTGATACACAACATGTACGAGAAACTCAAATAATTTTATTGATATCATAAGAAAGTCCAAGAGGAGATACAACCAAGTGAGTCCCGATCCAACATCTACCTCCCAGCAAAGGAATCCCTTCCTCTCCTCCAACAAAGCATAAATCACCCAATGTACTAATCTCAATCTCAAACCAACAGCAATTCTCTGCAAAGTACAAAATTCTAGCCTCTGGATCTCTGGGATGAGGGATCCATATATAGATGTAAGCAGAGAGGATGAGTCAGCTTATGTTTTGACTTGTGGCTTCTCTCTGTCAGTTCTTGCTTCCACTTGGAGACTGAGAGCCTCTTACTCATCACTTGGTTGAATTCAGTGAGGCAAGTGTCATTGGAGAAGATTCTGGAAGCTTCCATGGTCTTTCCACCTAGTTGAATGACTCTGCCACTTGTCATTTCTCGCTCAACACACCTGGGTAGTGCATTCAAGTGCGTTGCAACGCACCTAGCCAGTGTATTTGGGTGCTTTGCAACGCAGGCAGCTAGTGGAGCTTCTAAATTGATCCTGATTTGACAAGTTTTGAGCAGTTTCTGGTGGAGAACTTCTGGGAGGAGCTGTCATTGGTTGACCTTATTCCATTAGGAGCTGTAACAACATCTTTAGGGACTTTGGATCCCTTGGATTATGGACATTTCATGCTTATAGCTGTAAGGCACAAAAATGTCTATAACAGTTGCCCCCTAAAGTATGAGGTCGTTTATCGGGTGAAATGCTTTATTAGGAGGATCCGAAGTTCTTTCAATGCTGGGAGGAGACCTGTAATAAGATACAATACAATACATTATTTTTCACACTGTTTTCATGATCTAGCTGAGGCAGGCATTCCCATGCTCAGCTTTATAAATTCATTTTTGTGTACATAGGACAGACAATCGTCTGATGGTAGACTGATGATTCTGATGAAATCATCATCCTTTTGGTAGGATGATTATCTGTTCTGTAGTGCTGTACATGTCAATGTCTTTATTTTCCTGAATATATATCGCAACCCGGATGGATGAAACTAGATCTGGGGTCTTCAATCTCGTCCGATCTTCACTTTAAGTACAAGTTGATCCATGTGAGAAATGTTTTGAAGTCGAACATGGAAATACATCGCTTGATTACCAGTCAATGATGTAAACTGTTAACAAGCGCGAGAGGAATCACCTATAATGATAATGACCCTCAAGGTACTGCAGTACAATTCACGTGGTGTGAATAAAGGACTTGGCGTCGAACACCACGCAAAATCTTTCGGTCGAAGGTCATTGATGTATACCTGTCGCCAGAAGTGAGAAACTTGCCATTGAGGCATGCAAGCTTCAAATTACTGAATGGGGTGTTCCTAGATCAACTTCTTGGATAATGAGCTGACGTTGACAAGAAGCGATCCATCAAAGTAGGGCCTTAATGAATCCCACATCAATGACACGGAACGGAGCAAATGATTTTGATGGAGGTGAAAACGATCTGATGATATATGGTTCAGGGTGGCGATCATGAAAGAATGAAGTATAATGTATGGTAGTGGATGGGACACGGTTGACTTCTCTGGATGACTTCTCTTGAACATATCGACGACACTTATATGATTGATTGGTAGCATTTACCCCAAAGGTGGATGGTATGGCGAGACCATGGTGATGTGACCGGTCAATGAAACAACCCAACCCGACTCAGGCATGGAGTGGAAGTGTCATCTTCAAGAGCGACTTGCTACCAATAAAGGTTCTTTGAGTTTCTTCCCAATTTTTCCCCAGTCATTGCTGACCAGTACCTCTTTATTTTTGTCAAGCTTGAGGAGGATAACATATGCTTGTTCTATAATTTGCCCTTCGGGCAAACCTATCGCTATGTTTTAATGAGCCTAGCGATAGTGAAACTCGTTCTCGTCTAAAGACAAGTTTGTCGCTATTAATATTTTTAACGAGTCTAACGACAAAGATAACTCAGTCCTTTTCATATTTAGAGAGTCTGAAAAGGTACGTAAAGTTAACTCCGAAAGTCCTTTTCTGTCATCTAATCCCTTAGGTCCGAAAAAGTATAAAACAATACAGAAGGGATGAATTTTCGATAGTTTTAATGAGCCGAACAAAACAAGCGCTCGATCGTTTTGTGCAATAATCCTCAGGTCCAAAAAGATTAAAATCTAGAGGAGGGATAGCTCTTCCTGTCGCTTTAACGAGCTGGAAGGCCAAAACTCGGCAATCTTTTCATATTTTACGAGTCAAATGAAAAGAGCTTAAAGAAGACTCGTCTTTTGAGGAACGAGTGATAAAATGGGTAGCAGCTGATTCCAAGTAAGGGTTGGAATTTTCCAAGCACGGCAGTGTCACAAGGATGGCTAGTGAAATCACTCTTTGCATCTGTTCCTCAAAATGGGTAAACAATCATATGGAGGTGAATGATCGGCCAATGGAAAAGTGGAGGTGACGGTGCAAACAGGACCAAGGCTTTAATGGCTGATAATGTTACATTCACGGTGGTTATTTACCGGAGGATAGTTCATTTTTTAACAAGCTTAAACGCGGGTTGAAACACTTGCTCGATCTTATGTTTATTTTTTAACGAGCATGAACTATGTGCTAAAATTGCTCGATAATCTAGTCATATGATAAGAATGTCTCATGTAATATGCCATTTTTTATGGAGCTTGCACCTTACAAAGCTATGCCCCGCATCCTTTCGTTACGCAAGTTCGGAAATGACTAATCCTACGAGTTTAAAGGGTTAGACCTACGGGTTTAAAGGGAGGACCTAAAAATTTAAAAATAAATAGCCACCCCTTGCTTGCACTCCAAAAGGTTTGCATGCCCCCAGGTATAAAACAGAGTTTCAAGGTTACCTCTACTTCACTTCCGCCAAAACAAATGTTTTACCGAGAGAGGCCTACCTCTTTCAGGTCACCCAAAGATTGCTCTATTAATCTTTCAAACAAAACATTCTTCGGCGATGTCTACCGAGATAAACAAAGGTGAGAGACGATGCCCGCCAACTCACATGACTTTGACAAAAGAATCTTATTCTAGAATAACCCCTATCTCAATCACGGACGGGGTACAGACTAGTCATATTCTCCCGCGGAAACCTACCCTATACCTGAATTTTTCCTGCTGAAGCAGACCAGGATGCATGCCCCCTGGGTTCCAGTCATATCCCTTTGAATTACTCGCGCTCATCGCGAGGACGGACCATGGGTTGAGACATTTCTTGCGTGAACAGACCATTTAGGGATGGTATATGACTATTTGCGATGTGTGATCCGGGAAATGAAAGCTGGTCCATGAGATTGACCACTCTTCCTTCGTGCGGAAAACACATTACTCTAAAGAGTGAGGAGATGATGGCTCCCATGCAATATATATAGTCTCGTCCAAGGAGTAAGTTATAATCCAAGGGTCCTTGAATGACCATCACGTTCATTTGAACGGTCTTCCCTTTTAATGTGATGGGCACATTGGGGAGGATCCCTAAAGGTCGACTGGTTCCTTTATCAAAGCCTGTCAGATTTCTCATTTCAGGAAAAAGCGATGGCGAACCAAGCGCTTCCCAAGAAATAGAGGAAAGGATACTCACAGATGCCCCCTCATCAATGATGCTGCCAGCCATGACCATTCTGTATATTTTGACGATAATTCGGAATGGTATGCTTGCTGGCAAATGGGGTCTGCCTAGTTGATTCCAGTCGAAGGAGACAACTAGGTTGCTTGGTGGTGGGACCGAGTAGACGGCCGGGTATCGCTCTGACGAACTTCCTTCCTGCAATAAAGGAATGGATGGATTACCCTCATGCTCGTCGGAGTCTGTGTTGATGAAGAGAATTTGGATGGTGTCATCTTCATCCTCTTCAGTGACTGTATCATTCAAAGATAAAACCTCTGAAGGCAAGACCGGGTCAACTACCGCCTCAACCTTTTGACTTTCGTCGGGTATGGATTCAGCTGGTTCATCTTCAATGACCGGCGCTTCAGCTGACCACTTGAGCGGGCCAGCTGGATTTTCAACTAACGAAGGACTCGGCAAGAGTTTTTTATATCCAGGAGGAAGTTGTAACGGTGAAACCGGACGATCATCCAAAACTCTTTTGGCTTCGTCTAAGAAGGGACAATGGTGGATGGCGTGATCGCCTTTGCACAGTTTACAAGGAGATCTAGCTCTCCCTTTTTGTCCTATGACTTCACTTTCGCTAGTTCACAGTGTGCTTTCAACATGGCTATTAGAGGTTGATGCCACCGAATTATGAAAACAGGGAGACCAGTCACTTAGTATCCGAGGGATGCAGGGACAATCTCTGTGAAAGTGGTCTCCCTTGCAAACGACACATGGCGATTTAGGCCTGGTGGTGGGCCCCAGTATTGTAGCAATAATGCTACAACTCCTGGGGCTCCCTATCTCTAATTTTAACAACCCGGTAGTTCGTAACAAACTTGGAAGCGACGGTGCTATATGCACAAGTACTAGCTCTTGCCGCAGCTGTCACTTGGTCAGCTGGCACAAGTCCGCTAGGAGCTTAAGCCAACTTCTATGAGCTCTTAGAAGAAGCTTTTTAACTGATGGACGAAATCTAACTCGAAGGAAGCTAATCTACTTGCGGAAAGAAAGTGAAAGCCAAAAAGAAATACAAACCCTAGCAAACCCTAGCAAACCCTAATTCTACCAACTAGTCCTACTGATGCAAAAATGAGAATGCAAACTATGAGAAGAGATGCCATTACTTCTAGGAAGGTAAAATGCATGTGTCTAAGTTATCACTATCTGAAGAAAACATCTTTTTGTATTTTTCATTAAGTTATTAGAATTATCATGCATGTGCTTTTAACTAGTTTTCCACTGTGCAGGGATTGATCAAGGGATGAAATGCTTTGGGAAAGGTTGGGATGGTACAGAGAGGGTATAAGGGAACCCTAACATTCTTTCTGAGAGTTTCACAAAGTGTGGGTGCCATGCAACCGTGTTTATGAACTTCTACAGGAAGTCTGCAGGGGTTTCTACAGGATGTTAAGAGATTTCTACAGGATGTTCTGAAAAGAGGATTTTGGAGCATGGATGGAGGGAAAAAGATGATGGAATGAGTATGGGGGTGAAATAGGGGTGTGAAGAGGTGTAGGACTTGGAGGATGGAGTTGAGGAGAAGGTGTGGATGGCTGGACTTGTTCCAAGAAGGCTAAAGCAATGTTGCACAAAAAGATGAGAATCATGGCAAAGTAAGCAAATGAGATAAATGCAAGGTAAGGGTTCTGAGTGAAGGATGAAACGGGTCGGTTGGATGGGGTATGTGCAGGTAAGGAAGGGTAATAGGTACTCTGCAAGTGGCTTTCCAAACTGAACGAACACACACATACAAAACCTATGACCTAGTTACTTTAATCTAATCTGACCTAACAACAAAAGGAAATGAATAGAAGTTTATTCGAAATTAAATACGTGAAATGACTCTACAACTAAGCAATCATAAATTGAAGCATGCAATCAAAACTGATATCAAGTTCAACAACTAAAAATCCAACACTATTAATTGCATGGTGAAGCAAAGAATGTGTTTTTGTGGGCAGCAAGGTTACGTTGGTCGCAGCTCATGATTCCACTAAAGGGGAGGTGAGATCCAAAGTACTTGGTAGCCTTTTTCTGAATATATTCCCTGTGATTAACATATCAAGTAAATTTGAACATGAAGAACCTTTTTAATCATCAAAAGCAACCTAAATAACACAACAAGTTTTAAATCTAAATAGCAGATTTTACTCTAAGAATGCAGCAAAAACACATAAAGATAATCAAAGGAGGTATTGGGCGCTTGAGATGGGCCCAACCCCAAGAGCTACAACCTCCTAAGAGAGATTTACAGCTGGTGCAAAGCTGGATTCATCTTTATTGATCAAGAAATGAATAGTTGCATCAAAACTGTCCACAAAAAGGACTTGAAAATGAGCTGAAAGCAAAGCTAATCTATTGCATAAAAATCGAACTACAAACTAGCTAACTAATGGCTAACAAATTGACTAACTGGCTAACCAAATTGACTAACTAGCTACAAAAATGACTAACCACTAGCTAACCAAAATGAGGCCCTAAGCCTTCTTATTTATAAAACTTGAGGACCCAATAGTCCTCCTAAAATTTAGGGACTTGGCTGCCCAAGACTTGTAGTTAACAGCAATCCTACTTGACTTGCTTGGCTGCCCTTGTGCTCATTGATTTGGTGGCCTTTGAATTCCGAGCTGATGGTGGAGAATTTGAGGTAAGGGCCCATAAATGAGGGGGACACCTTCCTACAAATCCTCTAGCTTGTTCTCCCACGAATTTGGCTGCCAAGTGCTCATTAAGACCTTCATTTTTGTCTCCAAGTTGACCAAAAAAGCTACACAAAGCACCCATTAGACTTGTTGGCATAATGACTAACCAAATTCACTCTATTAACATAAATATAATAAAAAACATGCAATAAACTAATGAGAATGGTGGATTAAGTCAAATTAGAAGGTTAAATGAGCCCAAATAATTGCCCATTTTTGGGGCTCATCATCACCCCCCTACTGAAAGTGTTGCTCATCCTCTGAGCAACCAATCTCTCTCCTCATCTTTGATGGCCCTGGTGGCTTCTTTGGCTAACATCTCGGCTGATTTCTCCTTTGGCTTTCCTCTTTTCAAACTTCCTGTAGAAACAGTTCTCTGTCTTCCTGTAGAAACAGTCTGCTAACAGTTCTCTGTCTTCCTGTAGAAACAGTCAGCACCACTGTATCCTGTAGAAACAGTCTGCTAACTTCCTCTGATTTGGCTTTCTTGGCTGGGGCGCCTTCTCCTTGACCTGTGTTGTGGTTGCCTTGGGTGTGTCCCTACTTGTTTGGCCTTTTTCAATATTTTCTGCTCTCTTCTGCAATCCTTTTCCAAGGTGTTGGTGCCATTGTTCCTCCCACAGTTTTAGGCTTAGCAATTTGGCCCATTTCTCCTTTTCCTCTCTGTTTCTTCCTTCTTTTTCTTTCTTGCTTGTCGTCTTGCTTTCCTTGTGGCTTCTTTGTCATGCCAAGCTTCTGAAGTGATGTCCTCTTTTCTGTCATGAAACCATGCTTCTTTGCTTCTTCCCACTGCATGTTCCTTTTCCTAGTGAATTCTCAGCCTTGGTATGATTGTGCAAGCGTATTCAATCTGATGGCGGCAATGGTGGTGAAAGGATATGAAATGAGTGGAGGATGGAAGAAAATAGTGGTTGCATGCCTCCTCAACGGACTTCAAGCTTCCAATCCCTCTCCATAATTGATTCTGGCCTGCCGAAAGGCTTCTACAGGATGTTTCTGTTAAAAATACAGAACTTCCTGTAGAAAGTCCTGTAGCTTCCTCTAGAACTGTCTCAGCTTCCTGTAGACTGTCTTTGAGTCCATCATCTTGATTTGCTCTGTCTAGGTGAAGGTTTTTAGCTTCCTCATTCACAGATGATGGATCTCTTTGAAGGAGACTCTTCCTTTTGTTTAGCTGTGGTGTCCTCAATTGTAATTGGCTCCTCTGACTGTGGCTAGGGTCTGCCAGCTTTTATCCACATGCTCCTTCTTGCCTTAAAGTACATGGAAGGCTCCTTTTTTTCTTCCCTTTTTGCTTTGGAGATGTGCTTAGGGCATCTAGCACTGCTACCGCCTCCCTGGCCAAAATCTCAGGCGATTTCTCCCTTTGCTGCTCCGTTTCCAGACTTCCTGTAGAAACTGTTTCGGTCTACTGTCACTGATCTCTCATGGTGTGTCTCTTCCTCCTTTTTTCCTCTTCTTTGGTCTTTTTTGCCTCTGTTAGCTTGCTTCCTCATGCTCTGTTCTGGCTTTCTTCTCATCTTGTTTAGCTTTTGCCTTCTCTACTGTAGCCTTTTTTCTCTGTTCTGCCTTTGTTTTGCCCTCTACTTGAATGATTTGCGCTCCCTCATCATTGGCTTTTTTGTTCACCTTCTTCAATGTGTTCTCCCATTATGAATCCTCATGGAATGGTGGGGGTGCTTTTTTATGTTTTAATTAGAAAAGAAAATGCTCAGGAAAACAATAATCAATCACTAAAATAGAAGACAACTGAATTTGGTGTTTTCTGAACCCAGGAAGGAGTTTCTCTTGTGTTCCTCAGAATACCAGATAGCAATAAGTCTCTTGTTTCTATCACCCAGAATTCAACTGTCGGTTTATTGAGAGTACAATATTGTTTTTGCATAACAGAGCATAAGGGCACACATTCTCTTCTCAATACATAGATACATATGTGAATTCAAGTTTTCGTGCATAGAGGGCGGCCTCTACTACAGCATATATCTTCTTTTCTTTTAAAGATGACGAGGAGATTTCAAAGTGCAGAGAAAGAACTTGGTAAAATACAGTGAAACATGCAGGCAATCTTTCATGTTTAGTTGAATACACAGGTAGAATGTTACTATCATTTTTTCAATTTCATGCCATGTTCCATTCACCATTTTGTACCAACAAATCATGCACAATGAAGTTTCCTTGATCCTACCTCATTTGGAGCTTGAAATTCGCCGAAAATCCCACATTTTCTTTCTGCATGGTTGTTTTCTGCATTTCCTGTAGAAGACTTCCTGTAGAAACGCCTGTAGGATGTCTCTGCACCTCTAAACAATATGATATGCGGGATAATTTTGAAAACAGGTAGAAAAACTTAGTGGAGGACGAAAGGTTAACCGATTGTGCACACTTCAGTTGAAAATGTTGCAAGTGCAAGTTGGCAACCATCTGTGAGTTTTAGTTGAGCGTTGATTAATTGTTGCGTGGTTTGTGGTGAAGGAGTGCAGTGGCCAAGCGTACGTGGCCACATGCAGACGGCAGTGCTGTGAAGCTGCATGTCCTCTTCCTGTTAATCAACTGCACTGGAGTTAAACTCTCTATCACTGTTTTTTTTCTTTTAATTTTTTTAATTTTTACGTGAGTCCACTGTCCACGTCCACTGCGTGACTGCCGGCTGAGTTCTAAAGAAGACAATCAACTTAACCTTGATAATTTGTGGCTTAATCCCACCATTCCATCAATTCATGCAGTTTTCAAATTAAATTTATGCAAATAGAAGAATGAGTTTGTCACATACCTCAAAGTTGAATGGCTGCCGTGAGCTGTTGTGGCCTGTCATTGCTGCATGCATTGGTTTTTCTGATTGCATGTGGCTTGGCTGCTAATATTTGATTGTTTTTCCTTGTGCAGGTGTCCTCTGGCCGGATCTGAGCTGCATGCCATTGTTTCCACATTCAGATCTGCACCTTCAAGCTGCTGCTGCTGCATGGTCACAAAACTAGAACTTGTTTTCGCCATTTCTCCCAAACGGTAAAGCGGATTGATCTGAAACTTGCTGGGAATGTTTCTATCATCATGATGCATCTCCCATAGCAAAATCGTGATCAATGGAAGCACGAATTTCGAGAAAAATGGAAAATGGCTGAACATTTCAGAGCTTGATTTCTCGGAAATCGTGCATCGGAATCGACTGAAATTGCTTGGGTAGGTTACCATCACTCATATTCATATCCCCATGAAACAGGTTTGGAAACAGATGCACGGTTATGGAGAAAATGCAAAAATGGCTGATGGTGATGGAGGCTGATTTCTTGGAAACCGTGCACCGGAATTGGCTGAAACTGCTTAGGCATGTTGTCATAAACCTTGTACAATTCCCCATAAAACGGTTTTTCAAATGGATGCATGGTTTTCAAGTTATGGAAAAAACAAATTTTGCTCTATGGATTTTTGGTTCAAGGCACTTTGCATGTGTTTGCATGGTATGACAAAATGAATTTTGGCTGTGATGCAGGTATGGAAATGATGGAGGAGGAGTTGGAAGATTGCATGAGGACTTCTGAACCCTTGAGGAAGCTACCATTTTCGCCAAACCACTTTTTGAAATGCATGCCTAGTTTCCCACAATTTCTACAGGAAGTTCCTGTAGAAGCACAATGAGAAGCACAAGGAGGTGGAAAAAATGATGGAGAAAGGCAAGGGATGGACACACAAGTGCTTGTAGGCCTAATCAACAGATTCCCACCATCATATTCACTTTTGAAATTGGATTTGGCTCGTCCAAAGGTTCTACAGGATGTTTCCTGTAGAAATACAGAGCTTCCTGTAGAAGGCAAGAAAATTCCTTTGACCTTGATTTGAGTGCTCCTCCTGTCATGAAACGTCCTTCTTGCAACCTGCAATGTCCCTGCTGCAACATGAAATTATTCAATGGAGATTAGCTTTATTTTTCTTTCTCTTTTTCTTTTTTTTTGAAAAACAACTAGGGCGCCTCATGGAGGTTTTCACCCTAATTGCCTGCCCTGGGTGCCTCCAAGAGAGGTTTTCACCCAGAGATCTTATTCTCTTTTCTCTTTTTTTTCAACCCATTGACTGCCTCATGGAGGTTTTCAATCAATGAGCCAATCTAAGGCGCCTCCGAGGAGGTTTTCACCTTAGATTTCTATTTTCCTCTATTTTCATTTTTTTTCTTTTTCTTTTTTTTCTTTTTTTTCTTTTTTTCTTTTCTTTTTTCTACCCTACCCTACTCGAAAAAAAAACTCATTTTCAAGTATAAGAATACTTCCAATGGAGCCATGTGCACATCGAGATTAGAGACAAGATGATGTGAAGGCTCAGAATGCATGCTTTGACAACTATCCAAATTTCAGAGACAAAATGATCTGACTTTGAAAGTACAAAACATAGCTGAGGAGGAGAGTACTGCTGCAACCTAGCGACTGTCTGGAACCATGTCTCAATATAGCTTTGATATCTTTGGTCCTTTTGCTGATCTGGATCATGTTTCATGTCACCTTCTAACATGACTTTCTCATCTTCCTCCTTTTGCTGATCTTTCTCTTGAGTACATGGAGGGTTTGATGGTAACCATGAGGGAACTCTCTCGATCTCTGATTCTGATCTCTTCTCTTCATCAAGTGCAGCCCATGGTTCTTTGATCTCCTCTTTGGAATCTTCTTTTTCTTTTGGTCCTTCAATGTTGTCAATATAATCTCTGCTTTGCAACACTCTTCCTGAGCTTTGGTGAAGATCATTGGGCTCAAGAGGAGTTGTTTGGATATGTTGTGCCTCAGATTTGCAATGGGGTTGAGCTGCTCCATTGTGTGGTTTTGGAAATGGTACGGGTAGTTGAGTGGAGGTGTGAGATTGAGATGGAGATGGATGGCATTGTGGTTGGGTAGGCATTTGGGTTTGCCTTGGTGGAGGAGGAGGCGATGGTTGTGGATGAGCAGGTGGTGGAGGAAAATGAACGGGATGAGAGTTGTACTGGGTCCTCCACTCCTGGTAAGGTGCATTCCACTGAGGCTGTGGCTGAGCATAAGAGTGAAATGAATGAGCAACTGGTTGGGCATAATATGGATCTGTGAAGGAACAAGGAGGAGGTGTGAACCAGGAAGGATGAGCAGGGGGGCCCCAAGAAGGCATGAAAGTGGCTTGATAGGGGTCATAATAGGTCTCGGGTGTCCCTTGCAGTTCCTGCTGGTAAGATCTAGGTCCATGCGACCAACTTTGGTTCATGTAATAGAGTGATTCAGTGGCTCCTTTGGCTCTCTGATATGCAGCTTTGAATCTGGGTAAGGAAGGGCACTGATTTGTAGGATGGTATTCTTCACAGACAAAACACACTTCTATGGAGCACAATGGACATTCATTCCTAGGATGCTTTCTAGTGCACCTAGGACAAAAAATGACCAAAGCCCTCTTGGCTTCCTCTTGCTTCTGTTGGATCCGCAAGGTATCCAGTTGCATGGCAAGAAACTGCCTCATATCACTCTTGAAATCTTTGATCTGATTTTCAAATTCATCTTTAGACAAGATGTTGCTCCCAACATCTCTGCTTGTAGCCATTTGCTCCAAAGGAATGTTTTCTTCTTCTTCTCCCCTAGAGGTTCTTCAAATATGTCTTGATGTCCACCCAGGGGTTCTTCAATCACAGCCATCGAAGAAGAGAGAAGGCTATGTGAAGCAGTGGGGGTGTTTTGCAATCATTTTTCTAACTTATCTCTACTCCTACAAGGCATGAAATGAAATCTTTTTGCTTGATTTTTCTTTTTTTTCTACTTCTACCTGCAAAACTGAAATAGATTGAACTACAACTAACTACCTTGCTAAAATGAAAATGCGGAATTGAAATGAAAGAAGGAAAGGACTAATCTATTTTGCTCAAATGAAATTGCAGGAATGAAATGCTAGTCTACGCTTGCAGAAATGAAATGGTAGAATTGAAATGCTAATCTATGAAAGCAGGAAATGCTAATCTATGAAAGCAGGAAATGCTAATCTATGAAAGCGGGAAATGCTAATTTACTTTTGCATAAACAAAATTGTATAATGGAAATGAAATAAACTACTTAGAAGAAGTTTGTAGTGGAAAATAGAAGAAAAGCGACAATCACCAATACTATGACGCTTCCCCGGCAACGGCGCCAAAAAGATGGTGGGCCCCAGTATTGTAGCAATAATTCTACAACTCCTGGGTCTCCCTATCTCTAATTTTATCAACCCGGTAGTTCGTAACAAACTTGGAAGCGACGGTGTTGTATGCACAAGTACTAGCTCTTGCCGCAGCTGTCACTTGGTCAGCTGGCACAAGTCCACCAGGGGCTTAAGCCAACTTCTATGAGCTCTTAGAAGAAGCTTTTTAACTAATGGACGAAAGCTAACTCGAAGGAAGCTAATCTACTTGCGGAAAGAAACTGAAAGCCAAAAAGAAATACAAACCCTAGCAAACCCTAGCAGCCCCTAATTCTACCAACTAGTCCTACTGATGCAAAAATGAGAATGCAAACTACGAGAAGAGATGCCATTACTTCTAGGAAGGTAAAATGCATGTGTCTAAGTTATCACTATCTGAAGAAAAAATCATTTTATATTTTTGATTAAGTTATTAGAATTATCATGCATGTGCTTTTAACTAGTTTTCCACTGTGCAGGGATGGATCAAGGGATGAAATGCTTTGGGAAAGGTTGGGATGGTACAGAGAGGGTCTAAGGGATCCCTAACATTCTTTCTGAGAGTTTCACAAAGTCTCGGTGCCATGCAACCGTGTTTATGAACTTCTATAGAAAGTCTGCAGGGGTTTCTACAGGATGTTCAGAGATTTCTACAGGATGTTCTGAAAAGAGGATTTTGGAGCATGGATGGAGGGAAAAAGATGATGGAATGAGTATGGGGGTGAAATAGGGGTGTGAAGAGGTCTAGGACTTGGAGGATGGAGTTGAGGAGAAGATGTGGATGGCTGGACTTGTTCCAAGAAGGCTGAAGCAATGTTGCACAAAAAGATGAGAATCATGGCAAAGTAAGCAAATGAGATAAATGCAAGGTAAGGGTTCTGAGTGAAGGATGAAACAGGTTGGTTGGATGGGGTATGTGCAGGTAAGGAAGGGTAATAGGTACTCTGCAAGTGGCTTTCCAAACTGAACGAACACACACATACAAAACATATGACCTAGTTACTTTAATCTATTTTGATCTAACAACAAAAGGAAATGAATAGAAGTTTATTCGAAATGAAATACGTGAAATGACTCTACAACTAAGAAATCATAAATTGAAGCATGCAATCAAAATTGATATCAAGTTCAACCACTAAAAATCCAACACTATTAATTGCATGGTGAAGCAAAGAATGTGCTTTTGTGGGCAGCAAGGTTACGTTGGTCCCAGCTCATGATTCCACTGAAGGGGAGGTGAGATCCAAAGTACTTGGTAGCCTTTTTCTGAATATATTCCCTGTGATTAACATATCAAGTAAATCTGAACATGAAGAACCTTTTTAATCATCAAAAGCAACCTAAATAACACAACAAGTTTTAAATCTAAATAGCAGATTTTACTCTAAGAATGCAGCAAAAACACATAAAGATAATCAAAGGAGGTATTGGGCACTTGAGATGTGCCCAACCCCAAGAGCTACAGCCTCCTAAGAGAGATTTAGAGCTGGTGCAAAGCTGGATTCATCTTTATTGATCAAGAAATGAAGAGTTACATCAAAACTATCCACAAAAAGGACTTGAAAATGAGCTGAAAGCAAAGCTAATCTATTGCATAAAAATCGAACTACAAACTAGCTAACTAATGGCTAACAAACTGAATAACTGGCTAACCAAATTGACTAACTAGCTACAAAAATGACTAACCACTAGCTAACCAAAATGAGGCCCTAAGCCTTCTTATTTATACAATTTGAGGACCTAATAGTCCTCCTAAAATTTAGGGACTTGGCTGCCCAAGACTTGTAGTTAACAGCAGTCCTACTTGACTTCCTTGGCTGCCCTTGTGCTCATTGATTTGGTGGCCTTTGAACTCCGAGCTGATGGTGGAGAATTCGAGGTAAGGGCCCATAAATGAGGGGGACACCTTCCTACAAATCCTCTAGCTTGTTCTCCCATGAATTTGGCTACCAAGTGCTCATTAAGACCTTCATTTTTGTCTCCAAGTTGACCAAAAAGGCTACACAAAGCACCCATTATACTTGTTGGCATAATGACTAACCAAATTCACTCTATTAACATAAATATAATAAAAAACATGCAATAAAGTAATGAGAATGGTGGATTAAGTCAAATTAGAAGGTTGAATGAGCCCAAATAATTGTCCATTTTTGGGGCTCATCACCTGGTCAGTGCAGTGTGTGGATTTTCATTAGACGACACTCATTTTCCCCAGTCATTTTTGGCTCCTTCTTCTTCTTATCTTTCTTATTCTTTTCCTTCTTCTCCTTAGGAACTTGGTTTTTGGTTTTACCATTTCCGTCAAGCGAAGAGGAAGGGAGAGAGGATGAATTAGAGGAAGTAGAAGGTTGGTGGGTAAATCTGGACTGGTCTAACTTCTTATTCGACTGTTCAGGAATAGTGGTGTTTTGAACGACATTGGTTGAGAAGAGCCAGACTGGCAAGCCAATTGTCAGTCCTAGAAGTGACAATGTGGCCATATGGGGCACACCAACATCTCCCCAAGAGGAAAAGGGACTAGGATTTCCACCAAGGGGAATTCCTTGGTTGGTAGGCTCCATTTTCTCAACCTAAATATCAACGCAGGAAAAAGGGTATGAATATTCCGTTTAAAATAAATTTTAACGACACTTGGAAAAAACTTGCTTTTTCAATTTTAAAGAGTCGAGAAAAAGCAAAAGATGACTCTAGTCTCCTTCGATTTTTAATGAACCTGAAGTGACAAGTGCTCAGATGGACCTTTTCCGTTAAGGAGTCTGAAAAGGAACGGAAGGGACTGCTCTGGAGTTATAGGTAGAGGCTGTGCCAAACCAATCCCAAAACTGCAGAATACTTTTTAAGGTACGGGCAGTCAATCTTCCTGAATGCTGTGTTCAGTGCATTGCGATCAGTAGGGCGGCCGACACGACTTGCTATGGATAATGGTTTTATGCCTATAGGGGTCTCCCAATATATACTCGATGGTATGTGGGAGCACAATCCGTACTGGTGCTTATCCTCTCTCAGGAGGAATCACCCAACCATCAGGGATGCCAACAATCACCTGGTTTTACGACGCTGGAACACGTCTCTAGCCTAGACCTCTATGTTGTGCGTTAAGTTACAAAGCGTTGTTAAATTCATTCAATTTATTTTAGGTTGATCTTTCTTAGAAGTTTACCTTTTTGGATCACCACGAGATGTAAATACAATTCCTAAATGCATTCTAAAGATGATAAGCAAGCTTTTATCTCTTTTCAACAATGAAAATACTAGCTACAAGGGGAAACGAAAGACACAATCGTTTCTCAAAGAGCATAGAGCACACTGTAAATGCACTTTTCCTAAATCAAACCATACAAACTATCAATATTCAAATGCACAAATACATGTATTTGTTTTCACTTTCTTAATATTGATGCCTAAAAAGAAAGTTGTTGTACAAATTTGAATTCGATTTCAAGTGAAAAACACAAACAAGCTTCTTTTCGAAATAAAAAAGACACCTTATGACTTTGAAGTAAACACTTGTTTCGACAGTAGAAATTCACAAATTCAAACCAAAATACAAAAGTAAAATCGCAATCAACTGTCAACAGCAAACAAACTTACTCCTAAGATCAAAGCGACACTTACGACAGGTCTAGATCTAAGGGTGACAGTATGACTAGTTTACTTTTGTAATGGGAAACTGCAAATGATCTAACAAATACACAAAAACAAATACAGTTTCTTTTATACAACTGAGGCGGAATTAAGGCAGAGAAAATGGGTTTTCAGATAGGTACACACACTGATAACAGGCTGCAAAAAACAGAGATAAAACTGAACACAAGGATGCAAAGAACCACAACTGCACAGGGCAAAGGCTGATCAACGCACCTGTTGCACAGAGAAACTGAATTACAGCGCAATTAGCCCTCTCGGGACCTGCGTTGAAATGCAGAGTCTCTTCACAGAGCCTACGCTGAAGCAGAAACGAGAATTGTATCCGGGTTCTGGGTCACGGTTTGCAGTTTAATCTATGGATTTTGGTCGGATAAAAGCTATCAATAAGGTACAATTAGAAGGATGATTTAAAGGAGGACTAAAAGCTATCACAAAGGGCAGTTAGAGCATTTGTGGATCAGCTTGTTCAGATCATAAACAGGCCCAGTGAGTGGACTAGAGTGGCAGATCTCTACTTTGCATTTGTAAATGGCAAATGCAGTTCGATTATCCACTCCTAAGTTTATGTGAAGAACAACAATAGAAACACAAATAAAATTACTAGATACGATTCCCATTGGAGTCGCCAATTTGTTGTTGGGAAAAGTATCTATTCAGAACGCCCCTATCCCACTCTAAGGTGTGATAGTGCCTTAGCAACAAACAAAGAAAACTACTTGAGTATTCTTCTTTATGAGATGTAAATGAGGAGAAAGGGTGTAACTAACCTGTGTCTTTCGCTAGTTTGTTGATCCAATTGCTCCTCTCTTCGATAGCTCCCAGCTCTCTGCTCCCTTACCGGCCCAGCTTCACCGAATTCCTGCAAGATCACAAGAGAGAGAAACTACACGAATATATAGATATACATTCATAAAAAACTCAGGATCAGATTAAGCTAAACATGCAAATATAACAAAACATCATTGATACACAACATGTAGGAGAAACTCAAATAATTTTATTGATATCATAAGAAAGTCCAAGAGGAGATACAGCCAAGTGAGTCCCGATCCAACATCTACCTCCCAGCAAAGGAATCCCTTCCTCTCCTCCAACAAAGCATAAATCACCCAATGTACTAATCCCAATCTCAAACCAACAGCAATTCTCTGCAAAGTACAAAATTCCAGCCTCTGGATCTCTGGGATGAGGGATCCATATATAGATGTAAGCAGAGAGGATGAGTTAGCTTATGTTTTGACTTGTGGCTTCTCTTTGTCAGTTCTTGCTTCCAGTTGGAGACTGAGAGCCTCTTACTCATCACTTGGTCCAATTCAGTGAGGCAAGTGTCATTAGAGAAGATTCTGGAAGATTCCATGGTCTTTCCGCCTCGTTGAATGACTCTGCCACTTGTCATTTCTCGGTCAACGCACCTGGGTAGTGCATTCAAGTGCGTTGCAATGCACCTAGCCAGTGTATTTGGGTGCTTTGCAACGCAGGCAGCTAGTGGAGCTTCTGAATTGATCCTGATTTGACTAGTTTTGAGCAGTTTCTGGTGGAGAACTTCTGGGAGGAGCTGTCATTGGTTGACCTTGTTCCTTTACGAGTTGTAACAACATCTTTAGGGACTTTGGATCCCTTGGATTATGCACATTTCATGCTTATAGCTGTAAGGCACAAAAATGTCTATAACAGAAATGCCAAGATAGCTCTACACAGTTTCTAAGCTAGTTGCAGAGTAAGTAGGATGGGAAGGGCATGACAACTCTTTGCAATTTTGGAGCTCAATATAGCCTATGGTCACAACTCAAGTTCTTTCTCGAGTTAACCAACGAGAGGCATGATGGAAAGTCTTGCACGAAGTGCAAAGTGGATAGGCTTCTGGGACAGCTTCTTCAATCAACTGGCTCATTTCTAGAATTATATAGAGTAGGCTACCCGGAGGAAACCTTCAACCTCTACGCAGTTCTGGGCAGTAGTACAAGGTCACTAAGATCGGGTCCTGCTGATGGAAGGTTGTCCAGTCGATAGATTTTCAGGAAAAATGACTAATTGTGAAAAAAGTTGTACTCGTGCAGGCACAACAATGTGATCACAAACTTAACATGACTCGACAAAAAGACACCTCAAACCAAAAAGACAACATGTGTTCAGTGAGACTAACTCGAAAGTTGAGAGCGACAAGTGCGACAATTGAAATATATCTTCGAACGACTATAAGAAAACTTGTGCGACAATGTTTACAACTTAGTATGTGATTGCAACCGATGTCGACATACCGGAACTAATAACTAAAACAAAATACATTAAAAAAAACTCACATTTTTGTCATTAATTTAATTTTATAAATTATCATGTAAATCGTACATAATTTTTTACAAACTCAAGGTAGATTCCATACAATAGCTTTTGAAGTTAAACTTTATGGTAATATGCATCATCCCTCTCATACTTGCATCTCAAGCCAAGCTGTGTGATCCGAAAAGACATACAAGGCATAGTACAAGAAATATCCCATCGATTTCAGCTTCCCGGTAGGAAAGATTGAATAATAGTTCCAATCCACTGAAATTTTCTTCTAACTTTGGAATAAATTGAGGCCAGTATATCATTGACCCAAATTTTTGTTGCGAGAAAGAGAAAAATAGCCGTTTAGAATAAATTGAGGCCAATATATCATTGACCCAAATTTTTGTTGTGAGAAAGAGAAAAATAGCCGGTAGAGCATAGCCAAAAGATGCATTGAAAAGTCTATCCTGACTTATACAGATAAATTTGAACATTCTCGTCCCTCTCTCGTGAAGCTAGGACTCTAAAGAGAGGTAAGGTTCCAAGTCCTCTGCATTTTATCAAAAGGCTAATTAAATTTCAACTTTCTGTGTTCTCATTTTTTATTTCTTTAGGTTTATATCAAAGTTTTTATGGTTTTTGATGATGATAATGATAGTGGTTAATGTCTATTGAGATCAAACTTTGATCTATAACACATAAAGAAATGAATTATTTATTTTGATTTAAAATTTTATTTTTATGCTCAAAAAACTCAGAGAGAAACTTACTATAATTTTGACATCATGAAACTAAGAACTAATATGATTGTACCAAAAGCAATCTAAAAAAAATAATTTATAATATTATTTAAAAAAATATATATTCTATTTATTATTATTTAACAATAATAATAATTTATTTAAAAATTTATAATCTATGTAGATATTTAATTGAGATAAAAATAAAATAAAAATTTAACATATATTTCACTGCAATTCCATTAAAAAAACTATTTAATAATTTCATATTTTTCCATCGAACCTTTCTTTTTTGTCATTATTTCAAATATAAATAAAAGAACCGACCATGTTGGTATTGCATTTATATGATTGTGTCTCTTAATTATATTATTTTATTTATCTATCATTTCTTTTTATGTCATAATTTAAATTATATTATTTTACTTATCATGATTATGACTACAGGGTTTGTTTGTATGGTTATATTTGTAAAATTATATACGCTATGCAATATATTTTGTACTTCCATTTTCCTGAGTTTTACATGATCTGTTAAAATAGATTATAAATCTAAAATTATTTATTAGTACCTTATATTATTAATTAATTTTAACTATATTTTCCTCGCACATAATAGAATAAGTCATCAAATCTATATCTTATTTCATTGATGATATCCGAAAACAGATGGGAATTTCTAAGTTTTCCCTAGAAAATACAAACAATATCATTGTTATCTTTGTCTCCTAAATATGTGATAAATTGATTGCCGTAAGAGGCTGTAACACAGAAATGATTTACTCCTCAAATATATAAGGGTTCATTAATTTTCAAATCATTTTGTTATGTGTCAAACATTTTAAAGAAATGGAAATGTATGTGTGATAATTTGAATTCTTTAAAATGTATGTGTGATAGTTTGAAAATTCTTATTCAAAGAAAACCAAGGTCAATTTGAATAACATTATCCCGAAAAAAATCGAATGTTATTTTATGAGAGATTTCGAGGGCACACTGGGCAGGTGTAACAATTGAATAATGTTTACTCACTTCTACGAAATTAAAATATTATTGTATTTATTTTTAAAGTAAATAATATATATTTAATAATAATATATTTATTTATTAAATATTATATAAATTGAAATATTATATGTTTAATATATTTAATGTTGAATATTACAATTTATAGGTGATGTAATGAATTGAAATGTATGTGTAATAGTTTTATAAATTCTTAGTCAAATAAACACGAGGCCAGATTGAATAATATTATTCAAAAAAACTTTCCAATGTTATTTTATGAAAAGTTCTTATAGCATGTACAAGTTTATGCTTGAGGCATTATTTCGAGCACACACTCAGTAGCTGTAACAATTAAATAACGTTTACTCAATATGAAATAAAAAAAGCTGGATTTATTTTAAAGGTAAATAATATATATTTTATAATAGATTTATTTATTAAATATTATATGAATTGAAATTATAATATCAGATTTAAATATTATAAGTTTTAATATATTTAAGTGTATATTTTATTTATAAGTTTTTATTAATTTTTAGGGAGATGGTATTGATTTAATTTTTAAGAATATTATTAGTAGTGAAAATAAAGATAGGAGATTTATTTCAAAAAAGTTTTTATTTTTGTTTGTATTTGTTTTTTGTATTTTGTTTTTATTTTTTTCTTTTTAATTTATGTTTATTTAAAGGTTTATTATATATATATATTTATTGTTGAATTTAAGCTTCTGTGATCTATATCAATATTTTTGAAAAGAGTTTTGGGTCGAAATCACATCATAATTTATTTGTTGATGCATTTCAAACCAACGAGTGTGGTTCATCGTCATGACAAGTTGAAGAACGAGATCATGGCATAATTTATTTGTCTATGAATTCCAAACCAACTAGTGTGGTTCATCGTCAGGACAAGTTGAAGAACCACATCATGGTTGCAGAACAAATAAAGAGAACATGTTATCTAATGGCTATATTTGACGAGGAATGACTATATTTGACCAGGAAATAACTACATTAGAGAGGGTAACCATACAAGACCAAGAGATATGGAAAGTGGCCTATAATAAGTTAATAATTAATTAGTTAGTTTTTTTTGGGACTAAATGAAAATTGCTTGCATTCAACTAAGAATAACTAATGGACTTTTTTATTTAAATTTTCAAAGACTTATACTAATATAATTTATAAGAAATAATAGGAAGAAATAATAAATGAGTAATAATCAAATAACATAATTAGTTAGGTAGTTCTCTGACCCAAATCTTAGATTAATAAAAAAAAAATTAACTATATTGGGAACTTGTTTATCTGAGTTAATTAATTATTAATTTATTATAGCTCCCTTTCCATATCTCTTGGTCCTATACAATTACCCTATTTAATGTAGCTGTTTGTTGGTCAAATATAATGTTGGATAACTTACTCTCTCTATTTGTTCTGCAACCATGATCTGGTTCTTCAACTTATCCTGATGATGAACCACACAGTTTGGTTCTAAAGGCGTCGACAAATAAATGATGATGTAATTTCTATCAAAAAAACTCTTTTCAAAAATATATTTTTCTTATCACATAAAATATATATATATAAAATTCATAAATTTATAATAATAATAATAATTTAGAATAACATTGTAATTTAATTAATTTATATAATTTTTTAATGTTAAAAATATAAAGTATATTATAAAAAAATTATTTTATTATTTATTATGAATTAATATCTAATAATATTATTAATAATTTAATTTATAAAACTATTTAATATAATAACTTCTTATAAAATCTTCATTATCATCATATCATTGATAATAAATAAAAATTCTCCGTATCGATCACTATCATTGATAATCAATGAAATGTTGATGCAGCTTATTTAGTGAATAAGATTTTTTAGAAACATTAAAGCTATCTTTGCCCAAGATTTTTATATAACTTAACAAAATTTAATGTGGACAAAATAACCATGGTAAGAGTTGTTGTGTGGAAACTGGAATTTATGGCTACGGAATGTAGCTCAATGTGACTTTTCCCATTTTGTTCGTGCTTGTCATTGTTCGTGGTTGGCATTTCCTTTTACTAGTCAAATGTGCCCCACTTCTCTTTCATTTGAAATTATAATATGTGGTCAGGATGTCTTTCATTTGATTATACCCTAAACATTTTATTCACGATGTGCACTTTATTGTCACCTTTTAGTCCCACTATGTACTTTATTGTGACGTATATCTGAACACGTCATATTAAATTTTCAAAGGCAATGACGACGGATGCAATAATGCAACTTCATGTAAATTATCTATGAAGACTTAGTAAAATGATGTTTAAATTGATTAAACCCTAAACTTTTGCGTGACAATATGCACTTTATTGTTACGTATATCTGGAAGGGGATTTAGACAGTTTGGTAAAGTGAAAGGAAGTATTTAGATTGAATGGTGGATAAGTATTAAACATAATATTAACTTTTTATCTTTACATAATTTTCCTCGAATATTACTTTATTTTCATTCAACGAACGAAAATAAACCGACAATAATGAGCCTTCAGGCATGGTGCTTAATATTGCCTTTGAACAGCATACATTATATTAGCACCTAGCACACCACACAACTCTGCATGCCTGCCTACAGCAGAAATCAATCTCAGTATCAGCCGATTGTTTCGAGACCGCCATGGATGTTGCAGGGGTGAGCTCGAGCATAAACATGTTGGAGTTGATTCGCCAACATTTGCTGGAAGTGGAGGACGATATTGATATTGACCATAATGGTATAAACCTTTACAACCAGCTGGCCAATGCCACCGTCCCTAGGGCCTCATGCGAAGAGAATAGCGGCAGATCAACATCCGAAATTGAAGGGAACGAAATTACGGAGCAAAACTACTCCTCTTCTTCTTCTGTATGCGCAGTTAGAAGAAAGCCACAGCCAGAGGAGAGGAAGATTAGAGACATGAAGCGAAGCTGCCACAGAAACTTCAGAGGAGTCACGCAGCGCCCGTGGGGAAAGTTTGCTGCACAAATCAGAGACCCCACCAGGAAGCGCTCTCGTGTTTGGCTGGGTACTTTCAACACTGCCGAAGAGGCTGCGGTCGCATATGACCGCGCTGCGTTCAAGATCAGAGGAGCCAGGGCCCTGGTTAATTTCCCCCTGGCCCTCGCTTCCAACTCAGACAACGGATCGGTCGTAGGTCACTTGGGGCACGAGAAAAATAGAGAGACAAGAGATGCGGCAGGGAATTGGAGTGGAGGAGTCCGGGACTTCTGATCGGAGGATCTGCCAACGCATTTCACAATAAGTTATAACATGACAAGCAAAGGGGTTTCTTCTTCGCTGTTCTCTTTTACAAGGATGATGAAAAAGCGTTCGCGTGCTGGTAACGCGTTGTTGTTTGGCAAACAATTGCTTTGGATAACATGCTTAAATGAGACGATTTCACAATGGAGAGTTGTCTTGGTAAATTTTGAAAAGAATATTTATCACAGAAAACACAAATTTTTATAGGGTTGGAGTTTATTGATGTGTAGTATAAAACCCTTTGTCTAGTGTAAAACCCTTCGGCCTTTGTTCTGGTAGATTTTTTTATGTAGGAGGCAGCATCTTGGTTTGAATAACAATGAATATATATATATATATATATATATATATATTCTTCAATGTTTAATGGAGTCTCAGATCATTTATGATTTGAGCTAGATTCATGTTTCTACTTGGTGTCATAGTGCTTGCGCTTTACCCTGTTCTCCTGTGTGGGAGACCATTTAGCCCAATTTTAACATTGAAGATCAATTTATTTTATTTCCTTCGATCTTTGCAAATTTTGGTGAGGTCTCTCACCATTGTTATTAAGCTCTTTATATTGCTTAACTTACTCTCGAATGATCAATCTCATTCATATGCTTGAGTGGTTTTGATCTTATTGAAATTGCGGGAGGGTGAGAACTTAGAAGGCCAGCGTTGCTCCTCTACATCACCTGGATTGCGCACTAGGATCGCCTAGACACTGTGTTCTTACCCTTTGACTCTATGTTTTGTGACTGTAGACATTACAATTTAGTCTGCGAGGACTGGATTCATGGTCGTACATTGCAGGCTGACCCTCGGATGGTCTATGGGTTTGTATTTTTACCTGCTCTTTTTATTCTTTCAATAAAGAGATCTGGTTATCATGTTTAATTAATTAAACAACTTGTATTTAAATGCATAAAATTCGTATTTAGGAGGTTTATGGCATAACTGTTTTATTGTAGTTTTAAATGTTATAAATGGTATTTGTATTTAGGAGATTTATGGTCTAATTGTTTGTTATTGTATTGCATTTTTAAATGTTATCATAATTTTTTGATGATATCTCAATTGGTCGTAAAAAACAATTACATTCTCTTTCCAATGATCTGTTGCACACCATATGTGATGCTTTTATGAGATTGTTATGGGTTCTCTAATATAAGGGAACTTACGTATGGCTTTGTTTGGCCTCATTCATATTGAGGATTGTTGTTTACGATGGATTTTATGCTTAGGTGTCTCTTTTCTTGCACATTTCGTAGAGGATTATATGTCACTGAGAATATCGGAGCGTTATGAAGGTTTATCTTCATAACCAACATTGTTTTGCAGGACTTGGAGTTAGTTATTTTGGAGCGATTTTTTGCATGGTTACTTAGAAATATTATTACCATGTTCCAAGTAGCACCTCCATACCTTCCATCCTTGTAACATGGATTGCCAACATCTATACTTCAACATTATGGGGATGGTGTGTTATATGTGTGATTAAATCAAATCTAAATTATATATATATATATATATATTATTTTAAAATGTCAAATCAAAATTATATATATGAATACTTTTATGCTTCTAAAATTTTATGGGAGTAAAATAATTAATGGTTGTTTAGAAACATGGTATTATAACAAAACTTATTTAAAAGCTACAAATTTTCTATGATCAAATTCTGTGTTGTGTTTGAGTGACTTGGGTGTATGAATTTTTATGTGTTAATTAAATATACTATTTCCTCATTCTTTTTTCTCCTTGTCCTGTTTTCAACATATATATGATGTACTATTGGCAACTTTTATCATTTGCTTCCTTCCCTATTCTTATTTTTAACATGGTATGCAATACTTCCTTGGGTGATTCTTTTGTGCTTCGTCATTTTATTGGATGACATCAATTATTTTTTATGATTAAGCTTCTTATCTAATATTGATTTCTATAGGGTTTGTAGTGCTCAAGGCCCCTTGAACACCACACTAAATTGTTATATCATTAATTTGAAATAATTCAACATTTATACAAATAGAGGTTAATTACTACTTTTGCTAACTATAAAAAAAGATAACTAAGCTAATTTTAAACTAATAATGTACAATATCCCGAAGGATTAGTTAACATTCCCCCCTTAATGCAAAGGGACTTCTCACATGCACAGTAACATTCTAAACTTTTCAAACTTTTCTAGTACTACTCCTTTGGTGAATATATCTGCTATTTATTCTGAAGTAGGACATTGTGTTAGCTAAATAAATTTGTTCTCTACATAATGTCAAATCAAGTGACACTTCATGTTAATGTGTTTTCTTTGGTAATGAAACTTTGGGTTCTTGGCCAAGTGAATTATAGAAGAATTATGGACAAATAAAGGAGTTCAATGTTTCTTCTTCCCTTGCAAGTATTCAAATATCTTGCAAAGCCAAATGATTTATTTTGTGGCTTGAGCTATTGTAACATATTTAGCTTCAGTGGTAGAAAAACAATTGCATATTGCTTGCATGACCTTCAACTAATGGTTGTTGATCCAAGATTCATCAAATAACCAGAAGTAGAGATTGAATTCTCTTTATCACCATCAAAGTCGAGAGTTTGAATATCGAGTGAGATGGAAATATGCAACTTTGGATTATTTGATATCAAATGTTTGGGTGCCCTTCAAGTATTTCAACACTCTTTTTGTCGCATTCCAATGAACTTCACGGGGTTGATGCGGGAACCTAGAAAGTATCCTAGAGCAAAGGTAATGTCAAGTCTAGTAGTGGTTAAAAAAATGAAACTTCCAACAATTTATTTGTACTTTGTTGGATCATCAAATGTACTTCCTCGAGTGGAAGTAAGTTTCAAATGCTGCTCCATAGGAGTAGAAACAGGGATACAATCTTTCATTCCAAATCTATTTAATAGTTGTCCCACACACTTCTTTTGAGAAATAAAAATAGATTTGGGTTGTTGATAAACTTCAATTCCTAAATAATAATGTAGCAAACCCAACTATGTCATGTCAAAAGTTCTATGTGAATCCCTTTTAACAGACGCTATATAATTATCACTGTTCCCTATAATACAAGATAGACAACTAGATATATAACATATTTTTCCATTCCTTTTGACAAATAAAGTTGCATCATCTAGGTCAAAAAATTTGTAACTCAACTTAAGGAGGTTTTAATTAAATTTTTCATACCAAAGACGGAATGCTTATTTAAGTCCATATAATGACTTGACCAATTTGCATACCTTATTTTCTTTGACTTTGATAGCAAAACCCTCAGGTTGAAACATGTAGACATCATGTTTCAAATCTCCATTCAAAAATGTCGTTTTCACATCCATATGATGTATCTTCCATCCCTTTTGTCCTGCAAGAGAAAACACAGTCCTGATTGTGCCCCATTTTATTATAGGAGCAAAAGTATATATATAATCAACACCTTCCTTCTAAGCATAGGCTTTACCTACAAGTATGGCCTTGTATTTGTCAAGTGAACCATCTTCTTTATACTTGACTGTATAGACCAATTTACAACCAATAGATCTATCTCTATATAATCAACACCTTCCTTCTGAGCATAGACTTTAGCTACAAGTCTAACATTGTATTTGTCAAGTGAACCATCTCCTTTATACTTGGATTTATATAATATAGACCCATATACAACCAATAGGTTTGATGCTAGTAGGAGGATCCACCAACCTACATGTGTCATTTTTTATAAGTGCATCATATTATTTTTTATTGGATCCTTCCATTCATCAGAAGTAGAAGCCTCTTCAAAACAACTAGGTTCACTAATTGTGGAATAATTATGTTAACAATCATGAGAAAAATTACTTGTAGAAGATCTATCTGTCTCATATTCATCATATTTGTTTGGAAAATTGTGAATATGGGTAGATCTTATCAAATATTGTTGAAGTGGTTGTGAGGGTTTGTCATCCTGAAGTATAGGTTCTTCAGGAACAGTTTCTAACTCTACAAAAACAACATTGTTGTCCAAATTTTCCTCAGGTGAAACATCTTCATGAATGAAATACGGAAAAACCACAAACTGATCCATAATAGGAACCCCCCCTTCAGTATGTGGAATTGTATTTTCATTTTCAAAATAAAAAAAATTGGCAGAAAATTTCTTGAAATGAGCTAGTTGCAATAAAAAATGGAGAAATATTTTTCATATTCTAAAAAAATGACATCTCTAGAAAGAATAAATTTTCTGTTTTTTTCATCATATAATCTGTATGCTTTTGAGGTACTCGAATAACCCAGAAAAAGACACTTTCGACTTCTGACATTCAATTTGTTTCTTTCATGCTTAGGAATAAGTGCATAACAAGTAGATCCATAAACTTCTAAATGTTGAATATCTGGTAACATGTTATACCAAAGTTCATATGGTGATTTGTTATTAATGACAGAAGAATGACATCTAATTTTAATTTATGTTTCACAAAGTACTACTTCTCCCCAAACCATTAATTTGACATTTTTCAAAAACATCATTGATCTAACTATGTTAAACAAAGTCATATTCATACTTTCCGCAACACCATATTATTGTGGATTATATGGGATAATATTTTGGTGTTTGATGTTGCTATCTCTTAAATATTTTTCAAAGGCTTTAGAAGAATATTCACCTCCATTATCTATCTATAATATACCAATATTCTATTGAATTTTATATTTAACCATAGCCTAAAATGTTTTAAACATATCAAAAACTTGTGATTTTAACTTCAAAAGATAAACCCAACAAATCCTCAAATAATCATCAATAAAGGTGAGTATATATTTCTTTCCATTGGCAGTTGGTACAAACATAGGTCCACATAAATTTGAATGTATGAGACCCAATTTTCTGGAATATCTACAAACAAAATTATGAAATGGTTGTTTACGGAGTTTTCCCAAAATGTAAGCATCACATGGTGTGAGCTTTCGTGGAATAGTGGGAAGTCTTAACAAATTTATCTTTCATAATTCTAATGTTGTTATAGTTGATGTGGCCAAACATTGCACGCCATAATAAAAAAGAAGGAAAAATATTATTCTATTGCACTAATAGAACTATATTTGTAGCAGACTGTGTAGTAGATAAATTACTATTTAATTTCAACTGTGTAACTTATTCAATACTAGTCATAATTACTTAATTATCACTTGCTCTACAGATTTTAATAATGTCATCAAAACTATGGATTGAATGTCCTTGTTGTCGTATATGAATGAGGGACATTAAGTCCCTCTAAAATTGTGATATATAAGGAACATCCTTCAAAGCATAATTTTATAAATGTGGAATATTTAATCTAATTGATCTAATTCCTGATGGTTTAACTTCAGACTTATCAAAAAAATATACAACACGATCAACATTATCAATGAAACTTTCAAAAATATGTTCTTGGAATTTCATATGACATGTAGCACCTGAATCTAAAATCCAATTGTCTTCCTATTAAGAAAATGAAGTATTAAAAACATTATCAATATTGAAATTATAATGAGAAACTATATAATGAGAATATTCATTTGTTTTACGTTTTTTAGAAGCTCGTTGCTATATCTTGTCATTAATTGGCTCTTTATTGTCATTATTAATCTTCTCCCAAGGAATCCTACAATTAACTAAACTATGACCAATTTTCCCACATCTATAACATCTAATATTTGGTTTAATATACAGAAAAATATTCTATGTCTCATCATTTTGTTGTCTATCACCCTGATTGTTGTTATTGTTTCCCTCATTCCTCTAAAGTTTCTTCTACCTCGACCTTTGGGATTCTTTCCATGTCTGCAAGATTCAACTTGTGATTTATGTTCCTTTTGTGTATGGCACAAGGTTTCTATATTTGAATTAGAAACATACACTTTCTTCCAAATATCCTTTTGTCTTTCTGCAATTTTATTCACTAATTTATCAAAAGTAATGTCCTTTCACTATCCACTAGCTTGGAGAGATTCCAAGCAATGAGAGTATGCAAGGCATAGGGCATTGAGGAAGGCAGTTAATTGTGAGTCTACTTTAACACCTCTAGCTTCAATATCATGGAAAATAACCTTAATTGTAGAAGTAAATCTCATTTGATCATTGTCCTTCAGTTCAAATTTCAATAACTTAAATAAGAAATAAATACTCTCTAATTCTGAATGTGAAACATACAGTTCCTTCAAAACGTCTAATGTTGCGCATGCCTTATTATAGGAATAAATGTATCTGCTTACCTCTTCTGAGACTGATGTTGTCATCATAACATAGGCTTTATTGTTCTTAACTTCCTGGATAGCACGTTATTTTTCATCTTCTGAAGCTTTTGGTCCAATTTCTTTATTGTCTTTGTGTTTCTTCCCTTGGCAAACATCTTGCCAAAAATCATTAAAAATCAATGAAATATTGAGTTTTCTTATCCATTCCAGCTAATTTTATTTCCCACAAACGAAAATTCCAAACTTTTGTAGTGACTACAATCACCCTCCAAAATTTTGGCTCGCATGAAAATTTCGGAGCCTACCTTGTATTCCGTAATTGATCATCCTTGGTTTCTCATTGGTAACCTAATGATTTTAAGCCCCCTCAATCTTAAGAGCTATCCGTGTTCTCATATTTATGTATCATGTGTCATATTTCAGCTTAAAGGTCGTTGTTCATCATGCAAAGTGAATTTTGTTTTTCTTCAAGGGAAAGCATGTGCACATGGGTGGTTTTCATCACATAAACATGTTTCAAACTCACTTCACGCACTCTTGTCATGAAGGTTATTGCATCAAGAAAATCATGTCTTATGAATTCTAGATGGTCTACGTTGTGTCACTAAGTTTTCGTGTGCGATCACAATTGAGTTTGATCGATGTTTACATCTATGTCATTGATCTCACACTTAGTCATTTCAAAGAAGACTAGCCTCATTCATTTTCCTAGAACTTTGCACTTTGCATCTGCAACCATCAACCAACCTCCCTTGTCCGTCAAAACCCCACAGTCCATAGAGACCCCATCGAACACTACTCTCCAAAAATGCGCAGAGCACTCCAACTACACTGCACTCCACAATTGCACAAAGGTGTCCTCCGAGGACCCCCATCCCGCAGTAGTGTTTTGTGCCTCAAAACTGCGCAATGTTGTCCAAGCTTCCCTATCTATCTTGCATGCATAAACTGCGTAGACGGGCCTCCCAGGGGCTCACTCTAGCAGTACTCACTGTCCATTGAATTTGCGCAAATCTATCTCTCATCGACTACAGGAAAATGTGATATGCTGAAATCGCTTCCAAGGAGTTGAGGAGAAGGACCAAGGAACCAAGTAATGGAAAAGATTAGGACTCCATGCAAACATCGTCGGATGCATGATCATATTAAAGGTAAGTATGGTAATTAAAGAACATGTTTCAAAGTACACCTCTTAGTTGAGTTTGTAGTACTGCTTGGCATTGTCATGTCATCTTGTCCTCAATAACATGCATGTGCACAAACATGAAAAGTCATTTTATGTGTTTCTTCTACATGTCTTGCTTCCTTTTCACTTGTTTGACCAACTATCATCTTCGGCATGTTGATTTCTATGTCATGTTTGCGAACTCGTTCTGTTGATGTTGAAGATTTTGTTTGAGTTGTGCTCACTATGTAAACATCTATCACACTCACACACATTGTTGTAATCATTGTCGCACAAGTGTCATCACGATTGTTCAACAATCTATCACAAGTGTCACACTTGTTGCTTGCACCTATCGATTAGTCACAACGATTGTATGTTGTCATGAATGTTTGAGGTCTTTTGTTGTCAAGTCATGTTAAGTGTGTGTTCACAAGGTCATGCATGTACGAAGTCACACATTCACACACTCAGTCTTGCTAAAACTTTTTCGATCGAACCACCCTCTAACAGTGGGACACCTGCTGAGCTACACTGCGCAATCTCAGCTCTCATTGATCACGTACTACTGCCTAGAATTGTGCAAAGTGTGAGGCTGTCTCCCAGGCAGCCTGCATTACACAATCTTGGAGTCAACCCAACTGAATGTCATTGAGAATAGCACAGAAGTTTCTCAGCAAGCCATCTAAGTCTGTGTTTCCCACAAGCAAAGGCATCAAGTCTCTAGTTGGTCAACCAGAGACTTTTCCCAGCCAGTGAACCTGGCCCTGACTCCTCCAAAGAGTTGCGTAGAGTCTTCCAAGAATTCCTGCCTCTGCTGATTGAAGAAATTTTACAGACACGACAGATAGACACCCATTGTCTGTCACTGCACTGTCAAAATTTGTGCAGTTCAGTTAGCTAACCACCCTGACATCCGGCCCGTTGCTCCTCCTAAAATCTACACAGTTTTCATAGGATGCCTCCCTGGTGCCCAGTATCCTGCTTAACCCAGAAAGTGCAGGGATGTCTTGGAGGCATGCCTCCTAGCTCTGCATAGTTTTGGCAAGCAGCGTGATTCAACCTGCTTCCAACCTCCCCAAAGAATATACTTAGTTTTCACTGCGAGTGTTCCCTTACTGCTTGCACTATCTCCCTGGAAAAATTGCATAGATTTTCCATCCAATCGAGCCAGATCCTAGAGACAATCACTGTTTATCCGCAATGCTCATCCTAACATCCTAGTGAACTCTGCACAATTTTCATTGACAGTGCCCAAAGCTTGTATCCCAACCAGAAACGTGCTTTGTGTCGTTTTAGAGCCTTTTCCTCTCTCCTGGTCACTTGCATTTGAAAACGAAAGATAATGCATCGTGGTAGACTAAGAGATTTCTAGATTTGATGTCATCTCATCATGAGTGATTGCAGATATAGGTACATGAATGAGACATGGCATGGTGACAAATGGGATGAATAAGGAGCACATCCAAGGAGACATGTTCATGAATGGATGAACACATGGAGCATGCTAGGTACAAGCAAAGGTAGATACATGCACATGCAACATCAAGAAAACACCAAGACAATTGAAGACTCCACACACCTTTCCATGCGGAGATGAAGCTATGATACCTCAAGAGCACATTCATCACTCAATAGCACTGTAGCTCAACATGGACACCACCACTAGCATGAACATACCAGCCTTGTCTTGTCGAGTCATGTCATAAGTCATCTCGGCCACATCACTACTGTGGGCCATATTTTTGTAATAAATGTAATTGTTACACTAAAAAATGTCACCATGACTATTTACAGTTAGTATGGCTCTATCAACAGTCATGCTATCCTCCTTGGCAAGTCTTATGCCTCTGCTCTCCATGTCAAACTCCAAAAAGAGAGAAAGTCTTTATAAATGTATTTATCTCTGGGTAGGCAGGTTCTCTCAACCTTACCTGCGGATACGCACCTAATGTTCACAAAAGCTGCGTACTTGTACGCTCTGTATGTAAAGGGGCAGGTGCGTACCCCTGTAAAGGTCAAAATGCGCAAGTTTCATCTTTAAAAAGTTACTTGTGGTCATTTCTAGAGCATTCTAGAAGGTTGTTTGACGTGTATTGAGAGCCTCCAGATGGTTCATGTACCCCTACCAAAGAGGAACTTATCCCATCAATAAGGGAGCTATCGCATCCAAAGAGGGGATTATCCCATTGATGGTGGACCTGAATAACTTCCTCTTGAGCACTATAAATACAGGCATTGGGCCAGAAGGAGGAGGGGGTTGAAAGATAAACATTTCTAAGGGTAGATGCTACTGGAATTAGGACTCCCATTTAGAAGCTTGTGAGGAGAGATTGCCATCTTTGCTTGTTCTATTTGGAAGTGGGTGAGCTTTGTCAAAGTAAAGGAGAACTCTTCATGGACCCTAGGAGGGACTTGCACAACACCAAGGCTCAGGTTGTAATTGTTCCCTTTTGTTTCCTATTAATGCAAATGAGTCCATTCTTCTCAATAACTTGTTATTTATGAGTTGTTTCATGTACTCCTTGGTCTATGTGTTAAATATGTTTTATTTTATGAGATTATCAAGTGCTATTTAACCGTTTGATTGTTAGTGAATGCAGGTTTCGAAGTGAAGGAGGAGCTCATCCGGATTAGCGAGGCTGGACTACTACAACGGCGTTGGACTACATGTAGGATCTAAACACTTGATTTCTCGTATAGTAAATGCATGTTTAGAGAAGGATTGCTCTTGTTTGTCTTGTTTGTCATTAGAGAGTCTTAGGCTCCTAGGGAGGTTGGTTGTGTCCGCACTATCGACTCTTTCCGCCTGACAAAATGGCGACTCCACTGGGGAATCCATTGATGTGAAAGTATTTTCCTTTGTATGCAACTTTGATCTGAGAAAAGTCATTTATTTTCTGGTTTTTGGCTCTGTGATTTTGTATTTGGGTGGGTTAGCTTAGGGTCAGATTGAATTTAGTTTTTCTTGGTTTTTTCAGTAGTACACACCCTCTAAGTATTGCACAGTGCGTACCTGTACGCACTGTTACTGTGTGCATAGAGCGGGCCCGCACCTGTCTTAACAGGTTGGCTGCATACCTTGCTAAAACTTAAGAAATTTCCATTTTTTACATTTTTCCTCTTAGATTTTGCTTTTTCTTAGTTTTTACTGCCCAGATCCATTAGTCTCTTGTCAAAGATATTCACCTAAACTTGTTTCGATAGCATTGAGTGTTTTAGTGGATTTCATAGAAGTTTAAGCCCTGGGGTTTGATTTTTGAGTAGGTCCTGTAGTGACTTTGGCGGTAGAAGTTGTCAAGCCTTAGATCTCTCTGGTTTTGTCAGCCTTCTTAGAAGTCGGAACTGTCATAAAGTCTACCTATGAGAGCAACTTACCTTTGAGTTGTCTCTTTGGCAAATTTCGAAGTGCTTGTTGATTGAGTATTGAATTCCATTTTACAAAAAAAACAAAAAGATTTGAGTTTTGTTTTGACTGGTCTTTTGATTCTGCATTAGCTAGTCCTTGGCTTGATTGTGGTCAAGTAAAACAACCTAGAATCATCTTTGTGGGCTTTTGCCTTGTTAGGTTTGCTTTAGAGTAAATTTCCTTTTGATTTACTTGTGAGTCAATTTTTCATAGATTTTATAGCTTTTGAGATTGATTTTCGTTAAAATAGATTTATATGCTTTATTAAATAAGAGAAAATACAAAAACATCTCCTTTGAAAAGTTTTGTTTCAAGTAGCTTTGAGGGATTTTGAAAGAAAAAGAATTTTTCGTGCACGTAAGGAGTGGTCATGTTTGTATGCTTGGAAAGATAAAGAGAATTGTTTCTTTGATTGTCTTTACTAAGAAAGTTGTTTTCTATAAAATTTGCATTTTCCAACTCTCTGAGTTAGGAGTTTCATTGAAAGAGAAAAGTAGCATAAATCATCTTAGGTGCATCTTTGTAGTGGTTTGAGTCGATTCTACACACCATTGGTTTCATTTCTGCTACCTTTTGTCTTTAAGAAAAACCATAAAATTAACACTTAAAGTAAAATCAACTTAGTAACTTTTATTTACTAGGGCTCTGAAACACCAATTTGGATCAGGCTAGTGTCTTGGAGTAGGAGAGTAATTAACTCTCCAAGACAACAAAACCAAACAAGTAGCTTATCTTGTGATAGAATAAATCCAATTGTCTCATTTGTACTCTGGGAAATCTCCTCTTAAAGGAGAAGCACGAGCTCGTGTCCGAACCAGTGAGGGGATCAATCCTCCCTCGTTGGGAATGACGCGAGACACGCACGTATTACAAACGGTAAACCTCAGATTAACCATTGTCGAGGAGCCAGGGGTCACTTGTCGGTAAAACTTGGATTATTGTCAAGGAACCGACAAGGGGATTGAGCTTGATACTCTGCCCTTGCGTGCTGTCGGAGTGTAGACTGTTCCCCCAGGTGCATTTGTTGCGGTTTGTAACCTTAGTGACCATTATCTTTAGGATTCTACCGAGGTGACGGTGGAGGGAAGATCCCACTGTACCTGGAGCAGACGTCGGCTAGACTCACTTGGATTTTCCGGGGGGTTCACTTCACTCGAGACAATTAAAGTGGAGGAACTTGTGCCGGTCTATTCATTAAGCAGGTTGTCGGGGTAACTGTTCCACCCGCCACTTCTGTACTGAATCCGGCGATGTTGGGTTTCATCTCCAACTAGCGTTTTCGGTCTGGAAGGCTAATGTTTGTGCTTGGTTTGACGCCCTAGATTCTTTAGGTGTGTGATTCAAATTTGTTTGGTTCTTTAGAGACTTTAGGTGGTTTGATTTGAGATTTTACTTTGTTTTCGTGTGTAGTAGTTAAAAGTTTTTAGCTGTGGCGGAATTACCGAGACAGTCCCGTAGACTTCAGGGCCAGTCTCCTAAATTTGTTTCTGTGGCCAAATTGTTGAGGAGATCCCGTAGACTTCGGGGTGAGCCTCCTCGAGACGACCCGAGTAATCTAGAAGGTTTGAAGGTCCTTATAACTCCTCCTAGTGGCAGTAGAGTAGGTTCACCTGAAGAAGGAGAATCTTCCTTGGTAGTCCATCCAGATTACCAAAGTCTAGAGACAGGTTATAATCCCGAAGCTGTTACAGTTTCTGAGCTTGCTGGTAGTTTTTCGTCTACTAGTGATACAGGCGAAGAACCTGGAATATCTGAACCTGTTACTCCAACTTCTAGTGTTCCAGATTCACCAAGAGTAGAACGCGTTATCACCGAAAATCTTCCTACTAGTCTGATTGCTATTGAAGAACTTGCTCCAGAGGAGGAAATAGACGTCTCTAACCTTGAAGATCAACTTACTATTGAGCTCAGGCAGCGTGAATCTATCTTTTACAGTCCTCCTAGAAGTACTACTTGGTACCTTTCGTTAACCAATTATTTAGACAACTCAGGGATAGGTTTTTCTACACCTCGTACTCCTTTTCCACCTGGAGGTATTTATACTCCTGTAAATATGTTTTGTCAGTCATCCGTGTTTACTCAAACTCCTGAATCTTCCTTACACGGTGGTCCTTCTGTTCCCACCGGGTATCAATCACTTTCTGGTACCTTTGCGGGGGCATCTCCTCAACCCATTGATCATGGGTTATTAGCTGGAAACAATGGTAATATACCATTGGGTGTAGGAGACATTTACATGATGTCAGGTTCAGTTCCCGTTTCTCAACCTCAAGGTTGCGAATTACCGCCTGGGGGGCAACCTCAATTAACGCTTGGGCGGCAACCTCAAGGTACACAAATTGTGTCTGGAGGGCAACCTCAAGGTCAGTATGTGCCTATGGTGCAATACATGCCTCAAGGTCAACCCCAGCCTCAATATGTACCCCAGGGTTAACCTCAGTATCAATATTTACCTCAAGGGTATCAACCCCAAGGGTATCAACCCCAAGGGTATCAGCCTCAAGGGTATCAACCTCAAGGCCAAGGTCAACCCCAGTATCAGTATTTACCCCAAGGTTATCAACCTTAAGGTCAATACTCGAGTCAAGGTTATCAACCACCTCAAGGTCAGTCATATGTTCAAGGTATGGGAACTGTACCTTTCAGTTATCAATCCTATCCTCAATCTGGTTATGGATCTCAGTATTCTCAACCTGTTACGGGTCAATTCCCCGGAATGATGGTGTGGGATCCATCACAGGGTCAACAGGTGTTGCAGCCAAGTATACAGTTGGTACCTCAAGCTGGACAACCTGTAGTTTCTGGTCCACCCCAGCAACCACAACCTGTCCAGTCAAATGTTCAAACTTCTGTAACTTCGGTAGTTACTCAGCCGCCAATTGCACCTAGTACTCCATCTCAAACGGCTGCTGCAACTACCGCTACATCTGCCACACTTACTTCTGGAGTATCGACAGCTCCGGTTTCTACTGTCTCTGTAACCACTCCTCAGACATCTTTACCGTTGTCTGGATCTACGATTCAAACCATGGTCCAGATGCCTATAGGTCAGCCTGGTATAAGTACGGTTGTCACTACTCAACCTCAATTTGTTCATCAACCGTACCAGGGACAATACCAACATGGACAAGCTGTCCAGTAGCCGGTTTACCAGTATCAACCGTATCCTGGGTACACTTATCAACAACCTCAACAACCCCAGTACGGTCCGGTTAATCCTGGTTTTCCAGGAGGATATAATATCCCTAATGCGATTCCTGTTCCTAGTTATCCTGGATATCCTCCTCCTGGGACTGGTCTTGTGACCCAGAGTTTTAGAGATCCTAACCGGCAATTACCGTTTATCGCAACTTTGGATTTACCAGACTTGACGAGCCTAACGAACGATCCAATTCAATATCTTCCGTTCTGGCCGCCAATGCCAAATAAGTTGCCTAGTGATATACCCAAGTTCGAAGGTAAGTCTGGAGAGGATCCGTCCAATCATGTGATGACTTACCACCTCTGGTGTGCTTCAAATTCTATCTCGGATGATTCGATCCGCTTACGTCTTTTCCAGCGTACACTCATTGGTCTCGTGGCCAAGTGGTACATTGAGTTACCACGGGCCTCTTTTTACAATTTCAGCCAGTTAGCTACCTCGTTCTTAACTCACTTTCAGTTGCCGGTCAGATACGATAACGGCACGGAGTTATTAACTTCACTAAAACAATCGACGTCCACGTATATTTCTGATCACATTCATGAGTGGAGACGTCGAAGAAGGTTAGTGAAAGTTTTTATTCCGGACCAAATCCTAGCTGAATGGTTTGTTAAATCATTATTACCGAAGATTACTGAAGATGTAGCTAAGGCCGGAGTAGTTACTGAGGAGCAAGTCATTGCTCAGGCGCAGTACCTTGACTTAGTTTATACCCAGTCAGGTACGTTACACGAGAAGATTCTAGATCTTCCAAAATCGAATCAAATCGTTGCTGCTCCTTCAGGATCTCATGCCGCTGATGGTACGATTGGCATCGTGAACACAAAGAGCAAGAAGAAATCTTCCAAGACTTCTACTACTCCTATAATCACCTTGCCTGATTCCTCGACAGGAGAGTCTTCTCCCGAACTTTTCGCCGATATTCACGCTGTAGAGTCATCTATGGCCAAATCAAAAAACAGTGGAAAGAAGAAAGGAAAGAAGAAGACTAAAGCAGACAAGGCTCCGAAGGAGAAAACGGAAAAGTCAGAAACCAATGACGAAAAGCGCAAACCTCGATATCCTTGTCTTATTTGTGAAGAGGATCATTTTACAAGAGATTGCCCTCATCGGGCCGAGGTCGTGAAAATAATCAAAGGTTCTCCCACTCCTACTGTGTTAAAAGATCCATTTCCAAAGCAGGAGAGTAAGATAATAGGTTCTTCCTCGACTGCCAGTGAAGAACCCATTTTGATGATGTCTCATGTGCGGATTGCGACTCGATCACAAGATTATGGTAGTAAGAATCCTGTTGATTGTAAGGAAGCAAAATCTTCTCATTCTAATCCATCAACCTCAGCTCCTCGTTCCGATCCACTATAGATCGAAAAACCTAACTCGGACTTAGTAATCAAACCGCCCGCCAAAGGTGTACTTCGAAGGTCTGCTTTCAATCCACATGCAAGAGCGGCCCAAAATTACAACATTGTTGAGGAATTAGCTGTTTCACCCTCAGCAATGTCGGCTTTAGAAGTGCTGCAATCATGCCCAGCACAACGAAAATTGCTTTTGTCAGCTATCGGAGCTATTGATGTTCAGGACCTGACTCTGATAATCTTCGATCTAGAAAATACTACACCGCGTCTACCCCATCAAATGGCTTTCCAAATTCTAGTGATAGTCAAAAACACGCCTATTCACCGGACTGTGATTGATGAGGGAGCTTCTACGTGTATTATGTCGATTCAATGTTGGAGATCACTTGGTTCTCCTTCGCTGAACCAATCCCCGACCATCCTTAAGGCCTTTGATGGCCGTGGGTTCCGTCCGTTTGGTATTCTACAGGAATTGCCTATAGGGGTAGAAGGTAAAACCGTTAGTCTGGATGTGGAAGTGGTTGATGCCCCTCTAGACTACAACCTTCTTTTGGGTCGAAGTTGGTCATATGCTATGACAGCGGTCGTTTCATCGGTCTTCAGAGTAATAAAGTTTCCACATAACGGTAAGATCGTGACCATTGATCAGCTGACATACTTTTCATCCGACCCAGCCTCTTCAGAGAGTATCCAGCATGTCGGTAAGACGACAATCCCTTATAGGGACGTTGGCGTAGGTTTAGTTAAAGATTCCGATTTACTGGGAACTTTTCCTTTCCCTCCAATCAACGCAGACCCTTCATTTGCATCAATTCATATGATTACATCAGACACCATTATTTATGATGATCCTTGGATTGTCCCATCTGAATCTGAGATAGACTCATTCGGTGATGCTATGCCTTTGAGTCCATATGAAATTGCTTATGAAGTCGTCATGTCTTTTACCGACTCGCGTTCAACCCAAATCGAACAAATGAATGTGGTCAGTGAAGAATCACTTTTCACATCAACCTTAGAACGGATAGCGTTTCCCGAAGTCGTGTCATCTGACGAGCAACTTCGCGAAATCCTAAGTGTAGACGATCTACCATGGGAAGATCTCCATCATAGATCTTTGTTTTTACCTAAGAATGATGCTTTTGAAAATGATTTTTCATCTATCTTTACCGCTGAATATGTCAAAGATGCTCAGAATCCAACGAAACATTCTGATTCAGAGCTGAATTTAGGGAATATTTCTCGCACTATTCCCATTGACATTTCAGTGAAGCCCGGAATTGAGGAAAACATTCATATAGGTGCCTCATGTACAGAAGATGAAATTCGAACTTACAAGGCCCTATTCCAAGAATTCCGTGATGTGTTTGCCTGGTCTTACGAGGAAATGCCAGGAATCGACCCTGCCATTGTTGTTCATGAAATAAAGACCTACCCGGACGCTAAACCCGTCCGGCAACGGTTGCGTCAGATTCACCCTCGGAAAGCAACTGCGATTAAAGCAGAAGTCGAAAAGCTGTTGAAAGCAGGTTTCATTTATCCAATCCCGTTAACGGATTGGGTATCGAATATTGTTCCGGTCAACAAGAAACAAGGAACAATAAGAATCTGTATCGACTATAGGGATATAAATCGAGCTTGTCCAAAAGACAACTATCCAACGCCTTATATCGATCAAATCATTGATGATTGTGCCGGAAGTGAAATGTTTTCCTTCATGGATGGTTTTTCGGGCTATAATCAAATCAATATTCTACCTGCCGATCAACCAAAAACGACATTCATTTGTCCATGGGGGACATTTGCTTACTGCAAATTACCTTTTGGGCTTAAGAATGCCGGGGCCACTTTTCAACGGGCGATGTCTTACGCATTTCATGACATCAAGCACATTGTGCAACCGTACCTCGATGATTTGCCTGCTCATTCTTTACATCGAGCTGATCACCTTGTCCACTTACGAGCAATCTTTATGAGGTGTAGGCATTATCGAATTCGGTTGAATCCCCACAAGTGTGTATTCTGTATAGAGACGGGTCGATTGCTGGGATTTATTGTTTCAAAAGCCAACATTCGCGTCGATCCCTCGAAGTTCGAAGCTATCATCAAATTGCCTCCTCCTTCGAGTTTGCGCCAACTCCAAAGTTTGCAAGGGAAAGCGAACTTTTTACGCCGATTCATTCCAAATTACGCCGAGGTCACTAAAGGTTTTACACGGTTGTTGAAACAGAACGCTCAATTCTTTTGGGATGAGATTGCCCAACAATCTTTTGATGCACTTAAACACGCGTTGACCCATGCACCGTTTTGCATCCTCCCAACTACAACCAAGACTACTTCTTATACCTCGCAGCTTTGCATTCCACTATTGGAATGGTGCTAGTTCAAGAAGATGAATTCGGAGTGGAACATGTGATATATTTTCTTAGTCGGACGTTAAATCCCACTGAGCTAAAATATTCGCATGTGGAGAAATTGGCCCTGGCAGCCGTTCAAGCTGTCCAACGTTTTCGTCACTACATTCTTCTCTATAAAACTACAGTTATTTCGGATTGCAACCCTATGATTTATATTTTGACAAAACAACTGCTAGGGGGAAAGTACTCTAAATGGATCGTTATCCTGCAAGAGTTCGACTTGGAGTTTGAGAAGTCCAAGTCTAAGAAATCCTTAGTTTTGGCGGAATTGATGTGTGATTTCCCGCATACTGACACAGAAACTGTGGCAGAGGAGTCCATTGCAGACGAATCTTTGTTTCTTATCAGTACTTTAGATCCGTGGTACGGGGATATAATCATCTATCTCCAAACCCAAACCTTTCGGCCTGAAGCTTCAAAGTCGGAACGTTGAAAAATTCGGTTTCAATCCGAGCAATACAGGATTATTGGAGATACACTTTATCACCAGGGGGCAGACTTAGTTTTTCGACGTTGTTTAACTCACGAAGAGGCTGAGAGAGTTTTGAATGATTGTCACTTTGGAGGATGTGGCGGTCATATGTCTGGGTATGCCACAGCTCAGAAGGTGTTGCGCGCTGGCTATTTCTGGCCGTCCATGTTTAAAGATTGTATCATTGCGGTCCGAAAATGCCACAACTGTCAGGTGTTTGATCGCAAGATGCACGCACCACCTGCTCCTCTCCACCGTATAATTGTCGTTGGTCCTTTCGCCAAATGGGGTATCAATTTTATTACTTGTAACCCTCACTCGGCCGGGGGGCATGCGTATATCATCCTCGCGGTTGATTATTTTACTAAATGGGCCGAGGCGATGCCTACATTCGGTGCAAGCGGCAAAACAACTGCAGTTTTCGTATTCAATCACATTATAACTAGGTTTGGTGTCCCACAAGCAATCATCACTGACCATGGGAGCCATTTTCGAAACATCATGATGACTGAGCTTACAAGCCAGCTTGGTTTGCGCCTAGATAGCTCTACTCCTTATTATCCGCAAGCCAACGGTTTGGTTGAGTGTATCAACAAAGTTCTGGTTATCATGATCCGATGAATCATTGGTATTCATCGGTCGAATTGGCACAACATGTTATTTTTAGCGCTATGGGCATACCGAACTTCAGTGAAAACTTCAACAGGGTTCACCCCTTTCCAGCTAGTTTATGGCTTGGAAGCTGTGTTACCCATTGAATGCAAAATCCCATCACTTCAAATGGCTCTCGAATTACTCCCAGCTACTTCTGAAGAGGAGAAACGTTTATTATACTTACCTCAATTAGATGAGACTCGACGTGACGCTGCATTGGCAATCGAGACTCACGCGAAGCGAATGAAAGCTCAGTATGATAGAAATGTGACCCCTCGGAGTTTTTCGGAGGGAGACCTAGTGTTGTTATATGATCAAGCTAACGATAAGCTAAGTGCTGGAAAATTCGTTCCTATGTGGCATGGACCCTACATTGTAAAGCGAAAACTAGAAAAAGGGGCCTATGAGCTGGTAGATTTTGATGGGGACTCTTTGGGTAAACCCAGAAATGGACTTTACCTAAAGAGGTATTATGCTTAAATGGTGGGTGTGGAGATTTTTAGTTAGGTTAGGTTTTCTTTCTAGCTAGTATGTTTGTTAGTTTAGATAGTGTGCTTAGCTTAAAAAGTGTGTTTTTTGTCGTTATTCTGGCTTATCTTGGTTTTACTCTTGATATTGCAGATTTCGACGCCTCTCCAAACGTACATGGGATTTGCCGATGGTGCTTGTCGTAGTACACGGAATACCTCTTCTACAGCTTGGGTTATCTATTCGCCCTCTGACGAGTTAGTTTCTATGCATGGGGTGAGCCTCGATCAAACGACGAACAACATTGCAGAATACAGTGCAGTGGTTGAATTATTATCTGAATCTATTTCATTTGGAATTCGACGTTTGATAGTGAGGTTAGATTCTGAACTCGTTGTATTACAACTTAATAGAGTATATGCCATTAGAAATCCCGTGTTATTAAGGTTGTTTTTGAGAGTGCGTCTCTTGGAACATGAATTTGATTACATTGAATATCAGCATATTCCAAGGTCTTTAAATACATTAGCAGATGCAATTGCTTCTCGAATGGTTGACACAAATTTACGATAATCATGCAAGTAAATTTAAAAAACATTTCATCAAATATGTTAAACAAAATGAGCCGGTAATAATGAGATATATATAGATAGGAGTGTGTCAAAAATATACATTGTCTTCGATCATAGGTTGAAAAACACCTTATGATCGGCAAAAATGATAAGTACAAAAAGCCAAAATGTCATATGTGTCTACAAAAGTGACTAGTCAATCACTGGTGGCGCTCTCTATACGAGACCACTTCCCGCGCTACCCTACATAAGAACCTCCTAAAAGGTCTTAGGACTGCGACCACATAGCGCTGAAGTCGAATGGGAATATCATCTATGGTGGTCTCTAGTATATGCGCCGTCAGACACTCTAGATCCTGTTCCAGCTCGGCTAAGGTCTTTGCGGCCGCATCCTGTGGGGCTGGTGCTGGTACAGATGGTACTCTCCTCTCAAAAGCCCGGAGGTTGGCCGGACGCCGTGGACCTACATCTGATTTTGAAAATTTGTGCTGTCAGTCTTAAGGAGATATATAAAAACAAAAAAAATACATAATTTGAAAACTCGTGAAAAATTAAATACCTCTGTCGTCCCACTGTTCTCCCTGTGGAAGAACCATGTCCGGATCATTCCGAAAATCCATTCCGGCATAAGGAAAGTCCTGAATAGCAAAGACCTAGCTCTCTAGCCAGTGAAAGTAACCATCAGGAAATCAAACAACTGTTGCGCCCTCATCAGGATGCCGGGCCATTACCGCAACCCATCTCGTCAACTTAGGCTCCCGAGGCGCCCCAACTGGAACTGTAAGATGCTGGGGGACCAGCATTCGAACTCTCTCTAGGGAAAAGCTCACGACTAAAGGCCCATATCCAAAGGTCTTCAGTTGTCCTCTCTTTGCCCTGGTTAGTTGGCCCTTCAAATTAGCCAACACAGCATCGCACCAGTTGAAAATGGTGTCGTGGAAGCAGTCTATAGCCATCCGCATTTGGGACCCCGTGGCTTGGTGCAAAGCGGCCACGCCGCAAATTCTGGTAACAGTAAAGGCTATCACCATAAGTTCAAGTCGGGATATGTACTTGATTTCTATCCCCTTCTCACGGTTTTGGTTGTTGCACCACTCTAGCCAGAGACTAGCAAGGGATTGGCCACCCGGCCTAGTCCCGAATAGAGAAAGTTGCTCGCCCCTGTTAGGCAAGCCAGTGAGAAAATATATGTCGGAGGGCTCTATCTCAAGCTGGTGCTCTCCGATGTAGGAACATTGCTCCTGAATGTTCCACCTTTCACCCAGCCACTCAAAGAACGGCACTTGGCCCCTCATGCCAGGTATGGCCCAGTATTTGTACAATCCGCATGCTTTTAATGCATCAATGGAAGGTTGATGACCTATCGCGGCCAAATCAACGTCCTCGTGCTCTCTTTCATGCCAATAAAGCATGGTGTGCTCCCTGCACATCACAAAACATTAGTTAGGATACATAAAATTTAAAAATTTTGGTCTATTTTGGAGGTATGAGGGTTTCAATTTGTGTTTTGCGGGGTACGCACCCCGGCCTTTAGGGATAGAGCGCCCGAACGCAGCTTTCCTTAAGGTCGGGTGCGTACACCCCGTAATTTTCTCATTGGGAAAATATCGGGGTACGCAGGTCAGCAGTGCATGACCTGCGTACCCCGAAGTGCGCATCTTGAAACCCCAAGACCCCTAAAAAATCAAATAAAAACTTAAAAATGAATTCTAAACGGATGGAAATCAAGAGGGGGGTGTTGTAGAATACCTGGTGAAACGGCGTTCGATTCTGACGGTCGGATTCTCCGCAATCTCCACGGGAAGTTTCTTGTCAAAAGCCCTTTTCTTAACCTCAACAGTAAAATGGTAAAAATGACATGGTAAAAAGTCTTTTTATAGGTTTTTTGGATGAATGAATGCTAAGTTTGTTTATTTTTCACCATGAAAGGACATTTTTCAATTTATTTTTACCCATGTTAAACAGGTATGAGTAATGTGTCGTTTTTGCGTAGGACAAAAGGACTTTAGAGTAAAATCATCATTTTTCATGAACCAAAACATCAGAGTCATCTTTTAAGCCCTTTTCAGACTCCTAAAATATGAAAAGATCGCCGAGCATTTCTTTTACACTCGTTAAAATGGAATTAAAAGACGATCCCCTTATATCTCTTTTCTGACCGTAAAAACAGGAAAAGATTGCCAGGTTTTTGTCATTTCAAACTCGATACGGAAATAAAACGACGTGTCCTTGATCGCTTTTTACTTTTCAGGTCAGAGACACTAATCATGAAAGTACTCCTTGGTCGCAAGATCAAGCGGTTCTCCCAAGTATTATTTTATACTTTTTCGGGCTTGGGGGACACAAAATTACGAAAAAGTTCAACCTGGAGTCTTCTTAAGTTTTTCAGACTCTCTAAAATTGAAAAGCGCCGAGTTTCTCCTATACTGGGCTCGTTAAAATTTCACAGTAAAGGACCTGTTCAATTACAAACAGGAACGAACCACTCCTTCCTAGGGTTCGAATCAAAACTAGGTTGGACTCATCCGAAGGATGAGCTTATAATCAAGCATATGTTATCCTCCTCAAGCTTGTTAAAAATAAAGAGGTACTTGCCAGAAATGGTGGCAGAAAAGAGAGAAGAATGAGCCTATTTTTTATCTTTTGTCTCAGAAGAAACTTTATTACCACTCTTGGACACGACACTTTCCGTTCACCTGGGTTGGGAAATCCTTTGACTTAAAAGTTGATCAAAACACTTTGAAAGTCTTCAGCCGGGTTCCGGGGATTAACTTTGAGTCATTCGTCACCAAGCCATCTGTTGTGTCGTTATGTGTTCAAGAGGTCTGCAAGCAAAACTTTCACCTGCAAAATACTTGTCATCCATTTGACCATCCCTGAGTCAGTCCTTACAGCAACATTTCTTCAACTTGAACAATGATTTCGTGTTGTGGGCTTGCCTGCGACGGGTCGCTTTCTATCGACATCACCACATTATCTAGAGAGATGACTTAGAAATCGTCAGTACCTTGAAGTCTGCATGCATCAATGGCAGGTTTCTCGCCTTTGACATCAGTTTACATCATTGACTTTCGATCGAAGGATTCCGTGAAATGTTCGACATCAACTCATTCATTCACATCTCATGGATTGTACTGGGTACTTTGAGAACCGTTGACATTACTGGTGGTCTCTCTCACACTTGTTAACAGTTTACATCATCGACTGGTAATCAAGCGGTTTCTACCATGTTCGACATCAACTCATTTATTCGCATGGCTAGAATCGTACTAATTCGGGAAGTAGAAATGAAGACCCTGGATCTAGTTTCCACCATCCAGGTTGCGAGGAGTTTTGTATTCATTATCTAAGTAGACTAACCATAAACAGATGGTTGCGCCCATACTGTGTCTACAAGAGTCTATGATTATGATGTACTGCAAGATCATTCCTGTATCAGAGTAGTTAGTCTGTTAGTTAAATTTTTGATTTGAGTATGGGAATGTCTACCTCAGCGATGATATAATCTTATACATGTATTTTGTGTTGAAAATTGCAGGTTCTGACCAGGCCCTCCACGAGATAACCCTTGAAATGATAAAGCGCTTCACCCTTCCTAGATAATACAAAACCCTAATCTACTACAGGCTTCGCACTTTAGGGGGCAATCTGTTACACTAAAAAATGTCACCATGACTATTTACAGTTAGTATGGCTCTATCAACAGTCATGCTATCCTCCTGGGCAAGTCTTATGCCTCTGCTCTCCATGTCAAACTCCAAAAAGAGAGAAAGTCTTTATAAATGTATTTATCTCTGGGTACGCAGGTTCTCTCAACCTTACCTGCGGATACGCACCTAATGTTCATAAAAGCTGCGTACTTGTATGCTCTGTATGTAAAGGGGCAGGTGCGTACCCCTATAAAGGTCAAAATGCGCAAGTTTCATCTTTAAAAAGTTACTTGTGGTCATTTCTAGAGCATTCTAGAAGGTTGTTCGACGTGTATTGAGCGCTTCCAGATGGTTCATGTACCCCTACCAAAGTGGAACTTATCCCATCAATAAGGGAGCTATCCCATCCAAAGAGAGGATTATCCCATTGATGGTGGACCTGAATAACTTCCTCTTGAGCACTATAAATACAGGCATTGGGCCAGAAGGAGGAGGGGGTTGAAAGCTAAACATTTCTAAGGGTAGATGCTACTGGAATTAGGACTCCCATTTAGAAGCTTGTGAGGAGAGATTGCCATCTTTCCTTGTTCTATTTGGAAGTGGGTGAGCTTTGTCAAAGTAAAGGAGAACTGTTGATGGATCCTGGGAGGGACTTGCACAACACCAAGGCTCAGGTTGTAATTGTTCCTTTTTGTTTCCTATTAATGCAAATGAGTCCATTCTTCTCAATAACTTGTTATTTATGAGTTGTTTCATGTACTCCTTGGTCTATGTGTTAAATATGTTTTATTTTATGAGATTATCAAGTGCTATTTAATCGTTTGATTGTTAGTGAATTGAGGTTTCGAAGTGAAGGAGGAGTTCATCCGGATCAGCGAGGCTGGACTGCTACAACGGCGTTGGACTACAGGTAGGATCTAAACACTTGATTTCTCGTATAGTAAATGCATGTTTAGAAAAGGATTGCTCTTGTTTGTCTTGTTTGTCACTAGAGAGTCTTAGGCTCCTAGGGAGGTTGGTTGTGTCCGCACTATCGACTCTTTCTGCCTGACAGTAATGTAACGTGGAAGTCCTAGTGACACACATGTAAATTTGAAGACTCATGTAAGTCAAGCAGTCATCACGGAGTTCAAAAAGTCACAAGGATTAGTTTCACCCTTGGCTACATATACCCCTCATTTGTACATGCAAAAGACTTTTTCACCTTGGCTCCTCCCACATAGCCTTGAGAGTCTGTAATATTTTCTTTGTGGAGCGAGCAGTGGCTCCAATGCCCCACTATCGAGGTTAGTGATGTAATGGTGTACATATGTGTCTTGGAATTTTTTCTTGATTTAGAAACATGTTAATAGGAAAACAGTTTTCACACGTGCATTGTATTCGTTTGTAAGACTATTCTTTGGACACTTGTAATGCATGTTACTTTGACATGTATTAAGACAGTTAAACTATTTCAGTTGTTTTAGTACATATTCTATTGGAAATGTGTTGTATTAGTTGTTAATGATGTCTTGCCCACGTGGGTTATCCCGTTCGAAACTTGACAAATTCATTCATGTAAACTTGTTATAGCACCCGTTGCACTCGTGTGGACTATTCTGTTGGGTCTTCTACGTGTTATTTGTTCACCTTGTGTTTTTTACAACTGCATCCATGTGGACTACTCTACCAAAAGTTGCGCATGTCCTAATGTGTTGTGTGTCTCTAACAGAGTTGGGACTATAGCTCTTCAACCTGAGACTCACTTCCACCCTCTCCCTCTACAGTGAAAGAATTTTGACACAAGCGACATTAAGCACTCACCAGGCACACTAATCTCATTGTTCGAAGACTAATTAAACCACTCTCATGTGTTGACAAGCAAGATCTAAGGAAAATATTTAAGATAATGGCAACCGTGCCATCGTACCAGACTGGACTCCTACACCAAATGGTGTGAGGTCTAGTTGGGACATCATATCGGGGAGATCCCCTGAATGTTGGCGAGTCCAACACTGTCAACATTTCTGGTTCTAGAAGGAGGGCCGAATGACAAGCTGAGCCATCACAGTATATATTGAATCTTCACACATCTATCACGGATTTTGTTATAGTTCACCCTCCAAAATGTCTGTCCAACATAAATATCTTTCATGCCGAGAGGGAGTTCTGTGATGACTTGTAAGAAATCACGTATGATGCTGAAGGTGAAGTGGCCTGGCCTGAGCACTTAGATGACTCGCACACGGTCATGGAGAATGTGAAAGGTTTTAATGAAACAGGGTTATGTTCATTGCTTGTGCACACACTTCGTGACTACCCATTGCTATGGTGTCACATACTGCCTCATAACTCGGTGCCCTCATTCAAATAGTTTAGTGATATGATAGAATCTATTTTTCACCATGTTCATCCTAAAGAACTTGATAAAAAAAGGTTACAACAACGGAAGGCCTCGTATGAATCTATAGAGTAATTTTGGGGGTGCTTCCATCTACTCATGTTTGAAGCTCCGACAAGTTAGATGAAATTCCAATATCACATGGACATATTTGAATATTTCCTTCACAAAGCAATCTATCCCAATGATAAGAAAAAGTTAAAACCTCTCTCATCATACTTTGATGATGGAGCTCCGTAATTACACGCGAACACAATCATTGTCACAAGTGATTGTCCACCTTCCCCACATCAGAGAACTTCAACATTGCAGAGTGATGTGGGAGAAGGTGCACACATGTCTATTCAACTTTCACATCATCCCACCCTCACTACTCTTAATATCTATGTAAATTTTACTTGCAAGCCTACTGGTTGTCATGTGGACTTGTTACCTCAACCTTTGTCCCCACGTTCTACTGAACCTCTGGATTACAATGTATTGTGTTCTTCCATTCTGTACTCCACAATTATTGTGAACAAGGATCAAGTTGTCGACAGAGTTGGTGTTGTGCAACCAACCTGTGCTATCATTCATGATGAGTGTGTGTTGGAATCTGAACATGAACTCGCGGTAAAGGATGACCTCCTTCTGTCCCCACCTCCTCCTCTTTTTCTTGATATCTCTGGTGATTCTGCTATCATTCGCAAAACACACCCGATGTCAATCTATCATTTGATAATAGAGAGGAAAATCTTTCATTGAGAAAACCCTTTAATTTTCGTTTACCTTTTCCGAAAATGCAGAGGGTAAACATTCTTCCTTCTCATCTACCCCTCTCTATGATTCATCAAATCATGAGGATGTTGAAAAACATCCTGAATTTTTTTATCTTGGTTGTCGTGATGTCTGTATTTCTTCATATGATGACGATGTTGATTCACTTGTTGTTCTAAGCCACTAGTCCTTGATGATTTATCTATTGACGAAGTGGAAACCCCACAGGCTATTGAGGCACTTCAGCCTAAGCTGATGGTTATGTCAAGCCCTCGTTGTCCGAAGGTTAGTTCCACTTCCGATCATAAAATTTGTGAAACACCCAAGGCTCCTCATCACTCTCTCCTTCGCATTAAAGATCAATCAAACATACACATTTAGCTTCCTCCACTGGAATCACATGATCCCATCGCTTATGCACTGGAGGAATCATTCACAACAAGCACACTTGCAACGCGTAAGTTGTCTCTTTTTTCTCATGTTTGTTTTTTTGTCACAGTCAAGAGAGTGCATATGCTAATCATCTGTACACAGTGTGTAACAACACCATGGTAAGTCCACAAAGTTTTTTTCTTGTGCTTTCACTCTTTTCTTTTCTATGGATGTGTTTAAACTCAGAGTGTGTTGGTCTTCATTGTTATGTCTTTAATGTCTCATGGTTCGCTTGACTATGATTTTTGCAAACCATGCCTTCACCAACATGGGCCAACCAATGCATCGGTGGCTGCATTGGAAATATCACTTCACCTGAGTAGGCCCATGCACTTTTTAGCGTAGTTGTAGGAGTAGTGTTTGCTTCTTTGCTTTGATTTACTTTCTGGTTTGCATGCTTGTTTTCTTTCTTACTTGGTTTGGTTTGCTTTCCTACTGTCTTTACTTACTTGTTTTTCCTTCGCTTTACTTCTAGTTTCTTCTTTTTTCTTTATTTTCTTGCTTGTACCCATAGGTTAGCCTCTCGTGAAACTGTGTTTGTCTCTCACGACAAGCTAGGAGAATCTTAGAGGACTTGTACAACTATCAACATATGGCTATCTGTTGTCCTATCTATTTATGAAGAATTTGTTTCCTTCAATTGATGATTCCTTTATAGAAAATACATTCTGTTTAGAGTGAGTCTTGGTGAAAACACAAAGTAATCAGTTTTAACTAGTATGACCTACTCTAATTAGTTATTTTGGGTTAACACTTGTTAGCTCAGTCAAGTAGAGTGAGGTGAGGGGGGAAACCTTAACAAGTATGTTAGAGGTATAAATAACACACTTATGTGAAGGAACAACCTCTTCTGCTCTCAATAATTTGGGACCCCTCTTGCACCTCTGAAATAAATAAGTGCCTACATAGATTCTTTTGAAAGATACAAAATAAATAAATAAATAAAAATGAAAAATGAAAAATGAATATGGCGAGAGAAGATAAAGGCATCTTGCATAGGGAGGTGATGCAAGTAACTCCACCAGGGTACTGACCAGGCTTGCTAGCAGCGGAGTGATGATTGTGTTCCTGTGTGACTTCACCAGGGTACTACCTAGGCCTGCTCGCAGCGAAGCAACACCAGAGATGAAACTTAAACTCTAACAGCTATATTAATTTTGCATCAATATACCCCTCATCCCTAATCGAAACAAGTCAGTTGAATTAGCTTGGAAGTGTGCCGATCGATCAAGAGCATGGCATGTGCTACATATTTCAATCAAGTTAGTGTGGAAACCACGATGATCGAAGAATCAAACAATACTTTCAAAGGGTTTAGACTCACTTTTCATGAAACAAGGTCCATTCAGAGAGCTGGATTTCTACTAGTGTGTCATGAGGTGTTGTAGCAGCTACAACCACCCTCCAAAATTTTTGCTCACATGCAAATTTTGGAGCATACCTTGGATCGTGTGATCGATCATCCTTGGTTGCTTTTTGATAAGCTGATGATTTTAAGCTCCCTACTTGATCTTAATAGTTGTCCGTGTTCTCATCTTTATGAAGCATGTGTCATCTTTGGGCTTAAGGGTTATTATTCTTCATTAAAAGTGAATGTTTTTTTTCTTCAAAGGAAAGCATGTGCACATGAGTGGTTGTCAATTCATAGACATGTTTCAAACTAACTTCACGCACTCTTTTCACGAAGGTTGTTGCATCAAGAAAATTATGTCTTATGCATTATGGATGGTCTACGTTGTGTCACTAAGTGTCCATTTGTGATCACAATCTAGTCCGATCACGTTTACATACATGTCACTAATCTCACACTTAGCCATTTCCTCAACAACCTAACCTCATTCAGCTTCTCAAAACTTTTCACTTTGCATCTACAACCATCAACGAAAATCCATTGCATGTTGAATCCCCGCAGCCAATAGAGAGACCAACCTCCCTTGCCTACTGAAACCTCGCAGCCTACAGAGACCCCAACCAACACTACTCTGCAAAAATGCACAGAGGAGTCTAGTTGCATTTCTCTAAGAACTTGCGTAGAGGATTCCTCCCAGGACTCCCATCCTGCAACACTGTACTATGCCTTAAAACTGCGCAATGTTGTGCAAGATGCCCTGTTTGTCTTGCATGCAGAAACTATGCAGACAAGCCTCCAAAGACCTCATTCTGGCAACAGTCATTGTCTGCTGAAATTGTGCAAATCTACCTCTCAGTGACTACAGGAAAAGTTGACATGCTGAAATAGTTTCCAAGGAGTTGAGGAGAAGGACAAAGGAACCAAGTAATGGAAAAGATCAGGACCACTTGCAAACTTCGTCAGATGCATGATTATCTTAAGGGTAAGTATAGTAAGTAAAGAAAAGCTTTCAAATTATACCTCTTAGTTGAGTTTGCAGGACTACTTATCATTGTCATATTGTCATGTCCTCAGTAACATGCATGTGTGCAAACCCGAAAAGCCATTTTATGTGTTTCTTCTACATGTCTTGCTTCCTTTTCACTTGTTTGACCAATTTTCATCTTCGGCATGTTGATTGTTGTGTCCTGATTGTGATATCATTCTGGTGATGTTGAAGGTTATGTTCGAGTTGTGCTTGCTATGTAAACATCTATCGCACTCACACACGATGTTGTAAGCACTATTGCACAAGTTTTGACGTGGTCATTCAATGATCTATCACAAGCGTCGCGCTTGCTGCTTGCACTCGTTGGTCAGTCACACTAAGTGTCTGTTGTCTTCATATTTTGAGGTATCCTATCATCAAGTCATGTTGAGTGTGCGTTAGCAAGGCCATGCATGTACAAAGTCACTCGTTCAAACACTTAGTCATTTTGTTGAAACTCTATCGACTAGACCACCCTCCAACATCTGGACCCTTGCTGAGATGCACTACACACTCTCAGCTCTTAGTGATCATGTACTGCTACCAAGAATTACACGAAGCTTGAGGTTGCTTCACAGGAAGTCTGCATTGCAAAATCCTGGAATCGACCTAACTAACTGTCACTTAGAATAATGTATAAGTTTCTCAACAACCCATCTCAATCCACGCTGCCTGTATGCAAAGCCATGAAGCCTCCATCTAGTCAACCAGAGAGTTTGACCAGGTAGTGATGCCATGCCTCACGCTTCCAAAAAATTTCACAGAAGCTGCCAAGCATGCCTGCCTCTGCTAAGTGAAGAAATTTGACAGACATGGTGGACAGAGACCTACTGCCTATCACTGCATTGTCCTCAAAGTTTACCCAGTTCTATCAGCTAGCAATCTTGACAACCAACCTCCTGCTCCCCATGAAAAGTAAATAGTTTTCATGGGCTGCCTCCAAGTTTCCCAGTATCCCGCTCAACCCAGAAACTGTGAGGGGATGTCCTGCAGGCCTACCTCCCATTTCTGCATATTTTTGGCCCACAGCCCACTGCCATCCTCCCCGAAGAATCTACGCAGTTTTCATTGCCAGTGTCCCCCTACTGCTTGCACACTCTCCCTAGAAAAATTGCGCAGATCTACCCTCCTTCAGACCCAGATCCCGCAGATAGTCACTGTTGATATGAACTGCTCATCCCAGCCTTGTAGTGACCTGTGCGTAATATTCATTGAAAATGCCTGGAGTCCACATCCCAACCTAAAATGTGCTCAGCGAAGTTTCAGAGCCTTGTCCTCTCTCCCAGTCACTTGCATTTGAAAATGAAAGATAATGCACCATGGTAGACTAGGATATTTATCGCTTTGATATCATCTTGTCATGAGTGATTGCAGATGTAGGTACATGGATTAGACATAGCGTGACAACAAATGGGATGAATAAGAAGCACATGCAAGGAGACATGTTCATGAAGAAATGAACACATGGAGCATGCCAAGTACAAGTGAAAGGGAGGCATGCATGTAAAACATCAAGCAAACACCAAGACCTTTGAAGAGTCCCCACACCTTGCCATGCGGAGATGAAGCTATGATACACCAAGAGCACATCTTTCACTCAGCAACACTGTAGCTCAACATGGACACCACTAGAAACATGAACATACTAGCTTTGTCATGTCAATTCATGTCACGAGTCATCTCAGCCACATCGCTACTATGGGCCATACAGTTGTAATCAGTTTAGTGTAATGTGGGAGTCCAAGAGACCCACATGTAAATTTGAAGAGTCATGTAAGTCAAACAATCATGAGGGAAGTCAAACAGTCACAAGGGTCAGTTTCACCCTTGGCTATATATACCCCTCATTTGTACATGCAAAATAGTTTTTCACCTTGGCTCCTCCCACATAGCCTTGAGAGTTTGTAATCTTTTCTTTGAGGAGCGAGCAGAGGATCTAATGCCCCACTACTGGGGTTAGTGATGAAATGGTGTATGAATGTGTCCTGTAACTTTTTCTTAATTCAGAAGCTTGTTAACAAGCTAGCATGATTTCACACATGTATTATATTCATTTGTAACACTATTCTTTGGACACTTGTAATGCATGCTACTTTGACATGTATTAACACAGTGAAACTATTTCAGTTGTTTTAGTACATATGCTATTGGAAATGTGTTGTGTCAATTGTTAATGTTATCTCACCTGTGTGGGCTATCCCAACAGACACTTGACAGATTCATTCTTGTAAACTTGTTATAATGCTCATCACACTCATGTGGACTATTTCATTAGGTGTTTTACATTCTATATGTTCACCTTGTGTTTGTGACTACTGTATCCCTTTGGACTACTGTGACAAAAGATGTGTATGTCCTGATGTTATGTGTGTCTCATGCAGAGTTGGGACTATTCCCTTCAACCTGAGACTCACTTCCAGCCTCTCCCTTTGCAGTGAAATAACTTTGACACAAGAGACAGTAAGCACTCACTAGGAATGTGAACCTCATTGTTCGATGAAAAAGTAAACCACTCTCATGTGCTGACAAGCAAGAGATAAGGTAAATCTTTAAGATAATGGAAACTGGGCCATCATACCAAATGGGACTCCTACATAAAACAGTGTGAGGTCTAGTTGGGACTTCATACCAGGGAGATCCATTGAATATTAGCAGGTCCAGCACCATCAACACAACCAAACAAATTATCGGCGTCATGAAATAAAAAAAAAAACTTTTAAGAATGTTAATGAAGTACAAAAATATGTCACCGTCTGTAAAAAAAAAATTGAAAGTATCGTGGTATATGATCAACAGTCTCGTGACAAAGTATTCGTAATAGATAAAAATTTAACAAATATTAACCAAATCCAACCGAATTTAATTAACAACAAAGAAATCTTCGTCAGTTAACAATTTTTTGGACATTAATTGACAGTGAAAAAATGTTAAAAATTATTACATATAACAAATTGCATAATTTTACGAAGTCCTAAGATCGATGGGGACAACAAATGAGATGGTTTCATGTGAAAAATCCAATCAATGGTTCGGATTGGCTCTAATGGTTCTAATGGCTTATAGCAGCACAAAACTTGCCGAAATTTAGCGAGATGAGTAGTCTTGGGGGGATGGTTTCAAGAAAATAGTCGATCGGTTAATGAACGTCTCTAATTTATTATGGGAGGACGTAGGTGGGTTTCAAAAACCACTAGTAGGTATGTCATAAACCATTTGATGCATGGTAAAATCATGCACTAATTCTGATTCTATTGTACCATATGTGTCTTCCACTACACCATCCACGTCACAGAGTCACACGTCAATGACATGTCAATGTAGTTCAACTGTACATGCTGAATGGATCATTACTCCAACGTATAAACTTCGTCACTCTGATACCATTGCTGCATGCCCATTGAACTCCACAATAAATCATTATACCATTAATTTGAAATCATTCGTCATTTATACAAACAAAGCTTAGTTACGAGATGACAACTTACTGACTGGTAGTTTTACTAACTGTAAGAAAAGATAAGTAAACTAATTCTAAGCTCATAATGTACAATATCTCTAAGGACCAATTAACATGTATTTGTAGTGAGAGTGACCTAGACACTCTAGTGATATGGATTCCTCTACATAAGAACACTTATTTTATGATCTTATTTCATTCTACATGAGTAATTAATCCATCTTTTTTATGCAAGACATATTTGAAATGATTAGTCTCTTTACATAAGAAATTTAAAATTTGTTTTCTTTGGCTTTTACAAGAATCTGTGATGGTATTTACAAGTTAAGGTTATTTTCCAATCTTTATAGATTTTTTAGTACTCCTTGTTTGGTCCTTTTACTATCTATATACATCATTGTTCATTTGATGGTTAATGGTGATTGTTTGCTAGGAAACCAGCTCAAGAAAAAAGATAGAAAATATAGATCAACGCCTTATTATTCAGCCTCTTCGAGGGGGCAACCTCCTTTACATTACATAAATGAAGAATTCTTGGATGATTCAAATGACAAAACCTCCCTTCTATATATAGGCGTCTAAGGAGTCACAACATAACCTAGCCGACCTAACAATAATAATATAAAGCCACAAAAATAATAATAGAGGGATTCTATGGGGCACAATAATAACAATATGGAGACAATGGGGGCACAAAAATATTAATAAGGGATACAACTACAACAGTAATGGGGTAATCACTAGTATTATAGGGACCCAACATGCCCCTCTCCTTCAAAAAAGTGTTGTCCTCAATGCTTGAGTAGTTTTGGATGCTTCTGTATAAAATTCTCATCCTCCCATGTGGAATCTTCAGCGCATAAGTTCTTCCACTTGATAAGATACTCCGAAATTGATCGATTTCATAGCTGTCGAGTTCTTGTTTCTGTGACTGCTTCTAGTTCCAATATAATTTTTCCTTTCTCATCAAGTTCTCGCAATATTGTTTGAACTGGGAGCTTGTCACCTATAACCTTCTTTAAACATGAAACATGGAAAGCTGGGTGTAATCGGGAAGCTGCAAGAAGCTCCAATTTGTATGCCATAGTACCAATATTTTGCAACACCTTGTACGGACCATAATACTTTGGTGATAATTTATTATCCTTCTTAGCTTTCTTGAGGGACATTTTCTTATATGGTTGTAGTCGTAGGAATACCCAATCACCTACATCAAAACTTCTTTCGCTGTGATGTTGATCTGCCTGTTGTTTCATTCTATTCTATGCCAACATGAGGTTATCCTTTAAGAGTTGGAGGTCTTGTTGTTGATGTTCAATGTGATTTTCCACTGCTTGAACCTTAGAATTTTCTCTTAAATATGATGTGATGGATGGTGGTTGATATCCATAAAGTGCCATAAATGGGGTCATTTTTCTTATTGTATGGAAGGAAGTGTTATACCACCATTCAGCCAGAGGCAACCATTTGACCCATTGTGTCTATTTATCAGATACAAAGCAACAAAGATATCCTTCCAAACATTTGTTTATTATCTCAGTTTGCCCATCAGATTGAGGATGATAAGATGAGATATGAGCTAACTGAGTACCAAGACAAGAAAATAATTCTGTCCAAAAATTTCCAGTGAAAATGGGATCTTTGTCACTTACAATAATCTTTGGGTTTCCATGTAGCTTTTGAATTGTTTCCATAAATGTAGTCGGAACTATACTGGCTTTAAATGGATGTGATAATGCACAAAAGTGTGCATACTTGGTAAGTCTGTCAACTACCACCATAATGACACTCTTTTCCTCAACCTTGGGCAAACCTGTGATAAAATCCATTGAAACCTCCTGCCAACGTTGGCTTGGAATGGATAAAGGTTGTAATAGACTTGGTGTCTTAATTTTTTCAACTTTATTTTGTTGGTAAACCAAACATTCCACCACAAACTTTTGAATATCTGATTTAAGGACATCCCAAAAAATTCCTTCTTAACCCTGTGGTAAGCTTTAAAAAATCCTGAGTTCCCTCCTAAGGGAGAAGTGTGCAATTCCATAAGAATATTTTGTTTTAGCTGGAAATTCTTACAGAGGTGTAAGTGATCTTTGTACCATAATGAATCATTTTTCCAGCTAAATGTATCCGACGTACTCGAAGCTTGTTGTAACTTTCGAATAAGTGCCCACACTTCCTCGTCATTCTTCCATTCCTCCCTTGCTTCGTTTATCCAATCTGGTTGGATAATAGAAATGGCACACAACAGTGCTTCCACATCCTCATCATTTCTTGAGAGTGCATCTGCCACCACATTTTTCTTCCCCTTTTGTAGGATGATTTCAAAGTCATAACCCAACATCTTTGTCACCTTCTTTTGTTTCTCTTTAGAAGATAATATTTGTTCTAAAAAGTATTTAAGGCTATCATGATCCATTTTTACCTTGAAGTGTCTTTCCATTAGGTACGGTCGCCATTTCTTAAGTGCATGGAGTATTGCCAACATTTCCTTCTCATAAATAGCTTTGTGTAAAAACTTTCCCTTGATTGGATGACTTTCAAAAGCAATGGGTCTTTCATCTTGCATCAAAACAACACCAATTCCATTTTCTGAAGCATCACATTCCACAATAAAGGTTTTTGTGAAGTCCGATGTAGCTAAGACCAGTGCTTAGCACATTGTCTCTTTAAGATGTTCGAAGGCCTTTGTTGCTTCTGGATTCCATGAAAATGCATCTTTCTTCAATGATGTTGTTAGAGGTGCTACTATTCTCCCATAATTCTTAACAAACTTGCGATAATACCCTGTCAACCCATGAAATCTTTGCCGATGCTTTATGGATGTGGGGATTTTCCATTCCTTAATGGCTTTAATTTTTCTAGGGTCTACCTTAACTCCTTCATGAGATACAATATGACCAGATATTCCACCTCTTTTACTCCAAATAAACATTTGGATCTTTTTGCATATAATTGTTTCTCCTCCAATAGTTGTAGTACCCTATCAACATGTTCAACATGATCCTTCCAAGATTTGTTGTAGATTAGTATATCATCAAAAAAATACTAACACAAATTTTCTAAGGAATGGTTTGAAAAATGGAATTCATCAAACCTTGAAATATTGAAGGTGAATTGGTAAGGCCAAAAGGCATGACCAAAAGTTCATAATGACCCGAATGAGTTCTAATGCTCTTTTTAGAATTTATTCAGTATTCATTTTGATTTGATGATATCCTGAATGAAGATCCAACTTGGTGAATTAAATTGATCCATGTAATTCATCCAGAAATTCATCAATGACAAGAATGGGAAACTTATCTTTAATAGTGAGCCTGTTGAGCTCCCTATAATCTGGACACATGTGCCATGATTCATATTTCTTGTGCTCCAATACTACTGGAGCAGAGAAAGAACTTTGACTAGGTTGAATTATACCAGCCTCTAGAATTTCTGCAACCATACGTTCAATTTCACTCTTTTGGGCATGGGGATATCTGTACGGCCTGACGTTTGGAGGAACACTTCCTGGAATCAAATGAATAGCATGATCATGATCACAAATAGGTGGGAGCCCTTTAGGAGTCTCAAATACCTTGGAATGATTGTCCAAGACTTTTTGGAGATCTGGAGAAATAGATGATTCCAATGTGGAAACATCTATCAAACATAATTGTGCAATTACACCACATTGTTCCTTTCTTAGAAGCTTTGTCATACCGTTAGAGCTGATTACCTTTCCGGTTTCCCTACAATACCCCTTAATTCAACTTCCTTCCCTTCGACAAAAAATTTCATGAAAGGTTCTTGAAAATTAAAAGCTATTGTACTCAAGTATTGTAGCCATTGGACTCCTAGTACAACATCAGCACCTCCCATTGGAATGGAAAACATTGGGCTAGTCAATACATGTTCTCCCATGGATAGCTTGATATTATGGAACTTTCCTGAGAAATTTATTGTTCCTTCATTTGCAACCATCACTTGACACTCTGGTGTTGGATATAAGAAGCAATTCCTTTCTTTTTCTACCTTACAATGAATAAAATTGTGTGCACTTCCTGAATCAATCAATACTATTACCTTTTTCTTCATAATTTGTCCTTCTATCTTGATGGTTTGAGGAGTGGTAATTCCCGCTAATGCATTACAAGATATGGTTGGATTCATTTCTTCTTTATGTAGGCTTTGTTCCTAGAGTATATCCTCTTCATTTGACCTTTCTTGCTCGTTTTCTTCTTCCTCTTCACAATCTATGTAGAATAATTTCTTTTCAGCACACTTATGACCTTTAGTGTATTGGCTATCACAACTGTAACAAAGCCGTTTTGCTCTTTTTTCTTCCAATTTTTGTGGTGTTAACCTTATAGGTTGTGGAAGACTAGGGGCAACAACACTTCCATCTTTATAGTTGTGAGTGGTATGCTTCTTGGTTGCCATAATTTTGCTTTCCATTTTTCTTGCTAACCTGAATGCCTTCTCTAATGAATCAAGTTCTCAAAGGAAAACATCATGTTGGATATTATCCTTTAAAGTCCCTATGAACACATCAATCCTATGCTCCTCTGGAATATTTTTTACCCTTATGTTCAATTTTTGGAACTCCTCAATGTGCTCCATTATTGAACCCTTTTGTTTCAGACTTATCAATTGGCTAAAAAAAGTGTTGCTTTTTGTATTCTCATAATGTGTTGTTAATACATCCGTAAAAATTGCCCAAGTGATAATTTGTTCACGAAAGAAAAGCCATTGATACCATACAAAATGATTTGGTTCCAAATATAAAGTTTCAATACGTACCTTTTGTGTGTTTTGCACATTATTGAGATGGAAAAATTGCTTCATCTGTAATATCCATGTTGCGGGATCCTTGCCATCAAACTTCCTCATATCGATTTTTGGAATACAGTCGGTCTTAAATCCCACATTAGATCCTATGAAATCATTATTAACATTTCTTTTGTTCTCATCATGAGTTTCCTTTACTACCTTTTCACCATTAGTAAGTATTTCTTGTAGAAAATTTGTCAAATCTCTCTTCAAATCTGCCATGTCTCTCTTCAAATCTGTCTTCAAATCTATCATCAAATCATCCATCTTCGCTTCCATGCCCTTTATCTTAGCTTCTATTAGATTTTGTGAGAGTGACATTTGTTGCACGTGGTCCTGTAATTCTGATATATCATGTAGCATTTCTTCCTCTTCTTCATGAGTCATGCTAGAGCTTTTAGGTTTCTTATTAGGTGTTTGCATTTTCTTTCATCGGGGCATCAGTTATCGATAATAATGCTTTATTATGCCCTTTGAATTCTTTCAAAATAAATTTTCAAGCCAAGCTTAAGCAAAAATTTTAAAAAATCTATACACCTTTTTTCACTTTGTAGGAGCTCGATATTTCCTTTGATGTATCTCTGTACTTTCGGATCATCCAATTCTTAAATTATGACTTGCAGTAGACCTCTATGTCCTCTTTTCAATGCCACCAGTTTGATCCAGATTGGATTCTCCAAGGAAACGTTATGTGAAATCTCCCACTGTGTCTTGATTATAGACTAGTTCAGTACATCGAACTTGTACAACGTGCCACAAGTCACTGTTTTGACATATGGCTCTGAAAACGCTATACAAGAAACTACAGTCCGTCCTCTTTTTGTACCTTCTTACGAAATTTCAATCTGATGCTCAGAGAGAAGGTTATGATGATTTTCCCCAGGTCACCTTTTTGGAATGTAATTGAGGAGTCTGCAAAAAGACCAACTTCCTTAGATCATATCTCCGAAAATATAGCACGTAAAGATCTGAAATGTGACCCGATATTCACGCGATTTCTTCTCAAATGGGTTTTTTTTTAGCTTTTGAAACGTCGCAGAAACAAAGTTATAGCGAAAATGCCACGATGACCTGTTTGGAGCAGTGAAACCCTAGAATCCAAAGCTCTCATACCAAATGTTATGGAACCAGCTCAAGAAAAAGATAGAAAAGATAGATCAACGCCTTAGAATTCAGCCTCTTCGAGGGGGCAACCTCCTTTACATTACATAAATGAACAATTCTTGGATGATTCAAATGACAAAACCTCCCGTCTATATATAAGAGTCTAGGGAGTCACAATATAACCCAACCAACCTAACAATAATAATAGAAAGCCACAAAAATATCAATAGATGAATTCTATGGGGCACAGTAATAACAATATGGGGACAATAGGGGCACAACAATATTAATAAAGGATACAACTACAATAGTAATGGGGTAATCACTAGTATTATAGGGACCCAACATTGTTTATATTCAAAGCCTCTATCCTCATAACTCACGAGCACCTATTTTTATAAATAATATATGTAGAGGTTTTTAATGTTTTCCTATCTCATGCCTCTACATTAGAACCTCTCATACTTTCGAATTCATCTAATCTTGTTCAAATTGTTGGACACTCTTTTTAAATGTTTTGGTAATACTTCATGATTGGAACTTTTATCATTCTTATGTGTTTTTATCTTTCTATTCAATGCATCATTCTGAGATCTTCAATTTCAACTGTAATGTTCTTTTCAACTTTGATATATTTTTAACTTTTGGAGAGGAGTTTTTTCCTATGAGTCTATCTCATTTTCTTTGCCTGTGAAAATTTATTTTGTATTTGGGTACCTAATAAGTCCTTGTTATATGAACCCCAATCCAATTTTTTATTTGTTTGATATATGTCTATCTTAATGAGGTTGTCATTGTTATTTTCCAATGCATTTATTTTGTTATTTTCTCATGCATCCTTATCTAATGCAATATTAGTTGTAAGATTAAATAGATACGCTTTATCTAGCTCTCTCTTTGGTAACACTAAGCCTCTTTCATTACTATATACAAGAGACGTCCTATTTTATTGAATAATTTACAAAAAATTATATAGATCTATTTTGTTCAATGTTTAATGGAGTCTCACCTCCTCATGCATAATTCATGTTTAAGGCCAAATTTTTGACGTGGAGTAATTTGTGAAAAATGAAAAAATCATATAGAATAAAATTATTTTAAGATTCTTATAAATTTGAATATTTTGACTAATTATTTCCAAATTTTTTATAATTTGTATTCTAAAAATTAGTAAAACTCAACAAGATTTTTACAATTCCAAATAACTTTTCCTTCCTAAAATTTGAACTATTTTACTTAAACTTAAATTTCCACATTCATTTAAATTTATCAAAAATACTTATTTGAATTATTGATTTTGTAATATGTACTTTATTTATTAATTTTATAATATATTTTTTTCAAGCCTATTTTGAATTAAATTCTGGAATCAATTTTCCTTTTAACGAATTTTGTAATGTATACTTTATTTATTAATTTTATAATATATTCTTTTCTAACCTACATTGAACTAAGTTCAGGAATCAATTTTCGTTTTAACTTAATGTAAACGTTATCTTATGTTCTTTTAATTTAGAGAATGCATTTTAACATAATCTAAATATTAAATCATGTTTTTCAATTTATAAAAAGATAGTTGTGTATTTTGGGTTTATTTATAAATTTAGCTGAAATTACTAAACCGAAATTGTAAAAGAGTGGTAATTTCTCATCTATAAGGTTGAAGAAGAGCTTATTTTAATTTATCTTCTGGACCTGGGGAAATAATAATTTGGTATGTGGAGAAAAGATGTCATAAACACTTTGCTCAGATGAGACATCGAAGGGACCAAATCTTGGTGAACAATATACTCAAATGTAATATAGTATCAACTTACCCAGAAAAATATCTTCTCGACCAAGTGGTTCAAGCAGCCTTCGAGTAGGTTTATTAGGAGGCGTTTTTCAAAGCCTCTGTCTCACATTAAATGAGAATATTCAGTGCAATTAGCGCCACCACTTTAATATCCCTATGATATAAGATATAATTTAATAAATTTATTGGTGAATATATTAATTTTTAATTATTATTTTTATTTTTATGTTTTTAAAGACTTTATACGTAATGTATTTTGATAAAAATATTTGTGGTGCATAGTGTATATGTTTTTTTTATTCATTAATCAAATATGATATTACATATATACAAGAGTAATGTTTCAAGATAGGAAACTATTTTGGACACAATTTATTAGTTGATAGAATATTTCAATTACACATAAGTTTAGGAGCAGACTCTTCTAGATAGAAACAATCACAACTCAGACAATAGGAATTACATATTCCAATACAAACTCTTAGTGAGGACTTGTCTTCCTCATCATCTCAGTTTTAAAATTTATATATAAAATTAACCATAGAAAGTTATCATATATATATATATATATATATATATATATATATATATAATTTTAAATGTTATTTATATAGTTTTATGGAATGGAAATATATATATATATTTTAAATAAATTTATTGTTATTTTGTGGGATGATTTTTACAATTCAAGATAAATAGAAATATATAGTTGTAAATATTTATAAAATTTAACATTTAACTTAAAACAATAATACCAATTGTGATAAAGCCTAGTGTTTTTTTTTTGGAGCTCGGGGCGCGAGGAGCGATGGCAAACTAGGGTTTAGGGTGAAGGAATAGGTGCCTGGGAAGCTCGGGGCCGGGCCTACTACAGGGAAATAGCGGCCTCCTACGGAACCACATAGCAGAACAGAGGCGAAAATAATACTAGGGGAGTAGTCTCAGTTCCATGCCGGACTGCGAGGACATGACGGAAGTAAGAGAGGGGGGAGAGATCCCCTCCTACAAGGAGGTCACGACAGGGGAATCAAGCCGAGCCAGAGCAAATGGTGGACTAGGAAATCGTGGTAAGACATCACCGGTGATGGGAGTCGCATGGCAATCCAGAACAACAAGCAAATGCCTACCGAGGGCTTCTAAAAAACCCAGGTTCGTTGTCCCGAATAACAAATTGGAAGAGTATAGAGGTTATATGAGGGATCATGCGATTATATGTAAGTTTGTAGGAACATGGCCATCTGAAAAAGAGTTAATGAAATGGATATACCTAAAGTGGAAACCCAAAGGCCATATAGATCTCAAACTAGGAGCAAAAGGGATTTTTATAGTAATATTTACAAACTTGGAGGATAAGGAGAGGATATTTGAGGAAGGGCCATACTTTTTCAATAATGTAGGCCTATTCATGTGGCAATGGTAGGACTGTTAAAATCCGGAAAAAAAAAAGAAAGAATTCTAGCAGCATCGGTGTGGGTTTGACTGTTTGGATTCCCGATCGAGTTTTGGGACCCATAAATTTTAGAAGGAATCAGGAACTCGATTGGGACCTTTGTAAAGGTTGCTAAGACCACCAGGAGACGAAGATACACGTCATATGCTAGGATCTGCATCTACATGAATATTACAGAACCTCTGCCAGATCACATTGAAGTAGAATACCATGATGAAGTATGGCAACAACCACTAGATTACGAGCACATCCCATTTAGATGCAGACGGTGCCATGAGTATGGCCATCTGTTTAAACATTGTCCGCTAATGAAGGAAATAACCCACCAAACGAAGGGGAGGAAAAGAAAAGGACAGTGCAGGAGAGGCAGATGAATGAAGGGAATAGAGAAGGCTTCACGGAAGTTCAGAAAAGAAAGAGATCTCGCAATGGAAGACCAAAATAAACCCTCCAAATCCAGAAGATAACTAGGAAAACAAGAATCGGTTTGAGATCTTGCGAGATCTGGAAATGGAAGTGGAACGAGAAGAGGAGGAAGAGGAGTTGACAGAAATCGAGAAAGATTATAGAAAGGATAACGAAGAAACAAAGATTAAAGAGGTGGAAAAAGAGGGAGAAAAGGATGATAGGGAACAAGAGCGAACTCAGGAACAGATTCAAATGGAAATAGGCTCGCAACAAGAACAAGGAGGAGTGGAAGAACAGATAATGAGGAAACTGCTACAGGAGTGGAAGCATTTAGATGAAAGATTCATACCAAAGGATCAAAAACAGCTTTACAAGGACATGTTCCAAAGATACAAGGAAAAGCGAGGACAAGGGACAGTGAAACAACCAGAGCAACTTGGATCACAAGGAGATCATAATGAAAAAATAGGAACCATAGGAAAAGGCGGTCGGAAAAGAGGAAGAAGGCCTATGAGCGAGACCATTCAAATGGTGGGAGAGATGCTAGTGAATTCAGGGAAAGTGGTACCATTGTCGAAGGTCTTCCAACAACCCTCAAAACTTTTAAAATGATAATTACAACCTGGAATATCAGAGGACTGAACAATAAAGGTAAACAGAGATATTTGAAGGAGAGACTCAGAAAAGAGAAGCCAAATATTATGCTAGTCCAAGAAGCAAAACTAAAGGAAAGTAAACTAAAAGAAGTGATGAAGAATTTTGAGCCATATTTGAGATCATAGGACAAGATGCAACTGGCAGTGCTGGGGGAGTAGCAATTCTGTGGAACCCAGAGGTAGTCCAATTTGAAGACTGGACTAGCATACCCCACATCCTCTTAGGGAGATTTAGAATTTTAGGCTCTAAAGAATGGATCCTATTATCAAATGTATATGGGCCTCATATTCAGAATGAATGTAGGGTTTTCCTTCAGAACATGGCGGTCATACGTTCCCTCTACCGTGATTCGCCCTCGATAGTAGGAGGAGACTTCAATATGATAAAAGATCTGAGTGAGAAAAAAGGCGGGCTCAGAAGAATGGAGATAGACGTGGAAGATTTCAGAGAATGGATAGCAGAGCAAAGACTTGTAGATATCCAGACTACAAACGGAATACGTACTTGGAATAACAGGAGGGGAGGCAGAAACCAGATCGCATCTAGACTGGACCGATTCCTCCTCTCAGAACAGATCATGAACTGGGATATCTACATTGAAGTCGTGATCCTCCCGGGAATGGGATCAGATCATTGGCCGGTTAAAGCTGAAATGGATATTAAAGCTAGCCCCAAGAGGAAACCCTTTAGATTTGGAGCCTTTTGGCTTAGGGACAAAAACTTTATGAAGAAAGTAGAGAAGTGGTGGAAACAATGCAGTCAGAGAGGAAGAAATAAGATGCAGACATTTCACATCAAATTAAGAGAGCTTAAAGGACACATTAAGAAATGGAATGAGGAAGAGGTTGGGCATATACTCAAGGACTGGAAGATGTTAGAACAAAAGATGAAACAAATACAACAAGAAATAATAAATATAGGTAGAAGCAAGGATCTAGCCAAGGAGGAAGGGATCCTGGTAGGGAAACTTGAGGAGAGACGGAAACAAGAAGAAATCTTGTGGAGGCAAAAATCCAAGGTTAACTGGCTAAGAGAGGGGGAACGAAACACTAAGTTCTTCCATCAAGCAATGGTCGAGAGGAGGCAAAGAAATAGAATATTCTCCATTAAAAATGACACGGGGACGAGGGTTACACAACATGAAGATATAGAGCAAGTCTTGTCAAATCACTTCAAGGAAATACTAATTGAACCAAATGTCGACCGAGGAGAAGCGATAGAGGAAATATGCAAAGAAATTCCGAGCAGGATCACCAGAGAACAAAACCTAGCTCTGATGAGGGCAGCTACCCTGGAGGAAGTCGAAGAAATAGTGAAAGGCATGAAAAAGAATAAAGCCCCAGGCCCTGATGGTTTCACAGCAGAATTCTATCAAGCTGGATGGGACTTCCTTGGACAAGATATCCTGGATGTGGTGGAAGAATCAAGAAGGAACCAAAAGGTAAGTACAAGCCTTAATGCAACCTTTGTGTCCCTAATTCCTAAGGAAGCCAAGTCTGAAACCCCTCAAGGCTTCAAACCTATCACCCTCTGTAATGCGATATATAAGACCATGTCTACTTTAATGGCAAAAAGGCTCAAGCCCCTCCTATCTAGCATTATCTCCCTGGAACAAACAGGTTTCGTTGAAGGGCGACAAATCTTGGACGGATTGGTGGTCTCCCAAGAAATAGTGCACTCTCTAAAAGTTAAAAAGGAAGCAGGTATGATGATCAAATTGGATCTTTAAAAATCCTATGACCGCTTAAACTGGAACTACCTGAAAGAAATCTTAAGAGCTTGTGGTTTCTGCAATAGATGGATTGAATGGATTGCGTCTGCTATCTCTTCAACAAATTTCTCTATCCTGGTGAATGGAACTCCCTCCCAACCGTTCAAATCGTCTAGAGGTCTTAGGCAGGGAGACCCTCTGTCACCATTCTTTTTTATCATAGTTGTAGAAGGGCTAGGAAGGTACATTAAAAAAGAAGTGAGAGAGAAGAAGCTAAAAGGAATCCAACTTTGGGGTAATAACCTCCCAATTTCCCATCAATAATTTTTTGACGACATCATGCTGTTATGTAAAGTATCCTCGAGAGAAGCCAGAAGAATCAAGGCAATTTTAGATTTTTCATGTTAGCCTCTGACACCCAAATCAACAAGGAAAAATCTTGTACTGATTTTGTGAACACGACTGGAAACATCAGGAACTTCCTGTCTAAAACCTTGGGATTCCCATTTGGGGAACTCCCAACCAAGTATCTTGGAACTCCGCTGGCCCTAACCCCCCTGAGGATGTCCAATTGGCAACAAATCCTTGACAAAATTGCCAGGAAACTTGAAAATTGGTCCTTTAGATCCTTGAATTTTGCAGGAAGAACTGTCTCAATTAAAGCGGTACTCCAATCAATACCTATATACCAACTTTCACCTATGGCAGCCCCTAAAGGAGCGTGCACTAAGATGACAGAGATATTCAAAAGCTTTATATGGAGTGACCAGAAAGAGCAAAATAAATCATCCCTGGTATACTAGAAGGACGCAGTAAAGAGCAAAATGGAAGGAGGATTAGGCCTCAAGGATCCTTATGTTCTGAACCAGGGTTTGGGAGCTAAGCTATGGTGGTGGTGGCTAAACAGGAGAAATGACTTGTGGAAAAGAATATGGACAAAAAAATATAACATGCCTACAAAACCAAAGGAAATTCTAAGGATAAGTGGTACTCCGAAAGGGTCGAAAATATGGAATCTTGCCAGCCTCAATAAAGATTTGATTGCTAAGCATGCATTCTGGGAAATAAGGGAAGGCAAATTAGCAAAATTTTGGGATGAGGCCTGGCAACAAAGGGAAAGAATGAATGGAATGCAAGGCCTAATGGAAGTAAGCCAGAAAGCAATAGAGCAAGGCATTTAGTCAGGGACTTCTGGAAGAGGGAAAGCCAAGATAAAGTGTGGAGGACTTGGAAAGGCCCGGAAGAGTTGATGGATCAGCTAACAGGAGAACAAAAATAGATATATCAAAAGGAGATGCAGACAAGGGGGATCCTCATAAAAACTGGACTAGACATCTTAAGATGGGGTCACCTATGCATTCTGGTGGATGGTTGTTCCTTTATATGGACATCGACATATTCTTCTTTATGTTTGTAAACACCATACCACTAGACTTTACTTATTGACATTAAGACGAGTAGTCATTAAATGGGGACTTGGAAAATATAATTCCTACTTAATTCCTACTTGTCTTAATTATGATGGTTTCTAAGTAAAAGAGTTTGTTCTTGTTCTTTAGGAGTTGTTTAGACAATTCTTAGTTTAGTGTTTAATTGAGATATTTTTTTCATTTAGTATTTGGTTGAGATATTTTTTCCATAAATTGATTGTATAATTGAAATAAAATTTCTAATTAAATCAATACTTATATTTATATATGAGGTTTAATAAAATACAATATAATTTTTGATGTGCAATCTAATTTATCAACTTCAAATTTTTTTAATTCTAACCATACTTATCTTAGTTTCCCAAAGGAAAATGCAATTCATTCCTAAAAATATATATGAGTTTCGTTTAAGAAAAAAAATAATTAATTCCATATCTCAGAGAATGCAATTTGGTTACTTAGTAAACCTTCCTTTTATATTTCGTTATTTTGATCTATATCAATAAAATTGTGTCTTTTTAAAAGAAAGATGATCCTCAACAAAGAAAGATTTGTGCCCAAGCTTATGCAGCGTGCACTTTCGTCGATCATGAGAGAAATATTGTGAAAGGGTCTTAACATTTTAATCTATCAAATTAAATTTCAAGTTTTTCAGATTTAATCGTTATAAATTTTTGTCTCTATTTGGTATATAATTTTTGGTGTTTAATATTTTTATCAATGCAGTTGAATTATTTAGTTAATTTTGTTATAAATTTAGTAAATATTGGTTAAAATTATTTATTTCACTTGTGTTGTTTATCTAATTTAAGTGTTTTAGGATTTTTCAAGAGTGTTTAATCTATTATTACATTTAAAATACAATTTAAATAAATTATAATATCTATAATTGTATCTTTATATTTACAAATGTAACTATTTCAAATTTTTATAATTTTTTTAAGCATTTTTTGAAATGAGTTTCACTTGAAATATTAATAATTGAATCAATTCACATTCATATCCCAATCTATTAAATATTTTGAGATACAAATTTCTTTTAAAGTGAAAAGAGATTTTCTCTTTTATTTACAACTCTTATTACATGATTATGAAGAATCCAAATATTTTTCGTACAAGAACTATACAGTGATGAAATATTTAATATTTCAATGAACTTAATTAACATCCTTATAGTGATTGAAGAGTGTAGGAACACAAGAAAACCATTATATATTTAGTTGGCCATCACTATTACTTCTAATAGCCATCTCCATGGCAAATTATCCACTATATTGAAATCTTTGGCAAGGATAAGATGCTACTACTGATTTGGAATTTGTAAGTAAGAGGTCAAAAAATGGAATAAGTGAGAGAGCATTGTCTTCCATTCTCATTGACCGTAAAGGAAACCAACTTCGTGATCTAAGAAAGAGGCATCTTTGCATGAGCTAATGGCCATTCACGACATGGAGAGATAATTGGATGGATTGAAGGTTTATGTTTTTCTTATAAATCTCCCTAAAATAACAAACAGGTCTTTTAGTATTTTCTTTGGAATTTATGGCATAACTTCATTTTAGATCTGTATGTCAATTATTTCATGAAAGGAGAATTCCATTGGATTAATCTTGTCTTTTCTAAAGAATGAGAAACTACTATTTGAAACTTGTTGAGGGGTTGTCACCTTCTCATAGGAAATGACCTAAGATATACATTGTACATTATAGACAAGAGGTATGGTTGTTGTCCACTCTACCATATCACTTGGGATTCCATTACCCTTCAAAGGTTCTTCACCCAATGCTATATCCCATCGATATTTATTAATGTCCACCCCGACCACTCATTTTACCTTGTATTTCATCCACTATGGTTGCATTTGTCCACCCTACAATAGTCCACCCAACTATATCCATAATCTTTTCATCCATTATCTCTACAACCATAAACACTACACTAGCTATTGGGTTGTGGACAATGATCTTGGTTGAACAGGGAAAGAAATAAAAGGTAAGAAATGAAATGAAACACACATGAAGAAATATAACAAAAAGAATACCAATATGCTTGAAACTCAAGTTCCATTATTGAATGAAATAAAAAAATATTGTAGAAGACAAATTGGCTAGAATGGTGGTAATTATCTCTGAACAGAGAGACGTGATTACTACACACATTTGCAAAAGTTATTACAAGAGGTTGAACGAAAGGAATTTTAACATAAATAAAGGAACCTAGAGGCCCAAAAATCTAACTGTAGAAGAAGAGACAATAAAAGGCTTTCAAGCACCAAGGTGGTTAGTTGGTACACCAATGTCCTAGTAGTGAACATTTTTCATACAATATCAATTTGGGGCTTATAATAGCTCATTGAAAAAGAAATATCCAAGGACTACAATTTTTAACTAGAGAAAGGCATGAAATTGCAACCTATGGCCCTTGAAATTACCAAATAATATCATTTAAGACCTGAAAATGGCCCTGAAAGTGCAAAATCCAAAAATCATAGAAAAACATCTAAGAAGATAGAGAACCATTGAGATAATGGAAGATGTGGGTGGTCATCAATATCCACGTAGATCAATCCTCCCCCTTAGGAAGCACTAGTGTCCATTGTGTGAACTTCCCTCATTAGATGGGGAAACTTCTAGTAGATGTGGCTCTTGGTGAGGCACTTGCCTTGGGGAAGAACTTGTCTTGCTTTGACATCTCAGTAGAATTATGTGTTGTTGGAAAGTATTCCTTGCCTTGGTGTGCATGATGTGATTTACTATAGTGTATCAGATGTAGTTACTATAGAGTTCTATGGGGGGGGCAATTGCTGGGATCCCTTTGATGTGTCCAACAAAGTTGGAAAGTATGGCTAGTTGTTCCACATTAAATACAAGGTGCAAGCCAAGCAATAGGTGAATACTTAATTGAAAATCATTTTCAGCTACAACCTTTATGTTTGTGTAAATCCCACAACAAAGTGGTTTGAAGTTCCTATAAGGGCCTATGTAAATGTATCCACACCTTATCACCAACCGCAAACTTATGTGGAGCCCTGTGTTCGTCATGTGTCAGCGTGTATTTGGAAATGACCTTTCACAAAATATGATGTAGTTGTTGTTGCAGGTTTTGGATCCATTAAAAAAAAAAAAAACTTCCCTATCTGCCTCAATCTCAGCATTCGAGGACTCTACTAGTGAAGATGCAATAGGCATAACAACATTAGTTAGGGGTAGTGGTTAGATCACCAAGCACACCTTGAAAGCTCTTTGGAAAATAAAACTATGGAGAGATTTATTATAGTTATGATGACCATATGAAAGGATTTTCTCCCATATACATATGTGATTTTTAGTTACATATGTGCAAGATGTGCACAAGCATCATGTCGACCACTTATGTTTACATCAGCTCCTAGTGCCTACAAGTTTGTTGTCATCCTAACTTTCTGAAAGGCAAAGTTAGTACCATTAAATATAGGAGTTCTGATAGAAAATAGTTCTTCATGACTACTCATCTTCACTGATATCCTTTAAGCAATCAAGCTTCTGTCGAAGGACTTGCTATGATTCCAATTGTTGGGAAAAATACAAACGGGGTGGGGCGGGGGGAATCAATATTTTAAAACCATTAAACTTTTCAATTTCATAACTTGGTTTCTGTACACGACTTTACTTAAGGGAACCTGCATGTGTATGCAACTATTATTCATAGAAAAACATATTTTTTAGTTAATTCATATTTAGTTTATCTTAAGCCAATGCATCAGTAATTAATTCAACAATATATCTATAGTGACCATGTGTAGTAGGAACAAAATACACCATCACACATAATCAACACACATGAACACCATGGTTTAAGGTGGAAAACCAATGTGGTAAAAAACCACCGCTATGGTCATCTCTATCTTCTTTTTAATATAAATAAAAACTTATTACATTTTTTTATTGGCACAAACTCATACCAACACACAGGAACCCACATGTAGAAGGCTACAACCTTCGTTCATTCTCCAACTCCTATTGGAAGGGCGCTCCAACCCCCTAATTGCATTTACTGGCACCCTCCAAAAGGGAGATTCAACCCTCTGATTTGATTTACCAACCACCACTCGAAGGAATCTTTAACTCAATCATTGAATTCTCCAACCCTGAACATTCTGTGGGCCACGTTTCATAAATTTTCATACTTGATCCACCTGATACACAACATCAAAACTTGTAGGCCATGTTTCATCAAATTTTCAAACTAGACCCACTACCAACATTTAAGCCAAAAACCAAATATTAAAACTGAAACTGATCTCTACAATAAATGACTCAATCATCATCTGAAAAAACCAATCTCTAACCCAACTGATTTAACCATCAACTAAAACCTAATCACTGAATAAACCAAATCAAGAAAAACTCAAGCAATCAATTGAAATTCAAACTTAAACAATCAAAACAATTAGATTGTTGTAACCAGAATACTAATCAACATATTTCATATCACAAAAACTAGATTCTATTACTGCACACCCTGATCAACCATATATCAAAATATATTTGCTACTTTACAGTATAAAACATTCGTGTCTATGGGTTTTCCATGAAGCATACCTGCATACAGATCTTAAACCACTGAATCCTAAAAACCAAACCACTGTCACTCTGAACTAAATATTGTATCATTCAAAGATCCACTGCATCATTAAGAAACAATCACAAAACCTTCATTGAAATTCAATCACAAACAACATGTATGTTCATCATTGTTCAATTAGTCAATTCATCTTTTCAACATTGTTGTTAAGCCCAGATCATCAAGAAAGACTTTGTTGATAGACAAAAGGAACACAAAAATACTGATAAAACTAATCAAACATCCATTTTCTTGAAAAGACTAGTTTCTATATGCACTTTCCTCAAAACCATACCCACATGTATATGCGCTTTTCAGGAAACCAACTGCGTATAGATCATAATATATATGCAACTTACCAATATCAAACTTGTGTGTATAAGCACCCTTTAGGCTATAAAACATGTGTATAGATCTTCATTTACTGGTGCAAAACTTTGTTGCATCGTAAAACTTTAGACATACCCATATCTCGACATACACAGAAAAACCATGTGTCAAGATATTATCAACACTCATCAAATAAAGTCATAATCAAGATTGTCAACTCAGATCTATTAGATTTGATCCATCATCAATTTCCCTAGTGCATATTTAGTTTTAGATTAAACAAAACATCAACAATCCATTACATGCATATTTGCTTCAAATCTAACTATTCATAAAATATTCATCAATTTCACACCTTCTACCACTTTTATCTTCATATCCTTATATATCTAGAAGCACTTATCCAATACCACATGTCAAAACCATACTTTGGCTGATGGTTTTCTTAGACGGGATCAAAACATCCATTGTTGGGCTTAATACCATAGGGCAATACCATGGCATGGACCGTTGGTATTTAGAATACCATGGTGCAGAAATTTTACGTGCCTTTCCTTTTTCATATCTGGGTGTGTACGTGGCTTTGCTTCGCAGAACTTGCATATACTCTGCTTTGCTTCACCAAACCTAAGTGCGTACACTACTTTGCTTTATAGAACCTGTGATACTTGAATTTGCTTCATAGAACATGTGTATATGCGACCTTGCTTCATCAAACCTGCGTATATTTCTTTAAACTTCATCCTTATCATCTATGTGTCTTTGAACTTCTATTCATTTCAACGCATTAATCATCTTTATCATTTCTCTATCCCTAAACTTATATGCCTTTGATCAAACTCTCTGTCACATGTAGACACATCATGTTGACATCTTCATCAAGCAGGTTGCCATCAAATCACAACCCATCAAATAGGTTGCCATCAAGGACATCACATCACTCATAATTCCAACAATGTTTTTTTTTTCATATAGAGAAATCAATATTTGGTATATATTTTGGTTGAACATATGACGCATGTGTAGCCAACCATGATCCAAGTAATTTTGGAGCAACCAACCCCAACGAATTTAATAAAGCTCCGTAGATTTTTGGTTCTTGATAATTTCTCCCCAACATTCATATTGGACTTATCTCATATCACTTGGCCCTTAATTAAACTAGTCAAAATTGGATCGAAATAATTTATTTCTTGGTTTGAGTCACAACAAAAATAGTTTGAGGATCTAAAACATCACTTTGATTTGCACTAGTCTTCATCCTAGAAAACTTACAACGACTATTTGATATTGACAAAAGCGTCTTTGACTATGCTCTTGGTGTATTCCTCACTCTACAAGGACATCTAGTGATCTATCATAGTCAAACAACTTGTAATAATATTCAGATGTACCCCACCTATCATAGGGAGATTTAATCCCTCATGCAGACCTACTAATAATGGAAGCATCATAATTTAGGGAAAGATAAAATCCTTCACACTGATCAAAGGCCTCTTTAATTTATGCAAACATAAGGAAAGTTGTAGAATGATTGTCATAAAAAATGGTCCACATATTTGCAAAATTCCACTTGAACATTAAATGCAATAAGATAACACAAATCATGTTCTAATCTTTCTAAATCATCCCTTGGTTCTGGCGCTAAATTAAAATTCTATATATAAATGTGGGCGTGAAACATCTAGGTGGCCATAATTATACAATAGTGACACTAACTTTTCTTCCATTTACCATATATTAATTGCAAGAAAACAAGTTATTAGGTCCCTATAATACTAGTATAGCCCCTTATTTTTATTGTTATTGTAGCCCCCATTATTTCTATTATTGTGCGCATGTAGCCCCCATATTGTTATTATTGTGCCCCATAGAAGCCCACTATTATTATTGTTGTTCCATTACATTATTATTGTTATGTAGGCTCTGATTATATTGTCACCCTTTAGACTCGTATATATAGAAAGGAGGTTTCTTCATTTGAATCATCCATTAATTGTTCATTTATGTAAGGTAAAGGAGGTTTCCCACTTGAAGAGGGTAATTTTTAAGTCACTGATATATCTATTTATGAGCTGGTTGCATAACATTTGGTATCAGAGCTTTAGATTACAGGGTTTCGCTCCTTCAAATAGGTCATCTTGGAATTTTTGCTATAACTTATTTTCTACGAGGCTTCAAAAGTTGAATTTTTACCTTGTGAAGCCAAAATCTCAAGGAACTTCGTGTAAAAAAATTAGATATTGGTTCTCTATAGCTTTGGAGATATGTTCTGAGGGCATTAGGGTTTTTGTGCACTCTAGAATTCTGTCTCAAATAGGTGACCTAGGGAAAATCATCATAACTTTCATTAAAGGCATTAGATTTGACTTATGTAAAAAATCGCTGAAATTGCATAGACTACAAATTTTCATGTAAAAATTCTAGGGCCGAAGGTTGAAATAGTGAAATGTGGCATCCCATACAACTTCTCTCTACTAAACTAGTCCATAATCAGGTCATCATGGGAGATTTGGCATATCTCTTTTCTTGAAGAATCCAATCTCAATCAGACTTGTGGGGTTGGAAAGAGGACCCAGAGAGATACCAGAGGAAGACATTTGAAAGCTTGGAGATCCAAAATTACATAGTTAGAATTGTTTCGATATGGAGCTCCTATAAAGTAAGAAAAAGGCTTGTATTTTTTTAAAATTTTCATAATGTTTGTTTGAAAAATCAGTTTGAAGTGATTTAAAGGGCATAGTCAAGAATATATATCATTGTTTGATTTCAAAATTCCTTGAAAAGAAACAATGGACACACCTAGTAAGCAACCAAAAAGTTCTTCTATGACACATGAAGAAGACGAATAAATGCAACATGATATACCAAAATTGAAAGATCAAGCACAACAAATTTCTCTCTCAGAAAGAGTAATCAAAGATGAAATTGAAGTTAAGATGGATGGTTTGAAGAATAGTTTAAAATCATACATGGAAGGTTTTAAGGATGACATGAAAGCTAATATGGATGGTATAGAATCAAAAATGAAAGGCAACATAGAAGATCTGAAGAATGGTTTAAACACATACATAGAAAATTTAAAGGAAGATTGAAAAAGTTACTACAAGAAATTCTTCCTAATGATGAAAAGGTATTAGATTAAACTCATGATGAGAACAAAAGAAATTTTAATCATGATTTCATAGACTCCAATGATGGATTGAAGACCCACCATCTCCTTGCTGCTTCTGGTAGATCTTTCGTGACCGGAGGAAATTGGCTATCCTCCGGTAGATCCCACGTGACCAAAACAATAGATAGTAACAGCCATGAGTATTGTAACATTTTGTTGTTGTCCAATGCCTCCCTAAAGTTCGTGAGGAACTCACTCCACAGGTAGTGCACCTAGTTGAATTTTACTCCCTCCACGCATTGGGCTGGTAATGAGACCACTGGTGTCGGTACCTCGTCTGCGTGACACTTCCTCATCATCTTGCCAGCCAAGATCTAGGTGGCCACCTTCACCACGAGGTTCATAATACTTGAAATTGAATATCTACATGACTTCTCCACAAATTTAAACTTGTCCTTCAATCTTTCGGTGAGGTCGCGCTCGCCCATCTTTCTGCCAAATGCCTTGGCCGGATTCAACCTTGAATGGGTTAGTAGGGTGATCCTCTGGATCATCATATAACCTATAGGGATTGGCTCTCCCAACCACAGGAACCCATCTTGCACCAAGCACAACAACTGTTTGATAACTATCAAATTTATGGGAGTTTGGCGGTAATGCGACACCCATAGCATATTCAACAATCCTGCTCTTTCCACCCCACAAGTCCGTTTCACTGGTTCTAGTGTGGTGACAGCTGAGTCCTTGTAGAATACTCTCTACATGAAATTATCAGTAGCCAGGAGGGGGAACTCCTTAGTGTCCCCCAAGTTCCAATCCTCTAATCTCAATTGTGGGATGCGCGGACCTTAAAATGTTATTTTTTCTAGCAGCATGGGTGTGTTAAGGAGAAAATTTCCCTCGTGAGGGTCCTTCAGGACCTTTACCTTGCCCTTACGTAGAGTGATATTTCTGGCAGCTTTGAAATAGGGTCTACCCCCTCAATATCAATGTCCTCTATGCCCATATCAGTTTCCTCTACTCCCTCATCGGCCTCTAGGTCTACCACCTTTCTTTTCTCCTGTGCAGTTGGCTTCTCTTTTCTCTTATGCTTTCTTGGTGACTCATGCACTGACTGTGTCACCTTCTCTTTATCCTTCTTCATCTTGGAAGCCTCTCCTTCCAGTGTAGGCTTTGGCCTAGGCGACCTCGGTGATTTTGGCACTCCTACGGGCACCTCCATACTTACAACCTCAGGGGTAGCTCCCTCAGAGGCCATAGTTCCTTCTGCGCTTATGGTTTCTATTGGTGTAAACATGAGGCTATTAAGGAGCTCCTAGGTTTCCTTAGGTAACTTTTCAAACACTGAACTGGCCACCAAGTCCTAAAAAAATGCAAGTTTCATGCGCAACTGATAGTAGGACACATAAACTTTGAAAATGCAAAGTGTTTTTCATTAGGCGACCAACTGTAATTTATAGGAAAATTTGAATTCAAATCCAACCATTCCCCCCAAAATCTGCTAATAAATGCTAGATTGGCGGTTGATTTTCAAAGATCTCGCTCTAAATTTCAGCCTTAAATGCCACCCGCCATGCTCCTCTTAACTGTTTTCTCACTTTGAAATCATGAACAGTGACAGTAACGGTCACCTTTTGGCTGCCTTGTGTGGTCTCCCTTTCTATAGCGCAGCTCCCTTTGCACTTTTGTTGATGGTGTTACATTCTTCGATCCCACGCAGTCCCCTAGTCACACAACTATACAACCTAGGAAATGTAGTTTATAGTCCCATGCCTCCTTTCAACTGCCTCGTGCACTAAGAATGTGTTTCCATCATATAGTCATCTGGATGGATCCCTAGTGTATGGCTTCAATTGGTTGCCATTTACCTTTTCGAGAAATGGATCTCCATTCAATTTCACTAGTTGGACTACTCCACCATCGTTAATCTCTTTCATGACATATGACCCTAGCCAATGCATCTGAAATTTTCCTGGAAATTTATCAAACTTGTTGTCATATAATAAAACCAAATCATTTACCTTGAAGGTGTGTAGTTTGATGTGTCGGTCGTGCCACGCCGTTTTGCGCTCCTTCTGAACTTGCTGATGGAATCTAGCCAAAAATTTTATCATCCTCAAGCTCTGTTAGCTGCACGAGCCTCTCTAGCAGGGCTCCACGATCCACCATTCCTGTGAAGTCCTCTATGCTAGACTAGGTAAAATATACTCCATTAGCATCATAGCTTCTATGTCATAGACCAACCTGAAAGGTGTTTGTCCAGTGAGCTTCTTACAAGTAGTTTTATAAGACCATAGCACCCCGGGTACGCGGATGTCCCAATCATTCCTCTGCGCATTACAAACTTTTGTCAGTGCATTCTCCAATATCTTGTTAAATGCTTCAACCATCCCATTAGCCTGCGAGTGATATGACATGTTCTTTTGATTATATACTTGGAATTCCTCCATTACCGCACGGATCATTTCATTAACGAAATGTGTATTGCGATCGTTCATAAAATATTTAGGAAATCAAACCTAGTCGTCACATATTCAAATAGGAACTTTGTTGTTCTTGCCCTTGTAAAATTGTTTACAGACTACACCTCCGACCATCTGGTCAAATACTCAGTCACGATGATGATATATCGTGCACCCGTCTTCATTCCTAGACGTTAAATTGGTCCCACAAAATCAATTTCCCATTTCTTGAATGGCTACAACGACAATTGCAGATTTAGAGGCAGCTCATCCCTCCCCGATGGCCTGCCTATCCTCTAACATGCATCGCATGCCTGAAAATAAGCTTTGGAATCCTTATGTAGTGTCGGCCACCACAACCCAATGCTTAAAATCTTTTGCATTATTGCTTTGCCTGCATAATGGCCTCCCGGAGCCCCTCCATGAGCTTCGACTAGGATGTTTCTTCATTCGAACTGAGGCACATAACATCGCAATGTCTCATTTGCACCCATTGATGACCCTCGAATTGGGTAACTTATTGGGCACATTTTGCCTAATTGTCCTTGTTCAATCCTCCATTTATCATAGATTATGCATGTTTTTCTAGTATGTTTATGTTATTTGAACGAATAAGGGTGGTTACTATACCAAGGAGGCTAATACGTGGTCATTTCAGGTTTTTTGGACAAATTTTGGAGCAAAAACAAGCAATTATGGCCCAGGTGATAGCCAAGCTTGAGGTGACAATTCGTAGGGAGGTTGTCTGTGGCATTAAATGGCCCTTCCTTGAAATCTCCACCCTCAACTCTGAGCTCAACAGGCCACCAAAACAAGTTCTAAAGGTAGCGAAGTAGCTTTGGGAAGAGTGACTGTTTACTAGCAGTTGGAACAACCTAGTCCCTTGAATCTAGGAGGGCTGCTAGCCCCCTCGTATTATATAAATAGGAAGGCCTCAGCCTTTGTAGTTTACTTTTGGAACTGTTGGTATTTTCACTATAGTGTTGTCCTTTCTTCATCTCGTTTTTCTTAGCTACTACTGTACAACTTTCTTGTGATGATTATTTTTTAGTAATGGGAAGCATCTTTACTTGGCATCGGATCTGATTTCCTTATAGGAGCTTACAGCTCTTGGGGTTGGGCCCAACCCGAGTGCTAAGGCCTCCTTTATGTATTGTTATTTGTCCTTTATGTATTTGCAAAATCATTTCTGTTAAGTAGATTACATCTTGCTGATTAACTAGGTCACTGTTAATGGTTAGAAAGACTTTTGATGCTCAGATTTAGTTGATAGGTTGTTAACAAGGAAAAGCTTAAAAAAATGGCCATCAAACATCTCTGGTTTCACCTCTCCCTTAGTGGGATCAGGAGCTAGGATCAGGGTGACCTTGCTGCCCACAAAAACACTGATTTTTCTTTGCCATGCAATCACTAGTGTTTGATTTTCATTTGTAGAAGTTGGTTACAGGTTCAAACTTTTGCTTGCTTAGTTGCATGAGTTAGTATACATGGTTTCATTACAATTCAAACTTCTGTTCACTCTTTTTACTGACAGCTAAATCATATTAGGTCAACATAACTAGGTTTTTTATTTTACAGGTCTTCATCGGTTCAGTTGGAAAAATGACTTGCAGAGCACCTGTACCACTTTTCTACCTACCCATACTTCATCAAACCCATTTGCTCCATTCCTCAGCTCAGATTCTAGCCCTATGTTTTCCATTTGCTCACATAACCCTAGTTTTTGTGCATCATTGCTTCAGTCCTCCTTGAACAAATCCAGCCATCTACATTCGTCCTCAACTCCATCCACCAAATCCTGGACCACCTACAGCTCTTATCCTACCTCCATACCCACTCCTTCATCTTTATTCATCCATCCATCCTCCAAAGTCCCATTTCTGAACATCTTGTAGAAACGTTACAGACATCCTGTTGAAAATCACATACACCCTGTAGAACCCCTGCAGACTTCCTATAGAAGCTCACGAATGCGGTTTCTTGATATCCAAACCCTGTGGAACTCTCTAGAAGGGTGTGAGGAACCCCTTAGGCCCTCTCTGAACCTTCTCGACCTCATCCAAGCATTTCCTCTTGCCAATCCACCTCTGGACAGTCAAAGCAGTAAAATCACATGCATGATAATTCTGGCAACTTATTCAAAAATACAAAAAGATGTTTCTTTCAGATGTTACTGTAGAAGTAGATTAGATACATGTATTTACCTTCCTAGAAGTCAATGTCATTTCTTTCAGTAGCTTGCATCCTCTTTCTTGCATCGGTAGGGATAGCTGATAAAATTAGGGCTTGCTAGGGTTTACATTTCCTTTCAGCTTTCCAGTTTTTTTCTGCAAGTAGATTAGCCTTCTTTAAGTTAGCTTGCGTCCATAAGTTAAAAAGCTTCTTCTCAGAGCTCATAGAATTTGGCTTAAGCTCCTAGTAGACTTGTGCTAGCTGACCAAGTGACAGTTGCGGCAAGAGCTAGTACTTGTGAATACATCATTGTAGCTTCCAAGTTTGTTACGAACTACCGGGTTGATAAAAGTAAAGAAGGGAGTCCCAGGAGTTGCAGCATTATTGCTACAATACTGGAGCTCACCACTCTTTTTGGCGCCGTTTCCGGGGAAGCGTCAGAGTATTTGTGATTGCTGCTTTTCTTCTATTTTCCTACTCTAACCTTCTGCTAAGTAGTTTATTTCAATTCCATTCTGCAATTTCATTTCTGCAAAAGTAAATTAGACATTTCTTGCTTTCATAGATTAGCCTTTCAATTCTGCAATTTCAGTTCTGCAAGCGTAGGATAGAATTTCAATTCTGCAAGCGTAGTCTAGCATTTCATTCTCGCAATTTGATTTCAGCAAAATAGATTGGTCCTTTCCCGCTTTCATTTCAATTCCGCATTTTCATTTCTGCAAGATAGATTTTAGTTAGTTGAAATTCCATTTGTTTCAGTTTTGTAGGTACAAGGAGAGAAAAAAAAAACAAAAGCAACCAAAAATCCTTTCATGCCTTGTAGGAACAGAGATAATACCGAAAAATTCCTACCCAACACCCCCACCACTTCACTAAGTCACCCTTCTCTCTTCTTTGGTGGCAGTGATCCAGAAGAACCTATAGGTGAACCTCCTGAGATATACAAAGATCCTATAACAGAAGAAGAGCAAGAAAACATTCGTTCTGAGACCATGGCTGACAACAGGAATAGTAGAGACGATGACGAGAGAATAGAAGGTACCTTCCCCATCCGAGAGACCAACGGGGACATGAAAATGAAGAACATAAGTCCCTCAGCCTTACCTCTTTTCCATTGATTAACCACTAAAGACCCTGATACCTTCCTATTTGAGTTTGTTGTCCTTTGTCGAACTTATGACTATACAAAAGATGAGCAAAAGTTGAAACTCTTTCCCTCTACCCTCAAGGATGCAGCATTACGCTGGTTCATGGGGTTACCTCGAAACAGTATCACTACTTGGGCTCAGATGCAGCAAGCCTTTAACAACAAATACCACGATAAAGGAAACCAAGGGAGAAATATTTCGGATTACCATGGGAAATGATGAGCCTTTAGAAGACTACGAGGAAAGGTTCCAACTTAGCTATAAATGGGCTAGGTGCACGCTTGACACTGAATCTCTAAAGTTGGTTCTGCTCTGAGGAGTCCCTAAAGGCCTTCTAGATACCCTTCACATCCTAGTTGGAGTAGACATTACCAACTACCTTATGAGGACATAAAGATTGTGTTTAGAAACCACTCTAGGGTAGCCCAGAAAAGAGGTAGGGGGAATCCACTTACAGCTAGTACTACCTTCTGCAAGCATGAGTTTGCTAATCAGATGGAAGACCTCAAAAGTGAGATGAGATAGACCATTGCCATGTGTTGGGGGGGAAAGTATCTAATGCAGAATGCCTCTATCCCTACTCTGAAGGTGAGAGTACTCCAGCAACAACTGAATTCAAAGCTATTCAAAGTTTCTTCTTTATGAGATGAGAGAGGGAAGAAAAGGATGGTCTACTAACCGTTATCTTGCGCTTAATAGTCGATCCAGTCTTCACTCCTTGCCACTTGCTCCTAGCTCCTTGCCCTTTCACCGGCCCAGCTACACACAGATCCTATAAAAGCACAAGAAAAGGAAACTACAAGAAGCATACATCCATAATCGATTATAGGATTAGCATAAATCAAATGTACAAACATCTATTCATCATAAAGACACATGCACATAGAAGAATCTTGAATACTTTATTGATAATAGAAGTAAAGTTCTGAGAGAGTTACAACCACAATGGGCCCAATCCAGCAACACCTCCCAGCTGAAAGAAATCTCCTCCTCACCTCCTTCAAGTAAATACCAAATAGCTCTGATCACAAACCAATAGCACTTCCTTACTTGCACAAAATTCCAGCCTCCCTAGACCTCATGAGAGAGCTCTATATATAGGAGATTTGGAGAAACGATGAGTCATCTTGAGACTGGCCTGAAGCTGACTTGTGTCCTCTCCCACTTTAGTTAATCTTCAGTTCTTGAGTCCACTTGGAGAATCTTGCTTCCACTTGGAGATCAAGACCCTCTTACTCATCATAGGGCGAATTCCTTGAACCAAGTGTCAGTTTGGAAGCTTCCTGGGCAGTTGACACCTTGCAGAATGACTGTGCCACTTGGCCAATCTCGCCTAGCGCAGGTAGCCTTCATTGATTTTGACCTTCAGCGCAGGTACAAGGAGGAGCAGTTGACATTCAGCGCAGATGCTCAGTGGAGCAGCTGACATGATCCAGAAATGGCCTGTTTTTGAGTGTTTTTGAGTGGAGAACTGATTTTCAGTGCTGTGGTTTGCAGACCTTGTTCCTCTAAGGGTAAGAACAACATGTTTAGGGACTTTGGATCCCTCAGATTATCGACTTTTCATGCTCCATGCTGATAGGCACAAAAATGTCTATAACACCATGCAACTTGATACTTTCCGAATCCAACAAAAGAAAGAGGAAGCTGAGAGGGCTTTGGCCATTTTTTTTCCTAGATGTCCGAGGAAGCACCCTAAGAACGAGTGTCCATTGCACTCGGTAGAGGTATATTTCATTTGTGAGGAGAATCACCCCACAAACCAATGCCCAACCTTGCCCGGATTCAAAGCCATGTACCAAGGGACTGAGGCACCCACTAGACCTCTCTACTTCCTAAACGAAAGGAGGTTGCATGGACCCAGACCTTACCAGCAGGGGATGCAAGGGACATCCCAAGCTTATTATAGCCCCAACCAATCTGCTCACATGCCTTCTTAAGGTCCCCTTTCTCATCCTTCCTGGTCTGCACCTCCTTTGTCATCTTATCCACCTCAATACCATACTCAACCCACTGCTCATTCGTTTCACTCACATGTCCAGCCACAGCCTTAGTGGAATGCACCTCAGCGAGGGTGGAGGCCCCAATACAAGTCTCCTCCCACCATTTTGCCTCCACCACCAGCTCAGCCACAAACGTTACCTCCTGCTCCTCCAAGACAACCCAGATGCCTGATCAACCGAACCCGAACCCCAACAACTGATAGGCCCAGCAGGTATACACTGGGGAGACGACATGTCCTACATATGTTGTGGAGATCCAAGAGATCGACCTGCAATCCAGGAAGACCCTTCTAGATTTCCAACCTCCTCCCCCAGAGGACGAGGAAGAGAAATAGGAAAGTGAACCCAAAGCCATTCCACCCTTTCCTGAGGGACTAACAGTAACCACACAACCAAACCCAGAGGAGACTGGACTTTTGGGAGAACAGAAACAGTTGTGTGTTAAAATACCACTTCTCCAGGCCATCAAAGATGTACCGATATACAACAAATTGATTAAGGAGAAGTGTTTCAGGCACCCAGGCAGGCGAAAGAGATATGCCTCGACTATCAATGTCATTGGACAACTGTCTGATCTAATGTTGGGGCAAGTAATCTGTCCAAAGTATTTGGACCCTGGGAGTCCTGTAGTTGATGTCCACATGAATGGCACCATAATTCCCCATACCTTGATTGATCTAGGGGCTGCCATTACTGTGATGACCAGGGACACCATGCTTAAACTCAACCTTCAGAATTCCTTAAGGAAGACCTCGACAGTCTTGTAGTTGGCAGATCGCTCCACCGTGACTCCCGAAGGGATTGTGGAAGATGTCTTGGTCTCTGTTGACTCTTGGGAGTACCTTGCAGAATTCTTAGTCCTTCAGCCAAAGGCAAAGCTCATTGGATACCCCCTCATTTTTGGAAGGCCTTGGTTAGCCACCGCGGATGCTTACATCAGTTGCCAAGCTGGAAGCATGACCATTAAGAATGGGCCTATGTCCAAGCAGCTAGTCCTATATCCTCCTATCCAACTTCTGCTAGAACATGACTTACCACTCTGGTTGGAAGAAGGAGATGAGGATGAGGTCTACTCTGCACCTTTGTGAACTATAGAAAACACTAGGGGAGGCTCGCAAACCGAGGATGATTTGATTGAGAATTTGATTCAAAATCCACCTCCCAGTGCACTTTCCTTAGAGGAATTGGTGGAAGATACCCAAGCCAGCACCTTATTGGACCTCTATGTGATTGATTCAACCTCTCCCAGAGTTAAGAATGTGTAGTTTTGTCCTGAAAGAACTTTAAAGATCAGCTCCTCCCTATCTCCTTCCCAGGAGAAGGAGCTGTGTAGCTTATTGAAAAATCGTTTAGATGCTTTCGCTTGGAGCTATAAGGAGATGAAAGGAGTCCATCCTTTGGTCTGTACCAATCACATCTACATTAAAGAGGATTGTAAACCGGTCAGGCAGCCTCAGAGGAGAATGAATCCAGCCCTTAAAGTCATTGTCAAAGAAGAATTGCAAAAATGATTGGATGCAGGATTCATCTACCCTATCTCCGATAGTGAGTGCGTCTCCCCTCTAGTGCTGGTGCCCAAAAAGAATGGGAGGTGGAGAATCTGTGTAGATTACCTAGAAGTTAACAAAGCCACCAAGAAAGACCATTTCCCTTTTCCTTTCATAGATCAGGTGTTGGATGGATTGGCAGGGAAGAAGTTCTTCTCTTTCTTAGATGGGTTCAGCGGGTATAACTAGATACAAATCAGTGAGGAAGACCAAGATAAAACCAACTTCAGCTGTCCTTGGGGTACCTTTGCCTACCGAGTCCTTCCCTTTGGGCTATGCAATGCTCCTCCCACTTTCCAGAGAGCAGTATTGAGAATATTTTCTGAGTTGCTTCATGATTCGGTAGAAATCTATATGGATTACTTTAATCCTTATGGGTCCAACTTCCAAGAAGCATTGACTAATCTGGGAAAAGTTCTAACCAAGTGCATTGAGATGAACCTGTCCCTTAGTCCCGAAAAATGTGAATTCCTGATGACTGAAGGGACCGTGCTAGGTCATACCATTTCTCGGCAAGGATTACAAGTGGACCCTAATAAGATTGCTATTATCCAAAAGGTCCCACCTCCTCAAAAGGTAAGAGATGTTTGGAGTTTCCTAGGCTTAGCAAGATATTATCGAAGATTCATTAAAGACTTCAACAAGCTAGCCTCGCCATTGTTTGGCCTCTTAGGGAAAGATGTTGAGTTTAAATGGACTGACAACTATCAAGGGGTACTGGATGAGTTGAAAGATAAGCTGGTGTCCACCCCAATCTTAGGAGGTCCAAACTGGGCCCTACCTTTCCACATCCACACTGATGCCTCAAACAAAGCCATAGGGGCAGCCTTAGGAAAGGTTGAGGAAAAACTCCGATATGCCATATACTTCGTCAGCAAAAACCTGTCCAAGGCAGAAATGAACTATACTATAACCGAGAAAGAGTTCCTAGCTCTAGTCCATTCCCTAAACAAGTTCAGAAACTACATCAGTGGTTACCAAACATTTGTACACACTGATCATGCTACAATTAGATATTTAATGAATAAGCCTGATGTCAATGCTCATATCACTAGATGGTTACTTTTGTTGCAGCAATTTGATTTGACGATTGTTGACAAGCCAGGTAAGGGAAATGTTGTTGCTGACTTCTTGTCTATATTGGACTTGCCTGCAGGTGGAGAAGGAACAGTGGATCACCAGATGCCCGATGAACATTTGTTTGTTATCTCAGTACTCTCTCCATGGTTTGTTGATATAGCAAATTACTTGGTCTCAACACAGTTCCCTCCGCATCTATCCTCAAAGGAGAAGAGCAGAATTGTAAGGAAGAGTGCCCCATTCACTTGGATCGGGGGCAACCTGTTTAAGCTTGGCCTAGATCAGATATTTAGACGTTGTGTTAGGGAGGAGGAAGCCTTTGACATCCTCCTAACCTATCATGATGGACCTTGTGGGGCCCACTTTGCAGAAAAAAGGACTGCCTTCAAAATTCTAAAGGCAGGCTACTATTGGCCTACTCTTCATCAAGGTGTCAGAAGATACATCAACCAGTGTGACTGATGTCAGAGGATGGGGAAACCGACTCCAAGGGATGAAATGCCTCTCCAACCTCAAGTGACCTTCGAGCCATTTGAGAAGTGGGGCATGGATTTTGTGGGTCCTATCAACCCTCCTTCAAAGCAACGGTCTTACATCATTGTGTGCACCGACTATCTGACCAAGTGGGCAGAAACGAAGGCAATCAAAGCAACAACAGAAGAAAAGGTGGCTGAGTTTCTGAGGGAAAATATCTTCTACAAGTATGGCTACCCAAGAGAGTTAGTCACAGATCAAGGAAGCCAGTTCACCTCCAACCTGATTGAAGATTTTCTCACTCATCACAAGATCAAGCACAAGACTTCCACCCCTTATCATCCTCAAGCAAATGGGTAGGTGGAAGTCACTAATAGAGCATTGGAAGGGATTTTGACTAAGGTTGTGAGCAGCAGCATAAAGGATTGGGAAGATCGCCTGGTTGAGGCCACCTGGGCCTACAACACCACTTGGAAGGCTATAACCGGTTTCACACCTTATGAGCTGGTCTACAGGAAGAAAGCTTTATTGTCCATAGAGTTCGAGTACGATACATTGAGGGTGGCAGCTCAGCTGGACCTAGATCTCAGTCATGCTCAACGTGAAAGATTATTGCAGCTGAATGGATTAGATGAATAGAGAATGCATGCCCGCCTCCACTCAGAAGTAGTTCAGCTCCAGAAGAAGATATGGCATGATCGGTACCTTAATGAAAAGCAATTCCAGCTAGGAGATTGGGCGCTGCTGTATGACTTAAGATACAAGGATTTCAAAGGAAAACTGAGGACAAGATGGTTAGGACCATATATAGTGGAGAAATGCAATGACAATGGTTCAGTCCTTATCAGGACCATTGATGAAGAAGCCATCCCCATGCTTGTCAATGGGCATCGATTCAAAATCTACAAGAAACCCCTTTCAAGGCAGGAGTTCATTGAAATTGTGGAAAAATCAATGCTGGTAGTAGAGCAGGGTGGGTTCTGCCTCTATTCCGGCCACACCTTGATCATCAAAAATAAAAAAAGGGAATAAAAAGATGCCTAGGTGAAAACCTCGTTGAGGCACCCAGGGCTGACAGTGAGGGTGAAAACCTCATGGAGGCACCCCAGCTGTCTCTCAGAAAATAAATAAATGGAATAAAAAAGATCCTTGGGCGAAAACCTCCCTGAGGCGTCCAGGGCAGATAGTGGGGGTGAAAACATCATGGAGGCGCTCCTGCTGTCTCTCAAAAAGAAAAAAAGAAAAAAAAAAAGGAAAAAGAAAAAGAAACAAGTTTAATCTTTGAAATTATTGCAGGTTGCACGGAATACAGTGCAGATAAAGAAGGTCGCGCGAAACGAGGACAGGGGTCCGTACCAAGCTACCAGACATCCTCACAGACACCCCCTCCATGGCCACTCACTTTTTCTAGGATTTGAACACATTCAGGTCGAGATTCAACCTCCTACAAGAAGTTTTCAGCTTTCTACAGGAAGTTTTGGGGCTTTCTACAAGAATTTTCGCAGTTCTACAGGAAACATCCTATAGAGACTTCAGCCAGGCCAAAGTCGATTCTAGAAAGGGATTTAAAGCTTGAAGTCTATTGATGAGACCTGCAGCCACTCCTCTCTCCCATCCATCACTGGTTTCATCTCTTTCCACCATCATTACAACAATTTGGACTCACTCATTCTGATGGGTGAGGGTGTGTTAGTAGACTCGACTGCTAAGGCCACCATCGATTTATCGCTCGACCATAAGGTCCAGCAGGAACTCGATTGTTAAGGAGAGGACTGGAGGGACGAAGTCACTCACTATTCCAATGGTGAGGGGCTCAACCATAAGGTCCGTCAGGGGCTCGACTGTTTAGGAGAGGGAGAGGATGCGGAGGCAGGTTTGACTATTAAAGATCCATCAAGACCCTCCAATCGTGGATGAAACCCTGCTCGTTTTAGCATGCAACACAGGAGGAGAAGCAGCTACAAGATGTCCTACAATAATCCTATAATAGCTGATCCACCTGGAATACACACTATGGAGTCAATAGTAGTTGAAATCAACGCAGGAGGCATGTAACCAGCTCTGCTTGAACGTGAACACCTCCTCAACAGTTGAGAAAAGGCAGAGTCGTGCATGCAACGTTCACCACCAGTGGATCGGGTCCCGAAGCCTTGCATGTAGCATCAGCCAATGAACGAAGGAATTCCAGCGCCTGTGCACAAAGCAGCAATGAGCAAAGCCATCGTTCCATGTCCAGAAACCTGCAGAGCACGTCCACGGCCACACAGGTAAGTGCCTAACCTTATTTCGTCAAATTGCATAGACTATACTATGAAAATTGCATGTCTGTGAATGGTGCAGATTGAACAAATTTGGTGGCTAGTCAACTTGCCACCCACAGTCAATCAAATGGCCTCGTGGGATCTGAATGAGCTCAGTTACGCTCAAATATGCCAAAGGGATGTGGAGCCGACACGTGGGAAGTGTCCACTCAAGGAAAATTGACGGATTTGCAGTGAAATGGGCGGATGGGCAGTAATGACGGCGAGTAATGGCAGAGATAGAAAAATTGTGGTCAGAGACACCCCGGAGAATGATGGTCGTGACGTTGGCCAACGGATCGGCCTTGACACCTCACCCCCATGCCATGAATTGCGCTGTAATTCAAAATCCTTTAGTCATAACACTCACATTAACCATTGGAATTTACTATTGCAATCTGTTTTCAGCAACGTACACATCCTCCTCCTCTGCAGTTCATTAGCTCGAGCTTCCTGGCCCGTTTCAAACTCCTCGCGCATCCCAGGTTTGCTCAGAAGCACCGTGACGTCCTCCAGAAGCCGACAAAGCTCTCTACGGGAAGGAGCTCTACAGGAAGCACATCATAGCCTCTCGGAGCAGAGAAATCCAGATCTTCTGCGTCGGAATTAGAGTTTTTAAGAGAGGTAGGCTCGAAAAACGCCATACCCGTGCATGATATTTCAAAAGGTGATAAATTAAACTATTTTGAGTAGGGAAAGTTAAAACAAGTCTGCCTATGGGTCAAGTATGGTGGTTTGCCTATATCATACAAGGAATTTCTTTCAAATGATGTTGTGTCACATTCTCCTCCATGGTTCCTAATAACAAATTCCTCCTGTAGAAATGATAAACCTCTGTAAGGGCTGATATGTGCATAACAAAGTGTGACTTGTATGTGATTGGTGTGAAAATTAAGCTCCGCACTTTGTCTGTGAGAACCTAATTTCTTTTTTGACAATCGAGTTTTGGGGCAGCAGCATCATTATAACCAGGGAATTGGTGAAAATGGAGATACAAACATCTGAGAAACCCTGTCCTGAGAATCAAAGGAGTAAACCATACACAAAATTCCCCTTCTGATAAGAACACAAGAAAAAATAGAGCATTTTCACCATGCCACGAGGGTTTATCAGAAAGGAACCCTCGGATTCTAGGAAATTGCGAGAAAACCTCGAGGTGGTAGACCTATCGACCCGTGCCAATTGGATGACCTTCTGTGACAAGATTCAAGGTCACGATGATGAGGTAACAGAAGAATTACTAATGTCTCTGCAGCCTAAATCCAAGATACTCGCCACTGTAAATTTCAAAGGATTGACCTTAAAACTCACCCCACAACTCATTAGTCGAGTCACTGATTTTCCATTGGGGATACCCTGGAGTAAAGAGGAGAGGGCATTGGGCCAAAAAGCCAAAAAGGCATTCTTCCTACTAGAAGAACAATTTTCAGAGGATAAAAATGGGGTCCAGAGAGCCAGCCTACATCCATTTTGGAGCGAGGTCAGCCTTTAGATCATGAAATACATTACTTGTGAGGGGCGGTTTAGTATTGTATATGGTTATCGCTTCCGGTTGTTAACTGAGCTCAGGCATAAGATGGATTTACCCACAGAACAAAAGTTAAGCATCCCATATTTCCTCCTACAGTCATTAATGGAGTGTGGCTCGAAAATAAAGGAAGGGACACCAGACAAGCTGGCTCATCATGGGCTTATCAAGCTTCTAGTAGAAGATGCCCTCAATACCTATACTGTCCCTCTATCCAGGGAGATTTTCTACAATATGTCCGAGAATGATGATATCTGGATTCTGGCCGAGGAACTCACCTCATCCAGTAGTGAGGAAAGGGAGCACATTGAGGCAGAAGAGAAAGCCAAGGGTAAGGAACCCTAGGACAGACCACCACAGGAAAAGAAAAAAGAGAAACAAGAGAAGGGCCAAGTTGCTGAGCCCAAAACTATAGGTCGAATAAAGGCACAAACGCAAATGGAGAAACGGTTGCAAATCAGGGCAGAAAGGACTGAAAAAGTCCAAGCAAGTGAGGGCACATGCAAGGAAACCACAACAAAATCGAAGGAGAAGGCACCCCCAGCCAAGCATGCCAAAACAGTGAAAACTGTTTCTGCAAGAAGCCTGAAAACTGCTTCTACAGGAAGACAGAAAACAGTCAGCACAGGACTTTCTTCAGGAACTCTGAAGACAGAGCAACAGAGGGAAAAAACACCAGAAATTTTATCTAGGGAGGCAGCAACTATGCTGGCCACCCTAAGCACATCTCCCAAGCAAAAGGGGAAGCGAAAGAGGGAACCTCCCTTGTATTTTGAGGCAAGAAGGAGTGTGAGGACTAAGACTGGCAGACCCCAGCCACAGTCAAAAGAACCAATAACAATTGTAGACACCCATACCACACAAAAGGAGAGGTCGCCCTCCAAGGCATCGATCACTTATGAATGGGGAAGCTCGAAGACATCCATGTGGAGGGAGAGAATGAAAATGTTGGACACAAAGACCTCTCTACAGGATGCTGAGACTATTCTACAGGAAACACTGGCGAGGTTGATGGAAACCGAAGCAATGGAAGGGGAGGCAGCTAAATCACCCCAGGAGGAAGAGAAGGTGGAGAACATTGTGGAACCTAGCCCCCAGCCCAGCTTGTGCTCCTATTATAACTTCTTAGAGGCCGGAAAGATCAATCCTCAAAAGTTCACAGTGTCACTTTTCCTTGCACTAGAAGAAGAGAGAGTGAGGACCCACCCTTGGATGAAAATCACTAAGTCCAAGGGTGTGGCAGGTATAGGTCCTCTTGAGGAACAACTCAAGGAGGCAAGAAGGGAATTGGCTCTGGTACGACATGTGGAGAGCATCCAGTGGGTCAAGCTACAGGAAGAAAATGAGCTGCTTAGACAACAGCTACAATTACAGTGACAGAGGAAGGGAGAAAGGCCTCATATCTTGGGAGAAAAACAGCAACAGGAGGAACCCACAAAAGCCAAATATATCCATGATGAAAAACAGAGAAAGGAAGGGATGCAGACTGAAATTGAGACACTGAATCGACAACTACAGGAAAAAGAGTTGGAGACACAGTCTCTGAAATAGCAGGTACAAGAAAAGGAGGCCCAACTGGCCTGCATGCCCAGCTGGGCAATGGAAGCTCTGCAGTGTAGGTAGCCTACCAAATCGTATGCCCTATACCTCAAGGATCAGTGGTTACAGTTTCAGATCAATACCTTGGCTCAAAGGGGCATCACCGCATTCCAAAATTATCATCAGTTTGCAGCTCTATGTGGCAGTAGTTCATCTGAGGATAGGGCCAAATTATCAGAGTTCTACCTGCACAACTTCTCCCTTCCGAACATGAATGCATGGGATCCCAACACGGTGATAGCAGATGTCCAGCTTATGGCCATGGCCTCTTGGATGAGCCATGAGGAGAAGAGAGCAGCAGAGGTCCGCAGTATCATAGGCAGAGAGCTCAGTGAGCCACTTATGATCAGGGCAGATCTGGATGACTCCTCAGTAGTGATAAGCGCCCACCAGAACTTGGCCAACAGTCCTCAGGAGCTACCGGAGTACATTGAGCAACAAGCTCAAGCCATTGCCCACTTTGAGGACATGGAGAGACCGTTGGAAGAAAACTGCATGCATGCCTGCACAAGGTGGTGGAACACAGTACCTCGCAGCCTGAAGATAAAAGAATACCACTCTCCCACCAGGATGAGGGAAGCCTTGGCAAGGGTACCTCTCTACAGAGAGTTGATGCAGAATTTGCAGGCCAATTGGATTGGCTTGAAATTCAGTCCTCCTTTACTTTTGGGATTGCTAGAAGGAGTGAAGGAAGAGGAGGAAGGTAGACAATAGGAGGAAGTGGAAAGGAAGACAGGATTCCACGACCAGGAAGAGGATATCACAGCAGAGGCTTGGGACGTGAGGGAGGCGATCAAAGCCATAAAGGATGATGAGCCGGACTAGTTGCTCAGAGGATGAGCAACCCATTTAGCAGGGGGGTGATGATGAGCCCCGAATTGGGTAAATTATTGGGTTTATTTTTCCTAATTGTCCTTGTTAAATCCTCCATTTTTCATAGATTATGCATATTTTTCTAGTATATTTATGTTATTTGAAAAAATAAGGGTGGTCACTCTACCAAGGAGGAAAATACGTGGTCATTTCAGGTTTTTGGGACAAATTTTGGAGCAAAACCAAGCAATTATGGCCCAGGTTACAGCCAAGCTTGAGGTGAGGACTCGTAGGGAGGTTGTCTGTGGCATTAAATGGCCCTTCCTCGAAATCTCCACCCTCAACTCTGAGCTTAACTAGCCACCAAAACGAGTTCTAAAGGCAGTGAAGCAGCTTTGGGAAGAGTGACTGTTTACTAGCAGTTGGAATAGTCAAGTCCCTTGAATCTAGGAGGGCTGCTAGCCCCCTCGTATTTTATAAATAGGAAGGCCTTAGCCTTCATAGTTTACTTTTGGAACTGTTGGTATTTGCACTATAGTGTTGTCCTTTCTTCAGCTCGTTTTTCTTAGCTACTGTTGTACAACTTTCTTGTGATGATTATTTTTGAGTAATGGGAAGCAGCTTTGCTTGGCATCGGATCTTAGTTCTTTATAGGAGCCTGCAACTCTTGCGGTTGGGCCCAACCCGAGTGCTAAGGCCTCCTTTATGTATTGTTATTTGTCCTTTATGTATTTGCAAAATCATTTCTGTTAAGTAGATTACATCTTGTTGATTAACTAGGTCACTGTTAATGGTTACAAACAATTTTGATGCTCAGATTTAGTTGATAGGTTGTTAACAGGGCAAAGCTTCAAAAAATTTCCATCAAACATCCCTGGTTTCACCTCTCCCTTAGTGGGATCAGGAGCTGGGATCAGGGTGACCTTGCTGCCCACAAAACACTGATTTTTCTTTGCCATGCAATCACTAGTGTTTGATTTTCATTTGTAGAAGTTGGTTACATGTTTAGAATTTTTCTTGCTTAGTTGCATGAGTTAGTATACATGGTTTCATTGCAGTTCAAACTTCTGTTCATTCTTTCTACTGACAACTACATCAGATTAGGTCAATGTAACTAGGTTTTTGATTTTACAAGTCTTCATCGGTTCAGTTGGAAAAATAACTTGCAGAGCACCTGTACCACTTCTCTACCTACCCATACTCCATCAAACCCATCTGCTCCATTCCTCGGGTCAGCTTCTAGCCTTACGTTTTCCATTTGTTCATATAACCCTAGTTTGTGTGCATCATTGCTTCAGTCCTCCTTGAATAAATCCATCCATCTACATCCGTCCTCAACTCCATCCACCAAGTCCTCGACCACCTCAAACCCGTATCCTACCTCCATACCCACTCCTTCATCTTTCTTCATCCATCCATCCTCCAAAATCCGATTTCTGAACATCTTGTAGAAAAGTTACAGACATCCTGTAGAAAATCACAGACATCCTGTAGAACCCCTGCAGACTTCCTGTAGAAGCTCACGAATGAGGTTTCTTGATAGCCAAACTCTGTGAAACTCTCTGGAAGGGTGTTAGGGACCCCTTAGGCCCTCTTTGAACCTTCCCGACCTCATCCAAGCATTTCCTCTTGCCAATCCACCTCTGCACAGTCAAAACAGTCAAATCACATGCATGATAATTCTGGCAACTTATTCAAAAATACAAAAAGATGTTTCTTTCAGATGTTATTGTAGAAGTAGCTTAGATACATGTATTTACCTTCCTAGAAGTCAATGGCATTTCTTTCAGTATCTTGCATCCTCTTTCTTGCATCGGTAGGGATAGCTGGTAAAATTATGGTTTGCTAGGGTTTACGTTTCCTTTCAGCCTTCCAGTTTCTTTCTGCAAGTAGATCAACCTTATTTAAGTTAGCTTTCATCCATCAGTTAAAAAGATTCTTCTCAGAGCTCATAGAAGTTGGCTTAAGCTCCTAGTGGACTTGTGCCAACTGACCAAGTGACAGTTGTGGCAAGAGCTAGTACTTGTGCATACAGCACCGTCGCTTCCAAGTTTGTTACGAACTACCGGGTTAATAAAAGTAAAGAAGGGAATCGCAGGAGTTGCAGCATTATTGCTGCAATACTGGAGCTCACCACCCATCTTATACAAGTGGCCTATAATAAGGGAAAAATTTTCTGTTCACACCACCAATTTCTTCATTTGTTGGCTTGTGTACCCTTCTGGATCTGTTACGATAGTAAAAAAGTGCATGATTTCTTCAAAATGATTAACTTCTACGTGCACTGTAAAGAGTTGCAGGTTAGGTAGTCCTTCCTCCAAATTAGTGGGCTCCTCACCTGTTTCAATGCACGACAGTTGATCCGGTCCTGCATTCAGTCACCTTGGCTTCATAATGAATTTGAAATCATATTCCTAAAACAACAATATCCATCTGCATATTTGCCCCTCAACATAGGTTTGTTGACCAGGTACTTTAGTGCAGAATGGTCTATATACATCTTAAAGTGATTGCCTAGCAAGTAGTGTCTGAACTTCCAGAGTGCGTACACCATAGCCAAACCTTCGCTCTCTGTCACTGAATAATTCTTCTCAGCCTTAGACAACTTCTTACTTGCAAATGCTATACGTTGATCTAATTCTCCTTCACAGCCTGTGTTAGTACTTCTCCTAGCGCAATGCATGACGCATCCACCTGCACATGAAATTCCTACTTCTAATCTGGGAAGACTAGGGTTGGCACGGTGACCATTTTTTTCTTTAACACATCATTCTTTGCTCGCATTCTTCATTCCAATATAATGTAGCATCCTTCTTCAACAGTCTTTCCATCGATGCAGTAATCGGGCCATAACCCTTGATGAACTTTTGGTAATAACCAGTATGCCCAAGCATTGCACGCAGCTGTTTGACATTTCTTGGGTCCTCCAAATTGATTATGACCATGATCTTAGTAGGTTCCACCATTAATCCTTGTGTACATACCACATGACCCAGCAAGATTATGCAAGGAACACAAAACAAGGATTTCTTCAAATTTAGTGTGGTCTGATACCTCCGTCATGTATCTAGCATCAAGCATAGACTAGCTACATGGCGCTTCACCAGCCCAAACACCATCCAATCATCAAAGTATACCTCCAAGAACTTGTGAATGAATTCCTTGAACACTATGATGACTACACGCGAAATGATCGTCGACACATTCTTCAGTCCAAAAGGCATTACAGTTTACTGAAAGCATCCCCATTCAGTGGTGAAGGTTGTCTTACTCCTATCTTCCTTCATGATCTTGATCTAATGGTACCCCAAGAACCCATCAGTGAATGAATATACTTCCTGTCCTTCTACATTATCTAACACTTCATTGGTGAACGGAGTCGGAAAAGGATCACACACGCAAGCATCATTCTACTTCCTGAGATCTACACATATCCATATATCATGCTTCTAATTCCTTTCCTGAACTACCATAGGACTTATCGAGTTGAACTCCTCCACTGGTCCAATGATTCATGTCGCTAACATGTTGTCCAATTATAAATGGACCCTTTCCTTGTACATAGGATTGAGGCGATATGGCCTCTTCCTCATAGGCTTTGCGTCTAGTTTCAATGTTATCCTGATTACCCCTAAATCACCTATAATCCCTTTGAGGTGTGAAAATTTTGTAGGGAAAAAATTCTGAGTAACTCAGCAACCTCATCCATCGTAGTATCATCCCAATAGTCTCCTATCTTTGCAAAATTTGGCTCTGCCTCTCTCCCAATGTTCATTTGTCTCATTCTCAACGGTGCAGTGATATCAATATTCTTTATCTATGGCCCCTCCACTTCGCGCTGACATTCTATTTCCAGAATAATAATGTTCGTTGAATTCTTGTCTTCCTCTTTAGCAATCACATTGTAGCACTCCAACACATGGCGCAACTGGTGGTCCAATCTAGTTGAATTAAATCCAAGGGATCCTGTGGTATTCTGAAGATCGCCACTTTGACCTCCTGTAATTCTTCATCAATGCACTCAAATCCATCTTCAATGTTGAATGTCATCAAGAATCCCTGTCTCAAAATATCCCATTCGTCTGTGCCATGGTGGAACTCTGTCTCCAAGTACCAATTCATAGGTATTACATCCAAGGTGTGATAGAACAGATGCACCCACTTCGGTTGCGGTTATATTCCATAAGCATTGGTCCATTTGGCTAGGTGATCACATAGATCACTCCTTCCATCATATTTCTTGGTCAATCATACATTTTGGCGACCAAACTGCACCCTCATCATTCTAATATATTCGTGCCATCCATCGAAGTTGTCTTTATACATACCCCATCATATTGCAGGCGTAGAGTATAGTGTGATGTCCAAGGCTTGGAAGCGATGCTTCTCCCGCACGTCCCTTTCAAATGCATCCAAAATTTATTAACATGAGTTAAACCATCATAATAAGGTAGGCTTCTTACCTCTGACAATACACAGTGCAATTATTTGGTCATCATGTTACATCATAGCGTAGACACTTCGTGCAATCTATTCAGCCAGTGTCCCAATTACTCAGATGAATTTGATGTGCAAGAGCTTTTGCGGTCCCATGTAATCATCCATCAGCTGTCAGATTCACCCAGTCTTGATCTCGTGCAGTTATCTTATAAATCTGGTCCAAATCATCTTCACTTCTCTAATCGCAGAATGGTTCAGTGTAGCGTGGTCCTTCTGCAGTGTCGAACAAGACTACGATGCGGAGTGATTTTCTTTCAAATCACATCATCCACTTCTTCATATTAATCACCCCATTCATGTCGATAACCCAGTTGATCCCAAGGAGCGTAGGGTAGGGATTGTTTTCATCTAGAATCTCTATCACTTCATAATCATCCAACGCACTCGCACCTTCAATATCGACTGTCACTCCCTGTAATCTTCCCATGGGGATAACCTTTTGTTGATTCACCATTTGCATTTGAATAGGGGACCACTACAGCGTAAGTCTCCCCATTCTCTCCCATGTTTGTTTAGGCAAAACATTCACATTGGACCCTAGATATAGAATAACTTGGTCCATTTCATATTCTCCTATTTGCGTGGTGAGCCTCATCTCACGCCCCGTTCTTCCTTTATGCTTACTAATTTTCCTAACCACGCATAGTCCCTCATGAGTATTACCAACACATTTATTGATCAACTCATGTAATCCCTTTATGGCATTGCTATTGTGTAGCAGCTTCATACAGGACTCCAAAAATATAGTAAGCATGGATGGGTCCATTTCTTCAAATTGCTTATCCTGACTTCCTGAGGGAGAGGCCTGAGCGAAGCTTTTCTTTTCTTCCATGAAAGTCTCCTTCACGTGCTCCAAATCAAAGCCACCCTCCTTCTCTGGAGCTTTTCAGACCCATTCACCATCTTCAATCCGCTTTCGTTTATCTTCGCCAGTTGTCATTCCACTTGGCAGCACAATATTCGCATTGTGGTCCTCTTCGCGGGGTTCATCCCTCATCATTTGTAGGTTCTACGTAGGCTGCTAAGGCTGCATCCCCTATTCGAGCATCTTAGCTATTAGTACAAGGCAGCCTTCTGTCGTGTGGTCAAACTGAGTGGAATATCTACATGAAAGGTGTGACGAGGTGATGCATTCTTACGCGTAGTGTCCTGGAACTCCACAACTGTAGCAAATAAATTACCCCCGACGTCTCGCAGGTCCTCCTACACCCTGGCCTCATTCGCCCCCTGGATATCCTCCTAGTGGACCCCTAGAATCTTAATCTGGAGGCTGAGATTCTCTATGCATTTGATATGTGGGCATTCTCTTCATCATTAGCTCATAACTACGACAATTGTGCTCATCGTGGCCCACTAATTTGTAGAATTTACAGAAGAGTTGTTGCGGTGTCTGTACAAATTTCTGCAACAAGTGGAAATTATCTGTCACATGTTTTTGAGCTACATGACAGATATCACACCACATAACAGGCCCTACACTTGGCCTTGATTGAGCTTCCAATCTCACAGGCATTATCCCTTCCCCTGCAACATAATTCATGAAGATAGGGTAATGATATTTATCATTCCCTTGACTCTTACATTTCAAGCACCAAACCTCTTCGTGCACCTCTTGCCGATCCGCTCTATCCTTCTTCAAACTTTGGAATTCTAGGCAAAGGATTTGCAACTCCACATGAATCCAATGGACTCCTAAACCAGCATCTTGAATTTGTGTCTCATACAATCTCATCGCAATCTCCAAGGCCTTCGATTGGGTCCCAATCTTTTACTGTGATAAAGCAACCATCAGATGAGGCAAGAGAAAAGCCACAAACCATTCGTGGTTGCCGCCCATTCGTAAGATTCACGTTAGCTTTTTGGATCTTTCACTTCAATCTCTCATCCAACTCCCAAAGTTCCTCTCTAGGCTTCATCATGATCTCCTTGAATCCAATGATCGATTGTGCTTCAAAATTAGGCCTACTGAATTCCTTATTCAGCACAGTCTGAATGTCCTCCAATGCAACCATCGGGTTATAAGTGCAGTATTTAATGTACCATGTTAGCCCGCATTCCTGTCAAGTAGTGATCAATGCAACTTTCTTCATATGATCATCTGTAATGCCCTGGGCTTCCCACATAGCATTCGCAACGAACAAAAACTGGTCCGGGTCTCATTCCCCAAGCCCTTGAAAATGGGAAATTTTACTGAATTCACCATATTGAACGGTGGTGGAGGTGGTGGCGTTGTGGGTGAAGGTGTATGTGGTCGAGATGAAGATGGAGGTGGTGTGGGTGGATGTGGTATTCATTTGAACCGTTTCCTTATTAACTGAACAACGCTCTATGGAGAATCTTGTGCTGCTTCTTCGTTGTCACTCAGAGGAGGCTCAACCAATGGGCTATATTTAGGCCCTATTCCTTTTCTATCCCTAAATAACTTTCCACTTCGCGTAGCTCCAAACATCAATGTAATTGCATAACCCTCTTTTCACACAAGAGGATTTTAATCCATGTATTCAAAGACCTTAAGCAATTACCTCGCAGTCCCGTGAAGAAGCATCACTCTGCTTCACTTTATGTAACCGAAGTATCGACCGCGAACTATGTCACAAATCCTCCTATGACACAACCAAGCTAGTGATCGACATCATGTGTGATCTTATCTTCAGAGGCTTCCAATCTTTGAACTAACTCCGACGTCCACACTATCGGATCGCCAAGTCTCCACCTTCCTTGGTTGTCTGCCAATTTAGTGATCTAGTTGTATAATTTGATCGGGAAGGAACATAAGGAAATATTGTGTATCTCTATGTACAGATACCTATCCAACTGTTGTTCTTTCGTTAATCCCGGATTCATGTTCTCTTGCGTCGCAAATTCGTGGATATTTCTATCCAACCAATCTTCAATTTCCTTCTTAGATGGATTTTAGTGATGTGACATCACACATCTCTTTATGCAGATCCTGGTCTCGACAACGGAACCATTTTTTGGCTTAGTGGGTCCTGACCCAGGTTCAGTGTTAAGTTAGCGAAGCAAATCCCTACACTACTAGCCCTTTCGACATCAATCTGTGGAGCGCAGACTGAAGTCTCACCCGAAGAAATATGGGGGATGCCCGAACCAATTTTCTGCACCCAAAGATGGTTATGATATCTTTTTGTATCCCTTTGTGTGTCTTCGTGCAGATCGATAAGCCATCGGGGCTTGTCGATATAACTTCCTCTTACCAGCCTCTAGACCTTCGCGAAGGTCTACGATGGTCTATTGCGGACCTTAGACAAGAGAATCAACCATTTACGTGCCTATGTAATTACTTCTAAGTCTGTTATTATCCATAGCTACTTATGTGTCTGATATCTTTAGCATGAATTAAGATATTCTTCGCGTAAACTGATATTATTACTTGTGTTCATACAAAAATGTAAAACATGTAGATTCACGCATCAATACAATATTAAATCGTAAACCCAATATTCATCATATTTAAAGATCAAACACAGGTATTTCCAGAGTAATCTTCTTTATTAATGCTTCATCTCTTCTCACAGACCCAAACTACCCTACGCACTTAGCTGTGGACTTCTACCCTAGGCCCTACACACACAGTGGTAGAGCCTCTCTTCTACTTTAAGGACCTTTGCTCTTTCTATGAATGACCCATTACATTCATCATCTTCAATAATACTACTCCCTTAGGCTCTTCTAAGACTCTCCTTTTTATACAATCCCACAGTCCGCAAACCATGGGTAGATCTTCTAAGGTTGGCACAATTTACATAAAATTGAAGGGTAAAACCCTTCATGACACTTTACATCTATGCACCCCACGACCAAAAATTACTGAGACTTTACACTTTACATACAAAAACTTGGGCTTTCTGCCCCAAAAATTGGGCTTTTAGCCCCAAAATTGACCCTAGGGGACTCTGTTGCAACATACACTAAAGGCCATAAATGTGCTGAGAAGAAATTATTTTACATAAATTGTGAAGAGGAGGAAAAGGGACAAGAAACTTAAAAATAAGACTATATACACACTACTACATTTGGGGGGCTTTTAAGAGAATATTTAAGGCAATTTTAGAGTCAATTGTCTTAACTTAAGGCAAAAAGAAACGTGTGTATTGTCTTAAATATTGCCTTTAAGTGGGTGTCTCAAAATTAGTGTGTTAAAAAATTGTCTCTATAAATACAATATAAAACCTATATTACTATGGTCTTTATAAAGACATAGGCATTATTGTCTCTTAAGAGACAATTTCATATTTTCTCTAGAGACAATCTCATTTGTCTTTGTAGAGACATTTTCATTTTTTTCTCTTTAGAGACAATTACATTTTTGTCTCTTCAAAGACAATAGCTGAGATTAAAAACATATTGTCTCTATAAAGACTATATGTCCATAATTCCAACTATTGTCTCTCTAGAAACAATATGAAAAAATATTAAAAATAAATAAACAAAATCATTTTAAATGTTATTTTAAGGTGGTTTCAACATTTAAAGTTCCCAAATAGTGATTTTAATTACCTTAAATCTCTATTCTTTACGGAAAAAAAAGAAGAAGAATAAATTCCATTTTTTTTAAAGCTAACAACAAAGTCATTTTAAATCTAAATGATTTTTTTTTTTCCAAAACTTAACAATTCTGGAAAGAAACCTTGAAAATAATAAGGTAACACACTTATATTTGTTGAAAATACATTCATGTCATTGAATTTGAACATGCAAGATCCTCAGTTGGAACTTCATTTGATGACATATTATGAGGCAAAAGAAAAATGTTCAAAATTTTTCCATCCTACAAGAGAGTTTACTCTCTAACATATAAATCGAAAACTTGAATCACATTAAATGGTGGAAAATTTAATTCATACCCTTGTATAATTGGAATTAGATTCCTTGATAACAAAAAATTGTAAGAATGTATATGCATTAGAATCTACAATTGATTGGCAAACTTGTATTGATGAAGACTCTACAAAAGATGGAAAATTGAAAATGGCCTTGGAAACATGATATAGGCCAATTCTCAATCTATTTGTGACATACAAAGTTATCTCGTCCATTACTGTCTTTAGCAATTCGAGAGTCATTGATGAAGTATTTATTTAACACTCTTTAATAAGTGTAATGTTTCTCAACACCATAAAGTTCACCTAGGTTGCTGAGCAATATTGCAGGGAATATTTTGGCCCTCCAGTTGAGGAAGAGGTAATGAAGTATTACGATCAATGTAGATGTAGACTCCCACCCTGAAACAAAAGAAAAACCAGTCAAAAACTAAAAATTCACATTTCCTTAATTTCTTATCATCCTCTAAATCCTAGTAGACTGTAGCATAGAGTTTAATTACATTTCCCCTAATTATTATCATTGTAGAAGCATTATATTAATCTAATCAATCACATAAATTTACAAGAAACAACTTCATTACCTGCTGGATATATGGCACAAAGGGCATATCGAAAAGGAATCCTAACAACCAATAATTCAAATAAATATATCAAAGATTTTGCCACAAAATTCCAATAAGCATTATAAAATAATAAAAATAACATCGTGTACTAATCCAGACCTGAAAATTGAATAGATCATGCAAAGAATTAAAACGTAGCAGTAAACCTTGGACAATAGTTCCAAAGGTCACTTAAATATTCAAAGAAGGAAATATTTTGTTAAAGCACTATGCAAAACAAAATATTGGTAAAGAAAGTCATCAGAAAAATGAAAATGATGCACTAATGCACTAATAAACATGAGAAATCCAACATAAGTACAAATTAAAAGTAACCGGTGGCTGGAAAAATGCACAAAAACAAATGGGTAATAAAAATCTTTAATGACTGTCAATAAACACACCATACAACATTTAATATCTTAAGATGACATGTCTCTTAATAATGTAATTCATAATATAATGATGCTTTAATGATTCTACAATGATGATCTTCAATGGGATGTGTCCTCAGCTTATTAAGGTCAGTATTAGAGAGAATCTGAGTCTGGTTCCCCAAATGTGCGAGTTCCCTAGGTCTAGGTTTGGAAAAGAAATCTAGATAGAACTTATTTTTATCTTATGCACTCATTTTTATGATTTTTCACTCATGTTGAGGTTAACACTACTGCTATCAAATAAAGAAGATAGGTTTCACTAGCAAGAACTACTAGAACAATAGATTGATTTCACTATTCTTAGTTAAATGCTTAGTTAAGCTAAGAGAACAACAATGAGAGTAAGGCTTAGATAAAGCTAATTAGTCTTACCATAATTGTTAGTTGTCATCTTGTCCAACCAAACCTTATTATCTTTCTAATTATTTAACGTATATATGGCTTCACGTATACTTCCATTTGATTATAGCGGATTAGAGTTTCCCATAGGAATTTACTGAAAATCAATTTGAATTGGAACTAAGGCTATGGAATTGGATTCTTTTTTTATACTCTTTAGAGAACTTACGGTAGGCTTGAACAAAACTATAGTCTCCCATAGGGCTAAGACTTAAGCTAGTCTAGTTCATAGGGAGGTCTACTTAATGTTTGATTTTTCTTTCAAAATTCATGTTTTTGATAATGCCATTTTATAGCTATTACCATTTTGTATGTTTTTTATTTCATCCATTCAACTTAGATAGGAGTTTTTGGATCTGGGGGGAAGAAGAGAGAGAAAGGAAGGATAAAATGAGGAAATAAAGACATCAACTCCTAGCATCAAGTACCAGTATTGAGTACCAACATCTATTTCTTCTTGGCATTGACTGCATTGATTATTGGGATCGACTCTAGGATCACCTATTTTGGAATATGGCTGGGGTACTACTATACCAAAGGACTATTAGAAGAAGGGGTATACTTAGATGGGGACTAAATACTATTGGCTATTAGAATGCCCTAGAAGTTATATAAGATTAGCAATGAGAAAGTTTTCTTTGAATTTACATACCAACCAAATTTTCTTTAGGAGTATGAACTAGCACTTGATACTTAGAGTGTGAAAGTCATAAGATACACTTCTGTTAGTCCTTAGAGTAAGGTTGTCTATGCCCCAAATAGGTACTACTAGCCTTCAACTTTCTTTTGTACTTTCCTTTCTATTAGAGTAAGTTCTCCATGGAAACTAGCCTTGTAATAGCCTACTGAGTCTTAAGCAGTAAGTATTGGATCATTGTATAGGATTAGCCTCTCCCATAGGATTAGCGGAATAGCCTAGTGGATTTTGGATTTACTAGCAGCTATTTACTAGCAGCTATCAGATTAACTAGGTGGATATGAAGAGTGAAAGGTTGGTGATCTCTTGTTTTAAGGGTTTTGGTTCCCTCTAAGGCCTATAAAGTAGTAATTCCCCTGATTCCTATCCTATTGTTCCTAAGAGAGTATGAGAGAGTCTGAGTGAAGTCTAAGTCTAATATCATTGTTTTTCAAGAAGAGTCTCATTTTATGAAACAATGAAACAATGAAAATATTAATCCTTAGTTAGTATAAGAGATTATTAGTTAAGTTTTAGTCTAGGATCAGATATAATAAGAGAAGTCCTAATGCTTCTATTCCTAATCTAGTTCTATCTTCCTTATAGAGTTCTATCTTTATTCTATAGTGTTGTTAACCCTTGCATAAGTATTTTATACTGAGTAATAGATTCCATAGTATTCTCTGGTTTAGGCTATTTGAAGTATCCATTTCTTCAACCCAGGGAGTGGTCCAATAGGTGAGGAAGTCATAGAGTTACTCCCAGTTATTTTCATCTCTCCTATCCACCTTTCTCTCCTCTAGGGCTCAACTCATCTAAGCCAAGTATGGGATGGGTAGTATTGGTAGATAGGAAGGAAAGCCTAGTGCCTCAGACCTCGGTACTCTCTGTTTTTTCCCAAAATATAACAAGCGATTCAACCCCACCTTCTCTGCAGATCTTCTACCTCAAGCTTTCATGAAGGGCACTCAATAGATGCAAACATTTTGTAGAATACTTTTGTGCAATGGCTATACCATAATTCACAAGATTGATCAACACATGAATTTCTCCTTCCTCTACCATGAGACCTCTTATTTCCTCCACAAGGGCCAAGTTCCTCAACACTGTCGATGCAATACCTTACCTTTAATACCCATATCTACGGAATTCAACTAGGGTTTAGATTTCACCAAATGTACAGACCGCAGAGGCATACTCCCTATCTATGTGTATACCATCCTTACAATGATAGATCCCTAAGATTAAATTCATCTTGACATTTATACTCTCCTCCTTGAAGTCAAAAGTCAATCCCTGCAGAGCCTCAATTTCTTTTTCCTTGTGAAAAGAAGTTACGGATTCCAACAACCTAATCAATGGTGGCAGAACACTTTCTACAGTAACATAAGCCTTGAAGACATCAATTTGTGTCAGAATCGACACTTCAAAAGTTGCATATTCTCTAATAGCAGCATTATGCGAGTTGAGCAAATGCATGAAGTAAAGAATATCAACTCCTCCATCTAGATAAACAAAATATTCATGTCATCCTCCAAAAATTGTAAAAGAGAAATCAAGGCCTATTTTTTAAGTTCAGTATTACCAACCTTAAGCCTTGGAAATAAACCCTTGACAAAAAAACCAAGGCATCCCTGCTGGAATCTAGACTTAACACCTTGAAGCCATCACTAGATTCCCTCAATAGTCCGCTCTTTATGAGAATATTCAAATCGCGCAGATGGAAATTGAGTTTGTTGATGAGCACATCTAGGTTTCTTTGCATCATAATGAAAGCTCTTTACAATGATTTGCAAGCTCTATGACCTCTTGCAGAGTCACCATAGCATTGGTCAGAAGCTCCTTCAATAAAAAATTCTCGGACCAATAACTAGTACCGTCCTCAATAATACTCATGATCATCTAATTAAGTAGTTACAACTTAGATGTGATAGTATATAGGTATGTGGACACAAAGAATTAATCCAAATAATCAACAGAACAAAAAACACAATAAAAATTAATTTCCTGTTAAATCTGGGTTAATTCTGTAGGTGAATAAAGCAATCCATCATGTGAATTTCTATAGTGATGTAAGGTGCATCAATATCTTTTAAATGATATCATTCTTCAAGGATAGAAATTTTTGGGTTAATTATGTAGGTGAATTTCAAAACTTGCATCAATATCTTCAACCACAGAATTCTATAGGTGAATTTGGGTTAGTAGTTATCATCAACGATTAAAATTTCTATAGTGATATATTTCTATGTGATCTTCCAAACTTGTATCAATAACTTTTCAATGATATCATTGTTATGGGTGCTCCTATTATATGTCAATTCAATGCCTTCCAACAATTTTAAAATAAATTTATGATATCCTATGAGTCTTCAATCAGACAAGCACCAATTTAATCCTCAACACAGTATATAATTAAACATTTCAATAAGGAAAGAGTTTCATTGTAGATTCCCTCTCTTCATATACATAAGCTTCCCACTAAATGAAAGCTCTCTGCAACACTTTGCAAGATCTTTGTCTTCTTGCAGAGTCGTCACAACATTTGTCACGAGCTCCTTCAATAATGAATTCTCAGCCCAATAACTAGAACCATCCTTAAGAGTAATCTTGATGATCTAATTCAATACTTCCAGCTTAGATGTGATACTGTATAGGTACAGGGACACAAACAATTAATCCAAATAATTAATAGAACAAAAAACACAATAACAATTAATTCCTTGTTAAATATGGGTTAATTATGTAGGTGAATAAAGCAATCCATCATGTGAATTTCTATAGTGATGCAACTTGCATCAATATCTTTTCAATGATATCATTCTTCAACAATAGAAATTTCTGGGTTAATTATGTAGGTGAATTTCCAAACTTGCATCAATATCTTCAACCTACAGAATTTTGTAGGTGAATCTGGGTTAATAACTATCTTCAACGACTGAAATTTGTATAGTGATAGATATTGGGACAAAGTCCGCTAGGGTCCATTTTGGGGCTAAAAGCCCAAGTTTTGGGGCAGAAAGCCCAAGCTTTTATATGTAAATTGTAAAGTTTCTTCAATTTGTGGTTGCATAGCACGTAGATGTAAAGTGTCATAAAGGGTTTTACCCTTCTCTTTATGTAAGTTGTGTTGGCTTTAGAAGATCTTCCCATGGTCAGCAGACCATGGGATTGTATAAAACAACGATTCTTAGAAGAGTCTAAGGGACTAGTATTATTGATGATGATGAATGTAATGGGTCATTAGTAGGAAAAGTGAAAGGTTTTAGAGTAGAGGAAAGAATCTGTCGTTGTGTGCACAGAGGCCTAGGGTAGAAGTCCGCAGCTAAGTGCACAGACCCCTACAGTTGAGTGCGCAGGGTAGTTGAGTCTGTAAGAAGATCTGAACAATTAATAAAGAAGATTACTCTAGAAATACCTGCGTGTGATCTATTTACTTCTGTTATTATTGAATGCGATTATGTTATGATGAATAACGGGTTGATGATTTAATGCTATATTGATGCACGAATCTGTATGTTTTACATTGTTATATGAATGGAAGTAATAATATCTGATTACATGAAGAATATCTTATTGTATGCTAAAAATATCAGACATTTAAGCTGATTTAGATAATAGCAGACTTAGGAGTGATTACAGAGGTGCGTAAATTGTTGAATCACCTGTTTATGGTTCGCGAAGATAGTCGTAGACCTTCGCGAAGGTCTAGGGCTGGTAAGAGGAAGTTATATCGGTAACCCTCAAGGTCTTATAGATCTGCACGAAGACATATAAAGGGTTACAAAATGACATCATAACTATCTCTGGGTGCGGAAACATGGTTCCAGCATCCCCCCTGTACGTCTTCAGGTGAGACTTATGTCCACGCTCTGCGGATTGATGCCGAAATGGCTAGTAATGTAGGGATTTTCTTGGCTAACTTAATGTTGATCTTGGGTCAGGGCCCACTAAGCCAACAAATGGTTCCATTGTTGGGAGTAGGATCTACATAAAGAGATGTGTGATGTCACATCACTGGAATCCAATTAAGAATGAAATTGAAGATCCGTTGGATAGGAAGATCCACGAATTCGCAGCGCAAGAAAAGAGGAACCCGTGATTAATGAAAGGGCAATGGTTGGACTAGTATCTGTACACAAAGATACATGAAATTTTCTTTTGCTCCTTCCCAATCGAATTACACGAGTGGATCACTAAATTGGAAAATGGCCAAGGAAGGTGGAGGCTTGACGGTCCGATAGCATGGACCCTGTAGTTAGTGCTGATATTAGAAGCATCTGAAGATAATATCATATGCGTTGTTGATCAATGGCTTGATCACATCATAAGAGGAATTGTGACGGACTTCACAGTAGATACTTGTGTTAGCTACTATGAAGCAGAGCGATGCTTCTTCAAGGGACTGTGAGGTAAGTAATTAAGGTCTTTGAATACTTGGATTGAAATTATATTGTGTGAAAATAGAGATATGCAATTACCTTGATGTTCGGAGCTACACAAAGTGGAAAGTTATGCTGGGATAGAAAAGGAATAGGGCCTAAATATAGCCCGTTGATTGAGCCTCCTCCAAGTGATAATGAAGAAGCAACACAGATTTCTCCATAGAGCATTGTCTAGTTAATAAGGCAAGGGTTCCTGCAAATACCACATCCACCCACACCACCTCCATCTTCACCTCAGCCGCATACACCTTCACCCACACTGCGACCACTTTTACACAATTCAATATGGCAAATTCAGTAAAATTGCCCATTTTCAAGGGCTTGGGGAATGAGGACCCATACAAGTTTTGGTTCATCACGAACATTGTGTGGGAAGCCTAGGTCATTACAGATGATTAGATGAAGAAAAATACTTTAGTCACTGCTTTACAAGAACACACACTAACATGGTACATTAAATATTGCACTGATAACCCGATGGATACATTGGCGGACATTCAAAATGCGCTGAATAAGGAATTTAGTAGGCCCAAGTCTAAAGAGAAATCGATCGTTGGATTCAAGGAGATCATGATGAAGCCCATCAAGACACCCTGGGAGTTAGATCAGAGATTGAAGTGCAAGATACATGAAGCTAACGTGAATCTTACGAATGGGCAGTGCGGCGAATGGTTTGTGGCTTTGCTCTTGCCTCATTTGAGGGTTTCTTTATCACTAAAAATTATTGGGACGTAGGCGGAGGCCGTGGAGATTGCGATGAGATTGCACGAGACACCAATTCAAGATGCTTGTTTAGGAGTTTAGCAGATTCACATGGAGCTGCAGAACCTTTGCCTAAAACTCCAATGTCTAAAGAAGGATAGAGCGGCTCGGCCAGAGGTGCACGAAGAGCTTTGGTGTTTGAAATGTAAGAGTCAAGGGAATGGTAAATATCATTTCCTTGTCTTTGCAAATTATGTTGCAGGGGGGGAGGGAGATTCCTCTAAGAGTGGAAGCTCAAGTAGGGCCAAGTGCAAGGCCCACACTATGGTGTGCTATTTGTCAAGTAGCTAGAAAATATGCAACAGATAATTGCCAATTGTTGCAGAAATTTGTACAAACACCACAATGACTCTTCTGCAACTTCTGCTAATTAGTGGGCCATGATGAGTGCAATTGTCGTAGTTATGAGTTAATTATGGAGAGAACACCTATGTATCAAATTCATATAGACGATTGACCTCTGATAAAGGAGCTAAGGGAGCCTCAAGGAGGAAACCTGGGGTGCGGACGAGGACGAGGTGGAGGAGGACCTAAGAGATGTCAAGGGAAAGTTATTTGCTATAATTGTGGAGGTCCAGGACACTATGCGCGAGAATGCATGAACCCAACGCGCCTATCGTGAAAATACAACACTGAGTTTGACCACACGATAGAAGAATGTGTGGTACTAATAGCTAAGATGGGCGAAAAAGGGACACAGTCTCAGTAGCCTACACAAAACTTGCAGATGATGAGTTCCGAACCTCGAGAAGAAGACCCCAATGTGAATATTGTGCTACGAAGTGGAATGAGAACTAGCAAATATCGGGGAAAGTGGCCTGAAGAGGGTGAATGCGTTTGCAAAGCTCTAGAGAAGGAGGTTGAGTTTGATTTGTAGCATGCAAAGGAAACTTTCATGGAAGCAAAGAAAATCTTTGTTGAGGTCTCTACCTTAGGAAGTCAGGATAATCAGTCTCAAGAAATGGACCCATCCATGCTTACTATATTTCTGGAGACTACATTAATTGACGTAGTATGACCCCAAAGCTCAGACTTCACCTCATTCCAGCATTTATTCTGTGGCTGACAATAATAATGTCTCATCTTTCACAAATGTCTCTCGAGGAGTCTATAAAGATTCCACTTTTCTTAGTGCTTACTATGGTGCACCACCACAACATAGTGTTCCTAAATCAACCCAGCCTTCGAGTACTACTCCTCAAGGATCATTTCCTTCTATTGGTGTCTCTCCTAACCCATTTCTACCCAGAATCAGTTCGCCAACTCTTAACCACCTCAAAGAAGTTCCTCTAGGCCATTATCCTTCTGGCCAGATACTGTTTCTATTTCCTCCCCCTGGAGTTTTTTCTACACCTCTCATGGATATGTTGAGTTTGCCCAAAATTACCTTGGGGATCAATGTACTGGTAATACTCCTGACGGACCGCACATGGTCAGCAAAATTAGTAAGAATAAGGCAGGAATAAGGCATGAGATGAGGCTCACCGTGCAAATAGGAGAATATGAAATGGACTAAGTTATTCTGGATCTAGGATCCGACACGAATTTTTTTCCTAAATAGACATGGGAGAGAATGGGGTGACCTACACTGTTGTGGTCTCCTATTCAATTGAGGATGGCGAGTCAGAAAAATATTATCCCCATGGGAATATTACAGGGAGTAACAATCGATATTGAGGTGCAAGCGCGTTGGATCATTTTGAAGTGATAGAGATTGTGGATGATAGGAATCCCTACCCTACGCTCCTTGGGATCAAATTGGCTGTCGACATGAATGGGGTGATCAATTTGGAGAAGTGGATGATGTCATTGAAAGAAAATCACTCTGCATCGTACTACTGTTGCACCCTGTAGAAGGACCACGCTTCACCTAACCAGTATGCAATTACAAAAGTGGCGATGATTTGGACTAGATTTATTATATAGCAATGTGAGGTCAAGATTGCGTGAACCCAACTGTAGGTGGACGTATTTCGTGGGACTGTGAAAGATCCTACACATCAGGTTTAGACGAGGAATTGGAACACTTGCAGAAAATATTGCACGAAGTGTCTACGCTACGATGTAACATGATGACCAAATAATTGTGTTGTGTATCATCGAAGGTAAGAAGTTTTCCTTATTATGATGGTTTGACTGACGTTGATAAATTTATGGATGCATTTGAAAGGGAAGTTATGGACAAGCATTTCTTCCAAGCCTTGGACATTGCGCTCGGTCCTACGCCTGCAAGATGGTGGGGTACACATAAAGACAACTTTGATGGATGGCGCGAATATAGAAGAATGATGAAGTTGTGGTTTGGTTGCCCAAAGGTACGAGTGACATAGAAATATGATGGAAGGAGTGATTTGCACGATCACTTAGACAAATGAACCGATGCTTATGGAGCAAAACCGCAACTGGAGTGGGTGCATTTGTTCTGTCACATCTTGAATGTAATACCTATGAATTGGCACTTGGAGACAAAGCTCTGCCATGGCACGGATGAAAGGGATATTTTGAGACAGGGATTCTTTATTACATTCAGCTTTGAAGATAGATTTGAGTGCAATAGTGAAGTGCTACAGGAGGTCAAAGAAACAATATTCAGAATACTGGAGGATCCCTTGGATTTAATTCAACCAGATTGCACCACTCAGTTTCGCCACGCAATGGAGTGCTAGAATGTGACCACTGAAGAGGAAGACGAGGATTCGAGGAACATTAATATCCCGAAAACAAAAGGTCACCGCGAAGTGGAGGGGCCACAAATAGAGAATCCTGATATCAATGCGCCACTGAAAACGAGACAAGTGAACATTGGGATAGAGGCAGAGCTGAAGTTTGCGAATATAGGGGACTACTGGGATGATGTTACGGTGGATAAGGCTGCTGAGTTTCTCCACGAGTATTAGGATTTTTTCACTACAAAATATTCAAACCTAAAAGGGATTATAGGCTATTATAGGGGTAATGAGGATAACGTTGAAACTAGATGTGAAGCTTGTGAAGCAGAGGCCATATCACCTCAATCCTAAGTACAAAGAAAGGGTTCGCTTAGAATTGGAAAAAATGTTAGTGGCAGGAATCATTGAACTAGTGGAGGAGTCCAACTGGGGAAGTCCTATGGTAGTTCAGGAAAGAAGCAGAAGGATGAAATAAGGATATGTGTAGATATCAGGAAGCTGAATGACGCTTGTGTGCATGATCCTTTTCCGACTCCATTCACAGATGAAGTGTTGGATAATGTAGGAGGACAGGAAGCATATTCATTCATTGATGGGTTCTTGAGGTACGATCCGATCAAGATCGCCCCAAAAGATAGGAGTAAGAAGACCTTCATGACTAAATGGGGATGCTTCCAGTGTACTTTGATGCCTTTTGGACTGAAGAATACGCCGACGATATTTTTGTGCCTAGTCATCGTAGCGTTCAAGGTCCTCATTCACAAGTTCTTGGAGGTATACTTTGATGATTGGATAGTGTTTGGGCTGGTGAAACACGATGTAGCTAGTCTATGCTTGATGTTGGACACATGCCAGAGGTATCAGATTTTGCTAAACTTGAAGAAGTGTCTATTTTGCGTCCCTTTCAGAATCTTGCTGGGTCACATAGTATGCAGAAAAGGATTAATGGTGGATCCAGCTATGATTGCAGTTATAATCAATTTGGAGGTGTCAAGAAGTGTCAAACAGCTGAGCGCAATGCTGGGGCATATTGGTTATTACTGAAATTTCTTCAAGAGTTATGCCCGGATTACCACGTTGATGGAAAAACTGTTAAAGAAGGATGCTACATTCTATTGGAATGAAGAATGTCAATGAAATTTGGATGTGTTAAAAGAAAATATCGTCACTGCACTGATCATAGTCTTCCAGGATTGGAAGAAAGAATTTCATGTATTGCGCTAGGAGAAGTACTGACACAGGTCGGTGAGGGAGAATTAGATCAGCCTATAGGATTTGCAAGTAGGAAGTCTTCTAAGGCTGAGAAGAATTATTTGATGACATAGTGTCAAGGTTTGGCTATGATGTACGCACTCCAAAAGTTCAGATGCTACTTTCTAGGTGGACACTTTAAGATGTATATAAACCATTCTATATTAAAGTACATGGTTATCAAGCCTGTGTTGGGGGGGGGGATATGCTGATGGCTACTATTGTTTCAAGAAGATGATTCTGAAGTCATTTTGAAGCTAAGGTGATTGAATGCAGGACCAAATCATCTGTCACACATTGAAATAGGTGATGAGCCCATTAATTTGGAGGAAGTACTGCCTAACGCGCAACTCCTTGCAATGCGCGTAGAAGATAATCATTTTGTAGACATCATACACTTTCTGACTACTGGAATGGCTCCGTAAGGGTACATCAGCTAGCAAAAGAAGGAATTCGTGGTGCATGTGGTAGATTTTTCTCTTATTGCAGGCCACTTGTATAATATGGGCACGGATGACATATTGCGACATTATGTTCTTGACTTCGAACAAAAAAGCATCCTAGCTGAAGCTCGTGGAGGGGTTGTGGGAGGCCATTATGTAGGCAAAGCAACAACGTAGAAAATTTTACGTGTTGGGTTGAGGTGGCCGACGCTGCATAAGGATTCCAAATCTTATTGTAAGGCATGCGATGCATGTCAGAGGATGGGTGGGCCATCACAGAGGGATGAGCTTCCTCTGAAGCAACAAGTGTCGTTTCAACCATTCAGGAAATGCGAAATTGATATTGCAAGACCAATTCAGCCTCCAGGAGAGAAGACGGGTGCACGATGTATCATCATCATGACCGAGTATTTCACTAGATATGCGATATATCATTAGTGCGCTAACAGAGAAATTCCAAGTTCATCGTAAAAAAATCACGCCATATCACTTGTAGGCTAATGGGATGGTTGAAGCATTTAATAAGATATTGGAGAATGTACTGACAAAATTTTGCAATGGGGCTTACAAAACTACTTGTAACAAGCTAACTAGAAAGACACCTTTCAGGCTGGTCTATGGCATAGACGTTGTGATGCCAATGGAGTACATTGTGCCTAGTCTACGTATAGCGACGTTCATAGGAATAGTTCATCACAGAGCCATAGAAGAAAGGCTCGCGCAATTGACAAAGCTTGAAGAAGACAAATTTTTGGCTGGATTCCATCAGCAAGTTCAGAAGGAGTGAAAAAATCCATGGCACGATTGGAACATCAAATTTCGTAAGGTAAACTATTTGGTTTTATTATATGACAACAACTTTTATAAATTTCCAGGAAAATTTCAGATGCATTGGCTGGGGCCATATGTCATCAAAGAGATTGCTGATGGTGGAGCAGTCCAACTGGTGAAATTGAATGGAGATCCATTTCCTGGATAGGTAAATGGAAGCCGATTGAAGCCATACACTGGGGATTTGTCCAAATGACTATATGATGGAAGCACAGTCTTATCGCTCCAGGCAGCTGAAAGGAGGTGCGAGTCTATAAACTACACTGCCTCGGTTATAGAGCAACGCGACTAGGGGACTGCACGAGGAGGAAGAATGTCACAACATCAACATAAGAGTGAAGGGAGCGACACTGTAGAAGGAGCAACCACGTAGGGAATCCAAAAAGTGATTGTTACTATCACTACTCATGATTTGACAGTGAGAAAACGACTACAAGGAACAAGGGGGAGTGGCAATTAAGGCTGAAATTAAGAATGGCAAAGCTGCAGGAGGCAAAGCTATCGAAATATTAGCTTGAAGCCACAGAGAAAAAAGAGGTTGTCCTTAAGGAAAAATTAGGGCCTTGGCTGGATGAGGCCTATGTGCTCTCCGCCACCATTTGGGAGAAGTTGGAAAGCCTGTAGAATACATAGCAGAAGATCCAGGCAGATAGCGCAGGACCAACAATAGAGAAACTGGTGGAGCAGGTTAAGTAGGAAGCTACACAGTGTACAACTGAAGTTACAGTGGTGCAAGTGGAGTTGGGGGGTCTTCACACTAAAATCTCTGCACCAACAGAGTGGCTCAGGGAAAATCACCATATTTTTGTTGGGGACCTATTGGGACAGAGTGCCCTAGGGTCAATTTTGGCGATAAAAGCCCAAGTTTTTTTATGTAAAGTGTAAATTCTTCACAATTTTTGGTCGCGGAGCACGTAGATGTAATGTATCATAAAGGGTTTTACCCTTCTCTTTATGTAAGTTGTGTTAGATTTAGAAGATCTACCCATGGTACGCAGACCATGGGATTTTATAAAAATGAGAGTCTTAGAAGAGTAGAGGAAAGGCTCTGCAGTTGTGTGTGCAGAGGCCTAGGGTAGAAGTCTACAACTGAGTGTGTGGACCCCTACAACTGAGTGCACAGGGTAGTTGAGTTTGTAAGAAGATCTGTAGCATTAATAAAGAATATTACTCTCGAAATACCTGTGTTTGATCTATTTACTTCTGTTACAAATGAATGTGATTATGTTATGATGCATATTGGGTTTATGATTTAAAGCTATAATGATGCGCGAATCTGTATGTTTTACATTGTTACATGAACGCAAGTAATAATATATGATTACGTGAAGAATATCTTAATGTCTGCTAAAAATATCATACACTTAAGCCGATCTAGATAATAATAGACTTAGGAAGTATTACAGAGGCACGTAGGTGGTTGAATTTCCTATTTAGGGTCTGCGAAAGATAGTCGTAGACCTTTGCGAAGGTCTAGAGGCTGGTAAAAGGAACTTATATCGATAAGACTCGAGCGCTTATCCATCTACATGAAGATAGATAAAGGGGTATAAAATGACATCATAACCATCTCTGGGTGCAGAATGTTGGTTCCAGTATCACCACATATTGCTTCGGGTGAGACTTCAGTATGTGCTCTATGGATTGATGCCAAAAGGGCTAGTAGTGTAGGGATTTTCTTGGCTAACTTGAAATTGAACCTTGGTCAAGCCCCACTAAGCCAACAATAGATTACTATGTGAATCTTTCAATCTTGCATCAATATCTTTTCAATGATCCATTCTTACGGGTGTTCCTATTATTTGTGAATTCAATGCCTTCCAACAATTTAAAAATAAATCTATGATATCCTATGGATCTTCAAACAAACAAGAACCAATTTAATACTCAACATGATATATAATTAAACATTTCTACAATGAAATGGTTCCAATTGATATTCCCTCTCTTCATATACATAAGCTTCCCACTGAACGAAATCTCTCTACAATGCTTTACAAGCTCTCTGGCTTATTGCAAAGTCACCACAACATCGGTCACAAGCTCCTTCAATAATGAATTCTCGGTCCAATAACTAGAACCATCATTAAGAATACTCATGATGATATGATTCAGTACTTCCATCTTAGATGTGATAGTATATAGGTACAAGGACACAAAGAATTAATCCAAATAATTAATAGAACAAAAAACACAATAACAATTAATTGCCCATTAAATCTGAGTTGATTCTATAGGTGAATAAAGAAATCCATCATGTGAATTTATATGGTGATGTAACTTGCATCAATATCTTTTGAATGATATCATTCTTCAACGATAGAAATTTATGGGTTAATTTTGTAGATGAATTTCCAAATTTGCAACAATATTTTTAACCTAGAGAATTTTGTAGGTGAATATGGGTTAATAGTGATCTTCAATGATAGAAATTTGTATAGTGATAGATTTCTATGTGAATCTTCCAAACTTGCATCAATATATTTTCAATGATATCATTCTTATGGGTGTTCCTATTATCTATGAATTCAATGTCTTCCAACAATTTTAAAATAAATTTTTGATATTCTATGAATCTTCAATCAAATAAGCACCAATTTAATACTCAACATGGTATATAATTAAACATTTCTATAATGAAAGGGTTTCATTGGAGATTCACTATCTTCATATATTTAGGTGTAACTTTAGTAGATAATTATCTTTGCATCGCACTTGGGAGTATATTATCATGAATCTTGAAAACAAACTAGTTAGCTAGGAATTTTGTTCTATTAACTTGATAGCTTGACTAATTTTGTTATGCAACCAACTCACAAAATAGAAGAAGAGATAGATAAACGACTTGAAAATTAGCCTCTTGAACGGGGAAACCTCCTTTACATTATACAAATGAATAATTATTGGATGATTCAAATGAAGAAACATCCTTTCTATATATAGAGTCTAAGGGGTCACAATATAATTAGAGCCGACATAAAAATAATAATTTAAGAGCACAATAATAACAATAGTGGGATTCTATGGGGAAAAAGAATAATAATAAGGGGGCTACACTAATAAATATGAGGGAATACACTGGTATTATAGGGACCTAACATGCATCTCTCCTTAAAATAAGTGTTTTCCTCAATGGTTGAGTAGTTTTGGATGCTTCTGTATAAAATTTACATCCTCCCATGTGGAATCATCCATGATTAATTTCTTCCACTTGATGAGATACTTTGAAATTGATCGATTTTGTAGCTGTCAAGTTCTTGTTTCCGTGACTACTTCCAGTTCCAATATGATTTTTCCTTCCTCATCAAGTTCTGGCAATATTGTTTGAATTGGGATCTAGTCACATATAACCTTCTTTAAGCATGAAACATGGAAAACTGGGTGCACTCGGGAAGATGTAGGAAGCTCCAATTTGTATGCCATAGTACCAATATTTTGCAACACCTTGTAAGGACCATAATACTTTGGTGATAATTTATTATTATTCTTAGCTTGCTTGAGTGACATTTGTTTGTATGGTTGTAGCTGTAAAAATACCCAGTCACCTACACCAAAACTTATTTCCTGCAATGTTGATCTTCATGTTGTTTCATTCTATTTTGCACCAAAGTGAGGTTATCCCTTGATATTTGGAGAACTTGTTGATGCTCGATGTGATATTCCACTGCTTGAACCTTAGAATTTTCTCTTAAAGATGATGTGATGGATGGTGGATGATATCCATAAAGTTCCATAAATGGGGTCATTTTTTTTTGCAATATGGGAGGAAGTGTTATACCACCACTCAGCCAGAGGTAACCGCTTAACCCATTGCGTCTATTTATCAGATACAAACCAACGAATATATCCTTCCAAAAATTTGTTCACTATCTTGGTTTTTCCACCCAATTGAGGATGATAAGATGAGCTATGAGTTGATTGAGTACCCAAACAAGAAAATAATTTCGTCCAAAATATTCTAGTGAAAATAGGATCTTTGTCACTTACAATAATCTTTGGGTTTCCACGTAGATTTTGAAATGTTTCCATAAATGCAGTAGCAACTGTTCTTGCTTTAAATGGATGGGATAATGCACAGAAGTGTGCATACTTGGTAAGTCTATCAACTACCACCGTGATGATACTCTTTCCTTTCGAATTGGGTAAACCTATGGTAAAATCCATTGAAACCTCCTCCCAACATTGACTTGGAATGGATAAAGGTTGTAACAGACCCTAGGCCTTAATTGTCTCAACTTTATTTTTTTGGCAAACCAAACATTCTACCACAAAATTTTGAATACTCAATTTAAGGCCATCCCCAAAAAATTCCTTCTTAACCCTGTGGTAAGTTATGAAAAACCCTGAGTTCCCTCCTAAGGGAGAGGTGTGTAGTTCCAGAAGAATATTTTGTTTGAATTGGGAATTCTTAAAAAGGTATAAGTTATCTTTGTACCATAATGAATCATTATTCCAGCTAAATGTATCATATGTACTAGGATCTTGCTGCCACTTTTGAATGCGTGCCCACACTTCTTTGTCATTCTTCCATTCATTCCTTGCTTCAGTTATCCAATCTGGTTGGATAATAAAAATGGCAGAAAGAAATTCTTCCACATCCTCATCCTTTCTTGAGAGTGCATCTGCAACAACATTTTTCTTCCCCTTTTTGTAGATGATTCCAAAGTCATAACCCAACATCTTTGTGACACATTTTTTATGTTCTTCTGAAGATAATCTTTGTTCTAAAAAGTATTTAATACTATCATGATCTATTTTTACCTTGAAGTGTCTTCCAATTAGGCAAGGTCGCCATTTCTTAAGTGCATGTAGTATTTCCAACATTTCCTTCTCATAAATAGCTTTGTGTAAATACTTTCGTTTGATTGGATGACTTTCAAAAGAAATGGGTCTTCTTTCTTGCATTAAAAAAACACCAGTTCCATTTCCTGAGGCATCACATTCGACATAAAGGTTTTTGTGAAGTGTGGCATAACTAAGATCAGTGCTTGGCACATTGCCTCTTTAAGATGCTCAAAGGACTTAGTTTCTTCTGGAATCTAAGAAAATGCATGTTTCTTCAGTAATTTTTTTAGAGGTGATGCTACTCTCCCAGAATTATTAACAACCTTGCGATAATACCCTTTCACCTCGATAAATCCTCACAAATGATTTATTTATGTGGGAATTTTCCATTCCTTAATGGCTTTAATTTTGTTATGGTCTACCTTAACACCCTCATGAGATACAATATGACCCAGATATTCCACCTCCTATACTCCAAAGAAATATTTTGAGGTTTTTTCATATAATTGTTTCTCCTCCAATAGCTTAAGCACCATTTCAACATGGTCAACCTGATCCTTCCAAGAATTGTTGTAGATTAATATATCATAAAAAATTACTAACACAAATCTTCTAAGGAAGGGTTTGAAAATGGAATTCATAAAACCTTGAAATGTAGAAGGTGCATTGGTAAGGCCAAAAGGTGTGACCAAAAATTCATAATTACCTTCATGTGTTCTAAATGTTGTTTTTGGAACGTCTTCAGTCTTCATTCTAATTTGATGATATCGTGAACGAAGATCCAACTTGGTGAAGTAAATTGCTCCATGTAATTCATCAATGACAGGAATGGGGAATTTGTCTTTAATGGTGATCTTTTTTAGCTCCGTATAATTTGGACACATGTGCCATGATCCATCCTTCTTGTGCACCAATAATACTAGAGGAGAGAAAGAACTTTTAATAGGTTGAATTATACAATCCGCTAGAATTTTTGCAACCATACGTTCAATTTCACTCTTTTGGGCATAGGGATATCTGTAAGGCCTGATGTTTGGAGGAATAATTCTTGGAATGAAATGAATAGCATTATCATGATCATGAATAGGTGGGAGGCCTTTGGGAGTCTCAAACACTTTGGAAAGATTGTCCAAGACTTTTTGGAGATCTGGAGAAATAGATGATTTTGATGTTTGAACCCCTAGTGAGCATAATTGTGCAATTACGCCCTGTTTTTCATTACTTAAAACATTTTTCATGTTATTAGAGCTACTTATACTTCCTGGTTTCCCTGCGATACCCCTTAATTCAACTTCCTTTGCTTCCCAAAAAAATTTCAAGAAACATTCTTGAAAATTGAAAATTATTGTCTCTAAAGACTGTAACTGTTAGACTCTTAGTACAACATCAACACCACCCATTGGAATGGAAACCATTGGACTATTCAATACATATTCCCCCATGGTTAACTTGATATTATGACACTTTCTAGATAAATTTATAGTTTCTCCATTTGCAACCATCACTTGACACTCTGGTGCTGGATATAGGAAGCAATTCAATTCCTTAGCTATCTTACAATGAATAAAATTATGGGTACTACGTGAATAAATCAACAATATTACCTTCTTCTTCTTGATATATCCTTCTATCTTGAGAGTTTGAGGAGTGGGAATTCTTACCAATGCATTACAAGATATGGTCGAATTAATTACTTCTTTCTCTGGGGTTGGTTCATGGTGTATCTCCTCCTCTTTTGATGTTTCTTGTTTCTTTTATTCCTCCTCTTCACAATCTATGTAGAATAATTTCTTCTCGGCACACTTATGACCTTTAGTGTATTTTCTATCACAACTATAACAAAGCCCTTTTTCTCTTTTTTCCTCCAATTGTTGTGGTGTCAACCTTGTATATTGCGGAAGAATAGGAGGAACAATACTTCCATATTTATAGTTCTAGTGGTGGACTTCCTTGTTGCCATAATTTTTCTTTCAAATTTTCTTGCCACCTTGAATGCCTTCTCCAATGAATCAGGTTCCCAAAGGCGAACATCATGTTGGATGTTATCTTTTAAAGTCCCTATGAAGACATCAATCCTATTCCTTTTTGGAATATCGGTTACTCTAATATTCATTTTTTGGAAATCTTCAATGTGTTCCACCATTGAACCCTTTTGTTTGAGATTTATCAATTCACTAAAGAAGGTGTTTCTCTTTGTTTATTCAAGACACTGCTCCATATTAGTATCCAAGTTACTAGATCCTTTGCATCAAACTTTGTCATATCTATATTTTGAATGTGGTGGGTATTAAACCCCCCATTCGACTCTTTAAAATTGTAATTTGTAATCCTTTTGTCTTCATCATGATTTTCATGGATTGCCTTGTCACCACTCGGACGCCTTTCTTTTAGAAACTTTTCCAAACCTTCCTTCAACCCATATATCTTGACATTCATCACTTCTTCCATGTATACTTTTAAACCATTCTTCAAAACATCCATCTTAGCTTCCATTCAATTCTTCAAACGATCCAACGCAACTTCTGTTACTTTTTGTGAGAGCGAAATTTGTTGCACTTGGTCGCATAATTTTGATATATCATGTTGCATTTCTTCCTCTTCTTCATGAGTCATAGTAGAGCTTTCGGGTCACTTACTAGGTTTTTCCATTTTCTTTTTTCAGCGCATCAATTAATGATAATTATTCTTCATTATTCCCTTTGAATCACTTCAAACTAATTTTTCAAACAAAACTTATGCAAATTTTTAAAAAGACTACACACCATTGTTTTTCACTTTGTAGGAGCTCGATATTGAATATCTATTATCTCTATAATTATGTATAGTCAATATCAACAACTTTTTCCTATTATATCCCTCTTCATTTTATTTCAAACCCCATAGGTCTGATTGAGATTGGATTCTCCAAGAAAGCGTTATGTTAAATATTCCATGATGACCACATTATCGACTAGTTCAGTAGAGAAAACTTGTACGAAGTGCCAAGTGTCATTGTTTTAACCTTCGATCCTAAAAATAATACCCAACAAACTATAGTCTGTCCTCTTTCTATCAATTTTCACGAAATTTCAATTTGATGGCCAAATATAAAGTTATGATGATTTTCAAAAGGTCGTCGGTTTGAGATCAAATTGTGGAGCCTCAAAAACCCCTAGCTTCCTTAGTTTGTATCTCTGACAATATAGCAAGACAAGATCAGAATTTCAGTCACACGTTTCAGCATGATTTCAGCTGGAATGGGTTTTCATTTCAGCATCTGAAGCTTCACTAAAAAAAAGTTACAATGCCAATTCCACGATGACCTGTTTGAAGTAACAAAACCCTATAATGCAAAGCTCTGATACCAAATGTTATGCAACCAACTCACAAAATAGAAGAAGAGATATACTACTAACTTCAAAATAAGCCTCTTCGATGGGGCAACCTCCTTTACATTACAGAAATGAATAATTGTTGGATGATTAAAATGACACAACCTCCTTTCTGTATATAAGAGTCTAAGGGGTCACAATATAATGAGAGTGGAAATAACAATAATAATGTAAGGGAACAACAATAACAATAATGGGATTCTATGGGGCACAACTGTAAAAATAAGAGGGCTACATTAATAACAATGAGGGAATACACTAGTATTATAGGGACCTAAGAAGTTCTATTGAAAACTATTCTTCAAGCATTGTTTCTCAAGCACATTGTAAAGGCTATTTGCAATCTGCAACATGCCTTCCTATGGGATGGGGAAAAAATAAAGAAAACATGTCAACTGGTTATATGGGATCATGGAATTTTCCCATAAAAGGATTGGGTCAAAAATATATTGGCATATTAATCTCAATTCTTGGTGAAAAAACTTGGTGGAAATAACTTCAAGGTCATGGTGCCTTACAGACAAGGATATGGAAGAAAAAGTGTGTTAAATCTTAAACAACATGGCCTTTTAAGAATGGATAGAACTAGACCTAGTTCTCTAATTTGAAATTTAGATTGTGACAATAGACACCTTATAGAGGAACAATGATTTTAAAATGTTATGGATGGATTAACAACATTATTTTGAGATTATTCTTAGCTGCAATTTCCAATATTGAGGGACAAATAAAAGATATAAGTACTTCAAAATACTATGTTGATCCACATGAGAAAACAATGATTCCATTATTGGAATGAAATTTGCCTTGACAAATGGTTCTCATGGATACCTAAGGATCAAAGGCCACCTGTTAGCATGGAATTTGACTGGGATTGATTATGGCAAGAGTTGTCATCAACAAAAATAAAAATTGATAACATCATGGATAAACATCAATGGGAATATTTGTTAGGTGGGTATTTTACTATTAAATAATATTACAAGCTAATAATAGGGTTACGAGATTCCCACATGGTATTTGGGTAAAAAATTGGAAGTGAACCCTCTGTCAAAAATCCTCTCTTTTTTTGTCAACATTAGCTCGAAGAATTTTTTTAATCTAGGCTAACTTTGTGAAAAGAGGATTTCAAGGGCCTTTCTTTTGCCATCGTTGTCACAAAAATGGGGAAAATGTAGATAGTCTCCTTAACGCTTGTAAATTTGTGACATCCTTATGTGATAATTGGGACAATCCCTTCAAGTAGCTTGGCATAATCAAACCTAGCTTGTTTGAAAGACACAAACTTCAACTTGTTTACCAATATCTTACCACATTCAGTCATAAAGTGGGATTCTAAATTGTGAAAAATAGAGTCAAAATATTAGTGTGAGCTTGCAAACAGAAATTTGTAAGTATAAGGGTATCCGAAGAGCCCAAACCTTAGAAATAGTTGCTTTTGACCCTAAAAACAAAAATATATTATAAGGGTATCCGAAGAGACAAACCTCAGAAATCACTGCTTTTGACTCTACCAATAGAATTTTTTCACAGATATGGATACAACGCAAAAGAACAAAAATAAGTCGTAGGGATTGATCACAGATATGGATATAGCACAAAAAAAGACAGTCCTAGATTGGAAGAAGGAATACTATATTCATAAAGTGGGATTCTAAATTGTGAAAAATATAATCAAAATATTAGAGGTATTTGGGTGGGGAGATGCAGGGGTAGGGGAGTATTATAGGTATTAGGGGGTATAAAAAATTTTTTCAATAAAAATAGTAGATATCTATAAAAGATAAATAGGGGTCCTTTTTATTAGAAAGATGTATTTGGATGAGTTTAAACAAAATGATCTTGAGAGCCTTTGATCAATATATAGTGAGAATAGGGGTATTCTTTAATGTCCCATGACAAAATGTGTCATGATATATGTTTACTAAGTGGAGATCCCATGGTTTGAAACTATAGTAAACTAGAAGCACTATGTCTTATCGAACCCTATTCTCGAGATCACATGGAAACAATTTCTAGGTTTCCTACTATGGGAATTTTGGAAGCAAGGGAACCAACGTATCTTATGAAACACCCACCTTGTAGTGGATGGAATATAGGGTAGGATCATGCAAGACATACATGAAATGATATTTTATACTTCATGCCAAGAGTAAATTGATAATGTAATGCACAATATGTTATAACTATCCAATGCTTGGAGCTCAAGCCTAACAACACCCATTCACTTCTAAGATCTTTAGAGCCTATAAGTCCCATTCTAGATAAATAGGAGCCTAATCCCATGCATTTTATGAATCTCCACTTTGGTGAATCTAAGGGAAATACTAGACTACTGACTTTGGTGGGGCTTTCATAAGTGATAAAGAAGAAGTTCTTTGGGTGTATGCATGTTTCCTAGGTATCAATAGCAATAATGTCACCGAGTTAATTTCTCTCAAATTTAGGCTTCTCAACCCTTCTAGAGAAAGAAATGTAAGTGTAATAACTGAAGGTGACTCTCAAGGTTTCATACAAATGATAAACATATTACTGGAATAACATACTCAGATATTCCATAAATTTTACATCATTGAATTCCATGTAAAATCCACTTCTACATGATCAAAGTTATTGAATCCTCAAGAAAGAATAAAATATTGACCATAAAGAGATCCATTTTTTTTTAGTAGAATGACTATGAGGAGCTCCAATTCCTTGCCTCTCAGTTTGTTCATTGCATCTTTGTATACAAGTTTCAGAGCTTTCAACCTAGTCAAGGCATGCCATGTAGATTGGAATAACAGGTTCAAGATTGAATACCTACAACAAGGGGAAGGCATAAACCAATAACATATATTAGGACAATTTTTTCCAGGTTTTATGTACATCATAGGATAAACTCCAAATCATGTCATAATATGAAAGGTCAACAAGGCCCACATGTTCCTACCATCCCAGCGATTTGGCACATTTCGGCCAACTCATGACCAAATCTAAGAGAAAAACTTTCTTTAACGCCCCATGGGAAGTCGATACAAGCCCAGTGGTTAACTATGCCTCCATTGACCATTTTTTGTTTCATATCATGCAACAAAAATGTTAGCTAACAAATTACAAACCATAAAATATTTCAATAGTAAAGTTTATACATATTCTATTTTACTATTGAAGAACATATATTGTTTATGTCATATAGGGAAATTATATTTAAGAGAATATAGTCATTACCTTATTTAGCATGTTCCATTGACCTACTTGTGGTAGGCATACAACTCCCTTGGGTCAGGTTTGATAATTCATGAAACATAACAAACAGTAAAAGGAAAACATGAAATAGTTACTTGAAATAGATGTCAACAGACCAAAAAATAGAAATAGATAAAAAATATGAATGATGCCTAAGTGTCATAGGTAGAATCAGTATGTGAATTGATTCTTGCATTTTATTTCGTAATCTTGTTCAACTGGTTGCTAGGCATGGTTGATTTCCTGGTACATGGTATCTAGCACTAAGGACTATTCATGGAGCAATCATAATTTCATCATGTAGTCTAAACAAGTCAGGACCTTTCATGGAACAATCATAATTTCATTAGCCTAAACAAGCCACAATTTTTCTCTAAAAAAAGCAAAAATTCTAGCATGTTTTTGATATAATCGGACTGTAATTTTCAATATATTTCTAGATCGAAAAGAATTTAAACACTCTCATAATCAAATTTATATTTCCACCAATTTTAGGGCGTAATTGTAACCTCTTTAAAAATTTTGACACAGGTATCTAGTATGGGGTAACCAAAATGGCCACCTGAAACATTCGGCTAGGTATGGGCAAGGAGCATCGGTATGTTTGGAATTTCATTTAAAATTTCACTTTTGTTTTCACCTGAAGAAATACCCCCTATAGAAACTCTCAAGTGTACATAGTTTTGCCTAGAATTATATCACAAAACTTGTGAAGACCAAACATCTTTCAAGTGTACATAGTTTTGCCCCAAATTATACCATAAAATGTGTCAGTCATGTTTTGAGTCTATGCTAGAAAAAAATTGAGTATGTATATGTCATTTCTCTCTTGAGAGACTAGAAAGAACCATTTTTTTCATGAAAGAAGACTGCAATATGTCCTAGGAGTCTAGGCTAAAACCTTTCTGAAACTGAATAAGAGCAGAAAGGCCAGTTTATGTGTATTTTGATTTCTATTTTAGAAATATCAAATACAAATTTTGTTTTCTTGGAAAAAAGTTAAAAAATAAAAATAAACTAGTATATGTTGACCTCTATCAAATTGTTTTTTTCAAAGTAAAAGCATGACTATGTTGGGTCCCTATAATACTAGTGATTACCCCATTACTATTGTAGTTATACCCCTTATTTATATTGTTATGCCCCTATTACCCCCATATTGTTATTTCTGTGCCCCATAGAATCCCTCTATTGTTATTTTTGTGGCTTTATATTATTATTGTTAGGTCGGCTGGATTATATTGTGACTCCTTAGACTCCTATATATAGAAAAGAGGTTTTGTCGTTTGTATCATCCAAGAATTGTTCATTTATGTAATGTAAAGGACGTTTCCCCCTCGAAGAGGCTGAATTCTAAGGCGTTGATCTATCTTTTCTATCTTTTCTTGAGCTGGTTTCATAACATTTGGTATCAGAGCTTTGGATTCTAGGGTTTCGCTGCTCCAAATAGGTCATCGTGGCATTTTCGCTATAAAATTTTTTCTGTGACGTCTCAGAAGTCTAAAAACAAAACCCATTTGAGAAGAATTGGTGCTGAACCTTGGGTCTGAATTTCAGAGCTTTTCGCGCGATATTTGCGGAGATATGATCTGAGGAAGTTGGTCTTTTTGCAGACTCCTGAATTACACGGAAAACAGGTGACCTGGGGAAAATCGTCATAAATGTCTCTCTGAGGGTCGGATTGAAATTTCGTAAAAAGGTACAGAAAGAGGACGGACTGTAGATTTTTGTGTGTGTGTTTCAGATTCAAAGGTTGAAGCAGTGACTCGTGGCACGTCATACAAGTTCGCTCTACTGAACCAGTCTAAAACCAAGCCACTGTGGAATATTTCACATAACCCTTCATTGGAGAATCCAATTTGGCTCAAAATTGTGGCATTGGAAAGAGGACGCAGAAGGCTACTATAAGTAGAAATTTCAGAACTGGATGATCTAAAATTACAAAGATACATCATATTCAATATCAGGCTTCTATAAAGTGAAAAAAGGTGTGTAGTTTTTTTTTTAATTTTTGTATAAGCTTGGTTTAACGGAATTCAAAGGGCATAGTAAAGCATTATTATCGGTAACTGATGCCCCAAGAAAATAAAATGCAAACAACTAGTAAGGAACCTGAAATCTCTAGCATGACTCATGAAGAAGAAGAAGAAATGCTACATGATATATCAAAATTACAAGTACAAGTGCAACAAATGTCACGCTCACAAAAGTTAACAGAAGCTAAGATAAGTGGCGTGGAATCTAAGATAAATGGCATGGAAGCTAAGACGGATGATTCAAAGACAGATTTGAAGAGAGACATGGCAGTTTTGAAGATAGATTTGAAGACCGATATGGAAGAATTGAAGAAGTTGCTACAAGAAAGGGTCACTAATGGTGAAAAGGTAGTAAAGGAAACTCATGATGAGAACAAAAGAAATGTTAATCATGATTCCATAGATGCTAACGTTGGATCGAAGAATCACCATATTCCAAAAATCGATATGAGGAAGTTTGATGGCAAGGATCCCGCCACATGGATATTACAGATGGAGCAATTCTTCGATCTCAATAATGTGCAAAATGCACAAAAGGTACGTATGGCAACTGTATATTTGGAACCAAATCAGTTTGTATGGTATCAATGGCTTTGCTCTCGTAAACAATTTATCACTTGGGCAATTTTTACGAAAGAATTGATAGCACATTATGAAGATACAAAAAGCAACACTTTTTTTAGCCAATTGATAAGTCTCAAACAAAAGGGTTCAGTAATGGAGCACATTGAGGAGTTCCAAAAATTGAACATAAGGGTAAAAGATATTCCAGAGGAGCATAGGATTGATGTGTTCATAGGGTCTTTAAAGGATAATATCCAACATGATGTTCGCCTTTGGGAACCTGATTCATTAGAGAAGGCATTCAGGTTAGCAAGAAAAATGGAAAGCAAAATTATGGCAACTAGGAAGCATACCACTCACAACTATAAAGACGGAAGTGTTGTTGCCCCTAGTCTTCCACAACCTATAAGGTTGACACCACAACAATTGGAAGAAAAAAGAGCAAAAGGGCTTTGTTACAGTTGTGATAGCAAATACACTAAAGGTCATAAGTGTGCTGAGAAGAAATTATTCTACATAGATTGTGAAGAGGAAGAAGAAAAGGAGCAAGAAAGGTCAAAAGAAGAAGATATACTCCAGGAACAAAGCCTAGATGAAGAACAAATAAATCCGACCATATCTTGTAATGCATTGGCGGGAATTACCACTCCTCAAACCATCAAGATAGAAGGACAAATCAAGAAGAAAAAGGTAATAGTGTTGATTGATTCAGGAAGCACCCACAATTTTATTCATTGTAGGGTAGCAAAAGAATTGAATTGCTTCCTATATCCAGCACCAGAGTGTCAAGTGATGATTGCAAATGGAGGAACAATAAATTGCTCTGGAAAGTGCCATAATATCAAGCTATCCATGGGAGAATATGTATTGACTAGCCCAATGCTTTCCATTCCAATGGGAGGTGCTGATGTTGTACTAGGAGTCCAATGGCTACAATCCTTGGGTACAATAGCTTTTAATTTTCAAGAACTTTTCATCAAATTTTCTACGGAAGGAAAGGAAGTTGAATTAAGGGGTATTGCAGGGAAACCAGGAAAGATAATCAGCTCTAATGGTATGACAAAGCTTCTAAAAAAGGAGCAAAGAGGTGTAATTGCACAATTATGTTCGCTAGATGTTTCCACATTGGAATCATCTATTTCTCCAGATCTCCAAAAAGTCTTGGACAATCATTCCAAGGTATTTGAGACTCCCAAGGGTCTCCCACCTATGCGTGATCATGATCATGCTATTCATCTGATTCCAGGAAGTGTTCCTCCAAACATCAGGCCGTACAGATATCCCTATGTCCAAAAAAGTGAAATTGAACGTATGGTTGCAGAAATGCTAGAGGCTGGTATAATTCAACCAAGTCAAAGTTCTTTCTCAGCTCCAGTAGTATTGGTGCACAAGAAGGATGGATCATGGCGCATGTGTCCAGATTATAGGGAGCTCAACAAGCTCACTATTAAAGATAAGTTCCCCATTCCTGTTATTGATGAATTACTGGATGAATTGCATGGATCAATTTACTTCACCAAGTTGGATCTTCGTTCGGGATATCATCAAATCAGAATGAAGATTGAAGACATTCCGAAAACGGCATTTAGAACTCATGAGGGTCATTATGAATTTTTGGTCATGCCTTTTGGCCTTACCAATGCACCTTCAACATTTCAAGGTTTGATGAATTCAATTTTCAAACCATTCCTTAGAAAATTTGTGTTAGTATTTTTTGATGATATACTAATCTACAGCAAGTCTTGGAAGGATCATGTTGAACATGTTGACAGGGTGCTACAACTATTGGAGGAGAAACAATTATATGCAAAAAGATCCAAATGTTTCTTTGGAGTCCAGGAGGTGGAATATTTGGGTCATATTGTATCTCATGAAGGAGTTAAGGTAGACCCTAGCAAAATTAAAGCCATTAAGGAATGGAAAATCCCCACATCCATAAAGCATCTGCGAGGATTTCTTGGGTTGACAGGGTATTATCGCAAGTTTGTTAAGAATTATGGGAGAATAGCAGCACCTCTAACAACATTATTGAAGAAAGATTCATTTTCATGGACTCCGGAAGCAACAAAGGCCTTTGAACATCTTAAAGAGGCAATGTGCCAAGCACCGGTCTTAGCTACACCGGACTTCACAAAAACCTTTATTGTGGAATGTGATGCTTCAGGAAATGGAATTGGTGCTGTTCTAATGCAAGATGAAAGACCCATTGCTTTTGAAAGTCGTCCAATCAAGGGAAAGTTTTTAAGCAAAGCTATTTATGAGAAGGAAATGTTGGCAATACTCCATGCACTTAAGAAATGGCGACCCTACCTAATGGGAAGACACTTCAAGGTAAAAACGGATCATGATAGCCTTAAATACTTTTTAGAACAAAGATTATCCTCTGAAGAGCAACAAAAGTGGGTCACAAAGATGTTGGGTTATGACTTTGAAATCATCTACAAAAAAGGGAAGCAAAATGTGGTGGCAGATGCACTCTCAAGAAAGGATGAGGATGTGGAAGCATTGTTGTGTGCCATTTCTATTATCCAACCAGATTGGATAAACGAAGCAAGGGAGGAATGGAAGAATGACGAAGAAGTGTGGGCACTTATTCGAAAGCTACAACAAGATTCCAGTACTTCTGATACATTTAGCTGGCAAAATGATTCGTTATGGTACAAAGATCGCTTATACCTCTGTAAGAATTCCCAGCTAAAACAAAAGATTCTTATGGAATTGCACACTTCTCCCTTAGGAGGGCACTCAGGATTTTTAAAAACTTACCACAGGGTTAAGAAGGAATTTTTTTGGGATGGCCTTAAATCAGATATTCAAAAGTTTGTGGCGGAATGTTTGGTTTGCCAGCAAAATAAAGTTGAAACAATTAAGACACCGGGTCTATTACAACCTTTATCCATTCCAAGCCAACGTTGGGAGGAGGTTTCAATGGATTTTATCACAGGTTTACCCAAGTCTGAGGGAAAGAGTGTCATCATGGTGGTAGTTGACAGACTTACCAAGTATGCACACTTTTGTGCATTATCACATCCATTTAAAGCCAGTACAGTTTCTACTGCATTTATGGAAACAATTCAAAAGCTACATGGAAACCCAAAGATTATTGTAAGTGACAGAGATCCCATTTTCACTGGAAATTTTTGGACATAATTATTTTCTTGTCTTGGTACTCAGTTAGCTCATAGCTCATCTTATCATCCTCAATCTGATGGGCAAACTGAGATAGTAAACAAATGTTTGGAAGGATATCTTCGTTGCTTTGTATCTGATAAACAGACACAATGGGTCAAATGGTTGCCTCTGGCTGAATGGTGGTATAACACTTCCTTCCATACACAACAAAAATGACCCCATTTATGGCACTTTATGGGTATCAACCACCATCCATCACATCATATTTAAGAGAAAATTCTAAGGTTCAGGCAGTGGAACATCACATCGAACATCAACAACAAGTCCTCCAACTCTTAAAGGATAACCTCGTGTTGGCACAAAATAGAATGAAACAACAGGCAGATCAACATCGCAGTGAAAGAAGTTTTGATGTAGGTGATTGGGTATTCCTACGGCTACAACCATATAAGCAAATGTCCCTAAAGCAAGCTAAGAAGGATAATAAATTATCACCAAAGTATTATGGTCCGTACAAGGTGTTGCAAAAGATTGGTACTATGGCATACAAATTGGAGCTTCCTGCAGCTTCTCGATTGCACCCATTTTCCATGTTTCATGTTTAAAGAAGGTTATAGGTGACAAGCTCCCAATTCAAACAATATTGCCAGAACTTGACGAGGAAGGAAAAATTATATTGGAACCGGAAGCAGTCACAGAAACAAGAACTCGACAGCTACGAAATCGATCAATTTCAGAGTATCTTATCAAGTGGAAGAACTTATCCGCTGAAGATTCCACATGGGAGGATGAGAATTTTATGCAGAAGTATCCATAACTACTCAAGCGTTGAGGAAAACACTTTTTTGAAGGAGAGGGGCATGTTGGGTCCCTATAATACTAGTGATTACCCCATTACTATTGTAGTTATACCCCTTATTTATATTGTTGTGCCCCTATTACCCCCATATTGTTATTTCTGTGCCCCATAGAATCCCTCTATTGTTATTTTTGTGGCTTTATATTATTATTGTTAGGTCGGCTGGATTATATTGTGACTCCTTAGACTCCTATATATAGAAAGGAGGTTTTGTCATTTGTATCATCCAAGAATTGTTCATTTATGTAATGTAAAGGAGGTTGCCCCCTCGAAGAGGCTGAATTCTAAGGCGTTGATCTATCTTTTCTATCTTTTCTTGAGCTGGTTTCATAATAGACTAGAAGAAGATTACATGTGGCTAGGGATTATTCATAGGTATTCTAATAGAAACAATCTAGAAAGTGGTCAAAATGGGCAAGGTTGATAGGAAAAAAATGTTCATCTTATTTAAATAAATTATTGATGGAATATAACCAGATTGATAAGACCAAATACTTTATGTCTATTGGGTCATTCTAGACTACAACAAAGTTCTAAAATAAAAGGCATAAATACAAGCTACTAGTACAACATATAGACCCCAATAATAGCATGTGAAGAAACAGAACCTCTTTAGTATCAAAGAAGATATCTGAAGAATGATATGACTCAAAGAATAGTACCTTTATATGATCAACATCATACAAGGGCCTAGTTACAACATCCTTATTTAGAACTTTTGTTATAAATTCAATGACAAGCATTGGTTTAATGAAAGCAATTGAAGACATATATGCATAAGAAAGTTGTTAACTGCACTTAGACATGGAAAATAATTTTGATACACTAACACATTCCTAGACTGGTATTTCCCACTGTCCAAGAAATGATCTGAAAACCACCTTCATGACAAGCAAAGATAGAAAATCCATCTGAAAGCTAAATAGACCATTTAAAATTCACAGGTGTATGGTTAATGTATGCAAATTGTATGGTTGTTTCGACTATGGTATAGTTGTAGATTGGTCTATTCCAGTTTGATTCTTAGTACATTACGGTATGGATAGTACTTGGGAACCCCCAAAGAAACTTGTACTAGGATTTTTCATCCTGTCCCAACCAAAAATTGGGTGGTTTCTATCTTACAAAATAAAATCTGTATGCAAATTGTATGAGTGAGAAATTAGAAGCAATTACCTATGTTAAGGGACAAGCCCATTTGGGTTGGTCTCATTCTTTGGTAAAACCCACACTAGGTTTCTTGTCTTCTTGAATCCCACCCTAACATGATGGTTGGGCTTCCTCTTGGAAACAAAAATAGTAAGAATTAACTTAGAATCCCTCCATAACATGATGGTTGGGCTTTCTCTTGGAAACATGAATAGTAAGCATTAAATTAGAATCCCTCCCTAACATGATGGTTGGGCTTCCTCTTGGAAACAAAAACACAACAGTAAGCATTAAATTCAAAACAGGTTTGATCTAAAATATAATTCTTGACAAAAAAATCTTCAATTATGAACTATCATAAGTGTACAAAGCCATAGAGTCCAGAAGATTGTTGAAGATTGTTGTAGGATTTCCATTGAAGGGAACTATTACTAATCCAAAGTCACAATATATTCAATTCATAATATAGAGTCAAGGAATTGCTTTTCTATGGCACTCACGTAAAAATAGTGCTGCAGGAAAACAAACTTACCTTCAAAAAACAAAGTACCTTCAAAATTTGTGTTGTTCCACAAAGTTCAAAAAACAAAGTATGTTCAAAAAACAATTGTTGCACATAGAATTCGTTTATTTTTGGACCCTCACAACCTAGTGAACTACTTAGAAGCTAGAGCGATGCACATTCAAGTTATTAAAATTTAACACATATCAATCCTTTATTTCCTCTTTCTAGCAGGCGCTACAATAATTGTTGGCATTTAATGCTTATCACATTGAACACCCTCCTCATTATTTCTATGTCCCATTCATTTATATTCAACAATGGTTTCCTGCTAAGGTTCAAGAATGAGAATTGAATGATTGTGTCCAACAAATTATTCATCATGTGCTTGTATCTCATCCTCATGGTCACTCCCAGATGTTTCACCTGATGATTTTGATTGTTGGGATTCCTATACAAAACACAATTTAACTTGTTAGAATAACATTATACCTTCGATTAAATTATTGCATTATTCATAAAATATTATAAACAACTAACCTCAGATTCATAACTAGTAATTAATTTTTCCCCTCAATCTATCATGTGTTGTCGAAAACCTTAGGAACCATGTAATAAATCATATTTTAACTCTTCCTCTCAATCTTCCTTTTGAAATTGGTGAAACTACATTAACAAAGATAGTCATATTTATAAGTTATAATAACTAATAAGATACAATGCCATGGTTATTTTCCCTAAAATAGAAAATATAATAGATGAAAATATTCACTTACCATACCACCACGAATTATATGATATCCATGAGAGCCTAATTTATAAGATCCAATTCTTGACACCCTAGCTTGGGTTTCTTTCGTTGTACCTTGAAGGCATATCTTACCTCCTCCTTGTGTAGATGGACTATAGTTTGGATTATTATGAACTTTCCTCTTAAACTTGGCATCTTTCATAGTTTCATCCCACGTCACTTGGTCTGTGATCCAAGATAGACATGGATACATCAAGCATTTTGTCAACTTTGACCTTAAATTGTCTCCTTTTGAGTGAATGTATTTACTTGCAATCTCTAAAATAATTTCTTTATCAAAACTCGAATTACCAATGTTCATTTTGACATCTTTAAATAGATCTTCCTTTTTGGATGGTATTGCCAAATAATTTTTCTACACGATGAAAAATAAAGGGATAAAATTTTAACCCCATTTCATCATTCAAGACATTTCCTTCTTAAGTGAGAAAGATTGCAACTTCTTGCATTCATTTTGTAGTTGCTGATGATATTGTTGTAGTCTTTGGGGTTGAGGTAGATGCCATTATAGGTACATAAAGAACTTTTTCACTTATTCCTTGCATTTACAATGAAATTGTGGAACTGTTAAAAACCCAACCAAAATATGAAAATATTTTCATTTCTAAAATAATTATCCTAAACGTAACAAATAAATTATAATAAAAAAATTAATTTTACTTGTTCATATGAGGTGGGAGCTGCACTCTCCACCAATGGCATTTCCCATAACTGAATTTGTTCAATTATTTCTTGTTTGGTTTGAACATTTGCAGGAATAGTTGGTATCAGCCTTAACATTCTTGATTGTGAGTCTATGAGACTCCTCAAAGAAACTTGTTCCAGTCCTGGTGGGAGAATTTTGACTGAACCCACATTTGATGGATTATATATTAATTTTGATTTACTCCTAATAGGGGCATGCATGTGCAATTCAACAAGGATACTAGGAACATTAGTATTTGATGTAGAGGGCATGTTGTGGGGTTTTGGTCTAGGTGTAGAGGCCATAACATGATCCTCTATACCAACAGGTTGTACACGTGTTGGAGTCACCGTAGAAACATTGCGCAAGGCACAAATATAATAATGTGGAATAATAGATTAATGATTTTGAAATATGTAACTAGGTTTGGTCTTCATAATTACATATGTAATCATGATTTTATGTAATTTATGTAAAGAAGGAAAAATAAGATTATTTTTGTTATGCTTGAGGCATGGGTTTCATGCTCAAGGAATTGTATTCTATATCCAGCTCCCATTGTGAGCTCTTAGGATTGGTCATTGATTCATTGTCATAAAGACCCATTTGGGCATGTTACATATTGCATAGACAATTTTTGTTTGAGTCAAATAGAGTCAAATGACCCTCCAGGACCAAGTTGAAATGATAACAACAAGTCGGCCGCATGACAAAAACTAGTCAACTCAAAAGGTATTGACATGAAGGTTATAAATGAGAGCTCGCCCTAATTTGTTAGGGAATCAATCACATAGAAGAAACTCTAAAATCAGCGAAGGGTAGAATAGGACAAGCGAGGCATATGATTCAGACTATCTTTAGGTAAGTATATATATATATATATATACAAACTATGGCTAAGGCATCAACTAACACAAAAAATGCAGGCACCAATCATTCTTGTTCTCCATAACTCAATCAGTCTTTCAAGAAGACTAATACTCATTTATTCATTATGAAAAGGTGATGGAACTAAACAAGAAAAAAAATCTCCATGTTGATATTTTGTGGCAAAGAAGTTCCATAAGCAATCATACTATAACTTGAAGGAACACATGAAGAAGAAAGTCCCATTAGAAGAACGAAAATATCTCTGAAGACTCATTAAAAGAAGGTCATGAAGATGGAAAATGATCAATGACATGTAGAGTACTATTGTAAAGAATCATGTCAACCAAAATAAAAAGCACTATAGGTAGGTGTCCATGAGGTACGTATAATAATTTTAATTTTAAGGGTCTATCATGAGGTGTGTATAATAACTTTCTTCTTAAGGGTCCATCATAAGATGTAGTAGGGTTGAAATCATGGGTTTATATTTTAATAAAACCCTATTATTTAGAAGCCCTAATATTAAGTTATTTATTCCCTATGATTTGATTTTTAGGGCATGGGATAAACTCTAGAATGACATAAAGGGAAAAGAGTATGATCTAAGGTTTGAATTTAAGAAACTCTAAAATGACCTATTTATTACATAAAACCCTATAAAAGTAATTTGACATCATGTTTCGGTATCATATTTTACTTGGGTTACTTGATAAAATAGTATTGCAAGTACAAGAAGTAAAAAATGGATGGGATAATCCATTGAAACACATGACGAAAGAATGGAACTATAAAAGCCCTTAGACACTATTCATAATATAGATGAATACCAAGGAAAAAGTAAAACATGAAAAACCTTTGCCATGGTTGAATGCATCTTAGTAAGAAGGCATCATGGTTGTCATACAAATTGAAGAAAGAGCTCATAGCTAAAATAAAAGTCTACATACAGGTAGCAGTCATCATAGGACAATGTAGCTCTTGCTAACCTCATAATTCATTGAGTCATTGTCATAAAGACTCATTTGGACATGTCACATATTGAATAGAATTTATTTTTTTAGTCAAATAGAGGCAAATGACCCTCCAGGACCAATTCGAAATTCTAACAACAAGTTGGCCTCAGGACGGCAACAGGTTGGCTCAAAAGGCAGTGACATGAAGGCTATAAAATGAGATCTTACCCTAATTTTTTGGGGCATCAATAATACACAAGAAATGTTGAAATCAACGAAATGTAGAACAGGACAAGCGAGGCATATGATTCAGACTATATCTATCTATCTATCTATCGATATATATATATATATATATATATATATATATATATATATATATATATATATATATATATATATATATATATATATATATATATATATATATATATAGATATATATATATATATACATACATATACATATACATATACATATACATATATATATATATATATATATATATATATACATATATATATATATATATATATATATATATATATATATATATATATATACATATATATATATATATATAAGGCATCAATTGGCACAAAAGATGTAGGAACCAATCATTCTTGTTCTCCATAACTCAGTCAATCTTTCAAGAAGACTAATACTCATTTATTCATTCTAAAATGGTGATGGAACTGAACAGGAAAAAAAATATCCTTGTTGATATTTTATGGCAAAGAAGTTCCATAAGAAATCATAATGTAACTTGAAGTAACACATGAAGAAGCAAGTCCCATTAGAAGAATGACAATGTCTCTAAAGACTCATTAAAAGAATGTTATGAAGATGGAAAATGATCAATGATATTTATAGTACCGTTGCAAAGAATCATGGCAACCAAAATAATAAGCACTACAGGTAGGTGTCCATGAGGTATGTATAATAATTTTCTTTTTAAGGGTCCATCATGAGGTATGTATAATAATTTTCTTTTTAAGGGTTCATCATAAGATGTATTAGGGTTCAAGTTGTGGGTTTATATTTTAAGAAAACCCTAGTATTTCAAAACCCCAATCTTAAGCTATTTGTTCCCTATGATTTGATTTCTAGGGAATGGGATAAACTCTAGAATGCCATAAAGGGAAAAGAGTATGATCTAAGGTTTGAATTTAAGAAACTCTAGAATGATGTCTTGATTAGATAAAACCCTAGAAAATTAACTTGACATCATGTTTTGGTATCATATTTTGCTTGGGTCACTTGCTACAATAGTATTGTAGGTACAAGAAGTAAAAAATGGATGGGTTGATCCATTGAAAGGTATGATGAAATAAGGGTACTATAAAAATCCTTAGAGTGTATTCATAATATATATGAATAGTAGGGAAAAATTAAAATATGAAAGACCTTTTCCATGGTTGAATGCTTCTTCATAAGAAGGAATCAGGTTAAGCATAGAAATTGAAGAAAGAGCTCATAGATGAAGTAAAAGTCTACATATTGGTAGCATTCATCATAGAACAATGTAGCTCTTGGTAACCTCATAAATAACTGAGTTGTTGCCATAAAGACCCAATTGGGCATGTAACATATTGCATAGATGCTTTTGGTTTGAGCTAAATAGATTCAAATGACCCTCTAGGACCAAGTCAAAATGTTAACAACAAGTCGGCCTGAGGACAAAAAAAAGTTGGCTCAAAAGGCAGTGACATGAAGACTATAAAAGGAGAGCTCACCCTAATTTTTTAGAACATCAATCACACACAAGAAACTCTAAAATTAGCGAAGGGTCGAACAAGACAAGTGAGGCATATGATTCAAACTATCGGTAAGGCATCCGCTGGCACAAAAATGCAGGAACCAATCATTCTTGTTCTCCATAACTCAATCAAGATTTCAAGAAGACTAATACTCATTTATTCATTCTGAAAAGGTGATGGAACTAAGCATGCAAAAAAATCTCCATGTTGATATTTTGTGACAAAGAAGTTCCATAATAAATCATAGTATAACTTGAAGGAACGCATCAAGAAGCAAGTACCATTAAAAGAACAACAATATCTCTGAAGACTCATTAAACTAAGGTCGTGAAGATGGAAAATGATCAATGACATGTACAGTATCATTGCAAAGAATCATGGCAACCAAAATAATAAGCACTACACATAGGTTTCCATGACATATGTATAATAATTTTCTTTTTAAGGGTCCATCACGAGGTATGTATAATAATTTCCTCTTTAAGGGTCCATCATAAGATGTAGTGGTGTTGAAGTTATGGGTTTATATTTTAAGAAAACCCTAGTATTTAAAAACCCTAATCTTAAGGTATTTGTTCCCTATGATTTGATTTCCAGGGCATGGGATAAACTATAGTATGACACAAAGGGAAAAGAGTATGATCTAAGGTTTGAATTTAAGAAACCATAGAATGACCTCTTGATTACATAAAACCCTAGAAAAGTAACCTGACATCATGTTTTGGCATCATATTTTGTCTTGGTTACTTGCTAAAATAGTATTGCAGGTACAAGAATTACAAAATGGATGGGTTGATCCATTGAAAGGCATGATGAAAGAACATAGCTATACAAACCCTTAGATACTATTCATAATATGGATGAATATCAAGGAAAAGGTAGGAGATGAAATACCTTTTCCATAGTTGAATCCATATAAGTAATAGGTCATCATGGTAATCATACAAATTGAAGGAAGAATTCATATATGAGGTAAAAGTCTACATACCAGTAGCAGTCATCATAGGACAATGTAGCTCTTGGTAACCTCATAGATCATTGAGTCATTGTAATAAAGACCCATTTGAGAATGTTACATATTGCATAGAATATTTTTGTTTGAGTCAAATAGATTCAAATGACCCTCCAGGACCAATTCAAAATGATAAAAAGAAGTTGGCCTCATGACGGAAACAAGACAGGTCAAAAGGCAGTGACATGAAGACTATAAAAGGCGAGCTCATCCTAATTTTTTAGGGCATCAATCACACACAAGGAACTCTAAAATCAAGGAAGGGTGGAATAGGACAAGTGAGGAATTTGATTCAAACCATCTTTGGGTAAGTATATAGTTATCATCACTAAAAGGAAGTCTCCTTCTCAAGTCAAGTTGCCAAGAATGCAAGGTGAAGTCAAGCGAAGAAGATGGAAGAGCAATTTGACCATGTTATCCTCTTATTGTGGTTTGGTAACTATTTGATGAATAAGAACTCTAATAAAAAACAAATAAAAGGAAAACATAATCTAAAGAAGTAAAAATACATCACAAGAAGATATTGAAAAGAGAAATCAACTTCATTTATATGCCCTAGATTTCTCAACAAATAGCATAAAACTCACACAAATAGATGGTTGAATATTAATTTTTTCATAACATTGGATTTATATGGGGGCGTTATTGATCCATGCATGCCAACACTGGGTGTATTGAGGGGCATAAATGCTTAGAAAAAACATAAATACTAATAAATAGATAAAGTGAGATAAATTTATTAAATGAACAGAAATATTGATCAAGCTTTACCACTAGCATTACCTTAGATGTATTAAAAGGTATTATAGGGGTTGGAATGACTTTAGAGATTTCCTGCATTCCACAAACATAAATTAGCATAATATAATAAGGAACATAAGATAATTGGACATATAAAATATGATATTCAAGCTTACTTCATGCATCATCATAGCAATGTATTTCCCTCATTCATTTGTTAAAATTTCCATAAAAGTAGTTCAGATCATTGAATCCCCCATGGTAGAATCAATAACACCCATGGGAGCGTTCTTAAAAAGACACATAATAACATAAAAATAAGAAAACTTTTATCTTAGAACATATGCAAGTGACATTAATAACACAATTCAAATTCACTAGGACATGAACTATAACATACACAAATTTCAATATGTTTCAATACATACGAAAACATAAAAAAATACTCGATATGCAAAGTTTTTTTAGGTTTATAGTATTGTGTTTCTCTTCTCTAGATGTCGATGGCATAAAGTAAAGGTTTTCAAATTTTCAATTAAGGAATTGAGGTGTGGTAGATCAGGTTCCTCCACCAAATATATATGTCTTTCAAGTAAAACCTTAAACATTCAAAATACTTAATTGTCATTAGAATTAAGAACTCAATACCTAACTTGTAAAGAAAAAATATATTGTAGTGAATCCTTACAACTATCTTAAAGTAAACATAGTGATAAAAAAATATCATTCTCACAAGTAAAACCTTAAACATTCAAATTACTTAATGTTCATTACAATTAAAAACTCAATACTTAACTTGTAAAGAAAAATTATATTGTACTGAATCCTTACACGTATCTTAAGGTAAACATAGTGATTAAAAACATCATCCTCACATGTATAACATTAAACATCCAAATTACTTAATGTTCATTACAATTAAAAACTCAATACTTGTAAAGAAAAATTATATTGTAGTGAGTCCTTACAACTATCTTAAAGTAAATGTAGTGATAAAAATTTGTCATCCTCACATGAAATATCCTCATCTGATGGCATAAATACCCTATCATTAATAGATCCTAAATCCACAAATAAATTAATACCATCATTTTCATGGTCTTCATCACCTTCAACTACAGGTAAATTAAAATCAATAAATTCATCATCTTCATGGACTTGATGCCCATGTGGTTGCTCATGTCCTTCAGAAGCTTTAGTGAACTCATCGTGATCTTCATCTTGGTCATATGCATCATTGACAATAAATTTTTCATCATCTCCATCTTGGCCATCTATGTCTTTCGGTGGAACTTCTCCATCTTCAAGTAAATCATGGTCCTCTACATCTTGAACAAATGTTACTCTTCATCCTCTTGGATCATAATAAATCACAAATAACCAACCAAGTTGTTCTAAATCTGGAATGAAATTTTTTTGGTGACATTGACTTGGAAAGACATAAGGTTCAGAAGTGGCTTCAAACCTAGATGTATTGATCATATGGAATCTATAACTATGGAGAAAGATAGTTTTTTCTTCTCCCACCTTGATAACCTTGTACCATTCAACACAAAAAATAACTTTCTTAAAAGACATAAAATCAAGCTCTATAATGTCCTGCAACACTCCATGGTAGCGAAGTGTGCTTGTGATTGGTTGTCTATTATTTTCATGTGAATGAGATTCCACCTCAAATGATGCTTAAACTCCCAATCATAATTTTTTCTCTTTTCATCAAATTTTCTGATGCGAAAATTATGACCAAAATTCCACATTCCTTTGTAATATCTTACCTAAATTCATATAAACATGAACTAATTAGATTCAAGGATATAAACGTTAACAGAAAATTTATTAAATATATGCAATATATTACTATATATCAACTTCCCATTTATAGATCCTTTAATGAAATTCAATTGTTGTTGTGTCACTCTATCCTTCCCTTTCGTTGCCTCGTGTTTGATATTGGTCTTTAACCAATTCCATGTGCATCTCTCTGGCCACTTTATTTTATGGCTTGCCTAAAATCCTCAAGTAGTGTTTTCACCATGTCTATTATATATATCAGCCCATGCATTTTCATCTTCTAATTTCTTTTGTTCAGCATACTTTTCCATCCATTCCAACATAAATTCATAATTGTATTCAACATAAAAATGTAATGCCTCCCACTCCTTCACATCTATAATGAAAAAATGTATTTGTTCAACGAATTAATAATTATTTAAAGCCATGTATTATAAAATTTTAGATAAAAATAACTCCTACTAACATTTTTTTATACCTTTTATCCTATTTGAAGTCCCCTCACCCTCTATTTCTTCTCCTTAAAATGATTGAGATTGGTTATAATTCCATAATCGTAGAGCTTCAAGATGCAATTGAGGTAAGTACTCACTCAAATAAACCATTTTCTGGAAAACCATGTACCCCTCAACTATGGACACTTTTGGTCAAGCCTTTTGCCTCACGGATTGTTTTAATACCTTCATATATATATCTCAATGAGCCACATTGTTTGAATATAAATAGGACCACACTGTTCAATCTCTTCTTCTAGCTGTACAAGGTAGTGCTATTCAGAATTAAAGAATGTTTGAGGGAAGCACATTTGAATATCACACATCAAAAGTGAAACATTCCTCTTCCAATACTTCAAGTCATCATGATGTATCTCTTTAGATGAGACCTAACTACAAGTATTACCATGTATTACAATAAGGACTTTTGATTTCCTGTAAACTAAAAGTAGAAACTCATATAAAGGCATAACCAATGATGCACTTCAAATGATAAGAGTCATGGAAGAGTATGCATGATGGATTGAAAAATACCTCAGATATTTACATATTTTGTGAATAGTCAAAGTGGCACCGTGATCAAAAGTACTTAGTATTGCTGTAGGCAACACATATTGCATGACCATTAACAAATAACCTTGTTCAAATATGCATGAACTGATATTATCACTAGGATATATAATTTTCTAATTAATTTTCCGATAAATCTAACACGTGACAGCGTTACGTTTATCCAATTGCATTAATCATGTGTTTTTAGGCCTGAGAACTTTGATCCATCTCTTGTGAATAAGTTTTTAATGTCACGCCAAAGCCAAAAGGAGATATTATGATTTTCATAGTAGAAATGATGTTTTCTTTCTCATTTGATGTAAATGTCCATGGAGCATGATAATATGAGTTGTCTTCATGCAACCACATGTTCGGCATGATATTGGAAACTTGAAGGTCATTTCTTAACTTTATTTGTGCTTCAAGGTTAGTTCCATTTAGATGTTTCCACAAGCACTCTACCACATTTTTCCCGATGTGCATAGTATCAAATAGGTGGGCTATTGGCAAGTTTTCATAATATTTTAATTTGTAGACACTAGAGATTATTTTCATTCCTAAGGGAAAACTTGTCCCTTCTATTTTGTCATACATTTCTTTCCACCTAGCAAGGTTTAGCTTTACTGTCTTCCTCATTTCCACTTCCTTTCCATCGAACTTATGTTTGTCACACACTTGATAGCGATGATTTTGTGGTAAGAATTGTCTATACTCATCATAGACAGTTTTATTGAGATCCCTTGACTACCTGTGCAACAATTTTTGCCCACATGATGGAAAACCATGTTTCTCCTTTGTTTGTAGTCCTAAAAAAATATTTGAAACCATATTTAGTAAATGGTAAATTGAAATTACAATTCAGTCAATGACTTCAAAATCAGCCTCTTTGAGGAGGCAACCTCCGTTACATTAGACAAATGAATAATTCTTAGATGATACAAATGAGAAAACCTCCTTTCTCAATGTTGTTGGGAAAAGTATCCAATTCGGAATGCCCCTATCCCACTCTAAGGTGTGATAGTGCCTTAGCAAAAAACAAGGTAAACTAATTGAGTATTCTTATTTATGAAATGTAAATGAGGAAGAAGCATCTGACTAACCTATGTCTTCCACTAGTTTGTCGATCCAAATCACTCCTCTCTTCAGTAGCTCCCATCTTCTTGCTCCTTCACCGACCCAGCTTCACCGAACTCCTGCAAGATCACAAGAGAGAGAAACTACACAAAGATACAGATATACATCCATAAAAAGCTCAAGATCAGATTAAGCTAAACATGTAAGCATAACAAAACATCATTGGTACACAACATGTAGGAGAAACTCAAATAGTTTATTGATATGATAATAAAGTCCAAGAGGAGATACAACCAAGTGAGTTCTGATCCAGCATCTACCTCCCAACAAAGGAATCCCTTCCTCTCCTCCAACAAAGCATAAATCACCCAATGTGCTAATCTCAACCTCAAACCAACAACAATTCTCTACAAAGTACAAAATTCCAGCCCCCTGAACCTCTGGGTGAGAGATCCATATATAGATGTAAGCAGAGAGGATGAGTTAGCTTATGTTTTGACTTGTGGCTTCTCTCTATCAGTTCTTGCTTCCACTTGGAGGTTGAGAACCTCTTACTCATCACTAGTCAAATTCATTGAGGCAAGTGTCATTGGAGAAGATTCTGGAAGCTTCCAGGGTCTTTCCACCTCGTTGAATGAGCTTGCCATTTGTCATTTCCCGCTTAGCGCACCCTGGTAGTGCTTCCACCTGCGTTGCAGTGCACCTAGCCAGTGTAGACTCTGCATTTCAACGCAGGCAGCTAGTGGAGCCTCTGAATTGATCCTGAATTGACTATATCTGAGTGGTTTTTGGAGAACTTCTAGGAGAAGCTGTCATTGGTTGACCTTGTTCCTTCAGGAGGTGTAACAACATCTTTAGGGACTTTGGATCCCTTGAATTATTGAAATTTCATGCTTATAGCTGTAAGGCACAAAAATGTCTATAACAGTTTCCCCCTAAAGTATGAGGCCGTTTATCGAGTGAAATGCTTTATTAGGATGATCCGAAGTTCATTCAATGCTGGGAGGAGACCTGTAATAAGATACAATACAATACATTATTTTTCATACTGTTTTCATGATCTAGCTGAGGCGGGCATTCCCATGCTCAGCTTTATAAATTCATTTTTATGTACATAGGACAGACAATTGTCTGATGATAGACTGATGATCCTGCTGAAATCATCATCCTTTGGTAGGATGATTGTCTGTGCTGCAATGTTGTACATGTCAATGTCTTTATTTTTTCCTGAATATATATCGCAGCCCGGATGGATGAAACTAGATCTGGGGTCTTCAAAATCGTTCGATCTTCACTCTAAGTACAAGTCGATCCATGCGAGAAATGTTCTGAAGTCGAACATGGAAAGCCATCGCTTGATTACCGGTCAATGAGGTAAACCATTAACAAGCGCGAGAGGAATCACCGATAATGATAATGACCCTCAAGGTACTGCAGTACAATTCACGTGGTGTGAATAAAGGACTTGGCGTCGAACACCACGCAAAATCTTTCGGTCGAAGGCCATTGACGTATACCTGTCGCCGGAAGTGAGAAACTTGCCATTGAGGCATGCAAGCTTCAAAGTACTGAAGGGGGTGTCCCTAGATCAACTTCTTGGATAATGAGCTGATGTCGACAAGAAGTGATCTGTCAAAGGAGGGCCTTGATGTATCCCACATCAGTGACACGGAACGGAGCAAATGATTTTGATGGAGGTGAAAATGATCTGATGATATATGGTTCAGTGTGGCGATCATGAAAGAATGAAGGATAATGTATGGTAGTGGATGGGACACGGTTGACTTCTCTGGATGACTTCTCTTGAACATATCGGTGACACTTATGTGATGGATTGGTAGCATTTACCCCAAAGATGGATGGTATGGCAAGACCATGGTGATGTGACCGGTGAATGAAACAACCCAACCCGACTCTGGCACGGAGTGGAAGTATCATGTTCAAGAGCAACTTGCTCCCAATAAAGTTCTTTGAGTTTCTTCCCAAGTTTCCCCAGTCATTGCTAACCAGTACCTCTTTATTTTTGTCAAGCTTGAGGAGGATAACATATGCTTGTTCTATAATTTTCGCTTCGGGCAAACCCATCACTATGTTTTAACAAGCCTAGCGATAGTGAAACTCGTTCTCGTCTAAAGACAAGTTTGTCGCTATTTGACGTTTTTAACGAGTCTAACGACAAAGATAACTCGGTCCTTTTCATTTTTAGAGAGTCTGAAAAGGTACGTAAAGTCAACTCCGAAAGTCCTTTTTCATTATCTAATCCCTTAAGTCCGAAAAAGTATAAAATAATACAGAAGGGATGAGTTTTCAATAGTTTTAACGAGCCGAACAAAACAAGCGCTCGATCTTTTTGTGCAATAATCCCTCAGGTCCAAAAAGATTAAAATCTAGAGGAGGGATAGCACTTCCGGTCGCTTTAACAAGCTGGAAGGCCAAAACTAGGCAATATTTTCATACTTTACGAGTCAGATGAAAAGAGCTTAAAGAAGACTCGTCTTTTGAGGAATGAGTGATAAAATGGGTAGCAACTGATTCCAGGTAAGGGTTGGAATTTTCCATTCACGGCAGTGTCACAAGGATGGCTAGTGAAATCACTCTTCGCAGCTGTTCCTCAAAATGGGTAAACAATCAATATGGAGGTGAATGATCGGCCAATGGAAAAGTGGAGGTGACGGTGCAAACACGACCAAGGCTTTAATGGCTAATAAATTTACATTCACAGTGGTTATTTACCGGAGGATAGTTCATTTTTTAACGAGCTTAAACACGGAAAACACTACTCGGTCTTATGTTTATTTTTTTTAACGAGCATGAACTATGTGCTAAAACTGCTCGATAATCCAGTCATATGATAAGAATGTCTCATGTAAGATGCCATTTTTTATGGAGATTGCGCCTTACCAAAGCTATGCCCCGCATCCTTTCGTTATGCAAGTTTGAAAAACGACTAATCCTACGAGTTTAAAGGGTTAGACCTACGGGTTTAAAGGGAGGACCTAAAAATTTAAAAAATAAATAGCTGCCCCTTGCTTGCACTCCAAAAGGTTTGCATGCCCCCAAGTATAAAACAGAGTTGCAAGGTCACCTCTACTTCACTTCCGCCAAAACAGTTGTTTTACCGAGAGAGGCCTACCTCTTTCAGGTTACCCAAAGATTGTCCTGTTAATCTTTCAAACAAAACACTTCTTCAGCGATGTCTACCGAGATAAACAAAGGTGAGCGACAATGCCCGCCAACTCACATAACTTTGACAAAAGAATCTTATTCCAGAACAACCCCTCTTCCAATCACGAACGGGGTACAGACTAGTCATATTCTCCCGCGGAAACCTATCCTATACCCAAAGTTTTCCTGCCGAAGCAGACCAGGACACATGCCCCCTGGGTTCCAGTCATATCCTTCCGAATTACTCGGGCTCATCGGGATGACGGACCATGGGTTGAGACATTTCTTGCGTGAAGAGACCATTTAGGGATGGTATATGAATATTTGCGATGCATGATGCGGGAAATGAAAGCTGGTCCACGAGCTTGACGACTCTTCCTTCGCGCGGAAAACACATTACTCTAAAGAGTGAGGAGACGATGGCTCCCATGCAATATATATAGTCTCGTCCAAGGAGTAGGTTATAATCCAAGGGTCCTTGAACGACCATCACGTTCTTTTGAACGATCTTCCTTTTCAATGTTATGGGCACATTGGGGAGGATCCCTAAAGGTCGACTGGTTCCTTTATCAAAGCCTGTCAGATTTCTCATTTCGGGAAAAAGTGCTGGCGAACCAAGCGCTTTCCAAGAAATAGAGGAAAGGATACTCACAGATGCCCCCTCATCAATGATGGTGACAGCCATGACCATTCTGTATATTTGGACGATAATTCTGAAGGGTATTCTTGCTAGCAAACGGGGTGTTCCTAGTTGGTTCCAGTCGAAGGAGACAACTAGGTTGCTTGGTGGTGGGACCGAGTAAATGGTCAGGTATCGCTTTGACGAACTTCCTCCCTGCGATAAAGGAATGGGGGGATTTCCCCTGTGCTCGTCGAAGTTTGCGTTGATGAAGAGAATTTGGATGGTGTCATCTTTATCCTCTTCAGTGACTGTATCATTCGAAGATAAATCCTCTGAAGGCAAGACCGGGTCAATTGCCACCTCGACCTTTTTACTTTCGTTAGGTATGGATTCAGCTGGTTCATCTTCAATGACCGGCACTTCAGCTGACCACTTGAGTGGGCCAGCTGGATTTTCAACTAACGAAGGACTCGGCAAGAGTTTTTTATATCCAGGAGGAAGTCGTAACGGTGAAACTGGATGGTCATCCAAAACTCTTTTCGCTTCATCTAAGAAGGGACAACAGTGGATGGCATGATTGCCTTCGCACAGTCTACAGGGGGATCTAGCTCTCCCTTTTTGTCCAAGGACTTCACTTTCACTAGTTGACGGTATGCATTCAACATGGCTATCAGAGGTTGATGCCACCGGATTGTGCAAACAGGGAGACCAGTCCTTTAGTATCCGAGGGATGCAGGGACAATCTCTGTGGAAGTGGTCTCCCTTGCATATGACACATGGCGATTTAGGCCTAGTCAATGTTGTGTGTGGATTTTTGTTAGACGACACTTCTTTGCCCCCAGTCGCTTTTGGCTCCTTCTTCTTCTTCTCTTTCTTCTTCTTGTCCTTCTTCTCCTTAGGAACTTGGTTTTTTGTTTTACCAGTTCCGTCAAGCGAAGAGGAAGGAGGAGAGGAAGAATTAGAGGAAGTAGAAGGCTGGTGGGTAACTCTAGACTGGTCTAACTGTTGATTCGACTGTTCAGGAATAGTGGTGTTCTGAACGACATTGGTTGAGAAGAGCCAGACCGGCAAGCCAATTGTTAGTCCTGGAAGCGACAATGTGGCCATATGGGGCGCACCAACATCTCCCCAAGAGGACAAGGGACTATGATTTCCACCAAGGGGAATTCCTTGGTTGGTGGGTTCCATTTTCTCAACCTAAAGATCAACGCAGGAAAAAGGGGTGATTGTTCCGTTTATAATAAATTTTAACGACGCTTAGACACAACTTGCTTTTTCAATTTTAAAGAGTCAAGAAAAAGCTAAAGATGACTCTAGTCTCCTTCGATGTTTTAACGAGCCCGAAGTGACAAATGCTCGGACGGACTTTTTCCGTTATAGAGTCTGAAAAAGGCCAAAAGGAACTACTCTGGAGTTCTAGGTAGAGGGTGTGCCAAACTTTTCGCAAAACCACAGAATACTTTTTAAGGTACGGGCGGTCAATCTTTCTGAATGCTGTGTTCAGTGCATTGCGATCAGTAGGGTGGCCGACACAGCTTCCTAAGGATAAAGGCTTTATTCCTATAGGGGTCTCCTAATATATACTCGATGGTACGTGGGAGCACAATCCGTACTGGCGCTATTGTCTCTCAGGAGGAATCACCCAACCATCAGCGAGATCGACAGTCACCAGGTTTTACGACGCCGGAACACGTCTCTAGCCTAGACCTCTATGTTGTGCGTTAAGTTACAAAGCGTTGTTCAGTTCATTCAATTTATTTTAGGTTGATCTTTCTTAGAAGTTTTCCTTTTTGGATCACCACGAGATGTATGATACAATTCCTAAATGCAGTCTAAAGATGATAAGCAAGCTTTTATATCTTTTCAACAATGAAAATCCTAGCTACAAGGGGAAAAGAAAGACACAATCTTTTCTCAAAGAGCATAGAGCACACTGTAAATGCACTTTTCCTAAAACAAAGCATGCAAACTATCAAAATGAAAATGCACATATGCATGTATTTGTTTTCGCTTTCTTAATATTGATGCCTAAAAAGAAAGCTGTTGTATAAATTTGAATTCGATTTCAAGTGAAAACATAAACAAGTTCCTTTTTCAAAATCAAAAAGACGAGTACGACACTTTATGATTTACTTGTTTCGACACTAGAAATGCATAAATTCAAATCAAACGACAAAAGTAAAAGCTCAATCAACTGTGAACGGCAAACAAACTCGCTCCTAAGATCAAAATGACACTTACGATAGGTCTAGATCTAAGGGCGAAAGTATGACTAGTTTACTTTTGTAATGGGAAACTTCAAATGATGTAACAAATACACAAAGAACAAATAAAGTTTCTTTATACAACTATGGTCGAATTGAGGCAAAGAAAAGGGGTTTCAGATAGGTACACTGACTGATAACAGGCTGCAAAAAAATAGAGATAAAACTAAGAAAAAGGAAGCAGGGAACCACAGCTGCACAAGGCAAAGGCTAATCAGCGCACCCTCAGCACAGAGAAACGGAACTTCAGCGCAGGTATCCTTCACGAGACCTGCGTTGAAATGCAGAACCTCTTCACAGAGTCTGCGCTGAAGCAGAAACGAGAGTTGTTTCTGGGTTCTGGGTCACGGTTTGTAGTTAAATCTACAGTTTTTGGCCGGATCAAAACTATCAATTAGGTACAATTAGGAGGATGATTTAAAGGAGGACTAAGATCTATCACAAAGGGCTATTAGAGCACTTGTGGATCAGTTTGTTCAGATCATAAAAACAGGCCCAGTGAGTGGACTAGAGTGGCAGATCTCTACTTTTCATTTGAAAATGGCAAATGCATTTCGATTCGGCACTCCTGAGTTTATGAGAAGAACAATAATAGAAACACAAATAAACTAACAAGATACTATCCCCAGCGGAGTCACCAATTTGTTGTTGGGAAAAGTATCCAATTCGGAATGCCCCTATCCCACTCTAAGGTGTGATAGTGCCTTAGCAACAAACAAGCTAAACTAATTGAGTATTCTTCTTTATGAAATGTAAATGAGGAAGAAGGATCTGACTAACCTATGTCTTCTGCTAGTTTGTCGATCCAAATCACTCCTCTCTTCAGTAGCTCCCATCTTCTTGCTCCTTCACTGGCCCAGCTTCACTGAATTCCTGCAAGATCACAAGAGAGAGAAACTACACAAAGATACAGATATACATCCATAAAAAGCTCAAGATCAGATTAAGCTAAACATGTAAGCATAACAAACATCATCGGTAAACAACATGTAGGAGAAACTCAAATAGTTTATTGATATGATAATAAAGTCCAAGAGGAGATACAACCAAGTGAGTTCTGATCCAGCATCTACCTCCCAGCAAAGGAATCCCTTCCTCTCCTCCAACAAAGCATAAATCACCCAATGTACTAATCTCAATCTCAAACCAACAGCAATTCTCTGCAAAGTACAAAATTCCAGCCCCCTGAACCTCTGGGTGAGAGATCGATATATAGATGTAAGTAGAGAGGATGAGTCAGCTTATGTTTTGACTTGTGGCTTCTCCCTGTCAGTTCTTGCTTCCACTTGGAGGTTGAGAACCTCTTACTCATCACTAGTCGAATTCATTGAGGCAAGTGTCATTGGAGAAGATTCTGGAAGCTTCCAGGGTCTTTCCACCTCGTTGAATGAGCTTGCCATTTGTCATTTCCCGCTCAGTGCACCCTGGTAGTGCTTGCACCTACGTTGCAGTGCACCTAGCCAGTGTAGACTCTGCATTTCAACGCAGGTAGCTAGTGGAGCCTCTGAATTGATCCTAAATTGACTATTTCTGAGTGGTTTTTGGAGAACTTCTGGGAGAAGCTGTCATTGGTTGACCTTGTTCCTTTAGGAGCTGTAACAACATCTTTAGGGACTTTGGATCCCTTGAATTATGGACATTTCATGCTTATAGCTGTAAGGCACAAAAATGTCTATAACACTCAATATAGGAGTCTAAGGGGTCACAATATAATCAAAGCTGACATAACAATAATAATGTAAGGGCACAATAATAACAATAGTGGACTTCTATGGGGCCCAATATTAACAATATGGGGACAATAGGGACACAACAACAATAATAAGGGATACATGACAATAGTAATGGGGTAATCACTAAGATTATAGGGCCCTAACATGCCCCTATCCTTCAAAAAAGTGTTGTCCTCAACGCTTGAGTAGTTTTGGATGTTTCTATATAAAATTCTCATCCTCCGATGTGGAACCTTCATCGGGTAAGTTCTTCCACTTAATTAGACACTCCAAAATTAATCGATTTTATAGTTGTCGAGGTCTTGTCTCTGTGAATGCTTTAGGTTCCAATATGATTTTCCTTCCTCGTTAAGTTCTCGCAATATTTTTTGAACTGGGATCTTGTCACCTATAACCTTCTTTAAGCATGAAACATGGAAAACTGGGGGCACTCGGGAAGCTGCAGGAAGATCCAATTTGTATGCCATATTACCAATCTTTTGCAGCACCTTGTACGGACCATAATACTTTGCTGATAATTTATTATCCTTCTTAGATTTATTGAGGGACACTTGTTTATATGGTTGTAACCGTAGAAATACCCAGTCACCTACATCAAAACGTATTTTGCTACGATGTTGACTTGCCCACTGTTTAATTCTATTTTGCGCCAAAGTGAGCTTGTCCTTTAAGAGTTGGAGAACTTGTTGTTGATGCTCAATGTGATCTTCCACTACTTGAACCTTAGAATTTTGTCTTAAATATGATGTTATTTATGGTGGATGATATCCGTAAAGTGCCTTAAATGGGGTCATTTTGGCTGCAATATGGAAGGAAGTGTTATACCACCATTCAGCCAGAGGTAACCATTTGACCCATTGTGTCTATTTATCATATATAAAGCAACGAAGATATCCTTCCAAACATTTTTTTACTATCTCAATTTGCCCATCAGATTGAGGATGATAAGATGAGCTATGAGCTAACTAAGTACCAAGACAAGAAAATAATTTCGTCAAAAAATTTCTGATGAAAATGGGATCTCTGTTGCTTACCATAATCATTGGGTTTCCATGTAGCTTTTGAATTATTTCCATAAATGCAGTAGGAACTGTATTGGCTTTAAATGGATGAGATAATGCACAAAAATGTGCATACTTGGTAAGTTTCTCAACTACCACCATGATGACACTCTTTCCTTCGGACTTGGGTAAACCTGTGATAAAATCCATTGGAACCTATTCCCGTTGTTGGCTTGGAATGGATAAAGGTTGTAATAGACATGCGGTATTAATTGTTTTAGTTTTATTTTGTGGGAAAACCAAAAATCCCTCCACAAAATTTTGAATATCAGATTTAAGGCCATCCCAAAATAATTCTTTCTTAACCCTATGGTAAGTTTTTAAAAATCCTGCGTTCCCTCCTAAGGGAGAGGTGTGCATTTCCATAAGAGTATTTTTTTTGACTTTGGAATTATTACATAGGTATAAGCAATCCTTGTACCATAATGAATCATTTTTCCAGCGAAAATCATATGTACTTGGATCTTGATGTAACTTTTGAATGAGTGCCCACACTGCTTCGTCATTCTTCCATTCATCCCTTGGTTCATTTATCCAACCTAGTTTGATAATATAAATGGCACAAAGAAATGTAGCTTCGACATCCTCATCCTTTCTTGAGAGTGCCTATGATACTACATTTTGCTTCCTTTTTTTGTAGATGATTTCAAAGTCATAAACCAACACTTGTCTGACCCATGCTTTCTGCTCTTCTGAAGATAATATTTGTCACAAAAAGTATTTAAGTCTATCATGATACCTTGAAGTGTCTTCCCATTAGGTAGGTCACCATTTCTTAAGTGCATGTAGTATTGCCAACATTTCCTTCTCATAAATAGACTTGTGTAAATACTTTCCTTTGATTGGACGGCTTTCAAAAGCAATGGGTCTCTCTTATTGCATTAAAACATCACCAATTCCATTACCCGAGGCATCACATTCCACAATAAAGGATTTTGTGAAATTTTACATAGCTAAGACTAGTGCTCGGCAAATTTCCTCTTTAATATGTTCAAAGGCCTCCATTGCTTCTCGAGTCCATGAAAATGCATCTTTCTTCAATAATTTTGTTCGAGGTGCTGCTATTCTCCCATAATTCTTAACAAACTTGCAATAATACCCTATCAACTTGAGAAATCCTCTCATATGCTTTATGGATGTGGGGATTTTCCATTCCTTAATGGATTTAATTTTCCTAGGGTTTACCTTAACACCTTCATGAGATACAATATGACCGAGATATTCCACCTCTTGTACTCCAAAGAAACATTTGGAGCTTTTTGAATATAATTGTTTCTCCTATAATAGTTTGAGTGCCCTGTCAACATGTTGAACATGATACTTCCAAGACTTATTGTATATTAGTATATCATCAAAAAATACTAACAAAATTTTTCTAAGGAAGGGTTTGAAAATGGAATTCATTAAAACTTGAAATGTAGAAGCTGCATTGGTAAGGCCAAAAGACATGACCGAAAATTCACTAACCCTCATGAGTTCTAAATGTTGTTTGCAGAATGTCTTTAGCTTTCACTCTGATTTGATCATATCCTGAAAGAAGATCCAACTTAGTGAAGTAAATTGATCCATGCAATTCATCCAATAATTCATCAATGACATGAATGTGAAATTTATCTTTAATAGTGAGCTTGTTGAGCTCCTTATAATCTAGAAACATGCGCCATGATCCATCCTTCTTGTGCACCAATACTACTGGAGTAAAGAAAGAACTTTGACTAGGTTGAATTTTACTAGCCTCTAGCATTTCTATAGCCACACATTCAATTTCACTGTTTTGGGCATAGGGATATTTGTAAGGCCTAATGTTTGGAGAAACACTTCCTCGAATCCAATGAATAGCATGATCATGATCACAAATAGGTGGGAGGCCTTTGGGAGTCTCAAATACCTTGGAATGATTATCCAAGACTTTTTGGAGATCTGGAGAAATAGATGATTTCGATGTGGGAACCTCTAGCAACATAATTGTGAAATTACGCCTTGTTGTTCTTTCCTTAGAAGATTTGTCATTCCGTTAGAGTTGATTATCTTTCTCGATTTCCCTGCGATACCCCTTAATTCAACTTCCTTTCCTTCTGAAAAAATTTCATGAAAAGTTTTTGAAAATTAAAATTTATAGTACCTAAACATTGTAGCCATTGGACTCTGAGTGCAACATCAACACCACCCATTAGAATGGAAAGAATCAAGCTATTCAATACATATTCTCCCATGGATAGATTGATATTGTGGCACATTCCAAAGAAATTTATGGTTCCTGCACTTGAAACTCTAGTGCTAGATATAGGAAGCAATTCAATTCCATGGCTATCTTACAATGAATAAAATTATGGGTACCACCCGAACCAATCAACAATATTACCTTTTTCTTCTTGATATGTCCTTCTATCTTGATAGTTTTAGGAGTGGTAATTCAAAACAATGCATTACAAGATATGGTCGTATTCATTTATTATTTCTCTAGGGTTCGTTCTAGGTGTGTATCCTATTCTTTTGACGTTTCTTGTTCCTTTTCTTCCTCCTCTTCACAATCTATGTAAAATAATTTCTTCTCAACACACTTATGACCTTTAGTGTATTTTCTATCACAATTGTAACAAACACCTTTTGCTATTTTTTCCTCAAATTGTTGTGGTGTCAACCTTGTAGGTTGTGGAAGGCTAGTCGCAACAACACTTCCATATTTATAGTTGTGAGTGGTAGGCTTCCTTGATGCCATAGTTTTTATTTCCATTTTTCTTTCCAAACTGAATGTCTTCTCTAATGAATCATGTTACCAAGGGTGAACATCATGTTGGATGTTATCCTTTAAATTCCCTATGAACACATCAATCCTATACTCCTCTAGAATATCTTTTACCCTTATATTCAATTTTTGAATGTCCTCAATGTGATCCATCATTGAACCCTTTTGTTTGAGGTTTATCAATTGGCTAAAAAAGATGTTGCTTTTTGTATCCTCGTAATGTGCGATCATTTCTTCCATAAAAAATTCCCAAGTGACAATTTGTTTATGAGATAAAATCCGTTGATACCATACAAACTGATTTGGTTCCAAATATAAAGTTTCTATGTGTGCCTTTTGCGTGTTTGTCATATTATGGAGATTGAAATATTTCTCCATCTGTAGTATCCATGTTACGAGATCCTTGACATCGAACTTCCTCATATCTATCTTTGGAATGTGGTGTGTCTTCAATTCAATGTTAAAGTCTACGAAATCATTATTAACATTTCTTTTGTTCTCATCATGAGTTTCCTTTACTACCCTTTTGCCATTAGTAAGCATTTCTTGTAGAAACTTTGTTAAATCTATCTTCAAATCTTCCATGTTGCCTTTAAGTTTTTCTTCTATACTATCCATCTTAGCTTCCACACCATTCATCTTATCTTCCATGCCATCCATATTAGCTTCCACACCATCCATCTTAGCTTCCACGCCATACATATTATCTTCCACACCTTTCTTTAAACCATCCATATTAGCTTCTGTTACTTTTTGTGAGAGTGAATTTTGTTGCACTTGGTCTCATAATTTCGATATATCATGTTGCAGTTCTTCCTCTTCTTCATGCACCATGCTAGATATTTCAGGTTGCTTACTACATGTTTCCATTTTCTCTCTTCGAGGCATAAATTAATGATAAGTATGCTTCATTATGCCCTTTGAATTACTTCAAACTAATTTTTCAAACCAAACTTATGCAAAAAAAAAAAAAAAAAAAAACTACACACCTTTTCTTTCGCTTTGTAGAAGTTCGATATTGAATCTATTTTATATCTGTAACTTTAGATCTCCAAGGTCTGAAACTGTTTCTTGCAGTATCCCTGTGAGTCCTTTTTCCAACCCCGCAAATCTGATCAATATTGGATTCTGCAAGGAAGAGTTCTAACAAATCTCCCACAATGGCCTGATTATAGATCGGTTCAGTAGAGAAAACTTGTGTGAAGTGCCACGTGTCACTGTTTCACCCTTCGAACCTAAAACAGATACACAGAACACTAGAATTGATCCCCTTTCTATAACTTTTTATGAAAGTTGAATATAATTATAAGAATGAAATTTATGACGATTTTCCCCAGGTCACTTGTTTGAGATATAATTTGGGAGCCTGCAAAAACCATAACTTCATCGGATCATATTTCTGCAAATATAGCAGGACAAGGTCTGAAATTTGTACCCGAGGTTCATCAAGATTACAACTCAAATGGGTTGTAACTTTTCCTTCTGAAATGTCGTAGAAAACAATTTATAGTGAAAATTCCATGATGCCGCTTTGAAGTAGTGAAACCCTAGAATGCAAAGTTCTCATACCAATTGTTATGCAACCAACTCACAAAATAGAAGAATAGATAGATCAACAACTTCAAAGTCAGCCTCTTCGAGGGGGAAACCTCCTTTACATTTACACAAGTGAAAAATTCTTGGATGATATTGACAAAGCCTCCTTTCTATACAGGAGTATAAGGGGTCAAAATATAATCAAAGCCGACATAGCAGTAATAATATAAGGGCACAACAATAAATATAATGGGCTTCAATGGGCCACAATATTAACAATGTGGGGACAATAAGGGCACAAAAATAACAATAAGGGCTACAATTACAATAGTAATGGGGGAATCACTTGTATTATAGTGCCCTAACATGATGTTAGGATCTTAATGTTTTAGTTCATGTTTTAATTTAACTAATGTATGATTTCATGTTTTGTACTTATATGCTTATATGATCTAACACTTATATCATGAACATGTTTTCAATTATTCTGGTGTATATGTTTTTCTTGAATGAGTTGTAGGTTTTAAGGCATTGGAGGAAGCAAAAGGTTTGGACCCTATGAGAATGACCTCAAATGTAGGACTTTCAGGTAATACTTCTTCCTACTTTAGTACTTTAAGTATTAAGGATGCTTGTTTGTTTTCTTCTTTTTGGTGTATGCCCTACACTCTGCCGGGGTGCTCAACCCATACCCTAGGGTGTACTATTTCCATAACAGTAGGGAATTTTGGTGTGAAATGATAGTAGCAATATTTCATAAGTATTTCTATTGGCAAAAGCTTCACTAGGATGTCCAATGGCATATCAAATCATGTAGTTCCTATGTGATTAGTAAACCAACCATGAAGAAGCGTGGGTTATACACTCCTCTACTGACCTTAAAAAAGCCTTGAGAGTTAGTCTCCATGGACTACAAGGTATGTTTTACATCCACCATGCATGGTAATCATGTGTTTGTATTTCTTGACCAATTCTCTAAGTTGACCATTTTTCCACCATGCAAGAAGACTATCACAACTAAAGCCACTTCTAAACTCTTCCTTGTCTGTGTTTGGTTTCATTTTGGTCTATTATATCTTTTACAAAGTTAATACCAGGTATAAGAAATGACATAGTGAGCACAAGGCTACACATAAGTTTGATGTTGGCAATAAGGTCTTACTACATCTACAAAAATGGTACATAACAAGTAGCCATAAAAGCATCATACCAATTTGATACATGCCTTACATAATTATAAAGGTTGTGGTTGAAAATTATTTTCAATTAAGTATTCACCCTTATCTTGCACTGAATATTTAATTTGTAGCTACTTCGACCATATTTTCCACCTCTATTGGACAGCTTGAAAGAATTAGGGCAATTGGTCCCCATAAAACTCAAACGTGACTATTTTTAAATGGCTATAGTGTATCAGGTCATGGATGCCAAGAAAAAGGATACCCACGAACAACATACAACCCTACGAGGCTATCAAAGTAGGGAAACTACTTCATCAAGGAAAGTAGCTCACCAAGAGCCAAATTTAGTAGAATTCTCCCCATATGATGAGGCGACTTCACACAATGGATACCATTTCTTCATAATTCAGAGGACTAATCCAAGATGATATCATTGGCCACCTACCTCCTACATTATCTCAATGCATATTTTTCTTCATGGATTTTTTTTCTATGATTGTTTGATCCTGCAGTTTCAAGGCCATTTTGAAACCCTAAACGATGTTATTTTTCAATTCCAAGGGCCAAGGGTTTCCATGACATGAATTTTCCTATTCAAAATTTTTATCCCTTAGATAGTTGTTTCCAATGAGCTATTGTATGCCCTAAATGGATATTGTGTGAAAACATTGCACTTATGGAAATTTGATGTACCAACTAACCACATTGGGGTCTGAAATATTTTTGGTCTTCCACCTTCTAGGGTTAGAGTTTAGACCTCTTGGATCCATTCTTTTGACCTACTATTACATATTTTGTGAATGTGAATAGTTCTGATATCCCTTTTCTCATAGATAGCTACCACCCTTCTAGCCATTTCATGTTGTACAATATTTTGGTATTTCATTCAATAATAGAAGTTATGTTTTCAACATATTTCTATGCTATCCATTATATTTCTTCATGTGTGTTTCATTTCCTTTATTAACATTCATTTCATTCCCTATACAAGTTGGATCATTTGTGATGTCTTCTTCTAGTAGTTGCAAGAATAAAATCATGAAAAAATGATTAAAATGACTTCCATTAATGAAAGATAAATATTTCATCAATGGGTGATATAATTGTGAATACTTTAGTCAATAATGGAAATAGGACAGTAGATGTACTATAGGTGGTACAAGTTGATATGATGCAATTGGTGGTGTAGAGTTTACGGGTGTAGCCACAATCGATGAAACAAAAGGGTAGATGGGTGATGAGGGTGGACAGTAATAAAACTTGATGGGCTATAGGATTGGGTGAAGTACGTTAGGGAAAATGGAATCAAAGGTGCTATGATAGAGTGGTAAAAAATCATACCCCTGTTATAATGTAGGATGTCTAGTGTAAGTTATTTCCTAGGAGGAGGTGACCTTCAATGAATTTCAAATGATAGTTTACCATTCTTGAGAAAGACGAAGACTAAACCCATGGAATTATCTACTATTAAAATAATTTACATAGAGATTTAGAATGAAGTTACACAAACTTTCCAAAAAAATACAACAAAACCTCTTTGTTATTTTAGGGATGTTTATATAAAAAACACAAATCATGAAACCACCCAATTATCTCCCCATCTTATAAGTGCAAACTAGCTCATGCAAAAATGCCTATTTCTTAGCAAGAAGTGGTTGGTTCTAGGGTCAATGAACATGGAAAACAATACTATCTCACCTATATTCATTTATTTTTACTTCTTACAAATTCCAAATTGGTAGTAACATCTTATCCTAACGAATATTTTGCATGTGCATGGCCAATAGAAATAATAATAATGTTTAACTTGTTAGAGATAATGGAGAAAGCTGTTATAGTGATGATAGGATTGAGACTCTAATTTTCGATCTCAAATCCTAATATTCATGGAGTGGTTCAAACCATCTCATTTTGTGAAAGCCTATATGTACTAAGTTGTTGTCCACATAGAAACATAATGTGTATGTGTGAAGTGCTTGGGAACTCTCTAGGTATCTTACCTGGAGAACCAATTAATTAATAGAACATCGATTTTTATCATGGTATCAGGGGTTCAAGGTTGCTGATCCAGTAAGCTAAAGTAAGAGCGCCGACCTGCGTGAGCAAGAGAGTAGCTGTGTGGTGGCTGTGCAACCCTGTATCTGCATGTTTTCATTTGAAATCATGTTTGAGGTGATTGTGGCAGCTGTGGCATGAGCAGCGGATGTTGCATGGTATCCTGCATTGCCTAGACTCGTGCGGACTGCTAACACCGCGCAAAAGTACTCAGATCAGATATGATTGCTATGCATAGTGGGCTGAGAAAAGTGATGGAGCGCTGATTGGGCTGAGTTGTTGATGAGCCTGTGCTGGAAAGTTGTCATATCCCGCTTTGGATCTTCATTGGACACACATTTCAAATTGACCTCTTGCTTACTTTGCCTCTGTTGCCAGACACGCTAATAATTCAAATCCCTTTGCGCCTACTCCTTCAATGCCATTTGCAGAAGTTCCTCCTCTTCTCGATCGTCGTCCTTGCTCGACATCTCAAAAATTAAGTTTTTTTGTTACAGAAAGGTTTCTGCCAAGGGATCGGAGGGTTTCTGGACACAGAGATCTACGCTACAGCGATTCAATGGAGGATCGATCTACTCTAAATCATCCCACGATAACAAAAAATAAAAATAAATAAATAAATAAATAAAAAAAAAACTTCTACTGTCGTTGATCATTGTAGTGGAACCATCTTGAATTAATTACTGTGTTTGCATCCTTCATTGAAATTGGTGTGGGAGATTCAATCCCAGGCCCTGGAGAGGACAGATTGGGTGGAGCTTCCCGTGATGAGTCCAGTCAAAAAAAAGCCTATGCCGAAAACCATCCTCCAGCTGTTGTCTTACAAACTGCGTGTGTCGTAAACAGCTCGGACTTCTTTTCATTGCAATATTTGATACCATCACTGCAACAATATGGGGAACAAACATTACTGTTTTTATATTTTGCAGAGATCGAGCCGTTGAATATGTCTAAAGCGAGATCTTTTTTAGTCGTCATAGAGGGTGAATCACTGCAAGGAAACATTACTTTCGTAGGAAATTATTCCGCTCAAGAGAATTACATATTGATAGCATTTTTCGCTTGTGAGAGGTCGTTTAATTGCTCATCGCCAGAGCCAAGGGCACTAAGACCTATGTGGCACGGAAGCCACAATTTAAATTGAAATTGGTGTGGGAGATTCAATCCCAGGCCCTGGAGAGGACAGATTGGGTGGAGATTCCCGTGATGAGTCCAGTAAAAAAAAGGCCTATGCCGAAAACCATCCTCCAGCTGTTGTCTTACAAACTGCGTGTCATAAACAGCTCGGACTTCTTTTCATTACAATATTTGATACCATCACTGCAACAATATGGGGAACAAACATTACTATTTTTATATTTTGCAGAGATCGAGCCGTTGAATATGTCTAAAGCGAGATCTTTTTTAGTCGTCATAGAGGGTGAATCACTGCAAGAAAACATTACTTTCGTAGGAAATTATTCCGCTCAAGAGAATTACATATTGATAGCATTTCTCGCTTGTGAGAGGTCGTTTAATTGCTCATCCTAGAGCAAAGGGCACTAAGAACTATGTGGCACGGAAGCCACAATCTACAAGGTTCTACAATTGAAGAGCTCTTAAGGAGAGAAGTTTCCTGCTTGGGTGGTAACAGGGTTGTTGGAGCTCAAGGACCCTCTGGAGTCAAAAAGAAATCTTGAAGTGAGATAAGCTGGACCTTTCCAATATGGCTGCACTTTTAGACATATTTTACCCTGAGGATATTTTTTTCATAAGGTATAGTGGTTTTATAAATGACCACGATTATCAAGAGATACTATATGTTCTGCAACAACGTGAGACTGAAGACTCACGAGGTGTTTTTTAGGAAGGATGTAAAGAGGAATATATTGTTGACGATCAATTAGACGAGCCACATGAAGCTAGTTGCAAAGACGTGGCAGAAGAAGACAAAGGGGGAGAGAACTTAAATTCTGATTATCTCATTAATATTTCTGTGTGTGTAGATGTTACCAACAACAACAGGGAAAAAATAATGAAGTTTGAAGAAGAATTGAAGTTTCTTGAAGCATGGCTTGAAACACAATGTCTTTATGAGATCAACATAGAAGTTGCAGTGATGAATGGTGAACACACCATAGCTAGCATTCAAATGGTTAACACCGAAAATAGTGAGAAGGAAAATTCTCTATCCAGCCTGCCATAATTATGAGAAGGGCAAGAATAAGAATTCAAGTTTTCCTTCATAGGGGAAGAAATGAGGTGAAGATACAACAATACCTCATGGCCAGAAAAGCGAAGATGAAGCCTCATCCACAAATGAACAAGGATGGGCTCTGCTGCAAGAAGACTAAAATGAAAACTCTGTTACCAAGTTTTTTCATATTTTTAATTGTAAGCCTAGCTGAGACTAGACCAACAAGTGTACGTTATTGTTTAGTACCCTTTCTCCATTAAGGAGGAGTGTTGGAGATAATGGAGAAAGTTGTTATAACAATGATAGGATTGAGACCCTAATTTTAGATCTCAGATCCTAAATATTCAGGGAGTGGTTCAAACCACCTCATTGTGTGAAAGCCTATATGTACTAGGTTGTTCTCAACATAGAAACATAGTGTGTATGTGTGAAGTGCTTGCGCACTCTCCAACTCTCTTACGTGGAAAGCCAATTAATTAATAGAACATCAATTTTTATCATAACCAACTAAATAAATAATATACATAATAATTCTTTTATATTCCTAAACTCTTAATAATAGATTAAATTCAACTAAACTTTAATTATTTCATCATTTTATAGGCTTTGTAACATAAAGATCTACATTCTCCCAAAACAAATATAAATATTTATAATATGCAAAAATATAAATTTATTTAAATATACATGAAAATGATAACTTCACTTCTCAAAATAGAGAGTCAGCTAAAACCAATATCCTTACTTTTATTCACGAATTTTGAACTTAGATAATGGGAAAAAAATACTTTTCGTAGAAGAAACATTATCCTTCTTAATAGAAAATGAAAAAAATTGAGACATATGCTTGTCATATATTCTCTTAATGGAGCCTCAGTGGAGAACAAGGCTATTATACTAAAACACAAAGATGAACTTATACAGACGTCATTCGTGGAAGAAAAAAAAAAAAAAAACAAAAGCCCACATTTCTATATTTCTATAATAGTGAGAAAGGAAACCATCTTAACATGCGCATCGCTAAATATGCGCATCCCTAAATATGTTAATTTGTTAATATATTCACGAATAAATTTATTAAATTACATCTTAGATTATAGTGTTATTAAAAATTGGCGGGCTAATCGCAGTGAATATTCTCATTTAATATGAGACAGAGGTTCTGAAAAGCACGTACACTGGTAGCATGAACTCACTCGAGTGGATAGATTCAAATGAGCTCTTATTCAACCTTAAAAATTAGGAATTTTTATTCTTTTACAAATTAGGTTTAGTAATTTCAACTAATAACTTATAAATAAACACAAAAATTACTATCCATGATTCTACAATAAAGAAAGCTTACGATAATATTTAGATTAAGTTTAATTCAAAGTAGATGTATAGAGAATATTATAAATTTAATAACTCAGATATGTTATTTTAATAAAAAAGTTATATTTTTTATTTAATATAGAAATTTAAGTTTATTTTAAGAAAAATATAAGATTTTTTATAAATTTTATTAATATTTAATATGTAAATTATAAAATGTTTAGAGGCATTTTTGTAAAAATGTTTAATTTTTTAAGAATTTTAAAACAATTTTATCTCAGCAATTCATTTTTGGAAAAAATAAAATTTGCAATTTGTTTAGGATAAACACATACAAATTAAACCATGGGAGGAATTTTGCATATAAATTTTTCTTTAAACCTAAATTATAGATGAGGTGAGGCTCCATTGAATGTTCAGAAAAATAGATCTATATAACCTTTGTACATTATTTAATAAAATATATGGTATACATAGAAATGAAAAAGGTTGAATATCTACCAAAGTTATATCTATCATACATAGGAATATAAGAGTATCTAGTTGAGGATACAATTATTAATAGTTGGCTATATTGTATAAGGTTGCATGAGAAAATAAAAATGCATTTAAAAATAACAAGTACAAATGCTTTAAGATAAACATATATTAAGCAAAGTAGAAACTAGGTTAGGTAGGAGGGTTTATTAGGTACCCAAATACAAAATAAACTTTCAGAATAAGAGAAAACGAGACAAACCAATAGGAAAAAACTCCTCTCTAAAAGATATAATGATGTCAATGTTGAAAAGTACATTGGTGTTGAAATTGAAATCTCACAACGATGCATTCAAAGGAAAGAGAAAAACACATAAAAATAGGAATAGCTCCAATCATGAAGTATGACCAAAACTTTGAAAAAGTTCTAGCCAAGTAATCTCAACTAATTTGGATGAACTCTAGAGAAAGGCTCTAGTGTAAGAGAGAGAAGGACTAACAACCACTATAGAAATTATTTAGAAAAATAAGCTCTTAGGAACTAGGGTAGATGATTCAAATAGAAGCAATCACCATTAACCATCAAATAAACAATGGAGCAATTAGATACTAAAATGTCTTGTGTGAACAATGGAGCATGTAGATACTAAAATGTGCAAACAATATGTATGGAAAAATCTATAAAGGTGACAATGTAACCCCAACTTGTCAATACCATTCAAGGTCCTTCTAAAATATAAGAAAATAAATTTTAACTACCTTAAGCAAAAAGACTAATTATTTGAAATGTGTCTTGTCGCAAATGGATTGATTAATTACTCATGTACAATAAAATAACAAAAAACACCAATATAAAATAAGTGTCATTATGCATGCATTATTCATGTACAATAAAGACAATGAGAGAAAATAAGTGTCATTATGGATGGGAATCCATCTAGCTAGAGTGCATGGGTAGCTATTGTCTAAATATGAACCGATGCTCCTTAGAAGGCCCAGTCTTAAAAAATAATTGATGTTGTCCAATGAAATGGTGCAACATAAAGAATCACGGAAGGAAGCATTACCTTCCATGTTGAAAATTAAAATAACAAAAGAAAAAATAAACATAAAATAAAAGAAAGTAAATGATAAAGTTGCAATAGTAGCTCTATTTAATCAACAAATGAAAATGCATACACCCATTCACTTCTAGGACCGAACCCCCTCCCCCATTTTTACCATGGAAGATTCCTAGCTTGTAAAAAGGTTTTTGTTACAATACCATGGATTATCAATACTAAGTTCTTCAACAACTTTAACTCATTTTACTCTTCAATAACATTAAAGTATGAAGAAGAAGTATGGAAAAGACTATATATATATATATATATATATATATATAATTACTTTCAATTTGATTTGATTACAAAGATAACACACCACCTCCCATAATGTTAAACTAGGTAGTTGTAGATATTGAGAATCCATGTTACACTAGTGAAGAGTATGGAAGTGCTACTTAAGTCAGGGTGATTATGATTATAAACCACCATGCAAAAAAACAATCTAAAGTGGCCCATTTCAAGTAGTGCAAACATGGTTGATTATGAAAATAAACACTTAGTGACACTCAAAGTATTTTCAATAACACAATATCTGAAATGTGCAAAAAGAAATACTATGTCCTAATAACCAATCTTCAATATAGTTTTGGGACAAAGAAGACTATGATATAGACTTTCTTATTTCAGCTAGCCCATTACAATGTCCTCAAGGCGAATGTCGCCTACAACAAACCATTAGAAAGAAAATGTAATACTCTATATAACCGATGGAGATATGAGTAAAATGTTAGGAAAAGAGTACACTTGATGACATCTAAATATACCATAAAACAACAAACATTTATGCCATAAACCTCTTTCATACAAATTTTATATTATTTAAGTAAAATTTGTTTATTTATTAAACATAATAGTCAGTTGTCTTTATTCAGGGAATAGAAAGATCGGCTAAAAATGCACAACCCATACAATAGTCAAGTTGCTAAATAGTGTAGAAACAAGCAAGAAGGAGATGAAATCAGACTATACAATAACATACGAACCATCTGAGGGTTGAACTGAATCAAAAACTTAGTCTTAAATGCGAACAACATAGTGTATAAGCCATCCTGGTTGTGCACACCGAGTTGTGGTTGCGATCAATTGATATCCCTAGGCACACAAAGTAGTGATTTTGATCAATTGATATGTATATTGTCCATGGCAAATATCTGTCACAATGTTATACCTGATATTTGATAAGGAGGATGTAAAGGTAATAAATAATGATACTTAATATTTACATACTACTTATTGCAATACTCAATGAAGCATCTTCTCTAGATTAAATTACCATCTTAGATATTTTACATTTAAACTTGCATCATTCCATCCGTCGTCATGCCTACGTCTTCTTGCATCTTAAGACATGATGAAATAATAATTTCCCTATGGAAATTTAATATGACGCGTGCAGATATACGTAACAATAAAGTGCGTAACTAAAATGTTTAGGGTTTAATCAAATGAAAGAGGTTGTTCCTCATCTTCTTTTTTTCTGGAGATTGTGAGCAAATGGGTCACATTTGACTGCGAAAAGGGAGAGACAAGTATGAACAATCGATGTCATAGAATGAAACTGTCGAGTCTGTGTTCGAAGGAAAATGGAATAAGCTAGATTGAGTCGTTTTACGCGGCCATATATTTCCGTTTTCACACAACACCCGTCAACGTTTTCTTTCTGTCCGGCATTCAATCATTACCACTAAATAATAAACATCTTATTCACTAAATAACCTACATAAATTATTTGCTTGAGTTTCAATGATGGACTTAAAAACGAAGAATTTATAAAATGTTACTCCAAATCAAATAGCCATATAAATTTAATGCTACAAATAGCCATATAAATTAAATGCGTAGTCCAAATAAAAGGAAATCAAATTTGATGTAAGATTATAATTTTTTATTATTACTAATTTAATGTAAAATTATGATTTTTGTTAATATATTTTTAAATATATAAATGGATTTAAGATACCCAAATTTAAAATTTTAAAGTATTTAAATTTTAAAGATTAAACAATTTTAATTTTTTATTTTTTAATTTCCATCTTAATTAATATGAAAAATATAATAAAAAAAGCTAATTAATTTATTAGTTAGATAATATTTAAATAAATAACATTATTGTTAGTCATTAATTAATGATGAATATGAATGATATTTTTTTTCCATTATATATCTTATATTATAATTATTAAAAAAATATAAAAAAATAATTAAATAATAATAATAATAATATTATTATTATTATTATTATTATTATTATTATTATTATTATTAACTATATAAGTGTTTAGCATATCACATAAACATATATATATTGAAAAAAACATGTAATAAAAACAATAATAATAATGTAATGATAAACAATAAATATTCAATTATATTTATGGTCATAACATTTCTTTTAATTGAATTAAGTGACAAAAAGAATATGTCTATCTTAGAGATGAATCTCTATTCTCTATCCTAATTACTATTAAAAATATTGCATAAAAATTAATCAATACCATCTTAATATTTATTTGAAATCTTATTCCAAAATAAACACATATACCTAACTAATTATATAAATTAAAATATACACAATTAAATATATATTTAAATATATAATATTCAAATTTACTAACATATACTTAAGTTTATATAATTTTAATACACTATTATTTCAAAATATATATCATTTAATTTTAAAACAATCCAAATACTAATACTTCACAATATTTTAATTTAAGACATCACTTCTTAGAGTGACTAAACATTATTCAATTGTTACACCACCTCATTGTGTGTTCAAAATAATTCCTAGAGCATGAATTAGTTAATAATATAATAATTTTTCATAAAATAATATTGGAAAATTTGTTTTTTAATAATATTATTAATAAGTGTCTCTCTTATGGATTATAAAAAAAATCATGGTCAAAGTTCCTTATATTGTGGATGAGTGTGTCAAGTTTTTGTAATTTTTTAGTAACATTAATGAAAGTTTTTGGGAAATGTTAAATATTTATATTTTCCCATAAATTAAAAAATATTTTCTTATTTTTTTAAAAAAATATTTCTAATTTTCCATTGGTTAAGTGAGCTTTCATGTGTGTTACATAATTTTCGTGATGGAAAAAAAATTAATTTTGGTATATTTTAGTGCCTAACAAACAATTTTAAAATGAAAATAAGATTAGTTTTGTAAATGTTCATTTCATTGATGAGTGCTTTGACACTAGCACTTAGATAGTTCTCTACCCAGGTCCTTTAGGTAAGCGAGAGGGGGGGAAGGGGCTGTATTATGTTAGTTAGTGCTCTAATGTTCACGTTGATGCTGACACAAATACATGAACTCTCAGTGTGTTTGCCTCTTGTTTCATTTTAAACATTTTTTAATTTTAAACTTGTACAGATTCAGCTGTGCAGGAGAACATGTGTATGAACATGAGGATATGTGTGAAATAAAACATGTGAAAGAGGGGGTATGTGCAAGAGTAACGGTGTAGAGGGAAATTTCTCCCACAAACATGAAAGTATTTTAAATTTAAGAAAATTCATATCCAATTTTAAATGATCAAGCTTTTTAATGCATATGAGAAAGAATTGATGTGTGGGAGGATGAGTGTGTCGAACACTGAATATACATTTTCATCGTAAATGTTCTACATTTCCGCATACATTCCCCCTTCCCACATTTCTTCCATACACCACTCACCTCCACAACATTACATATTAAACAATTAATTAGTTTTTTTAACTTATTAAAGTTTTGGGAATGAAAAGTTTAGTTTACATCTATATTGAGTGTGAAATAAGGGTGGGTGAATAGTTTTTCCCATTACTACATTGTTGTGGGGTCATTTTATTTGACATCATGATGCAAAGGACATGACACTAACATAGACACTCCTAATGCATTTAACTCTAGTTTCATTTTAAAATTTTACAAATTTAGTTGCGTGAGAGAAAAATGTATGGAGCCTGTAACACCTTCCTCCCACACTTACCCAAGTTCACCAGTCCACCGGGCTATATATGTGATGAAGATTTACTATGATATGACTTAACCTCCTTAGTAAAAGTACGGAAGTGGAATCGATGAAGCAAAACTTTAATGACCTTCCTTAAGAGCTATAAGACCTCCAGGAGCTAAACCACCCATCTAGGTGCCCAAACCTTGAATTCGATTGATATTTCACTAACCTAGACTCCCAATCACATGCATAAGCCTGCATCCATGTGATTTTAGGCCTCAAGTTGCATACATAATCCTGCAAACTAATGACTATGGTCCCAAATGCCTAGTTTTGTGCTTGTAACCGTGAAATTTGTGCCACCTTTTCAAGGCTAGACTCTAGATCATTGCCTAAAACTTGATGAAACTTTCCAAAATAATAAATAACACAAGGAAAAATCCTCTAACACAAAACGTTATCAATGACTTGACCTAAACAATCCTAACCATGGCAAACATTTCGTCAAACATTTTGTGAACATGTAATTTACAAGTCATGAATGGATATCTAAACATAGGGAGTTGATACTTATATGAGAATAATCAAGAAGTTCTAATGTCGTCTCACAATAGTAGCAATAACATTTATTAGGTCATGCATTCAATAACCATTCATTTACGAATCAAAACATGATAAGATCCATAACTAGAATATGTCATAAAACCATGATTATAACTAGTATATAACCAGAATAACAATAGTGACAGAACAACCATTAAAGCCACATAATAACAAGTAATTTTACTGATAAAATACAGGAGGAAAAGAGCTCTTGTTAACATATGCAAAAACCAACTAAGTTATGGAGTTCCATGTACCACCTAACCATAGATTGGGCAGAACTGAATCTTTCTTTTAGTCAATCACCCCTGTGCCATATTACAAGCATGAATGTGGGACTTAAAAAAAAAAAAATCATGGCTTCCTCCGGCTTTACCGCATATCCCTCCATTACTGGTCAAGGGATTTCTAGGCCTGAAAACCTCACCTATACAACCAGGATTTATTGCAATCCTTCCATTATTGATCAAGGGATTCCTAGGCCTAAAAAAAGGAACATGCACTACCAGGATTTACCACAATCACGCCAAAATCAGTCAAGCAATCACCAGTCCCTAAACACGCATGGATTTTTCAAAATTTCTTCACCAATTCCTTGACGATTTTTCTTGTTTTCACCCTGAGGCTTTACCATGTATCCTGCCATTATCAGTTAAGGGATTCCTAGTCCCTTGGAAATTTTCCTAAGGCTAGCTTTCCTAGTTCCAAAACCATCTTGCAATCCAAAGCTAAACCAAATGAAAGAGCCCATCACACTATGGTTATCCAGAAATGGAAAGGCAAGGATGAAACCAATGTCACTTATAAAAAACCATGCTAATGACAACAAGAGAACCAAATATACACATGCATGTACCATGCATGCCAAAACCAGCAAGGAAATCATACATGCAACTTGATACCTACAAAGTAATCCCCTTGTAGCCGCTTGATCCAACTCTTCCTTTCTTGACTATTTCTTCCCTTTACTGTTTTATCCTTCCTTTACCTTCCTTCTTCCAATGATACAGTGCTCCAAGAATTCTCTATGTGTGAAAGAGTATGAGAGAGAGAGAATAGCGAGAAAGTTGCAACCCAAAACTATAAAAAATGTAACCAACAAAAGTTGTGAATTGATCCTCATAAGCCTTTTTATCATTGAGTCCTTTATTTTCTTCATTTTCATTCATTTTTCATTCAATTTGACTCTGAGATGCAACTAAGTTGTAGACACAATATTGATAAGGGAAGCCTAGCAATGGAGAAAGTAGAGGAAAGAAATTTCAGAAAGTAGTTGTTTCATTGTTAAAATATTAGGGCAATAAATAGTAGCAAGAGGTAAAATCAACCCTTTTCCATTGATGCATAAAATGGAGAATTTGTAGTCATACGGATAATTTAAGATAGGGTGAGTTCTATAGTATTATTGTAAAATTTAGTAAAGGTTTCCATCAATGACAAAGGGACATATGGTTGGAAATATTTTTTTCAATGAAGGAAATATAGGGGGGACACTATATATGTCCAAGATAAAAATTGGAAAGTAAACATTGCTAGAAATAAAAAAAAATTGGGCTTTAGATTCCTTATTTGGATACACTATCCTTGAGGTATTGGAGCACAGGATAAATGTTTGGAAATATTGTATTGATACCTTTCTAATGGTGATGGAATATTTGTTATACAACAAAATGAACTTCTCATCAGCTCAGAGGGGAAAGACATGATGGCTGAAGCAATGACCAAGTTCACAAGCCTTGTTTCCAAGCTAACGTTGCCTATACACTGACAACTTGCTTTATAAAGCTTCTCTGCAAGCCTAAGCGAGCGATAGTGACCCCAGTAACTCTACTTGTTACTTCAGGGACTGCGTTAGTGAACCCTAATGAGGATCTAAGGGTTAAAGGAGTGAATTGATTAAGAAATATCCCAACATTCTCTCCTAAATATACTCAAAAAAGCAAGGAAACATCAAAGTTTGACCTATTTGAGGGATTTCTAATCCTAATGAAGAAGGAAAATAGGAAAGATCTCAAAAGAATGGCAACATCATTGCTTTTACCTAAAGAAACTCATGGAGAAACTTGGCAACCCTAACCTCAAATGCTACATAAGAAAAGCTAGGGCTATTGTGAAAGGGGTCAAATCATTTGAAAGGATAACTTACTTGATTGTCGAGTAGAGTCTCAGACCTAAGCATAAGAAGTTCGTAAGAACGAAGAGAGAGATAGGAGCTGAAGGGGTAAGGTAAGGCTGATGAAACCAACGGTTGTAATCACTCTTTCGACATTAGTATAGAACTAGAGTTGTACTGTCTACTCCATGGTGTTGGTATTATAATTCATTTTTTTGTTTGTCCAATGCCTTTTATCATGAGTAGCTTAGTTATGTGCAACTAGATGTCTTTTGTATATTCATTCATTAATTGTCAAGGTTTTGTGTTGTGATTAAGCTTGTCTCCTATATGTGTAGTACTTGATCTGGAGATAGCTCAAGGGACTTCCACATAGTTGCATAGTGCTCTCTTGAAAATCTACACAGAGACTCGAGGTAATGAATCTATTTTTCTTTGATAGTTAGTTATTGAGTATGGACATGCATGTATCTTTGTGATCATTGTAGATAATTTTACAGTCTACCAAGGGTCTTGGGAAGACCATTAGCATTTCTTCATTCTCCATACACCGTGCATTTAATCCTATAGCAAAATTGGTGACTTCGTTGGGGACTACACTTTAGTTCCTGGTTTATCGAGAAAGTTCCTAGCTTCCTCCTCCTTCTAGACTTTCTTGTACTTCTTCATTCCTTTTCTGACCCATCTGGACCTTGTAGCACTCTTCTTTCATTGCTCAGCCCTATATCTGATCCCCTCAACCCTTCTTTGAGTTGTTTTCCCTCACTAATGTAGGTTAGCAGAGTAAACAGAGCTTTATAAAGCTTTGTGGCTGCACAAATAGAGCGTCAGTGCCTCTAGTAACTCTCTGTGGCCTTTAGCACAAAGCATTAGTCACCCAATTTTTGATATACAACCATGTCTGTGACCTCAAAGGGGTGGGAAACTTGCTTCTAGACTGATAAGGGATCTGTAGTTGTGTTTGGTTTGCAAGATCTGTGTCCTAAAAGAATTTTTTTTTAAGAAAATAGATTTTCTTCTTAAAAGATTTTATTTTCATAAAAGAAAAAATCAAATTTTTTTATTTATTTTTTTGCTTAGCTAGTTAAGTTCTGCATTATTTGGTTTTAGTAGTTATTAGAGAGCATTGAAAATTTATGTCGGTTATGCTAGTGTTATAATGAATAGGATGCATGGAATGAATATTGATGTATGAAAAACTCTCCCTTTGTGAAAAATAACTTATTCATCAAAACTAAAAATTTACAAGCATTGTCTTTTGCATGATTTGAGTTAGAGTCCCACCAAGTATCATACATCAACACCCCTACCGAAGACTCTAACAAAGTAAACTTAAAATCTACCTAAACTCAATCAATGACTCTTTCTAGAGAAAATTTACAATAGTTTAGGCTACGATCTTGGGATAGGCAGTGCGAGTAAATTGCCCAAGATCATTCACCAAAACTAGTGTCATTAAAAAAGAGAAATCCTTCTGCACTCATACTACTGGGACCACTGTAGTAAAAGCAGATCTAAATACGAAACAACATCGGACTATAAGTGACGGTAGCCTCCCTTCGCTTGCATCTCCTTTTGGTATTTTGTGTATCGGGGATCCCTTAAGGGATATCGGAGCTGAGTCAGGAACTCAATTAACCTTCCCACATAGCATATTGTCTCTGACTATGTCCCCCCTGGTAGTGTATGTGATCTAAGGTATCCTTAGTTTCCATACTCTTAGGGACTAACACAAGGTGACTGGGGCGGGCTTATCTGGTACCTAACACGGACGAACCTACTCCATCCTCAGTTTTTTGGGGGGTGCCCATATTCACGAGAGTACTTGACCCCTTAATCTGAGGTTCAGGTGAAGCTCTAGAGTAACCATAACTATACATTTGGCCATCTCTCTTTGTTATTCATTGTGATACGGGTTTCATCTCCAGTGATCGGTGCTTATCAAACAGGGTAATTTCCCTCTGCTTGATGATTGATTCACTTAGTATATTTTTTTTTATTTCTTAGGTGCTAGAGTGTTATCATTGAGACTTTAATAAACATCACTGTAAAAATTATCAACCATCGTGGATACATCTGACCCTCGTCGTCAATCTAGATGATTGTTAGGACTTCCCCCACTCAATGTGGAGGATCTGCTAAGCTCTAGTGAACTAGATTCCCCATCCTCGGGAAATCAATCTCCAAGATCTCACATAGAATCAATTTCGACATCCAACGATTCAAGCTTACCAGAGGATTTCTTTACTACAGGATTTCTTCCTCCATACAATCCTCGGATCACGAATCCGTTGGCCCACTCTTCGTTCTTGTTGCATCTATACCTCCTTTGTCTTCAGTTGGAACACTTCCACCCATCCCGTCAATGACTAACAGGTTGTTGGTCTATTTGGACACTTTTGGTCCCCCACCACTTCCCCAGTAGGTAGTCAATACCACACCTTTGATGGCAAACCCTGCTATCCCATTTGTCTTAGGTACAACCCCTAACATGAAACCCTCCACGAATGGAACCCAATCTATTCTGGGTTTCACCTTTTTAGTGTCAAACTCTATACCTTAGACAAGTGCTACATAAAATGCTCCTTATAACACTCAATATAGCATAATTAGTGCAGGTCCCTTCAACCAACAATATGGTTGGCATCCATCGTATAGTTCTAACCCCAATATTCAAATATATGGGGGCACTCTCAATATGCATATATCGACTAGGAATGTAACAGTCCCCCCTCTGTTTTTAGGCATGCATGGTTAGTCACTGATTGACATGAGCACTTCTTATGCTAGTCAAGGACTTATGGTTAGTTCTATGCCGAGTGGGAATCGTCAAGGAGGTCCCAATCAATCAATGGGGGCACCCTACTCACAACCTCACATGAGTCAAGGGGGCATTGCTTATCTTGCGGGAAACTCTATACCCCAGCCCAACAATCCCTATCAAAATCCACATTACAATACCATAGCCCAAGGCACCTACTATACCACACCACCTGTGGATAATATTTGAAATCACATAATGGGAGGACCAAAAGGATCGTCAAGTCATATGTCATCGCCTTGTTCTGATTCACGGGCATCACACACTCTGCCTTTCTTGGCAACACTTAATATCCTTGACTTGTACAAACTTACAAATGACCCCATCTATCATAACTTACTCTCATCGCCAATCTCACATAAAATACCGACAGACATCCCTAAGTTCGAAGGGAAACAAGGGGAGTATCCAGGTACCCATATCACCATCTATCATCTTTGGTGTGTTTCTAACTCCATGGTGGATGATAGTATCTAGTTACGTCTTTTTCCCTGCACCCTTACTGGCAATGCAGCCAAGTGGTACATCGAGTTACCATGCAGATCAATCAATACCTTTGACGCTCTAGCGATGGAATTATTAAAGCACTTCCAGCTACCGATCTGCTATGAAACTGGGATGGAACTCATCACTTCATTAGGTCAGGAAACCTCCACCCACATCTCTGATCATATACATGAATGGAGACGTAGGCAAAGGTTAGTCAAAGCTCCCCTCCAAGACTATCTCTTAGCGGATTGGTTCTGCAAGTCTCTACTCCCCCAAATCGCTAAGGATATCGCCTTAGGTGGTACGGTCACAAAAGACCAATCAATACATCATGCCCAACACTTAGATATGATATATTCGTAGTCTAGCACTCTATATGATGTAATTCCCAATGCCCCTTGCAACTCTAATGCTCCCTCTACTTAGCAACCCAGAGCACACACCGATGGGATTATCGGCGCAACCTCTGGGGCTACTATAAAACAACTCAGCAGTCACATGGCCGAGATGTAAGTGGACCCCTCTACCAAATCAACTACTTTTCCTACCACCATGATCAACTCTGTGTAGTCTACGTAAAAGCATGATGGTAAGAATAAGAAGAATAAGAAAAAGACCGCTCCTTTTAAAGAGCAGTCAACAAAGTAGCGAAACCCAAATCAAAAAGCTGTTGTGCCCCCTGACAATGGAAACCATAAACCCACCATATTCCCTTGCAAAATCTGTATTGAAGATCACATGACCTATCGTCGTTCGCATCTTCAGGAATGCACAAATTTCATTGCTAAAAAGGATACTGGTAGGACCCCTGTTGTCCTGAATAATCCTTTCCCCACTCAACAATAGCTACACCTTATTACAAACCAACCCTAACCCCCACAAGGGGGCAATGGTGGTTCGCAACAGCCTCGAGCTGGTGAAGGACCCTCTACGGTTTACACCTTTGAAATCGTAGATCTACAAACCAAAGCCAAATCTTATGGAGCTCCTATCGCTCAATAAGAGGAACCCTCCTCAAATCAAAACCCACTGCTTCCTAATGATCTTCATATCGAAAGGCTGGTTTCTAAACTTGTGATTCACCCCCCTAAAGGGGTACTTTGACGCACAACGCACAATACATCTACATGTGCCACTCAAAACTACAACATTGTAGAAGGCTTGGCACAATCACCTTCGGCTATGTCAGTGCTCGAAGTATTACAAACATGTCCAACACAAAGGAAATCTTTGGTTTCAGCCATTGGTGGTATCAACCCACATGATTCTATGCTTGTAATTTTCGAGATGGAAAAGTGTAAACCTCCCCTTTCTCACCAGCTTGCATTTCAGGTGCAAATATTTTTGAAATTTAAAGGTATACATAAAATTGTCATCGATGAAGGTGCTTCTACCTGCGTAATGTCAGCTTTATGTTGGCTCGCTTTGGGCTCTCAAACCCTATCACTACCGTCGAACTCCCTTAGATTTTGACGTCCACACTTTCATCCCAAAAGGTTACCTAGCTAGCTACCCCATCACCTTGTATGGGAAAATGGTAATGGTGGACATCAAAGTCATAGATAAAAAATTTCAACTATAATCTCTTGTAGGATCGTAATTGGAGTTATGCCATGACGACCATTGTGTCTACTGTCTTTCACATCATACTATTTCCATTGAATGGAAATGTAGTCACAGTGGACTAGTTGTCCTTTTGCACCCAAGTAGCTTTTTACCCTCAGTGGGTGGTGTACCTGACTCTTACGTCAGTATTGGTACCGGTCTACTAAAGGCTTCTTCCTTGATGGGTTGTGTAATATTCCTAATTAGCAATGGCTAATTGGAATATTTGATTTTGCCCAATTTTTTCCTTCTATAGTTATTTATAAATAAAAAAGTGAGGACAGGGGACATAACTCACTTTAAGAATAAAAGGTCACTTCCTAGTAGCACAATGTTGTGACTTAAGGAGGAGCCAAAGGGGCCAAAGGGGGATGCAGAAATGGGGCCCACGCAGACACATGGAGGGACTGCGCGGGAGGGAAGAACACATGGCAAGAGGGGAATCAACCAAGAGGAGGTGAGCCTAGGGATTGTGAGAGGCAGAGGCCATAAAATAGAGAGGAGCCCCCTCATTTTGGGTTCATTCAATTATGTGCATTTTGAGCTAGTCGTTTCGACTTCTAAGCGTGCTGGCTATTTAGCTAGTCTGCAGCATTGTTTAGTGCATGTTTGGAGATCTCACCCTTAGCCCCGGGGGACATCAAGTGCATACTCGGGCAAGGTATTTCCATTGGCATTTCAATAGTACTTTATCAACATTTTCAGTAGCTGTTTCATCAGCTTTCTGGAGGATTGCGTAGCACTGAGAGAGGGACGCGGTTCTTTCTGGCAGTAGGGTTGGATTGGGGTTTTTCAGGAGGATTTATGCTCGGTGATTGAGCAGGGGACCAGGCCTTGCCTATTGGAGGATTTTTGGCAAGGTTTCAGGTAGATTTTAGAGGGGTTTCCTTCAGTGGCAACGCAGAGCAGTGAGGAACTGCGCAGAACCCCAAGGGGGTGATTTTCGGGGGTTGGCTATTTTAAGAGAGCTTTCTGGGTTTTTATGGGTTTCTTGAGTGGAGCCCGAATCCAGAGTTTTAGCTTTTTCCAAGGAGGGGAGTAGCACCAAATCATCATTTTTCTCCTAGCAGTAGCAGTAGCACAACAGTAGCATTCACGCAGAGTGGCCATTCTTGTCATTCTGAGTGTATTTCTTCACTTGCCTTGTGCAAGTCGAGGTGCCATATGTCTAATCACCTCTTATACTCATTTTATTTCTCAGTATAATAAAATGGATTAGCATTTCTTGCTGCATTTCTTGTGTATCTGCTTATATTTCCAGTTTACATTATTATATGTTGTTCCATTGTTATTTTATCACTTCTGGGTTATTATATCATTTGCACATATTTGATTGGAGTTTTTGCTGGGTTTTGAGGAATATTCTGGGTTAGGGATATTACAGTGGTATCAGAGCATAGATCTGGCTCAGCCTATGAAGCTAGCAATCTATGACATGAGGGGAAAAACCTTACATTTGTTACAGAGGTAGGAGGTACAGAGACGCTGAACATAGGTTAGAGAATACCTACGAGGAGGGAGACTGTGTCCCTATGGTGGATGCAAAATAGGTGGAGCCTGTGGTAGATGCAGAATAGATGGCCAATGGGCACAAGAAGAGATTTGTGGATATGCTCTTCAAATCAGTGCAAGATCTGTCTAGGCAGATTGAGGTGATGGGGCAGAGATTCATGGCAGTAGAGGCCAGACAGAATGAGAGCCCACGAGTTTTTTAGATTGGTGAGGGATGAGGTGCATCCCATCACATGCCAGAGCAGCGTGATACTGCACAGAAGCTGGCCTCACATGCCCCTACACGCTCTACCATGCCCATTTTCTTAGGAGCGGACACGGGGGTCGCAGCCCAGCAGGAGGCAGAGCCCGGACATATGGGCAATTATTTTGCAAAGAACCAGGCCTATGGGCAGGAGTTCAGGGAAGTCCTCTCATTCAAAGATTTTTTTCAGCTCCAATGGGATAGCAGACCTCGCGACCATCACAGAGGGTACCGACACTACCATGATGGTGACACCCACTATGCAGCGAGTAGATTCCACTTGCCTACGTTTGATGGCTCATCAAACAGTTCAGCAAAGTCTTGGGTGGAGAAGCTGGACATTTATTTCCAGCTTAACCAGATGTCAAAGGCAGAGGCCATCAAGGTGGCAACATTGCATTTGGATGGTGAGGCCCAAGATTTGTGGTTTGACGGGATGGTTACTCTTGCGCACTCCACAGTTGCGATGTATGCCGAGTCTACTGGGAGACTGATGGACTGATTTGATCAGAGGGATCCAGATCAGCATTTCGTTGAGCTGACAAGGCTCAAACAGACAAGGAGCCCAGAGACCTACATTGCAGATTTCTTGAGGGTCTCCGTGATGGTGCCAAACCTATCCACGACATGGAGGATCTATATGTATGTTGAGGGGTTAGCAGAGCCACTTCGGGGTCTAGTCGGATCCGCTAGACCGGCCACCCTTCAGGATGCTATCAGCAGGACCCAGGACCTACAAGATGTCTTACCCAGGACCCAGACACCTTACCCCCAGAGACAGACTTTCCAGTCTAAGGGGAAGGATGTGAGGATTCCACCTCAAAAGGGGAATCCAAGATGAATGTAGATTGACGATGATGTCAAGAGGGAGCTGAAGAAGAAGTGGTTGTGTTTCACATGTCAGGAGCCATGGGCACCAGGGCATAGATGTGATGCTGGCAAGGCACATTTCATTGAGGTCTTCTCTGAGAGTAGTGGAGAAGAGGATGACGAGGAGGATGTGGAGGCAGGAGATAGCCATGCCATACAGGGACCTTTGCCACCTCCACAACCAGCAATAGGTGGTGCATCTTTTTCACCCATCGGAGGAGCCCTTGCAGTGTTGTGAGGAGTTACCAAGTATCTGATGCTACGCATACGAGGGATAGTATGTGGCCAACGTGTATCAGTTTTGGTTGACAGTGAGGCAACCCACAACGTCATCGATGCACAGATGGTTGAGCAGAGAGGTATTCAGACAGGGAGCTTTGATGGGTTTTCAGTATTGGTCCCAGGGGATTAGATGATGACGTGTGCTCGTTATGTCCCAGAGATTTCAATAACGATGGGCACCTACACATTGACTAACCACTTTTTCATGGTCGATATTCCAGACACCATCATGATACTTGGTGTTCAATGGATTATTACTCTAGGGAAGGTCACAACGGATTGGAAGACCCTAGAGATGGAGTGGGATGATGAGAAGACATGGAGGCATGAGAAGATAAGGGGACAACACATATATGCGCCTCAGACTGTGTCGGCTCATCAGATGGAGGAAATCTTCTAGAAGGCAGACATAGAGTGGGCAGTGGAGCTACGTGCATCAAAGGCAGGGACTACAGGGTACACGATACATCTAGAGATCCAGTCCATCCTTGATCGTTATTCCATAGTGTTTGGAGAGATTCCACCAGAACATCCACCAAATGGGGGGTTTGAGCACACTATTGATCTTGAGCAGGGCATCCAGGCAGTGATCACCACCCCCTATAGGCATCCCAAGGCCTATCATGACGAGATACAGCGGGCCATTCAGGAGTTGTTGGCTCTTGGGCACATTCGACCAAGCACGAGTCCTTTTACTTCTTTTGTGGTGTTAGTGAAGAAGAAGGATGATACATTGAGGATGTGCATTGACTACAGGGCCTGAACAAGAGGACATTAAAGAACAGGTACCCCATACCCAGGATTTATGAGTTGATGGATGAGTTAAGAGGAGCACGATTCTTCTCAAAGATTGATTTGAGATCAGGGTACCATCAGATTCACGTGAGAGAGCAAGACATTCCCAAGACCACATTCACATGTCATTATGGGAACTTTGAGTTTTCGATGATGCCCTTCGGGCTAACCGATGCCCCAGCTACATTCCAGTCTTGCATGAATCACATCTTCCATAGTCACCTGAGGAAGTTTGTGTTGGTGTTCTTTGATGATATACTCATTTACAGTAAGACGTGGGAGGAGCATCTCCAGCATATTGAGACAATATTACGCATCTGGAGGAGAAGCAGTTCTATGCCAAGCTCTCCAAATGTGAGTTTAGGTAGACAGAGATGTTATACTTGGGACACATCATAGGAGTGGATGGAGTGAGGGTCCACGAGGAGAATATTAGGACCATCAAATATTAGCTGGAGCCGAGAAATGTGACAGAACTTTGAGGATTCATTGGTATTTGTACTTACTACCGGAAGTTCATCAAACGTTTTTCACAGCTTGCTACATCCCTGACAGATTTGACGAGGAAAGGGGCACTCGGTTGATCGGATACAGCATAGCGAGCCTTTGATAGGCTCAAGGAGGTTATGAGCATCTTCCCAATGCTTGCATTGCTAGATTTTACGCAGCCATTTGTTTTGGAGTGTGATGCATCGAGAGAGGGGATCGGCGCAATATTGATGTAGGGAGGTCACCCTATAGCCTTTGAGAGCCGGAAGCTGCTTCGGCACGAGAGGTTGTCTTCTATATACAACAAGGAGATGCTAGCCATCATGCATGCATTTGCTAAGTACCAGTAGTATTTGGTAGGGAACAGGTTCAAGGTGAGGACTAATCACAATAGCCTCAAGTTCTTTTTGGAGCAGAAGCAGTTGCAAGAGAGGCAGCAGAAGTGGATCAGTAAGATCCAAGAATATGACTTTAACAATGAGTATGTCAAGGGTAAGAACAAAATGGTAGCAAATTCCCTTTCACGTAGACCAGCCACGTTGTCTCTTATGAGCTTCAATACAGACTAGAGGACTCACTCTTAGTAGAGTACTCCAAAGACAGGCTTGCATGTGAGATTCTGGACAAATAGGTGGCAGATTACAGGTTCAGGGTGATCGATGAGATCATCTATTACAGGGATCGGATCTTCTTGAGTGAGGGGTCTCAGCTCAAGAAGAAGATACTCTAGGCATCACATGATTCACCATTGGTAGGCCATCAGGGGTTTACCAAAACCTATAGGACCATTAGAGAGAGGTTCTCCTAGAAGGGCCTCAAGGAGGATGTACTCCGACATATGAGGGAGTGTGATGTTTGCTAGCAGAAGAAAGGAGAGATGAGCCATCCCATGGGATTATTGCAGCCACTACCCATTCCAGAGGGGAAATTGGAGAGCATTGCGATGGACTTCATCACAGGATTGCCCGCGGTACAGGGAAAGGATTGTATCTTTGTCGTCATTGACCGACTGACAAAGTACACGCATTTCTTTGCCATATTTGCACACTACACAGAAGCATAGGTGGCCGAGCTATTCTTCAGGGAGATCTTCAGGCTAAATGGTCTTCATAAGACCATCGTCAATGATAGGGACAATCATTTTATGGGCAGGTTTTGGCAGAAGATTTTCCGGTTGGTGGGGACGGAGTTGACACCAAGTACCAATTATCACCCACAAATGGATGGGTAGACAGAGATAGTTAAACAGTGGCTAGAGGGCTACTTGCGTAACTACGTCAGTGGGCAGAAACGAGCATGGTTGAGGTGGCTGCATCTAGGGGAGTACCGCTACAATACTTCACATCACATGTCCATTGGTATATCACCATTCTATTCTTTATATGGGTATCATCCTCTATCTTTTGCTGACGTGATGTTTGGTGATAGCAAGGCTCCCAGAGCCAAGATATGGATCCAAGAGAGTCAGGATGTTCTCCGAGCTCTCAAGGATAACATGGCTACAACACAGAACCAGAAAAAGCTGTATGCTGACAGGGGTCGGGTGGAGAGATAGTTTGAGGTAGGGGACATGGTCTACCTACGGTTACAACCATACCGACAATCATCACTAAAAAAGAAGGGGGCTGAGAAACTTAAGCCCCACCTTTATGAGCCGTACAGGGTGATACGCAGGGTTGGATGGGTTGCATATGAGTTGGAGCTGCCCCAAGGCATAACATTTTCCATGTATCATGCCTAGAAAAGGAATTGGGGCAGTAGGTGACAGTGATAGATGAGCTACAACCCATGGATGACAAGGGGCATTTGGTATTGCAGCCAGAGGCTATCATTATGTTGTGCTCTACAACAACCCCCCATTTCATATCATTCTATTCACAAAAATATCATATGAAATGGGTCCCTTTAGAGTTTGATTGGTATCAATATTGTATTATTTAAAAGGGTCCGAAAACCAAATGAAAACATTATAAAACCCTTTTTGAAAAATCCATGTTCATCAAATAAATCAATCTTTATCATTGCGATAAAGCAATCGCAAGATCGCATATCGCAATGACATAAGGTACATAAGTAAGTGGCACATTGGTTTCCGCCGATGTGATATTGCTATCGGCTATCGGCAATACTATATGCACATTTTTAAAGCACCCCATGCCATTCGCCCCGATGCGATGCGATATCGCTATCGGTGATCGGCGATATACTATACATGTCTCATATAATGCCAATGCTCCCGATGCGATGCGATATCGCTATCGGCGATCGGGGTTTTCAAAAGGTGTCAATATAAGAGGTTAAGCTTTCCCCGATGGCCGATTGCGATAAAGCGCAGATTTCAAAAAACCGTTAAAATAAAGGGATATCACGATTAATTCATATTAAAAGCTTGATCCGTCCAACAATGATTCACCTGCGCTCAACCGCCAAAACATCTACAACACGCTTAAATGAATCATTCGGCCGATTAATGATATAATGGGCATTTAAGGATTGGCAGGTTTTAAACGGCCATTTAATGTAATTGTAAGTCCTAAAATCCTCCCATGGATTGTATCTGCGCCCATTTTAAAAGTTAATCTCTTATCACGCATCGGTCAATATATCTCATAATATTGAAGTTTTCATTTCCAATTCTCTGTGTTACGTTTATTTTCGCTTCTGTGCAGAATTCATCCAAAGGAGAAAGCTCAAGCAAAATGGGGAAGAAATCCAAGAAGACCACAGGCGCTTCTGTTGCGCCAGCCGCAGGACAAGCCGTCACTGATCCCTCAAACAAAAAGAAAGGATTGATTTTGGATACCACATGTTCTGGTCTCGGCAGAACCACTTGGCAAAGCACCTACAACTTGATTGAGGTTGAAGAACCCAAAGTGACAACAGTAGAAGCTACTGCAGATTCTACTCGGAAATCTGATGCCACTCTAAAGGACTTAGCTGACTCCTTCCTTCATCGGATAGTAGCTAGGGAACAAATTCTCCCATACACAGATGTAGTATGGTGGGCAATTGAAGAAATCCCAATCCTGGATATAACCTTCAGCACCAGAGACGGGAGAATTTTCGGGTCGTTCAAAGCTGATGATTTAAGGCAAATGTATCATTTGCCTGAGCCAGAGAAGACATAAAATAAGGCGTTCTTGGAAAAAATCCGAAACGAAAACGAAGTTGAATCCGAACCCATCCGGGATTGGAGACAAAACCCAGCTAAGCACAAACATGAATCTTCCGGTAAGTACTCGGTTGATTCCTTGGCTTCTCCTTATTGCTACGCTGGAATAATGATGTTTAGATTGTGGGGATTGCATGACTCTTCTAATTTCAATATAGAAATGCTTCCTTTAATGGAAGCTGCATGCACAGTATAATAATGGATTGGGCCACTATTCTCTTAGATAAACTAGCCAAAGCTGTTCTTGAGTTTAGGAATAAGACTCGCATCTCTCAAAGGATAATTCCCCCATTTTATTACAGTGCCTATATTTTAGATACCTTGTCTTTTAATTCTGAATTTCCTGTGCTCGGCTGGAGGTAGACGCCACAAGAATCCATGACTATTCACATTTACCACCAGAAATTATGGAAATCCTCCTACAAGCACCATCTGTACCAAGTCTGCAATGGCTTTATGTTTCCCATTTATTATTCTATTTTTGATAAACCCATTCCCAAGATTTCCTACCAAGATGGGATTGATTTAACAACAGTAGGGAGATGGTTTGGAGAGGAGAAGTTCACTTATATAAGAGTTTTCGTTAGCCAAGCCGAACCTCATGTTCTCCCTTTATACATACCAGATAAACTGTTGGCAAGGGAAATCTCTTACCAGATTATTGCTGAGAGTGTTACACGGACTCTCAAGAAAAATAAGAAGCAAGGCTGGCCCTCTTTTCCTTTGAGATGCGGTGTCTATACTCTGTATGATCTCAAACATGCAAAAAAGGAAGCTACGAATATTAAATCATTAACTCTGGCGACTCTCCCAAATAGGCAATTTGATCCAAACAAAGTTGCCTATAATGCACTAGAGCAGGCCAAATTGTCAAAATTTGATCATAAAGAAGATATGTTTGACGACCTGTTCTCTTCAGCTGAGTCAATAATGCAGGTTAAATCATTGGCCAAAATGAAATATCATGATGAAGGGTTGACTGAATTTAACACACTTAGAGAATAGAGGTTGCAAACTCTGCCTCTAGATCTAGTAGCGACAACCCCAGCGACATCGTCAAGCGAGCCTGATCGGCAACAGTAAAAGGAACCTCCAATTACAACAAAAGAACAAGAGAAGCCACAGGAGGAAAATCAGAAGAAAGAACAGGAGGAAAAGCAGAAGAGAGAGCAGGAAAAAGTGCGGGAGGAGACCCAAACTGAAAAGAAAAAACAAACCACCATTGATGTCAATGTGGATACTCATATCGACCCTAAATTGCTCCAGGAATGGAAGCAATTTGATTCCATTATCAGTGGTTTGTAATGTTCAAAGGACACAGACACTTCAAAGGCAACAGACACATAGGAAATCACTTCACCACAGGTTCTAAGTGGAACCAGCGGCCCACCCATTTCTAAAGAGGTAGAGATAATACCAAAGGACCCCTCCGACCAAATCATTTTGCAGGTAGAAGATATTCCTCCCCTGGATGTCTTCTACAGCCCAAGGCATAAAGTTGTAGTTAAACGACAAAGGAAAAGAAGAAGGACTGATCAACCTTCCCTTTTCCCGGAGCAAACTGTCACAGGCAATGTGGTTTGGAAGGAGGAATTTGACCCCTCCGATGACCTGACAAAACTGTCACAATATGCTGGAGCTTATTCAGCAGCGACAATAGATAAGGCATCGGAGGTAAGCCTTTTACTGAAAACAAAGGATCAGGAGATTTTCTTATTACAGGCACAGCTAACTGAAGCAAAGCAGAAAGCGGAGCAGGCAAAGCAGCAATTGTTGACGCAACAGCAGCTACACAGTCAACTAACTCAACAATTGCAGGCAGAAAAACAAAGGATTGACCAAAGCGCAATCCAGAAGCAGAAATAATTATCAGAGGCATTGGCACAATTGAAGGCAGCAACTGAGCAAATGGTGAAAACAAAAGATGAGCAAATTGCTCAATTATCATCACAGCTCGAGAAAACAAAGGGCGTTCCACAAGTGGATGAATTTAGGGTAGAAGCACTACAAATAAATACTGCATTAATATCCCAAATTAAGCTTCTATGTCAAAAAATCGCCCAAGCAGAGACACTATGTGAATTAACAGCATCCATATGTAAGCAAGTAGACAAGGCCAGGACTGAATTGGATCAAGCTGAAGAAACAATAGCTGCATTTCTCGACTGGCAAGATTCTGATCAAGGACAAGTGGTGAATTTACCTAGGATCTTAGAATCACATAAAGATATACTCTTCACAGAATGGCAGTCCCAGTTAATGGAAGCAGAGAGGGCGGTTTCAAGGTGTAAATCAACTTCTAGCAATTTAGATGAATTAGTCAATAACACTCTCTACTTATCAAACATGATTTCCCAATGCACACCAGGAAGGTTGAAAACGATGAAAACATTGGAGAAATCATGTTATCTAGATCTAGAAGAAAAGGGGAGATTAATCGCTGGGATTAACAATTTAACCTGGGACACCTATTGGTTCTTCTTGGTAAAGCCGCACACACAGAGAACCGCCCTCAAGTGCCTTACGGATGCAATCGGGTATATTATCCCCGATATTCAGGATGCCACCTATGTCACCCAGCTCAGCTCGCGCCTCAACAAACCACCTGAAGTGGAGCCGATGCTTGTGATAAGTCAGCTCAGATTTAAAGGCAAGCAGCCTACTTGATGAATCATGCCGCCGACTGCCAGATTGCTGAAGAAAATAGGATCAAAATTTATTGATACCAATTAAGTAAGATTTATGTTTTATAGATAGGTAGATTAATTAAGTATTTATAGACCCTTTCATTGTTTTGGAAAGGGAGTTAAAGTTTTGTACCGGACTTATAGACTGAAGTTGCACTATTGTGCTTCAGTCATATTCTTTTATGAAACTGGACCAGTTGTTCTAAATTTGACAAGGAAGCTTTTTATGCAATTGTGCACCATTGTCTTTGTTTGAAAGTCTTTCTGCGTTGAAGGAAGAATCACAAGTAGCGATTGATATTGGGAGTGTCAAGCAGCTCATATGGTATTTTTATATATGTCTGAATTCATTCCTTTCATATGAATTGTTATTTGATTATCTTTGCTATTATCGATTATATATATGTGTTTTAACAGTAGTTCTGTATTCTTTCCACTATTGGATGTTTATGGTGTGCTTTCCTTTTAATCATATATGTGTCGATGATATAAATGACAAGTGTAGTAATATTGCTTTAATCGCTTTGCTTAACTATTTAAGTAAAATAATCCTTGAATGCATTAATGTCTATGTCTGTTAGATGGAGTCATCTATATGCCTGTCCATAGACATAGATCATCAAGCGCTACACTTCAAAGCTCAATAGTTCCCGGGATAAGTCATAGTTCTTGTATTTTTGTTGATAGATTTAGTTATTCGACTATCATTAGATTAGTTAATCAATTATCCATTCATCCCGTTTATCCATTTCTGGGAAGGTCCCATTATCCCCAGTCGGAGCCACCATTCCAAACGGAAAAGGAACTGTACTAAGGTCCGGACTGGGTGGTTATCCCCCAATGTTGTTGCAGCGATTTTCGAGGCATCAACATTTTTGGTGCTAGAATGAGGGCCAACTGTGAATGGCACACAAACCAAAATTTACAAGCCATTCTAAGAGTAATTCTCCCTCCGTATCCCCTCAAACTTCCCATTTGCATGCTGGTTCTCCAGTATGCAAACAAGAAGAAGAGGAATCAACTACCACTGCTCAAACCCATCATACTCCGGAACAATTAAGTCTTGAATCACCTGAAGTCCAGTCTCTTATCCACAAACTTCAGAGCTTCTCGATTTCACCACAAAAATCTGAGGTATCACAAAGCAGTGCGACTTCGCAGTTCAATTTACCTCACCCTCTCACCAGACTTCAGAGTGAAAAGCTCGGTATTGAACCCACTGAGTTCCATTTACCCAAAAGGAAAAAGGCGAAGAAATATACTGAAGGATCTGACAATGAAGAGCTTTCATCCGCATCCTCCATTGCATCTTCCCCTCTGCAAAGTCAACCATCCACTCCCCCATTACATATTGTTGTTCATCAGGGATTAGGAGCTTCAACATCCCAACCTGCTCAATCCTCAACATTATTTCCTTCCCAGACATCTGGAATTCCAATAGTAGTATCAACCACTACTGCTATTATAATGGCAGATCCATGGACCAGACCTGGTGCAGTCAATATGCCTGCACCATTGCATCCATTACCAGAAGCTCCTGAAAAATGGCTACCCAAGTTTAATCCAGATGTTGGGACCCAGGCTGAGGAATACATTAATAATTTCATGTTGGCAGTCAACTTGAAAGGAGTAACAAAACAAGATATTGCTGTTAGACTTGTCCCTTACACCTTGCAAGGATCAGCAGGATCCTGGTATTTTTGTTTACCCTCTGGTTCCATTACCAGTTGGAACACTTGCCAAGAGCAGTTTCTTACCAAATATGGAGATGATAGGTCTTTGGCTACCCTAATAAATGATCTCTCCAATCTTAGGATAGAGCATAGGGAACCAATTAAGGAATTTAATGCTCGATTCAATAAACTCCTGAACAAAATCCCAATGGCCTCCAAACCAAGTGAAAAAATTCGAAGCGAATGGTATATAACCGCCCTACCTGCCAATATAGCCATTTTTGTAGATAGGGCTGGGAAACCTACCTTAGCCGAAAACATGAAAGAAGCACTTGCTGTGGAGAAACGCATTAATGCTCTAGAAAAGGAAGTTGCTCTGGAAGACAGAAAAGCGAAAAAAGTCTCGTTTAAAGATGAATCAAGAAAGAAAACCCCAAAAGATCCATATGACATGGAGGGTTTGCAAAAAGTCCTAAAAACTTTATCAAATGAAATGGTTGAAATAAAGAAACAGGTAGCCGAAACTTCAACCAAAAGACCCTTTAGGACTTATAAGAAAAATGAATCAAAGCCACCGAATGTCATATCTAATGTAGATTCAGAGCAAGATGAAGAGGAAGAGGAAACAATCTCACCAACTAATGATGAAGAAGAAGTAGTAGAATGTCATGGAATGTGGGATTTTATACTCCCCAACTCTGATACCGATAATGAAGAGGAAGCGTTCCCGGTCACTACTAGGAGCAAAAGTACTTCCGAACCTATTCAGGTAACGTCAAAGAAAAGGAGTGTAGGTGCTGCTACAACCAAAGAAAAAATACCCCCAAAGAAATCACTTGCAGCAGTTCCCCAAAACCAGCCTTCAACTTCTAATACTCCTTCAACATCGAAAACATTAGTGGTATCCGATTCAATGAAGTACAATATTGTTGATGACATGAAGAAAACTAAAGCAAACATTACTATGTTTGAACTTAGTAAATTAAAACATCAACAAAAATTGCTTCTCAAAGAATTGAATGCTGTTTCTTCTACACCTCTTCCCAGTGCTAAAGCTGCTAATGATTCAGGCCAACCTCCTCCCAGTATGGTTGAAGCTACCGATTCAGTTCTGATTGGAGATAGATCAAATTCTCATACTCCACCTTTCCTTCTAACCTATGAGATCTATAACAGAAACCTGCACAACTGTTTGATTGACTCAGGGGCATCTTCTAACATAATGCCAGCTTCAGTTTGTTCCAAACTGAACATTGAACCCCAAAAGTCTGCTATTCATATTGTAAAGTTGGACAGGATCAAAGTACAGGTTGTGGGAGAGATTAATTCCGTAACTATCAGGTTATCTGCTGATCCCGAGTAGTACAAAGGACTGATATCCTGATAGCCGATATACCTGAATTTTACGGTTTAATCTTGAGTAGGGATTGGTCTGAAAAACTACATGGGTATATTTCTACTGATTGGTCACATATGTGGCTTCCCTATAAGGGTAAGCCAAATCAAATAAGGGTTGATCGAGAAAAACATATGACCCATACAGTTACTGAATTTGAGCAAGAAAACCAACCTGTAGCATTTAATAACAACATTTTGGGGAATTATTCATCTGAGTCATATTTTGGTAACTTTACTGCCTAGTCATCCCCTTTCTCAGTCAACCATTTTTCATCTCAGATTGAGAATTTTTCACAAACAGACAGGTCTAGATGTTTCAATGATACTGAGAAAACTGTAAATACAATTGTTAATACTTCTTTATTTTGGTCATTATATTTTGATGGGTCCAAATCTAGTGAGGGCTCAGGAGCAGGGTGTATTTTTGTTAGCCCACTAGGAGAAAAAACAATGCTGTCTTGTAGGCTGGAATTTGAATGCACTAACAATACAGCCGAATATGAAGCCTTAGTCCAAGTACTATATAAAGCAATCGGCCTTAAAGTGAAATATTTAAAAGTATTCGGCGATTCTGAAATTATTATCAAACAGGTGATAAATACAATTCATTGTCTTTCAAATCATCTTAAACATTGTCAATCGTTAGTGCAAGAACTCACCTCACACTTTTCGGCATTCAATATTTCCTCCATCCCTAGGTCTCAAAACTCGGCAGCTGACTTGCTAGCCAATGTAGCTTCCAAACTCCTACCTTCTGAAGACTACAGCCCAGATAGATTTTCAGTAGAATTACTTTTTAGGCCTTCAATTCCTGACAATGTCACTAATTGGAGAGTATTCAACCATGATGAGGATCTTTTACAATTCTTAACTTCTGAAAAGTCCTATGATAATCAAATTATTGAGGAAAATGAGCATGACTTTCAAATGAGAGAAACACCTCAGGAAAATTCAATTCCTAAGCATGTGGTAAAACTAGAGGATCTTTATGATATTAAAGATAGGTTTAAACCTGTGACTAATGCAAAGTTCCAAAGCTCTACCCTAAGGTTTGAGTTGATAAATCTTGGTACTGAGCAAGCTCCTCAAAATATTAATTTAGGATTAGGACTTTCCTTGGAAGAGAAAGAGGCATTCATTAAACTGTTAAGGAAAAATAAACAGATTTTTGCTTGGAAATATGATGATTTGAAGACATATGATACATCCATTATCCAGCATACCATTTCAGTGCTTCCTAACCAGAAACCAATTCAACAGAAGTTAAGAAATGTACATCCAAGTTTAGAGAGTCAAATAAAGACTGAACTTAACAAACTCTTGAAAGCCAGGATTACTTTTCCAGTCCGACACTCAAACTGGGTCTCCAATATGGTGCCAGTCAGAAAGAAAAATGGCGACATTCGGATTTGTATTGATTTCAGAAATTTGAACAAAGCAAGCTTAAAAAACAATTTCCCATTACCTACCATGGAGCAAATACTCCAATCAGTAGCAGGCTCTGAATTAATGTCTTTTCTAGACGGTTTCTCAGGATATAACCAAGTTTTGGTCCATCTTGATGACCAGCTTAAAACCACATTCAGAACCAAATGGGGAACATATGCATATCAGAAAATGCCCTTCGGACTTATTAATGCAGGAGCAACATTCCAAAGAGCGATGGATACAGCTTTTAGAGGGATGATTAATAGAACAGTAGTCGTCTATCTAGACGATATTACTGTATTCTCTAAAGCGAGGTCCAGTCATTTGCATGACTTAAGTCAAATCTTTCAACGCTGCAAAAGATATGGTATTTCTCTTAACCCTAAAAATTCTTTCTTTGCTCTTGACCAAGGAAAGCTCTTAGGCTTTATTGTGTCTAAAGATGGCATTTATATTGATCCTGATCGGATCAAAGAAATCTCTGAAATCCCTTTTCCGCATAATAAGAAATCCATGCAGTCATTTTTAGGCCAAATCAATTTTGTTAAAAGATTTGTTCCAGATTTTTCTCAAATTATTTTGCCACTTCAAACTATGATCAAGAAAAATTTAGTCTTTAAGTGGGGATCAGCAGAAAAAGAAGCATTTGATTTAATCAAACAATCAATAATTGAGGCCCCAGCCTTAAATACTCCCAATTTTTCTAATCATTTTACATTATACACTATCGCCTCCACCTCGTCTTATGCAACAGTACTTACACAGCTCAACGATCACAATTTGGAAGCACCCATTTCGTTTTTTAGTTTAAATCTTCAGGGTGCTGAATTGAATTACTCCGAAGTAGAAAAACAAGTATTTGCTGTATTTAAAGCGGTCAAACATTATAGACCCTTCCTTTTGAAAACCCACATAAAAGTTATAGTTCCTTTCCCTACAGTTAGGCAACTATTAATCCAAAAAGAACTGGGTGAAAAAAGGGCAAACTGGGTCACAGTGCTTCAAGAATATGACTTAGAAATTAAGCCAGCAAAGATTGTTAGGGCCAAGGTTTTTGCAGGTTATTGGCAGGAGCATCCAACATTCCAGAATCAAGTAATACAGATCAAACTGAAGAAATCAACCAGATAAGTGTTACTGATTCTGAGTCTCAATATGCAGATTTAATCTTTTATTTAAAAAATGGTTATGCACCTCCTAACCTGTCTTAGAAAAACAAAAGGGCCATTAGGTTAAAAGCAAAGAATTTTACAATTATTGATGATGTGCTTTTTAAGCAGAATTATGGTTCCATCTTATTAAGATGCCTTGAGAAACCTGAAGCACAAAAGGTTTTGCAGGAGTTACATGATGGACCAGCAGGAGGACATTTTGGATCTGACACAACAGCTCACAAAATTATTCATGCTGGATACTATTGGCCTACTCTGTTTAGAGATGCCCACGAGTATGTAAGGAAATGCCTCAATTGTCAAACTTCTAGTGGAAGACAACGTAAACCAGCTTTCCCTCTGCAACCAATCAACATTGAACAACCATTTGAGCAATGGGGATTGGACATCATTGGGGAAATTACTCCACCTTCTTCCAAACAGCATAAGTATATCCTGACTGCTACCGATTATTTTACTAAGTGGGTTGAGGCAATTCCTTTGAAGACAACAAATTCTGAAGCAATCATTGAATTCATAGATCAATTCATCATTACCAGGTTTGGTGTCCCAAATGCTCTTGTTTTTTATAATGCATCTTATTTCTCAGGCAATGTTATGTTTGATTTCGCTATTAAAAGAGGATTTAAATTGAAATATTCTGCTAATTACTATCCCCAGGGTAATGGTTTAGTAGAGTCTACTAATAAAAATCTGATCAAAATCATTAAGCGAACTATCGAACAGAATCATAAAAACTGGCACAAATCCTTAATGTTTGCATTATGGGCTGATAGGATAACACAGAAAGCTTCTATAGGATCTTCCCCATTCAACCTTGTGTATGGAAAAGAAGCAGTACTGCCCACAAATCTTGTTCTTCCTTCTCTAGCCCTAATTCAGTTCATTGAGGAAAGTCCTTCCTCTTCTATTCAGCTTAGACATGATCAAATTCTAAAATTAGAAGAGGAAAGAGAAAAATCCAAGGTTATTCATGCCAAACATCAGCAAATCATCAAGGAAGCTTTTGATTCAGTCTCATCCGGTGCAAAACAATTTCAAGTCGGTGATTTAGTTCTGAAATGGGACAAAGCCCATGAGGACAAGGGAAAACACACCAAGTTCCAGAAGATGTGGCTTGGACCATTTCAGATCTGTGAGAAGATAGGCCGTTCGACCTTCATATTGCAAGATTTATCAGGTTTGAGAGATTCTCTCCCTGTTAATGGCCTTATCTTGAAGAAATTCTTTAATTGAGGAGGTAACCCCTTCTCCTTTTAGTTTGATAGAGTTTTGTAGTTTGTAGGATTTTTAGAAAACAATGTTGTAAGGTATCTTCCATTGACCTTTGCTGTGTTTGAAAACTTGATCCACAGAAGTAGTATGATATTTGCTTTTAAAATAATAGAAGTCTTAACCAAACGGGATAATTTCTAGGAAACTAGGTATCATTGTATTCTGAAACCACACTTCAAGTTTTGTGAACCCCTCTCAAAGTTTAAAAGTATTATAAATCATTTTCTGTTTTTAAATTGGTCACAAAAAGTTATCAATATCAAGATAGAAGCTAATCCAACTTCAGCATCTTCAACTCTTACCCTGTCATCCATCTACTCTTAAAGAGAAAATTGTCCATCCCATTCACCAAAGGTTATTATTACTCAGAGTGTAATTCTAAAATTTTGATATAAAAGATAAGAGGTCTTATTACAAGCCTGCTTACCATGATCATAGGGAAATAGTTTAACCGACATTACCAATACTGCATACCATAACAGGGTAATGGCTTAAGAATTATAAGACAAGGGATCTCATAACGAGCTAGCTTGTTCGGTTAGATTATTACCAATGAATGGCATTGTCAATAGCTGGCTACCAAACCAGGACAATGGCTTTTTATCTTATCAATAACAAGAAAAGAAAGAAATAGCAAAATATGAAAACACATTTTGAATTCATGCTGTTAATCACACTCTTAAATTGGATGGGACAATGGACAATAACACGGTTAAAAGGTATCCCTGTCAAAACTATGAACGTTTGCTGGCAGCAGAGGCTCTACCTATGACAAACGAGTTCACTATAAAAGCTGATTTGGAAAGGTTTTCTGTTTTATCATTATAAACCAATAAAGGCCTATTTAAAACTTAGAATGTATCTATTTTCTTAAAAAAGAGAGGAAATTAACAAAATAGTTTCATTTTACTCGAAATGTATTTATACCTAGTTATATTAGAATTTTCCCCTTTGACTAGAACTCTATTTTGAAAACTTTTAAGTATTTCTACACTTTTCAGAGATAACTGTTTCTTCCAGCGAATCGCCAATTGTTGTGCTCTACAACAACCCCCCATTTCATATCATTCTATTCACAAAAATATCATATGAAATGGGTCCCTTTAGAGTCTGATTGGTATCAATATTGTATTATTTAAAAGGGTCCGAAAACCAAATGAAAACATTATAAAACCCTTTTTGAAAAATCCCATGTTCATCAAATAAATCAATCTTTATCACTGCGATAAAGCAATCGCAAGATCGCATATCGCAATGACATAAGGTACATAAGTAAGTGGCACATTGGTTTCCACCGATGCGATATCGCTATCGGCTATTGGCAATACTATATGCACATTTTTAAAGCACCCCATGCCATTCGCCCCGATGCGATGCGATATCGCTATCGACGATCGGCGATATACTATACATGTCTCATATAATGCCAATGCTCCCGATGCGATGCGATATCGCTATCAGCGATCGAGGTTTTCAAAAGGTCTCAATATAAGAGGTTAAGCTTTCCCCGATGGCCGATTGTGATAAAGCGCAGATTTCAAAAAACCGTTAAAATAAAGGGATATCACGATTAATTCATATTAAAAGCTTGATCCGTCCAACAATGATTCACCTGTGCTCAACCTCCAAAACATCTACAGCACGCTTAAATGAATCATTCGGCCGATTAATGATATAATGGGCATTTAAGGATTGGCAGGTTTTAAACGGCCATTTAATGTAATTGTAAGTCCTTAAATCTTCCCATGGATTGTATCTGCGCCCATTTTAAAAGTTAATCTCTTATCATGCATCGGTCAATATATCTCATCATATTGAAGTTTTCATTGCCAATTCTCTGTGTTACGTTTATTTTCGCTTCTGTGCAGAATTCATCCAAAGGAGAAAGCTCAAGAAAAATGGGGAAGAAATCCAAGAAGACCACAGGCGCTTCTGTTGCGCCAGCTACAGGACAAGCCGTCGCTGATCCCTCAAACAAAAAGAAAGGATTGATTTCGGATACCACATGTTCTGGTCTCAGCAGAACTACTTGGCAAAGCACCTACAACTTGATTGAGGTTGAAGAACCCAAAGTGACAACAGTAGAAGCTACTGCAGATTCTACTCGGAAATCTAATGCCACTCTAAAGGACTTAGCTGACTCCTTCCTTCATCGGATAGCAGCTAGGGAACAAATTCTCCCATACACAGATGTAGTATGGTGGGCAATTGAAGAAATCCCAATCCTGGATAGAACCTTCAGCACCAGAGACGGGAGAATTTTCGGGTCGTTCAAAGCTGATGATTTAAGGCAAATGTATCATTTGCCTGAGCCAGAGAAGACATACAATAAGGCATTCCTGGAAAAATTCCGAAATGAAAACGAAGTTGAATCTGAACCCATCCGGGATTGGAGACAAAACCCAGCTAAGCACAAACATGAATCTTCCGGTAAGTACTCGGTTGATTCCTTGGCTTCTCCTTATTGCTATGCTCGAATAATGATGTGTAGATTGTGGGGATTGCATGACTCTTCTAATTTCACTATAGAAATGGTTCCTTTAATCGAAGCTGCATGCAACAGTATAATAATGGATTGGGCCACTATTCTCTCAAATAAACTAGCCAAAGTTGTTCTTGAGTTTAGGAATAAGACTCGCATCTCTGAAAGGATAATTCCCCCATTTTATTACAATGCCTATATTTTAGATACCTTGTGTTTTAATTCTGAATTTCCTGTGCTTGGCTAGAGGTGGACGCCACAAGAATCCATGCCTATTCACATTTACCACCAGAAATTATGGAAATCCTCCTACAAGCACCATCTGTACCAAGTCTACAATGGCTTTATGTTGCCCATTTATTATTCTATTTTTGATAAACCCATTCCCAAGATTTCCTACCAAGCTGGGATTGATTTAACAGCAGTAGGGAGATGGTTTGGAGAGGAGAAGTTCACTTATATAAGAGTTTTCGGTAGCCAAGCCGAACCTCATGTTCTCCCTTTATACATACCGGATAAACTGTTGGCAAGGGAAATCTCTTACCAGATTATTGCTGAGAGTGTTATACAGACTCTCAAGAAAAATAAGAAGTAGGGCTGGCCCTCTTTTCCTTTGAGATGCGGTGTCTATACTCTGCATGATCTCAAACATGAAGAAAAGGAAGCTACGAAGCTTAAATCATTAACTCTGGTGACTCTCTCAAATAGGCAATTTGATCCAAACAAAGTTGCCTATAATGCACTAGAGCAGGCCAAATTGTCAAAATTTGATCATAAAGAAGATATGTTTGACGATCTGTTCTCTTCAGCTGAGTCAATAATGCAGGTTAAATCATTGGCCGAAATTAAATATCATGATGAAGGGTTGACTGAATTTAACACACTTAGAGAACAGAGGTTGCAAACTCTGCCTCTAGACCTACTAGTGACAACCCCAGCGACATCGTCAAGCGAGCCTGATCGGCAACAGTCAAAGGAACCTCCAGTTACAACAGAAGAACAAGAGAAGTCACAGGAGGAAAATCAGAAGAAAGAACAGGAGGAAAAGCAGAAGAGAGAGCAAGAAAAAGTGCGAGAGGAGACCCAAACTAAAAAGAAAAAACAGACCACCATTGATGTCAATGTGGATACTCATATCGACCCTAAATTTCTCTAGGAATGGAAGCAATTTGATTCCATTATCAGTGGTTTGGAATGTTAAAAGGACACAAACACTTCAAAGGCAACAGACGCACAGGAAATCACTTCACCACAGGTTCTAAGTGGAACCAGCGGCCCACCCATTTCTAAAGAGGTAGAGATAATACCAAAGGACCCCTCCGACCAAATAATTTTGCAGGTAGAAGATATTCCTCCCCTGGATGTCTTCTACAACCCAAGGCATAAAGCAGTAGTTAAACGACAAAGGAAAAGAAGAAGGACTGATCAACCTTCCCTTTTCCCAGAGCAAACTGTCACGGGCAATGTGGTTTGGAAGGAGGAATTTGACCCCTCCGATGACCTGACAAAACTGTCACAATATGCTGGAGCTTATTCAGCAGCGACAATAGATAAGGCATCGGAGGTAAGCCTTTTACTGAAAACAAAGGATCAGGAGATTTTCTCATTACAGGCACAGCTAACTGAAGCAAAGCAGAAAGCGGAGCAGGCAGAGCAGCAATTGTTGACGCAACAGCAGTTAAACAGTCAACTAACTCAACAATTGCAGGCAGAAAAACAAAGGATTGACCAAAGCGCAATCCAGAAGCAGAAAGAATTATCAGAGGCATTGGCACAATTGAAGGCAGCAAATGAGCAAATGGTGAAAACAAAAGATGAGCAAATTGATCAATTATCATCACAGCTCGAGAAAACAAAGGGCGTTCCACAAGTGGCTGAATTTAGGGTAGAAGCACTACAAATAAATACTGCATTAATATCCCAAATTAAGCTTCTATGTCAACAAATCGCCCAGGCAGAGCCACTATGTGAATTAACAGCATCCATAAGTAAGCAAGTAGACAAGGCCAGGACTGAATTGGATCAAGCTGAAGAAACAATAGTTGCATTTCTCGACGGACAAGATTCTGATCAAGGACAAGCGGCGAATTTACCCAAGATCTTAGAATCACATAAAGATATACGCTTCATAGAATGGCAGTCCCAGTTAATGAAAGCAGAGAGGGCGGTTTCAAGATGTAAATCAACTTCTAGCAATTTAGTTGAATTAGTCAATAACACTCTCTACTTATCAAACATGATTTCCCAATGCGCACCAGGAAAGTTGACAACGATGAAAACATTGCAGCAATCATGTTATCCAGATCTAGAGGAAAAGGGGAGATTAATCACTGGGATTAACAGTTTAACCTGGGACACCTATTGGTTCTTCTTGGTAAAGTCGCACACACAGAGAGCCGCCCTCAAGTGCCTTACGAATGCAATCGGGTATATTATCCCCGATATTCAGGATGCCACCTATGCCGCCCAGCTCAGCTCGCACCTCAACAAACCACCTGAAGTGGAGCCGATGCTTGCGATAAGTCAGCTCAGATTTAAAGGCAAGCAGCCTACTTGATGAATCATGCCACCGATTGCCAGATTGCTGAAGAAAATAGGATCAAAATTTATAGATACCAATTAAGTAGGGTTTCTGTTTTATAGATAGGTAGATTAATTAAGTATTTATAGACCCGTTCATTGTTTATGAAAAGGTCGTAAATTTTTGTACCTGACTTATAGACTGAAGTTGCACTATTGTGCTTCAGTCATATTCTTTTATGAAACTGGACCAGTTGTTCTAAATTTGATAAGGAAGCTTTTTATGCAATTGTGCACTATTGTCTTTGTTTGAAAGTCTTTCTGCATTGAAGGAAGAATCACAAGTAGCGATTGATATTGGGAGTGTCAAGCAGCTCATATGGTATTTTTATCTATGTCTGAATTCATTCCTTTCATATGAATTGTTATTTGATTATCTTTGCTATTATCGATTATATATATGTGTTTTAACAACAATTCTGTATTCTTTCCACTATTGGATGTTTATGGTGTGCTTTCCTTTTAATCATATATGTGTCGATGATATAAATGACAAGTGTAGTAATATTGCTTTAATCGCTTTGCTTAACTATTTAAGTAAAGTAATCCTTGAATGCATTAATGTCTATGTCTGTTAGATGGAGTCATCTATATGCCTGTCCATAGACACAGATCATCAAGCGCTACACTTCAAAGCTCAATAGTTCCTGGGATAAGTCATAGTTCTTGTATTTTTGTTGATAGATTTAGTTATTCGCCTATCATTAGATTAGTTAATCAATTATCCATTCATCCGGTTTATCCATTTCTGGGAAACTGGTCCCATTATCCCCAGTCGGAGCCACCATTCCAAATGGAAAAGGAGCTATACTAAGGTCCGGACCGGGTGGTTATCCCCCAATGTTGTTGCAGTGATTTTCGAGGTATCAACACATTGATACCAGGGAGAGGCAGTTGTGGAGCAAGACGGTCCGTGAATTCTTGGTGAGGTGGAAGAATTTTTTAGATGAAGATAACCCTTCAAAGAGTGATAAGATCTTGCAGCATCCATCACTTCAGTTGCTTGAGGACAGGCAACATTTTTTTGGGGGAGACTGTAATATTCCTAATTAGCCATGGCTAATTGGAATATTCGATTTCTCTCAATTTTTACCTTCTATAGTTATTTATAAATAAAAAAGTGAAGACGGGAGACATAACTCACTTTAAGAATAAAAAGTCACTTCCTAGTAGCACAACATTGTGACTTAAGGAGGAGCCAAGGGGGCCAAATGGGGACGCAAAAATGGGGCCCACGTAGACACATGGAGGGACTGCGCATGAGGGAAGAACACATGGCAAGAGGGGAATCATGCAGGAGGAGGTGAGCCTAGGGATTATGAGAAGAAGAGGCTATAAAATAGAGAGGAGCTCCCTCATTTTAGGATCATTCAGTTATGTGCATTTTGAGCTAGTCGTTTTGACTTATGAGCACGCTGGTTGTTTAGCTAGTCTGCAACACTAATTAGTGCATTGAGTGTCTCCATTTGGAGATCTCACCCTTAGCCCCAGGGGAATTCAAGTTCCTGCTTGGGCAAGGTATTTCCATTGGCATTTCTACAGTAGTTTATTAGCATTTTTAGCACCAGTTTCATGAACTTTCTAGAGGACTGTGCAGCACTGTGAGAGGGATGCAATTCTTTCTGGCCGTAGTGTTGGATTGGGGTTTTGCAGGAGGATTTATGCTGGGTGACTGAGCAGGGGATCAGCCCTTTCCTATTGGAGGAGTTTTGGTATGGTTTCAGGCAGATTTTAGAGGGGTTTCCTTCAATGGCAGTGCAGAGTAGTGAGGAACTGCGCAGAATCCCAAGGGGGTGAATTTCGGGGGTCAGCTATTTCAGGAGAGCTTTCTGGGTTTCTCTGGGTTTCTTGAATAGAGCCCAAATCCAGAGTTTCAGCTTTTTTCTGAGGAGGGTAGCAGCCCCAAATAATCATTTTTTTCCTAGCAACAACAGTAGCAGAGCAGCAGCATTCACGCAGAGTGGCCATTTTTGTCATTCTAAGAGTATTCCTTCACTTGCCTTGTGCAAGTTGAGGTGCCACCTGTCTAATCACCTCTTGTAATCATTTTATTTCTCAGTATAATAAAATGGCTTAGCATTTATCGCTGCATTTCTTGTGTATCTGCTTATATTTCTGGTTTACATTATTATATGTTGTTCCACTGTTATTTTATCACTTCTGGGTTATTATATCATTTTCACATATTTGGTTGGAGTTTTTGCTGGGGTTTGAGGAATATTATAGGTTAGGGATATTATAGGTTGTTTCCCTCTTCTGCCACCAACAGTTCCACAGACGGTCAATATGGTTTCATCCATTCCTCATGAATTGGTTGATCCTTCGATCCTACCTACCCCTTCAGACATTGACAATTATGGAGAACAAATGCCATTGTCACCAGCTGAATCCACCTACCAAGCCATTCAATATCCATTTGAATCTCCAGTCACTTTGGTTACAACCAACGGTACCGCTGCCCCTTCCATAAGGTCTCCTTCTTTCGATCCACTCAATCAAGTCCTACCTATGGACAATGATATTAGAGAAATCATGAGTTTAAAAAAGTGACCTTGGGAGGACTCGCACCATCGTATTTTGACATTTGATTCGGACATGATGCCTCTTCAAATCCTGTCACCCAACGCACCTGAAATCATTTCCTCACCATATACGACTATCCAAACTTTGGACGAAGAAGGAAACATGGGAAATATTTCAAAGACATTGCTCATCAATATTTCTCTCATGACAGGCATCATGGAAAACATCCAGATTCAAGCAAATTACAATCCTGAGGAAATTGCAAGATTCACTTGTTTTTTTAAGGAATTCTGCAATGTATTCACTTGGTCTTATGAGGAAATGCCTGGCATAGATTCGTTTATTTTCAAGCATGAGATCAAGATATACAACAATGTTAAACCTGTCAGCCAAAGGCTTCGACTGGTCCATCCCCGCAAAATGGTAGCCATCAAAACCAAGGTGGAAAGGTTGTTACATGCTAGTTTCATCTATCCTATTCCCTTAATGGAATGGGTTACCAATCTAATTCCTGTCGATAAGAAACAAGGAACCATCCGTGTATGTGTCGACTATCAAGACTTGAACGCTGTGTCTCCCAATGATAATTATCCGAGACCGTTCATCGACCAGATCATCGATGACTGCGCTGATTGTGAATCATTTTCATTCATGGATGGATTCTCAAGTTACAATCAGATTGCTATAAAACCCAAAGACCAGCACAAAACAACCTTCGTTTGCCCATGGGAAACGTTTGCCTATCGAAAACTCCCATTCAGTTTAAAGAATGCTTGAGCAACATTTCAAAGAACGATGGACTATGCATTTCATGATAATGCATATCATTCAAGCTTACTTGTATGACCTTCCATCCCATTCCAAGCAATGAATGCAACACCTAAATCATTTAAGAGCCATGTTTCTTTGGTATTGGTTTTATAACATACACTTGAATTTGCATAAATGTGTTTTCTTTGTCAAGTTTGGATGCTTAATTGGATTCATTGTCTCCAAGTATAGGATTAGGGTTGATCCCGATAAGGTAAAGGTAATTACTCAATTTCCTAAACCACAATCCATTTTACAGCTCCAACGTTTGCAAGGGAAGGCAAACTTTTTGCGACGGTTCATCGCAAACTATGCTAAATTGAAGAAAGGCTTCATGCGCCTACTTAAGAATGGAGTGGCGTATCTGTTGGATGATCAAGCTCAACGATCATTTGATGCCTTCAAAAAGGTGCTTATATTAGCCCCACTCCTTAATGCTCCCAATTATGGTTGTGACTTTCTTCTATACCTGGCAGCCTCACTATCCTCTCTCGGAATGTTCTTCGTTCAAACTCATGATGACCAGAGTGAACATGTGATATATTATCTGTCGAAAGGCCTGGCTAGGCCCGAACTCAGATATTCACATGTGGAAAAGCTCTCATTGGTAGTCATCTTCGCTGTCAACCACTTCCAACACTACATACTATTGTGACAGACTACTATCATCACCTTGGAGAATCCCATGAGACACATTTTGTGTGGTCAAGTAATTGGAGGGAAATATTCAAAATGGATCATGATCCTTTGACAATTTGATTTGGTTTTCACTGCTACCAAGGTGAAAAATTCCTTAGTCTTCGCCGAACTTTTGTCAAATTGTCCCATTGTCAATCCTAACAAGATAGCCCATGATCCTCTTCTGAATGAAGTTGTTTGTCTTATCGACACTACTAACCCTTGGTATGGTGACATTCTTGTCTACCTCCAAGCGCAACAGTTCTGTCCCGAGCTATCGTCAGGTGACCATTGTCGCATTTGCCACCAAGCGCGACACTATCTAGTGCTTAACGATACATTATATCACCGTGGTGTGGATACAGTTCTTTGAAGTTTCCTCACTTATGAAGAGGAAGAACACGTTTTAAATGACTACCATGCTGGGGCATATGGCGGTCATATTTCTGGCATATCTACTACATAGAAAATTTTGCACGCAGGCTACTACTATCTAACCTTGTTTAAAGCTTGTTTCAAGGCAATCCGGCAATACCATCCTTGTCAAGTGTTCACAAAGAAAATGCGCACTCCTCTGGCCCTACTACGCCAGGTTATCTCCGTTGGCCCCTTTGCCAAATGGGGGATAGACTTCATAACTTGAAATCCTATTTCCTCTGCTAGACACAACTATATTATTGTAGCTGTGGACTATTTCACAAAATGGGATGAAGCCCTTCCCACCTTCCTGTCTGATGGAGAAACCGTGGTGCTATTCATATTTAATTAGATTATCTATCGCTTCGGTGTGCCCCACATGATCGTTACAGACCATGAGTCTCATTTTTAGAATCACATGATGTCTGACTTAAGATCACTGCTAGTTTCTCGCTAGGATCAATCATCCTCCTACTACCCCAAAGCTAATGGTCAAGTAGAGGCTATCAATGGCATCTTAAAAACTATGATCTGTAGGTTAGTAGGGAATCATAAAACTCAATGGAATCGAATGTTATATTCGGCACTATGGACATACCAAACTTCAGTTAAGACTGTCATGGGCTTCACACCCTTTCAACTAGCTTACGACCTGGAAGCAATTTTAACAATTGAGTGTCAGATTCCTTCCCTAAAATTCATCATTGAACCCTTCCCCGACACTACTGCCAAATAAGAGTGCCTCCTATACCTAAATCAATTGGATGAAACCCATCAAGATGTCAAATTGGCACTCAAGGCCCACAAGTGCCGGGTAAAATCCCAGTGCGACAAAAAGTTCAAGCCTCATTCTTACCGAGAGGGAGATCTTGTTTTTCTCTACGATAAAAAACACAACCTTTGTGGGGCAGGAAGGCTTCAACCCTTATGGTTTGGTCCATATGTCATCAAGAAAGCCCTCTCAAAAGAGGCATATTAATTTCAACACTGGGAAGGAGTCCTGCTCGCAAAGCCCCAAAATGGGCTCTATTTGAAAAAGCATTATGCCTAGTATTGCACTAGTCATGTGCTTTGGAATTTTATGTATTTATAATTTTTTCTTCTTTTTTGATGTGATTGGATTGTTTTGGTATTTATTGAAGTATTTGTGTCATATATCTTTCTCACAATGCAGATGCCTTCGTTACCCTTAGCATATGTAGGATATGCGGATGGTGTCAGTCGTCACACACGACACATTGCATTAGCTACTTGGGTCATCTACACACCTGAGTGGAAACTGTTTTGTTTCGGGGAAGTCTTTCTTGGTACTACCACCAACCATATTACTAAGTACATGTTTGTAATTTCACTTCTCACTGAAGCATCATCAAGGGACATCTCCAATCTGGTGGTCAGGCTAGACTCTCAACTTGTTGTTATGTAATTGACAAATAATTATCACATTCATAATCTAGCCTTGTTACATCATTATTTAAGGGTATGAATCTGGGAACATCAATTTGAAGTTATCACATATCAACACATTCCTAGAGAATTTAATACAGTTGCTGATTCATTGGAAAACTATGTGTTAGATTGGCATCTGTCTCATTCACTATAGATACATATATGAAAAGTAAAAATTTACAGAGTTAAAATTTTACAAAAAACACCTAAAAAACATTTACACCGTACAAATACCAAAATGTCTGTAGATATATATAGATTGAATCCGGTCTTTTACATCAAAATATTCCAAAACTTGGATGTTTTAAGTACATAATGGCTACTAAGCCTAGCTATAAACACCAGTTGGCTATGCCAAAGAACCTGCTAAATAGAGTTTACTGATCCTGAAATGATAACACTGCTCTGGCTATCCTCTGAAAAGGAACCAGAAACTTCTCAGGCACACTAACTGTGTGTCGCTGCATATGAGTGGGGATCTCCCTCGTAGGAAGGGGGGGTACACCCATGCTCAAGCCCTCCAGGTTCCTCAGAACCTCACAAAGACAATCATCATCACCCCCCCTGAGCAGTTAGCTGGCCTCCCTACCTCATGTGGCGAGGTTCTTCTGCATGTCGTAATGGCACCACATCTGTGTCAAGCAAAAAGCTTCATGTCAATACTTGTTCACTCATAAAATCAACAAAAATATCGCATAAATATTCAAAATCTCAAAAATACTTTAAGTACTCTAAAAAATCATTTTCACCTTGAGGACCCCAGTTGGTCCTAGGAGGTAGCATCAAGTCAAGGTCACCGGTGAATTCCATGCCTCATAGGCATAGTCATCAATCATGACAATATGGCCACAAAGCCACTCAAAGAAGTGTTGGATGGGTCCTCCTCCTGTGCGATGATCAAGTGATGACCATCACCCCTGTCTCATCTCCCTCGAATCAAAGGGACCTAAGCTCATTCTTGGGCGCATAACATGTACCCTCTCAAGAATGGATGAGACAATAAGAGTACCATACCCAAAACTACGTCGGGTTCGAGTCTTGCATGCGGTCAACTCTGCCTTCAACTGGCAAAGCACTGCTTCACACCAGTTGAACATCTGAAGCTGGACACAATCAACTGTAAGAAACATTTGGGCCTTTCTTGCAATGTGGGGACTCTTTGACCCCACCAAATGTACAATCAACCATAAAATGGCCCTCATACACCTGGACCTAATCCTCTCTATGGGGACTCTATTGCTGACAAGTCCACTCTCAGGGATGCAGTAGGATTCAACTAGCTCTAGGGTGGATCGAGGATCAATCCTACCCCCGGTCAGGTTTGATTGTGCTCTTTGGCACGACAAACCAATCAAAAAATAAATGTCATCACGGTCAACGGCTAGCTGATGATCTGCAATCCTGAGCACCTACTCATGTTCATCCCAGTACTGGATAATCCATCTCAACAAACCCTCCTGCCCTTTCATCAGCTCCAACTTTTTATACTTTAGCAAACCATAGTGGTGCAATGCAAGTATGCAAGATGGATCATTTCACATCAGCAAGTCCTGGCTGTAATGAGCTCGTTCTCTCCATAGGCTAGTCATTATGGCCTGAAAATTGTGCAAAACAACCCAAAAATCAGTCAAAATGGGGCAAAAAGCTTTAGGAACCACTGAATGGGGTTTTAAATTGTGCCCCCAGGATTTAACGCTCCCCAGTGGTACACAAGGAGGATTAATGCCCTCCAGCAGGTCGTAAAGGGCGTTTAATGCCCTCTGTAGGCCTGCTAGAGGGTGTTACTGTGCAAATACTGCTTTAGGGCTCCCCAGATTTGCAAGAATCCACCCTAGAATTAATACGAAAGGTTAAGAAAAGGATAGAGAAAGGTTTTGGCATCTACTTGGGACTGACAACACGTCAAATGGTCGCCTGGATCTCCTGCAATCATCTGTGGAAATTCTGCTCCTCTTTGGCTCCAAAATGCTCTCACAGTTCTCAAATAGTGAAAATGGTGAATGTTAAAGCTCAAAAAACTTTCTTATATTTATTTTTGGAGACATGATTTATTGAAATCATTAAAGAGGAGGCAGTCCATTCCCCATGATTTTTTATCATGCGTGGCCCCATATGTATAGGAATTGCTGCTTTTTTTTTTTATTTTTTTCTACTTTTTGATGAAAGTACTTTGAGGAATGAATGGCAATAATCACTGCATCCAATTCTCAAAGAGCACTTTCTTTTATAGGATGTTTTCTTTCTCTAAAAACTAAAAAATTCCTGATTTTTTCATCATTGGGCTCGTTAAACACATATGACGACGATCCGAACAACTCTTTTATGCTCTTTTTCTAGCTCACTAAACTGAAAAAGATCATTAGAGAATTCTTTTTAGGCACTTTTTTCTTGCTCATAAAATGAAAAAAACTCGAGTTTTTTCTTCAAGATCATTAGAAACTTATGAAGATGACCCGAGCATTTTTTTTGGTATTTTTCTTGCTTTTTAAACTAAAAAATCCCGATTTTTTGTCACCAGGATCGTTAAAAATCTATGGCAATAACAAGAGCACTTGCTTTTTTGGGACCATTTATCGCTGTTAAACTGAAAAATCCCCAAGTTTTTCCTTCTTCGGACTCGTTAAATCTACGAAGAAGGAAAGAGTAGTTCTTTTACCTCTTTTTCCTTGCTCACTAAACTGAAAAAGGTACCTTGAGTTTTCTTCATTTGACTCATTAAAATTCAATGAAGATATTGAGTTTTTCGTCAAGTGACTCATTAAAAATTCATGATGAATATCGAGTTTAGTTCATCTCCTCTACTCATAACAAAATGAGGTCAACATCTATTTATCATAGGTTTCTCTTTACCCAGACTCAATAGATTAACTCACAGAAAAGTAACCGATCCGGGTATATTATTAAACTTTTGTTGCACCCGGTTAAAAGCTATGACAAAGGAACCACCCTGGAGTCATTCTTTACAATCGTTTTAGACTCTCTAAATATGAAAAGACCATCGAGTTTTCTCATCTAGACTCATTAAAATACACAAACGAGGTATAGAGTTGCTCTTTTTATGATCCTTTTTAAACTCTTAAAACATGAAAAGACCGATGAGTTTGCCTATCTGGACTCATTAAACTAATCAGATAGGGCATAGAGTCACTCTTTTTGTGGTCCTTTTCAGACTCTTAAAATATGAAATATCGATGAATTTACCCATCTAGACTCACTAAATTAATGAGATGGGGAAAGTGGACAACACAACTGTTTTCAGTATTTGAAAGCATGGTTTGGCAGTAGTCGTTCCCTTGAACATGGCACTCCCTCAGATAAGCCTTCCTCGTGACAACCTCTCAATATGAATCTTACCATCCTATGAGTTTAGCCTAAATACCTCGATGTTCTTGCATCTTAGTATCCTAACACTCTTTGGTGTTCATGAGTCTAGTGCTACATGGTTAAAACCGTTGCCGTGCCTTCTATTGTTCAAGGGCTAACCTTTTGTTTCCTCCATCAACCCATCAAGCATATCCTTTCACCATGCCCTCTGTCATTTTGACCCAATGCTCAAAGATTCCTCAAAAAATAAATCATTCTTGTCCTGTTTCTTGTTAATTGATGTAGGACACATTATTGCCTACCTTTCAACAGGTCTCCTCCTATCGACTTCAACACTCTATCTAGGAAGACAACCTAGAAACACATTTAGTGCCTTGGTACCTGTAGACATTACTAGCAAGTCACCTTGTGTTCAATCAAGGGTTCTCATTATTGGCTCTTGGTTAAGCGATTCAACAAGTTTTCGACGACAAAATCATTTTTCACACTCACTAGATTGTACTGTGCATCTTGGAGACCATCACCATTATTGGTGGCCTTCATCACGTCTATTAACGGTCTCCATTATTGACTGGTAATTAGACGATTTATGCATGTTTTACATCGACTCATATATTCACATGCATCGATCTATGCTTTTCAGTGAAGTAGAAATCAAGACCTTGGGTAGAGGCTTGCATCACTCAACCTTGTTTCCTCTCCCAGGTTGCATATATTGTTTTTTGGAGACAGCTCATCAGAATGATTCTATTATAACACCAATTCTACATTGTGCTTATCGACGGCCAACATTGTCATATCCTTTTTATGAGAAAATCACTCTGACATAGCTACTGAGCATGGGAATCCCCGACTGAGGACATGATTTTAGTTGTTTTATATATATGTGTTGTATCAATTTTCCCGTACAACTCAAAGCTTTGATTCTCTCTCTCCTTTTTTCAAAGAAGAAACACAACAGCTAAGTAAATTATTTCAGCCATCATCGCAGCCTCTGATCTCACACTTTAGGGGGCATCTGTCATACAACAAAATTACCTCCTCATCAGCTTAGAGGGGAAATACATGATGGCTGAAGCAATGACCAAGTTCACATGCCTTGTTTCCAAGCTAACATTGCCTATACACTGAAAACATGCCTTATAAAGCTTCTCTGCAAGCCTAAGGGAGCGTTACTAACCCCAGTAACTCTACTTGTTACTTCAAGGACAGTGGTAGTGAACCCTAATGAGGATCTAAGGGTCAAAGGAGAAAATTGACTAGGAAATATCCTTACATTCTCTCCTAAATCTACTCAAAAAAGCAAGGAAACATCAAATTTTGACCTATTTGAGGGATTTCTAATCCTAATGAAGAAGGAAAATGGCAAAGAGCTCAAAACAATGGCAACATCATTGCTTTTACTTAAAGAAACTCATGGAGAAACTTGGCAACCCTAACCTCGAATGCTACATAAGCAGAGCTAGGGCTATTGTGAAAGGGGTCATATCATTTGAAAGGATAGCTTACTTGATTTTCGAGCAAAGTCTCAGACCTAAGCATAAGAAGTTGGTAAGAAGGGAGAGAGAGAGAGGAGCTGGAGGGGTAAGGGAAGTCTGATGGAACCAATGGTTGTAATCACTCTTTTGACATTAATATAGAACTAGAGTTCTATTGTCTACTCCATGGTGTTGATATTATAGTTCATTTATTTGTTTGTCCAATGCCTTTTAGCATGAGTAGCTTAGTTATGTGCAACTAGATGTCTTTTGTATATTTATTCATTAATTGTCAAGGTTTTATGTTGTGATTACACTTGTCTCTTCTATGTGCAGGACTTAATCTGGAGTCGGCTCAGGGGACTTCCACCTAGTGTCATAGTGCTCTCTAGCAATCTACATGGAGACTCAAGGTAATGAATATGTTTTTCTTTTATAGTTAGTTATTGAGTATGGACATGCACGTAGCTTTGTGACCGCTGCATATAATATTACAATTTGCCAAGGGTCTCAAGAAGACCCTTGAGGGTTTCTTCATTCTCCATACACCGTGCATTTAATCCTAAAACTATATAACATCAGGATGATCCAACCAATCTATCAGTCGACTTATCTAACTAGTTTTACAAGTTAGCCTAATAAGTGAATGTATAAATACTATAAATAAATAACAGATGAGTTTATTTCATGTGTATCTAGTTAAGAATATATACTATATTTGCAAGAGTAAGTAACCAATATTTTTGGGGTGATTATTACTGATTAAATGTGGAAGAAAAAATGTGATTTTTGGGGTGAATGAGTCATCTTAGCATTTTTATATACATTTTTTTTTTTATATTTTAGACCATGAAACTTTGTGGATATAGATAGAACATATTCATGTACATGTGGTTGAAATTTTAGAAGATATTTTTCCTACAATTTTAACGATATAATCTGGTGAGTTTATGTTTGTTAAATAACCCTAACATTTACATCAAACATGTCAAATTGGAATATTTTCTATAAATTTTCCTCTAGAATATTTCATACTACGAAACTCTATATATATATATATATATATTATATATATATATATATATATATATATATATATATATAGATAGATATATAAGTTCACTATGTACCTATGATTTAAATTTCGTACCATGGTTTGGTATAATTTTCGTGTTATGCTCAAAGGAAGTTAGGATTTCTGAACTCTTAAGAAAACTATGTCAAACATGTCATCTAGGAATTTTCACTAGAATTTTTCCTTTGGTATGTTTCCAACTGTGAAATGTGGAGGGTACAAGTAGAACATATAGTGTACCCATAATTCAAATTTTAGACCTAATTTTTCCTATAATTTCAAAGATATGCTTTGATGAATTTATCCTTCTTAAATGCTCCTAAAATTTTCCTCAAACAAGTCAACTTAGCATTCCTCTTTCAAAATTTTATGTTGTGATGTTTCATATCATGGAACTTGGAGGATATAGAAATAATATCTTCATGCACCTATGCTTAAACTTTTATACTTTCGGTCCCTATAATTTCAAAGATATTCTCTGATGAATTTAGGATTATTAAATGCTCATAAAAATGTGATTCAAACAAAATGTGGAATATGGAAGTTACAGAGAAAAGATCTCAAGGCACTTGTGGTAGGAATTTTAGACTTTGTCTTACTATAATTTAAAAGATATTATCTAAGAGATCTAGTGTTCCTTAATTGTCCTATGTTGTGATGTTTCATATCATAGAATTTTTGCTATAAATTTTTCTAAGATGTTTTATATTGTTAAATACAGAGGAGATAAATAAGATATATCTAGTTACCTCTAGTAGAAATTATAAAACTATATTTACAAAATTGGATATCTGGCATGTTTTGTAAGTTCATTCTTCGAAAGGAGCCAAAAGCAACAAGTTTTGGGAGAAATAGACATTCTGAATGAAGAAGAATTAAGTATACCTATTGAAGAGAAATGTGACAAATTATATTAGGTGAAGGAAAAATCAATTAGCACACATAGTGAAATGAGAAGCGAGTAACAGAAATTGTGATGAAGCAAGTAGACTCAATGAAATAGGTTGGTTCTTATGAATATCTGTAGTAGTGGGGATTATTTTTTACTATATGTTGGCACCTTAAAATCTTGCAGGAGAGGGGATTGGTGTATTTTGTAGGTTGGTGCCTACAAAGTATTTTAGGGGATTGGTGTCTCCTGTAAGATAGTGTCTACAAATATTACAACAAAATAAAATAGTATTTCTTATAGGTTAGTTCCTATAAGTTAGTAGATCATATTGATGTCTCCAATAGGATGGTGCCTATAATTAAGTAGAGGAGTTTGATGTCTCCTATATGTTGGTGCATACATTGAAATAGAGGGGATTTTTTTCTTCTATAGGTTTGTTCCTACAAAGTAGAAAAAAGGATTGGTGTCTCACGTAGGTTGGTCCCAACAAGATCTTTCATATAAATAATTTTTATGGTTTTCTCTTGTAAGGGTTTACAAATATATCTTCTATTACTTTTTAAATTCATGAGATTGATGTTTTATAATGTTCAAATTTTTAATAAATGCAAAATGTGTTGGGATGGGTTCCCTAGGGTCAATTTTGGGTTAGTTTAACTAGTTTTGGTCAAGAATTTTGTAAAGAATGTAAAGTGTCCCCGAAATGGGGAAGCAGAGCATGCAGCTAAGTAAGAGTCAAAGGGGCTTTAGCCCCTTGTATGGGTAAGTGATAGGATGGTTTTGATATTCACCCATAGGACGTGGACCATGTTATTGTATTAGAAAGGCTATAAATATTTGAGTCATAGTGAATCTAGAGATATAACTTTTGTTGAAGAACAAGTGTAAGGGAAAAGTGTAAAGGCAGGAAATCAATGTTTCCTGTACTTAGGCGAAAGGGGAAGGGTCCTCTAGCTCAGTGCGTGGAGACCTTTGCAAGTCTATAGCTAAGTGTGTGGGCCCATGCAACTCGGTGTGCAGGGTGGAAGAGTCTGTAATTTAAATGTTGAATCTAATAAAGACTGATTTTGGACCAAATTTATTGCATATGTGCCTTGTTCTTGTTTTTGTTTAAGTTTATGCATTATCACTTAATGATTTGTTTTATGTGAAATAAAGTTTATTTTTTGTGCGAAGCTATTAAAAATTTAATATTAATGCATGAAGAATGTAATGAATTGTTTTCATGAAGACATTTCATAGATATAGTAATATAACTAGTCAAAACGGGTAGATCTGTGTGAAGGCAGATCTAGGGTTCTTGCTTACTGAGCAAAAGTTATGAGTCTGCTTCTTTTGGGTCTGGCAAGCCTGATCGTAGGCCTTCACAAAGACCTGGAAGCCATTTGGATAGAGTTGCTGTTATGAAACCAACTCAAGAAAAGATAGAAAAGATAGATCAGCGCCTTAGAATTCAGCCTCTTCGAGGGGGCAACCTCCTTTACATTACATAAATGAACAATTCTTGGATGATACAAATGAAAATACCTCCTTTCTATATATAGGAGTCTAAGGGGCCATAACATAATCAGAGCCGACATAACAATAATAATGTAAGGGCACAATAATAAGAATAGTGGGCTTCTATGGGGCACAAGAGTAATAATATGGGTACATCAATATAATAAGTGGGTTGTACTCATAACAATAAGGGGTTACACTAGTAGTATAGGGGCCTAACATGCCCCTCTCCTTCAAAAAGCGTTGTCCTCAATGCTTGAGTATTTCTTGATGCTTCTGTATAAAATTCTTGTCCTCCCATATGGAATATTCAGCAAGTAAGTTCTTCCACTTGATGAGATACTCTGAAATTGATCGATTTCGTAGTTGTCAGGTTCTTGTTTCTGTGACTACTCCAGGTTCCAATATGATTTTTCCTTCCTCTTCAATTTCTAGAAATATTGTTTGCATCAAAATCTTTTGCAACTTTTGAATAAGTGGCCATACTTCTTTGTCCTTTTTCCATTCATCCCTTGCTTTGTTTATCCAATCTGGTTGGATAATAGAAATAGCACAAAAAAATGCTTCCACATCCTCATCCTTGAAGAGTCTTCCCATTCGGTAAGGTCGCCATTTGTTAAGTGCACGTAGTATTGCCAACATTTCCTTCTCATAAATAGCTTTCTTTAGATGTAGCAATAAAAATACCCAATCACCTACATCAAAACATTTTTCACTATGATGTTGATCTACCTGTTGTTTCATTTGATTTTGCACCAAAGTGGCATCATCCTTTAAAAGTTGGACAACTTGTTGTTGATGCTCGATGTGATATTTCACTGCTTGAACCTTTTTCTTCTTGATATGTCCTTCTATCTTTAGAGTCTGAGGAGTGGTAATTTTTTCCAATCCTTTACAAGATATGGTCAGATTCATTTCTTGACACTCGATGTGATCTTTCACTTCTTGAACATTTTTCTTCTTGATATGTCCTTCTATCTTGATAGTTTGAGGAGTGGTAATTCCGACCAATGAATTACAAGATATGGTTGGATTCATTTCTTCTTTCTTGATGTGATCTTTCACTTCTTTCACCTTTTTCTTCTTGATATGTCCTTCTATCTTGAGATTTTGAGGAGTGGTCATTATTGCTAATAGTTTACAAGATACGGTCTAATTCGTTTCTTCTTTCTTTGGGGTTGAGTCCTGGCATATATCCTCTTCTTTTGATGTTTCTTGATCCTTTTCTTCCTCCTCTTCATACTCTATGTAAAATAAGTTCTTCTGAAACACACTTATGACCTTTTGTGCATTTGTTATCACAATTGTAACAAAGCCCTTTTTCTCTTTTTTCTTCCAATTGTTGTGGTGTAACCCTTGTAGGTTGTGGAAGGCTAGGAGAAACAACACTTCCATCTTTATAGTTGTGAGGGGTATACTTCCTTGTTGCCATGATTTTACTTTCCAATATGTCACAAAGCCCTTTTACTCTTTCCAATTGTTGTGGTGTTGCTCTAAAGAAGGTGTTGCTCTTTGTATCCTCATAATGTGCTATCATTTCCTCCGTGAGAATCGACCACGTAACAAGTTGTTTACGAGAACAAAGCCCTTTATACCATAAAAATCGATCTGGTTTTAAATATGAAGATGCAATACATACCTTTTGTAACATTGGTACACCATGTAGATCAAAATATTGCTCCATTTGAAATATCCAATTTACCGGATCCTTGCCATCAAACTTCCTCATCTTGCTTTTTCTTGATTTTAGGACCTTGATCTTGAAACGACTGTAACTTTATAATTTCAGATAGTTAAGTTTTGAAATTTCTACCTATAGTAGCCCTCTGTGTCCTCTTTCCAATGCCGCTAGTCTGATCCAAATTGGATTCTCCAAAAAAGAGTTATGCACAATCTCCCAAGATGACATGATTATAGACCTTTCCAGAAGAGCGAACTTGTACGACGTGCCACGAGTCACTGTTTCAAACTTTGGATCGGAAGGATCCATACAAGAAACTACCATCCGTCCTCTTTTTGTACCTTCTTACGAAATTTCAATCTGATCCCCAGAGAGAAAGTTATGACGATTTTCCCCAGGTCACCTGTTTGGAATGTAATTCAGGAGTCTGCAAAAAGACCAACTTCCTCAGATCATATCTCTGCAAATATAGAGCGAAAAGCTCCGAAATTTGGACCCAAGGTCCAGTGCGATTGCTTCTCAAATGGGTTTTCTTTTGTAACTTCTGAAACGTCACAGAAAAAATTTATAGCGAAAATGCCACGATGACCTGTTTGGAGCAGCAAAACCATAAAATCCAAAGCTCTGATACCAAATGTTATGAAACCAACTCAAGAAAAGATAGAAAAGATAGATCAACGCCTTAGAATTCATCCTCTTTGAGGGGGAAACCTCCTTTACATTACATAAATGAAAAATTCTTGGATGATACAAATGAAAATACCTCCTTTCTATATATAGGAGTCTAAGGGGTCATAACATAATCAGAGCCGACATAACAATAATAATGTAAGGGCACAATAATAACTGATCCGGATTTAAATAGGAACGCAACAAATTACAGAGAAAACCATATACACAAAGATGAAGTGGAAATAATACTTCATTTCATTAATGGAAAATACTGAAATATGCTTACAACAAAAAATGGAAATAAACCAGCTAGGCCGATGGTAGTTTATCTCTGAGAAGAGATGTGATGGCTACATGCCTCTGAACTGTGTTACAATGAGGCTCGAAGGCCTATTTATTGTTGAGAAACAATGGAAAACCCTTAACATTCCAAAACCTAACCCTAGGAGATGAAACGCCAAACTGTGGGCCCCGTTTGGGGTAAACTGGTACATCAACTTCCTGGGGTTGTAACTTTGGCATATGATCTCTGTTTGACATGTACAATAGCTCATTAGAAAGATCTATCCGAGCACTATCATTGTTGGAATGGGCTTGCCCCCGGATTCCCCAAAAAACGTCGTTTAGGGCCTCAAAACGGCTCCAGAAGTTCAAGACCCGAAAAACTGCTAAAAATAGTAAGTTGTGCTACAATTAAGGAAACTGAAAATGCTGAGAAAGACAATGGTGGGGGTCCAGGTGGACTTGGCAGGTGGCCACCAATATCCACCTGGATCATTCCTCGCCCCTTAGGAAGCAATGGTCCCCATTGCGTTGAGCTCCTCCATGAGATGAGGAAACTTCTGCCGAACTTGTTCCCTGGTGAGCCACTTGCCCTGCTAAAGGAGTTGGCCTGCTTTGACAACTCGATACAGTTGGATATTCTGTTGGCGAGTGTTCTTGATCTGTGTGTCCATGATCTGATCAGTTTCAGCTTGTTCCATGCAATCTGGATTTAATTCTGTGGGTTTGAGCTGTTCTGCAATGTCGGATGTGTCTAGCAATGGTGGAAAGTATGGTCGAAGGCGGTCCACATTAAACATTGGGTGCAGGCCAAGGAATGGGGGAATGCTAAGCTCAAATGCATTGTCTCCCATAGCCTTAGTAATGGTGTAAGGACCATATCAGAGTGGTCTCAATTTCCGATAGGCTCCAGTAAGGCATTCCTTTTGCAAATGCAACCAGACTTTGTCGCCCACCTGAAACTTGTGTGGCACCCGATGTTGATCATGTCGCTGCTTGTATTTGGCATTTGATTTCTCAAGAATGTCATGGACGTGCTAGCGAATATGTTGGATGCGCTCAATGAAGCTGGTGGCCTTATCTGTTTCAGACTGGACATGAGCTAAAGTCATGTGAGTAGCTGCAAGTGGCATGGCCACATCAATGGGGCATAGTGGCTGGAATCCCAAACCCACCTGGAAAGGGCTATGGCCAGTGGAGCTGTGAAGAGCTCGGTTGTAGCTGTGCTGAACATAGGGGAGGCTCTCGTCCCATGTGCGTGGATGCTTTGAGTTATGCATTCGCAGAATGTGCACAATCATCCTATTGACAACCTCCGTCTGGCCATCAGTTTGACGATGGAAGGCTGTGGACTTCGTGAGTTTGGTGTCCAGCATTGACCAGAGACTGGACCAAAATGTGCTGAGAAACCGACTGTCCCGATCTGAGATGATAGACTGTGGGATCCCAAAGTGCACCCACACTCGTTCAAAGAAGAGTTTAGCAGTGGCTTCTGCTATGATATTCTTCTTGCAGGCCATCATAATGGCCATCTTCGAGAACCTCTCGACGACCACAAAAACACAGTCATTTCCATGCTTAGTGGAAGGAAGGCCTGACATGTAATCCATGGAGATGGATTCCCAAGGTCGGCTAGGGGTAGGCAACGGGGTATAGAGGTCGTGCTTCTTAATGGTCGGTTTGGCAATGGCACAGGCAGTACATGATCAGATGTACGTCCCAACATCCTGTCGAAGATTCGGCCAATAGAAATAATTTTGCAGTACTGCCACTGTTTTCTCGACCCTGAAATGCCTAGCAGCCCGACTGTAGTGTGCTTCCCAAATCATCTTGGCACGCTCGCTTGAAGGAACACAAAGGTGACCAAGGTGGCATAATAGGGCATCCTGGAGGTGAAAATCTGCAACATGCCGACCCTCCAAGAGTGTCTGGTATGTGTGGCCGAATTCTGGGTCGCTTTTGTGGAGAAGTGGCCAATCAGAAGTCTCGTGCCCACAAGAGTTGAGCACGGTGGTTAGCGCCATGATAAGTGGTCGACTGAGGCAATCTGCAACATTATTGGTGCTGCCCTTTTTATACTTGATATTCAAGTGAAACTGTTGCAGGTATGTAGACCACTTCTGATGGCGATCATTATGCAATTTCCCTTGGTTCTGTATGAACTGCAGGGGTCGGTGGTCTGTGTGGATGACCGTTTCCTTCCCCAAAATGTAATGCTTGCATTGTCGGCAGGCCTGTACAATGGAATACATCTCTTTATCATAAGTGGGGTACTTCCGGACTGTGTCTGAAAGTGTTTCACTGTAATATGCCACTGGATGTCCATGTTGAGTAAGGAATGCCCCAATAGCATAGTCAGAGGCATCTGTCTCGACCTCAAATGGTTGTTGTAAATCTGGTAACGTGAGCACTGGTGCCGTGCAGAGGCGATCCTTCAACTCCCTGAATGCCTTCTGTTGAGATTCAGACCAGAAGAATTTTGCTTTCGCCCCTCCCTTGGTGACTTGACTCAAGGGCCAAGAAATATGAGAAAACCCCAACACAAACCTGCGGTAGAAGTTGGCCAGACTTAGAAAGCTGCGGAGCTCTGTTAGAGTGGTTGGAGAGGGACAATCCCGAATGACTTGGACCTTGGCTGGATCGACATGCACCCCCTGTTCATCAATGATGTATCCCAGATACTGAACCTGGGTCATGCCAAAAGTGCATTTCTCCAAATTGGCACATAGCTTGTGTTGCCGCAGTGTTTGGAGAACCTGTCGGATGTGGTGGAGGTGCTCTTCCCAACTCTGGCTGAAGATCAGAATGTCATCCAAGTATACTACTACAAAGGAGTTGGTGAATGGCCGCAAGATGTCATCCATTAGCCTCATAAAGGTTGCAGGAGCATTCGTCAATCCGAAAGGCATGACCAACCATTCGAAGAGGCCCTCTTTGGATTTGAAGGCAGTCTTCCACACATCGGACAGTTCGATTGGTACCTGGTGATATCCTGACTTCAGATCAATCTTGCTGAAATATTTCGCCCCCTTTAGTTGGTCTAGGAGGTCATAAATCCGCGGGATCGGGTACCTATTACGGACAGTGATCTTGTTCAGCGCCCGATAGTCAATACAGAGTCTCCACGTCCCATCCTTCTTCTGTACCAACACGATCGGGCTCCCACAGGGCAATGAACTCGGACGGATGTGACCTTTCTGCAAGAGCTCTTGAATCTGTCTCTTGATTTCATTGTTCTCTAGAACGGAGCACCGATAAATTGGTCCATTGGGTAGCGGCGCACCTGGGGTCAGATCGATGGAGTGCTTGACTTGACAGTGTAGAGGAACCCCTGCCGGGGAGGTGAAGATGTCCTCGTACTCCTCCACAATCTTGTCCATCTGTAGTTGTCGTGCAGAGGGACCCCGTTTGGAGGCCGCGGCCACTGTCTTCTTCTTTCCTTGAGGGCGTATCATCAGGAAAACAAATTTCCTGGTTTTGGAAATGATCTTACTGCATTTTTTTGCAGTAATCAAAGAGATGGCGGCAGGTGGTGCTACCTCTGGTATCCTGAACAACCTATTTCCCAATGTAATAATAACAACACGGGGCCTTGATTCATACACAGCATGTCGCTTCCACAAGTATGGTTGTCCTAGTAATACATCACAAACTTCAAGGGGAGCAATGTCACACAATACCTCATCCGTGAAGGGCTTGATGTTGTATGGAAGGCGGCACTGTTGGCTCACGCGAAGATCTCGTCCTTGGTGAAGCCACCCAATGGTGTATGGTTGTGGATGTGCTGTGGTCGATAAGCCCAACCGCTTCACGACCTCTGCCGAAATGAGGTTCTTCTGACTCCCGCTATCAACAATGAACTGTATCGGGAGCCCTTTACCCACATCTGGGAGTGGAAGAGATGCTCCTCCTCCTCTGGATCTTCGGGTTCATTTTTCTGGATCTTTGCGGTAGCAACAATGGCGCTGGGATCCGCATCAATGATCTGCTTCCCTTTTTCATACCCCTTATCGGGTTCTGACTCGGAGTCGGAACATGCATCTGATTCTGAAACCTTTAGCTCAGCCACCAGTGACTGCTTGGCCCGACACTCACTTGTGTTGTGAGTGGAGCTCTTATGGAACTCGCACCATTTTCCAGTGTCCTTTCTCGGCTTCGCGGCGCTGTTCTTTACTTGCAGCTTCGGCTGGTTCTCTTGGGTTGTCCCGCCTTGGCTTTGTCCTTTGTTCTGTGGTTTAGGGGCACCTTTCCCCTACTATGGATTCGCAGATCCAAAGTCTCGCTTCTTTTGTTTAAACTTCTGCTCGACCTTAACGGCATATCGGTACGCTGCGCCGAGCGAGGGGATGTTTAGGAATTGTATTTCTTCCTGGATGTACTTGTGCAGGCAGCCACGGTATTTGAGTATCAAATGTTGCTCTGAATCCTTGATACCCAATTTTGTGCGAAGGGTATGGAAAAGATTGGTGAACTCCGGCACGTCTTGGTCCCTTCCCTGCCGCAGCGTGGTCCACTTTATGTATTCATCCTCATAGCTTCCGACAGGGTAGTACTGCTCCTTGATGGCATCCCGGAATGAATCCTAGGTGGGTGCAGCTGAAAATAGTGAGCCAGTTCTTTCATCCTTCTGCTCGCAGTAGGTTTCCCACCAGTCCTTGACGTGGGGGGCTGCTTTGAGAAGAGAAAAAACAATCTTTTCCTGACTCGAAAATTCATGAACAGAAAAATAACCCTCTAGCAGATTTAACCATTTATCTACGGCATCTGCGTCTATCTGACCCTCGAATATGGGGATTTCAAAATTAACTTGTACCTTAAAAGGTGTGGCGTTTCCAGAGTAGCTGCTGGAAGCCGATGCGCCGCTTCTGGGTAGCCGCTGAAGGATCTGGGCAAAGTTGTCCATCATCGCGTTCCGTTGTCGCTCGAGGGCTTCTTCGAGCAAGATTTTGATGGGATCTCCTGCCCCCTCGTCTTTCTTCTCGTCCGCCATGGGAGGCGGTCGGGATTTGCGAGGCTGGTCTTGCAAAGGTTCAACCAGTTCAAGCCCTAACTCCTTATATCCTGACCTTGTTGGGGACATGCAAAGAAAAACAGAGAAAAATCAAACTGCTCTGATACCACTGATCCGGATTTAAACAGGAATGCAACAAATTACAGAGATAACCATATACACAAAGATGCAGTGGAAATAATACTTCATTTCATTAATGGAAAATACTGAAATATGCTTACAACCAAAAACGGAAATAAACCAGCTAGGGCGATGGTAGCTTATCTCTGAGAAGAGATGTGATGGCTACATGCCTCTGAACTGTGTTACAATGAGGCTCGAAGGCCTATTTATTGTTGAGAAACAATGGAAAACCCTTAACATTCCAAAACCTAACCCTAGGAGATGAAACGCCAAACTGTGGGCCCCGTTTGGGGTAAATTGGTACATCAACTTCCCGGGGTCGTAACTTTGGCATATGATCTCCGTTTGACACGTACAATAGCTCATTAGAAAGATCAATCCGAGCACTATCATTGTTGGAATGGACTTGCCCCCGGATTCCCAAAAAAACGTCGTTTAGGGCCTCAAAACGGCTCTGGAAGTTCAGGACCCGAAAAACTGCTAAAAATAGTAAGTTGTGCTACAATTAAGGAAACTGAAAATGCTGAGCAAGACAATGGTGGGGGTCCAGGTGGACTTGACAGGTGGCCACCAATATCCACCTGGATCAATAACAATAGTGGGCTTCTATTGGGCACAAGAGTAATAATATGGGCACTACATGGGTACATCAATATAATAAGTGGGTTGTACTAATAACAATAAGGAGTTACAGTAGTAGTATAGGGGCCTAACAGTTGCAGTAGTAGACCATAGGAAGGTTTAGATCTACGCAAAGGCAAATATGAGCCATAAGGACTTTAGAATATGCCTCACACAGTCTCTAGATGTAGAAACCTGGTTTTAGCATCCCCCAACACTGCTTCAAGTGATACTGCAACCTATTCTATGCAGGTTGTTACTAAAAGTGCCAATAGTTAGGGTTTTTTCATTACCACGAATAACTTTCAACCTGGGTCAGCCCCCTTAAGCCAACAAAGGGTTCCGTTTCCAGGACCAGGATCCATATAAGAGATGTGTGATAAATGGTTTCCTATGAAGAAATAGATTGAGAAGTGGATTGAACAAAAAGTGCACGCATTTGTGGCTCAAGAGAATAAGAGCCCTAAATTATCTAAGGAACAGTGGTTACATAGATATTTATACATATACGAAACATAAGCATTCTTTTGTTTCTACTTTGATGAACTACACGAATGGTTGTCTAAATTTCCAGATAGTCAAGGGACTTGAGGATTGATGGCCCTATAGTGTGGAATCTGGAATTGGTGTGACATCTCGCAGCATTAGGAAGCAATATAGTGCGGGTCATGGATCATTGGATTGATTTCACATTTGGAAGTTTTGGTGACTCATTTCACAATCGATAGAAATATCAGCTATAGTTAAGTGGAATGTAGCCTCTTCAAGGGACCATGAGGTAAGTATTTGAAATCATTTAAAATGTGGATTAAAATGTTGTTATGTGAAAAGTGGGTTATGTAGTTACCTTGATGTTTGGGGCTAAGAGACACGGGAAATTATTTATAAGAAATGAAGGATCGAGCTATGAGTATAGTCTGTTCATTGAACCCGCTACCAGTGACAATGAAGGGATGGTGTTTACTACACTGTGAAGTACAGTACATTTGATTAACCAGGGTATCCTGAGGATACCTCATCCATTCACTCTACCTCTACCTCCACCTCCACCTCATACACCGACACCTCCACCTCCACCTCCACCTCCACTACGACCATTCAACATGGCAAAAGCAACGAAGTTGTTGGTTTTTAAGGGATTGGGAGTGAAGACACGAAACAATTTTGGTTTGTTGTAGGAGTTGTATGGACAGTATAACAGATTTTGGATGATAACATCAAGAAAGCGCAGCTGGTCACAGTCTTACAAGATCAAGCATTGGCATGGTACATCAAGTACTGCACTGACAACCCCACCATGATGTTGGCATAAACCCAACAAGCTCTAAACAAGGAGTTTAGAAAGCCTAAGTCAGAGGCGCAGTTGGTAACTGTGTTTAAAGAAATTTGACAAAATATAGATGAGACACCCTGGGATTTCAATCAAAGGTTGAAATTCATGATTAGGCAAGCCAATATGGTGATTACAGATTCTGAGCATCGAGACTAGTATATCATGTCGCTCTTGCTACACTTAAGATTTCCACTATCACAACAAAAGATAATAGCGCAAGCAGAAGCCTTAGAAATCATGATGTGGCTAGAAGCCTCACCCATACAAGATACAAACCTCGAAGTGAAACAAATTCACTCGCAGCTAGAAAGCCTGCACTTGGAGTTGCAGAGCCTAAAGAAAGGAAAGAAATCCCAGCCATAGGTGCGTGTTGAAGTTTGGTGCTTGAAATGCAAGGGCCATCAGCACGATAAGGACAATTGGTTGATTTATAAGAACTATCTTATTGGGGGAGGGAATGTGCCCCTGAAACTAGAGAATAATGTTGGGCTGAGTGCGGTAGCTACGCCATGGTGTGCTATTTGTCAAATTATAGGACAACATGCGACTGATCATTTCCATTTACTACAGAAGTTTGTACAGACACCTCAGCATTTGTTTTGTAATATTTGTAAATCTATAAGTCATGACAAATGCCATCATAGGAGTTATGAGCTAATGATGGATCGAACACCTACCTACCAAATGCAGGCAAAAAACTAGCCTTAGAATTAGGGCACAAGAGGAGAACGCAAAGGATTCCAACGTTGAGGATGAGGAAGAGGGGGTAGAGATGGCTGAGGACGTGGGAATATAATTTTCTATAACTATAGTGAAGCATAACATTTCACACAAGATTGCCTAAACCCCACGCATCTGTCATGTCAGTATTGTAGACAATTTGACCATGTGATAGAGGAATGTCTAATCCTTATGGAAAATATGCAAGAAAATAAGACCCAACCTACACAAAACATCCAGATGATGAGGGAGGAGTCCCAGGAAGAAGATCGGAGCATAAATATAGTAACAAGAAGTGGTATGTCCACTGGTGCAAATAAGGGAAAACACCCTAGGGTTGATGGGTGGGTGTGCAAGGCTGCCGAGAAGGAAATAGACTTTGATCTTAATCAAGCTAAAGAGCTAGACCCTACTAAGGGAGCACGCTATATTGAACCTGTTCGTGATTTTGTGGAAGATGATGATGACCTGGATCAGATATATAACATCACAACATGAAATGAAGAATGGATCAATCCTATGGCCAATGGACAAATTGCATGGGATAGGGATAGCTCCTATACCTCAAACTCAGATGAGGAGCTTGAACACTAGCATAATTAGTTGCATGAAGTATCTACGCTCCCTTGCAATATGATAGCCAAATCACTACAGTGTGTCTTAATTGACGTAAGGAAGCTTCCACTTTAGGATGGTTCGACTGATGTGGATCTATTTTTATATGAATTTGAAAGGGAGGTACCTAAAAAACATTGCTTCCAACCATTAGAGTTGGCACTATGCACTACGCGTGCCCATTGGTGGGGTGCGCACAAGGAAAGCTTCGCAGTATGGAAGGAATACAAAAGAATGATGAGATTACGGTTTGTTATGCTAATACCAGGGTGATAGAAAAATATAGTTGGAAGGATGATTTGCATGATCATTTGGCACGATGGACTAAGGACTAGGAAACAGAACCACATCGAGAATGGGTGCACATTTTTTGTGATACCTTAGATACAATCCTAATCAACTGCTATTTGGAAACAAAGCTTCACCATGGGACAACTAAATTGGATATCTTAACAGAGAGTTTCTTATTCACTTTCAGCTTTGAGGATGGGTTTGAATGCATTGATGAAGCACTCTAGGAGATAAAAGCATCTATATTCATAATTCCTAAGGAACTGATCGAATGGGCTCAGTAAGATTGGAGTGCATAGCTATGCCGGGCATTGGAATGTTACTATGTGACTGTTGAAGAGGAAGAAGAAGGCCCATGAAATATTAACATTGCAAAGATAGAAGGGCAATGCAAAGTTGAAGGACCGAAAGCAAAAAAATAAGATATATCAGAGCCTTTGAAAACTAAACAAGTAAATATTAGATCTGAAGAAGAGCCCAAGTTCGCAAATATAGGAGACTATTGGGACAAAGATACAGTCAATAAGGTGGTTGAACTACTACGGGAATACCAAGATCTATTCCCAACAAAATTCTTGGATTTGAAGGGGATCGTAAGGGATTTAGGTGCAATGAAAATCACTTTCAAACCTAACACGAAGCCCGTTAAGTAGAGACCTTATCAGTTAAGGCCACGCTTCGACCGGTTGATCATCAACACTATGTGTTTGCGCCAGCTGCTCATGTTGGTGCATGATGGATGCTTAAGGCTCGGTGAACCCATCTCTATAACCGATATACTCATTCATAGGATTACGAAGCTTCCCTATAAAGGGGCAGACCCTACCAAGGAGTTTCGAGGGAAAAGCGAAGAAAAGGAGTTGGCGGATAAAATGAAGATGAAGTTTGGGATGATCAAAAAGTCGTGCAGATATTCTATCCACTTAATTTAAGACCAGGTGGTGCAGTTTTTTGCCCAAATTCTATCTATGAATATAATGAGGAAATGTCACGGGGAGGAAGTTCTGATGCTAGTAGTTTTGTTGGCTGCACAATGTGTGAATAGGGTGCAGTACAATTGGGTAGAATACTTATGTAAACAATTCCTAGCGAACTTACACAAAGCACAGGAAGAGAGAAATGTATTTCAATATGCCTAGATCCTATTGCTAATTGTATTAGTAGCATGGCGACTACCAAAGGATAGTTAGTTTCCTCTATAGGAAGAATAATTACCAGAGGCGACGATTTTTACTTCATTGTGGTTGACGAAGGATTCAGAATGAATCATGGAGTCAAAGGCTTTCTAGATGCTGGTTGAGATCGACATACAAACAGTGATAAGTTAGCGAGCAAGGTTGTTTCCAACCTTGTTTAAGTATTTGAGGACCTTCACGGAGTTTAACATCGACTTCCATAATGTCTTGATCAGGGCAAGGTGGGACCCTAAGCATATCTAGCACAAGTTTCCATACTTAGTTTCTGAACCAGATGTGCAAGAAATTGTGGGAAGTTAGTTAAAACAGTGGTGACAACCCACGGATCTTTGTGCAGGTACCAGTCAAGACAAAGAAAGCTCTACTATGCAGACAAAAGCTACATAGAAACAAAAAGAAGCAGCATAGGCAGTGGCGCAAGCATTATCTGAGAAGAGAAGGAAAGAAGTTGCCGCTAAGGCAACTACTAAAAAAGAGTGTACTGAAACAAAGCACACTAACACAGAGGAAGTTGAAGCATCAGCTTCCCAGCATATTGAGGAGCAAGAACTATCCGAGAAGGGCAGAGACAGAGGGGAGGAGGAAAGTACTCTCTTCGCATTAAAAAAGCGGAGTAAGTAGACAACTGTCAAGCGAAGGAAGAAGCGCAAATCAGAGAAGAAAGTGAGCATTGACCCAATGGTCGCCATAGAAGAGGACCTTGATGAAATTGGGGACAAAGTCAGAGACACCACAACAGAGTTGTGGCAGCAGTTTAAGGAACAATATATGCAAATCTTATTGAGCATCCAGAAGGTTTTGCACAAGTTGCAGATAAAAACAGGAATGATTTAAGCAAGTGTAGGGAAAACGAGCAGGGTGCAAGTGAGCCTGGCACAAGGGAGCGAGAGTGTATTGGAGACGGAAATGACTCTAGACCTCAGAGTCATATCCTTACCCAATGGAGTGGTCCACATGAAAACAGAGGTATATTGCTCTCTACTGAGCATGATCAAAGACATAGGGTAAACATAGTTGCACTACCACTTCACACCCTCCATGTGCTTCATCAGGGGGTCTTGGACAAGCTTAAAATTAGAGAGTGGTACGTACTTGCAGTAATAAGGGAAGTTAACTAAAAAATGAACAAATATTAATTGAGAAGGCTCAAGCCCTGAAATAAAAGGAAGAGCGAGAAGCATAGAGTCTGATCCTGGAAGCCGCAATTACACTTGCGTGTAATTCCATCTAGGAATTACATATTCTGGAAGACATCACAGCTACAATGAAGATCAGGAAATTGGCTACTATGGTCCACCAACCAAAAGATGAGATAGGCAAATTCACATTTGACTTCTAGATGAATATATAAGAACTACAGCTAAAGCTACAACCGACTACTCGGCTAAAGGTCAGGGAGTAGCGTGGTGTAGCTATAAAGGAGTACATGACTACTCTGGAGAATGCATTCAAAGTTTGTGACTTCCTTTTTAACAACGCCATGGAGTTATGGGAAAATTTGTAGGAGGACCCAAACTTCTAGAGACTAAGTACGAAACTCTGAGAGGCCCAACAAAGATATGATGAGATCAAGGCAACTATGTGCACATTTGCGCCAATCCAGTGCTTCGCGCACCTACAAGAAGGGAAGCTGATACAGGAACAAGCATAAGAGTTGTAGCAAAAATAATCAGTTTTAAACGATTCACTTCAACCTTGGACAAACGATGCCAGCCAAATTTCTCAGACCATTCAGGAGAAAGTGAAAGCTATGAAGTAGACTCATAGGGCCATGTAGTAGAAGGACCAACTACAAAAAATTTGGTCAAAGAGGTGAAGCAGGATGCGGTAGAAGGCATCGCGGAGATGGAAGCAATGAAGAAGGATTTCAGTGATCTCTCCCATAAATTTGAGAAGCCAACTAAGTGAATCAAGGGAGAGTCATCATATTTGTGTTGGGGGCCTATTGGGACAGCATCCCTAGGGTCAATTTTGGGTTAGTTTAACCAATTTTGGTCAAGAATTTTTCAAATAATGTAAACTATCTGTGAAATGAGGAAGAGAAGTGCGTAGCTAAGTAAGAGTCAGACAGGCTTTAGTCCCTTGTCTGGGTAAGTGATAGGATGGTTTTGAGATTCACCCATAGGCCGCGGGCCATGGTATTGTACTAGAAAGGCTATAAATATTTAAGTCATAGTGAGTCTAGAGATATAACTTTTTGGTGAAGAACAAGTGTAATGGAAAAGTGCTAAGGAAGGGAAGCTTTGTTTCCTGTACTTAGGCGAAAGGGGAAGGCTCCTACAATTGAGTGCGCAAAGACCTTGGCAAGTCCATAGTTGGGTGCACGGGCCCTTGCAGTTAGGTGCGTAGGGTGGAAGAGTCTGTAATTTGAATGTTGAATCTAATAAAGTCTGATTTTGGACCAAATCTATTGCATATGTGCCTTGTTCTTATTTCTGTTTAAGTTTATATATTATCGTTTAATGATCCATTTTCTATTAAATAAAGTGTATTTTCTGTGAGAATGTGTTAAATCTTTAATATTCATGCATGAAGAATTTAATGAATAGTTTTTGCGAAGACATTAGATAGATCTGGTAATATAACTAGTTGGAACAGGTAGATCTACGCTAAGGCGGATCTAGGGTTCTTACTTACAGAGAAAAAGTTGTGAGTTTGATTCTTTTGGGTCTGGTAAGCTTGATCATAGACCTTCATGAAGGTCTGGAATCCATTTGGATAGAGTTGCAGTAATGGACCACAGGGAAGGTCTAGATCTGTTTGAAGGTAGATCTGAGCCATAAGGATGTTGGAATACACATCACACAATCTTAAGATGTAGAAACCTGGTTCTAGCATCCCCCAATACCTTTTTGGTTGAGACTGCTACCTGTGTTATGTAGGTTGTTGCCGAACAGGCCAGCAGTTAGGGTTTTGTTGGTTGGTGTGAATAACTTTGAACATGGGTTAGGCACCCTTAAGAAAACAAAATGTCATTATACTAATTCACCCCTTTCTTAGTATAATTATGAATATAAGGAACACAATATTATCACTCCCATACTTATTTATGTATAGGTTCATGTCACTTTTACTTTTAATCGAAGCTTGCCAAAATACGAAAACACCAATTTTACATGGCATGAGATGGGTGCATGTTTGATTCCATATAGTGATTTTTTTAGCTCAGACACAATGTGTTCTTGACCCATCCTTAGAAACCCCTTTGGTTGAACAAAATAAACTTCTTATTTTTGTTATTCATTCAAAATGAAAACTTAACATCCAAATTATATTACTTCTAATTGTATTTAGTATTCAATGAAATCATTATTCTAATGGTTTTCATTTTAGGTACATGTACAAAAATGTCCTTATAAATTTTCCTTCTTTTTCGTGAATATCCCTTTTCTACCAATCTAGTTTCATGCTTGTTTATGCCATCATTAGCATTAAATTGAGACACAAACATCCATTTTGGACCTATAGGGACATTATTCTCATGAAGTTATGGCCTTTCTAATGTTTCAATTTTCATTATAGAATCATATCCTTCTTTGATGACATGCTTCTATTATTTATGTCATTTTTGTTGTTGAAAATTTAAAGGTTCCTTGTTGATCTCTATAATGTCAAACTGTTTTGTTGATTTCCTCCCCTTCTTATTGGTGTCGCATCACTCTTTGTTGGTGTTCTATGGTTTTTTTTGCTTCAACGTTATCTTGATCTTCAACATCAACCTATTTCTATTCAATCCCTTTTTCTTTACTATCTTAAGAAAATTTCCATATATCACTCTCTCCCTCCTAAAACTTATTCGTAAATTCATGAAATATAACTTCTCTTCTTGAAACACTATGAGAGATGGGATCATATACTTTATAAACCTGTATGATCAATATTATAATCAATATATACACATTCTATTCACTTCTACTCAATATTTCTTCCATATTATTTTGGAATATGGGAAAATATCTTTCTCCTAAGAGATCTAAAATTATTAAATACTAGATTATAGCCATAAAATTCTGCTTAAGGGTTTTTTTACTCTAAATTGTTTCAAGGGATTCTATTTTTGAGATACATAATTCTACTTATTTGGTTAACTCAAATATATATATATATAGTATAGTATAGTATGAGCACATTCAACTAAAGTTTTAGTGTGTCTCACAACCACACCATTGTGTTGATTTTCTGGTACTGTATGTTGTTGTTGAGGCCCATTATTTGAAATTATGTTTGATGATTTCTCCTTATATGTGTATTAGATTCCTCGATATAATCTTGATGTACTTTCTTGTCTACATAAACACATCATTTTCTTATTGCTAAATTAAACCATTATGAATATATTTCTACCATCAATGACAATTAAGGAAATAAGAATCTACACCACGTGGGATAACACACGTCAATATGTGTTAACTGAAGAATTGTTATTTAATCTTTTCTATACTTGTAGTAAAGTCTTTCCTATGTTGCTTTTGCAATGCAAATTACTCACATTCAACACTTTAATTATTAAAATGTGGAATAACCCTCCACCATTACAGTTTTTGAGGTATCATAAGATTATTATGATTTAAATTATCGTACCTTTCATTCCATAATTCTTCCATTGGCATAGTAGTTGATGCCAATGCTTGATGATCCTTCTTTGTAACATCAAGCTTGCATGATCCTCTAAGTTTGACTCCTTTTGTTATGACTTTGTAGTAATAATGTCCATCCTTCACGAAAAATTATGATTTAATAAATTCATGTTTGAAATCTTAATCTACAATTATGGAAACTGAAAGAAATTAACTCCTTTATTAGTGGAACATACATTACTTACGAATTTGTTTCATATGAACTCTTGGAAACTGACACAACATATCCCTCTTGTTTCATATGTTTTTGAAGAGGAGAAGTGAATTATTACGTTTCCCATATAACATACTTATTGTATTTTTATTAGTTTTTTTCTTTTTCTTTTTCATTTTTCCTTTAACAAGTACAATGATGTATATTTTATAATAGGAATATTTACTTCTAGTGTCAATATTCTTAAAGCCCATTATGTCACTTGCAAGAATTGAATTTAGGTGGAAGGATTTCATTCCTTCCTCTGAGTTAGCCAAAATAACCTCAACTAACTTATATAATTATTTTCCATATTTTATTTAACTCTACGTATTACGTTTTTTAGAATATAAGAAAAAGCTCGAAATATGTGATAATTTGAATATTATAAGAATTTGTAATGGAGAGGTGACTTTCTTCTCAAATACATAAGAATTATTTAATTTTTAAATAATTTTTGTTATGTTTGAAACATTTAAAAAGATTATAACATATGTAATAGTTTTGTAAATTCTTGAGGTTACATTTTTTTAGTAAATTGTTAACCATATTGTAATCAATTGTATACTGCTTAAGGGAAAACAATGGCGGATTCCGTTCAGTGCTTCGGTGGGAAGAAGACGGCCGTAGCCGCGACATACTGCAAGAAGGGCCGAGGTTTGATCAAGATCAATGGCTGCCCCATTGAGTCGATTGAACCTGAGATTCTCCGTTACAAGGCAGTCGAGCCCATTCTTCTATTGGGACGCCATCGTTTCGCTGGCGTGGATATGAGAATCAGAGTGAAAGGAGGAGGGCACACTTCGCAGATCTACGCGATTAGGCAAAGCATTGCGAAAGCACTGGTTGCCTTTTACCAGAAGTACGTGGACGAGCAGTCGAAGAAGGAGATAAAGGATATTCTCGTCAGGCATGACAGGACTCTGCTGGTGGCTGATCCAAGGCACTGTGAGCCGAAGAAGTTCGGAGCTGTTCATCAGGCTTACGCTCACGCCAACATTGCCCCTCTACCCCCGCCTCCTGCATTCAAAGATGGGGGACTGCATGTTGCAGATCTGCTCCATCACACAAGAGATTGGCCCAAACTCTGCAGATCCGGGCTGGATCTATCCGATCTGATCAAGATTCAAGAATACCCAACCTGGGATGCGGCAGGGTTGGGGATTGCAGTTTTTCATAATGATTCGGTTGTTGCATTCAAAGAAGGGGGACTGCATGTTGCAGATCTGCTCCCTCTCACAATGGATTGGCACAAATACTGCAGATCCGGGCCGGATCCTTCTGATCTGACCAATATCCGAGAACACCCAGAACCCAGGCAGCAGATCGGTGGCAATTTGCATCGATCGAGCAGAGGGGATGCAGATCTTGACATGAAAATGGAAGATCGACCCAATAAGAGGTTAGATCTGGAAGACTGCCTACAGCCAGAGCACATGGCAATCAGCAGCGACATCGGCTTAGGCAGATCAGGAACTCAGCCAAAACCCAAACTTCAGGTAACAACAACTCATTTTCAGATTTTTATTAAAACCCCTGAGGGGAAATCCTGGATAGTATGGGTACATGCAGGAAGCACTATCATGCAGCTGAAACAACAAATTTGGGCATTGACCGGATATCCTGTTCAAATCCAACATTTGGTCAGTGGTAGGTGGTCTCTCCAGGACAGTAGAACTTTGGAAAGCTACGAGATTAGTCCAGAAAAAACCATTGTTTTAAACCTCAGGCTGAGAGGAGGGGCTCTGCCTCAGGGACAGCCAAGCTTCTCAGGAGGAGACAAGGGGAAAAAGACAGCATCTCAGCATCAACCCAAGGGAGGGTTCTCCTACAAAAACATTCTACAAGGTAACAGAGATTCAGGGTCCTCTCCAGATCAAGGCGGATATATACCCAGGCCATACATAGTAGATCAGCTAGGGCAAACTCCAGCCCTTAATTTTGATTCTACAGGGCTTGATGATTTCGTTAAATCTTATGAAGCGCAGGCCCTAATCTGTCGCTTCAACAGTTTTTGGCCAAAACCATCAGATCTATTTCACTGGATTTTCACCAGCTGGACCATGGAATGTGATATACATTTATGCTCCAAGGGGTTTTTCATAGTTAGATTTGCATCCAGGGAAGTCAGAGATACAATCATCAGTGCTGGACCTTGGTTCTGGGGAACGTCAGGGTTGTTCATGACCCCATGGTTTCCAGATTTCGATCCAAACAAAATGACTGTATCCAAAGTGCCAGTCTGGGTCTGTCTATACAACCTTCCCCTTCACTTTTGGAGTGAACGTGTTTTGGAAGGAATTGGGAACAGCATAGGGAGTACACATGCACCTTTGAAAAGCAAGGGGTGTGCCTGGTGAGTGTTAGATCATATGTGTGTCAAACTTCTTTCACTGTGGAGGGAAGGAGAAGTGTGCCTCTAAGAGAGAGGTAGCAGTACCACCCTAGTAGAGACACACATGAAGAATAAGGGTTTGTGTAACATCAAGAAAAATAGTCGACAGAGATGCGATAGTCATTGAAACCAATATGACGAGCAAGTTTTGTTTAACATCCAATGGAATATTCCACGAGGATGCGGTAGTGTTATTAGAAATTACTAGACATTCTCAATATGATAACTACCAAAATAATTGAAATAGCTCAACTACTTTAGCATGGATGAACAAAAACATGAATTACAAACATTCACATAATAGTCTTACGAATATCCATAATCCATGCATGAAGAATGTATTGGCCTTGAAAGCTTATGTTATTAGGTAAAAATTCCAAGACACATGTATATAATGAACATGACTAGCTCCAATAGTTGAGTGTTGGAGCCACTCCTTGCTCCTCAAAAGAATTGATATGTCTCTCTAGTGCATTGTGAGAGGAGCCAAGGTGAAAAGTCCTTTTCTCAAACAATGAGGGTGTATATATAACCAAGGGGTGATGCTTCACAGTCTCTGTGACTCTTTGACTACCCTCATGACTATTTGACCTCCTATGACCTTTCAACTTACATGACTCTTCATATTCCATGTGTGTCCCTTGGACTTCCACTTTATGATACATTTGGAATATACATGATTCACAATGACGATGTGGACTATGAAAACTCATGACATGACATGACATGAGACTATTGACATCGACTACCTGATGATGTGCCAGTGTCATGTCACTGATGATACTGTATCTCTAATATCTACTTCAGAATTCCTTTTTCTTCCACCTCCTCATGGCTTGGTGATAAGGAGTCTTCAATGATCTCAAATCTAGGGTTTTGGTTGCAAATTGGTGTCCCTTTACTTTGCCTCAATTGATCAACTTGCATGTCCAACTGAAAAAAATGTATTTCAACATGCTTCCCTTCGACATCTCCTTCTTCATCATCCTTTCATGGTGTGAGAAAGTATCCACATCTGTAATTCACTCAAGGTGAGATGACATCAGTCTAAAAACCCCTAGTCTAATACGGTGCATTTGGATCCATAAACTGAGTTGGGACTGGGTGATGGGTCAGGAGAGATAGCCGAGTGACTATGTGATTATGTATTTCAATTATCCATGGATGAGGCTTGGTCACTATGACTACGTAGTCTGTAGTTAAGGTGAGATTGAGGGAAGCAACTACATAATCCTTAGTGACAGTGAGGCAGACCTAGTGGATGGACACTGGGAAAACATAGTGCACAATTTTAGGAGGAGAGGGAGACTCATATACTATGAAATTACACATTTCAAAGGCTCGATGGATGATCTTGAGGCTTTTGATTGTGTAGTGTGAAGTCAAGGGGCTGGTAAGAACTAGTGCACAATTCTGGAGGTCAAGCAAAAGCTTGAGCATAAACATTGTGCAACGTAACATCCCTTGGACGTAAGAAGTATGAATTATATAGTTTCAGTGAGAAAGGTCTCAGATAGAGGATTGTAACTACACATTTTGAAGTTTGTGGAGGCCAATGAATCCAAGTTGCTTAGTCGGGAGACCATCTCATAAATGACTAAGTGTAAGACCAGTCAAACTGATGTGAATAGTGATAAGACCTCAACTATGATCACACACTTAGAATACTTGATGACACAACAACATAGATCACCCATGACACATGAACAATACATTTCCCTCAGTGTGACCACTTTATGACCACTTACGACAAGTGAAACACTTAAGGTACACTTTGCGATGACCGTGGTAACACCTGTTCAATAGTGCTCAAAAATTTGTGAATGAGAGTGACTGATGTTTAAATGTTTAATAAAAATAATATACACAAAGGTAGACCCTTAGTGACTATCAGAATAGGATTTTACACTCTGTGCGACAACTACTATGGGAAAAGACGACAATTCTCCTACATTGTAAATAGGACCAAAACACTTAAATAAAATACATGAAATGAGTTTCAATGTTTACAACAATACATGACATTGAAGACATAATTATGTGGCAATGATAATTTGTCCTTCGTACTTCAAATTCAATAGAGATGTGATTTTTTTCATATCTGTCCTCCAAAGGGTTGTAAATTAGATGGAGTCTTCATGCGGTCCTATTCATATTCCAATGTCCCTTAATATTCTTTCTTGATGATCATCCTTTGTCCTCACCTCCTTATGTGTCATCTAACATGTATTCCTTATCCATCTACTTCTTTATCATCTTTCCATAGCATGGTAGAGTTCTTGTTTCTGTGATAAACTCAGTAAAAGATGACATCAGTATGATAAACCCCTATCTAAGATGAAACATGATGATCTGTTGACTGAGATAGAACTAGTGGTCGGTGAAGGGAAAGTCCCAATAACTATGTAGTTTTTCAACTCTTGGCTTATTGGGGCCTGACCCAGGTTTGGAGTTGATTTATCCAAACAAATCCCAGTACTACTGGCCCTTTTGACAACAGTCTGCGGAGTATGGACTGAGGTCTCACCCGAAGCAATATGGGAGGGTGCTAGAACTAGGTTTTTTCACCCTAGAGATGTCTGATGAGTTCAACTGGTCCGTGGTTCAACCCTACACGCAAGTTTCTTCGCACACTTTCCCACACCTCGAAACCTAGTATACTACCTACACATAACCCTACTCAGGGGTTGATGGTTGTGCTTCTGTGTTATTACCCAAGACTTTACTTGTATTCCAATGTTAGTGATTATTCTAGCTTTAAGTTGCACTTAACAACATAAATCATTCATACAGAGGCACGAAGTAAATAAATAGTACATTTTCAAATTAAACATGTATTGACCCAAGACGAGATACACAGAATTATGATAAAACTTCTCTTTATTAATTCCTTCCTCGGTTACAGACTCGACTCTGCCCTACGCACTCAGTTGCAGGCGTCCGCACACTCAACTGCAGACTACTAGGCCTCTGCATACTCAGTTGAACTCTTGGAAGCTGAGACAACATATCCCTCTTGTTTCATATGTTTTTGAAGAGGAGAAGTGAATTATTACATTTCCCATATAACATACTTATTGTATTTTTATTAGTTTTTTTCTTCTTTTTTTTCATTTTTCCTTTAACAAGTACAATGATGTATATTTTATAACAGGAACATTTACTTATAGTGTCAATATTGTTAAAACCCATTATGTCACTTGCAAAAATTGAATTTAGGTGGAAGGATTTCATTCCTTCCTCTGAGTTAGCCAAAATAACCTCAACTAACTTATATAATTATTTTCCATATTTTATTTAACTCTACGTAAAACGTTTTTTAGAATATAAGAAAAAACTCGAAATATGTGATAATTTGAATATTATAAGAATTTGTAATGGAGAGGTGACTTTCTTCTCAAATACATAAGAATTATTTAATTTCTAAATAATTTTTGTTATGTTTGAAACATTTAAAAAGATTATAACATATGTAATAGTTTTGTAAATTCTTATTTCAAAGGAAAATGAGGCCAAGTTAAAGAAAATTGATAGTTTCATAGCAGCATAGTCCCTACATATTTTTATAATTATTGCTTTTTGGTGCACTTAGGACATTTTGGGTTTCACATCTTGTCTCGTGTTTGGTTACACATTCGTTCACTGTTTCACTGGAAAAATGTTAAAGAAACTAGGATCTCCACCTTGTCATCATGAAAACTACTTCTTGATTTATTTCCAATTAGTAAGCCTTAATTGATTTTTTAATATGTGTTCATGTGAACTTTGGGAAGTTGATTGATTTTATATGAAAACCTCTTCTCCCACACAACACTTATTTTCTCACACACATTAAAACAATACTTCATTTAATATTGGATACTAAGTTTCTGGTCAAAGTTAAAATAATTTCATGTATATGGAAGAAATTTCATTTTTTCACCTGCAGTATCCCACCCATAACCCCTCTTCCACGACTCCTTCATTCCACAAAAATCACAAACTCCATACACCTATTCTCTCACACACCTAAATCTGTAAAAGTTTAAAATGGAAAGAATTTTAAGCTAGGAAGGATACTAGTTGTGCGGCCCTGTACATCCTTTTGATTTGTTTGCAATTAGTAAACCTTCTTGATTTGTTTACAACTAGTAAGCCTTAATTAGTATTTTAATATGCATTATCCATGTGGTATGTTGATTGACTTTATGTGCATAGGGGGAATGTGCATGAAGATGCAGAAGTGGGGGAATAAATATTCCTCAAGACGTTCTGCAATCTGCTAGGATGGATAATACTTGCAAGCCATCTACACCTTTTTGATTTGTTTGAAACTAGCAATCATTACAAAAAAATTAAAGTAAATTTTGTTAAGCCCTTAAACAATGTTTTGATTACCCTTTGATTTGTCAAATAAATTTTAAAAAGACTTTTATTTATCAACATACAATCTTTTCATAATAAAAAATTTGTGTTAATAAGCTTTAATTAATTTTTTAATATCCATTTATCCGCACTATGGAAGGTTACTATGTGAGGATGAAGAATATACAAAGAGGTGTGGAAGTGACAAAATAAAACTTCTATCACAGTTATCTCTCTTTCGAAAATGCTTCCAATTTTATACGATGGATACTCGCTTCCAAGTCCTTTCACATTCTTCATTTGTTTACAACTAGTATATGATATTAAGAACTCGAATGATGTCTTGATTACACGTTGACTCACCAAGTAAATTCATAAAAGACTTACATTTTGTGGGAGAGAAATGTTTTTTAGATATAGGATTAAGATTTACAAAATTTCAAAATAACTAGGGTCTGTATCTTCTCCTCATGAAAATGGCATCTTAATTTGTTTACAATAAGTGAGCTTTAATTAATTTTATAGTATCTATTAATCTGCACTCTCAGAAGTTGATTGAGTTTAAGCGACAACTCGTTCTCCTATAAAACATATCTTTCTCACATCCATTTAAAAGAAACTTCATTTAATATTTTATATGAAGTTTCTAATTAAAATTAAGATATTTTCACGTCTATGGAAGAATGTTTACTTTGCAACCCCATTATCCCACACATACCCCCTCTTCCTCAAATCCTTCCTTCCACGTAGATCCCCAACTGCATACACTTATTTTCCTACACAATTGAATTTGTAAGAGATTAAAATGAAAAGAATTTATTTATGTAAACTCACCAAAAGAAAGGAAAAAGAGTGAGACATGACAAGAACAAACAACATTAAACAAGGAAATAAAAATATAAAAAGACAGTAAAGCTACTAGAAGTAGTTCTAAAGATCTCGGGCATTGACAATGTTAATGGAGCTATAAATTCGTCAACCAAGGGTCTCCTTCATGCGAAGTCCAAATTAGACCTCACATCATTTGGAATAGGACCCCCATCTGGAATATCAGCTCAGCTACCATGTATTCTTATAGATATGCTTGGCTTGAACTCTAAACAAGAGAGAGGAGTACACATGCACCTTTGACAAGCAAGGGGTGTGCCTGGTGAGTGTTAGATCATATGTGTGTCAAATTTATTTCACTGTGGAGGGAAGAAGAAGTGTGCCTCTAAGAGAGAGGTAGCAATACCACCCTGGTAGAGACACACATGAAGAATAAGGGTTTGTGTAACATCAAGCAAAATAGTCCACAGAGATGCGGCAGTCATTGAAACCAATATGACGAGCAAGTTTTGTTTAACATCCAATGGAATAGTCCACAAGGATGCGGTAGTGTTAATAGAAATTACAAGAAATTCTCAATATGATAACTACCAAAATAATTGAAATAGCTCAACTACTTTAGCATGGATGAACTAAAACATGAATTACAAACATTCACATAATAGTCTTACAAATATCCATAATCCATGCATGAAGAATGTATTGGCCTTGAAGGCTTATGTTATTAGATAAAAGTTCCAAGACACATGTATATAATGAACATGACCAGCTCCAATAGTTGAGTGTTGGAGCCACTCCTTGCTCCTCAAAAGAATTGATATGTCTCTCTAGTGCATTGTGAGAGGAGCCAAGGTGAAAAGTCCTTTCCTCAAACAATGAGGGTGTATGTATAACCAAGGGGTGATGCTTCACAGTCTTTGTGACTCTTTGACTACCCTCATGACTATTTGACTTCTTATGACCTTTCAACTTAAATGACTCTTCATATTCCATGTGTGTCCCTTGGACTTCCACTTTATGATACATTTGGAATATAGATGATTCACAATGACGATGTGGACTATGAAAACTCATGACATGACATGACATGAGACTGTTGACATCAACTACTTGATGATGTGCCAGTGTCATGTCACTGATGATACTGTATCTCTAATATCTACTTCAGAATTCCTTTTTCTTCCACCTCCTCATGGCTTGGTGATAAGGAGTCTTCAATGATCTCAAATCTAGGGTTTTGGTCACAAATTGGTGTCCCTTTACTTTGCCTCAATTGATCAACTTGCATGTCCAACTGAAAAAATGTATTTCAAAATGCTTCCCTTCGACATCTCCTTCTTCATCATCCTTTCATGGTGTGAGAAAGTATCCACATCTGTAATTCACTCAAGGTGAGATGACATCAGTCTAAAAACCCCTAGCCTAATACGATGCATTTGGATCCATAAACTGAGTTGGGACTGGGTGACGGGTTAGGAGAGATAGCCGAGTGACTATGTAATTATGTATTTCAAGTATCCATGGGTGAGGCTTGGTCACTATGACTACGTAGTCTATTGTTAAGGTGAGATTGAGGGAAGCAACTGCACAATCCTTAGTGACAGTGAGTCAAACCTAGTGGATCGACACTGGGAAAACATAGTGCACAATTTTAGGAGGAGAGGGAGACTCATATACTATGAAATTACACATTTCAAAGGCTCGATGGATGATCTTGAGGCTTTTGATTGTGTAGTGTGAAGTCAAGGGGCTGGTAAGAACTAGTGCACAATTCTGGAGGTCAAGCAGAAGCTTGAGCATAAAAATTGTTCAACGTAACATCCCTTGGACGTAAGAAGTATGAATTATATAGTTTCAGTGAGAAAGGTCTCAGATACAGGACTGTAACTACACATTTTGAAGTTTGTGGAGGCCAATGAATCCAAGTTGCTTAGTCGGGAGACCATCTCATAAATGACTAAGTGTAAGACCAGTCAAACTGATGTGAATAGTGATAAGACCTCAACTATGATCTCACACTTAGAATACTTGATGACACAACAACATATATAACCCATGACACATGAACAACACATTTCCCTCAGTGTGACCACTTTATGACCACTTATGTCAAGTGCAACACTTAATGTACACTTTGCGATGACCGTGGTAACACTTGTTCAATAGTGCTCAAAATTTTGTGAATGAGAGTGACCGATGTTTAAATGTTTAATAAAAATAATATACACAAAGGTAGACCCTTCATGACTATCAGAATAGGATTTTACACTCTGTGCGACAACCAGTATGGGAAAAGATGACAATTCTCCTACATTGTAAATAGGACCAAAACACTTAAATAAAATACATGAAATGAGTTTCAATGTTTACAACAATACATGACATTGAAGACATAATTATGTGGCAATGATAATTTGTCCTTCGTACTTCAACTTCAATAGAGATGTGATTTTTTTTCATATCTGTCCTCCAAAGGGTTGTAAATTAGATGGAGTCTTCATGCGGTCCTATTCAGATTCCAATGTCCCTTAATATTCTTTCTTGATGATAATCCTTTGTCCTCACCTCCTTATGTGTCATCTAACATGTATTCCTTATGCATCTCCTTCTTTATCATCTTTCCATAGCATGGTAGAGTTCCTGTTTCTGTGATAAACTCACTAAAAGACGACATCAGTATGATAAACCCCTATCTAAGATGAAACATTATGATTTGTTGACTGAGACAGAACTAGTGGTCGGTGAAGGGAAAGGCCCAATAACTATGTATTTTTTCAACTGTTGGCTTATTAGGGCGTGACCCAGGTTTGGAGTTGATTTATCCAAACAAATCCCAGTACTACTAGCCCTTCTGACAACAATCTGCGGAGCATGGACTGAGGTCTCACTCGAAGCAATATGGGAGGGTGCTAGAACTAGGTTTTTTCACCCTAGAGATGTCTGATGAGTTCAACTGGTATGTGGTTCAACCCTGCACGCAAGTTTCTTCGCGCACTTTCCCACACCTCGAAACCTAGTATACTACCTACGCATAACCCTACTCAGGGGTTGATGGTTGTGCTTCTGCGTTATAACCCAAGACTTTACTGGTATTCCAATGTTAGTGATTATTCTAGCTTTAAGTTACACTTAACAACATAAATCATTCATACAGAGGCACGAAGTAAATAAATAGTACATTTGCAAATTAAACATGTATTGACCCAAGACGAGATACACAGAATTATGATAAAACTTCTCTTTATTGATTCCTTCCTCAGTTACAGACTCGACTCTGCCCTACGCACTCAGCTGCAGGCATCCGCACACTCAACTGCAGACTACTAGGCCTCTGCGCACTTAGTTGCAAAGCCTTCTCCTATTCTACAACCCAAAGACACACTTCGCATTGTGACTCAATCACTTAGACTTTTCATTCTTCTCTTCTATTCTCTATCTTTTTCTACACTTCGAGCCTCGCTCTATTTATACAATCCCATGGTCTATGGACCATGGGTAGGTCTATCTTGCCAACATTACAGTACAAAACTAGGAAGGACAACCCTCTGACTCTATTATACTTTCACACCCTGTGCCCACAATTCACGGAGCTTTACAACAAAATTTGGTCAAAACTTGGGCTTTGAGCTCAAAACATGCCTTGTGGGGGATTCCATGCCCAACAGGCCCCCAACACAAACATCGTGACATGCCCTCGAGTCACTTAGTTGGCACGATGATATTTGCGTGGAGTCCCTCCAACTATTCTCGAACTATGCTGAGGTCAACAACGCACTAAACTACTGCTTGCTGGATCTACTACATCCGTTATTCCGAGACCTTTATGTCTGGGGTGCTTCTCTGCAGCAATGCATGCATCCCCTGTATGTGCGCGAGCATGCCTTTGATGTCTGCAATGATAGTGAAGGCCTCATCGATCCAAGGCTAGATGCGTGCTTTTAGAACTTCCTCCTTATGTCTTGCCATGTCCACCTGCTCTTTCAGTGCCTTAACCTGATGCATCCTCACAAGCTATTGGGTGAGGACCATTGTCTATGTAGTTCCTCGCACAATGTCATACTACTATTGGAATTCACATGCCTTTGTCTCTAAGCGCTAAATAGTGGGATCCTCCTACAAAGTGGTGAGAACCTTAAGTGATTATTCAACCCTGCCGGTGTAGTCTCATACTGCACCTTCGATTTCCTCCAATCCCACTATGATAGCGCTAGCGCGCTGTTCTCTAACTTTTGGGGGAGTGGATGGCTACAACTTTAATCGCAGCTTGACGATCTGAAGATTCAGCTCCAACTAAACCTTTGTCATTTCTTCCCTAGCCTCACAGACTCTTGCTACTAATCTGTGGATCCGCACTTCCGCTGGTAGATCTGCTAGGATGGCGAGCTCGGGGATGCTTCAACAATCATCACCAATCACCTGCACCAGCTATTGATTTTGTGACACCAATTTGTCACGCTGCAAGCTGAGCTGTTCCATATTTATCTTTTGCTCGCTGAGGACTTGGAGCACGTGGATCTCCCTTGCGCGTAACTCTGTCATTATCCCATCTTGTAACAAATATAGTGTCTCATGTAGGAGGGAAGCTAGATTAACACTGATACATTTCATCGTGCTCACTGAAAACCTCTCGGCCTCATTTGATGTTACTAGCACCCCTTTTGGCAACACTATTGTGTTCGTTGTCTGTGTGCGCAACATCTGCTCTGCTGCCAAGGATCCTTCTGCGAGGTTTGTTGAAAGGGTACCAACCTGAGGGGGGCTCACCTGTAATTCCTACAACTATGCTCTCAGGGCCCCCAACACAGTCTGGTTCTCCAGCATGAAATCCTGAAGGGCCTCATTTGTGACATCTCGTACTCTCTTTCCGATGTCATGCAGATCACCCTTAGTTAGGGTGATTGGGTCAATGACTAATTTCGAGGCCTTGACCTTCTTCTTTAGTCCTACTCACGCTAATGGGTGTTGGTGCTTCAAATGTGTGGACGTGGTCCATGGGTCTGCACCTCCTTATTCTCTTTAGGTTTCCTCTACTTCCTGCTCCTGCGAAGGCTTTGCTTAGCCCTCGCCCACCTTCGTGGCTGCTTCCTATGCTATTGCTATTTCTATGGCCTTTTCTTGCTCGGCTACTTTCCTGGCTCTGCTGCTGGACCTAGAACTTAGGAGGTAAAGTCCAATTTACTTATTGGGTGTCCCCTCTCAAACAAGTAAAAAAAAGGGCTCTATGCCACTTCCTGCAATGCCTGCACCTCACCCGGTGCTATTTCCTTCCGCCTTTCCTCTCATAGTGTTTCAAGAAGAGAAGTTATATTTCATGAATTTGCGAATAAGTTTTAGGAGGGAGAGAGTGATATATGGAAATTTTCTTAAGATAGTAAAGAAAAAGGGATTGAATAGAAATAGGTTGATGTTGAAGATCCAGATAACGTTGAAGCAAAAAAAACCATAGAACACCAACAAAGAGTGATGCGACACCAATAAGAAGGGGAGGAAATCAACAAAACAGTTTGACATTATAGAGATCAACAAGGAACCTTTAAATTTTCAACAATAAAAATGACATAAATAATAGAAGCATGTCATCAAAGAAGGATATGATTCTATAATGAAAATTGAAACATTAGAAAGGCCATAACTTCATGAGAATAATGTCCCTATAGGTCCAAAATGGATGTTTGGGTCTCAATTTAATGCTAATGATGGCATAAACAAGCATGAAACTAGATTGGTAGAAAAGGGATATTCACGAAAAAGAAGGAAAATTTATAAGGACATTTTTGTACATGTACCTAAAATGAAAAGCATTAGAATAATGATTTCATTGAATACTAAATACAATTAGAAGTAATATAATTTGGATGTTAAGTTTTCATTTTGAATGAATAACAAAAATAAGAAGTTTATTTTGTTCAACCAAAGGGGTTTCTAAGGATGGGTCAAGAACACATTGTGTCTGAGCTAAAAAAATCACTATATGGAATCAAACATGCACCCATCTCATGCCATGTAAAATTGGTGTTTTCGTATTTTGGCAAGCTTCGATTAAAAGTAAAAGTGACATGAACCTATACATAAATAAGTATGGGAGTGACAATATTGTGTTCCTTATATTCATAATTATACTAAGAAAGGGGTGAATTAGTATAATGACATTTTGTTTTCTTAAGGGTGCCTAACCCATGTTCAAAGTTATTCACACCAACCAACAAAACCCTAACTGCTGGCCTGTTCGGCAACAACCTACATAACACAGGTAGCAGTCTCAACCAAAAAGGTATTGGGGGATGCTAGAACCAGGTTTCTACATCTTAAGATTGTGTGATGTGTATTCCAACATCCTTATGGCTCAGATCTACCTTCAAACAGATCTAGACCTTCCCTGTGGTCCATTACTGCAACTCTATCCAAATGGATTCCAGACCTTCATGAAGGTCTATGATCAAGCTTACCAGACCCAAAAGAATCAAACTCACAACTTTTTCTCTGTAAGTAAGAACCCTAGATCTGCCTTAGCATAGATCTACCTGTTCCAACTAGTTATATTACCAGATCTATCTAATGTCTTCGCAAAAACTATTCATTAAATTCTTCATGCATGAATATTAAAGATTTAACACATTCTCACAGAAAATACACTTTATTTCATAGAAAATGGATCATTAAACGATAATATATAAACTTAAACAGAAATAAGAACAAGGCACATATGCAATAGATTTGGTCCAAAATCAGACTTTATTAGATTCAACATTCAAATTACAGACTCTTCCACCCTGCGCACCTAACTGCAAGGGCCCGTGCACCCAACTATGGACTTGCCAAGGTCTTTGCACACTCAATTGTAGGAGCCTTCCCCTTTCGCCTAAGTACAGGAAACAAAGCTTCCCTTCCTTAGCACTTTTCCATTACACTTGTTCTTCACCAAAAAGTTATATCTCTAGACTCACTATGACTTAAATATTTATAGCCTTTCTAGTACAATACCATGGCCCGCGGCCTATGGGTGAATCTCAAAACCATCCTATCACTTACCCAGACAAGGGACTAAAGCCTGTCTGACTCTTACTTAGCTACGCACTTCTCTTCCTCATTTCACAGATAGTTTACATTATTTGAAAAATTCTTGACCAAAATTGGTTAAACTAACCCAAAATTGACCCTAGGGATGCTGTCCCAATAGGCCCCCAACACAAATATGATGACTCTCCCTTGATTCACTTAGTTGGCTTCTCAAATTTATGGGAGAGATCACTGAAATCCTTCTTCATTGCTTCCAGCTCCGCGATGCCTTCTACCGCATCCTGCTTCACCTCTTTGACCAAATTTTTTGTAGTTGGTCCTTCTACTACATGGCCCTATGAGTCTACTTCATAGCTTTCACTTTCTCCTGAATGGTCTGAGAAATTTGGCTGGCATCGTTTGTCCAAGGTTGAAGTGAATCGTTTAAAACTGATTATTTTTGCTACAACTCTTATGCTTGTTCCTGTATCAGCTTCCCTTCTTGTAGGTGCGCGAAGCACTGGATTGGCGCAAATGTGCACATAGTTGCCTTGATCTCATCATATCTTTGTTAGGCCTCTTAGATTTTCGTACTTAGTCTCTACAAGTTTGGGTCCTCCTACAAATTTTCCCATAACTCCATGGCGTTGTTAAAAAGGAAGTCACAAACTTTGAATGCATTCTCCAGAGTAGTCATGTACTCCTTTATAGCTACACCACGCTACTCCCTGACCTTTAGCCGAGTAGTCGGTTGTAGCTTTAGCTGTAGTTCTTATATATTCATCTAGAAGTCAAATGTGAATCTGCCTATCTCATCTTTTGATTGGTGGACCATAGTAGCCAATTTCCTGATCTTCATTGTAGCTGTGATGTCTTCCAGAATATGTAATTCCTAGATGGAATTACACGCAAGTGTAATTGCGGCTTCCAGGATCAGACTCTATGCTTCTCGCTCTTCCTTTTATTTCAGGGCTTGAGCCTTCTCAATTAATATTTGTTCATTTTTTAGTTAACTTCCCTTATTACTGCAAGTACGTACCACTCTCTAATTTTAAGCTTGTCCAAGACCCCCTGATGAAGCACATGGAGGGTGTGAAGTGGCAGTGCAACTATGTTTACCCTATGTCTTTGATCATGCTCAGTAGAGAGCAATATACCTCTGTTTTCATGTGGACCACTCCATTGGGTAAGGATATGACTCTGAGGTCTAGAGTCATTTCCGTCTCCAATACACTCTCGCTCCCTTGTGCCAGGCTCACTTGCACCCTGCTCGTTTTCCCTACACTTGCTTGAATCATTCCTGTTTTTATCTGCAACTTGTGAAAAACCTTCTGGATGCTCAATAAGATTTGCATATATTGTTCCTTAAACTGCTGCCACAACTCTGTTGTGGTGTCTCTGACTTTGTCCCCAATTTCATCAAGGTCCTCTTCTATGACGACCATTGGGTCAATGCTCACTTTCTTCTCTGATTTGCGCTTCTTCCTTCGCTTGACAGTTGTCTACTTACTCCGCTTTTTTAATGCGAAGAGAGTACTTTCCTCCTCCCCTCTGTCTCTACCCTTCTCGGATAGTTCTTGCTCCTCAATATGCTGGGAAGCTGATGCTTCAACTTCCTCTGTGTTAGTGTGCTTTGTTTCAGTACACTCTTTTTTAGTAGTTGCCTTAGCGGCAACTTCTTTCCTTCTCTTCTCAGATAATGCTTGCGCCACTGCCTATGCTGCTTCTTTTTGTTTCTATGTAGCTTTTTTCTGCATAGTAGAGCTTTCTTTGTCTTGACTGGTACCTGCACCAAGATCCGTGGGTTGTCACCACTGTTTTGGCTAACTTCCCACAATTTCTTGCACATCTGGTTCAGAAACTAAGTATGGAAACTTGTGCTAGATATGCTTAGGGTCCCACCTTGCCCTGATCAAGACATTATGGAAGTCGATGTTAAACTCCGTGAAGGTCCTCAAATACTTAAACAAGGTTGGAAACAACCTTGGTCGCTAACTTATCACTGTTTGTATGTCGATCTCAACCAGCATCTAGAAAGCCTTTGACTCCATGATTCATTCTGAATCCTTCCTCAACCACAAGGAAGTAAAACTCGTCGCCTCTGGTAATTATTCTTCCTATAGAGGAAACTAACTATCCTTTGGTAGTCGCCATGCTACTAATACAATTAGCAATAGGATCTAGGCATATTGAAATACATTTCTCTCTTCCTGTGCTTTGTGTAAGTTCGCTAGGAATTGTTTACATAAGTATTCTACCCAATTGTACTGCACCCTATTCACACATTGTGCAGCCAACAAAACTACTAGCATCAGAACTTCCTCCCCACGACATTTCCTCATTATATTCATAGATAGAATTTGGGAAAAAAACTGCACCACCTGGTCTTAAATTAAGTGGATAGAATATCTGCACGACTTTTTGATCATCCCAAACTTCATCTTCATTTTATCCGCCAACTCGTTTTCTTCGCTTTTCCCTCGAAACTCCTTGGTAGGGTCTGCCCCTTTATAGGGAAGCTTCGTAATCCTATGAATGAGTATATCGGTTATAGAGATGGGTTCACCGAGCCTTAAGCATCCATCATGCACCAACATGAGCAGCTGGTGCAAACACATAGTGTTGATGATCAACCGGTGGAAGCGTGGCCTTAACTGATAAGGTCTCTACTTAACGGGCTTCGTGTTAGGTTTGAAAGTGATTTTCATTGCACCTAAATCCCTTACGATCCCCTTCAAATCCGAGAATTTTGTTGGGAATAGATCTTGGTATTCCCGTAGTAGTTCAACCACCTTATTGACTGTATCTTTGTCCCAATAGTCTCCTATATTTGCGAACTTGGGCTCTTCTTCAGATCTAATATTTACTTGTTTAGTTTTCAAAGGCTCTGATATATCTTATTTTTTTGCTTTCGGTCCTTCAACTTTGCATTGCCCTTCTATCTTTGCAATGTTAATATTTCATGGGCCTTCTTCTTCCTCTTCAACAGTCACATAGTAACATTCCAATGCCTGGCATAGCTATGCACTCCAATCTTACTGAGCCCATTCGATCAGTTCCTTAGGCATTATGAATATAGATGCTTTTATCTCCTAGAGTGCTTCATCAATGCATTCAAACCCATCCTCAAAGCTGAAAGTGAATAAGAAACTCTCTGTTAAGATATCCAATTTAGTTGTCCCATGGTGAAGCTTTGTTTCCAAATAGCAGTTGATTAGGATTGTATCTAAGGTATCACAAAAAATGTGCACCCATTCTCGATGTTGTTCTGTTTCCTAGTCCTTAGTCCATCGTGCCAAATGATCATGCAAATCATCCTTCCAACTATATTTTTCTATCACCCTGGTATTAGCATACCCAAACCGTAATCTCATCATTCTTTTGTATTCCTTCCATACTGCGAAGCTTTCCTTGTGCGCACCCCACCAATGGGCACGCGTAGTGCACAGTGCCAACTCTAATGGTTGGAAGCAATGTTTTTTAGGTACCTCCCTTTCAAATTCATATAAAAATAGATCCACATCAGTCGAACCATCCTAAAGTGGAAGCTTCCTTACGTCAATTAAGACACACTGTAGTGATTTGGTTATCATATTGCAAGGGAGCGTAGATACTTCATGCAACTAATTCTGCTAGTGTTCAAGCTCCTCATCTGAGTTTGAGGTATAGGAGCTATCCCTATCCCATGCAATTTGTCCATCGGCCATAGGATTGATCCATTCTTCATTTCATGTTGTGATGTTATATATCTGATCCAGGTCATCATCATCTTCCACAAAATCACGAACAGGTTCAATATAGCGTGCTCCCTTAGTAGGGTCTAGCTCTTTAGCTTGATTAAGATCAAAGTCTATTTCCTTCTCGGCAGCCTTGCACACCCACCCATCAACCCTAGGGTGTTTTCCCTTATTTGCACCAGTGGACATACCACTTCTTGTTACTATATTTATGCTCCGATCTTCTTCCTGGGACTCCTCCCTCATCATCTGGATGTTTTGTGTAGGTTGGGTCTTATTTTCTTGCATATTTTCCATAAGGATTAGACATTCCTCTATCACATGGTCAAATTGTCTACAATACTGACATGACAGATGCGTGGGGTTTAGGCAATCTTGTGTGAAATGTTATGCTTCACTATAGTTATAGAAAATTATATTCCCACGTCCTCAGCCATCTCTACCCCCTCTTCCTCATCCTCAACATTGGAATCCTTTGCGTTCTCCTCTTGTGCCCTAATTCTAAGGCTAGTTTTTTGCCTGCATTTGGTAGGTAGGTGTTCGATCCATCATTAGCTCATAACTCCTATGATGGCATTTGTCATGACTTATAGATTTACAAAAATTACAAAACAAATGCTGAGGTGTCTGTACAAACTTCTGTAGTAAATGGAAATGATCAGTCGCATGTTGTCCTATAATTTGACAAATAGCACACCATGGCGTAGCTACCGCACTCAGCCCAACATTATTCTCTAGTTTCAGGGGCACATTCCCTCCCCCAATAAGATAGTTCTTATAAATCAACCAATTTTCCTTATCATGCTGATGGCCCTTGCATTTCAAGCACCAAACTTCAACACGCACCTATGGCTGGGATTTCTTTCCTTTCTTTAGGCTCTGCAACTCCAAGTGCAGGCTTTCTAGCTGCGAGTGAATTTGTTTCACTTCGAGGTTTGTATCTTGTATGGGTGAGGCTTCTAGCCACATCATGATTTCTAAGGCTTCTGCTTGCGCTATTATCTTTTGTTGTGATAGTGGAAATCTTAAGTGTAGCAAGAGCGACATGATATACTAGTCTCGATGCTCAGAATCTGTAATCACCATATTGGCTTGCCTAATCATGAATTTCAACCTTTGATTGAAATCCCAGGGTGTCTCATCTATATTTTGTCAAATTTCTTTAAACACAGTTACCAACTGCGCCTCTGACTTAGGCTTTCTAAACTCCTTGTTTAGAGCTTGTTGGGTTTATGCCAACATCATGGTGGGGTTGTCAGTGCAGTACTTGATGTACCATGCCAATGCTTGATCTTGTAAGACTGTGACCAGCTGCGCTTTCTTGATGTTATCATCCAAAATCTGTTATACTGTCCATACAACTCCTGCAACAAACCAAAATTGTTTCGTGTCTTCACTCCCAATCCCTTAAAAACCAACAACTTCGTTGCTTTTGCCATGTTGAATGGTCGTAGTGGAGGTGGAGGTGGAGGTGGAGGTGTCGGTGTATGAAGTGGAGGTGGAGGTAGAGGTAGAGTGAATGGATGAGGTATCCTCAGGATACCCTGGTTAATCAAATGTACTGTACTTCACAGTGTAGTAAACACCATCCCTTCATTGTCACTGGTAGCGGGTTCAATGAACAGACTATACTCATAGCTCGATCCTTCATTTCTTATAAATAATTTCCCGTGTCTCTTAGCCCCAAACATCAAGGTAACTACATAACCCACTTTTCACATAACAACATTTTAATCCACATTTTAAATGATTTCAAATACTTACCTCATGGTCCCTTGAAGAGGCTACATTCCACTTAACTATAGCTGATATTTCTATCGATTGTGAAATGAGTCACCAAAACTTCCAAGTGTGAAATCAATCCAATGATCCATGACCCGCACTATATTGCTTCCTAATGCTGCGAGATGTCACACCAATTCCAGATTCCACACTATAGGGCCATCAATCCTCAAGTCCCTTGACTATCTGGAAATTTAGACAACCATTCGTGTAGTTCATCAAAGTAGAAACAAAAGAATGCTTATGTTTCGTATATGTATAAATATCTATGTAACCACTGTTCCTTAGATAATTTAGGGCTCTTATTCTCTTGAGCCACAAATGCGTGCACTTTTTGTTCAATCCACTTCTCAATCTCTTTCTTCATAGGAAAACATTTATCACACATATCTTATATGGATCCTGGTCTTGGAAACGGAACCCTTTGTTGGCTTAAGGGGGCTGACCCAGGTTGAAAGTTATTCGTGGTAACGAAAAAACCCTAACTATTGGAACTTTTAGTAACAACCTGCATAGAATAGGTTGCAGTATCACTTGAAGCAGTGTTGGGGGATGCTAAAACCAGGTTTCTACATCCAGAGACTGTGTGAGGCATATTCTAAAGTCCTTATGGCTCATATTTGCCTTTGCATAGATCTAGACCTTCCTATGGTCTACTACTACAACTGTTAGGCCCCTATACTACTACTGTAACTCCTTATTGTTATTAGTACAACCCACTTATTATATTGATGTACCCATGTAGTGCCCATATTATTACTCTTGTGCCCAATAGAAGCCCACTATTGTTATTGATCCAGGTGGATATTGGTGGCCACCTGTCAAGTCCACCTGGACCTCCACCATTGTCTTGCTCAGCATTTTCAGTTTCCTTAATTGTAGCACAACTTACTATTTTTAGCAGTTTTTCGGGTCCTGAACTTCCAGAGCCGTTTTGAGGCCCTAAACGACGTTTTTTTGGGAATCCGGGGGCAAGTCCGTTCCAACAATGATAGTGCTCGGATAGATCTTTCTAATGAGCTATTGTACGCGTCAAACGGAGATCATATGCCAAAGTTACGACCCTGGGAAGTTGATGTACCAATTTACCCCCAAACGGGGCCCACAGTTTGGCGTTTCATCTCCTAGGGTTAGGTTTTGGAATGTTAAGGGTTTTCCATTGTTTCTCAACAATAAATAGGCCTTCGAGCCTCATTGTAAGATAGTTCAGAGGCATGTAGCCATCACATCTCTTCTCAGAGATAAGCTACCATCACCCTAGCTGGTTTATTTCCATTTCTGGTTGTAAGCATATTTCAGTATTTTCCATTAATGAAATGAAGTATTATTTCCGCTGCATCTTTGTGTATATGGTTATCTCTGTAATTTGTTGCGTTCCTGTCTAAATCCGGATCAATGGTATCAGAGCGGTCTGCTTTTTCTCTATTTTTCTTTGCATGTCCCCAACAAGGTCGGGATATAAGGAGTTAGGGCTTGAACTGGTTGAACCTTTGCAAGACCAGCCTCGCAAATCCCGATGGCCTCCCATGGCGGACGAGAAGAAAGGCGAGGGGGTAGGAGATCCCATCAAAATCTTTCTCGAAGAAGCCCTCGAGCGACAACGGAACGCGATGATGGACAGCTTTGCCCAGATCCTTCAGCGGCTACCCAGAAGCAACGCATCGGCTTCCAGCAGCTACTCTGGAAGCGCCACACCCTTTAAGGTACAAGTTAATTTTGAAATCCGCATATTTGAGGGTCAGATAGATGTAGATGCCGTAGATAAATGGTTAAATCTGCTAGAGGGTTATTTTTCTGTTCATGAATTTTCGAGTTGGGAAAAGATTGTTTTTGCTCTTCTCAAAGCAACCCCCCATGTCAAGGACTGGTGGGAAACCTACTGCGAGCAGAAGGATGAAAGTACTGGCTCATTATTTTCAGCCGCACCCACCTGGGATTCGTTCCGGGATGCCATCAAGGAGCAGTACTACCCTGTCGGAAGCTATGAGGATGAATACATAAAGTGGACCACACTGCGGCAGGGAAGGGACCAAGACGTGCCGGAGTTCACCAATCTTTTCCATACCCTTCGCACAAAGTTGGGTATCAAGGATTCGGAGCAACATTTAATACTTAAATACCGTGGTTGCCTGCACAAGTACATCCAGGAAGAAATACAATTCCTAAACATCCCCTCGCTCGGCGCAGTATACCGATATGTCGTCAAGGTCGAGCAGAAGTTTAAACAAAAGAAGCGAGACTTTGGATCTGCGAATCCAAAGCAGGGGAAAGGTGCCCCTAAACCACAGAACGAAGGAAAAAGCCAAGGTGGGACAGCCCAAGACAACCAGCCGAAGCCACAAGCAAAGAACAACGCCGCGAAGCCGAGAAAGGACACTGGAAAATGGTACGAGTTCCATAAGAGCTCCACTCACAACACAAGTGAGTGTCGGGCCAAGCAGTCACTGGTGGCTGAGCTAAACGTTTCATAATCAGATGCATGTTCCGACTCTGAGTCAGAACCCGATAAGGAGTATGAAAAAGGGAAGCAGATCATTGATGCGGATCCCAGCGCCACTGTTGCTACCGCAAAGATCCAGAAAAATGAACCCGAAGATCGAGAGGAGGAGGAGCGTCTCTTCCACTCCCAGATGTGGGTAAAGGGCTCCCCGATACAGTTCATTGTTGATAGCGAATGTCAAAAGAACCTCATTTCGGTAGAGGTCGTGAAGCGGTTGGGCTTACCGACCACAGCACATCCACAACCGTACACCATTGGGTGGCTTCACCAAGGACGAGATCTTCGTGTGAGCCAGCAGTGTCGCCTTCCATACAACATCAAGCCCTTCACGGATGAGGTATTGTGTGACATTGCTCCCCTTGAAGTTTGTGATGTATTAATAGGACAACCATACTTGTGGAAGCGACATGTTGTGTATGAATTAAGGCCCCGTGCTGTTATTATTACATTGGGAAATAAGTTGTTCAGGATACCAGAGGTAGCACCACCTGTCGCCATCTCTTTGATTGCTGCAAAACAATGCAGTAAGATCATTTCCAAAACCAGGAAATTTGTTTTCCTGATGATACGCCCTCAAGGAAAGAAGAAGACAGTGGTCGCGGCTTCCAAACGGGGTCCCTCTGCACGACAACTACAGATGGACAAGGTTGTGGAGGAGTACGAGGACATCTTCACCTCCCTGGCAGGGGTTCCTCTGCACTGTCAAGTCAAGCACTCCATCGATCTGACCCCAGGTGCGCCGCTACCCAATGGACCAATTTATCGGCGCTCCGTTCTGGAGAACAATGAAATCAAGAGGCAGATTCAGGAGCTCCTGCAGAAAGGTCACATCCGTCCGAGTTCATCGCCCTGTGGGAGCCCGATCGTGTTGGTACAGAAGAAGGATGGGACGTGGAGACTCTGTATTGACTATCAGGCGCTGAACAAGATCACTGTCTGTAATAGGTACCCGATCCCGCGGATTGATGACCTCCTAGACCAACTAAAGGGGGCGAAATATTTCAGCAAGATCGATCTGAAGTCAGGATATCACCAGGTACCAATCGACCCCTCCGATGTGTGGAAGACTGCCTTCAAATCCAAGGAGGGCCTCTTCGAATGGTTGGTCATGCCTTTCGGATTGATGAATGCTCCTGCAACCTTTATGAGGCTAATGGATTACATCTTGCGGCCATTCACCAACTCCTTTGTAGTAGTATACTTGGATGACATTCTGATCTTCAGCCAGAGTTGGGAAGAGCACGTCCACCACATCCGACAGGTTCTCCAAACACTGCGGCAACACAAACTATGTGCCAATTTGGAGAAATGCACTTTTGGCATGACCCAGGTTCAGTATCTGGGATACATCATTGATGAACAGGGGGTGCATGTCGATCCAGCCAAGATCCAAGTCATTCGGGATTGGCCCTCTCCAACCACTCTAACAGAGCTCCGCAGCTTTCTAGGTCTTGCCAACTTCTACCGCAGGTTTGTGTTGGGGTTTTCTCATATTTCTTTGCCCTTGAGTCAAGTCACCAAGGGCGGGGCGAAAGCAAAATTCTTTTGGTCTGAATCTCAACAGAAGGCATTCAGGGAATTGAACGATCGCCTCTGTACGGCACCAGTGCTCGCGTTACCATATTTACAACAACCATTTGAGGTCGAGACAGATGCCTCTGACTATACTATTGGGGCAGTCCTTACTCAACATGGACATCCAGTGGCATATCATAGTGAAACACTTTCAGACACAGTCTAGAAGTACCCCACTTATGATAAAGAGATGTATTCCATTATACAGGCCTGCTGACAATGGAAGCATTACATTTTGGGGAAGGAAATGGTCATCCACACAGACCACCGACCTCTCCAGTTCATACAGACCCAAGGGAAATTGCAGAATGATTTCCATCAGAAGTGGTCTACATACCTGCAACAGTTTCACTTGAATATCAAGTATAAAAAGGGCAGCACCAATAATGTTGCAGATTGCCTCAGTCGGCCACCGATCATGGCGCTAACCACCGTGCTCAACTCTTGTGGGCACGAGACTGTTGATTGGCCACTTCTCTACAAAAGCGACCCAGAATTCGGCCACACATACCAGAGACTCTTGGAGGGTCGGCATGTTGCAGATTTTCACCTCCAGGGCGCCCTATTATGCCACCTCGGTCACCTTTGTGTTCCTTCAAGCGAGCGTGCCAAGATGATTTGGGAAGCACACTACAGTCGCGCTGCTGGGCATTTCGGGGTCAAGAAAACAGTGGCAGTACTGCAAAATTATTTCTATTGGCCGAATCTTCGACAGGATGTTGGGAAGTACATCCGATCATGTACTGCCTGTGCCATTGCCAAATCGACCATTAAGAAGCACGACCTCTATACCCCGTTGCCTACCCCTAGTCAACCTTGGGAATCCATCTCCATGGATTACATGTCAGGCCTTCCTTCCACTAAGCATGGAAATGACTGTGTTTTTGTGGTCGTCGAGAGGTTCTCGAAGATGGCCATTATGATGGCCTGCAAGAAGAATATCACAGCAGAAGCCACTGCTAAACTCTTCTTTGAACGAGTGTGGGTGCACTTTGGGATCCCACAGTCTATCATCTCAGATCGGGACAGTCGGTTTCCCAGCACATTTTGGTCCAGTCTCTAGTCAATGCTGGACACCAAACTCACGAAGTCCACAGCCTTCCATCCTCAAACTGATGGCCAGACAGAGGTTGTCAACAGGATGATTGTGCACATTCTGCGCATGTATAACTCAAAGCATCCACGCACCTGGGACGAGAGCCTCCCCTATGTTCAACACAACTACAACTGAGTTCTTCATAGCTCCACTGGCCATAGCCCTTTTCAGGTGGGTTTGGGATTCCAGCCACTATGCCCCATTGATATGGCTATGCCCCTTGCAGCTACTCACATGAATTCAGCTCATGTCCAGTTCGAAACAGATAAGGCCACCAGCTTCATTGAGCGCATCCAACATATTTGCCAACAGGTCCATGACATTCTTGAGAAATCAAATGCCAAGTACAAGCAGTGACATGATCAACACCGGGTGCCACACAAGTTTCAGGTGGGCGACAAAGTCTGGTTGCGTTTGCAAAAGGAACGCCTTACTGGAGCCTATCGGAAATTGAGACCACTCTGATATGGTCCTTACACCATTACTAAGGCTATGGGAGACAATGCATTTGAGCTCAGCATTCCCCCATTCCTTGGCCTGCACCCAGTGTTCAATGTGGACTACCTTCGGCCATACTTTCCACCATTGCTAGACACATCCGACATTGCAGAACAGCTCAAACCCACAGAATTAAATCCAGATTGCATGGAACAAGCTGCAACTAATCAGATCATGGACACACAGATCAAGAACACTCGCCAACAGAATATCCAACTGTATCGAGTGGTCAAAGCAGGCCAACTCCTTCAGCAGGGCAAGTGGCTCACCAGGGAACAAGTTCAGCAGAAGTTTCCTCATCTCATGGAGGAGCTCAACGCAATGGGGACCATTGCTTCCTAAGGGGGGAGGAATGATCTAGGTGGATATTGGTGGCCACCTGCCAAGTCCACCTGGACCCCCACCATTGTCTTTCTCAGCATTTTCAGTTTCCTTAATTGTAGCACAACTTACTATTTTTAGCAGTTTTTCGGGTCCTGAACTTCCGGAGCCGTTTTGAGGCCCTAAACGATGTTTTTTGGGGAATCCAGGGGCAACATGGGTCCATGGAATGGACCGATGTTGCCCGTTCCAACAATGATAGTGCTCGGATAGATCTTTCTAATGAGCTATTGTACGCGTCAAACGGAGATCATATGCCAAAGTTACGACCCCGGGAAGTTGATGTACCAATTTACCTCCAAACGGGGCCCACAGTTTGGCATTTCATCTCCTAGGGTTAGGTTTTGGAATGTTAAGGGTTTTCCATTGTTTCTCAAAAATAAATAGGCCTTCGAGCCTCATTGTAAGATAGTTCAGAGGCATGTAGCCATCACATCTCTTCTCAGAGATATACCATCGCCCTAGCTGGTTTATTTCCATTTCTGGTTGTAAGCATATTTCAATATTTTCCATTAATGAAATGAAGTATTATTTCCGCTGCATCTTTGTGTATATGGTTATCTCTGTAATTTGTTGCATTCCTGTCTAAATCCAGATCAAGAAGGGTGATGATCATTCCAAGAAAGGACATGGAGGAAATGGTGATCCACCACCCCCATCTTCACCTTCTTCCTCTTCATCTTCGTCTTCTTCTGTTCATAAGCATAAATCCTCTGGAAAAAATCCTTTTTCGAAGCTTGATGTAAAATTCGAATTACCTATGTTTAATGGTGAAGTGAATGCAGAAAAGCTTGACAACTAGACTAGGCAGTTGGAAGTTTACTTGAGGATCCAAAATATGCATGATGATGCCACAAAGATTCAGTTGGCTTCTTTGAGAATGGATGGAGCAACATTTGTCTGGTGGGAGGCCAAGACTAAAGTGTTATAGACATTTTTGTGCCTTACAGCTCTAAGCATGAAATGTCCATAAACCAAGGGATCCTAAGTACCTAAAAGTGTTGTTTCGACCCGTAAAGGAACAAGGTCAACAAATTACAGCTTCTCCCAGAAGTTCTCCACCAGAAACTGCTCAGAATCAGTCAAATCAGGATCATTTCAGCTGCTCCATAGCGAGCTGCGTTGCATAGCACCCAAGTACACTAGCTAGGTGCGTTGCAACGCACCTAAATGCACTACCAGGGTGCGTTGAGCGGGAAATGACAAATGGCAGTATCATTCCGTGAGGTGGACAGACAATGGAAGCTTCTAGAATCTTCCCCAATGACACTTGCCTCACTGAGTTCGACCAAGGATGAGTAAGAGGCTCTCAGTCTCCAAGTGGAAGCAAGAACTAACAGAGAGAAGGCACTAGTCAAATCATAAGCTGACTCATATTCCTTGCATACATCTATATATGGATCCCTCATCCCAGAGATCCAGAGGCTGGAATTTTGGACATTGCAGAGAATTGATGTTGGTTTAGAGATAGATATCAGAGTATTGGGTGATTTATGCTTTGTCGGAGGTGAAGAGGGGATTCTATGCTGGGAGGTTGATGCTGGATCAGGAATCATCGGTTGTAACTCCTCCTAGATCTTATTGTTATATCAATAAAACTATTTGAGTTTCTCCTACATGCTTGTGTATCATTGATGTTTGTTACATCTGTATGTTTAGCTTAAATCTGATCCTAAGCTATTTATGAATATAAATCCATGTCTTTGTGTAGTCTTCTTCTTCTGTGACCTTATAGGAACTTGGTGAAGCTGGGCAAGTAAGGGAGCAGGTAGCTAGAAGCTGTCAAAGAGGAGAGAGATTGGATCAAAGGACTAGCGCAAGACACAGGTTGGTTCATCCTATTCCTCTTCGTTTATAGTTCATAAAGAAGAATACGAAAGTAGTTTTCTCTGTTTGTTTCTAAGGTCACTGTCACACCTTAGTGGGATAGGGTCATTCTGAGTAGACACTTTTCCCGTTAACAAAATGGCGACTCCGCTGGGGATCGTGTCTAATTAGTTTGTTTGTGTTTCACTTGTTATTTGTTTCATAAACTTAGGAGTAGCAATCGAACTGCATTTGCCATTAACAAATGCAAAGTAGACATCTGCTACTTCAATCCATTCACTGGATCTGTTTATGATTTGAACAGCTGATTCACAAATAATCTGATTGCCCTTTGTGATAGCTCTTAGACCTCCTTTAAATCTACCCTCTGATTGTGCATTATTGATTGCTTTTACTCGGCCAAAAACCATAGATTAAACTGCAAACCATGACCCAGAACCCGGATAGAATTCTTGTTTCTGCCCCAGCGTAGGCTCTGTGAAGAGATTCTGCATTTCAACGCAGTTCCCGAGAGGGCTACCTGCGCTGCAATCCAGTTTCTCTGTGTAACAGGTGCGCTGATCAGCCTAGCCTTGTGCAGCTGAGGTTGTTTGCTTCATTTTTTTCAGTTTGTCTCTGATTTTTGCAGCCTGTGATCAGTGTATGTGTCTGTTTAAAAACTCCTTTTCTTTGCCTTAATTCCGCCTCCTTTGTACAAAAAGACTGTAGATGTTTTTGTTTGTTTGTTACATCATTTACAGTTTTCCATTGAAAAAGTAGAATAGTCATACTGTCGTCCTTTGATTTAGATCTGTCGTAAGTGTCGATTTTGATCTTAGGAGAAAATTTATTTGCTGTTGACAGTCGATTATGCTTTTACTTTTGCCTTTGGTTTGAATTTATGACTTTCTAGTGTCGAAACGAGTATTTATTTCAAAATCATAAAGTGTCGTAATCATCTCTACCTTTTGATTTCGAAAAGAAGCTTGTTTGTGTTTGTCACTTGAAAGAAAATTCAGATTTGTACATCAACTTTCTTTTTAGGCATCAATATTAAGAAAGTGAAAAACAAATACATTCACATGTGCATTTACATATTGATAGTCTGTTTGGATTGATTTAGGAAAGGTGCATTTACAGTGTGCTCTTTGCTCTTTTGAGAAAAGATTGTGTCTTTCTTTTCCCCTTGTAGCTAGGATTTTCATTGTTGAAAAGAGATAAAAGTTTGCTTATCATCATTAGATTGCATTTTAGGAATTACATCTATATCCCGTGGTGAACCCAAAAGGAAAAATTCATAAGAAAGATCAACTTAAAATAAATTGAATGAATCTAACAACGCTTTGGAACTTAACGCACAACATTTAGAGGTCTAGGCTAGAGACATATTCCGGCGTCGTAAAGCCTGGTAACTATTGTCCTCACTGATGGTTGGGTGATTCCTCCACTTTGAGACGATAAGTGCCAGTACGGACTTGTGCTCCCACGTACCATCGAGTATATATTGGGAGACCCCTATAGGCTTAAAACCTTTTATCCATAGCAAGCCGTATCAACCGCCCTACTGATCGCAATGCACCAAACACAGCATTCGGGAAGATTGACTGCCGTACCGTAAAAAGTATTCTACAGTTTTGCGATTGGTTTGGTACTCCCTCTACCTAGATCTCCAGAGCAGTCCCTTTCGTTCCTTTTCAGACTCCTTAACGGAAAAGGTCCATCTGAGCACTTGTCACTTCAGGCTCATTAAAAATCGAAGGAGACTAGAGTCATCTTTTGTTTTTTCTCGACTCCTAAAAATTTGAAAAAACAAGTTGTGTTAAAGCATCTAAAAAATTATTTTAAACAGAATATTCATACCCTTTTCCTACATTGATCTTAGGTTGAGAAAATGGAGTCTACCAACCAAGGAATTCCCCTTGGTGGAAATCCTAGTCCCTTCTCCTCTTGGGGAGATGTTGGTGCACCCCATATGGCCACATTGTCGCTTCCAGGACTGACAATTGGCTTGCCAGTATGGCTCTTCTCAACCAATGTCGTTCAGAACACCACCATTCCTGAACAATCGAATCAACAGTTAGACGAGTCCAGAGTTGCCCACCAACCTTCTACTTCCTCTAATTATTCCTCTCCTCCTTCCTCTTCGCTTGATGGGGCTAGCAAAGCCAAAAGTCAAGTTCCTAAGGAGAAGAAGGAGAAGAAGAAGAAAGAGAAGAAGAAGAAGGAGCCAAAGGCGAATGGGGGAAAACGAGTGTCGTCTAACGAAAATCCACACACTGCACCGACCAGGCCTAAATCGCCATGTGTCATTTGCAAAGGAGACCACTTTCACAGAGATTGTCCTTGCATCCCTCGGATACTAAGGGACTGGTCTCCTCGTTTGCACAATCCGATGTCATCAACCTCTGATGATCATGTTGAAAGCACACTGTCAACTAGCGAAAGTGAAGCCCCAGGACAAAAAGGGAAAGCTAGATTTCCTTGTAAACTGTGCGAAGGCAATCATGCCGTCCACCATTGTCCCTTCTTAGACGAAGCGAAAAGAGTTTTGGATGATCGTCCGGTTTCACCGTTACGACTTCCTCCTGGATATAAAAAACTCTTGCCGAGTCCGTCGCTAGTTGAGAATCCAACTGGCCCGCTCAAGTGGTTGGCTGAAGCACCTACCATTGAAGATAAACCATCTGAATCCATACCAGACGAAAGTCAAAAGGTCGAGGCGGCAGTTGACCCAGTCTTTCCTTCAGAGGTTTTATCTTCGGATGATACACTCACTGAAGAGAACAAGGATGACACCGTCCAAATTCTCTTCATCAACACAGACTCCGACGAACATGGGGGCAATCTACCCATTCCCTTACCGCAGGAGGGAAGTTCGTCAGAGCCATACCCGGCCGTCTACTCGGTCCCACCTCCAAGCAACCTAGTTGTCTCCTTCGACTGGAATCAACTAGGCAGACCCCGTTTACCAGCAAGTGTACCATTCTGAATTATCGTTCAAATATATAGAATGGTCATGGCTGGTACCATCATAGATGAGGGGGCTTCTGTGAGTATCCTTTCCTCTATTGCTTGGAAAGCGCTTGGTTCGCCATCGCTGTTGCCTGAGATGAGAAATCTGACAGGCTTTGATAAAGGAACCAGTCGACCTTTAGGGATCCCTCCCGATGTGCCCATAACATTGAGAGGGAAGACAGTTCGCATGAACGTAATGGTAGTTCAAGGACCCTTGGATTATAACCTACTCCTTGGATGAGACTATATTTATTGCATGGGAGCCATCGTCTCCTCACTCTTTAGAGTAATGTGTTTTCCTAACGAAGGAAGAGTGGTCAAGCTCGTGGACCAGCATTCATTTCCCGGATCACGCATAGCAAATAGTCATATACCATCCCTAAGTGGTCTTTTCACGTAAGAAATGTCTCAATCTCCAGTTTGTCCTCCCGATGAGCGCGAGTAATTCGGAGGGATATGACTGAAACCCAGGGGGCATGCATCCTAGTCTGCTTCGGCAGGAAAACTTCGAGTATAGAGTAGGTTTCCACGGGAGAATATGCCTAGTTTGTACCCCCATCTGTGAGTGGAAGAGGGGGTTATTCTAGTACAGGATTCTCTTGTCAAAGTTATGTCAGGGATGGTCTCACTATATCATTTGTTCACCTTTGTTTATCTCGGTAGACATCGCCGAAGAAGTGTTTTGTTTATGCCGTAAATAAGACAATCTTTGGGTAACCTGTAAGAGGTAGTACCCTTCCTGATAAAACGAATGTTTTGTCAGCTCGAATAAAGGGTGACCCTTCCTGATAAAACGAATGTTTTGTCAGCTCGAATAGAGGGAGACCTTGAAACTCTGTTTTATACCTGGGGGCATGCAAACATTTTGGAGTGCAAGCAAGGGGCGACTATTTATTTTTTAAATTTTTAGGACCTCTAACCCTTTAAACTCGTAGGATTAGTCGTCACCTAACTTGCATAAAGAAAGGATGTGGGGAAAAACTCTAAAAATTGCCAATTTTATATGAGACATTCTTATCATATGACTGGATTAATCGATCAGTTTTAGCACATATTTCAAGCTCGTTAAAAAATAAACATAAGACATGAGCAAATGTTTCCACCTGCGTTTAAGCTCGTTAAAAAATGAACTATTCCCCGGTAAATAACCACTGTGAATATAGCATTTCAGCCATTAAAGCCTTGGTCATGTTTGCACCATCACCTCCACTTTTCATTGGCCGATCATTCACCTCCATTTGATTGTTTACCCATTTTGAGGAACAACTGCGAAGAGTGATTTCACTAGCCATCCTTGTGACACTGCCGTGATTGGAAAATTCCAACCCTTACCTAGAATCAGCTGCTACTCATTTTATGACTCGTTCCTCAAAAGACGAGTCTTCTTTAAGCTCTTTTCAACTGACTCGTAAAATATGAAAAGATTGCCGAGCTTTGGCCTTCCAGCTCGTTAAAGCGACGGGAAGTGCTATCCCTCCTCTAGATTTTAATCTTTTTGGACCTGAGGGATTATTGCACAAAACGATCGAGCGCTTGTTTTTGTTCGGCTCGTTAAAACTATCGAAAATTCATCCCTTCTGTATTGTTTTATACTTTTTCGGACTTAAGGGATTAGATGACGAAAAAGGAATTTTGGAGTTACCTTTACGTACCTTTTCAGACTCTCTAAAAATAAAAAGGACCGAGTTATCTTTGTCGTTAAACTCGTTAAAAAGATTAATAGCGACAAACTTGTCTTTAGACGAGAACGAGTTTCACTATCGCTAAGCTCGTTAAAACATAGCGATGGGTTTTCCCGAAGGGAAAATTATAGAACAAGCATATGTTATCCTCCTCAAGCTTGACAAAAATAAAGAGGTACTGGTCAGCAATGACTGGGGAAAAATTGGGAAGAAAACTCAAAGAATCTTTATTGGTAGCAAGTCGCTCTTGAGCATGACACTTCCATTATGTGCCTGAGTCGAGTTGGGTTGTTTCATTCACCGGTCACATCACCATGGTCACGTCATACCATCCACATTTGGGGTAAATGCTACTAATCCATCACATAAGTGTCGCCGACATGTTCAAGAGAATTCATCCAGAGAAGTCACATGTGTCCCATCCACTACCATACATTATACTTCATTCTTTCATGACCACCATCCTGAACCATATATCATCAGATTGTTTTCACCCCCATCAAATCATTTGCTCCGTTCCGTGTCATTGATGTGGGATTCATTAAAGCCCTCCTTTGACAGATCACTTCTTGTCGACATCAGCTCATTATCCAAGAAGTTGATCTAGGAATGCCCCATTCAGTACTTTGAAGCTTGCATGCCTCAATGGCAAGTTTCTCACTTCCGGCGATAGGTATACATCAATGACCTTCGACCGAAAGATTTTGCGTGGTGTTCGACACCAAATCCTTTATTCACACCACGTGAATTGTACTGTAGTACATTGAGGGTCATCATCATTATCGGTGATTCCTCTCGTGCTTGTTAATAGTTTACATCATTAACTGGTAATCAAGTGATGTCTTTCCATGTTCGACTTCAAAACATTTCTCACATGGATCGAATTGTACTTCGAGTGAAGATCGGACGAGATTGAAGACCCCGGATCTAGTTTCATCCATCAGGGCTGCGATATATATTCAGGAAAATAAAGACATTGAATTGTACAGCATTGCAGCACAGATAATCATCCTACCAAAAGGATGATGGCTCTATCAGAATCATCAGTCTACCATCAGACGATTGTCTGTCCTATGTACATGAAAATGAATTTATAAAGCTGAGCATGGGAATGCCCGCCTCAGCTAGATCATGAAAACAATATGAATATAATGTATTGTATTGTATCTTATTACAGGTCTCCTCCCAGCATTGAAAGAACTTCGGATCCTCCTAATAAAGCATTTCACCCGATAAATGGCCTCATACTTTAGGGGGCAACTGTTATAGACATTTTTGTGCCTTACAGCTCTAAGCATGAAATGTCCATAAACCAAGGGATCCTAAGTCCCTAAAAGTGTTGTTCCGACCCCTAAAGGAACAAGGTCAACAAATTACAGCTTCTCCTAGAAGTTCTCCACCAGAAACTGCTCAGAATCAGTCAAATCAGGATCATTTCAGCTGCTCCACTAGGTAGCTGCGTTGCATAGCACCCAAGTACACTAGCTAGGTGCGTTGCAACGCACCTAAATGCACTACCAGGGTGCGTTGAGCGGAAAATGACAAATGGCAGTATCATTCCGCGAAGTGGACAGACAATGGAAGCTTCCAGAATCTTCCCCAATGACACTTGCCTCACTGAGTTCGACCAAGGATGAGTAAGAGGCTCTCAGTCTCCAAGTGGAAGCAAGAACTGACAGAGAGAAGACACTAGTCAAATCATAAGCTGACTCATATTCCTTGCATACATCTATATATGGATCCCTCATCCCAGAGATCCAAAGGCTGGAATTTTGGACATTGCAGAGAATTGCTATTGGTTTAGAGATAGATATCAGAGTATTGGGTGATTTATGCTTTGTTGGAGGTGAAGAGGGGATTCTATGCTGGGAGGTTGATGCTGGATCAGGAATCATCGGTTGTAACTCCTCCTGGATCTTCTTGTTATATCAATAAAACTATTTGAGTTTCTCCTACATGCTTGTGTATCATTTATGTTTGTTACATTTGTATGTTTAGCTTAAATATGATCCTAAGCTATTTATGAATATAAATCCATGTCTTTGTGTAGTCTTCTTCTTCTGTGATCTTACAAGAACTTGGTGAAGCTGGGCAAGTAAGGGAGCAGGTAGCTGGAAGCTGTCAAAGAGGAGAGAGATTGGATCAAAGGACTAGCGCAAGACACAGGTTGGTTCATCCTATTCCTCTTCGTTTATAGTTCATAAAGAAGAATTCGAAAGTAGTTTTCTCTGTTTGTTTCTAAGGTCACTGTCACACCTTAGTGGGATAGGGTCGTTCTGAGTAGACACTTTTCCCGTTAACATAAAGAGGAGATCAAGAAATTTGGTAAGGTTACCTTAACATGGCCTGAATTTCTGTTAGCCATTAGAAAACAGTTTTATCCTCTTGCTCACATGCAGAAAGCCATTATGAATTGGCAAAATTTCAGACAACTTAAGGGTCAGAGTGTCCAAGACTACACCCAAGAATTCAGGAGAAGAGCTCTCTTGTTAGGGGTAGATTTACAGACCCAAGAAACCTTGTTGAAATACATTGGAGGCTTGCATAGCTACCTTAGACACACCATCTTGATGTTTAACCCTACTAGCCTGGATGAGGTTTGTGTCCAAGCTACCCATTTAGAGGCAAGGGGAAAAGACACATTTGAAGAGGGTAGAAACAAGCCCCCCAAGGGAAAAAACCAAGAGAAAACCTCCAAGGGAAAGAGCAAAAAGAATTCATCTGTCAAACAGGAGAGTGAGAAAGTGATATGTAAACACTGTTCTAAACCAGGCCATGAAGAGAAAAACTGTTGGAAATTATATCCTGAAAAAAGACCTCAATTTAACAAATCCAAAGGGAAACAGAAAACTGCTGCTACTACATCTACACCACAAGATTTAGGGGAAGATTCAGGTGATGAAACCAAAATTGCAGCCCTGGGTTTGAAAAACTTGAAGGGAAAAGACATTGAAACTCAAGCCAACACTAGTACTTCAAACTGCCATGTACAAGCTCCTAATGAGGAAGAAAGAATTGAATTGTTTCATGTGAGGGTGATTTCAAAACATACTAAAATTGACACACTTTTTGATAGTGGGTCACAAGCAATCCTTATATCAGAGGACTTGGTCAAGCAGCTTAAACTTGAGATCGTTCCACATCCGAAGCCATATCCACTTGGATGGATTTGCAATGATGCAAATTTACAAGTTTCAAGAAAGTGCACATTGCGTTTTGCAATTACTGCACATTTTATTGACACAGTTGAAGTTGATGTGGTACCTTTTGATATAGCAGGAATTGTTTTGGAAAGTCCTTACTTGTTTGATAGGAAAGCTATCTTTCATCGCCATGAAAACAAATATCATCTATTCAAAGATGGCAAGGAGTTCATTGTTAGAGCTCATCACAAGAAGACAAATATAGCGATGGTGAATGCAGGACAGGTAAAAAGGCTGGTCAATTCAAGTAAGAATTTTGTTCTTCTTATGATTAAGCCCAAGGTTGATGTGAATCATGAGTCATTTGACAATTATGATCCAAAACTTAAATCAGATCTGTATGATGTAGTTGATGCATATCATGAGATGTTTCAGGAGCCAACAGGTTTGCCTCCTAAGAGGGAGATTCAACATGAAATCCATTTGCATCCAGATTGTCCTCTTCCAAACATAGGCATGTACCACATGTCTATTATGGAGAATGCTGAAATAAAGAAGCAAATCAAGGACTTGTTGGACAAGGGTTTCATAAGGCCAAGTACTTCGCCATGTGGGTCACCGATTGTATTGATTCCAAAGAAAGATGGCACTTGGCGTATGTGTGTTGATTTCAGGGCCTTGAACAAGATAACGGTAAAGAATCATTACCCACTCCCAAGAATAGATGATTTTCTAGATCAGCTGAAAGATGCTCGATATTTCACTAAGCTAGAATTGCGCAGTGGATATCATCAAGTAAGAATTGAAGAAAGTGACATTTGGAAGACAACCTTTAAAACCAAACAAGGACTCTTTGAGTGGCTTGTCATGCTGTTTGGTTTGTGCAATGCACCTGCAACTTTCATGCGGGTAATGGATGATGTCTTGCGTCCTTTTCTTGATGATTTCATTATTGTCTACTTAGATGACATCTTAATTTTCAGCAAGTCTAGAGAAGATCATGTCATGCATGCTAGAAAAGTACTTGATGTTTTGAAGAAGAATCAGTTATTTCTTAAAATGTCAAAGTTTGAATTTGGAAAGACTTCTTTGGTTTATTTGGGACACATAGTAGGAGGAGGTGCTTTGAGAATTGATCCTGCTAAGATTGAGGCTATTGTGAAGTGGCCTACTCCCAAATCCATAACAGAGGTAAGAAGTTTTTTGGGTGCAGCTCAATATTGGAGGAAGTTTATCTCTAACTTCTCTTCTATAGCAGCTCCTATGCATGCAATGACAAGTGTAAAGCATGCTTTCCAATGGGGAGGCACACAGCAAAAAGCTTTCGAATCTTTGAAAGAGAAGATTAGTTCAGCTCCAGTCCTTGCATTACCGGATTTGAGACAGCCATTTGAGATAAAAACTGATGCTAGTGATTATGCTATGGATGCAGTTCTTCTACAACATGGTAAGCCTATTGCTTTTCATTCTGAAACTTTTAATGGTGTTGTTGTAAATTATTCTACATATGATAAGGAGTTGTATGCGTTGGTACAAAGCGTCAAAAATTGGAAACACTACTTGATGGGAAAAGAAACTGTTATACATACCGACCATCAGCCCTTACATTACTTGCAATCACAAAGCAAGTTACAACAGTCACGACACTTCAGATGGATGGGCTTCTTGCAACAGTTCCGTTTGGTAATAAGGTATAAGAAAGGTACTTTGAATAAGGTTTCTGATATGCTTTCAAGGCCTATTATTGGTGCTGTTACTTTACTTAAGAATGATTCCATTGTACATGATAGTTACATAGAACAATATTCATCTGATGATGACTTTAAAGATGTGTATGCTAACTTGAGTAAAGGAAATCACGTAGAGGAAACTGACTATCACATGCATAACAATTTGCTGTTTCATTTGGGAAAGTTGTGTATACCACAGGGGGAGAGGATAAATGTCATAAGAGAAGCTCATTCTTCACTTATTGCTGGCCATTTTGGTGTGAGCAAAACAGTTGCACATCTACAGAGGTATTGTTATTGGCCTCGCATGGTAGATTCTGTTTCAAGGTTCATAAGAGGTTGTTCATTATGTGCTACAAGCAAGCCTAGCAATAGGAAGCTTGGTTTGTATACTCCTTTGCCGGTACCTTCTAGACCATGGGAGAGCATCTCTATGGATTTTGTAGGAGGTTTGCCAAAATCTCGAAAGCAGCATGATTATTTATATGTAGTAGTTGATCGTTTCAGCGAAATGTGTAAACTTATGCCTTGTAAGAAAACTATAACTGCTGAACAAACTGCTGAATTATTTTTTCATCATGTATGGATTCACTTTGGTTTGCCTACTTCCATTATTAGTGACAGGGATTCCAGATTTGTGGGGAATTTTCGGTCCAACCTATGGGAGATGATGGACACAAAGTTGAAGAAAAGTACTGCTTTCCATCCGCAAACAAATGGACAAACCGAAGTTGTGAACAGAACCATTGTGCACCTCTTGAGAGGTTATTGCAGCAAGCATTCCAAGCTTTGGGATGAACATTTGCACTACATACAACATGCTTACAATCGTGCCAAACACTCTTCCACAAACACCTTATCGTTTGAAGCTTGTTTTGGTTACTTCCCAAAATCACCTCTTGATTTCATTCTTGAGAAAGATGTTGCCATTGAGGGACATAGTGACATTGACAAAGCTCATTCATTCATTGAAATAATTCAGCAAATACATTAGAAAATGCAAGAACAACTTGAGAAGAGTCAAGGAAAGTACAAGGAAAGACACGACAAGCATAGAGTCGATCACAAGTTTCAAGAAGGGGATGAGGTATGGCTGTACATTAGTAAGGAAAGGATGCAAGGAGAAGGTAAAAAGCTGAAGCCTATTCATTATGGTCCATTTAAAATCCTCAAGAAGGTTGGAAATAATGCTTTTCAATTAGATTTGCCTTCCTACATGCAAATGTATTTTGTTGTCAATGTGGAGAACTTACATTTGTATGAACCTCCTTTGATTGCTGATCATGAAAATGTTGTTCAGCTACCATCTATAGAAGATTTCTCACCAGAATTCTTAGATGAGCTGAAAGAAGATACAATCCTTGACAGAAGGACACGCACTTCAAGGAGGGGCAGTGTAGATTATGTTCGGGTTGGTTTCAGAGGCAGCAAACCGAACAAGGCAAAGTGGATGGAGGTGGATAGAGTGAGGGAGCTGTACCCTCACCTCTTTAACAGGTAGTTGAAGGTTTTTGGTGTCCAAAATCTTCCCAATGGGGAGGCGTGATCAGGTGCTCATGTCCTAAGTGTTGTAAAATGCTCAAAATTTAAAGTGCTTAGAACTGGTACAAAGTTGAATGACTGGAAATTTCTCATCTTCTCAATTCCGGCGCCGCAAACGGTTCGAAAAACGGCCGCCGTATGAGGAAGTTATGGCAAAAAGAAGAATTTGTCCATAACATTAGAAATTTTAATTTTTCAAAAAAAAATTAAAAAGGGAATATTCCGCCTGGCACAAAATCCGAGGCAACCACCAAACATTAAATGTAACTGCAGTTAAGTTGGTGGAATTTGGGCAGGAGCACCAAATTTGACGGACCCGCCATAATTGGCGGAGCAATCTGGAGTTAACTAAAGTTAGCTGGAGTTTTTCTAGGGGAAAACTAGAGAAACTTTAAATGGCCATAACTTTGGCTAGAAAAGTCGGTTTTGGACGATTTTTTTTTTATTTTGGGTATTTTCGACCTTTTGAAGCCATTGGTGCAGGTCTTATAGCCATCCGAGGTCATTTTTAGAGGTTTTGGAGCCGTGAAAGTTCTAGGAGCCACTAGGGCCCAGTTTTGTGAAGACTGGATAGGGTTGCAGGTATCCATTGGAGGTGATCAAATAGTCAATCCTAAAGGATTCAAGTGTTCTGAATCCATTATTACCATCTATTTATCCTATAGATGCTTCTATTCAGCTGTATTTTCAATTTGATCATTTAATAAAAACAAGGACAAGCCCGGTTCAGAGCTTTGGACCCAGTAGACGTAGCCCTGGAGGGGGCGAACTGCTTTATCAAATTCTTTTGCATTTGTGGTTGATTTATTTTTCAGAACAAATTCATTTTAATGTGTTAACAGTAAAAGGAAATATCTCTGCTATGCTTAAATGGGTCATAAACAGCTGAAAATTTCATGTGTTTTCTTTCTACAAGACATGGAAATCTTTTAAACATGTTTAATTCTGAATTGAATATCTTGCAAAAAAATTTCAAGTAGTTTCAAATTCAGATCAGTGACTTCCGGTTGATCCGCATTCGGATTTTCATCTCCATGAGAACCTAGAAGATCTTGCTATCACATATCCATTTCGCATCCTTTGTGGCCCAGAGTGAAGCATACCTCGCGGCCTCTGGTAATTCTTTTTCAATGATGGGGAATTGATTGTCCTCTAGCAATTCCCCTGCTACGAGCACTATGGACAACAACAACCATTCATAGTGGAAGGTTTTACCTTGCTCCTAAGCTTCGCAACAATTTTGTAAGAACTCCGTGTGGAGGAATGCAGACCAATTAGACTGGACCCCCTCGACGCACTGCTCTACCAGTGCGATCACTTGTGTAGGTACCTTGTCTGTGCGACACTTCCGCATAAATTTCCTGCTAGGATTTGGGTTGCTAGACGTACTCCTTTATCCTTGATCCTAGAGATGGCATATCCCTTCTTGTTGTTCTCCAACTTGTAATTCATCTTCATGGCTTCTGTGATGGCCAAATCACTACCCTTCCCTTCTGATATGGTCACGAGGTCATTTCCTTTGTATGCTAGCCCGGAAATGTGATGATTCAGGTCTGTCGTGATGGGGATGGGCTCCTCCAGCCATAGATACCCATCATGCACCAGGCAGAGTAGCTGCCTGATGACAAAAATGGCTATTGGGGTGCAGTGGAAATGCGGCACCCATAGTAGGTTCAGTAACTCGACCTTTTCCACTCTGTGCAATGATTTCCATAGCTCTAACGTTGTCACCACCCCCATAGTGTTCTGCTTCATCAGGTTCCCGGTCTCAAGGTGAGGGAACTTTTCTTGGTGAGAGAGGTCCCAATCTTCAAATTTCATGGTTGGCACGTGGCCTAGGTGCGTGCCTTCAAGCATAATGCCATCTGGGAGGAGCGGGTTCTGGAGCAAATTCTTGGTCTCGTCTAGGTCGTTGGGCACTTTGGCCTTCTCTTTTCGTGGGAGGATGTAGGTGGGCAATTTTGTCATAAAGTGCGTAGGTGGAATATCGACCTCCATGTCTTTGTCTTCTTCCTCTGTGATAATGAGGGCCCGCAAATTTTCTTCTTTCTCATATGTTTCTATCGTGATAGCTTTCCCCTTCTCCTCCATCGATAGTTTGCTGCGCAGTGTGTTCCTCAGGGACACACACATGAGAGCCATTGCTTGTTTATCCTTCTTGGGTCATCGTGTACGTGGGGATTTCAATATCCCTACCACAGTGTCGGCGCCTTCTCAAACATCCTCCACAGTTGGGGCCTACATGACCTCACCGGCGGTCACCTCGTCTATCCCCAGACCATCCTTAGCTACTGTCATTGTCTCCATGCTGCAATTGATCAATCGTGAATTCAGAGGCTTAATCAACTCTTGGATCACAACACTTAGGGCTCTGTTCAACCACTCAATTCACAAATTCCCAAGTGTTGTCTGCTGGGCAGCCCTTTACATTTTATAGTGCCTTTTGAATTTGAATTTGACCATTCCCACCAATTCTGGTTCATTAATGCTTTCTTGGCAGCAGATTTTCCCAAATATTGTTCATAAATCGCGTCTTAAATGTTCACTGACTACTCCATTTGACCTTAAGTTGATCATTCCATCATGAATAGTGACTTCAACGGTCACTTTCTGGCCAATCCGCCTGGTAGCGTAGTCCCCCATGAGCATACGTGGACCTTGTGACTCTCTACTTCTGTGCTCATCTCCAACATCGTGTAGCTCTTGGGTAGGATATTTTATAGTCCCACGCTCCCTTCAAACTTCCTGGAGCACTAAGACTATCCTCCTCTTGGCTAGTTAGGTGGTCACACCACCCGTGTGGAGTTACATCCTATCCTTCATCATGGTTCCTAGAGAGTCCCCACCTTTTATTGTTACAGTCGTCATCGTGCACTTCACCATTTGCAACATGCTACCCTAGTCATTGTGTTTAGTAATATTCGGTCCAAGCCAAGGCATCAAACTGATGAATTCACGGTAATAGGCCATAAACTTGTCATTGTGATCGCACGCCTCCTGCCTTACCACTTTGGTCTTTTTGCCTAGAAAATATCTCTTTATTTCGTCCTCCACCTTCTTGACTTTCGCATCCATCAAAGCACTTTTCTTCCTCAAATGTATCCTTTCTTCTTCAAGTTTTTCGAGTTTGAAGTTTCCCTGTTGGATTTCTTCCTGAAAACCCATGCGTTCTATTTCTTGTAGCTATGTGATCCTTTCCTTTCGGGATTCGCGGACCATTGTATCTACATGTACTACTCTGCACAGACTAGTCTTTGCATACTTTATAGGGATCACAGATTCTTCTTCATACTTCAGCTTCAGATGTTCTCACATGGTCAGGGTTTTGCACATGGTCCTATAAACCCATAGAACCGTTGGTACACGTAGGCCCCAGTCAGTTCGCTTCTCATGGTGGACCACATTCAGCACTTCGCGTACTTTGTCAAAAGCTTCCACATGGATAATATTTAACGTGCTTGGTCTTATCATGCCTTGTTGTTCACACCATCGTCTTGCCCACTCCTACTTGTTGGTCATGTTACCCATCATGAGGACAGTGTGCATTTGTGTAGGTTGTGCAACATACTCCTATACCCATCTGGAGAGGTGGCATGCAGGCTGTTTTGTCCATCATACACGGCTTTCATCCACGTCTGAGGCTTTCCAAACCACATGCATATCATCCTTCTACATTTGCACCAATCCTCAAACCTTCTTTGATGCATACCCCACCACCTTGTGGGCGTAGTGCGCAGTGCCCATTTCAGAGGGTCGAAACGTTGTTGTTTCAGTACTTCTATTTTAAATTTATACAGGGAATCATCCACCTCATTCAATTTGTCATACATAAGTAGATCTCTTACTTTTGTTGCCACGCAACGTAGTGACCTTATCATCATGTTGCAATTGAGCATCATTACCTCCTGTAACTGGTTCTGCCATCGTTTTATCTCTTCATTTGAATCTGAAGTGCAGGAGCTTTCGTGCTCCCACGAGATCCTGATATCCGCGGTTGGATTCAGCCAGTCCTACTCCCAAGTAGTTGTCTTGTAAATATAGTCTAGATTGTCGTCACTGTCATAGTCGTGCACTGGCTTTGTGTAGCGCAATCTTTCTGCAGGGTCTAAACGTACCACTACATGCAGTGACTTTTTCTCAAAAATCATTTTGCACTCCTTTATATTTATCACTCTGTTCATGTCGATGACCTAGTCTATTCCCAGTAGCATTGTATAAAGAATACTATCATCAAAAATATCTATTACTTCGAAATCTACAAGAGTACTTGCACCTTCGATATCCACAATTATTCCTTGCATTCTTCCCACAGGTAGGATCTTTTGTTGGTTCGTCGTTCACAGCTGGATTGGTGACCATTTGTAGTGCAGGCCTGCCCATGCACTCACATGTCTAGTTTGGCAGGACATTTGGGTCCGATCCTAGATCCAGAATCACTTGATCCATTTCATAATGCCCTATCTGCGCAGTCAATCTCATTTCCCTTTCTCTTCACGTTGTGTGCTTCCCGAGCTTTTGGACTATGCGCTGTTCTACTAGTGCAGTCCCAACACATCTAGTGATGAGTTCTTGTAGTCCCTTCACAACTTTGCTATCACACAACAACTTCATGCATGTCTCCAGAAAGGTAGTAAGCATTGATGGCTCCACTTCCAGTTCCAATTTGTCTTTACTACCTAAAGTGGAGGCCTCTGTGAAGCTTTTATTAGCTTCCATGAATGTATCCTTAGCACGCTCCAAATCAAATTTTGGTTCCTTCGTCGAAGCCTTATGAACCAATGCACTCTCTTCAGGTTGCTTGCATTTATCGTCTCCTATTGTAATACCACTTCAAAGCATGATTTTTACATTCAGGACTTCCTCGCACAACTGAGACCTCATCATTTGCAGGTTCTGAGTGGGGGGGAGGTTGGAGTGTTCCTTTATCATGCAGCCTCGCTATCAGCGTGTGACAGTCCTCATCTCATGATCAAACTAGGTACAATATAAGCACAATGCTCTTGTCGAATTTCTACAATCACGGGCATAATGCCCAGCCCTCCGCAATTGTAATAGATCAGCTATCTGCGACCTCTTCCTAGTCCCATTCCACCTCGACCTCCTCCGCGCCCCTGAAATCTAGCGTATGCCATCCATACATTTTGATCGAGGGCTCGTGTTTTGGTCTTCACTCTATAGTTAGGAATTTGATCCATCATCATTTCATAACTTCTACAGGTATGCTCATCGTGGCCTACTATCCTGCAGAAATTACAAAACAACTTCTAGGAAGTCTGTGTATACTTCTATAATACATGGCAGTTATCTATATCATGCTTCCCTCCTATCTAAAAAATCATGCGCCATAATGTAGGCATTGCGCTCAGTCCTACTTGTGCCTTTGGTCTCAATGGAATTGGCCCTCCTCCCCCTAGGTAGTTTGCAAAGACTAGACAATGGTCCTTGTCATGTCCCTGGCCTTCGCACTTTATGCACCATACCTCCTTGCGCACTTCTGGGCAAGTTTTCCTGTCCTCTTTCAAACTCTGCATCTCGAGGCAAAATTTTTTCAACTACATGTGGATCTATTGAACTCCCAGGTTAGGATCTTGTATTGGGGTCTCCTGCAATCTCATTACGATCTCTAAGGCCTTGACTTGAGTGGATAGCTTTTGCTATGACAACGTTGTCCTTAGATGTGGTGTTAGTGATGCTACAAACCATGCATGGTGTTGTCCATCCTTCAAGGTCATGTTAGCTTCACGAATCATGCCCTTTAGTCTCTGATCTAGCTCACAGGGGGTCTCGCCTGGAAGCATCACGATCTCCTTAAATCCAATAATCGACTGTGTCTCTGACTTTGGGCTGCTAAATTTCATGTTTAGTGCAGCTTGGATATCCGTGATCCCAGAATTTGGATTGTCATTGGAATGCTTAATGTACCACATCAGTGTGTGATCCTGCAAAGCGCTAACCAGTGTTTCTTGATTTATATTTTCATCCGTAACTCCCCGTGCTTCCCATACAACCTTTACCATGAACGAAAACTAGTCTGGGTCTTCGTTCCCTACTCCTTTGAACACTTGCAACTTTATCGTGCTTTCCATATTGAACAGTGGTGGTGGCAGAGGTGGTTTGGGCGAAGACGAGGGTGAATATGGTGAAACTGGTGGTGGTGTATGTGGATGTGGTATGCACAGAATTCGTTGCTTTATCAAACTGATCATACTTCTTGGTGAGATCTTCACGAGATATTCCTCGCTTTCATGCAGAGGTGAAATCAAGGGGCTAGTTTCTAGCTCTGTGCTACCTTCATTTTTGTAGATCCTTCCACTTTGCATAGCCCCAAACATCAATTTATTCGCATAACCCGCTTTTCAAATAGTAGAATTTTAATCCAAGTGTTCAAATATTTAATGTACCTACCTTGCAGTCCCTTGAGAAAGTGTCGTTTCACCTCGTTGTAGCTGACTGAAGTATCTACCATGAATTAGGTGAGAAACCATCCTATAATTTGATCGAGCCAATGGTCCACACCACGTGCGATCTTGTCTTCTGATGCTTCCAGTCTATGCACCAACTCAGGAGTCCACACAATGAATTTGTCGAGCCTACACCTTCCTTGACTATATGCTAGTTTCAGAATCCACTCATATAACTTAGAGGGGAAGGATGCAAAGAAAATTGCGTGGATTTTCATATATAAGTAGCAAACTATCCACTCTTCCTTTGATAGTCGTGGATTCTGGTTTTCCTATGCCGTGAACTCATGAATATTTTTGTCCAACTACTCTTCAATTCCTTTGTTTGTCAGATTCCAGTGATACGACATCCGATATCTCTTATGCAGATCCTGGTCCTGGCAACAAAACCATTTGTTGGCTTATTGGGGCCTTACCTAGGATCAGAGTCTATTTAGCCAAACAAATCCAGGTACTACTGGCCCTTTCGGCAACACTCCATGGATCGCAAGCTCAGGTCTCACCCAAAGTAGTATGGGAGGGTGCTAGAACCAAGTTTCCACACCCTAGAGATGTTTGATGAGTTCAAGTGGTCCGCGGTTTGACCCTGTGCGCAGGTTGTTTCACGCACTTTCCCACACCCCGCAACTTGGTATACTACCTACGTGCAACCCTACTTAGGGGCTAATCACTGTGCTTCTACGTTATTACCTGAGAATTTACTGGTATTCAAATGTTAGTGATTATTATAGCTTTAAGTTATACTTAACAACATAAATCATTCATACAGGGGCACACAGTAAATAAACATTGAATTTGGAAATTAAACATGTATTTACCCAAGACCAAATACACAAAATTATGATAAAACTTCTCTTTATTAATTCCTTCCTCATTTACAAACTCGACTCCACCTTGCGCACTCAGCTACAGGGGTCCGCGCACTTAGTTGCGAACTACTAGGCCTCTATGCACTCAGTTGTAGAGCCTTCTCCTATTCTACGACCCAAAGACACACTTCGCACTATGACTCAATCATTTAGACTTTTCATTCTTCTCTTCTATTATCTATCTTTTTCTACATTTAGAGCCTCGCTCTATTATACAATCCCATGGTCTGCAGACCATGGGTACGTCTATCTAGCCAACATTACATTACAAAACCAGGGTGGACAACCCTATGACTCTATTATACTCTCACACCCCATGCTTGCAATTCGCGGAGCTTTACAAGAAAATTTGGTTAGAACTTGGGCTTTCAGCCTTGGGGGGGATTCCATGCCTAACATCAATTGAGGTAGTTAGGGTTGGTGCTTGGTCTCAGATATTGTGCAATACATAGTTGATGCTAGGCTGAGGAAGAAGATCGCACAGTTTGGGATCTCATTGAGCTAGGCTGAGGGGTTGGTCACTCATTCAGCCAACTACATAGTTCTAGAAAATATATGGGACTCAGTGATTGTGCAGTTCTGGGAGTCAAGGGTTGGGCTTGAGCACTAAGGTTGTGAAATGCACAGTTCTGGGAGGCAAAGACTACCCATTGTGTAGTGCCAAGTGACAATATTGTTGCTTAAGGGCTGAGACAAGGCAATTTGTAGCTTAGGATTGTTAGATGAGGCTAAGTTGTTGGGAGCTTTATGAAATTTAGATAAGTGAGGGATCAATGAAGCTGATGTGGACACTGATAGAAATTACATGTGACAATACACATAGACACTTGGAAACATAGTGTAGATCATCCAAAACATATGAACACATACTTCCCTTAATGTGACAACTTATGACAACTGCGACACTAGAGATAGACATTGCAATGATAATGACGAAACTTGTGCGATAGTGCATGAATCTTTTGAAATGAGTGTGAAACATGCTTACGTGATAAGAAAAACTTAGTATCACAAAGATTTCCCCTTGAAAAAAAACAAAACTCAACTTTACATGACAAGTGGAAATTCCCATACCAGAAGACGACATTTGCTATATGAAGATAAAAATGTGAATGAGAATTGTGATATATAAAAAATGGTGAAAAAAACACATGGTAGATGAAAGATAACATGAAAATGACACTAGTTATAGGGAAATAAATTGAACACGACATCTAAAAACATGAAAGCGACACTCTTGAAAATAAAGGTGCGTGGGTGCGACAAATTAAAAAATTACTGAAATAGAAGTAGAAACACAACTATAATGTGAGAAATGGCTGTCATCAATGCGTACAGACTGTCGACATGGATTGGACATTGTAGAGGCATAGTCTTGGTAGGAAAGTGTTATTCTTGTCTAAGCTCACATAAAATAATGCGCTTATGCACTTGTTGTAGACTGAGCTTGTATGAGAAATTAACTTCAACACTTCCAGTCCAAGAAGGTAGCAGAAAATGATCATTTTACCAAGCAGTGACTATGAAATGACCAATCGTAAGATCCACAGAAGGCTCCAAAATTCGAGTGAACACAAAATTTTGGAGGTTGTTTTTCATAGCGACAACACTTGGCGAGACACTAGTAGAACTCCATCTTCTCTGCCTTGGCCAATTGTTTTATGCAAGGTCTATTTCTTCAGGAAGTATTGATTGATCATTGATATTACCATGGCTTCCCTACTTACCCCATGCATAAACATAGACCCTTCAATTCCTTACCGAGTTAAACATAAACATGAGATCAACGATTAGACAATGTTTTGAATCAGGATAAGCTAATGAAGTTCACGAGATTTAGATTTTCATAGTATTATTTTTCATCTCTCATGTTGCTCTGCTACCAACATGCCTAGACAGTACCCCGATGGAGTGAGTTCAAGAACACAAACATTGCTCCACTTCCAGTGAGCTTGTATATTACCCCAACGAAAATTCTTGCTTCACCTTTCATCACGGGAAGCCTTTCTCTTCTTTCGCCTTTATTTATTTATTTAAAGATGACTTTTCATTGATACTTATCTATTTATGGGTAGAAGAGGGATCCTAACTTATTGAGACCAGGAGATGTTTTTCCTTCATAGAAGCATACATAACACCTTTGATATTGGTTTGCTCATTTATATTTTCCCCTTGTCCTTCTCTACTTGATTGGATCATCTTGAAAACACTAAAACATAAAAACCTGAGTGTATGCATAAGGTTTAGAAAATATACATGGAGGTCATGGTTCAACATAAGTATTTCTTAACACAAGGACCACATTTTTTATCTAAACATCATCAACCAAAAGATGTAACCAATACAAGGAAGTAGGACAGAGAGTTAGCCAAATGTTGTAGTGTCACAAAGTCCTTTTCTATTTTTCCGCATGCCCTTCTGAGCCAATAAATAATCTTCATGAAACATCTTATTAATGAAAAAAAGGAAAATACATGACACAACAAGAAATAAAAGCTGAAGCATAAGAAAAAGAAGCTAAACCAAAGCATAATGCAAGAGAAAAGTAAGAAAAGATAAGAGAGAGTAAAGAGATTAAGTACGTGATGAATGAGAGAAATGGGAAAACTAAGATGTAACTAATCCTACTCCTAACCTAACAACTAATAGGTTGGTATCACGTATAATGAAATTTCTAATGTAGCCACCATAATCATTCTTGACCTGCAATCACAAAGATATGATCAACTAAAACAGATATAAAGTAGCGTGCATGAGAAAATATGAGAGCTCGAATAACTTGCAAAACAATAGGAAGGCCTTGCCCGTAGGAAGAAAGACGTGTCACAGCTTATAATTTCATCCAATTCACATTCTTACAATTTCAACGGAAACGATAATCAGAAAAACCTCAAAGACATTTTGCGAATGCACCTTCTTCTCTGTCGTCCTGCTTAGCAAGCATGAGAAAAGGTCGAATTTTTTTTATTACAATGGAGATTCCCAGGTAAGATTGCTCCAACCATTAAATGATTGGATCATAATATTCATGATGATCCTCTTCAAAACCTTAATATTCATGATGATCCTCTTCAAAACCTTGAACTCTTTGAAAATATGGATTTTCAAATAGAGGCACGGGGTTATAATAAGAATATTGTGAGGGAAAATAGATTTGATCATATTCAGCAGTCATGTTGAGATATTAAGGACTTGACATAAGCATTAGTAGAGTTTAGCATGCCTCAATGGCTCAACAATAATATGCATAGTGATATTTTGAATGATGAAGATCGAAGGATGTAAAACAAGTGTCATTGAATGTATTGGTGAGAAAATGATAAAACGAATGACAATCATCAAAGGCAGAATAATGATAAGTTAATTAAAGCATTAGATTCCCATTCTGTAATTAACAAATATAAATCAATTTGAATAGTTTCATCAATGTTCTTCATTGTAGAATTGTTTTCCTCGTGTGACAAGTATAACAAACCATTTTCTTGTGATTGGTTACACATTGTAATAACATTGTAATTGTCGAGAGAAGTAAATAGGAATGCTAGTATAACAATCACATGAAACTAGTTAGGGTAAAACAAGTGAAGAAGAATTTGATTCATCAAATAATCCATGCATTGATTGATGCTCAAGGGGATTTAAGGTGCAGTGAAGAAAATGATTAGCATCAGAATATTTGAAACAAGGATGAGGAGATGATTGTTTTCAAAAGAGTGTGATAGTTGTGACTACTTTGGCCAAAGATAATCTTTAAAATAATAAACTTTTAAATTTGATTATTTTATGATAGATAGGAATTGCAAACCCGATTTTGATATAGGAGATTTTCATGAAGGTGAAATTTCTTGAATTTGATCATAAATCAGATCTTGAAATTTGAGAGATCATATCCGCAATGGAAAGTATATTTCAAGAAATATTTTACAATGCCAAATGAAGATTTTTGTGAAGAAAACCATATCTGACGTAAGTCAGGGGTATTACTAGAACTAAATCCTAACATAACCATCAACAAAAGTTGAAGTGCCCCGACTCCCTGGCAAGTCCTGAAACATTCCAAAATTATAAAATTGCATCCTGAAGGTTGAACCATATCGCACATTGTGTGAGGATAACTTCTTTCACTGATCTTGATGAGATCACTATTAATCGGGTGGAAAGCATCTGTATCACTAATTTGATCATATTTTTCAACTTCAACAACTAGATTAGTCATGTTAAAAGATTCATACTAGAAATTGCACCAAATGTTGCAAAGGAAATGTCGTAAGGCATAAATTCGAGAAGCATCATGATATATAAACAATCATTGAAGATAAAAACTAGTAAAAAAAATGGAATTGAAGAATTGTGATTAGTCATTTAAACAACTAGGCAATGTTCATTTCTTTTTTGGAATAACATCCAAAATATTAAATGCACACTACAAATTGGTGACATGATTCACTAGGATCGTAATATTAAATGCACACTGCAATGCTCTGTATCTATTAGATAATGGAAAACGATAATTCATAGAAACAAAACTAATTTTCCATCTTGAGTCATCATGAAACATAATCATAATGATACTGAATGAAAATATGTCTAACATACTAATCTACTGCTTTACCAACCAATTACTATGGATGAGAAAGCGGTCTAACTTTTCTGCAATGTGGGAAATGTCACTTCTCCAATTTTTCCAAGTATACTTACCATTTTTTGAAAACCATTAAGAAGCTCCCAATCACTGATGACATCTTCCATTCTTTCACAGTGAAGATCCCTTACAATGCTTCCACCATGTTTTTCAAAATTGAAAATCATTGTGTTAAAATCACTTCCTATCACATTATCTATGTGCTAGTGACCCTCCTTTATAAGTGTTAAAGAGTACCAAAAATCTCATTTTTCACTCTACAATACTGGAACATAGAGACATTTATAAGGGACAATGATTCTTTTGACTACTTATCTTCTACTTTGAAAGCCACCCAGAAACATAATTTGACATTATATATTAGCGTTAATCGGTATTTTTACCAAAGGCTGCAAATGTCACCAAAATCTCCCTGAGATCTTTGCGCTACACCCAAGGTCCCAAACTATTTTTCCAAATTGTTTGTGACAAGGCCATGGTCTCTTCTTCAGCTAGTTTTATTTCTTGGAGAAATAAGACCTGCAGTTTCCTCAAATTCACTAATTATTTTACTTCTTTTACTACCTTTGGTTTGATGAGGTCTCCAAGTCCCCTAATATTCAACGATGTAATTTTCATTTAGACTTTCAGAGAGCATACTTACCTCCTCCAGCCTTACATCTCGCATTTTCTTTGTTGCTCACGTTTCGAAGAAATTTTGTGATCTGAGGTTGGTTTCCAAGTTTGATAGTTTGCTTTGATTTAGCCTCTCTTGTATCTTTCTTAGAAAAACATGGTGGAAGCATTGTAAGGGATCCTCACTGTGAAAGAATGGAAGATATCATCAGTGAGTTGGAGCTTCTCAATGGTTTTCAAAAAAGGGTAAGTATACTTGGAAAAATTGGAGATGTGACATTTCCCACATTGCAGCAAAGTTAGACCGCTTTCTCATCCATAGTAATTGGTTGGTAAATGGCATATAATGTCTTTCTAGTATTCTGGCTCAAGGGGATTCTGATCACAAACCCATCAGGTTGGATTTGGACTCTCCATAAGATTTAGATCTGATTCCTTTCTGGTTTAATCCAGGGGGGCTCCAGAAGGAAAGGGAGGCTGACCTGATAACTCATGCTTGGGCTATGCCAGTTCGCAGGTCTCTTACCTTTGTTTGGGAATAAAATATGAAGGAGGTGAATTATGCTCTTAGAACCCGGGACAATCAATTACAGGCCCCTGCAGCAAGAGATAAAAGAACTAATTCAAAAGATCGAAGATCATCAAGGCTTGATGGAGTCCAGACCAATCACTCACAAGAACTTAGAAGAAGAAAAAAACCTAGTAACCAAATATTTAAAATCAACAGGAAAGGAGGAAGAATACTGGCATCTGATGTCTCGAAGCCTCATGTGATATAAATACATCCTTTTTTCACAAGCATACTAAATAAAGAGAAACTAGGAATCGAGTAAAGGAAATTTCTTCTCGAGGTCACCTTAAAATATGTTTTTTCTAGGAAATTAAGAGAGGACTTTTGCTTCTTCAAGAATCCATATTCTAGGGACAAAGTAAATGGCTCGGAAATGTAGAAATACTTCATCTCATGTCTCACCTCCATTGTTTTGTATCAGGAAAATTCTCATCTTGTTAAGCCGATTAAGGAAGATGACGCAATTGAAACCATCTAGTCCCTAAACATGGTTAAAGATCTGGGACTGGATGACTTCTTTATAATTTTTAATGTGAATGCTTAACTCCTCCATATTTAAATGAAGGTTTGGGGGCAATACCAACTCATCCTTTTTAGCTCTAATTCTGAAGGAGACATAGTTGTCCTCATTCTCTCGATTCTGGACAATCTCAATGTGTAATTTGGCCTAGAAGTTTCTAACAAAAAATTTAGCTATTATGCTCAAAAAGATTTTCCCTACAATCATATCAAAAAACCAAGTTGGTTTCATGAAGCATCGATAAATCATAGACAACATCATTCTTGTTCATGAGGTGATTCATTCAAGAAAGAAATGGGGTTAGCTGGGTATGATTATCAAACTTGACATGGAAAACACCTTCAATAGAATCCATCACTCCTTTTTATTCTCGGTGATGGAAAAGTTGGGTTTCTGTAATGAGTTCATAAATTGGACTAGAGATTGTATTGGAAGCCTGTGGATAGCTCCTTTAGTAAATGGACTCCCCTGTAATCTCTTCTCCACGTCTAGGGGTTTGAGGCAGGCTTTCAATACAAGCTCACTCCTTTTTATTCTTGGTGATGGAAAAGTTGGGTTTCTGCAATGAGTTCATAAATTGGACTAGAGATTGTATTGGAAGCCTGTGGACAGCTCCTTTAGTAAATGGACTCCCCTGTAATCTCTTCTCCACGTCTAGGGGTTTGAGGCAGGCTTTCAATACAAGCTCCTAGTAGTAGAAACCTTAATATATTAGTGGCAGAAAACTTAATAAGGAACCTAGAGATGGGAAGAAGGGAAGGGAAGGGAGAATATGAGGACTAAGTATAGAAAACAACAATAAATATGTGTATCATTCCCAGTTTGCTGACGATACATTGTTGTTAGGGGGAGCCTCAAAAATTATTGCTCGACGATTCAAACCAGTGTTTGATCAATATCTAGACCTGTTGGGGGGCTTCATTGATAAAACAAAGAGCCTAATCATAGGATGGAACTATCCACTTCAAAATATTAATGAAATTGTGATGGTTTTGGGATTCCCTTTAGAATGGAATGGAAATTATTTAAATATCTAGGAATCCCCATTTTGATCGGTGCCTCTAATATGAAGAGTTGAATCAATACCTTAAATAAATTTTCGAAGAAATTTCAAGCCTCGGGTGCTCAATGGCTCTCTTCATTAGGATGTGTTGTGATAGTTAAATATGTTCTATCGTCGCTTCCTGTCTACCTATACTCTGACCTTCTAGACCCAAAAGTTGTGCTCAATCAGATGAGCTTGTTAATTCACAAGTTTCTATGGCAAGGAGGGAGGAATAGTGAAAGAAAATTCGATTTAGTAAACTGGAATGTAATTTGTCTCCCAATGGTTAATGGGGGATTGGCAGTCTAAGACCCTCTATTTATGAATATTGCTCCTAGAGCTACAATCGTTTGGATACTTATTTCAGATTTCAGTGTGTGGTGGAAATTTGGCTTTCTGCCGGAATATTCAACAAGAATTCTCTTCTCAGGGTAGAATCAAATTATTGGGCAGGTCTAGGTTTTACTATTTGAAAGCTGTGAAAGGAAGCAACCCCTCTTATTATTGATCACCTTAGTTGGAAACGGGGAAACAGGTCTTGCTTATATATTTTGAGATAACAAATATTTCCAAATATCCTATTGAGTGGAAGTGAAGAATTCAAAATCCTCGGTCAGTGGATGAAAAAAAATGGTTTTTCTCAAATTAAAGGGCATATAAAAATGGGATATCAAAGGGGTATGGAAGGGTTGGATCAACCTAGAGCTGGTGATTCATTTAAAGCTGGTTTGGGAAAATTAGACTTGAGTGATAAATGGTTGTTTATAGGAGCTGCCTAAACCTGTAGCAGACTTCCCTCCCCTGCCGAAGTCTGCTGTACAATTCAGTCAGAGTGTTGATTGATCTGGAACTCTGACTGTTTTGGATGATCTGGTTTAATTTAAAATTGGGCAAAACAAACCAATGGAATCATTCCAACACAAAGAATTTTCACTGTGCCTGAAATTCTTGCTGGATTCTTGTCAAATTTGTGGTTGGAAAGAGGGTCTGTTTGCTATACAATTAACGTACTCTATTGTTCATGAGTAGCATGGTTTTTGTACCCCAATGAGCTTGTCAAATATTTCTGAAATGATATTTTGAACAGGTCAATCCTCACAATCATCAGCTAAAGTTATGTAATTTTGGAAGTGCCAAAAGCTCTGGTGAGTTGTTGCACTGTGGTATAAGCATCCAATTGAATTGTCATTGTCCTCTTTTCACCTTACACGTTTGCAAATATGCCTCTTTTCACCTTAAGCTATTTGACAAAAATGGATTTACCATTTACACTCATATCCTATCAAACTCTGCTCGGAAATATACAAATCACTGTTGATTATATTCAAAGATTAATTAAATTTATACTCTAGGTAGAGGAATCATGGCAGAGCATGGCGCCTTTTGCCAATGTAACCAACCATGTATAATTTGCTCGTCACCTAGAAAAATAAAAATAATTCACCATCTCTGTCAGTAATATAGTGAAACATAATTTAAACCCTGAAACATAAACACAAGTAACCATATTAGCTGTCCTGGAGACCACCCACTTCACATCTGACGGTGAAACAATGCATTTTACAGGCACGGTTTTATGATTCTCGAGCTGAATAGAGATGACTTCCAAGGGCTCCATCCCTTTGAGGTTTCTTGAAACAATATAATCAACTTTCCCACATGATTAAATGACACAATTTATTAACTGTAGCCTCTTATTTCGTGTTAATAACACGAGTAAGCCTCTTGCGTTTGATGCTAAGTAGTTTGTCATATATCACCCACGCAAAACTCATAAAATGGGGATCGGTAGTACCAGATCCTTTCAAATTTGCACAGCCCCAATAATCTGGGTGACATGTTACATGATACCCAGTTGATGCCCTGGCACTTTGCTTATCAAAAAACCAAGTTGGTTTCATGAAGCATCGATAAATCATAGACAACATCATTCTTCTTCAGGAGGCGATTCATTCAAGAAAGAAATGGGGTAGCCGGGTATGATTATCAAACTTGACATGGGAAACACCTTCAATAGAATCCATCACTCCTTTTTATTCTCGGTGATGGAAAAGTTGGGTTTCTGTAATGAGTTCATAAATTGGACTAGAGATTGTATTGGAAGCCTGTGGATAGCTCCATTAGTAAATGGACTCCCCTGTAATCTTTTCTCCACGTCTAGGGGTTTGAGGCAGGCTTTCAATACAAGCTCGTAGTAGTAGAAACCTTAATATATTAGTGGCAGAAAACTTAATAAGGAACCTAGAGATGGGAAGAAGGGAAGGGAGAATATGAGGAGTAAGTATAGAAAACAACAATAAATATGTGTATCATTCCCAGTTTGTTGACGATACATTGTTGTTAGGGGGAGCCTCCAAAATTATTGCTCGGCGATTCAAACCAGTGTTTGGTCAATATCTAGACCTGTTGGGGGGCTTCATTGATAAAACAAAGAGCCTAATCATAGGATGGAACTGTCCACTTCAAAATATTAATGAAATTGTGACGGTTCTGGGATTCCCTTTAGAATGGAATGGAAATTATTTAAATATCTAGGAATCCCCATTTTGATCGGTGCCTCTAATATGGAGAGTTGAATCAATACCTTAAATAAATTTTCGAAGAAATTTCAAGCCTGGGGTGCTCAATGGCTCTCTTCATTAGGATGTGTTGTGATAGTTAAATATGTTCTATCTTCACTTCCTGTCTACCTATACTTTGACCTTCTAGACCCAAAAGTTGTGCTCAATCAGATGAGCTTGTTAATTCACAAGTTTCTATGGCAAGGAGGGAGGAATAATGAAAGAAAATTCCATTTAGTAAACTGGAATGTAATTTGTCTCCCAACGGTTAATGGGGGATTGGCAGTCTAAGACCCTCTATTTATGAATATTGCTCCTAGAGCTACAATCGTTTGGATACTTATTTCAGATTTCAGTGTGTGGTGGAAATTTGGCTTTCTGCCAGAAGGATCACAGCTATAAAAAAAACCCCACTGAAAGACATCGCTGCCAACATGAGCAAATATCCCAGCCCTGCATTCAGACCAAAAATGGCGGATTCCATGACCCTAAGTCCAATATTGACAATATACTCATGAACTCTGGAAATGCCCCTAACAGATCCGATTCAGGGCTTGGTCCTCGATATTGAAATAAATACAAAGCAGACCATTCCGATAGCGTATATTCTTCTCCAACTCATCCAAGACTGCCCTCCCTCCAGCATGTATACAGAAACGCTCAAATGCAAGCTTGAAATCAGGAATATACGCCTTGGTCTTCATCTTCAGAAGTTTTCTTCCTACACCAAAAACCGCTGCTGATCCAAATCAGACAAGAAGACAGACATACGAAAATGTGAGAACTAGAATCAGAAAACAGGAAGCAGGAAGCAGATACAAAAATCTGAGAATTGGGAATTGGGCTCCAAAAATCTGAAAATCCAAACCAAAAATGGTCTGAATACCGCCACCCACTTCGACATACCTATAAAATTTCCCTGTGTCGCTTCAGACCTCAGAACGTTTTTCACCGATGATCTAATGGCTGGAGATGATTTAATCGTCTAACAATCCATTTAACGGCCCACGTTGAGACACGGTGGCATGGAGGGGAGTTCGTCTCAGAGGGAACGCCTTACGGCGTAACTAGCAATGCCTAATGATTGACTCCTTGAAAGTGTGACTACAGCGTGTTTGGGAAGAATTTGTTGTTTTCACATGTTTTCACCATTTTGCAGGGGTCAATCGGACTGCCAGAAAGTTGCTATTTTATATAAACCTTTGAATCTTACTTCAGAAGAATACAATATGTACACAAGATACCTTCTTCACAAACATAATTTTTTTTTCCCTATTAACAGATCTATCTTTCAAATTATGGCATTCGTTGAACTCCCACATCCCACGAACAAAACAGATCCGGATTTCTTTGTACTTGCAACAAACGCTTTAAGCAACCTTGCAGTTGCAGGAAAAGCTTTAAGCAAACTTGCAGCTGGTACAGGAGAAATAATGTGATATTAGAACATAGAGACCCGAAAGAACCATGGAAGTATGAAGGCAACAACCATGCAAGCCATCAAGAAGTTGCAGAGAGGCCGACTCCGCCAGCATCTTGGTGATTCACCTGAGGAGTTGTCTGTATCTCTGTCATTCCACTCTTCCAAGAACACTGCATCACCAACACCTGTGACATTCTTTGCAATCTCACCACAAATCTCACAAATCCTGTATCAAGCAAACAAAAGGATTGTCATGTTCTCAAAATTCCCATCAAATAATGCAATTCTCATGTTCTCAACGTTCTCATCACATATTGCAGAGACGCTAGGTGCTCTATAGCCTAGGAGGGGAAGATGTGCAACACTTTCTACATATGCTTTTAGGAAAACAAATAGTCCAATCTTATTTCAAAGAAAAAAATACAAACGAAAGTATAAGTTAACTTTAATACCATATTTAAATAACTATATACAAACTGATCTTAACTTTGGAATAACAACTATAAACAAATTAATACAAACTGATCTTAGCTTTAGAGAGTGACCTTAACTTTGGATCTAGATAATAAAAACACATTCAGATTTGCACAGATAATAAAAATACATTCAAATTTGCATGAAAGAGTGAATAATCGACCCAGGGTTAGATATTCTCCATGGATTTAAAAAATTCTGAGGTTAAGATAAATGATCCTAGTTTTAAATGAATTAAAAATTGCTCTTCTATATAATAGAATATGAAGTTGTTGGGGATTTGCCACCTAACTTAAGAATCTAATTGAGTGGTAGATTGACTTTGGTAGACGTCCTAAATCTGAGGGTAACTCGATTGCAGATTCTGAAATATTTTAAAAATTTGATTGAAATAAACAAAGTTAAACAGTTGACATCACTCATGTCCCTCCGCATTTAGGAATATTCCAGAATATACGTAAGGATGGTCAGGTCCCAACCAAGGAGCGCCTAAAATGAAAACTTGTGATGGATATTATGGGAGTCAAGCAAACTCCACTCAATCTACAATCGACATAAGGATAGCCAAGTCCCAACCAAGCAGAACGGACTCTAAAGATGAAAACCTTCTAATTGCTTGTAAAAATTTTGTGGAACATCCTAACTGATTAGGAACCACCATGAGTATCTTTGACGCAGTGAACCAGATTTAATGGCCATTTGGCAGATCCTCTTTCAATAGACTAACTCTTGGGTGAGCTATAACATGCAATAAATTGTAAATGGACAATAAGTATGATGTTTCTGAATGTTACATATATAGGCTTAATGGTAAATACATTGTTTAACCAGTGCCTTTAGATACCACCTGTTCTTACTTGGACAGTCTTGTTCTCGTCAATCTTCGGCCTTCCCTCATTTCCCTTTCTGTAATAAGCATTGAAGTTTGCACCTAAATCTATATAATAAGATATAAAAGAGGATGAAAAATTTTACCCTTGCATGAACTCAGCGAGTTTGGATAAATGTAAGAATTTTGAAGAACAGAACTGTGTTGTTTTGGACTGGAAATGTTGCTGAAGAAAATTGTCTACACAGTTGTACAAGATTACTATAGGGTACTTCTGCAAGTCCTCTCTTACTTCTCTGTGCCATTCATGAAAATCGCTTTTTGATCTTCATTCTCTATAGAATTGTCCCTGTTTTTAGACACCTTTTGAGATACCCCAAATTCATATAATCTGAAAAAAAGCCAATCCTTTCATTTTACAGTTCCAAGTCAGACTTTGACCGTTAGAAAAATGGCATAGGTATTTGTTTGAGTCACTAGTTAACCAATTTTTTTAACAGTTCTAGATACCTTTTGAGATACCCCAAATTCATATAATCTAAAAAGAACTAATTCTTTCAACTTACGACTTAATTGGATATTCACAGTTAGAAAAATGGCATAGGTTTTTGTTTGAGTCACTGGTTAATCTATTTTTCTATCGGTCCAGGATTTCCCTAAGTTCTCAAGAGAACTTAGCATTCAATAATTTGAAGAAGAGCATTCATATTTTTTGCCATTACAAAGAAGAAATAGCCTTAGATTTATCCACAAAAATTATTCCACAAATTCCTGTTTCTTATGATAATTTTCCATTGCAATTAGTTTAAAGCCAGCATTATTTCTTAGCAATAGATGTTGGAGGAATTACTTTTGTCCACGTTGGACCTGATCCTGACATGCATGGGAAATGCAATTGAAACTTGTTATAAGCTTCACTTGACATATACATTGGTTCTATCCTATCATGTAAGCATTGCTCAGAAAAACTGAAAATTGCAGACTAATAATTTGTAGAAAACGCGCATTAGAAGGTAAGTTCCGTAAAGGCATTAGACTTGATTGAGCTCTGCAAAAGGTTGGCTATCCCAACCCACTAAGGTCGGCACAACAACTTACCTGACTGCTCCAGGGTTGACATTCAGGACCAAGGGTTGACGAAGACCTCATTTAGTTGTCCTGTCAGGAACCCTGGCAGAGCTTAGCTAAAGATCTTTAATGAGTAATCCTTTCAATGAAGGTAAGTTCCTTTCCATCTATGGTGTTTTCTGATTCGAACTGAGTTAAAATTTTAGTAAGGCATTGGCACATTCTTTCTCGCATTGATGATGGGTAATGGTATTACCCAAAATGTCGGTTCTTGACTAAAATTTTAACACAGCTCAAATCCAATAACGTTATGGGCAGTTCTTCAAGCTGTGAAAGCCTACATTCATTGAAGCCCCTTTCGCCTGAGCGTTATCCACCATAGCAAAGAGTGTAAGGTCATCCATGCCTGAGTTATACAGTAAAACTTCGGGAAAATTGCCACAGAGAGAATTTTGGATGTCTGAAACACGCAACAAGCGGTTCTAGCAACAAGGTACTGATAGAAAGGGTTCAGAGAGTAACGATAGGTAGGTACTCCTAACCATTACTGTCAGTACTCTCAGTTTATATTAGTACAAAATTCTCAAAGTGATAGGTCATGAATTATAATAGTTTCCATAGCCCTCCCCTCCTGCCAAAAATTGTGAGGTTTCTGTAAAACATTAAAATTCATGTATGAGATGTGAGACCTACCTATTGCCTTTGATCTTGAACCATGTCTCTGCGCATTGCCGATGAGCGATGCTCAAATCCTCTTTATAGCCACAGCCAATAATAATCAGGTCTCTAGAACTTGATCTGCCATCAGAGGTCAAATGACATACTCTGCAAACAATCTCTGCATCATCGTCGACACTATGGGCTGCCGCTCCAAAAATCTGAAAATCCAAACCAAAAATGGTCTAAATACCGCCACCCACTTCGACATACCTATAAAATTTCCCTGTGTCGCTTCAGACCTCAGAATGTTTTTCACCGACGATCTAATGGTTTTGAGTCACTATTTAACCAATTTTTTTAACAGTTCTAGATACCTTTTGAGATAACCCAAATTCATATAATCTAAAAAGAACTAATTCTTTCAACTTACGACTTAATTGGATATTCACAGTTAGAAAAATGGCATAGGTTTTTGTTTGAGTCACTGGTTAATCTATTTTTCTATCGGTCCAGGATTTCCCTAAGTTCTCAAGAGAACTTAACATTCAATAATTTGAAGAAGAGCATTCATATTTTTTGCCATTACAAAGAAGAAATAGCCTTAGATTTATCCACAAAAATTATTCCACAAATTCCTGTGTATTATGATAATTTGCCATTGCAATTAGTTTAAAGCCAGCATTATTTCTTAGCAATAGATGTTGGAGGAAATACTGTTGTCCACGTTGGACCCGATCCTGACATGCATGGGAAATGCAATTGAAACTTGTTATAAGCTTCACTTGACATATACATTGGTTCTATCCTATCATGTAAGCATTGCTCAGAAAAACTAAAAATTGCAGACTAATAATTTGTAGAAAACGCGCATTAGAAGGTAAGTTCTGTAAAGGCATTAGACTTGATTGAGCTCTGCAAAAGGTTGGCTATCCCAACCCACTAAGGTCGGCACAACAACTTACCTGACTGCTCCAGGGTTGACATTCAGGACCAAGGGTTGACGAAGACCTCATTTAGTTGTCCTGTCAGGAACCCTGGCAGAGCTTAGCTAAAGATCTTTAATGAGTAATCCTTTCAATGAAGGTAAGTTCTTTTCCATATATGGTGTTTTCTGATTCGAACTGAGTTAAAATTTTAGTAAGGAATTGGCACATTCTTTCTCGCATTGATGATGGGTAATGGTATTACCCAAAATGTCGGTTCTTGACTAAAATTTTAACACAGCTCAAATCCAATAACGTTATGGGCAGTTCTTCAAGCTGTGAAAGCCTACATTCATTGAAGCCCCTTTCGCCTGAGCGTTATCCACCATAGCAAAGAGTGTAAGGTCATCCATGCCTGACTTATACAGTAAAACTTCGGGAAAATTTCCACAGAGAGAATTTTGGATGTCTGAAACATGCAACAAGCGGTTCTAGCAACAAGGTACTGATAGAAAGGGTTCAGAGAGTAACGATAGGTAGGTACTCCTAACCATTACTGTCAGTACTCTCAGTTTATATTAGTACAAAATTCTCAAAGTGATAGGTAGAGTAACGATAGGTAGGTACTCCTAACCATTACTGTCAGTACTCTCAGTTTATATTAGTACAAAATTCTCAAAGTGATAGGTCATGAATTATAATAGTTTCCATAGCCCTCCCCTCCTGCCAAAAATTGTGAGGTTTCTGTAAAACATTAAAATTCATGTATGAGATGTGAGACCTACCTATTGCCTCTGATCTTGAACCATGTCTCTGCGCATTGCCGATGAGCGATGCTCAAATCCTCTTTACAGCCACAGCCAATAATAATCAGGTCTCCAGAACTTGATCTGCCATCAGAGGTCAAATGACATACTCTGCAAACAGTCTCTGCATCATCGCCGACACTATGGGCTGCCGCTCCAAAAATCTGAAAATCCAAACCAAAAATGGTCTGAATACCGCCACCCACTTCGACATACCTATAAAATTTCCCTGTGTTGCTTCAGACCTCAGAACGTTTTTCACCGATGATCTAATGGCTGGAGATGATTTAATCGTCTAACAATCCATTTAATGGCCCACGTTGAGACACGGTGGCATGTAGGGGAGTTCATCTCAGAGGGAACGCCTTACGGCATAATTATCACAAATATGAAGATGTATGAAACCAAAAAATGTCATGATAAATTTGATTTGGAGAGTTCTTTTTATGCAAGAGAAAATATGATGAGGGATGGAAAGAGCACTCAATGATTTGATCGTGTTCATTTTCATCATGGATATTCTCACCACCTTGTGTCAATTGAGAATTTAACTCATCATATGAAGAAATTGAAGAGCATGGAGTAACTTTGTCGCAAGTAAGTGCATCACAAATGGTAGAGCATAAGGTATTGTGAGATGAAGAGGAAGTTTCAATACATACATTTTATTTGGCTAGATCATATTATAGATATAATTTTAATTAGATCAACATGTTCTAGAGCATCTGAAAAATTAGATAATGTACTTGGGAATTTATTATCGTAGTCATCATCATGGGAATGATTGTTTCCCAAGGCTATAGATTGATTGAAAGAGTTGATTGCATTTGATTCACTATCGAGATTAGCATATTGACAATCATCCAAGAATGGAATCACATCATCTCGACCTAGAGGATCTTGACAAAAACAAGAAATATTGATAACATCTTCACCTTCCTACTCCTCTATCTGTGTAAATTTACTTCCTTGTACCTGATCGTAATTTTAACCAACAATGTGAAAATCAAGAGAGTGTGAAAGACTAGCTAGTGGAGTAGATTGATTGGGTAGATCACAGTATAAAGAGTCATGGCATGTAGATGATAGAGGATCATGAAAAGATAGATCATATTAAAGGATAGATTTATGAATGATAACATCATATTGTAGAATGGGGAAGATTTTCTTCCATCTGGGCTTCATGATCCATTCTACGATTTCCTCCATTGAATCTGGGTCATGAGAAATGGAAGAAGAATGAGAAAATGGATTAGGAATATGATTTGTAGATTTTCCAATTTTATTATCATCTAAGAGAGGCACCCCCATTGGAAATCGAAAAGGAGGAGGAAAAAGAACAAAAGGAACAGTAGATTCCTCCTCCGAAATTAGATGTGTCTCATGATTCACAAGAATTGGGGAAGTAGGAAAATTAGGGGATTCAGGTTCACCGTATAAAGAGATTAGAACCAAGTGCTCAAATTCTTGTTTCAAGAAATCTTGATTCATATCTTCTTCATAAATTTCACAACAAAGGTGAAAGAATAGATTAGAAAAGTCCTCAACTAATTCGTTAGGCTTCATTCTTAAGAGATTGATTATTTTACGAAAATCTCGGTAATTATACCTATCAAAGGCTTGATGAAGCTCCCTAAGGAAATGATGAAGGGAATGGATGGAAGAAGGTGGAAAGGTATGGAACCATTGATTAGTATGACCTCCAAGGGTAAGGAAGAAAAACACACTCTTCACCATTGATTTTGTAAGATTCATAAAATTTAAGAAAATGATAAATGTGCTTGATTATTGATGTTCCATCCTCACCATCAAACTTTAACTAGGACAAGTGATAGAGAAGCTCATCTGGGATTGAAAATTGATAAAGGGAAAAATTAGAGAAACAACCAGAGAGTAATATTTGAGTATGAGCCATTTAGATAAGAGTATCAAAGCAGATTCCATAGGCTGAGCTTGTCATCTGGCCCTCCTTCTAGTGCCACTGTTGATGATGCCGGAAATCCATAGAACATGGGATATCCCTAATGTGAAGTCCCAATTAGACCTCACACCATTTGGAGTAGGATCCCATCCATAATACCTACCTGGTTTCCATGTATTCTTATAGATATGCCTTGGCTCTTGCTCTTAGCAAGTGATCTAGGTGGATATTGGTAGCCACTCGCCTATTCCACTTGGAACCCCGACACGTTCTCTTTCAGTTTTTTGGTTTCCTTAATTGTAGAAAAATTTATTGTTTTTGGTAGTTTTTTGGGTTCTAATCTTCTGGAGCCATTTTGAGGCCCTAAACGAATTTTTTAGGGAAGACAAAGAGATCAAAAATGTCCCCAATCAGCTTTCCGATTTAATTTCAACCTTATCTTTGAGATATTCGAAATGATGTTTTATGATAGCCAAGTTAAGATCGTATGCCAAAGTTACGACCCTGAGAAATTGATGTACCAATTTACCCAAAAGGGACCCACAGGTTTGGTGTTGCATCTTCTAGGGTTAGGTATTTGGATTTTTAGGGTTTTCTAATCGTATGCCAAAGATATGACCCTAAGAAGTTGATGTACCAATTTACCCAAACAGGGCCCATAGTTTCGGTGCTACATCTCTAAGGGTTAGGTCCTTAGACGTTTAGGGTTTTCCATTATTTCTCAATAATAAATAGGCCTTTGAGCCTCATTGTAACATAGTTCAGAGGAATGTATCTGCCACATCTCTTCTAAGAGATAAGCTGCCATCGCCCAAACTATCTTCTTTCCATTCTCTTTGTAAGCATTGTTCAATATTTTTATATTAATGAAATGAATCACTTTTCTGTTGCATCTCCGTATTTATGATTATATCTGTAAGTTGTTGCATTCATGTTTAAGTTCGTATCATCAAGATATATGAGTGCACATGCACTTTTGAAAAGAAAGGGGGTGTTCCTGGTGAGTGTTCAATCATAAGTGTGTCAAAGTTATTTCACTATACAGGGGAGGATAACTAAGCATCTAAGAGAGAGGTAGTAGTACCATCCTAATGGAGACAAACATGAAGAATAATGTTTTGTGCAACATCAAGAAAAATATTCCATAGAGATGCAACGATTATGGAAACCAATATGATGAGGAAAATTTGTCTAATATCCGGCGGAATAGTCCACGATAATGTGACAAGGATAATAAAAATTACAACAAATTCTTAATATGAAAAGTACCAAAATAGTTCAACTACTTTAGCACGGATGAAAGAAAACATGAATTACAAACATTCACATAATAGTATTATGAATATCCATAATCCATGCAGGAAGAATGTGTTGGCCTTGAAGGCTTACGTTATTAAGTAAAATTTCCAAGACACATGTATACAATGAACATCACTAGCTGAAAAAGTGGAGCGTTGGAGCCACTCCTTTCTCCTCAAAGGAATCAATCTATCTCTTTAGGGCCTTGTTGTAGAAGCCAAGGTAAAAAGTATATTGCTCATACAATGAGTGTGTTGTAGGTTTTAACCCCATACACAAATTACCTGCATATGAATTCTAAAACATAGAAAATAAACAATGCGAGAGCATAACACATAAAACACATATACACAGAGATTTTCCTCTGGTTCCCAAAACCGAGTCAACCAGCTTGATTTTTCATTATGTTCCTTTCAATGTTACAATACATATTTATACATGTCGAAGCATCTAATACCATGGAACAAAAACCATCGTGTCCAAGACCATGGACCAAAAACCATCGCGTCCAAGACCATGGACCGAAAACCATTGCATCCAAGACTATGGACCGAAAACCATCGCATCCAAAACCATGTGTGAAAATCATGCACAAAACCATAGCTAGGTCTGCCCAACCTAATTCAGGGTCCAAAAACAAAATTTTCTGGGGCGCTGCCCCGAACCCCATAGAGTGGGGTTACCTACACCCCTCAAACCCCCTTGTGACTCTCGCCACCATGCAATCGGTGCAATGAAGGGAGGGCTCCGCCCCCCTTCTAACCCCCCGGTTAACTACGTGGGCTAATCCTGGAAAGAATATAACACAATCGAAGATTCTCCCACTTGTTGTTTTCTTCCCATAGGGGGCCATAATAGAGCTTAGTCATTTATCCAGCCCTGCAATGCCCATTGTTTCTCTACACTATGAGAACTTCTCAGAGCTCAAAGATTTCGTCAATGCATCTACAGTATTCTTCAAAGTGTCCACCTTTACCAGCAACACCTTTTTGTATTCTATCATATCCATCACAAAGTGATACTAAACATCAATGTGATTTGTCTTTGAATGATATGCAGGGTTCTTTTCCAAGAAAATTTGGCTATCACAGTCTATCCTTATAGCTCCCTATACTAACCCCATATTTAAACACAATCTCTACAACCAAATTGCTTCCTTGCTTGAATGAGTGGTTTCCATGTATTTTTCCTCTTTAGTTGATAGTGCCACTATAGATTGTTTCTTAATCACCCAACTAACTACACCTCCAAATAACTTAAACAAATACCCACTTATAGATCTTCTTTGATCCAGATCTACAGCCCAGTCTGCATCAATCAAGCCATGAATATCTAACACTCTATCCAATCCTAGTCTTCCTTGGTAGCACAAACCATAATCATTGGTGCCACGTAAATACCTAAAACCCTGCTTCATTGCTATCGAGTTCTCCTTCCTTGGTTTTGACATAAACCTACTCAATACTCCCACTACATGTGCAATGTATGGTCTACTACATACCATCGCATACATTAGGCTACCGACTACACTTGCATATGGAACATGTTGGGTCCCTATAATACTAGTGATTACCCCATTAATATTGTAGTTGCATCCCTTATTAATATTTTTCTGTGCTCCTATTATTACCATATTGTTATTATTGTGCCCCATAGAATCCCTCTATTGTTATTTTGGTGGCTTTATATTATTATTGTTAGGTCAGTTGGGATATATTATGACTTCTTAGACTCCTATATATAGAAAGGAGGTTTTTTCATTTGAATCATCCAAGAATTGTTCATTTATGTAATGTAAAGGAGGTTGCCCCCTCGAAGAGGCCGAATTCTAAGGTGTTGATCTATCTTTTCTATCTTTTCTTGAGTTGGTTTCATAACATTTGGTATCAGAGCTTTGGATTCTAGGGTTTCGCTGCTCCAAACAGGTCATCGTGGCATTTTCGCTATAACTTTTTCTCTGCGACGTTTCAGAAGCTAAAAAAAACCCATTTGAGAAACAATCACGCTAAATCTCAGGTCCAAATTTCAGAGTTGTTCGTGCTATATTTGCGGAGATATGATCTGAGGAAGTTGGTCTTCATACAGACTCCTGAATTTCATTCCAAACAGGTGACCTGGGGAAAATCGTCATAACTTTCACTCTGAGCATATGATTGAAATTTATTAAGAAGGTACAGAAAGAGGATGGACTTTAGTTTCTTGTGTATTTTTTTTAGAGCCAAAGGTCAAAACAGTGACTCGTGGCATGTCATACAAGTTCGCTCTACCGAACTAGTCTATAATCAGGTCACTGTGGGATATTTTGCGTAACTCTTCCTTAGAGAATCCAATTTGGATTAGATTGGTGGCATTGGAAAGAGGACATAGAGGGCTACTGCAGGTCACAATTTCAGAACTAGATGATCTGAAAGTACATAGATACATCAGAGGCAATATCAAGCTCCTACAAAGTGAAAAAAGGTGTGTAGATTCTTTTACATTTTTGCTTAAGATTGGTTTGAAAAATTATTTTGAAGGAATTCAATGGGAATAGTAGAGCATTATTATCGGTAACGGATGCCCAGAGGAAAAAAAATGCAAACACCTAGTAAGCAACTTGAAAGCCCTAGCATGACTCATGAAGAAGAGGAAGAAATGCTACATGATATATCAAAATTACAAGAACAAGTGTAACAAATGTCGCGCTCACAAAAGCTAACCGAAGCTAAGATAAATGGCGTGGAATCTAAGATAAAGGGCATGGAAGCTAAGATGGATGATTTGAAGATAGATTTGAAGACAAATTTGAAGAGAGACATCGCAGATTTGAAGACAGACATGGCAGATTTGAAGACAGATTTGACAAATTTTCTACAAGAAATACTTACTAATGGTGAAAATGTTGTAAAGGAAACTAATGATGCAAAGAAAAGAAATGTTAATCATGATTTCATAGACTCCAATGTGGGATTGAAGACCCACCATATTACAAAAATTGATATGAGGAAGTTTGATGGCAAGGATCCTGCAACATGGATATTACAGATGGATCAATTTTTCGATCTCAATAATGTGAAAAACACGCGAAAGGTACATATTGCAACTTTATATTTGCAACCAAATAATTTTTTATGGTATCAATGGCTTTGCTCTCGTAAACAAATTATCACTTGGGAAATTTTTACGAAAGAATTGACAGCACATTATGAGGATACAAAAAGCAACACTTTTTTAAGCCAATTGATAAGTCTCAAACAAAAGGGTTCAATAATGGAGCACATTGAGAAGTTCCAAAAATTGAACATAAGGGTAAAAAATATTCTAGAGGAGCATAGGATTGATGTGTTCTTAGGGTCTTTAAAGGATAATATCCAACATGATGTTTGCCTTTGTGAACCTGATTCATTAGAGAAGGCATTCAGGTTAGCAAGAAAAATAGAAAGCAAAATTATGGCAACCAGGAAGCATACCACTCACAACTATAAAGATGGAAGTGTTGTTGCCCCTAGTCTTCCACAACCTATAAGGTTGACACCACAACAATTGGAAGAAAAAAGAGCAAAAGGGCTTTGTTACAGTTGTGATAGAAAATACACTGAAGATCATAAGTGTGCTAAGAAGAAATTATTCTACATAGATTGCGAAGAGGAAGAAGAAAAGGAGCAAGAAAGGTCAAAAGAAGAGGATATACTCCAGGAACAAAGCCTAGATAAAGAATAAATGAATCCGACCATATCTTGTAATGCATTGGCTGGAATTACCACTCCTCAAACCATCAAGATAGAAGGACAAATCAAGAAGAAAAAGGTAATAGTGTTGATTGATTTAGGAAGTACCCACAATTTTATTGATTGTAAGGTAGCAAAAGAATTGAATTGCTTCTTATATCCAACACCAGAGTGTCAAGTGATGGTTGCAAATGGAGGAACAATAAATTGCCCTAGAAAGTTCCATAATATCAAGCTATCAATGGGAGAATATGTATTGACTAGCCCAATGCTTTTCATTCCAATGGGAGGTGTTGATGTTGTACTAGGAGTCCAATGGCTAGAATCCTTGGGTACAATAGATTTTAATTTTCAAGAACTTTTCATGAAATTTTCTATGGAAGGAAAGGAAGTTGAATTAAGGGGTATTGCAGGGAAACCAGGAAAGATAATTAGCTCTAACGGTATGACAAAGCTTCTAAGAAAGGAACAAAGGGGTGTAATTGCACAATTATGTTCGCTAGACGTTTCCACATTGGAATCATCTATTTCTCCAAATCTCCAAAAAGTCTTGAACAATCATTCCAAGGTATTTGAGACTCCCAAAGGTCTCCCACCTATTCGTGATCATGATCATGCTATTCATCTAATTCCAAGAAGTGTTCCTCCAAACATCAAGCCGTACAGATATCCCTATGCCCAAAAGAGTGAAATTGAACGTATGGTTGCAGAAATTCTAGAGGCTGGTATAAGTCAACCGAGTCAAAGTTATTTCTTTGCTCCAGTAGTATTAGTGCACAAGAAGGATGGACCATGGCGCATGTGTCCAGATTATAGGGAGCTCAACAAGCTCACTATTAAAGATAAGTTTCTGATTCCTGTCATTGATGGATTACTGGATGAATTGCATGGATCAATTTACTTCACCAAGTTGGATCTTCGTTCATGATATCATCAAATCAAAATGAAGACTGAAGACATTCCGAAAACAACATTTAGAACTCATGAGGGTCATTATGAATTTTTTGTCATGCCTTTGGCCTTACCAATGCACCTTCAACATTCCAAGGTTTGATGAATTCCATTTTCAAACCATTCCTTAGAAAAGTTGTGTTAGTATTTTTTGATGATATACTAATCTACAACAAGTCTTGGAAGGATCATATTGAACATGTTGACAGGGTGCTACAACTATTGGAGGAGAAACAATTATATGCAAAAAGATCTAAATGTTTGTTTGGAGTACAAGAGGTGGAATATTTGGGTCATATTGTATCTCATGAAGGAGTTAAGGTAGACCCTAGCAAAATTAAAGCCATTAAGGAATGGAAACTCCCCACATCCATAAAGCATCTGTGAGGATTTCTCGGGTTGCCAGGGTATTATCGCAAGTTTGTTAAGAATTATGGGAGAATAGCATCACCTCTAACAACATTATTGAAGAAAGATGCATTTTCATGGACTCCAGAAGAAACGAAGGCCTTCGAACATCTTAAAGAAGCATTGTGCCAAGCACCGATCTTAGCTACACCAGACTTCACAAAAACCTTTATTGTGGAATGTGATGCTTTAGGAAATGGAATTGGTGCTATTTTAATGCAAGATGAAACAACCATTGCTTTTGAAAGTCATCCAATCAAGGGAAAGTTTTTACACAAAGATATTTATGAGAAGGAAATGTTGGCAATACCCCATGCACTTAAAAAATGGCGACCCTACCTAATGGGAAGACACTTCAAGGTAAAAACAAATCATGATAGCCTTAAATACTTTTTAGAACAAAGATTATCCTCTAAAGAGCAACAAAAGTGGATCAAAAAGATGTTGGGTTATGACTTTGAAATCATATAGAAAAAAGGGAAGCAAAATGTGGTGGCAGATGCACTCTAAAGAAAGGATGAGGAAATGGAAGCATTTTTGTGCGCCATTTCTATTATCCAACCAGATTGGATAAATGAAGCAAGGGAGGAATGGAAGAATGACAAAGAAGTGTGGGCACTTATTTGAAAGTTACAACAAGATTCTAGTACGTCTGATACATTTAGCTAGAAAAATGATTCTTTATGGTACAAAGATCGCTTATACCTCTGTAAGAATTCCCAACTAAAAAAAAGATTCTTATGGAATTGCACACTTCTCCCTTAGGAGGGCACTCAGGATTTTTAAAAACTTACCACAAGGTTAAGAAGGAATTTTTTTGGGATGGCCTTAAATTGGATATTCAAAAGTTTGTGGCAGAATGTTTGGTTTGCCAACAAAATAAAGTTGAAACAATTAAGACCCTGGGTCTATTACAACCTTTATCCATTCCAAGCCAACATTGGGAGGAGGCTTCAATGGATTTTATCAGAGGTTTACCTAAGTCTGAGGGAAAGAGTGTCATCATGGTGGTAGTTGACAGACTTACCAAGTATGCACACTTTTGTGCATTATCACATCCATTTAAAGCTAGTACAGTATCTACTGCATTTATGGAAACAATTCAAAAGCTTGCCAGGCCTTTGTCATTTCAAGCTCGTTATTGGTTAAGAAACAACGTGATTTCGACCGATTTTCTACTTTTTCGGGTCGAGGTCACTAGAACACGAAAAGTACTCCTCGGTCGTAATGGTTGGGTGGTTCTTTCGAGTATCGTTTTATACTTTTTCGGGCTCGAGAGACACAAATCTACAAAAAATGACCCCCCTGGAGTTTTCTTTTCCGTGTCTTTTCAAACACTCTTAACATGAAAAAGACTCCGATTTTTACCTATGTTAGACTCGTTAAACCCTCACGACGTTAGACTCGTCACCATGACGAAACTCAAGCTTCTCCTTCCTAGGGCTCGTTAAACTATTACTAGGTTGGATTCGACCGACTGTCGAACTTACATTACAAGCATATGCTATCCCCTTCCAGCTTCTTTTTAAAAATAATAGGGGTACTCGCCAGCAATGGTAGGGAAAATTTGGAAATCATCATTGGCAGCTAGTCACTCTTAAACATCGACACTTTTTCTTCTTATCGGGTTGGGACATCCATACATCGTCATTTGGCCTTCGCGGGTTTGGGTTGCAATTTAGCCTCATTCCATCCGATTCACGCCGTCTTCATCGAGCCTCTGATCCCTTGGTACCTGAATGTTGCCACCCTTCGGAGTCGTGTCACCGACATGTTTAAGAGTATAATCCTTTTGCAGTTTACATGCTTGCCTTCTCCTCTTATACTCTGTTTAGCCATCTACCGCTTGTTCCTTATCTCGTGTCATTGATGGGGGGAACATTATGGCCCTCCTACAATGGGTCATCTCCTGTCAACATTAGCTCATTATCCAGGAGATTGATCTAGAGATCCCCTTTGATACCTTAGAGCTTGCACGCCTCAATGGAAAGTTCTTCGCACTTGACGGTTGACTTTCATTATTGGTCGTCGATTGGGTGATTCCACAAGTGTTCAACTTCAGCTCCTTTTTCACACTTTGTGGATTGTGCTAGCTAGTACCTTGAGAACCATTGGCATTATTGGTGGTTTCTCTCGCGCTTGTTAACGGTTTTCATCATTGACCGGTAATCAAGTGACTTTCTATCATGCTCGACCTCAACACATCTATTCGCATGCTAGAATTTGTACTATGATCAAATGGGTTCAAGACCCCAAACTCAGATTACACATGTTCGGGCTGCATGGATTGGTTTGTGATTACACGACTCATTGATGGATGGCTGTGACCATACCTGAGTCTTCATGGATGGCTGCAACCATACCCGAGTCTTCATGGATGGTTGCGACCATACCTTTATCATTATCATGGTCTCATTAGCTGGATGGCTGCGTCCATGCCACAGACCTAGTTCATATGCCTTTTGGATGGCTGCGTCCATGCCTAGACTACATGTACTTCATTATCAGAGCTATCAGTTGTACTTGCGTTTAGGTTCTTCCATATGGTATTCTAGCTCAGTCCGTTTCGTAAAGCATTTCACCCCTTCCACTCTCTCGACTTTAGGGGGCATCTGTTACACAATAATTTGTCACTGTCTTCACTCCAGTCTTTCTATTGTGTCATATGCCTAAGTTAAACATGCTCATATTGAATAAATGCTCTCTTGTGCTGCCAAATGACCCACGTTTCCTAAGTTATCTGCCTCATTGCGACTATGGACTTAATATACTCACTGAAAGGCGCTCATAAACAGTCCAAGTGCGCTGCCAGCGCAAAAGTACATCTGATTCCCGCGATGGTCCGATTTCATGTCCTAGTGCGAAGTTACTTATAATCTTTAGCGATGATCTGACTAGCTAAATTACTCACTGGCGATGTCAGTGCTAAAGATCAGTTATGCCCCTATGATGATCCAGATTGGAGGAATTTGTTCCAACAGTCGGCCTTCCAGATGACTCCAGACCAGGTTTTTGGCATAGTTTGTATCGCCCTCCTTTCTCTCACATGGAAGTTCCATCAATTGTGCTATCTTCCTTTGGGATAAGTTCACTCTTCCACCTTTCATGGAGACTCCTTCTCATATTTAAACTCTCACCATTGCTATGCATTGCTAGTTTTTGGATAGTTTTGATAGTTGGCTAGTCGAGCAATGTTGTTAGTGTTTGTGAGTTTTCTAGATAGCTGGTGTGAGTGTGAAAAGTGTGGGATTGTTGATAGCTTGTGGAAGGTTGTGAAGTGCCCTTAATCTTGTGTAAAACTTATAAGTGAGAGATACTTGTATACTAGGAGATCCATCTTCAAAGAATGAATGCTTGAGTAACATGCTGGCTGGATCCCTCTGAGAAGGCTTGCGACGTCAAGACTTTGGTTGTAAGCTTGCTCTTATTTCATTATTAGTCAATCAATGATGTTTTCCTATGTCTTGTATGTAATTTACTTGATAGCTCATGACTTCTTGACTTTGTGAGTAAACAGATCATTGTTGTTTTCTATTTACGTGCTTTGTTGTATTTCATTTGCATTGTTTTAGGTTGATCACTCATTAGAAGAAGGAAGTGGAAGTTGGAGCAGCGCAACGGAACTCCATTGACCACCATTTGAGGTAAGCCTCCAACTATGACTATTTAAGGAAAGCTATTGTTGATATGTCCTTGTTTGTGACTAGACCCACTCTAGGGCTAGAGGGGTTGCCTCTGTCCGCAGAGGGAACAGTTTCCTGCATCACAAATAGTTTGAAAATAGAAAGAAATAATAAGAAAATATGTAAAGATTAAAGTGGAGGAATATAAAGAGTGGAACATATATTTAAGTAAATAAAAATAAAAATATGGATTAAAAAAACAAAGATAATGGTATGAAGTTGGAAACTTAGAAGAAGGGGAAATAAATACAAGGCATAGAAAAAGGATGTAGTAAATATAGATTTTAGTGTAAGGAGAGGTTAAAAGGTAAGAAATTGAAATTTAAGAGAAATAATTTTACAATCTCACTTGTTCACTTAACAAAAGAGTCGATTGTATAGGTAAAGAGAGAATAAACACTTTACAGAAAACAAGATTTACATGTTGTTGTTGAATATAGTACATTGTAGGTGGATATCAATAAATATGTTGAGATATTGAAGTAATTATGAAGTAAGTGAGAATAACTAGATTGAGATTTGTACATGAAAATTAATAACTTGAAGCAAAATCATTCTAAGATGATAGCCCTATCACTAGAGAAATTCAAATTCAAATTCAAATTGACATGTAAACTGAAATTAATATCCACTCAAATTAATGCATTGATAGATTATTATCAAGAATAATAATGACATATATGTATGTAAACCATATGATAAATTGTGTATTCTAACAAGAGGAATTGGAATAAGAAAAAATTTAATGTATTTTGAAAATAATCTATCAATTGGTTTCCTTGGTTACACATACTAATAACATTGCAATTGACATAGAGAGAGTGAAAAGGAAGACGAACAATCACAATAATATCAATTCCCATGAATGTTACCTAGTTGATTAATGTTTGAAAATATCATTTATGTCTCTTTGACAATAAAAAAATATAGACATGGATGTATAAACTAGAAAATCTTTTTAATTTTAAGAGAATTTGATTTTAGTGATCATGCATTGATTTCAGTGCACATTTTTCTTCATTTCTAGATCAACACATCAAGAAAGTGACATGTACACAAAAATAAATGAGATAGAATTTGAATACGAATAGAAATCGAAATAAAAATAGAAATTGATATTAAAATTAACATTCTCATAGAAATTTAAATTGAAATAAAAAGGGAAATGTATGCAAAAATTGATAATAAATAGAAATGGAAATTTAAATTGACAAATACTTCAAATCCATATATATATATATATATATAGATAACACTATAATCAATACTTTAGAAATTGAATAGAATTGAAATTTACATTAAAATCAATGCATTGAATTATGGATCTATATTGATTTCAATGTAATTTTTTTATTTTTCTAATTTTTTGCTTTATTTTTATTCCACTTATCCTTAATGTAATTTTTGAAATTCACTCATGAACAATACGTTTTATGTTATTAACGAATTCATATATAGTTGAATTTGTTAATAAATATATTACAAACTATTTCACTATTTTGATGTTGATTTTAATTTAGTTAATGAAGAAATATTTAATATCTTAACTATTTTATTTTGTTATTGCTTAAAGTCTTCGACATTATATATTGATATTTATCTCTTTTGGCTTTGTTCTTGGCTTTAAAGACTATCTTTCCAACCAGCAAAATTTACAAATTTCTGTAGAATCGAACATGTGTTTCATGTGCCTCTCTGAGATTCGGTTATGAGAAAAACACTGATACAGAACTTTGAAATTAAGTCAAATTCCACCTATATTAAGAGATTACTCGATCTCTAAAGTTTTATTACCTCATATTGTTATGAAGAAACTCATCTTAGGTATAAGGTTATGCTATTTCTTGTCACTATTTGGAGGCACATTCAACCGTTCTTAACGTTTAGTTTTAGTTCTAAAGTGCATGTGATTCTTTGTGATTATCCGAAGCGTTTGAAGTGTATGCATAGCCTGAACCCTAATTTCTTGAGGCAGAAAATATTTGGGATATCCAACGAAGAGGGTTTCAAGGCAACGACAACCTCATATTCATTTATGTCTGGATACGTGGAACTAAGGAGGACTACTGATACTTGTTCATACTTGTGAAGAAGAACTTGAACAAGACACGAAGATACCCTCTAAATTTTGGCGATTCTATGTAGATTCAGATCCTTTTGGCAAGAAGTAGAGGCGAAAGAAGTGCACGCTACATATCATTGCAGGTGACGTAAATTACTCGTACTATGATGGGTACATACGTTCCCTCTCACATTATTTTGTGAAGTTTTGATTATTTACATTATGAGTACTTCCCCTCACATATCTAAGGCTTTTTCTAGTAAAGGGAAACATGTTGGGTTTGGAGCCTGATTATCTTTTGTATTCACAGGTATCATCGCATTGGACCCCAGTTCATAATAGGGTGGAAATTCCGCATGTAAAATATTCACTGTAGGTGGGCTCGAGGGAGGGGCCACTGCAACCTTTGGGAGCCCCCCCGACGGGGGATTAGGGGTAGCGCCCCCGAAGCTAAAAATAGATGTAAAATTGCCTTGTAAAATGTTGTAATTTCGTAGTCATTCTGGACCGTTCATTAGGCAGGGTTCTGATGGTAGAAGTTATGTTTAATTTAGAGTTTTTTTCCTTAGAAGGCAACCCCTCGCTATATATGAGGGAATTGTATTGCGTCTATGTAGATCTGTATTCTGAGTGAGGAAGAGAGAGCAGATTGAGAGCGAAGAGGGAATTACAGCGGATCTATTGTAGGTTTTATCTCCTCAGTTTCTTGGATAATATAAAAGGAATGACTAGTTGTTTCTCCATGGACGTAGCCCAAACTTGGTGAACCACGTATATTTGTGTCTCTATTGTTTTATGTATTTTCTGTATTTATATTTTTGCAATATTTTATGTGTTCCATTTCTCTGTAATATATAATTTTCTAACAAAACAAAGTAAAATTACTCTAGATAGTCTTTATGAGTACATTGAATCTCTAGACAGACGAAGAGAAGAAAGTGAAAACTAATTTAAAATAGAATTAACAACATTGATTGAAAACAATCACAAATCACTAGAAAATAGAATAATCTCGCTTGAAAATGAACTCCGCGGAATGAAAGGTAGGATTCAAGAAATATAACATAGTAAACAATCAATGATTGAAGAAAATGGCACCCTGAAGAACAAGATGAATAGTCTAAAAAATAAATAAATAATAACTCGGCCCTAAGTAACACAGAGAATAAATTAGATATTAAACCCATAAAAGAGGAAATTAACAAATTGATTGAACCCAACTGTGAACGCCATAAAAGAGCCTTACACCTTATAATTGTTGGTATAGAAGAACAAACAATGAGGACACATTAGAAATAGAAAAGAACAATTAAAAAAAAAATCTCAAATTCAAACAACTTATATCACAGAAGCAACCTAGGTAAGAAAATTACTTGATAATAAACATAGACTAATATGTATTAAGGTAAGTTTCAATGACCACAAATTAGATATACCCAAGAAATCCTCGAGCCTAGAGGGATCCAAAATCTTTATAAATGAATATTTGATTCCAGAAGACCAAGCTAAACTCAGGAAAGAAGTCCAAAAGGTCAAGGAGGCTAGGAAATAAGGGAAATGGACTATCATTATCAAAGGAAAGCTATTATTTGAGATAGATTCCAAAATACAAGTGATAAATAGGGATTAGGATCATTCAGAATCCTCTTATGGAACTGTCGTGGTTTTCCATGGCATAAAGGTTCTATTTTAATTTGGATCTCGAGTGATATTGACCTTTTTTTCTAGTTGAAACTTGGGAGCATGACGAATCTAGGGTTCCTCACCATGAAAAATTCATTCTTTATTCTGCTTGGAACAATAAATCCTCTCGAAAGGGTCTTGGCAATATAACTTGTTATATTAATAACATTGCTTCTTCTCACATCCAGCTTCATACTATCGACCCCTTCAATCAGTACATTTGGATCGAGATCTCTGATTCTTTCTCTAATAACATTTTTCTTGCAATATGTTATTTCACCCCTATCAACTCTACCTCATATAATAAAAACAACTTAGATAAGAATTGTCCTTTCACTACCTTAGAAGAAGACATCACAACCTAAGGAATGAAGGTAATATCCTTTTTCTTGGGGACTTCAATGTTAGAACTGCTACCAACCAAGTTATTATGTTAAGTAACAACCCTAACCCTAACCCCTTGTGGCTTGAAAAAGATGATGACCTAGCTAATAGATTCAAAAGAACCTCTAAGGATAAAACCGAGAACTTATTTGGCATCGAGCTCCTCAAGCTTTGTAGTTCCCAATACCTGATTATATGTAATGGTATTACCAAGTGGACTTCCTCTGGCTAGATGACCTATTTACATGGGTTGGGAAGTAGTGTTGTGGACTATTTGATTTCAAATACCCATGTCCTTAACTGTATTACCAACTATGAGCTTCTTAAATATTTCGAGCCTCATTCTAACCACATACCTTTTGTCTTTAACACTCAATCTTGTCATGCATACCAGCCACATGCATGATACTAGTGAAAGCTAAAGACACACTCATTTGAATCAGAGTAATATTGACCTTTTCTTAAAGGAGTTAAAAAGTGATTTAATTTCCCTGACTTATAATAACAATATTGATCAATATTTTCACAATTTTACTACTACCCTTTCCACTACCATTAACAAGTTCTCCAATGAGGTTTCATACAAGAATATTAATAGAACTTCGAGCCCTTGGTATGAAAAATAATGTAAAAGTGCAAGGAAAACTATTTGAGACACTCCTATCGAAATTGTAAAGCTCCAAAATATTAGTATATACAAAGCCCTTGTAAAAGAGAAAACATGTTGATATATTAATAAGAGATAAGAGCAACTTCTTCGCCTTTCTAAAGTTGCACCCAGAAAGTTTTTGCAAAATGTTCTTGTTCGTAAATCTAAAGATAATCATTCAATTCCCTTAGAAAACTGGAACACCTATCTTAAAAAGTTGTATAACTCCTCAGACACCATGGAGAACATCGTTAGCACTCTGATTAAGGAAGATATATTTTCTCTTGAAGACGTTGAATCTAGGATTAATAAGCTCGCTAGTGGGAAAGCTAAAGATATTGAAGGATATGAAGTTGAGATCTTAAAGCTGGGAATATCTATCATCATTCCTCATCTGGACAAGATTCTCAATTTGGCTATAAATCATGGGTTCCCTAAGCCTTGGATGCAAAGCCTTATTATGTGTATCTTTAAAAATGGGGAGAAAATTGTTCCCTCTAACTACAAGACCATTATGATTAGCCACATCTTAGCCAAGCCTTATGGTCTCATTTTGGATAAGAAGATCAACCATTAGCTTGGAAGCCATCATAAAAGAGCTAAAGGGAAAGCTGGTTTAAGGAGACGCCACTCGACTATCAACCATCTTGTCACTCTCAGGATCATTTTCAAGGAATGTCGCAATAGGAAAACTGATCTCTTTTGTTGCTTTGTGGACTTTACAAAATCCTGTGACACTTTTCCTTGGGATAAGCTTTGGAAAAGACTTGATTAGATAATGATTCATCCTGAGTTGAAGATTGTTGTGATTCGCCTCTATGAGACGGTTGCTGCCAAGCTTAAGACCAATGAAGGGTAGTCTAAAGATATTAAATGAAATATTGGGGTTAAGCAAGGGTGTCTTGTTTCCCCTATCCATGTTGGTATTTACATCGATAAGCTAGAGGAGTATTTGAAATATGAGGGTGCAAGGGGACCAAGCTTGTTGGTATTATCATTAATCTTCACCTCTACACCAATGATATCGTTCTTCTTGCTACAAGCCATGAGGATCTGGACAAGCGGCTTTAGACTCTTCATGAATATTGCTCTAAGATGGGTATGATGGTTATTACTAACAAGACTAAAATCATGATAATTAAATCCAAAAAGATCACCTACAGAAATTTCGTCTATGATAACAATTGCTTGGATCAGGTCTCTTCTTATAAATGCTTGGGTATTAACATTCCTTATCAGCTCAATTGGAATTATAGCATTGAAAAAAGGATTATTGGAGGTTGGAAAGCTTATTATGAGCTTGGAAACAATTGTGAGGTTGTCGATCTTTGTATTTGGAGTAAAAATAGGTTCCTCTTTGAGACCCTCGTCACCCCTATTGTCCTATTCGGTTGTGAAGCCTGGGGTTGCAATATATCCATAGAGTCGTGGAGAAATATTGAGATGATTCAAAAGCAATTCATAACCTACAATCTCAAGATAAATGGAAATACCCCCTATCATATCCTCCTGATCGAAGTTGGCCTCTCCCCTATTGAAAGCAGGGCTATGTTTAAGTATCTAATTTATAAGAAGAAGCTTTACAACATGGAATCTGAGAGGCTTCCTAAAATTGCTTCTAAATTTTGTTAAAACCTCCACCTTTGTCTCAAGTGTGGGTGGCATAAGGATTCCTAGTCTTGGCTCAACCATTAGGGGATAAACGGGGAGGTCATCCAACGAAACAAGGATAGTGTCAAAGGTACTACCAACTCCAAATTTAAGGATAAGCTATGGGATGATAAGGAGTTGGAGGGTAAAAGGAAGCTAAGATATTATAAGGAGGTGATCAACCCCACCTTTGAGAACTAGAATTGTCTTTCTGGTTTGACTAGCTCGAAGAAAACGATGAGCATCGCTAAGATTCAAGCTAATTCTCATGAGCATCAAAGTGAAATCGAGCAGTGGTCTACTCCCAAGACTTCGTGGGATGATAGAATTTGTCAACTTTGTGATACTAAGAGGGTTGAGGATTGTCAGGCCACGCAGTAACTCCATAGGTTAGAAATAAATTGACTGTATTATTCCATCAGGTAGGTCCTCATTATATACATGAGGGAGAGATTGTTCAGTTCGTCTCCCGATGACTGTTCATATTTCCTATCTATCTATTTACAATAATACACCCAATCACAAGGATTAGGTGTCAACATTCCACCCCTTAATCTAAAGGGATGTTGGTGAGTCCAAGCATTGTTCTGAATCGTTCAAGCTTTTCTCTTCCAAGCGCTTTGGTGAAGATGTCTGCAATTTGCTCATTTGTGGAACAATGACGGAGATGGATTGTTTTGGCCTCAACATGATGTCGAATCAGATGATATTTAGTATTTATGTGCTTCATTCGATCATGGAACTTTGGGTTCTTGGCCAACTTTATTGCAGAGTTATTGTCAATCATGAGTGGAGTTGATTGTACTTGTTTTACATGCAAATCTTCAAGAATTTTCCTGAGCCACACAATTTCTTTTGTTGCTTCAGCTGCTGCCATGTATTTTTCTTCTGTTGTGGAATCTACTGAAACTGATTCTTTGCGTGATCTCCAGGAGATAGCTCTTGATCCAAGACTCATAGCATATCCTGAAGTTGATACTCCAGTTTCTTTGTCTCCATCGAAGTCTGAATCAGAGTATCCAATCAAGCTGAAGCCGTCCACCTGTGTATACTTCATTCCAAAGTCCTAAGTTCCCTTCAAGTACCTTAGAGCTTTTTTTGCAGCAGACCAATGTCCCTCACAGGGCTTTTGCATAAACCTGGAGAGGATTCCAACAGCAAACGAAATTTTTGGTCTGGTAGTAGTGAGGTAGTTGAGACTTCGTACAAGCTGTCTATAATTTGTTGCATCCTCAAATTCCTTTCCTTCAATAGATGCGAGCTTTAAGTTTTGTTCCATTGGAGTAGTAAGAGGATTGCACTCTATCATGCCAAACCTGTTCAACAAATCTCCAATGTATTTCTTTTGAGAAAGAAATATGGACTTTGGATGTTGGGTTACTTCAATGCCAAGACAGTAATGAACATAGCCCAAATCAGTCATTTCAAAAAATTTCCCCAATTCCTTCTTTATGGATGCAATTTAGCTTTCATTGTTCCCTGTCATTAAAATATCATCTACATATACCACAAGATATACAACTGTTTTGCCAACTTTCTTGAAAAATAAAGTTGCATCATCAAGATCAAAATGATTGAAATTGAGTTTCAGAAGATGCTCAGTTAGTTTTTCATACTAGGCTCGCGGTGCTTGTTTGAGGCCATACAAGGACTTCACAAGTTTGCATACTTTATGTTCATGTCCTTTCACAGAAAATCCTTCAGGCTGGGACATAAATTTTTTTCTTTTAGATCTCCATTCAAGAAATCGTTTTTACATCCATTTGATGTACTTTCCAACTATTCTGAGTTGCTAGTGCAAAGAGTGTTCGGATGATAGCCCATTTTGCTGTGGGGGCAAAACTCTCCTCATAATCAACCCCTTCCTTTTGTGCAAAACATTTTGCCACAAGCGTGGCTTTGTGCTTCTCAAGTGAGCCATTAGCTTTATACTTGTTCTTGTAGACCCACTTGCAGCCAGTTGGTTTGGTTCCTAATGGAGGATCAACCATCTTCCAAGTGTCGTTCATTATGAGGGCATCATACTCCTTTTGCATCGCTTCTTTCCATTCATCATGATAAGCAACCTATTTGAAGGAAGTTGGTTCAAAATCTATAGACAAGTTCAATTCACAATCATAAGAATCATCCATATCAACAGGTGAATTAGAGTCATCTACATCACCTCCATTTCACTGGTTCGAATTTCTGGTTCTTGTCTTTCAAACTTCATCAAGATGAACACTTTCAAGTATCTTTGTCAGCCACTTTGGGGCACCTTTCTCAGATGGTCCAGGCTGCTCTGTTGATTGAGTTGGGACTGAATCAAGATTGAGTCTCCCAATTCTATCAATTACATCACTTAAAGCATCATCCGTTGTTGGAGTTTCATGCGGGGAAGAGTGTTCTTCAGAAGAAGATTCCAAATGTTGATCTAGTATAGGAATCCACCCTTCAGTATGTGGAATCTGATTATCAAATTCTTGAAATGATTTTGCTTTTGCAAATCTATCTAAGCGATCAAGTTGCTGCTCAACAACATTGTCAGTTTTGGATGATTCAAGGAAAATTACATCTCTAGATACAACAAACTTCTTATTTACTTCATCATAAATGCGATATGCTTTGGAGGTGTTTGAGTACCCCAGGAAGATACACTTGCGACTTCTAGCACCAATTTTGTTTCTATGTTCCTTTGGTATCAAATCATAACAGGTGGAACCAAAGACTCTGAGATGTTTTACTGAAGGAACATGTCCATACCACATTTCATAAGGAGTCGTGTTTCTTATAGCATTAGACGGACATCTATTCTTTATATATGCAGCACATAGAACAACATCAGCCCAAAACATTATCTTTACATTTTTGAAGAAGAGCATGGATCGTATCATATTTAAGATTGTCCTATTCATTCTTTTAGCTACACCATTTTGTTGGGGATTATAAGGCACAGTTGTTTGATGTTTGATCCCATGTTGGCGAAGATAGTTTTCAAATTCATTTGATGTGTATTCTTTTCCATTATCAGTGTGAATAGACCCAATATGAGATTGTGCATCATTTTCAATCCATTTATGAAAATTCTTGAATGTTTGAAAAGCATCAGATTTGTTCTTCAATAAATAAACCCAACACATTCTGGTGTAGTCATCAATAAATGTCATGATATATTTATTTCTATTTGCAGAAGGAACATGCATTGGACCACATAGATTTGAACGAATGAGTTCAAGCTTCCTATGTGCTCTTGAATGTGAATCATGAAAAGACTGTTTGCTAAGCTTTCCTAGAATTCAAGCATCACATTGTTTAAGCTTCCTAGGAATTATAGGCAAACCAGCAACACCATTTTTCTTCAACAAGCAGAGACTGTCATAGTTCAAATGTCCAAATCTAGCATGCCATAATAAACTTGATGGAAGTGTACCTTCTTCATGATGAGAATTGTATGAGAAATGTTGTGCATGAGCAGAAGTTCCTTGCAGTTTGAGAAGCCTTTCTTCTTCTATTCCCCTCATGACAAGTGAGTGGTCAGATGCTTTTCTTACCTCAAGCTTGCCATCAAACATATGAATGGAGTGACCTTGCTGGCAGATGTGGACCAAGGACATCAAGTTTCTTTTGAGCTGTGGGAGATATAGAACATGATCCAGAAGAAAGTTTGGAAGACCAGGCAGTTTAAGCCTGATTGTGCCAAGCCCTGATGGCTTGATTTTTGATTGATATACAAAGTATACTGCTCCATCAACATTGTTAGTGAAATCTTCAAAAAACTCTTTTCTACGAATCATGTGACAGGTTGCTTCTAAATCAAGCAAGCAATCATTTTTCCAAGAAGCAAGTGAAGCATTAAACAAATCTTCATTTACTCCAATGTTACATTGTGCGTCAACATAGTGAGCGATTCAGGTGCTTTACCTTTGTCTGTATCATCAATTTTACCTTTCTGTTGATTTCTTTTCTGCTCAATTTTGTCCCATGGTAGCTTGCATGTAGAGACGTCATGTGATCCATTTCTTTTGCAGCGAATGCAATGCAAATCTGCCTTTTCTCCTTGAGAATGTCTGCCCCTCCTTCCTCTGAAATATCTTCCTCTTCCTCTTCATCCACCTCTTCCTCTTGTAGAATCTTGAGCATGATGCTTTTCTTTATGAGCAAGGCACACAGTCTCTTTAGAAGATTCAGGAGTTGTCTTGTTTCCAAAAGCTTTCTCTCTTTTAGAAAACTCTTCATTTATAGATGTTGTGATTAATGCATAAGCTTTGTTGTTCTTATTTTCCCAAATGACGAGCTCTTTGTCTAAGGTAGGTTGTACTAGGTCATTGTCTCCTTCTCTGACACACACTCCTTTCCACAACTCATTGAAAATGAGGGTGTGTTTTATCATCCGGGACCATTCAGGATAGTTCTCCTTGCCAGTGAGAACTATTCCCACCATAGATATGATTGAATGCATACTGTAGCAAATAAAATTTCGGCTGCAAATATTTTACTCTTAATGGAAAAAAATATAGTTCTGATATAATGGGACAGCCGATTCAAAGCACAAAATATGGCAGTATAAAATACCCTCAACAGCACTGCGTTCACGAAAGAAAAACTGAAGAATGTAGTCCAGATGTATTTGGACTCTCAGATATTGTGTCATACAGAGATGTATTTAGGTTATTTTCAAGAATAATTTGAGACAGATGTATCTATGATTTTAAGCCACATGAAATATGCCACAAAACTGCAAAAAGCTTAAGCGCTTTTCCAAATTTAATTCAATCTCCTGAAAACTAAGAGATCCTTCAGAATGGCATTCAGAGGGATTGCAAACCAAGATACAAAGATCCTTCTTATGGTGCGCATCACCCACATCTCCTCTCCAATTCTCAACAATCGACAGTCATCTATTCTGCTACCATGTCAGCGTTCAAAAAGTACATATGGCTGTGTTCAAAAAAATATTTATGGCTGCATATGTGAGCAGAGGTATGACAATGTTCAAACAGTACATATGGCTGTGTTCAAAAAAATATTTATGGCTGCGTATGTGAGCAGAGGTATCATACTGTTATAGTTTAAACACCATCAAAAATACCATTCTGAGTGGCACCATCACTCTTTCGCTCCACCACTAGAACGAGGTCTCGGTTCATTTGCATTTGTTAGTGCTCAAATGGTCGGCTCCGTTGCACTCTTGCAATTTCCGGCACACAGTCTTCTCACTGTAGAACAAGCAGAAAATAACAAACAAGAAGTTATGTTTATCTAAAACAACTCTCAATTCCAATGCAAACGAGCCTAACAAAGCCTTCCACTCCAGCGCAAGACCTAAGGCGAAGACCGCCGTCTGTGGGAATAATGCTACTCCTAGTATCAGGGGAGAGCGAGTAATCAGAATAGGTTTATGTGAGAGGCACGTGGTTTGCTTCCCCACTTCTCCACCAGAAGAATCAATTCATGCAATGGAGGTGTCAGGTGCAAGTCAGGGCATTTCAAAAACTTTAACGCACAGGATAGTTCTTATTTTATGTCAAGACAGCGCCTTTTTTTTTGGAAACGTTTGGACAGTCAGACAGGATGGACAACGCTGGATAGTGGAGGGCAGTATGGACAGTATAGACAGTGGGGTAGCTACCATGTCAGAAGCAGCTAATTTTATGGAGGAGCTGCTCAGCTATATGGAGAGCAAACAGGGAGTTACAAGGGACACAAAGGCTAAAAAAGGGCTGGCTCTGATACCATGTCAGGCCAGGCAGTAACTCCATAGGGCAGAAATAAATTGACTGTATTATTCCATCAGGTAGGTCCTCATTATATACATGAAGGAGAGACTATTCAGTTTGTCTCCCGATGACTGTTCATATTTCCTATCTATCTAATTACAATAATACACCCAATCACAAGGATTAGGTGTCAACAAGGATGAAAAGAAATTTCCTTTAGATTGTCCTTCCCTTACTCACATCGGTTGTCATTTCCCTAACATCTATCACACATCCAATCTTCTTGACTTGTTAAGCCAGCATAGCTATAGTGATCTTAGTGCACTTCTTTCCCTTCTTTTTGAGCACAAAAATAAGATTCTAAAGAATTACAATTAGATTCTTCTTCTTATTAAAATTCAATAGACCGCATTGGTCTTACTAAACCTTAATCATCATCATTATCATCATTTAATTCATAATTACTTATATTTCAAAAGATAATGTTCATCTTAAACATATCCATCACCCTAAATCCAACTTTACCCTAAATCTATAAAATCAACAAGTTTTGCACTGTATAAGGAGGCTTACACATTTAGATCTAAAATTAAGAACAATTTTAACAATTTGATTTCCGTAGAACTCTAGAACTTCAGATATGCTCTTATAGTCATGAATGTGAATACAAATGTTGTTAATGTTATGTTTATTTATCAAATATATTCAGCTATGAGTGCAATATCTACGTGAAAAGCAATGACATCAAAGATGTGATCATACCGTGCCAAAGTTTGAGATTTTTCCAAAACAATGAAACAACGCAATGTAATTTTGGCAAATTGAAGCGTCCGGTATAATCTGGAGGGGCGGTGGGCTGCCTTCTTGCGTATTGATACGTGTACCTCTGATTCTCTGAAATATATACGTAACTAAAAAAACAGCTGGAAAATACACTATCTAAGATGTGTTAGTGCTTAAACATATTTTTCAAAATTTAAACTTCAATGTTCGCTGAATAGCCATTCTTTCTAAATGTGAATATAAACTTCAAACTAAATGGCAGACTTCTGAATATTTTAAAAGTCAACTAAGCTTAAACAAAAATGGTAATATATCTTTGCTCATACTTATCCGAAAATTGAATTGACTTTGATCATGCGTATTGCATTCCGAAAATATCCCTAACTCTACAATAGACATAAAACATCCTATTCAGATAAATTACCAGGTGTGTTCTATCGCCAAACAAGAATTTTTAAAAACATTAACACTAATTTTTCACATATATGATTTGACTATATATTATTAAGGATTGAAAGCTTATAAAAATTAATTAATTGTGTGTTGTGTTTATTGTTGACAAGCTATACAATAAAATTGAATTAAAAGCCCAATAATTACCGTTATATATTAGATATTTTCAAACATAACCCAACTACTAAACATTATTTTATTTTCAAACATAACCCAACAACTAACCATTATCTTATAATAAAGTTTACTGCAACACCATTATAATTCGCAAATATTAAAATCTAAAATGTTTGTCATTCACATTTTGTTAATATCTTAACAGAATTTGTTGGAAGTAATTCTTTTATGTAATGTGTGAGTTGTCATTGTGAGTCTTTAGGTGTCAATCTAGAAGTACTCAGTTTCCTATTCGTGAGTTGTAATAGCTATCTAGATGTGTCATTGTCAGTGATCTAGATACTATAAATATGTAATGCCTATAAGATCAATAAAATCATACTATGTTTAGTGTTATGTGTTTAATCATTCTCTGCTCTCTCTATTTTTTATCATGGTATCAGAGTTGGAACTGGCTTAACTCCTTCACAGGAGAGCCAAGAAGATGTGAAAGAAATTTGAGTCCATTGTTATGTAAATAGATAGCGTAGGACAGTGTTTAAAATATTGTTTGTGTGAATGTTGGCGTGTAAGTAATTTTATTTTTTGTGTTTAGATTTGTTAGCTTTGTGTTTTGATTTGTTGGGGCCACAAATTGTATCGAAGGAAGGATAGATGATCTGCAGAGGGCAAGACAATCCGCTCAATTGGGATAACTTGGTGGCAAGGAACACATTATAGATTATGCATGGGTATTGTTTGCAATTCTAATAGTATTGTTGATCTAATGAATGAATTAAATCATTCATTTGCGTATATTGTTTGTAGTTGCCTATGCCTTGTGGGGTGAGCATTAGTGGACAAATGCATAACATGGGTTCAAGATTTAGACAATATGAAATTGGTGGAAGCACTTTACGCTGCCTGGAAATACAGGGATTGGTCGAGCATATCGGGGAGGCTCTGCAAGTACATATCTGCAAAACTCTGGAATGCAGCAACCTGTTAACGGATCAGTATTCTCAAAAAGCAAAAATCTGACTGCGAGAACACCGGAGGTGAGAAATCCATTGTTGGTACTTAATTGATGCTATGAGGTGGGAACACATGGTAATGAGAGGAAGTGGCCTAATTAAGGTTGTTGTTGATTATGAAATCCAGAAGCTCTTAAATAACGAGCTGTGGAGGCGGACAATGTTGAGGCCATTATTTCCCAGAATCGAACACAATTCTCACTAGATCTGGAAAATAGGATGGATCAGATCAGCATATGCATAATGTGTGGAAAAATAGTTGTTGAGGAAAAGGAAATGTTGACTAGATAAGAGAAGCTCAATCTGTGGGTGATTTCAGGTTCAAGAATTTTTTTTTTAAGATGCTTGAAAAAGGAAAATTGGAAAAAAGAGGTGGTTAGAGAAATTTTATAGTGTAATTTTATTAAGTTGTAGTATGTTATTCAAAAATCAAATGATATAGAACTCCGAAGAACAAGCCAATAATTAATAGACTAATGTGACCCATCGTGCTCTAGGAGCATTGGTCATAGGTAGTTCTTAATAAGGTCAAGCTGGTGTGAATCGTCGTGCTCTGGGAGCATTAGTATAGGTTATTTATACAAGGTCAAGTTGTAGAATTGTCTGTTGAAGACATTTTGTACCCAGAATGCTATCATAGATAATTGATGAAGGCTGCGAAGGGACATGGATTCATAGATGGTGGCAATTCCATAGGATGGTTCAGTATCAAGATTGACTCATTGCGCTCCGGGAGGTTGAGAAGCGTCAATTATGCAAAGCACATCAACGATGGTTTGAAGCAGTTACATTTTAAATGGAGGTCAAGTGATGACTTGAAGATGTGGTCGTGAAAGAGCATGTTTGCGAGATTCTAGAGTGGATGTGGGTGTTGATGATGACCATATTTGATGGGTCCAACCCTTAAGACTTTCGGGTCAATGATAAAATTGTTGACTGGATTTTTATTAAGCAGTGGTTAGTTGACTTTAATGCTGTGGTACTGGTGTTTTATTTAAATTAGGACATATGTCTAGGCCTCGGGCTTTGTTCCTTCCTACTCCTTCTATGCCCAGAAACCCTGACTGTTCATTTCATTTACTATGTTCATTTTGCTGTGCTACTATGCTACTAGTGAGGTCTCTGGTTCTGCAACACGAGGGTTTGCTATGTCACTTGTTTGAGGTTTCGCTTCCACTATGCTTGGTTTGCAATTTAGTGAGGGTTTCTGCTTGTGGACGATGTCTCGGCCTGTTCTGGGCTCGGCTTCGAGACCGAGGTGTTAAACCCTTGGTATCGGTCTCTATTGTCAACTTTTTCTCGGCTATATTTGTGTTTTCAATTGCAGCTTTAGTTTACTTGTCTCCCCTCGATGCGTTGGCTTCACAGGCTGATTATTTGTTTGGTTGTGTTCTTGTCTCAGGTTGCAACTATGGAGTTGCTCGGCTTTCGACTTCCACTCAGCAGTCTTCCGAAAGGTATGCTCTCTTTCTATGCTAGTTGTTCTTACTTTGTTTTTCTCAGTTGCTGATAGCCTCTACTCCTCGTGGCAGCGAGCAACTCTGTAATTGTGACCTTGGCTCCGTGGCTCCTCTATCGGCTTACACAGGCTCGAATCTACCTTGGTAAGTCCTCATAACCCTACCATGCGTTCTGGTTGCACTTTGTTAACGTAACTGTGGTTTGTTTCTTGTGGCTAACGACTTGTTCGTTGGCCAATGCAGGTGAGGGACGGGCTTGTTCGTGGTCTTCACGCCGTGTCTCCTATGCCTAAACTGGGTAGGGTTGCTCCTTGGTGTCTTCCTATTTGTTTGGCTGAGGGTGTACTGGTCATAGGTTTTATGAGTCTTTGGTGGTAAATTGGCTTGGCTCTGCGGTTTCTTGGCACTGTTCCTGTGGCTCCACTTTGTATTTGCAACTCTGCTGTTTGTAGTTATTTATGTATTTAAATGGTCCTGCAATGACTTCGCAGGGGTTTGTAGTCTCGGTCGACTCTATTCTATTTATTGGTCATTGAAAAAGGCACTATGATGCTTGGATTTTGACAAATATATATATATATATATATATATATATATATATATATATATATATATATATATATATATATATATATATATATATATATATATATAGATATATATATGTTGTAAATTCAATTGTTTAAATTTTGCAAAGGAAATTGGGAATGTAATCGTTTCTGTACCTAAAACTTGTCTCTGTGGATAATGGCTTTCTTGTTCCTTTGTATATTTGCTCTGTTTGTGCTGCTGCTTGTCCAGGAGCTCTCCTTGCTTTGGTGCTTGCTGTTCACCTGTGTGTATGTACTTTTCTTATGGAAAAGAAAATAATTTAAGAGTATTCTGTAAGAAAAATTCTAGAGTTGTAACATGAATGGATTCAGATGTTTGTCTTCAGAAACTATTTCTGTGCTTTCTCTTCATTCAATTCTCTGATGGCAAAAGATTACATTAGTTTTTTTCTCCTTTCGTTTTCTAGAGAACACTAGACAGTTAGCAAACTGCCAGTAGTTACAGTATATGATTACATAACATGGTTTCTGAATAACTGCCTTTTATTTCTTGTAAATTAAAAACAAATTTTAAATAAAATAAAAATTAAAAATAAATACGTAAGAAAACATTAACATTGGCTGAAACAACCATTCCTAGGAAATGAAAACTAATGAAACTCAAACTATTTGAAAGAGACAAACTCCCAACCATGTCCTCCCTGAGTTGGATGCTCCTGCACCAGGCCTCCCTGGTAGGTGAAAATTCATGGCTCTGGTCCATGAGCTCCTCGATAGAATACCCTGCACGTTGTATCTGTCCTGGATCAAGCCACGAACTGTCCTCAATAGGGCAGTTCTTCCACTTGACGAGGTACTATAGGTACTCCTTCCTTCGAGTCCGCTTGGCCACTTGTGTGTCAAGGATTCCTTCAATTTCAAGTGGCTGAGCTGAAGGCATTTGTCTCATCCATGTACTACTCCTTTCCTAGGTGTCTCGCTTTGGCTGTGCCGAACTATCCTCTTCCAGACTGGCAGTGTATGGGAATAAATCTGCCACATTAAAGATGGGCGATATTCCTATACCTAGAGGCAATTGCAGTTCATAGGCATTTGCAGAAAACTTACGCAGAATTTTACAAGGTCCAATTTTTTTGAATTTCAGCTTATTGTATTCACCCTTAGGAAATCTTTCCTTGTGCAGATGTGCTAGAACCTGATCCCCTACATTAAATTGTACCTCACGTCGTTTCAGATCTGCTTTCTATTTGTACCTCTGAATGCTATCCTGTAATTTCATCTTCCCCTGCTCAAATAGGTCATTAATTTCTCTTGCAAAGTCTTCCCCATCAGCACTTCTTTTCTATAACTGTCCCAAATCCCGCAGCTATGCACTCCTCAGGGATGCATTCCATACAAGATCTAAAAAGTACTACTTCTTGTGTTTCAATTCAGTGAATCATTGTAAGCAAATTCCACTTGAGCAAGTACATGATCCCACACTCATGAATTTTCTCCAACTAGACTCTGCAACAGGTTTCCTATACTTCTATGTACCACCTCTGTTTTCCCATCAGTCTGTGGGTGATAAGTGGAGCTGAAATTTAACTTCGTGTCCAACTTTTTCCACAAGGTGCGCCAGAAATGCCCTGTGAATTTCACATCCCTGTCAGAAATTATGGACTTGGGTAAGCCATGTAGTCTAATGACTTCGGTGAAAAACAAGTGTGCTACATGGGTAGCGTTACTAGTTTTCCTACAAGGGATAAAGTGTGCCATCTTCGAAAATCAGTCCACCACCACCATGATGGAATCAAAACCTCGTTGTGTTTTGGGCAGACCCAGGACAAAGTCCAGATTGACTGAGTCCCATGGTCTGTTTGGAATAGGCAAGGGTGTGTATAACCCCATGTTCTGACTGTGCCCTTTCACCAACTGACATATCTTACACCTGGTCACATACTGTTGTACGTCTCTTCGCATCTTCGGCCAGTAATAAAAATGACTGAGCTTATCCAAGGTCTTATCAATGTTGAAATCTCCAGTTAGACCTCCACTATGTTTTTCCCAAATGATGTTCTCCCTCATCGAACATTCTGGGACACACAACTGTCCTCCCTTGAATAACAGCTCCTCCTGCAAGTTATAGTCCAGCCATGGACTATTGTTCCTCAACAATGGATTCTGGTAGGCTTCATAAGCCTCCTTGAAATCTACATCTGTTTGATACAATTCCTTCAAGTGTTCAAATCCCAACACTTGTATCGTGCTCTCCTACAAGAGTAGAACTCTTCTGCTTAGTGCATCTCCTACCTTGTTCACTTGACCACTGATATGCTTCAATACGATTGTAAAGCTTTGTAAATACTCCACCCATTTTGCATGTTTATGATTCAGCTTATGTTGTTGCATAACATACTATAATGTAGAATTATCAGAAAACGAGACAAACTCATTATGCAACAGATAATGTCTGTAATGCTTCAAAGCTTGGACGATGGCATAAAACTCCTTGTCAGAAGATGTATACTTTTGCCTGCTTTCATTTAATTTTTCGCTGAAATAGGCTACTGGTTTGTCTTCCTAGCTAAGTACAGCTCTAATGGCTGTACCACTGGCATCACAACGAACTTGAAAAAGTTTTTTGAAATCAGGTAGCCTCAAAATTGGCCTCTCAATGATATTCTTCTTCAATATCTAGAAGCTCTTCTCTGTAGCTTCAGTCCGCTAAAAAGGTTGATTTGCCTTCTTGATTGTATCCAACATAAGTGCGCAGATTCCACTAAAATCCTTTATAAACTTGTGGTAGAAACTTGCCAACCCATGAAAACTTCAAACTTCAAATAGACTCTTAGGGGATGGCCAGCTAAGTATAGCTGCAACCTTTTCTGGGTCCATTTTCAGCTCATTTTCTGCAATCACGAAACACAAATAGACTAACTCCTTCTGAAAGAAAGCACATTTTTTCAAATTTATCGGCAACTTGTTTTGCTGCAACTTCTCTAGAACATATCAAACATGTCGAAAATGTTCCTCCTTGGTCTTGCTGAAAATCAGTATATCGTCAAGATACACAATCACAAATTTCCCAATTAACTCTTTCAACATCTCGTTCATGAGGCGCATGAAAGTACTGGGGGTGTTACTCAATCCAAATGGCATCACCAGCCATTAATACAGCCCTTCCTTAGTTTTGAAAGTTGTTTCCCATTCGTCCCCTTCTCGGATTCTAATCTGGTGGTATCCACTCTTCAAATCTATCGTCAAAAAATATGTTGCCCCGCTCAAACAATCCATCATGTCATCCATTCATGGCAATGGAAATCTATATCTGATTGTAATTTTGTTTATTGCACGTGAATCTGTACACATCCGCCACTCGCCTCCTTTCTTGGGAGCTAGAACTGTCAGAACTGCACATGGGCTTAAGCTTTCTCGAATCAATCCCTTATCTAGCAACTCCTGTACCTGTTTCTTAATCTCCTCATTGTCTTTGGGGCTCATCTGGTAAGCAGCTTTATTCGGTAAACTAGCTCCAGGGATGAAATCTATGTGATGACTAATACTCTGCTTTGGTGGCAATTTATCTTGTAGATTGTCCACCACAATGTCACTAAACTCCTGCAACATTTTCTGGATTTCTTCAGGTAAATCAGAAGTTTCAGTGTGTAAAATCATTATTCTTGGTCTCCTTACAACAACATGCTTTACCTCATCATCTTCAATCTGTTTTAGAAATTGTTTTCCACCCACCAGTAATACTTTTGTTCCACTAGTATTTGTTGTCTCTTCCTCCTTGATGGGTACCAGCGTATGCTTAATCCCATCTTTAACAAACTTGTAACAGTTTGTTTTCCCATCATGAACAACTTTTCAGTCATACTACCACGACCTACCTAGTAGAATATGACACACATCGATGGGCATGACATCACAAATCACTTTGTCCCTATACTTTCCAATATGGAACTCCACCTCACACTGCTCATCAACTAGCAGTTGGTGACCCTTCTGTAACCACGACACATTATAGGGAGTTGGGTGCTTCAATTGTTTTAAACCCAATTTCTCCACCATCTCTGTTGCAACCAGATTATCAGTGCTTCCACTGTCTATATCAATTTGCAGCATTTGCCATGTGACTTGCACACAGTCTAGAATAATGCCTTTCTTTGCATTTTTTCATTTGTTTCCTTTGCCAATTTCAGCAATGCCTTATTCAAGACTAAGGCCTCTCCTATCTCTGATACATTCTCTACCTCTTGAGGCGGTGCCTCTGCTTCTTCCGTCTGAGCAACACATGCTTCTCTTTGACCAGCCTATTCTCCTTCAGGACACTCAAAGGATTTGTGGCCCCACTTGTGGCACTTGTAGCACTGGTAGGGAGCTCCTCTGCTTCTGCCATTTCCCCTTCCTCTATGGTATGGCCTTCCTCCCCTAGTGCTACCTTCCTTTTCTGTTGTCCCTAATGTCTTTGAACTGCTTCCCTCTTCACTGTTGTTGGCAGTTCTTCCTTTTCCAAAGGATGTCCTTTCCCTCTGCCAATTCCCTATCCTCTCCTCGCATTCTACTTTCTTATGATCTTTTCCTCTGCCTTTAAGGCACTCTGGTATGCTTCCTCTATGGTTTTCCAAGAAAGAATACTTATATTGTTCAATATCTCCAGCCTTAGGGCATTCACAAACCTTGCTGTCTTTTCTGGGGTGTCTTCAGTATAACCAGCTCTGAAATTCACCCGATAGAATTCTTCAGTATATTCTTTCACCGTCATTCCTCTCTGCTTCAAATTCTATACCTTTCGATGCAGAGCAATCTGGTAATCTTTGGCAAAAACCTTCCCTTCATCTTGGCTACCATTCTGGTCCACTTTTTAATTGGTAACTTATTCAATATTTTCCTCTTTGCTTGGACATTGTCCCACCATAAGGTCGCTTGTCCTTTCATCTTGGTGGCAGTGAATTTAACTCTCCTATCTTCGCTGACCTCCTCACATTCAAAATATTTGTCCAGCTCACTAATCTAGTCAAACAACACTTCTATGGACAAAACTACCATCATTATTCATTTCAAGCTTTGGCTTACTGCTAGCCAACAATACTGACCTTAACAATTTGATTTTAGGTCCTTCTTCATCTAATCCATCTATTGTAGAAATAGCTTCTTCTTCACTGTCGTCCCCTACTTCCGGATCCCTTCTCCTTCCTGCTTCTATTGCTGCCAAACGGGCATTCAGAATCCTAATCTCTTCCCTCAATCACTCATTTACTACTCTTCAAATAGCTCTGCCATTTTAGAAGAAAATCAGTTAACTGTTCCTGCTCTGATACCAAAATTTGATGGGTCCAGCCCTTAAGACTTTCGAGTTAATGACAAAGTTGTTGATTGGAATTTTATTAAGCGGTGGTTGGTTGACTTTAATGTTGTGGTAGTGGTGTTTTATTGAGACGAGGACATGTGTCTAGGCCTCAGGCTTTGTTCCTTCCTGCTCCTTTTATGCCGTGAAACCCTAACTGTTCATTTCATTTACTATGTTCGTTTTTTTGTGCCACTATGCCACTGGTGAGGTCTCTGGTTCTGCAACACGAGGGTTTTCTCTGTCACTTGTTTGAGGTTTTTCTTCCACTATGCCTAGTTTGCAATTTAGTGAGGGTTTCTCACTGCGGACAATGTCTCGGCCTGTTCTGGGCTCAGCTTTGAGAACTGGGTGTGAAACCCTCGGTATCAGTCCCTATTTTCAACTTTTTCTCGGCTATATTTGTGTTTTCAGTTGCATCTTTAGTTTACTTGTCTCCCCTCCATGCGCTGGCTTCATAGGTTGATTATTTTTTTGGTTTTGTTCTTATCTCAGGTTGCGTCTATGGAATTGCTCAACTTTTGACTTCCACTCGGTAGTTTTCCAAAAGGTAAGCTCTCTTTCTATGCTAGTGGTTCTTACTTTGTTTTTCTTAGTTGCTGACAGCCTCTGCTCCTCGTGGTAGTGAGAAACTCTGTAGCTGTGACCTTGGCTATGTGGCTCCTCTATTGGCTTACACAAGCTCAACTCTACCTTGGTTAGTCCTCATAACCCTACCCTCTGTTCTGGTTGCACTTTGTTAACGTAATTCTGGTTTGTTTCTCGTGGCTAACTACTTGTTCGTTGGCCAATGCACATGAGCGACGGGCTTGTTCCTGGTCTTCATGACGTGTCTCCTATGCCTGAATTAGGTAGGGTCATTGCTTGGTGTCTTACTGTTTGTTTAGCTGAGGGTGTACTGTTCATAGTGTTTATGAGTCTTTGGTAGTAATTTGGCTTCGCCTTGTGGCTCCACTGTGTATTTGCAACTCTATTGTTTGTAGTTATTGTGTATTTAAACGATCCTGAAATGACCTCGTAGGGGTTTGTAGTCTCGGTCGACTCTGTTCTATTTATTGGTTGTTGAAAAATGCACTGTAATGCTCGGCTTTTGAAAAAGATATATATATATATATATATATATATATATATATATATATATATATATATATATATATATATATATATATATATATATATATATATATATATATATATATATATATATATATATATGTTGTAAATTCGATTGTTAATTTTTGCAAAGGAAATTGGGAATGTAATCGTTTCTGTAACTGAAACTTGTCTCTGTGGATAATGGCTTTCTCGTTCCTTCGTATATTTGCTATGTTTGTGTTGTTACTTTTTCGGGAGCTCTCCCCACTGGTGCTTGCTTTTCACCTGTGTTTATGCACTTTGCTTATGGAAAAGAAAATAATTTAACAGTATTCTGTAGGAAAAATTCTAGAGCTGTAACATGAATGGATTCAATTGTTTATCTTCAGAAACTGTTTCTGTGCTTTCTCTTCATTCAATTCTCTGATGGCAAAAGATTACATTAGTTTTTTTCTCCTTTCGTTTTGTAGAGAACACTGGGCAGTTAGCAAACTGCCAGTAGTTTCATTATATGGTTACATAAAATGGTTTCTAAATAATTGTCTTTTCTTGCTTTTTAAATTAAAAACAAATTTTAAATAAAACTAAAAATTAAAAAGAAATACGTAAGAAAACATTAACATTGGCTGAAACAACCATTCCTAGGAAATGAAAACTAATGAAACCCAAAATATTTGAAAGAGACAAACTCCCAGCCATGTCCTCCCTGCGTTGGATGCTCTTGCATCAATATCAGACAAATCTGACAAAGATTTATTTATTCTTGTAATGTGGGTTTTTTATATTTATTACATGTAAGAATTAAGGGAGAGTGTTGGAAGTAATGCTTCCATGTAATGTGTGGGTTGTCATAGTGAGTCCCTAGGTGTCAATCTAGAAGTACTCAGTTTCCTATGCGTGAGTTGTAATAACTATCTAGATGTGTCGTTGTGAGTGATCTAGATACTATAAATATGTATTGTCTGTAAAATCATATTGTGTTTAGTGTTGTGTGTTTAATCACTCTCTGCTCTCTCTATTTTTTATCAGAACCTTCATCAAAATCTTAAAAATACAGAACGGGAATAAGGGGGAGAAGATGAAGACAGTTTGATCAAATTTGCTAGAGATTTTGTTAATTGCAGCAATATCAACTTGGCCTTCTCATAATCACAAACATAAATACATTCACACAATCATAATAACACCATAATCATCAAGAGAGACATATTAATTTATTCATTATCCTAGCACACCCACAACTCCTTAACTCCGATGTCCCGCTGCTGTCATTTCCTCTCTTTCTCTTTTGCCCCATGTGACCTACTGCTGATTCATTCTCTGAATTGGAAGCAAAGGCTAAAGGGAAGTTAACAAGAGCCCTGGCTCCGCGGATTCTGAAGGCAGCGCGGTCATATGCGAGAGCGGCCTCTTTGGCACTGTTGAAAGTGCCGAGCCAAATTCTGGCCCCTTTCTTGGCAGGGTCTGTTAACTCCCAGGTTGTTCCCTATGACTCCCAAGGGAATACGGCCGGGGTAACCACTAACCAATCTTTGGATTACAGCTTCTAGCCAAACTGTAATCAGAGAGGGCTCTCTCTTTATAATTTGTCTCTGTTCTGATAGTATTTTAGGCTAGCTATGTTGTTCAAACTTTTGTTTTTGTGTTTGGTTGGAGAATGTTTCAGTCAAGATATATATGCTCTCATTAGAATGTTATATGTCATTGGGCAATGCAGTCAGTGGTCCTTTAACTGTTTTGAGGTGCCGTGTGATGTTGTAGTGATGTTGTAGTGATGCTGCAGAGCAAGGTTAGTGTCTGAGAAACAAACGTTCATAAAGTGATTGGGCAGGTTGTGTCCAGTTTATGTAAGGCAATCAAGAATCTTACAGTAAACTGCTAGAGAAAGATAGTGAGAATATTGACCTAGGAGAATTTAAGAATTTCTAGGTAATATTCATACATATAGAATTAACAGCTACATGAGCAATTAAGAATTCATGTCCATGGTTAATTCTAAAGACAAACATTCACAGCAGTAAAAATTGAGTACAAGGTGTAGTAAAACAAATCCTACACTATTCTTTTTCTTTACTGCTAGTTTAGTGTATCATGAATATGATTTGATAAACATAAGAAAGACAAGAACAGAGATTAAGGAAAAAACTTGTTATTTCATTAGAGAGCACAAGAATTCTGCATCAACACATGAATCCTCAGCAAAACACCATAGTTCCAGGAAATCACTGAGCTGATCTAGCTCTTTGTATTAAACAATTCTGAAATACAGTCTACATGCCTCAGAGTGAAAAATTACCAACCCCTTATGCGTTACTAAGGGGAGTATATATACAAAGTTTACATAAGAAAATATCTGAATGGAGAGTAAATGCTTCATTAGTATCATGCCAACCGCTGGAGTGTAGTAGCTGAGAAAGTTAATGCTGTAATAACTTTTCTTCCCTTAGCTATCAAAAATGGTCAGATCCTGTTGACTTGGTGGCAGTTGGAGTCGGCTGAGGGTATGCTGTCAAAATTTGCGCATTTCTTTACCTTTTGGGCTAGCCGTCATTGTCTATGTGCTGAGTCACATTTGAGCTACTTTTAATGCTGACTTTATCATGTTGTTTGTCTTGTAGTGACCTGGAGCTGGCAGTGACCGAACAGCTGAAGCTACCGTGGCAGAATTTGAAGCATTGCTTGCCACCAATCCTCTTTTGGCATTTGATGCCTCCTAATCTTTATCAAGGTCTCATCGGCCTCTGTATATCTGTAGAAATTAGGAGGAGTCTCAAAAAGATGATTCACTTCATTCTCAATAAAGAACAGGCCTTCCAATTTGTCATACAAGCTCTGTCCAGAGGGAGGTCCTGTTTGTTCAGATGTACTGCCAGATGCAGTAATCCGATTCTCAATGTATGTTGCCATTCTGTTGGCAAATTGATCTCGGGAGACTAGTTTTCCTGCACCAGTTAGGAGGTTAGGCAAGCCTTTTGCTTGCAGCACTACCAACTTGACTTTGAATTCCTCCACATCTGCTGTGATCTCATAGCACTTCCTCTCCACAGTTTGTACATAGTTCCTGAGAGTTAGCACCTTCTTGGCAGTGAGGACAGCCTCTGTTCTGTTGGGAATGCATATTGCTACCAGTTCCTCCTTTTCCTGCCTGTTTAGGAAGTCTATCATTATGTTGGCCTGCTCTGGTCTGTTTTGCAGCAGTGTTTTGGCCTTATTTATTTATGTTTGTGCTTGGCCCAACAAGTCCATCTGTTCATGCATTGTTTTTATTGATCTCCATTGTTGAGTGATGGATTGGCCTATTTTGGCCCACAGAATCCTCCTTATGTCGGCCATGGCAGTTTCCAGATTTAGCTCTTTCTCTAAGGCCTTTATCTTATCCTTTAGGGCCTTTATCTCTCTTCCCTGTTCTGCCACAGTTACCTTCGACTTGTCATATTTGGCATCCAGTTCTGCCAATTTTTCCTTGGCCTTCTTTATTTCATTGGCCTGGAGCTCCATTTCTTTGATGGCCTTGGTCAATTCCTCTACAATTTTGCTGGTTTCTGGTGTTGTTGTTGTTCCTGCTGCTTTTGTTGTGGGGGCCACTGCTGCCCCTGAAGTTGTTGTTGTTGTTGAAGTAGTTGGAGGAGCTTGGGAAGTGGATTCTCCCTATTTATCTTGTAATGCTCCTTCCAGCTCTTTCTCCAAATCCCTGATCCTCTGGTCTTGCTGCATTAAGAGGTCTAATTGGTCATCAACCTGTTTTTGCTTTTGAAGCTCTGCGGTTTGAGGGTGCTCTGTGGGCTGCAGCTTCAACCTTTTCTTTAATGCATTGAGGTCATCATCTTTCTTCTTCATAAGGGCCTTCACACCCTTTGGATCACTAGGATCATGTCCTAGATCAATGATGATCTCTTCAAGAGACTTTATTCTATTGTCTTTGGCCAGAGAGGACATTCTCTCAAAGTCCAACTGTGTATTGGTGTTTTTCAGGGACTCTTTCAGCTCATGTGCCATGGTGGCCTTCTCCACCAAGGTTGCATAGACCATCTCCCCAGTCTGTTTATGGAGTTCAATCTGGTCCATGGGATGTATATCTCTGGCTAGGACCTCCACCCTTGTCTTTACAAAATCTGCAGCTGACTTAGGCTGCGGCCCTTTGGGCTTAAAATGGCTGAGGAGCAATTTTTCCTCCTGAATGTCATATACCGACATTAGCCTTTCTTGCTGGGCTGGGGTTGCATCAAGAAAATGTTTATAAACCTCTACCCTCAGCAGATCATTCTGAGCTTTTATTTGTTTGAAAGAAGCCTTAGTGCTCTTGGGCTTCTTGCTCTGCTGGGAAGAGGAGGACACCTCTAAGCCAAGTTGTAAACCTTGCTCCTGCTGAAAGGAGCTTGTTCCTGTGTGCTGGCTGCCCTCCCTGTTTTTCCTTGAGCTGTCAAGGAATTCTTCAGTGATGTCTTCCACCTCTGGGGAGTCTAGCCTTTGCCTTTTGGCTTCTGGTTGCTGGGAGGATCCACTAAGAGGAGTGGACTCTTCTCTATCTCTTTTTGTACCCCTTTCCTCATGTGTTGGGGTCTGCAAACAAGGAGCAGTCAATGGCTCAGTCTGTGGTGGTGGTGTTTGCATTATTGGAGCTGCTGGCAGCCCTATTTGTGGCAGGACAGTTTTCCCTTGCTGCTGTTCTGGCTGCTGCTCTGTTTGCTGCCCTGTTTGCTGCTCTGTTAGCTGCTCTGTTACAGGGGCAGGCTTTTCCTTCACTGCTTCCTCCTCTGCACCCATTATGCCTTTGCCTTTTTCTGTCGCCGGTGCTGATGTAGAGGGTGCCTGTGGTGCAGTGCTTGTGGCCGAGGTCCCTTCTCCTGCTAAGTGAGGCCGTTTGAGGGGTACCTGCTGCACAGAGTCTAGGTCAATGGTCTTTTCAAGCTCCTTCATATTCTTTAGCATTATTTCTTCTTTAGTTAGCTTTTCAACTAAAGTACCCTGTAGCCATTCTTACTGGTTGGCATATTTCTCAATATGTGGGTATTGACAATGCCTATAACCTAGAAGTCTGTATTTGGTTCTTCTTGCAGTGATGAAGCCCTCAGGGTCATAAGGGACCCACCGGAAACTGTATGATAGTTTATATTTGTCCTTGAGGATGAGGTCAGCATCTTCCCATCCTTCTTTTTTATTCATGATGAATGGGCCCAACTGGTGTTTGAACTTGAGGTGAGCCTTCTTCCTGGAGCTGTGGAAATGGGTGAGGTCAGACTGAATCAATTGCCTATAATATTCCAAGGCAAATATCCTCATGGGCACATACTTTGGGAGTCTGAAAGGACAGAGCTCACAGCCATAGACCCTGATGACTGTGTGTTCCTCATATAGGTACCAATCACCTATTTTACATTTTTTGGAAAGCTGCAAAGCCTTCTGTATCTCTGTTGACATTCTGGGAGGAGGGGACCTCATTAATAGGCAAGAGACTGCATACACAAATTGGTGAACAAACTCACAATAGGAATAGGGCGAGTTTGTGACATTGTGATAGACAAAGGTCCAGAAGATGACAGCTCTTCTTTCCCCTCTATAATCCAGCTTTTTGATGTTGCATGGAAAAACCTCAGACTGATAATACATAAAGAGATGATAAATATAGGCCGAGTACTTGAAGACACCCTGCCTGTCCACTTTGCTCAGCTGATCATGAATCTTATTAGCAATGAACTTGGCAAAGTTGTATTTGCGGGCAGGGGGTTGGCCTGGGCTGTAAACAGCCAGCAATACTAGCATGGTTTGATCCACATTCTCATTGGTGCTGTACCCCAGCACATAAGCAATCATGTCCAGGAGTAATCTGCCTACTTCAGTGAAGTGGACATTTAAGTAAGGAGGTGGCCCTGCAGGCTGGCACTCAGGTCTCATGAATGTCCTGGTGACCCTTTGAATCTCCTCACTGGTCATTTTGGTACCAGTGTCCAGCAGATAGTTCATAAAGAATGGGAAAAACAGCTCTGTCTGGTCAAAATGTAGCATTTTGTTGATGGTCTCAGGATTAATGTAGAAAAGGACCCTCCCAGATGGGGTGTTGATGGCCCTGTGGTGCACATCATAGTTTTCAGCACATAGGCGAATGATTTCAGGAAACACATTTACAGAGGGGAGACAATAGTATGGCAGGTTTGACTCCCAAATGCCATATGTATCATGACCAATTAGGTAGTCCTCCCTCAACTGTCTGAAGGTTTGCAGAAAATCTCTGTCTCCCACATAGTCTTCAATAAGGTAGTCCTGGTCAGCAAGAGATAAAGACTGCAGGTCTTTATTGGGTGGATTTAATGGAGCAACACTAAGAGCTGTGGGTACAGGGGTAGCCATTCTATGGTTTGATTTTGAGTGATATGAGTGCACTAGTCTGCAAAGCTTTTAAGAGCTTAAGTGATAGGCCAACTGTGGACAAATTCTGAAAAGCTTTTTTATAGTGAAAAAACAGGCTTGCTTCTGCAGTCTTGGTAGGTTCTCAGAGATTGTGAATTGCTAGGGGTAAATTGCAGAGGGTGAGTGAGATTTATTTTGCTGGAAAAATGTTGTTGGTCTGCACCCGGCAAAAGGGAACAATGTCGGGCACCTCAAAGATAATTTCACAATTTTTGGCTCGCGAATTGACTGTTTCAATGCTGAATTTGTGGTTCTGGGGGTAAGCAGGTTAGCTTGGCTCACTTTAGATAGTAGGTGCAGAGTTTATATGGAACTCAACAGGTATTTTAATGGCAATTTACAGAGAAATGGTATGCATGGGTGAAAATGGGGAATTACGGTGAATACCTGGATAGAACGCTTAAACAGCCTGCGGGCCGAACTCTGAAGGTTGACTTGACGAATAGGAACGGTTGCAATTTGAATTTGGAGGCCTGAAGGTGCTTTGGCAGCTGCAACGGCTATCTCTTCCTTTACGCGAAAATGACATAAAAACTGCCCAAAACGTGACTTTAACGACAAAATTCGGAAAAAATAGGTAATTGGCGCCTTTCCGCCGATGACGTCAGCATGACGTCATGGCGGGCCCGGGTACGGAGGATGACGTGGCTGCTGAGGTGTAGGCCAGGGTGGCAGGACACGGTGGCGGGTGGATGAGGTGGCAGGGCTACGTGGAGGGCCACACAGCGCGGGGGCGGGGAAGGGCGCTACGTCATGCTGACGTATTGATGACGCAAGGGGGAGGCGGTAACGGGATGGTGGTAAGCAGGTTCCTCGCACCACCTTTGGGCAAAGGCGGTATCGGGGAGGGGGCTCCGAACAACCCCACCGCCTGCCACGCGTCCCTTGTACGGGGCGGAAAACCACTTTCCCCGGACGCTAAAGGTCGGTAGGTCGGGGAGCGAAAATGACCGCCCACCGTCAGATCTGGGCGGCAGAGATCGGACGGCTAGCGGGTCCTCCGACGGATCGTGCAGGTTGGGGGGGTCCCGTTGGCCTATTAAAATATTCAATTAAATACTTTTGGGTGGAGAACCTTAGGGTTAAGGGTTTTTGCACGTATTTTCGGGATTTTTGGGTTTTTCAAGGGTTTTATAAGGAAAAAAAGGTTTAAGAGTGGGTTTAGCAGGGGGAAAGGGGTTTTCTGTGGCATTTTTGAGCAGAGGGAAGGTGAGGGCTTAGGGGAAAGGTTCTTGCTCATAACCAGAGGTTAGAGCAACCCCAAGACCGGGTTGACCAAAGCCTCTGGTGGACTGAAGTCTCCCTAAACAACTTATTGAGCTATAGTGCCAGGGGAGGGATATTTATACCATGTTTGGGGTTTATACACCATGGTGTTATAATAGTAGGGAAAGGGCAGTTTAGGGGATTTAGATAATAGAAGTTAGGGGTTAATGTGAATGAGGAAAGTGAATGAGGAGTGATTTCATCAAGTGTATTTGAAAGTCACTTAGTTTAGGGAGTAGATCAAAATGAAAAGATTTTTAGACAAGAAATGTGGCTTTTAAAGGAACAAGAACCACCATAAAACCTCAGATATTCTCACCAATCTTAATAGATGAAGGGATGTTAGTAATGAGAGTGAAAGGGGAAATTTGGGAAGTTAGACATGCTTCCTTTCTTTGCTGCTACCTGATGGAGAAGAGAAGCTTCTCAACCATTGATTTTCCTTTGTGGACATTTCAGCCCACATTTATTTGCAAGGAATGATATTTCTGCAACCCCAACTACCTACCCATCTACTTGCCTAGCATTTTTTGTTCCTTCTTGGAGGGTACACTTGGACTTGCAGACCCTTATTTGCCTTTTCTTTTCTTTGGCTTTTTCCTTTTGATTTTCTATCTAATTCTGCCCTTATTGCTTCCAAGGTCCCAGATTAAGCAGTTGGGAACCTTAGTCCTCTACCTAAGCTACTTGTCTGCCAAGATTAAACAGTTTGGACAGACTTCTTTCTCTATTCTACAACTGAAAATTTAAAACATGGCATGATCCAGATTAGGCTGTTGGACCATCCATCAAAATTGAGACAACATCAAGCTATATACACAGATTGTTTTCTCTTGGAAATATGTGATCTTTGCATGATCAAAGCAGAGCATATTTGGAACTTTTCATTGTCAATCATGAAATATGAAACCTATTGGTATAGGTAGCTAACAGTGGCTCCACATGGGGATGGTTTTTCATTTGAAAGACCAAGAACAGCAGGTCAGAATGCCTTGGCCCTTGACTGCTTTTACCAAACTTGAAGTATGCTGCTTTGAAATGCAAAAAATTGAGCACTTTCCTTCTTGGTAGATCTCTGAATCTATTTATCTTTTGCTGATAGTTAATAAAACTTGAGAAACTGCATTTTTACATTTTCACAGAAAGTAATATATACACTTGAATATGTACAATGGAAACTCAGGCTGCACTTATGGGTGATAGTCAAAATAGTGCTTCAGCATCCTGCCATTCACAGGACCTTCATCCAAATCAGTTTCATTAAGACTTTTAAGGAAATAAGTGTTGTTTCCTTGTACTGCTTGGACAGCAAATGGTCCTCTCCAAAGGGAATCAAATTTTCCATGTTTCCCTTTATCTTCCCTTCTTGAATCCCATTTGAGGACTTTGTCACCAATGTTGAAATCTTCTGCCTTAGTCCTTCTGTCAAAGGCCTTCTTTAATTTTTCTTGTAACACTTGAACTCTGCTGTACACTTGATCTCTAGTTTGTTGTAAACATATTATTTGATTGATCCTTCTTTGCATATCATTTGGTTCTGCTTGGCTTTCTTGAAGAAGTTTCATAACAGGCACCCCTAGTGATGAAGGAAATTTAGCTTCTAATCCATAAACTAACTCATATGGGCTGGTCCCAATTGATCTCTTGGTTGTTAGTCTATCTGCCCATAAGGCATTAACCAGCTTCTTATGCCAATTCTTCTTATTTGCTTGGGGATAATATGCAGTAGAATGACCCAAGGTAATATGAAATTTGTGGCAGAAATTCACCATTTTTTTAGATCTGAAAGCAGCAGCATTGTCTGTTATTATTTTGTCAGGGCAGCCAAATCTAGCCAATATGTTATTCTCCAAAAACTGAATGATTATTGAATCATTTGCTTGTCTGCATGGAGTAGCTTCAATCCACTTAGTAAAGTAGTCTGTAGCTGTCAGAATCCATCTATGTTGTCCTGAAGATGAGGGATGAATTTCCCCAATGAAATCCAAGCCCCATTGTTGAAAAGGTCTCTCTGTTGCAATAGGCCTCAAGGGAAGTGGCAACAGCTGTCTCTTTCCCTCAAACATTTGACATTTGTGACATGAGGTTGTGAATTTCTTGATATCAGAGAACATGGTGGGCCAGTAGTAACCAGCCCTTAGTATTTTATCCACAGTGGACTTCCAGTACAAGTGTCCACCACAATCACCTGCATGAAATTCTTTTATGATATTGTTAGTTTCATTCTCAATTAAGCAGTTTAACAATATCCCTTCATGGTTTTTCCAAAGTAAATTTCCATCCATAACACAGAATTTAGAAGCTTTCATTTTTAGGAACCTACTTTTAGTTCTGGACAGCCCTGGGGGAGCACACAGGTTTTGTAACACATAACAGATATCAGAATACCAGTGGGATTGTTCAAAGGCTACATTGATCTTTGGAGTCGCCAGCTCTGGTTCACTGTCCAGCTGGTTGATGTCCAAGGCTTGGAAATTTGTTTCAGACATTAATTTAGCCAATCCTTGTCCTTTTATCAGTTTTGTAGGTTTTATTTCAATGTCAAATTCTAGAATATTTGCAATCCATTTTCCCCTTCTGCCCTCTAAGTTCTCTTGAGTAAGTATGTCTTTGACAATTGGGCTTGGTACATAAGCTATAACATGTGAATAGAGGATGTAGATCCTAAAGTCTTTGATGGCTTTGACCAAGGCATATGCTTGCTTTTCCATAATCTGGTATTTCAGGGGTGCGTCTCTAAGAGCTTTACTAAAGAAAGCAATGGGTTTCTCATTTCCTTGGTCATCTTTCTGTAATAAGACAGCAGCAATTGTGTGTTGGGAAGCAAAGGAAAATATGATGAATTCCATATCAAATTGAGTATTTGTTAGGACTGGAGTCTGAGTAAGGGCCAACTTTATACCTTCAAAGGCTTGATTTGATTCAACAGTCCATTTCACTTTTGAATCCTTCTTTAGCATGTTATTCAGTAATCTGCTCAATTCAGCCAGATTTGGGATAAATCTCCTCAAGAAGTTAATCTTCCCCAAGAATGCTTGCAACTCTTTGATATTTCTTGGGTGGGGCATTTGTAAGATAGCTTGTATCCTATCTGGGTCAATTCTTATGCCATCTTTGGAAATGATGTGTCCTAGCAGCTTACCCTCTTCCAAACCAAATAGGGACTTCTTGGGATTCAAGGAAATTCCATATTTCCTACATGTTAAGAAGATCTGTCTTAAGTGTTTCAAATGTTCTTGATCAGATTTTGAAAAAGGTGTGAGGTCATCTAAGTAAATGACTAAAAAGTCATGAATCTCCTTTGCAAAAGCAATATCCATTGCTCTTTGAAATGTTGCCCCTGCATTTTTCAATCCAAAAGGCATTTTTACATATTTGAAAGTTCCCCATGGAGTTGTGAATGTTGTTTTGTCTTAATCATCAGGGTGTACCAGGATTTGATTAAAGCCTGAGAATCCATCAAGTAATGAGATCCTTGAGGCCCCCACCACTCTTTGGAGAATGTGATCCATCTTGGGTAAGGGATAATTGTCTTTTAAGGAAACTTGATTCAAGTTCCTTAGGTCAACACATAGCCTTATTTCACCGGTTTTCTTTCTTGTAGGGACTAAGTTTGAAATCCACTCAGAGAATCTGATTGGTGCTATGATGCCTGCCTTGAACATTTTCTGTACCTCTTGTTCCATTGCTGGGAGAAGCATAGGATTGATTCTCCTCAATTTTTGTTTGAAGGGTTTTTGATCTGGCTTAAGAGGGATAGTGTGTTGAATTACAGAGGTGTCATAGGATTTTAAATCCTCATAACTCCATGCAAAGACATCCTGGAACTCTTTAAAGAGGTCAATGTATTTAGGCTTTTGGTCAGGAGGTAAGGAAGCAGACAATTTTATTATTTTGGGTTGTGCAGCAGTCCCAATGTTGCATTCTTCAATGGCAGAGTTAAGGGGCTGCATTTTTGGTTTTCTAGGGATGTCATTTGAGTCAAAGATATCCTCTAATGGAGTTAGGCCTGTTGGAAGAAAATTGTCCTTCAGCTCTATGATTTCAGCTTCAGCATTGGCCACTTCTTCACAACTGATTTGTTGAATTTGCTGAATGTTTTCCTTGTTGAAGATAGTTGGATTTAGCATTTGTTTTGCTGTTCTAGGTGATATTGGGTGGTTAGTCTGTTCAAACTGTATTTGTGATTGACTTGCTCTCTCAATGTCAATATTTAGTCCTGCAAATTCTTGTTGCAAGGTCAAGAAATTGTTTATTTGTGCATCATCTTCAAATACCTGCCAGTCTTTGACATTGTTTGGGACAGAAGGTCTGTGTTTTACCTCAGCTGTAAAGGAATGATGGGGCTCAAAAGGCAGCTTGCAGGTACTTGCAAATGTGGCTAAACTATGGGCATGCAAGTTCTGGGTTCTGGGAATCTTAGTAATTTGAAATTCAGTGAAAAAGCTTAGTATTTCAGCCACAGCAGACCTATAAGACCTCAGTCTCTTGTCATTTGTGACAAAATTTCCCTTCACTTGTTGGATGACTAGATCTGAATCCCCCATAATTGAGACCTTTGTGGCTTGTAAGAACCTTACTAGCTTGAGGCCTAGTAAAAGAGCTTCATATTCTGCCATATTATTGGTACACTTGAAATTCAATCTATAAGCTCGGCCTTCTGCCTGATTGTCTTGTTTATTATGTATCCAAACTCCAGCTCCTGCCCCTAATTTATTGACTGACCCATCAAATTCAAGGAACCATAGGATCTCTTGTTCCGGGGAGAACTTAATGACCTCCTTGTGTGCTGGAATTGTAAGTTGAAGCTGTGGTTTGCCATCTGGTTTGTTTTCTACGGCAATTTCCTCACTTGATGGGACCTGTTCACTTTCTTAAGCAGCAACTGTGTTTAGTGTTTGCTTAATCATTGTTTCTTGGGTAGCAGTTTCCTCGTTGGTGTCTTCCTCTTGTATGAGTGTCTTGGGTTCAAACTCATTGTCTGAGAGAATTGCATTATCATTGAAGAGAATGTATGAGTCTATGTCTGAATGGAGAGCATATATGGGAAAGTTTTGAGGCTTTTCTTCACTGCTGACCATGTATTTCATTAATGTTTCTCTGTATAATCTCTTTGGTTGCCCAAAAACAGTGATGGTGGCATATGACATATCTAACTGCAGGGAACCTTGAAGTTTAGCCCCCCATGACCTTGATAACAGCATCTCATACTTGGGTGGGATGTCTGCAACTACAACATCCATCAGAATTGTTTTGTTTGGGTACTGAACAAGAGACACACATAGATCTTTTATTAGGCCTAAGCACTTGACTTGGCTGGAATCAAAGGAGAACAGGTCCTTGTATGGTCTTGTAATATCCAGGTTTAGTCTTTCCATGACTGATTTGGGCATCAGGTTGTGAGAGGCACCTGAGTCAAACATTGCATTGTGTAGTATTTTGTCATGGACATGCAGGCTGACATAGAAAGGTAAAATGCCTACACCTGCTGTCTTTCCGTCCACCTCTGGGCCAAAAAGTAGCTCTGGGGTATCATCCAGCACATTAACATCATCTTTGTTGCTAGTAAGTTGGAGGGATTTCCTGATTTGTTGTTTGTAGATGCTGTGTTTGGCCAATTCTGAGAGAGGAATTGCTATCTTCACTTTACTAATCTCAGTTTCTAGGTCAAAGGGTTTTTCGGATTGGGTCTTTTGGCTGTGGATGACATTTCTTTCCTTGTTCTTTAACTCTTCATCTTGACTCTTATCCTGATTTTGAGGCTTACCCTTCTTGGTCATCTCTTGAGGAGTGACACTTGGGTTAGGGTGCAAGGACGATGCCTCCATGGGCTGCTGTTTTGAAGAAGCTGGTTCAGTAACTTCTTCAATGGTTACTTCTTTTGTAAGCGAATCTGTTGGGTTATTTGGCTCTGTAACTATGGCTCTTTCGGGCTGCTGATTATCCTTTGTCTTTTCAGGCTAATTTACATTCACAGTTCTGCTCCTTAGCTTGTATTGTTTATGGACTTCATAAACAGCAGTGTCATAGCCTTGTTTAAAGTCAAAGGATTCACCTGATTTGATTGGGAACAGCTTGATTACCTCATCCTCATGGTCTTCTTGTGTCAAAAAGACTTGACTTTCACCATCTAGACCCATTAAATTAATCTGAGAATCTTCATTGGGTTCAGTTGATGTGGAAGTTTCAGCATAGTTTTCTTGGAAAGGGGGTCTTATGTCTTGGTCAGCACTGGCCTTGCCAACGTTTGGGTTTTGAGTTCTCCTAAAATTTGGATTCCTAGGAGGGTTGTTTTGTGGTGCTTCCCATGATGATTTTCTCTCAACCGATTCCACTCTATCCCCCAATCTCTTCATACCAGTGAGTATTGCATCCAGTTTTTGATCAAAGGCTGAGGGTTCCTCTTTGAAAGTGGTTCTCTTTTCCAACCTTGCTCTGTTTCTTTTGGCAATCAGGTTAGCTTCCACTGTGACAGCAACCTTTTGGGCCTCTGCAAGGGTTTGAGGGTCTCTTTCCTTTAACTGATAGGCCATGTCAGGGTCGAAACCATCAGGGAATTTGTACAAATCTAAATCGGGAGGGGGTCTTAAATTTTGTGGGATTGCGTTATATACATTGTTGAATCTTGCACAATACTCCAAAACAGTCTCTTGGGGACCTCTTTTGATAGTGTCATATTCCCCTAGTATGTGCAGAGGATCCTTCTTCTTCTCCCATCTGCTGGTAAAGGCTTGATAAAGCTCATCAGGAGTTGTGATGGAATTTGCATTCAAGGATCTAAACCAAGTTCTTACATCCTCAGTCAGACTTTGGACAAACATCCTCATTCTCACACTGTCATCGTCTATTTCATAAGTTTCGAAATGGTCTTGCATCCTTTTGGCATGCTGAATAGCTGTCAAAGGGCCAGTAGAGTCAAAATATGAGATTTTGGTTTGGTAGTCTTGGGGTAGAGCTGCAGCATTAGCTGGTATCTGCAAGGGTGCATATCTGTTAGCCATATTCACAAGGTTTGGGGGATTTACAGGAGCAACTGGGATAAAAGGAACGGTGTGTACTATAGGGGTAACAGGTGCAGCAGCACCTAGAGTGTTGTTCAAGGGGATATGTGCAGTGGGTGAAGATGTGAAAGGAGGGCTTTGGGATGTAGATGGTGAACTGGGGGAAACAGGAGTAGAGCGAAATAGAACCTTGATAGGGGTTGGAACTGGTTCAGGGTGAGCTATCTCAGGACTCAAATCAGTAGGATTTTCCTGCCTCTGTTGTTTCCTAATGGTTCTAGGGATTATATTAGGATTTTCAAAAACTGCTGGTGGATTTGGGTCAGGGTTTGACCTAGTGTGTCTGGTTTCCATTTTAGGAGCCAGCTTCTGAATTTGTTTTTGGTATTTTCTAAGATATTTTAGGATTTGTCTAAGGGACTGCTCAAGCTTTTAAAGCCACTGTCTTGGCAAATAACAACTGAAAAACAATATGCTCAGTCCCCAGTGGAGTCGCCATTTATGTTAACTCCCTAGTTGTTCCCTATGACTCCCAAGGGAATATGGCCGGGGTAACCACTGACCAATCTTTGGATTACAGCTTCTAGCCAAACTGTAATCAGAGAGGGCTCTCTCTTTATAATTTGTCTCTGTTCTGATAGTATTTTAGGCTAGCTATGTTGTTCAAACTTTTGTTTTTGTGTTTGGTTGGAGAATGTTTCAGTCAAGATATATATGCTCTCATTAGAATGTTATATGTCATTGGGAAATGGAGTCAGTGGTCCTTTAACTGTTTTGAGGTGCCATGTGATGCTGTAGTGATGCTGTAGTGATGCTGCAGAGCAAGGTTAGTGTCTGAGAAACAAACGTTCATAAAGTGATTGGGCGGGTTGTGTCCAGTTTATGTAAGGCAATCAAGAATCTTACAACTGCTAGAGAAAGACAGTGAGAATATTGGCTTAGGAGCATTTAAGAATTTCTAGGTAATATTCATACATATAGAATTAACAGCTACATGAGCAATTAAGAATTCATGTCCATGGTTAATTCTGAAGACAAACATTCACAGCAGTAAAAATTGAGTACAAGGTGTAGTAAAACAAATCCTGCACTATTCTTTTTCTTTACTGCTAGTTTAGTGTATCATGAATATGATTTGATAAACATAAGAAAGACAAGAACATAGATTAAGGAAAAAACTTGTTATTTCATCAGACAGCACAGGAATTCTGCATCAACACATGAATCCTCAGCAAAACACCATAGTTCCAGGAAATCACTGAGCTGATCTAGCTCTTTGTATTAAACAATTCTGAAATACAGTCTACATGCCTCAGAGTGAAAAATTACCAACCCCTTATGCGTTACTAAGGGGAGTATATATACAAAGTTTACATAAGAAAATATCTGAATGGAGAGTAAATGCTTCATTAGTAGCATGCCAACCGCTGGAGTGTAGTAGCTGAGAAAGTTAATGCTGTAATAACTTTTGTTCCCTTAGCTGTCAAAAATGGTCAGATCCTGTTGACTTGGTGGCAGTTGGAGTCGGCTGAGGGTACGCTGTCAAAATTTGCGCATTTCTTTACCTTTTGGGCTAGCCGTCGTTGTCTATGTGCTGAGTCACATTTCAGCTGCTTTTAATGCTGACTTTATCATGCTGTTTGTCTTGTAGTGACCTGGAGCTGGCAGTGACCGAACAGCTGAAGCTACCGTGGCAGAATTTGAAGCATTGCTTGCCACCAATCCTCTTTTGGCATTTGATGCCTCCTAATCTTTATCAAGGTCTCATCGGCCTCTGTATATCTGTAGAAATTAGGAGGAGTCTCAAAAAGATGATTCACTTCATTCTCAATAAAGAACAGGCCTTCCAATTTGTCATACAAGCTCTGTCCTGAGGGAGGTCCTGTTTGTTCAGATGTACTGCCAGATGCAGTAATCTGATTCTCAATGTATTTTGCCATTCTGTTGGCCAATTAATCTCGGGAGACTAGTTTTCCTGCACCAGTTAGGAGGCTGGGCAAGCCTTTTGCTTGTAGCACTGCCAACTTGACTTTGAATTCCTCCACATCTGCTGTGATCTCATAGCACTTCCTCTCCACAGTTTGTACATAGTTCCTGAGAGTTAGCACCTTCTTGGCAGTGAGGACAGCCTCTGTTCTGTTGGGAATGCCTATGGCTGCCAGTTCCTCCTTTTCCTGCCTGTTCAGGAACTCTATCATTCTGTTGGCCTACTCTGGTCTGTTTTGCAGCAGTGTTTTGGCCTTATTGATTTCTGTTTGTGCTTGGCCCAACAAGTCCATCTGTTCATGCATTGTTTTTATTGATCTCCATTGTTGAGTGATGGATTGGCCTATTTTGGCCCACAGAATCCTCCTTATGTCGGCCATGGCAGTTTCCAGATTTAGCTCTTTCTCTAAGGCCTTTATCTTATCCTTTAGGGCCTTTATCTCTCTGCCCTGTTCTGCCACAGTTACCTTCAACTTGTCATATTTGGCATCCAGTTCTGCCAATTTTTCCTTGGCCTTCTTTATTTAATTGGCCTGGAGCTCCATTTCTTTGATGGCCTTGGTCAATTCCTCTACACTTTTGTTGGTTTCTGGTGTTGTTGTTGTTCCTGCTGCTTCTGTTGTGGGGGCCACTGCTGCCCCTGAAGTTGTTGTTGTTGTTGAAGTAGTTGGAGGAGCTTGGGAAGTGGATTCTCCCTGTTTATCTTGTAATGCTCCTTCCAGCTCTTTCTCCAAATCCCTGATCCTCTGGTCTTGCTGCATTAAGAGGTCTAATTGGTCATCAACCTGTTTTTGCTTTTGAAGCTCTGCGGTTTGAGGGTGCTCTGTGGGCTGCAGCTTCAACCTTTTCTTTAATGCATTGAGGTCATCATCTTTATTCTTCATAAGGGCCTTCACACCCTTTGGATCACTAGGATCATGTCCTAGATCAATGATGATCTCTTCAAGAGACTTTATTCTATTGTCCTTGGCCAGAGAGGACATTCTCTCAAAGTCCAACTGTGTATTGGTGTTTTTCAGGGACTCTTTCAGCTCATGTGCCATGGTGGCCTTCTCCACCAAGGTTGCATAGACCATCTCCCCAGTCTGTTTATGGAGTTCAATCTGGTCCATGGGATGTATATCTCTGGCTAGGACCTCCACCCTTGTCTTTACAAAATCTGCAGCTGACTTAGGTTGCGGCCCTTTGGGCTTAAAATGGCTGAGGAGCAATTTTTCCTCCTGAATGTCATATACCGACATTAGCCTTTCTTGCTGGGCTGGGGTTGCATCAAGAAAATGTTTATAAACCTCTACCCTCAGCAGATCATTCTGAGCTTTTATTTGTTTGAAAGAAGCCTTAGTGCTCTTGGGCTTCTTGCTCTGCTGGGAAGAGGAGGACACCTCTAAGCCAAGTTGTAAACCTTGCTCCTGCTGAAAGAAGCTTGTTCTTGTGTGCTGGCTACACTCCCTGTTTTTCCTTGAGCTGTCAAGGAATTCTTCAGTGATGTCTTCCACCTATGGGGAGTCTAGCCTTTGCCTTTTGGCTTCTGGTTGCTGGGAGGATCCACTAAGAGGAGTGGACTCTTCTCTATCTCTTTTTGTACCCTTTTCCTCATGTGCTGGGGTCTGCAAACAAGGAGCAGTCAATGGCTCAGTCTGTGGTGGTGGTGTTTGCATTATTGGAGCTGCTGGCAGCCCTGTTTGTGGCAGGAAAGTTTGCCCTTGCTGCTGTTCTAGCTGCTGCTCTGTTTGCTGCCCTGTTTGCTGCTCTGTTAGCTGCTCTGTTACAGGGGCAGGCTTTTCCTTCACTGCTTCCTCCTCTGCACCCATTATGCCTTTGCCTTTGTCTGTCGCCGGTGCTGATGTAGAGGGTGCCTGTGGTGCAGTCCTTGTGGCCGAGGTCCCTTCTCCTGCTGAGTGAGGTCGTTTGAGGGGTACCTGCTGCACAGAGTCTAGGTCAATGGTCTTTTCAAGCTCCTTCATATTCTTTAGCATTATTTCTTCTTCAGTTAGCTTTTCAACTAAAGTACCCTGTAGCCATTCTTGCTGGTTTGCATATTTCTCAATATGTGGGTATTGACAATGCCTATAACCTAGAAGTCTGTATTTGGTTCTGCTTGCAGTGATGAAGCCCTCAGGGTCATAAGGGACCCACCGAAAACTGTATGATAGTTTATATTTGTCCTTGAGGATGAGGTCAGCATCTTCCCATCCTTCTTTTTTATTCATGATGAATGGGCCCAACTGGTGTTTGAACTTCAGGTGAGCCTTCTTCCTGGAGCTGTGGAAATGGGTGAGGTCAGACTGAATCAATTGCCTATAATATTCCAAGGCAAATATCCTCATGGGCACATACTTTGGGAGTCTGAAAGGACAGAGCTCACAGCCATAGACCCTGATGACTGTGTGTTCCTCATATAGGTACCAATCACCTATTTTACATTTTTTGGAAAGCTGCAGAGCCTTCTGTATCTCTGTTGACATTCTGGGAGGAGGAGACCTCATTAATAGGCAAGAGACTGGATACACAAATTGGTCAACAAACTCACAATAGGAATAGGGCGAGTTTGTGACATTGTGATAGACAGAGGTCCAGAAGATGACAGATCTTCTTTCCCCTCTATAATCCAGCTTTTTGATGTTGCATGGAAAAACCTCAGACTGATAATACATAAAGAGATGATAAATATAGGCCGAGTACTTGAAGACACCCTGCCTGTCCACTTTGCTCAGCTTATCATGAATCTTATTAGCAATGAACTTGGCAAAGTTGTATTTGCGGGCAGGGGGTTGGCCTGGGCTGTAAACAGCCAGCAATACTAGCATGGTTTGATCCACATGCTCACTGGTGCTGTACCCCAGCACATAAGCAATCATGTCCAGGAGTAATCTGCCTACTTCAGTGAAGTGGACATTTAAGTAAGGAGGTGGCCCTGCAGGCTGGCACTCAGGTCTCATGAATGTCCTGGTGACCCTTTGAATCTCCTCACTGGTCATTTTGGTACCAGTGTCCAGCAGATAGTTCATAGAGAATGGGAACAACAGCTCTGTCTGGTCAAAATGTAGCATTTTGTTGATGGTCTCAGGATTAATGTAGAAAAGGACCCTCCCAGATGGGGTGCTGATGGCCCTGTGGTGCACATCATAGTTTTCAGCACATAGGCGAATGATTTCAGGAAACACATTTACAGAGGGGAGACAATAGTATGGCAGGTTTGACTCCCAGATGCCATATGTATCATGACCAATTAGGTAGTCCTCCCTCAACTGTCTGAAGGTTTGCAGAAAATCTCTGTCTCCCACATAGTCTTCAATAAGGTAGTCCTGGTCAGCAAGAGATAAAGACTGCAGGTCTTTATTGGGTGGATTTAATGGAGCAACACTGAGAGCTGTGGGTGCAGGGGCAGCCATTGTATGGTTTGATTTTGAGTGATATGAGTGCACTGGTTTGCAAAGCTTTTAAGAGCTTAAGTGATAGGCCAACTGTGGACAAAGTCTGAAATGCTTTTTTATAGTGAAAAAACAGGCTTGCTTCTGCAGTCTTGGTAGGTTCACAGAGATTGTGAATTGCTAGGGGTAAATTGCAGAGCGTGAGTGAGATTTATTTTGCTGGAAAAATGCTGTTGGTCTGCACCTGGCAAAAGGGAACAATGCCAGGCACCTCAAAGATAATTTCACAATTTTTGGCTCGCGAATTGACTGTTTCAATGCTGAATTTGTGGTTCTGGGGGTAAGCAGGTTAGCTTGGCTCACTTTAGATAGTAGGTGCAGAGTTTATATGGAACTCAACAGGTATTTTAATGGCAATTTACAGAGAAATGGTATGCATGGGTGAAAATGGGGAATTACGGTGAATACCTGGATAGAACGCTTAAACAGCCTGCGGGCCGAACTCTGAAGGTTGACTTGACGAATAGGAACGGTTGCAATTTGAATTTGGAGGCCTGAAGGTGCTTTGGCAGCTGCAACGGCTATCTCTTCCTTTACGCGAAAATGACATAAAAACTGCCCAAAACGTGACTTTAACGACAAAATTCGGAAAAAATAGGTAATTGGCGCCTTTTTGCCGATGACATCAGCATGATGTCATGGCGGGCCCAGGTACGGAGGATGACGTGGCTGTTGAGGTGTAGGCCAGGGTGGCAGGACACGGTGGCAGGTGGATGAGGTGGCAGGGCTACGTGGAGGGCCACACGGCGCGGGGGCGGGGAAGGGCGCTACGTCATGCTGGCGTATTGATGACGCAAGGGGGAGGCGGTAACGGGATGGTGGTAAGCGGGTTCCCCGCACCACCTTTGGGCAAAGGCGGTATCGGGGAGGGGGGCTCCGAACAACCCCACCGCCTGCCACGCGTCCCTTGTACGGGGCGGAAAACCACTTTCCCCAGACGCTAAAGGTCGGTAGGTCGGGGAGCGAAAATAACCGCCCACCGTCAGATCTGGGCGGCGGAGATCGGACGGCTGGCGGGTCCTCCGACGGATCGTGCAGGTTGGGGGGGTCCCGCTGGCCTATTAAAATATTCAATTAAATACTTTTGGGCGGAGAACCTTAGGGTTAAGGGTTTTTGCACGTATTTTCGGGATTTTTGGGTTTTTCAAGGGTTTTATAAGGAAAAAAAGGTTTAAGAGTGGGTTTAGCAGGGGGAAAGGGGTTTTCTGTGGCATTTTTGAGCAGAGGGAAGGTGAGGGCTTAGGGGAAAGGTTCTTGCTCATAACCAGAGGTTAGAGCAACCCCAAGACCGGGTTGACCACAGCCCCTGGTGGACTGAAGTCTCCCTAAACAAATTATTTAGCTATAGTGCCAGGGGAGGGATATTTATACCATGTTTGGGGTTTATACACCATGGTGTTATAATAGTAGGGAAAGGGCAGTTTAGGGGATTTAGATAATAGAAGTTAGGGGTTAATGTGAATGAGGAAAGTGAATGAGGAGTGATTTCATCAAGTGTATTTGAAAGTCGCTTAGTTTAGGGAGTAGATCAAAATGAAAAGATTTTTAGACAAGAAATGTGGCTTTTACAGGAACAAGAACCACCATAAAACCTCAAATCTTCTCACCAATCTTAATAGATGAAGGGATGTTAGTAATGAGAGTGAAAGGGGAAATTTGGGAAGTTATGCTTGTCACACGGAATTTGTCAAGGGTGCGGACACGACTGACCTTCCTAGAAGTCTAAGACGTTCTAATGACAAACAAGACAAAATGGAGTGATCTTTCTCTAAATACACCTTTTACAACATGAAAACTACAAGTGTTTAGGCTTACCTTATTCCAAAACGCTGTTGTTGAAGTCCGTTCTTGACGATCCGGATGAGCTCCTCCTTCAAGTCAATTCCTGTAACCACAAACAATCAAACAATTACCAAGCACTTGCATTTCATATAATAAAACATATATTCAACATGCAGACCAAGGAACACATGAAATAACTCATTAACACAAGCTATTGAGAAAAATAAACCAGTTTGTATTAATAACGAAACAAAGAAACTCTTACAACCTGGCCTTGGTGTTGTGCAAGTTCCTCCCAGGGTCCATCAAGGGTTTTCCTCTACTTTGACAAAGCTCACCCTCTTCCAAGTAGAATCAAGTAAAGACAATCTCTCCTCACAAAGGCTCTAATGGAAGACCTAAATCCTGCAGCATTTACCCAAAGAAAATGTATAGCTCCAACCTCCTCTCCCTCTGGCTCAATGTCTTTATTTATAGTGCTGTAAAGAGGTTATTCAGGTCCACTATCAATGGGATCATCCCCCTCTATGGGTGGGATAGCTCCCTTATTGATGGGATAAGTTCCCCCTTAATAGAGATACATGAACCAACTGGAGGCGCATCCATTTCATCAAACCGACCTCTAGAATGTTCTAGAAGTAACCACAAGTAACTTTTTCAAGATAAAACTCGCGCATTTTGCCTTTTACAGAGGGACGCACCTGTCCCTTAATATACAGAGCGTCCATGGACGCAGATTTTGTGAACATGGTCAGCGTCCCCGCAGGTAAGGCTAGAGAGAACCTGCGACCCCAGAGATAAACATAGTTTTTACAAGACTTTCTCTCTTCTTTGAGTTTGAGATGGATAACAGAGGCATGAGACTTGCCTAAGAGGGTAGCATGACTGTTGATTTGAGCCATACTAACTGTAAGTAGTCAAGGTGACATTTTTTAGTGTAACAGATTGCCCCCTAAAGTGCGAAGCCTGGAATAGAGTAGGGTTTTGTAATTCTAGGAAGGGTGAAGCGCTTTATCATTTCAAGGATTGTCTTGTGGATGGCCTGGTTGGAACCTGCAATTTTCAACACAAAATACATGGATAAGATTATATCATCACTGAGGTAGGCATTCCCATACTCAGATTCAAAACTTTAACTAATGGACTAACTATTCTGATACAGGAATGATCTTGCAGTACATCATTTTTATAGACTTTTGTAGACACAGTATGGACGCAGCCATCTATTTATGATTAGTCTACATAGATAATGAATACAAAACTCCTCGCAGCCTGGATGGTAGAAACTAGATCCAGGGTCTTCACTTCTACTTCCCGAATTGGTACGATTCTAGCCATGTGATTAAATGATTCGATGTCGAACATGTTAGAAACCACTTGATTACCAGTCGATGATGTAAACTGTTAACAAGCATGAGAGAGACCACCAGTAATGTCAATGGTTCTCAAAGTACCAAGCACAACCCGTGAAATGTGAATAGATGTTTTGATGTCGAACACTTCACGGAATCCTTTGATCGAAAGTCAATGATGTAAACTGACGTCAAAGGCGAGAAACCTGCCATTGATGCATGCAGACTTCAAGGTACTGTCGATTCCTAAGTCATCTTTCTAGATAATGTGTCGATGTCGATAGAAAGCGACCCGTTGCAGGCAAGCCCACAACACGAAATCATTGTTCAAGTTGAAGAAATGTTGTTGTAAGGACTGACTCAGGGATGGTCAAATGGATGACAAGTATTTTGCAGATGAAAGTTTTGCTTGCAGACCTCTTGAACACATAACGACACAACAGATGGCTTGGTGACGAATAACTCAAAGTTAATCCCCGGAACCCGGTTAAAGACTTTCAAAGTGGTTTGGTCAACTGTGAGGTAAAAGATTTCCCAACCCAGGTGAATAAAAAGTGTCGTGTTCAAGAGCGGTAATAAAGTTTCTTTTGAGACAAAAGGTGACGAACAGGTTCATTCTTCTCTCTTTTCCCCCACCATTTCTGGCAAGTACCTCTTTATTTTTAACAAGCTTGAGGAGGATAACATATGCTTGATTATAAGCTCATCCTTCGGACGAGTCCAACCTAGTTTAAATTCGAACCCTAGGAAGGAGTGGTTCGTTCCTGTTTGTAATTGAACAGGTCCTCTACTGTAAAAGTTTAACGAGCCCAGTATAGGAGAAACTCGGCGTTTTTCAATTTTAGAGAGTCTGAAAAAACTAAAGGAGACTCCACGTTGAACTTTTTCGTATATTTGTGTCCCTCAAGCCCAAAAAAGTATAAAATAATACCTGGGGGAACCGCTTGATCTTGCGACCAAGGAGTACTTTCATAATAGTGTCGTTGACCTGAAAAGTAAAAAGCGATCAAGGACACGTCGTTTTATTTCCTTATCGAGTTTGAAACGACAAAAACCCGGCAATCTTTTCCTGATTTTACGGTCAGAAAAGAGCTAAAAGGGGACCGTCTTTTAATTCCGTTTTAACGAGTGTAAAAGAAACGCTCGGCGATCTTTTCATATTTTAGGAGTCAGAAAAGGGCTTAAAAGATGACTCTGATATTTTTGTTTGTGAAAAATTACAATTTCCCTCGAAATCCCTTTGTCCTGCACAAAAGCAACACATTACTCATACCTGTTTAAAATAGGCAAAAATACATTCAAAAACATCTTTTCATGGTAAAAAATGAACTAATTCATCCAAAAAACCTATAAAAAGACCTTTTACCATGTCATTTTTACCGTTTCACTGTTGAGGTTGAAAAAGGAGCTTTTGACAAGAAACTTCCCGTGGTCGCTGCGGAAAATCTGACCGTCGGAATCGAACGCCGTCTCATCCAGGTATTTTACACATCCTACTCTGCATTTCTATCCGTTTAGAATCAAATTTTAGGTCTTAGTTTTATTTTTTGGGGGGGTTTTGGTTTTGGAATGCGCCTCTCGGCGGACGCAGGTGCCCTTCGGGTGACCTGCGTCCCCCGACTTTTTCTCATACGGGAAAACGGTCGGAAGACGCAGCCCGCCTTCAGGCCAGCTGCGTCCGGGCGCCCTGTGCTACAAAGCCGGGGTGCGTCTTCCGAGAAACGCGCATTTCAAAACCCCAACTCTCTCAAAAAACCACCAAAAATTCCCAAATCAATTTCTAATTGCTATTTTTGATATGCAGGGCATTAATCATGTTAGACTGGAGAGAAAGAGAGCATGTAGAGGAAGATGAAGCTGCAATAAATCATCAACCTTCCCTGGATGCCCTAAGAGCATGCGGATTATACAAATATTGGACCATACCGGGCATGAGGGGCCAGGTAAGATTCTTGGAATGGCTGGTTGAGCGATGGAACGTTCAAGAACAATGCTTTTACATAGGAGGGCACCAGCTCGAGATAGAGCCCTCGGATGTATACTTTCTCACTGGCTTGCCAAACAGAGGTGAGCAACTCAGTCTTGCGGGGACTAGGCCGGGTGGCCAATCCCTTGATAGTCTCCGCGAGGATTGGTGCACACGTGGGGCTCACCATTCAAAAGGCATAGAGATAAAACACATCACTCTACCGGAACTCAAAGTCATAGCGTTCACGGTTACCAGAATTTGCGGCGCGGCCGCTTTACACATTGCTTCCGGATCCCAAATGCGGATGGCAATTGACTGTTACCAAGGCACCATTTTCAACTGGTGTGAAGCTGTGTCGGCTCATATGAAGAGCCAACTGACCAAGGCAAAGAACGGACGACTAAAGACTTTTGGATATGGGCCTATAGTCGTGAGCTTTGCCTTGGAGAGAATTCCAATGCTGATCCCTCAGCAACTCACTGTTGATATCTTGGGTCCTCGGCAGCCAAAGCTGATACGATGGGTTGCGGTGATGGCCCGGCATCCTGACGAGGGCGCGACAGTAGTTCGATTCTCAGATAGTTATTTTGACTGGTTAGAGGGCCAGCTTTTTGTGATACAAGACTTTCCGTATGCCGGAATGGATTTCAGAGGTGATCCGGACATGGTTCTTCCACAGGGAGAACAATGGGACGACAGAGGTACTTTTATTTTCACAAGTTTTCTAGTTATGTATTTTTGTATTTTTTATATATATCGTCTCAAAACTAATAGTAAATTTTTCAAAATGCAGATGTTGGTCCACAGCGTCCAGCCAACCTCCGGCCTTATGATAGACTACATCCAGCTGCACCGGTACCGGCCCCACAGGACGCGGCTGCAGACGTACTAGCTGAGTTGGAGCATGATCTAGAGCGTCTCACGGCAGATATACCTGAGACTACTATGGACGACATTCCTATCAGGCTTCAGCGTTTCGTAGTCGCGGTCCCTGGACCGTTTAGGAGATTTTTGCGTAAGGTAGCCCGCGCAGTGGTGTCGTACAGAGAGCACCACCAGTGATTGACTAGTCACTTTTGTAGTCACATGTGACATTTTTGACTTTTTGTACTATCATTTTGCCGATCATAAGGTGTTTTCAACCTATGATCGAAGACGATGTATATGTTTTTTGACACACTTCTATCTATATATATATCACTATTACCGGCTTATCTTGTTTAACATGTATGATGAAATGTTTTTAAATTTACTTGCATGATTATTATAAATGTCTGTCCAACACTCGAGAAGCAATTGCATCTGCTAATGTATTCAAGACCTTGGAATATGTTGATATTCAATGTAATCAAATTCACGTTCCAAGAGACGCACTCTCAAAAACAACCTTAATAACACAGGATTTCTAATGGCATAAACTCTATTAAGCTGTAATACAACAAGTTCAGAATCTAACCTCACTATCAAACGTCGAATTCCAAATGAAATAGATTCGGATAATAATTCAACCACTGCACTGTATTCTGCAATGTTATTCGTTGTTTGACCGAGGCTTACCCCATGCATAGAAACTAACTCGTCAGAGGGCGAATAGATAACCCAAGCTGCGGAAGAGATATTCCGTGTATTACGACAAGCACCATCAGCAAATCCAATGTATGTTTGGAGAGGCGTCGACATCTACAATATCAAGAGTAAAACCAAGATAAGCCAGAATAATGACGAAAAACCACACTCGCTAAGCTAAGCACACTGACTAAACTAACACACTTGCTAGCTAGAAAGGAAATCTAACCTATCTAAAAATTTCTCCATACCCATCATTTTAAGCATAATACCTCTTTAGGTAAAGTCCATTTCTGGGTTTACCCAAAGAGTCCCCATCAAAATCAACTAACTCATAAGCCCCTTTTGCTAGCTTTCGCTTTACAATGTAGGGCCCATGCCACATGGGAACGAATTTTCCGGCACCTAGCTTATCGTTAGCTTGATCATATAATAGTACTAGGTCTCCTTCCGAAAAACTTCGAGGGGTTACATTTTTATCGTACTGAGCTTTCATTCGTTTCGCGTGAGTCTCGATAGCTAAAGTAGCGTCACGTCGAGTCTCATCTAATTTAGCCAAGTATAATAACCGTTTCTCCTCTTCGGAAGTAGCTGGAAGTAATTCGACAGCCATTTGAAGTGATGGGATTTCGCATTCAATAGGTAACACAGCTTCTAAGCCATAAACTAGCTGGAAAGGGGTGAAACCTGTTGAATTTTTCACTGAAGTTCGATATGCCCATAGCGCCGAAAATAACATGTTATGCCAATTCGTTCGATGGATACCAATGATCCGTCGAATCATGATGACTAGAACTTTGTTGATTGACTCAACCAAACCGTTGGCTTGCGGATAATAAGGAGTAGAGCTATCGTGGCGCAAACCAAGCTGGCTTGTAAGCTCAGTCATCATGACGTTTCGAAAATGGCTCCCATGGTCAGTAATGATTGCTTGTGGGACACCAAACCTAGTTATGATATGATTGAATACGAAAACTGCAGCTGTCTTGCCGCTTGCGTCGAATGTAGGCATCGCCTCGGCCCATTTTGTAAAATAATCAACCGCGAGGATGATATACGCATGCCCCCCGGCCGAGTGAGGGTTACAAGTAATAAAGTCAATGCCCCATTTGGCGAATGGACCAGCGGCAATTATAGGGTGGAGAGGAGCAGGTGGAGCGCGCATCTTTCGATCAAACACTTGACAGTTGTGGCATGTTCTGACGGCAAGGATACAATCTTTAAACATAGACGGCCAGAAATAGCCAGCGCGCAACACCTTCTGAGCTGTGGCATACCCAGACATATGACCGCCACATGCTCCAGAGTGACAATCATTCAAAACTCTCTCAGCCTCTTCGTGAGTTAAACAACGTCGAAAAACTAAGTCTGCCCCCCGGCGATAAAGTGTATCTCCAATAATTCTGTATTGCTGGGATCGAAACCGAATTTTTCGACGGTCTTCCTTGGAAGCTTCAGGCCGAAAGGTTTGGGTTTGGAGATAGATGATTATATCCCCATACCACGGATCTAAAGTGCTAATAAGAAACAAAGATTCGTCCGCAATGGACTCCTCTGCCACAGTCTCTGTGTCAGCACTCGGGAAATCACACATCAATTCCGCAAAAACTAAAGATTTCTTAGACTTGGACTTCTCGAACTCCAAGTCGAACTCTTGCAGGATAACAATCCATTTAGAGTACTTGCCCCCTAGCAGTTGTTTTGTCAAAATATAAATCATAGGGTTGCAATCCGAAATAACCGTAGTTTTGCGAAGAAGAATGTAGTGACGAAAACGCTGGACAGCTTGAACGGCTGCCAGGGCCAATTTCTCCACATGCGAATATTTTAACTCAGTGGGATTTAAGGTTCTACTAAGATAATATATCACATGCTCTGCTTTGAATTCATCTTCTTGAACTAACACCATTCCAATGGTGGAATGCGAAGCTGCGAGGTATAAGAAGTAGTCCTGGTTGTAGTTGGGAGGATGCAATAACGGTGCATGGGTCAACGCGTGTTTTAATGCATCAAAAGATTGTTGGGCAATCTCGTCCCAAAAGAATTGTGCGTTCTGTTTCAACAACCGTGTAAAACCTTTAGTGACCTCGGCGTAGTTTGGGATGAATCGGCGTAAAAAGTTCGCTTTCCCTTGCAAACTTTGGAGTTGGCGCAAACTCGAAGGAGGAGGCAATTTGATGATAGCCTCGACTTTCGAGGGATCGACGCGAATGCCGGCTTTTGAAACAACAAATCCCAGCAATCGACCTGTTTCTATACAGAAAACACACTTGTGGGGATTCAACCGAATTCGATAATGCCTACACCTCATAAAGATTGCTCGTAGGTGGACAAGGTGATCAGCTCGACGTAAAGAATGAGCAGGCAAATCATCGAGATAGGGTTGCACAATGTGCTTGATGTCATGAAATGCATAAGACATCGCCCGTTGAAAAGTAGCGCCGGCGTTCTTAAGCCCAAAAGGTAACTTGCAATAAGCAAATGTCCCCCATGGACAAATGAATGCCGTTTTTGGTTGATCGGCAGGTAGAATATTGATTTGATTATAGCCTGAGAAACCATCCATGAAGGAAAACATCTCACTTCCGGCACAATCATCAATTATTTGATCGATATAAGGCGTAGGATAGTTGTCTTTTGGACAAGCTCGATTTATATCCCTATAGTCGATACAGATTCTTATTGTTCCTTGTTTTTTATTGACGGGAACAATATTCGATACCCAATCCGTTAACGGGATCGGATAAATGAAACCTGCTTTCAACAGCTTTTCGACTTCTGCTTTGATTGCAGCCGCTTTTCGAGGGTGAATCTGACGCAACCGTTGCCGAATGGGTTTAGCATCCGGGTAGGTTTTGATTTCATGAACAACAATGGCAGGATCAATTCCTGGCATTTCCTCGTAAGACCAGGCAAACACGTCGCGGAATTCTTGGAATAGGGCCTTGTAAGTTTGGATTTCTTCTTCAGTACATGCGGCACCTATATGAATGTTCTCCTCGATTCCGGGCTTCACTGAAATATCAATGGGAATAGTACGAGAAATATTCCCTAAATTCAGCTCTGAATCAGAATGTTTCGTTGGATCCTGAGCGTCTTTGACATATTCAGCGGTAAAGATAGATGAAAAATCATTTTCAAATGCATCGCCCTTAGGTAAAAACGAAGATCTGTGATGGAGATCTTCCCATGGTAGATCATCTACACTTAGGATTTCGCGAAGTTGTTCGTCAGATGACACTTCTTCGGGAAACGTTATCCGTTCTAAGGGTGAGGTGAAAAGTGACTCTTCACTGACCACATTCATTTGGTTGGTTTCGGTTGAATGAAAATCGGTAAAAGACATAAGAGCTTCATAAGCAATCTCATACGGACTCAACGGCATAACATCACCGAGTGAGTCTAGCTCAGAGTCAGATGGAACATACCAAGGATCATCATAAATAATGTTTTCTGACGTGATCATATGAATCGTTGCAAACGAAGGGTCTACGTTGAGTGGAGGGAGAGGAAAAGTTCCCAGTAAACCGGAATCCTTAACTAAACCTACACCAATGTCCCTATAAGGGATTGTCGTTTTACCAACATGTTGGATACTCTCTGAAGAGGCTGGGTCGGATGAAAAGTATGTCAGCTGATCAATAGTCACGATCTTACCGTTATGTGGAAACTTAATGACTCTGAAGACCGATGAAACGACCGCTGTCATAGCATATGACCAACTTCGACCCAAAAGAAGGTTGTAGTCTAGAGGGGCATCAACCACTTCCACATCCAGACTAACGGTTTTACCTTCGACCCCTATAGGCAATTCTTGTAGAATACCAAACGGACGGAACCCACGGCCATCAAAGGCCTTAAGGATGGTGGGGGATTGGTTCAACGAAGGAGAACCAAGCGATCTCCAACATTGAATCGACATAATACACGTAGAAGCTCCCTCATCAATCACAGTCCGATGAATAGGCCTGTTTTTGACTATCACTGGATTTGGAAAGCCATTTGATGGGGGAGACGCGGTGTACTATTTTCTAGATCAAAGATCATTAGGTTCGGGTCCTGAACATCGACAGCTCCGATAGCCGACAAAAGCAATTTTCGTTGCGCTGGACATGATTGCAGCACTTCGAGTGCCGACATTGCTGAAGGTGAAACAGCTAAGTCTTCAACAATGTTGTAATTCTGGGCTGCTCTCGCATGTGGATTGAAAGCAGACCTTCGAAGTACACCCTTGGCGGGCGGCTTAATCACTAAGTCTGGGTTAGGTTTTTCGATCTGTAGTGGATCGGAACCAGGAGCTGAGGTTGATGGGTTAGAGTGAGAAGATTCTGCTTCCTTACCATCAACAGGAGCCTTACTACCATAATCTTGCGATCGAGTCGCAATCCTGACATGAGACATCATCAAAATGGGTTCTTCACTGGCATTCGAAGAAGAACCTATCATCTTATTCTCCTGCTCTGGAAATGGATTTTTTAACACAGCAGGAGTGGGAGAACCTTTGACTATTTTCACTACCTCGGCCCGATGAGGGCAGTCTCTCGTAAAATGATCTTCTTCACAAATGAGACAAGGATATCGAGGTTTGCGTTTTTCGTCATTGGTTTCCGACTTTTCCGTTTTCTCCTTTGGAGCCTTGTCTGCTTTAGCCTTCTTCTTTCCTTTCTTCTTTCCACCGTTTTTTGATTTGGCCGTAGATGACTCTACAGCGTGAATGTCGGCGGTAAGTTCAGGAGGAGAAGACTCTCCTGTCGGAGAATCAGGCAAAGTGATAATTGGAGTATTGGAGGCCTTGGAAGACTTCTTCTTACTCTTCGTAGTCACGATACCAATCATACCATCAGCGGCATGAGATCCCGAAGGAGCAGCAGCGATTTGGTTTGACTTTGGAAGATCCGGAATTTTCTCGTGTAACGTACCCGACTGAGTGTAAACTAAGTCAAGGTATTGTGCCTGAGCAATGACTTGCTCCTCAGTAACTACTCCGGCCTTAGCTACATCTTCAGTAATTCTTGGTAATAATGATTTGACAAACCATTCAGCTAAGATTTGGTCCGGGATAAAAACTTTCACTAATCTTCTTCGACGTCTCCACTCATGGATGTGATCAGAAATGTACGTGGATGTCGATTGTTTTAGCGAAGTTAATAATTCTGTACCATTATCGTATCTGACTGGTAACTGAAAATGAGTTAAGAACGAGGTAGCTAACTGGCTAAAGTTGTAAAAAGAGGCCCGTGGTAACTCAATGTACCACTTGGCTGCGAGACCAATGAGTGTACGCTGGAAAAGACGTAAGCGGATGGAATCATCTGAGATGGAATTTGATGCACACCAGAGGTGGTAAGTCATCACGTGATTAGACGGATCCTCTCCAGACTTACCTTCGAACTTGGGTATATCGCTGGGCAACTTATTTGGCATTGGCGGCCAGAACTGAAGATATTGAATTGGATCGTTCGTTAGGCGCGTCAAGTCGGGTAAATCTAAAGTCGCAATAAACGGTAACTGCCGGTTAGGATCTCTAAAACTCTGAGTCACAATACCAGCCCCAGGAGGAGGATATCCAGGATAACTAGGAACAGGAGTCGCATTTGGGATATTATATCCTCCTGGAAAACCAGGATTAACCGGACCGTACTGGGGTTGCTGAGGTTGTTGATAAGTGTACCCAGGATACGGTTGATACTGGTAAACCGGTTGTTGGGCAGCTTGCCCAGGTTGATACTGTCCCTGGTACGGAGGTTGAACAAATTGAGGTTGAGTAGTAACAACCGTACTTGTACCAGGTTGGCCTGCAGGCATCTGGACTGTACAGATGTCTGAGGAGTGGTTACAGGGACAGTAGAAACCGGAGCTGCCGATACTCCAGAAGTAAGCATGGTAGATGAAGCGGTAGTTGCTGCAGCCGTGTGAGGTGGAGTACCAGGTGCAATTGGCGGCTGAGTAACTACGGAAGTTACAGGGGTCTGAACACTTGACTGGACAGGTTGCGGTTGCTGGGGTGGACCAGGAACTGCAGGTTGTCCTGCTTGAGGTACCGACTGTATACTTGGTTGCGACATCTGTTGACCCTGTGACGGATCCCATGTTAACATTCCAGGGTATTGACTCGTAACAGGTTGAGGATACTGAGATCCATAGCCGTATTGAGGATAGGGTTGATAACTGTAAGGTGCAGTCCCATATGATTGCCCTTGAGGTGGTTGATAACCTTGACCAGGGTATTGACCCGTAGGTTGATAACCTTGAGGTAAATACGAATACTGGGGTTGACCTTGACCTTGAGGTTGGTATCCTTGAGGTTGATACCCTTGGGGTTGATACCCTTGGGGTTGCCATCCTTGAGGTTGCCATCCTTGAGGTTGATATTGATACTGAGGTTGACTTTGGGGTACATATTGAGGCTGGGGTTGATACCCTTGGGGTTGATACCCTTGGGGTTGATACCCTTGAGGTTGCCCCCCAGTCACGAATGAAGTACCTTGAGGTTGCCCCCCAGGCATTAACGAAGGTTGCCCCCCAGGCGGTAATTGGCCACCTTGAGGTTGGTTAATGGGAGTTGAACCTGACATCATATAAACGTCACCTATACTCAATGGTACATTACCACTGTTTCCAACTAATAACCCATGATCAATGGGTTGAGGAGATGCTCCCGCAAAGGTACCAGAAAGTGATTGATACCCAGTAGGAACAGAAGGACCGCCATGTAAAAATGATTCAGGACTTTGCGAAAACACAGATGACTGACCAGACATATTTACAGGAGAATGAATTCCTCTAGGTGGAATAGGAGTACGAGGTGTAGAAAAACCTACTGAGTTGTCTAAAAAATTGGTTAATGCAAGGTACCAAGATTCACTTCTAGGAGGACTGTAAAAGATGGATTCACGCTCCCTTAGATCAAGGGTAATTAGATCTTCAGAATCAGAAACGCCTATTTCTTCCTCTGGAACAAGTTCTTCTATAGCAATTAATCCAACAGGAAGATTTTCGGTGATAATTCTTTCTATTCTTGGTGAATCAGGAACACTAGGAGTTGGAGTAACAGGTTCGGAAATTTCAGGTTCTTCGCCTGTTTCACTGGCAGATGAAAAACTACCAGCAAGCTCGGAAACTGTAACAGCTTCGGGATTGTAACCTGTTTCTAAACTTTGGTAATCTGGATGGACTACCAAGGAAGATTCTCCTTCTTCAGGTGAACCTACTCTACTGCCACTAGGAGGAGTTACAAGGACCTTTAACCCTTCTAAATTACCTGGGTCGTCTCGAGGAGGGATCCCCTAAGTCTACGGGATCTTCTCAACAATTCGGCCACAGAAACAACTTCAGGAGACTGGCCCGCAATTCGACGGGACCTTCTCGGTAATTCCGCCACAATTAAAGATTTTAACTACAACACACGAAAACAAAGTAAAAATTTCAAATCAAACCACCTAAAGTCTTCTAAAGAACCAAACAAATTTGAAGCACACGCCTAAATAATCTAGAGCGTCAAACCACACACAAACAGTAGTCTTCCGGACCAAAAGCGCTAGTTGGTGATTAGGCCCAACCTCGCAGGATTCAGTACAGAAATGGCGGGTGGAACAGTTACCCCGGCAACCTGCTTAATGAATAGACTGGACAAGTTCCTCCACTTTAACCGTCTCGAAGTGAAGCGAACCCCCCAGAAAATCCAAGTGAGTATAACCGACGTCTGCTCCAGGTACAGTGGGACCTTCCCTCCACCGTCACCTTGGGTAGAATCCTAGATATTATGGCCACTAAGGTTACCAATCACAACAATTACACCTGGGGGAACAGTCTAAACTCCGACAGCACGCAAGGGCAGAGTAGCAAGCTCCAATCCCCTTACCGGCTCCTTGACAACAATCCAAGGTTTACCGATAAGTGACCCCTGGCTCCTCGACAATGGTTAATCCGAGGTTTACCGTTTGTAATACGTACTGCCTGGCGTCGTTCCCAACGAGGGAGGAATGATCCCCTCACTGGTTCGGACACGAGCTCGTGCTTCTCCTTTAAGAGGAGCTTTCCCAGAATGTAACTGAAACAATTGGATTTGTTCTACTCAAGATAGACTATCTGTTTGGTTTTGTAGTCTTGGAGAGTTAAGTACTCACCTACTCCAAGACCCTAGCCTAAGCTATGTTGGTGTTTCAGAGCCCTAGAAAAATAAAGATTACTAGATTGATTTTAATTTAAGCGTTACTTTTAAGGTTGTTTCTTAAGTCAAAAGGTGATGGAAGTGAAACCAGTGGTGTGTTGACTCGACTCGAAACCACTACAAAATGCACCTAGAATGATTTATCCACTACTTTACTTTTTCGATGAATTGCTTAACTAAAAAGTTGAGAGAATGCAATCTTTATAAAAGCAACTTCTTAATTGAAGACAATCAAAGAAACAATTCGTTTTTCTTTTCCAAGCATAAAAACATAACCTCTCTTTACATGCACGAAAAAACTCTTTTCTTCTTTCAAAAACAAAAAGCTACTTGAAACAAGACTTTTTAAAGAAGATGTTTTTGTATTTTTCTTTTAATAAAGCAAATAAATCTAATATAACCAAAAATCAATCTTAACAACTATTAAAATCTATGAAAATCCACTCATAAGCAAACTAAAAGCAAATTTATTCTAAGCAAGTTTAACGAGGCCAAAACTAACAATGATTATTTCTAAGGTGTTTTACTTGATCACAATCAAATCAAGGACTAGCTTATTGCAGAACCAAAAACTAGCCAAAACAAAACTCTAATCTTTTTGTTCTTTTTGTAAAATGGAAATCAATACTTTATAAACAAGCAATTCGAAATTTGACCCAAAACAACTTAAATGGCAAGTTGCTCACACAAGGAGACTTTACGACAGGCCCGACTTCTAAGAAGGTTGACTAACCAGAGAGATCTAAGGCTGGACAACTTTCTACTATCAAAGTCACTACAAAACCTATCCAAAAATCAAACCCTAGGTCTAAACTTCGTTGAAAACCACTAAAACACTCAAAGCTCACAAAACAAGTTCAGGTGAAAATTCTTGACAGGGTACTAAAGGATCTGGGCAGAAAACACAAGGAAAAATCAAAATCTAAAAGCAATTAAAGCAAAAAATGGAATTTTCTTAAGTTTTACAGGAAGACGCAGGCAACCCGTTGTCACAGGTGCGGCCCCGCTCTGTGCAAACGGCAACAGCGCGTCCAAAGACGCACTGTGCAGTACTCAGAGAGTGCGTCCTTCTGAAAAAATGAAGAAAAACCAAATCTAACTAAATCTAAAGCTAAGCCACCCAAATACTAATTCTCACAGTCAAAAACCAGAAAATAAAAATGATTTTCTCAAAGCAAAGTTCATATAAAGGAAAAGACTCTCTCATTAATGGATTCCCCAGCGGAGTCGCCAATTTGTCACACGGAATTTGTCAAGGGTGCGGACACGACTGACCTTCCTAGAAGTCTAAGACGTTCTAATGACAAACAAGACAAAATGGAGTGATCTTTCTCTAAATACACCTTTTACAACATGAAAACTACAAGTGTTTAGGCTTACCTTATTCCAAAACGCTGTTGTTGAAGTCCGTTCTTGACGATCCGGATGAGCTCCTCCTTCAAGTCAATTCCTGCAACCACAAACAATCAAACAATTACCAAGCACTTGCATTTCATATAATAAAACATATAACACATATTTCATTAAATTTGGAAGTTTTTTATTACAAGGTCTTCAACTACATTCATTCTTTTGTAAATTGCCATATTAACTTGATTCAACATTAAAATAATCTTAGTAATCTCAAACCAATTAGAAATCATGAATGGTTCAAACATGGGGTTGTTATGTGCAATAGTATCAATACACAATAGGAGTGTGAAATCAAAAATAAATTACATTTATAAACTTATATGAATACAAATAACTAAATGAAATTCAATAAATAACTTCCCATTCATGTCCAGTATCAGCAGTGATTTTGTCTTCAAGTCATATTGGATTCTAGTAATGAAATTATTTAAACCACAAATAAACTATTTAAGAATTGAAAATGACAAAACGCTAATATGGATTGGAAAGTCAATGTCCTATGGTGCAAAAATATTAAATACAACCATTTTTTACCCATCTCTTTAATGAGTCTAGATGGTCCACTTAACACATAATTTGTTAATTAATTATTCCATGTTTTATTAAGAAGAGAATTTTGTTTTGCATAGAATTTTGTTTCAAAACAATACAATATGAGATTAATACAGTCTTAATAAATTACGTGATAGACAAATAAAAATCAATAAATGGATTCCTTATTAAATTAAATGAGATGAGATGATTGCATATACAAATAGTTGATTTAAGAATATATGAAAAAAAAAATTGTTTAAAAATTGAATACCCTACAACTTAACGAGTAGTATTCACTTATGAGCCATCACCCATTAGCCTAAATAGTCAACTTAATACTTATTATCAAGAAATTAAAAGACTTATTTTTCGAAAAAAATGCATCTGATAATATATGGATTTTAGAAATCACATTTATATACTCATATTAATGGACATAACTAAGTACAATTCAATAATATATTTCTAGCTCAAGTGATGATTTCAGTGTATTTAAAATACGAATTTACAAAAAAATGACTTTAAATAATGAAATTAGATGCCTTACAATTCAAAAAGTTCAATGACATAATTCATCCATGATTGTGTCTAATCAAACCTTGATTAAATCCACTTATCAATTATTATCATCATATATATGTTTTTTTAAGAAATGCAAAATTATTTAGAATACATTTTTATCTCAAAAATTACATATCACATTTATGCACTCATATTAGTGCATTTTATATGTAAACAATGAATAACTCACTTTGTACATTGTTGATTTTCAATATGATATGATTGCAGTTACAACCATTAATTGATTCAAGCATATAAATTTATGAAAACTATCGATTGAGAAATCACATATCTTATGCTTCAAAAATATCAAATCATTTACCTATGACACATTTCTCATTAGCCTTACTAGTGAATTATGCATTGTGAATAGTGAATATTGCACATAACATTTATCAAGTAAATTATTAAAATTTCTTTAGTAAGAATATCACCTTTGTTTGCAAGTATTTTATTACAAGGCCTTCAACAACATTCATTCGTTTGTAAATCATCATATTAACTTGATTCAATATTAAAATAATTTTAGTAATTTCAAACCAATTAGAGATCATGAATAGGTCAAACATGTGGTTGTTATGTACAATAGTATCAATACAAAAAAGGAGTGTGAAATCAAATTGTTAGAAGAAATTGATTTAAGCTAGATCATATTAATATGGCAACTCTAACCCCCTTTCCCCCAACCTACAGGAGATTTGTTGATTGAATGATGGTGATGTGAAGATCTTATTATAAATGACAATGATAAGTGTCCCTTGCATTTCTTTGAAACTAGTCTACTAAAACCTTAGTAAAATGTTCTTGTGCTCAATTTCCTACGGTCCCTATGTGCCTTTATGAACCACTAATGAGGGGGTCATCATTCATCTTCATAGCATGCAGACATCCACTTTAAAAGTTATACATTGTTGATCTAGGTATTTCAAGAAAGTTAGGCACCATTGATCTATCTCCACTCAAATCCAAGTACATCAAATGAGAGTTCTTAAATGGGTATTCAAGTCATTCCATTATGATGGACAATGTCAAAAATTGAAGTAAACAAGAAACTTTAGTGGTGACTTCTTGTAAGTAGTGGAGGCAAGGGTTTTCAAATATTAGCACAGTTGATGGCAGTGTGGATATTGATCTCTCCTTGTCAACAATGTCAAAACCAGTAATAGTTTCAATATAATTTTAGTGTTAACCAACTGTATGGAAAACCATGATTGATCATTACTTTCACTAAAAAGAGAAAATGATAACCATTTTTAATGGGGAAGAAATAAGTGTGAAACATAACTCATGTATTTTAATTGAAATTTATATAATTCCCCGTGTTCTTTAATTATTAAATACGTAATGTAAATACAAATAAATTATAATTAAGATATTGATTTTGAATATTAAATATGTATTAAAAGGCATTCATCTATGACACTTGATTTTTCATGTAGTCTGAATAAACCACTTAAAGTTTATTATCAATTAATTCTAATTAGTTTTGTATAAGATATATCTTTACTTACATTAATAGCTTTATTTCAAAAATAAATTACAATTATAAACTTATATGAATACATATAACTAAATGAAATTCAATAAATAGCTTTTGAGTCTTGTTGGATTCTATGAGATTATTTTAAGTACAAATAGTTTATTTAAGAATTGAAATCTACAAAATGTTAATATTGATGGGAAAAGCATGTCGTATGGTGAAAAAAGTTAAAGGCATCCATTTATGGCCATCTCTTGAATGAGCTTAAATAGTCTACTTAATGCTCATGGTGAAGTCATTAATCCATGTTTTATTAGAAAATTCATTTTCATTACGTGGTTTTTTTTATTCTAGAAATAGCAATTTCACATTTATACATTCATATTAAACCACATGATAGTTAAATAAAAATCAATTAATGGTTTCTTGACTTATTGACTTATATGACATGATTGCATATAGGAATAATTGATTTAATAATGCATAGTTAGAAAAAATTGTCAATTCAAAATAGAATAAACCAGTTAGAAGTCATAAATAATTGATTTTAAATTATTAATTTTCTAAAAATATATATATATTTTTACTTACATTGAGATCTTTATTTCAAAAATAAATTCCATTTACACATACATACATACTAAATATAATTTAATACATACTCATCTTGTTGGTTTCTATGAGATTATTTCATTTACAAATAATTTATTTAAGAATTGAAATTTACGAAATGTTAATAAAGGTGGGAAAATCAAATACCATATGTTGCATAAAATTTAAATACATTTATTTATGACTTGTACCTTTAAATAACTTTAACAATCTACTTAACATTCATTACCAATTAATTATTCCATGTGTTGTTGGGAAAAACATTTCATATTACATGGAGTTTTATTTTTTTTTAAAAGTGTCACATTTACACACTTAGACCACTTAAAACTCATTATCAATTAATTATAATTTGTTTTGTAAAATATATATATATACTTACATTAAGAGTTACATTTAGAAAATGCATCACATTTATGAACTTCTATCAATGCATATAGCCAAATAGAATTCTTCAACTCATATTCGATTCTATGAAATTATTTAAACCACAAATAAAATATTTAAGAAATGAAAATGAAAAATGCTAATATGGATTAGAAAATCAATGTCTTATGGTGCAAAAAAGTTTAAATACAACCATATTTTACCATATCTTTTTATCTACTTAATGGGTCAGATGTCCACTTAACACATTGTTAATTAATTATTCCATATTTTATTAAAAAGAGAATTTTGTTTTTCATGGAGTTTTGTTTCAAAACAATATAATATGAGATTAATACAATCTTAATAAATTCCATGATAGACAAATAAAATTCAATATATGGATTCTTTATTAAATTAAATGAGATGAGATGATTGCATATACAAATAGGTGATTTAAGAATATGAAATTAGATGCCTTACAGTTCAAAAAGTTCAATGACATAATTCATTTGTGATAGTGTCTAATCAAACCTTGATAATCCACTTATATATCATTATCATCATGTATATGTTTTTTTAAGAAATGCAAAATTATTTAAAATATATTTTTTATCTCAAAAATTACATGTTACATTTATGCACTTATATTAGTGCATTTTTTATGTAAACAATGAATAACTGACTTTGTGCCTTGTTGATTTTCAATATGATATGATTGTAGTTACAACCATTAGTTGATTTAAGCATATACATTTATGAAAACTATCGATTGAAAAATCACATATCATATGCTTCAAAAAGATCAAATCATTTACCTATGACACATTTATCATTAGCCTTAATAGTGAATAATGCATTGTGAATAGTGAATAATGCACATAACATTTATCAAGTAAATTATTATAATTTCTTTAGTAAGAATAACACCTTTGTTTGCAAGGAGTTATATTTAAAAACTTATATTTCACATTGATATATGATTATTGATACATATAAGTAAACATAAGTCATTAACAATAACATGCATTGATGGTTCATGTAAGATAATTTGAATGGCAAACAATTCATTTAAGAACACACACACATCTTAGAAAAAAAATTGATACAACAAAGTCATTGCAAAAACAATTATTAATAATAAGAAATATACATATTAATATAATTGGCATCCCATATATTTCAAAAAATATAAAATCATACAAATTGATTCAACAAAAACTATGTCCAAAATGTATTGAAAAATTGGAATGTACTTTTCAACAAATTTATAAAGGAAAATATCTCCATCAACTACAATGAAGTACATGTTCTATTGAACATTCGAATGTACTCATGTTTTTGTTTGATACGATGAAGTGTCTTAAGAAAGGGGAATAAAACTTGCAGAAGCCACATATCTTGCTCTTTTCCTGTATATGATTTTATCAAGATGTGGTTTGATCGATATCCGATGAATTGAGAAGTATGCTTTTTTGTATCTATTAGCAATACATTTGATTCTTCATAACTATCTCCATATTGGGACCACACATCAATCAGCTTTTTCTCATAAAATTGTCTTGTTCTCCCTGCTTCCAATTTTGTTTGCAAATGACAATGAGACCTGTCCCATGCAAATTTAAATTCCTCTATATCAATATTTGATTTTTCAAGTACTTTTCGGATGTACTTGTCAGTGACATTTAATGTCCATATTGCGACATCATAATTTCTTAAGCAATATTTTAATACTTCTGACTGAAAAGGCCTTAGAAAAAGGACCTATCACCAAACTGCCAATCTGGTTCTCTTTGGATATGAAAATTTTGTTCATCTTTGGTGTATGATTGGAAGAATACTCCTTCCATTTCAAATATCAACAACATCTTCTGACTTGTAGTAATGCCCATTTGCATCTGCACTGTAACAACATGTATGATATTAACATATCTTCACTTCAACACTTCATTGCTTAAGGACATAAAAACCTATCATTTTAAAAATGATGTTAATATTTATTATGAATTATTTCCATTTGTATGCTAAGGTAATTTTACAATGAGTTCATAGTATCACAAAATACAAAAACAATTGCCCCATTAAAATGAACAAACAAATAATATGTTTACTTTATACATACAACCTAATACCTTTATTTAATTTGTATGGAATAAAAGTCTTATGAGAATGCATTGAACCACCATTTAAATTAATGATTTTAAGACTTATAATGATTTATTTAATTGCAATTGAAAAATATAATTAAAATGGTCTAGTGCAAGTAAACAAACTAATTATATATTATTTTTCACATACAATATAATACAATTTCTAAATTTCAAACCTAATTATTATATGTTAATTTATAGAGTTTCTACCTTAGTTTCTTTTAGTGCTTCTTTTAGTACAAATTGTATGTTTATTGTTGGTGCTACATACAACTTAATATAGTTTTTCAACTTATATGGAATAAAAAAGGTTATAAGAATGCAATGGGTCATCCTTCACATTACTAATTTATAAGAGGTATAACAATAACTTAAACCATATTTATAGTAAATAATTGTAATGATCTAATTAAAACAAATAGACCAATGATCTATTAATTTTATATACAATGTAATCCATTGTAAAAAAATATATATATAGCATGGGAAATTTTGATATGAAAACATTAAATGACCATTCATCTCACGAAAAATAAAGAAAATAAAAATATTTTATTTTTGGTAATGACAAACCAAATCAACAATTCTTTTATTAATGTTGTGAAATAAAAATAATAATTCATGATGTCATACATATAATAGCATGAAATAGACATCAATAATCTTAAGTTACTTCTTAATGTAATTGAACATCCTTCAAAATAGCTCGCACATCTGTAGCCTTGTTGAGTTTATTCAATATTCTCCATAGCCCATTGATCAACCAAATATCCCCTTGATTTGCTCCAATGAATGGAGGGGCAAGAATCACATTTTCTTTTGGATTCTCTTTCACTCTCTCAATTAGACAATCAACTATAATAGTATTGGTTGCGTCATATTGGGTATGCATTTCCCACACTTTTTTCAATGATTTAGTGTGTATAACTTTCGTTGGATTGTCAATGACCTTATGTCCCTTTTGTGGTTTACAGTCTGAAGCAGTCCACTTAAACAAAAGTTTATCTTGTAATGTTTCTGAAACCAACTTTTTTAGAAATCTTGTTGTGCTTTGTTTCAAAGCTGTCGTCCAAATTGCAATTTCAAGAGATTCATTTTTGAAACACATTTCAAAAAATGATTTTGCATGTGGATGAATCCAAAATAATTTTTTCTCTATTGTGTAATCAGCATCAGCTCCCATTTTCTCAATATGCCCTTTGTTTGTTGCTTCATCATCGATGCTATGATAAAAAATGTCCTTTAGTTCAAAAATAACTAGTTTCTTTTCAGTTATTTTCGCTGCAACACAATGGAAAATAATCTAGTCAAACCATTTTATTCAAGTTACAAAAATTACTAAAAAAATTGTTGAAATGATACACTTACCTTGAGAGGTTTTTGCGCTTTTTATAGATGAAACAGTAATTTCTTTTATCATCTTAATAGAACCTGGAGTAAACATATTAAACCTTCAATCAAATACCAATTGTACTTCCTATTAAACCTTCAATCAAATACCAATACCAAGAAAAACATTATTAATGCAACCTTTAAAAAGAAAAACACACACACACACCTTTAACATTATTTTGATTATTAATTTTATCTTTTTTATTTGTTCCTATAATAATAATATACACCGTTATGGTAGTTACAAGAATTAGAGTTTGAAGAATAATAAGATAAACAATAAGACAAGTTATAAGTATCTCATATGACATTATCTTCATATTTGTAACATTGCACCTCATCATCATCTTTGTTACCTTTAGTTGTCTCCAAATTAAACATATAAAATATTTTGAATTGTGAAATGAATAGAATCATTAAATAATAAGGAAAACAAGTGGACAAATTATAAGTACCTGATGTTATATTTTGTTCTTGATTAAAGTTTTGTTTAACTTTCATTTGATCAATGTCTTGGTTCTCCTTGCTTGTCGCTATAATAAACATAAAAAATGTTATAAATTGTGACGATGAACAGTCCCCTGGTCATTATATTCATTCTCTTTATTTCCAACTACATTCAACATATGAAATGATATGAATCACCATAATAAAAATAATAATTTAGCATAATAATAAAATAAATAAAAATGATAGAGTTATGTTGATTAATACCCATTTCTATCTCCATCGTTCCATGGTCATTGTCTTGATTAATTCCATTCATCTCATAATTCCCTGTAATAGTCATCCAAAAATGTTATGAATAAGGAAATTAAATAAATTGAAAAATTATCAAGAGAAAAAATCAAAAAAATTATGTACCTGGTATGATAACTTCTTCCTCTCCTCCTTCTCCTCCTATTTCCATCTGTATACCTTTTTCAACATCATGAGCACTATGTTGACTATTTTTTTGCTTCCCACTTTCATCATTTTCTGTTTTAGAGTCTCCATCATTAATTATTTTAGTAAACACTTTGGATGTACCAATCAAACCATTTTATTCATGTTACAAAAATTACTAAAAAAATTGTTGAAACGATACACTTACCTTGAAAGGTTTTCGCGCTATTTATAGATGAAACAATAAGTTCTTTTATCATCTTGATAGAACCTGGAGTAAACATATTAAACATTCAATCAAATACCAATTGTACTTCCTATTAAACCTTCAATCAAATACCAATACCAAGAAAAACATTAGTAATGCAACCTTTAAAAAGAAAGAAACACACACACACACCTTTAACATTATTTTGATTGTTAATTTTATATTTTTTATTTGTTCCTATAATAAAAATATACAACGTTAAGGTAGTTACAAGAATTAGAGTTTGAAGAATAATAAGATAAACAATAAGACAAGTTATAAGTATCTGATATGACATTATCTTCATATTTGTAACATTGCACGTCATCATCATCTTTGTTACCTTTAGCTGTCTCCAAATTAAACATATAAAATATTTTGAATTGTGAAAATAAATAGAATCATTAAATAATAAGGAAAACAAGTGGAGAAAATTATAAGTACCTGATGTTATATTTGTTCTTGATTAAAGTTTTGTTTAACTTTCATTTGATCAATGTCTTGGTTCTCCTTGCTTGTCGCTATAATAAACATAAAAAATGTTATAAATTGTGACGATGAACAAAATTCATTAAACAACTATACAAAAAAAGAATCATCTATAATCGTCCATAATAATATTTTGGTCTTGATTGTAGTTTTGTGGGACAGTCCCTCGTCATTATATTCATTCTCTTTATTTCCAACTACAATCAACATATGAGATGATATGAATCACCATACTAAAAATAATAATTTAGCATAATAATAAAATAAATAAAAATGATAGAGTTATGTTGATTAATACCCATTTCTATCTCCATCATGCCATGGTCATTGTCTTGATTAATTCCATTCATCTCATAATTCCCTGTAATAGTCATCAAAAAATGTTATGAATAAGGAAATTAAATAAATTGAAAAATTATCAAGAGCAAAATCCAATAAAATTATGTACCTCGTATGATAACTTCTTCCTCTCCTTCTTCTCCTCCTATTTCCATGTCTATACTTTTTTCAACATCATGAGCACTATTGATTGATTTTTTTTGCTTCCCACTTTCATCATTCTCTGTTTTAGAATCTCCATCATTAATTATTTTAGTAAACACTTTGACAATTAAGAAATATGAACAAAATATTATCCAAAGTATTATAAGAAAAAAGAATGAATTGTAGTACCTGAATTTTCAAAGAAGTTAATGGATCCTTGATTTGATAGTTGAAAAGATTTGTAAGTATTTAACATGATTGTCCTTTGTGTCTCTGTTTGCACAACACATGAAATTCTTCTTCCATATGTACAACAGGCCTTGATTAAATTTGTCCCCGCATAAAGAGAAATGACCACTTTTGCATCACTACATTGTTGGTGTTTTTTCAATAAATCCATCCAGAAATCATAATCTCTCTCATTTTCATCGAATGTGTGAGAGTATTTGATAGCCTCCAAAATTTTTAATTCTGAAGTATAGAAATGTATAGTAAGAACTACATCATAACTATAATTGTTTTGGGACTTATATTCATAAATGCCACTAGTCATTTTATAGTTGAACTTGGAGTTCTTTATGGAAATATCCAAAGACTGGCGTACATCATTACAAAACCAAATTTCTACTAAGAGAACTGTAGTAAAGTCATTCAACTCATTTTTTTCGATAAGAAATCGAAAAAATTCAATATAATATCCCTTGTGGAATTGTTCTTTTTTCAAAGCTAGTGTATCCAAAACAACAAGGTCAGTATGTAAAACTGGTTGCAACTGACATGGAAAAGAGTGCAAAAGTGTTGACAAAATTCAGGGCCCCCAAAATGACAACCAAATTCAAAATTGTTGTCAACCTGTTGAACACTTGTCGATCCATTTATTATTCTGTCAAGGACTCCACATGCTTGCTGAGAAAGGGACTCTATCTTTGTATTACGTGTTCCTTTGACATAAGTAGACCCCTCCACCGTGTTGCAAAAATTGGTAAATATGATATCATTAATTTCATAATGCTCAAGAATGTTGAATGTGGTAAGAGTCATCTCATTCAAGTTCTGATCATGACTTTGACAATATGTTACCATTGCATCCAATATTGTTCTGTTGGTTTTCAATTTAGAACAATAATCTTTTAATTTTGTGGCATTTGATGGATGATTATGTGGAATAGAAAACCAGATGGTTCCATCCAATAGCTTATCTGCTACTGAAGCAATTTCTTCCATTGTTAATCCCTGAAGGGGCCGAAGAGTAGCTGCTGTCAAACTGTGTAGACTATTTCTCTTGTAGTTCTCAAAATCAGGTTGGCTTGGAGAACACTTTAATGTGCCTAGTTGGTAACAGTTAAAAACAGTGTCCCATTTATCCCAAATAGGTTCCTCGAGATATAAGAGAATTTTTTTATCAGAAAAATTTGTAATTGGACAGTCGAAGAATGAGCACAACATTTCATCATCAACCTGATAAAATAAGAAATATAAACTAATAAGAATTCAATGTAAAAATGAAACTAAATAAGTTTTACAAACTAATGAGAATTCATTATAAATATGAAAAAAAAATGACTTATATTATCAACTTTAGTCATTTATCTACAATAAAAATAGATACAATAATAAAATGTTAAATGTAAAAATAATTAAAATTACATACCTTGTCTTCAGCCGTCTTAGAACATCCAATCCTTCTTTTCTTTAATTTGTCATTGGCAATTAAGAAATGCCTTGCCGAGCGCACACAATCAATAAATGGAGTTTTGTAGAACACCTTATTTGCAGAATTTAATTGACAACAAATGCGGATCACCTCAGTGGGTTCAACTGATGGATGCAAGAATCGAGCATTACGTTTTTTATATTTTTTTTTTCGCTTCTGTAGATACATTATATTTAGGATTTGTTAAAATTTCTTTCGCTGCTTGAATGGTGTGTTGACCATCAACTATCCAAAAATTGATATTCTTGGAATTTAGATCTGTCTCATTTATAATTTTGACAGAGTTTACCAATGGATCAGACTCATTGATGTCAAATGGAATCAGAAGAGCATCAGGTAATGAGGTTTGAAATTTTTCTAAGAATGATTTCACTAATACTTGAACATTTAAATCATCTCGTGATCTTAATTTGAACACCTTCGGAGCTTCTATGCATCTTTCAACAGCCACTTTTCTACTAAAGGAGTTTGAAAATAGATAGCAATGCTTGAAGGCTTCATGAATCTCATCACATTGATTTGCAAGGTTTGTTGTCTCATATTCAACTTTCCTAGTTTTTTGAAATTCTGTAGTAGGCTTGAAATCACTTTCTGTTATGTTCTCCTCCAAATCAGATAAATATACTCTTCTCAAAGCAAGTAATTGAGAATCAAGTTTATCATCTGGTATTTTATCAAGAAATTTACCTTTTTGTTGTAAATGAAGAAGTACAGATGATGTTTTTTTACTTCTTACATAGCGATATCTCAAAACGGTGGCAATGCGTTTTAAAAGATCTGCGCAACTAGTTAGTCCAGATTTAGTGAAGCTCTCATAGTTATCCAACTTGAACATTGAATTATTTATCGTATTTGGTGAATCAGTACTTGAAGCTTTAATCAAATCTGGTCTAAATTTTGTATACTCCACTTGACAAGAAATTAATTTTACCTCATTTCTTTAATCGCCTCCACTTGAAAGTCGATGACATTTTCATTGCAAGCATATCAATTAATAATTATTCCTAATATCTCTGGTTCTTTTCCATCTATGGATCCAAATAGATACATATCAGGAAACCTATTCACGTGAGCTTCTATTTGGACATACCAATCTTGCACAAACTCATATTTATTATGTATTGTATTTTTTAATCATTTCAAAAGTAGAAGTAGAAGGTGTTATTGATGCTGCCATTTGAGTTGAATAACTTTTCTTTTCTTAAGTGATAGTTGTAACATTTCATTTGCTTTAGGGCCGACCAATTCTGCAAATAACAACAACAAAAAATATTTGCATGAATCAAATTGAAAATATAATTTTAAATATTGTCACATAATGTTCTTTTAAATATTGAAAAATCACATAATCTAACCATTTCTAAGAGAGTGTACATAAAATATAAAACCACATACCATTTGAAGGAGGCATCGTTTGTATATCACTTATTTTTTGTTTCTTCTTCACTACTTTACTTCGAATTTCAGGCACACCAGATTCCACAGTTTCTAAAAAAAAAAAATATTGACTACATAAAATACCAAATATTATTAAACAACCTTATAATACATGATTTCCATTTACATGCACAATAATAAATGAGTACATATTTTAATGCAAGTTTACTATATGACACCAAAAGTTATCACCTGGGTAAAATTGCTATGAAAAGAAACCACCTAATCCAACCATTTCTAAAAAAGTACAAAAAATATAAAAACCACCATACCAGTTGAAGGAGGCATCGTTTGTCTATCACTTGTTTTTCTTTTTCTCTTCACTACTTTACTTCGAATTTCACGCACACCAGTTTCCACAGTTTCTAGAAAAAAAAGAATATGGAAGACATGAAATACCAAATATTATTAAACAACCTTATAATACACGATTTCCATTTACACGCACAATAATAAATAAGTACATATGTTATGCAAGTTTACTATATGATGCCAATAGTTATCACCTAGCTAAAATTGCTCGGGAAAAAAAATTACCCATGTTGGTATGGGTTGTCCTCATTAAAAAACCACTCCTAAGGTCATTTCCATGGTTTTTATTAATCAACAACCACTTATTATCATATGTCTAACAATTGTAACAAAGTATAAACTAATTTAAAATTCTCATACCATTTAAAGAATTTGGTGTTTTGTTTCTTGAACTTCCTTTTTCCTTGGATGCTTCCTTTGAATTCTCAATAGCTTCATGGTCCATGGTTTCTGAAAATAAAGTAAAATATTATTATCACATTCTTCATTTATTGAAGAAAATACGAATTTATAAATACTATAACTACTCGCATCATTGTATGCGTAACAAAATGAACAAGAACAATAACAAGTGTAGAACTCACAATAATAGCTATTCAAATGTAGAACATGTGTTAGATTTCCTCTTAGTGCAAACTCAAGCTCCTAGAAACATTGTAGGATGAGAAATCTAGCAAGTGTTGTATTTATGTCTACCATAAATACAAGTATGTTTCTAACAACAACATTGTAGAGTATAAGAATTCTAGATTGTGTTAAATTTTCTTCCAACACAAACACAAGCACATTTTAATTTGAAAGAAATCTAACACATGTTATATTTCCTTCAAGCATAAACACAAGAACATAACAACATTGTAGGACTAAATAAGTCTAATGTGTGATAGATTAACAACATTGCAATGTAAAATAAAATGTAACATGTGTTAGATTTCCTTTTAGCGCAAACTCAAGCACATAGAAACATTGTAGAGTGAGAAATCTAGTAAGTAGTAGATTTATGTCTACCACAAATACAAGTACATTGCCAACAACAACATTGTAGAGTATAAGAAATCTAGCTTGTGTTAAATTTTCTTCCAAAACAAACACAAGCACATTTAAATTTGAAAAAAATCTAACACATGTTATATTTCCTTCTAGCACAAACACAAGAACTTAACAACATTGTAGGACTAAATAAGTCTAATGTGTGCTAGATTTCCTTTTAGCACAAAATCAATCACATAGAAACATTGTAGAGTGAGGAATCTATCAAGTGCTAGATTTATGTCTACCACAGATATAACCACATTGCCAACAACAACATTGTAGAGTATAAGAAGTATAGGTTGTGTTAAATTCTCTTCCAACACAAGACAAGCAGATTTGAATTTGAAAGAAATCTAACACATGTTATATTTCCTTCGAGCACAAACACAAGAACATAACAACATTGTAGGACTAAATAAGTCTAATGTGTACTAGATTAACAACATTGCAATGTAAAATAAAATCTAACATGTGTTAGATTTCCTTTTAGCGCAAACATGAGCACATAGAAACATTGAAGAGTGAGAAATCTAGCAAGTGCTAGATTTATGTCTACCACAAATACAAGCATGTTGCCAACAACAACATTGTAGAGTATAAGAAATCTAGCTTGTGTTAAATTTTCTTCCAACACAAACACAAGAACATAACAAAATTTTAGACTAAATAAGTCTAATATTTCTAGATTAACAACATTGCAATGGTAAAGAAAATCTAACATGTTTAGATTTCCTTTTAGCGCAAACTCAAGCACATAGAAACATTGTAGATTGAGATATCTAGTAAGTGTTAGATTTATGTCTACCACAAATACAAACACATTGCCAACACCAACACAAGCACATTTAAATTGAAAATAGATCTAACACATGCTATATTTCCTTCTAGCACAAACACAAGAACATAACAACATTGTAGGACTAAATAAGTCTAATGTGTGCTAGAATGGTTCATCCTTCTCCTACTGATACATCCTACCCATGTGGTCTAGGACTCATGGGAGTACCTCTCATCTGGCCAATGAGTAAGGAAATGAGGATAGGCGAGAAACCTGCCATTGATGCATGCAGACTTCAAGGTACTGACGATTTCTAAGTCATCTCTCTAGATAACTGGCCACTCCATAAACCAGATGATGATGTCTCCCCCTGTGGAAAATAGTGCCCCTTTCTCCTTAGAAGCCTTCACTCAGCTTTATCAGAAGATTGATTTTGCTACAAGATATAAAATGTTTGAGATATTCTTGTCTAAAAATGCCCAATTACCCAAGATTAGGTCTTGAACTTCCGAAGCAGTTTTGACCCCCTAAACAATGTTTTTTTGAGTTTTGCAGCAGGCCCAGAGACTTTTTTTGTGTTCTGCAGTAGGCCCGTAGTCATTTTTTTGAGTTTCGTAGCAGGGTGGTCTTAGGTTGTTCATCTAGGCCCCTTCATAATCACACCCGTCAAATCACTCGTTTGATTACAAGGCCCATTAAGAATAATATTGTGTTAAATTCTCTTCCAACACAAGACAAGCAGATTTGAATTTGAAAGAAATCTAACACATGTTATATTTCCTTCGAGCACAAACACAAGAACATAACAACATTGTAGGACTAAATAAGTCTAATGTGTACTAGATTAACAACATTGCAATGTAAAATAAAATCTAACATGTGTTAGATTTCCTTTTAGCGCAAACATGAGCACATAGAAACATTGAAGAGTGAGAAATCTAGCAAATGCTAGATTTATGTCTACCACAAATACAAGCATGTTGCCAACAACAACATTGTAGAGTATAAGAAATCTAGCTTGTGTTAAATTTTCTTCCAACACAAACACAAGAACATAACAAAATTTTAGGACTAAATAAGTCTAATGTGTTCTAGATTAACAACATTGCAATGGTAAAGAAAATCTAACATGTGTTAGATTTCCTTTTAGCGCAAACTCAAGCACATAGAAACATTGTAGATTGAGATATCTAGTAAGTGTTAGATTTATGTCTACCACAAATACAAACACATTGCCAACACCAACACAAGCACATTTAAATTGAAAATAGATCTAACACATGCTATATTTCCTTCTAGCACAAACACAAGAACATAACAACATTGTATGACTAAATAAGTCTAATGTGTGCTAGATTAACAACATTGCAATGTAAAAGAAAATCTAACATGTGTTAGATTTACTTTTAGTACAAATTCAAGCACATAGAAACATTATAGAGTGACAAATCTAGCAAGTGCTAAATTTATCTCTACCACAAATACAAGCACGTTGCCAACAAAAACATTGTAGAGTATAAGAAATGTGGCTTGTGTTAAATTTTATTCAACACAAACACAAGCAAATTTAAATTTGAAACAAATCTAACACATGTTATATTTCGAGCACAAACCCAAGAACATAACAACATTGTAGTACTTAATAAGTTTAATGTGTGCTAGATTAACAACATTGCAATGTAAAAGAAAATCTAACATGTGTTAGATTTCCTTTTAGTGCAAACTCAAGGACATAGAAACATAGTAGATTGAGAAATATAGCAAGTGCTAGATTTATGTCTACCACAAATACAAGCACGTTTCCAACAACAACATTGTAGAGTATAAGAAATCTGGCTTGTGTAAAATTTTCTTCCAACACAAACACAAGCACATTTAAATTTGAAAGAAATCTAACACATGTCATATTTCCTTCTAGCACAAACACAAGAACATAACAACATTTTAGGACTAAATAGGTCTAATTTGTGCTAGATTAACAACATTGCAATGTAAAAGAAAATCTAACATGTGTTACATTTCCTTTTGGCACAAACTCAAGCACATAGAAACATTGTAGATTGAGAAATCTAGCAAGTGCTAGATTTATGTCTACCACAAATACAAGCACGTTGCCAACAACAACATTGTAGAGTATAAGAAATCTAGCTTGTTTAATTTTTCTTCCAACACAAACACAAGCACATTTAAATTTGAAATAAATCTAACACATGCTATATTTCCTTCTAGCCCAAACAGAAATACATAACAACATTGTAGGACTAAATAAGTCTAGCATGTGCTAGATTAACAATATTGCAATGTAAAAGAAAATCTAACATGTGTTAGATTTCCTTTTAAAGAAAACTCAAGCACATAGAAACATTGTAGAGTGAGAAATTTAGCAAGTGCTAGATTTATGTCTACCACAAATACAACAACACGTTGCTAACAACAACATTGTAAATATAAGAAATCTAGCTTGTGTTAAATTTGTTTCCAACACAAACACAAGCACATTTAAATTTGAAAGAAATCTAACACGTGTTATATTTCCTTCTATCACAACCACAAGTACATAACAACATTGTCGGACTAAATAAGTCTAATGTGTGCTAGATTAACAACATTGCAATGTAAAGAAAATCTAACATGTGTTAGATTTCATTTAGCGCAAACTCATGCACATAGAAACATTGTAGAATGAGAAATCTAGCAAGTGTTAGATTTATGTATACCACAAATACAAGCAAGTTGCCAACAACAACATTGTAGTGTATAAGAATTATAAACTGTTTTAAATTTTCTTTCAACACAAATAAGCACATTCTAATTTGAAAGAAATATAACACATGTTATATTACCCTCAAGCAAAAACACAAGAACATAACAACATTGTAGGACTAAATAAGTCTAATGTGTGCTAAATTAACAACATTGCAATGTAAAATAAAATCTAACATGTGTTAGATTTCTTTTTAGCGCAAACTTGAGCACATAGAAACATTGTAAATTGAGAAATCTAGCAAGTGCTACATTTATGTCTACCACAAGTACAAGCACGTTGCCAACAACAACATTGTAGAGTCTAAGAAATCTAGCTTGCGTTAAATTTTCTCCAACAGAAACACAAACACATCTAAATTTGAAAGAAATCTAACACATGCTATATTTCCTTCTAGCACAAACACAAGAACGTAACAAAATTTTAGGACTAAATAAGTCTAATGTGTGCTAGATTAACAACATTTCAATGTAAAAGAAAACCTAACATGTGTTAGATTTCCTTTTAGCGCAAACTCAAGCACATAGAAACGTTGTAGAGTGAGAAATCTAGCAAGTTGTGATGGATTTCTCACACAAAACAATCTCATACTCATCTCCATATCCCTCCACTTACTCATCCCTATCAAGGAGATGCATATACATGTTTATAAACCACATCAAGAAAATTGTCTCTCTCACTCGTGTGAAATCCCGGGTCTTTGTAAGATTTCACAAACTCTACAAATAGAACAAACTCTAACATTATCATCAAGAAATTAAATCCCCCTCTATGCTCACTAAATCTAGAGTTAAGATGGATGTAAAAGAAAAGCATGCACCTTAGAAATTTGATCCCTTTGTAGGCTCAAAATAGTTCAGAAGATTTTAATTTGAGGGCTTATATGATTCTTCAGGGCAAATGAAGTCCATACTGAGGAGAACATAATGCAAGTGTTTTTAAGTTATGTCACTGCTCATAGGTCCCGGAATGAGTCCTCCACCGTGCGGGAAAGGGGTAACAGGGACGGTGACCAACGGTGACAAATTACTGTGTAACAGATGCCCCCTAAAGCATGAGGCCCGAGAGAGAGAGAGGTGGAAATGCTTTACAAGAACATATGTAGCCGCCGCGGAGAATCTGCATCGAGAGATACAACTGATAGCTTAAGTACATGATGTATGTGGTATGGTCGCAGCCATCCATAAGAGAGTACATCTGCCCCCCAGCGTTCCATGGATTACCAAACGATCCTGCAGAAGCGCCATATGGTTGTTGATAATTCTGCAAAGGATTCGCCTGCAGTTGTTGGTAATTCTGGTATGGGGCAAACAAAGGTTGCCCTTGAGGTTGTTGGTAACCATACGGTGGCGGGACCCCTGATTGAGTTTGAGAACCAGCCTGAGTTTGATAAAATGTTTGGGATTGAGCTCCAGCCTGCATTTGAAGACCAGATGGGTTTTGGGATCCCGCTTGGGGCCAAGGACCGGATTGAGCAGCGCCAGTAGGCTGTCCTGTAGGTTGGGCTATCTGGCCAGAAGGATAACCTTGCTGATACTGAGGTTGGATTACCTGCCCGGAAGGTTGTACCTTCTGATACTGAGGTTGGCCTACCTGCTGGGATTGGATTTGTTGTTGTACAGCTGAAGGTTGTCCTAACAGACCAGATGGCTGAGTGGGCTGGGCAGTTGGTTGGCCTAATTGTGTTTGAGGCTGACCGGCTTGCCCAGAAGGTTGAGTATACTGGACAGTGGGCTGACCAAGTGGTTGAGCAGCTTGTCCAGAAGGTTGATTGTACTGTACAGTGGGCTGACCAAGGGGTTGGGCAGCTTGTCCATATATTTGAGCATACTGGACATTGGGTTGATTTGGGTTAACAAATGATTGACCAGTTTGTCCAGTAGGAGAACCTTGCTGGATACCAGGTTGAGCTTGTTGAACAGAATGTTGACCTGGATTACCAGTAGGTTGAGTATGAGAGGTGAAAAATGGGCCACCAGAGGCAAAAGGGTTTCCTTGAAAGGATTGTCCTTGTAGGTTTTGCTGAGGTGGTTTTTCGGGTTGCGCATACAATGCTTGGCCACCATGATAAAAGGTGGAACCCCAATCAATTGACAACGGGACTGAAATTTCAATAGCCGGTAGACCCGTCCAGGTCCCGAGAGGTGGTAGATACTGATCGTATTGGCCTTCAGGTGGGACATTCGATGTGGGATCAAAGACTCCGAATAAAGAGGCCGAAGGTCGACTAAAAATGGGAGTCGAAGAAGCCACAGATACCGTTGGAGGGGTTGTGACTGAGGTAACAGTTGTACTGCGACTTTGTGGAGTCAAAGACTTCGTGTTGGAAAAAGTGAGTTGTGACCAGATAGAACCCGGGAAAGGAGACGACATAACATTGCTTATTGCTCTATAGCGAGGAGGTAGTCCCCCAGTAGCAGGAGTTCTACTAACAGGTGTAGATTCCGTTGCGGTGGGAATTTCGCCACCTGGCGCACCGGATTCGTCAGTTGTAGTAGGGGATGTGTCTTCCATGTCGGAAGGAAATGGTGGTGGTGGAACCCGAGGAGAAGTGTATTCCCAAAAAGGGATACCATTTTCAGAAGGTTCCCAAACAGGGTTCCAATGAAACTGGTAAGTCTCGTCGCCTGGAGCACGAGAATTGAGCGGTTGTATACTTGGAACAATAGAAAGAGTTTCACTCACAACCGGTATCTTGGAAGACAAAATTGGTAATTCCGCCAGGATGGGACTTCACAAAACCCTAGGGAATCTAACGAGACAAAACCCTACTCAGACTAACGCAAACAAAATCTAACCGGTAATATGTTATCGTGGCCAAATAAATTTTAAGACACTGAACTTGACATTTCATGTTTTAAGAGTCGAGAAAAGGACAAAAAGATGACTCTAGTCTCCTTCAAATATTTAATGAGCACGAAATGACAAGACGCTCACTGGCACCTTTTCTTTTAAGGAGTCCGAAAAGGATCAAAAGTGACTACTCTGGAGAACTAGGCAAGAGGTTTACCAAACAATCCGTAAAACTGCTTATACACCTTGGCAATCAGATGAAAACCAAGGACTTCCCGTACGGCAGTCAATCTTCCCGAATGCTGTGTTCAGTGCATTACGGCTTGTAAGGCGGCAGACTCGGCTTCCTATGGATAAAAGGTTTTAAGCCTATAGGGGTCTCCCAATATATACTCGACGGTACGTGGGAGCACAATCCGTACTGGCACTTATCGTTTCACCGTGGAGGAATCACCCAACCACTCGACGATAAGCTACCAGGCTTTACGACGCCGGAACACGTCTCTAGCCTAGACCTCTAGAATTTTTGCGTTAAGTTCCAATGCGTTGTTAGGTTCATTGAGTTCATTTTACAATTTATCTTCAATTATGTTTCAGTTTTTAGGTCCTACCGTATGTGATCTCTCAAAGATTTCCTGCATGCAAACTATATGCCAAAATAAATCATTTCGTTCAATGAATGCTATCTACAGGAGAGTTGAGATCTTTACACAAACAAAATGATCACTAAGCAATCAACAAAGATCCTAATGCAACTAATAACAAGAAATGAAAATTTTTTCTTTTCTTTTTAAAAGTGACTAATTGCTAATAACAATGCAAAATGCTAACTAATGTAATGCAACAAGATCATTTGTTTTTCTTTCTTTGTAAAATGGCATAATGCATATAGACAAGTTTGAGAGATGATCACACAAGTAAACAAACAAATTCACTCAATGCAAGTAGAACCAAATCCGAAACACCAATACAATCTGTCCAAAAGCTCGCAAAGACTCGAATGAACTATGTGATCTAAGCCCAAAACAAAGTGAAGTGAAAGCCAAACGCTCAACAAGTGGTTTTCTCAAAGCACGCAACAAAAGGTTTTATCAACCACTAGACAAGTGCAGAAAACAACCAAAGAGTTGATTGGACAAACCAAAATTCCCACGGAAGGCTCGAAGTGCCAAGCCACTAGATGCTCTAGGGTTGGGATACAAGATCGATAGAAATAGGCAAACAACCGAAGGATAAAGGTAAAAAACCAGTCAAACCGAGTTCCTACACACTTCCAGAAGCTGCAAAGGATGTAAAAAGACAAAAATCTGAGTTCCCCATTGCTGCACTTTTCTCTTTACCTTGTCAATGATTCTGTTCCAAGTTTTAGCCTTCAAAGGGCCCAAGCTCATTGGCATGCCCAGATAGGAAAAGTGGGTCCATTCCAGCTTGCATGTGACACCAAATATGTTTGCAATGCTATGGATAACCTGATTTGAAGTGTTCCATTCATATATACAGCTTTTGAGCTGATTGACCAAGCCTCCAGAGTACCCCATAGATTGGTCAAGGAGTTTCTTGAATTGCCTTGCCATTATGTTGGAGGCTCCCCCAATTAATAAGGTAGCATCAGCAAACTGTGAGTGATTAATGTTTTTTGCTCCATTCCCGAATTTGATACCAGTTATAAGGCCCACTCTCTGATTGTGGTCGAAAGCTTGATTGAAGGATTCTGCCATGAGGATGAAGAGGTAGGGAGAGAGGAGACAACCCTGTCTGAGACCTCGGGAAGATTGGAATGCTTCACCTGGCCTACCGTTGATCAGGGGGAGATCCATGGCCTAGTATACAAGCTACAATAATATTAATGAAGGGAGATTCGAAGCCCATCTTTTTTATGACAACAATAAGGAGGGATGCCTTACTCTATCGAAGGCATTCGCCATATTGAGTTTTAGAACAAATCCTTTCTCTTTCCTGGATAAACTCGAGTGGATGGCTTCTTAGACAAGGAGAATGGAATCATGATATGTTTTGTTGGGCAGAAACCCCTTGAATTTCAAAAATCATGGAGGGAAGGAGGGTTTGAGTCTCGTAGCTAAGATTTTGGATAGAATTTTTAGGAGGAATTGCAGAGGGAAAATGGGTCGAATCTGGAAAACGAAGAGCACCGATTTTCCTTAGGTATGAGGGCAAGAAAGGTGGAATTGGTGAATCCTCCTATTTTCCCCTTTCTTTGTGCCCATCGAATCATCTTTGTCATGTCCTTTTTTATCAGAGTCTAGAACTCCTGAAAAAACAGATGGGGAATCCGTCAGGCCCAAGCGCCTTATCAAGGTGTAGACTCCAGATTGCTCTTAATTTCCTCTTCTTTAATTTCCTTGCTAAGGTTGTCGTTCATCTCCTTACTGACTCCTTTGGGCAGATGCTGGAGCAAGTCGGAATAGTCTTCTGCCCCTTGATTTCAGTTAGGAGTCCCTGTAGTGCTTGGAGGAAGCCTTCCTTATGGTTTCTTGAGTGCTGTGCCGATTTCCTTCGCTGTCCAGGATTGTGTTTACATCGTTCCTGAGCTTTTGAGCAGTCGCCTTGTTGTGGAAGTAGCCTGTATTTTTTGTCTCCTCCTTGAAGCCATAATTGTCTAGATTTTAAATGCCACTTGGTTTCTTCCCTCCCTATTAATGTGACTCAGTTGTGCGTATAATACACTTTCTTGCTCCTTATTTTGCTGCGATAATCATGCTCTCGATCCTTGACTGCACACCTTCTAATTCATTCTTGACTTTCTTTTGATCTCCTCTGGCTCATGATAATTATCTTTGGCCCAATCTTTTAAAATCTGCTTGGTTCTTTTTAATTTGGTTTCCCAAATAAAGCATGGCGAACTTTCCACATGCTGGCTCCAGGTCATCTAAACAATTTCTCTGGCTACAGGAATCTGATTCCAAAGAGGGTTGTATTTAAATG